>OY728139.1:1490956854-1493456854 GCA_963277665.1 Viscum album | reverse complement strand
CTTGGAAGCGGTGAAACTCGACGGGCTCTGGCGGTCTGGATCTTGGCATCAGCTTCTGGTGGATGGATCTTGGACTGGCTTCAGCTTGACGATTTTTTCTTCAGATGCTTCGGTGCGTGTCGAGTGGTTCGACGATGGATTTTGTGATCGGGACCTGTCTCAGATGTCTTTCAGATTCAGATGTGTTCAGATGAGGCTCAACGTCTTCTCCGAAGAAACTCAGAGGGGGATGTTTACTTTTAGTTTTCCTGGTTTGATTTCGGTGCACTTTTGTTGGTCTTGAGGCAGTGTCGTGGCTTGAAGGGCCTCTAGTTTCCTACTGGTCCCTTCTACATCCTGTGGTTTGATTGATTCGGATGTCGGGGCGGGTTCTTGCATGGTTTTGATCTGATCCGCTTCAGCCCAGAGTGGCGTTGCCGGCTCAGATCTGCCCGGCTCCCCTCAATAGCGACGCTCCATCGACATGCTGTTGGATCTTCTAGTCCCAAGTGATGAAGATATGGATTCATTTTCCTTGGTTTATCCTCCTTTTCGGGTTGATGCGGATATGTTTGAAGTGTGACTTGTTGTCGCGATGAGGCTCTTCTAGTCTCGATTCCAATGGTGATTTGGTTCTCTTGCGGTTGAATTTGTCACTTTGGAATGGTTGATTTCTGGAATCTCCACCTTTGGAAGGGTGATGGTGCTTGGAATGATTAGATTTTGAGCAGTGTTTTGGGATTTTAATGTGTGGAAGTTGTTTTATTTGTTTGGTTCGATCCTGGAGGTGGGACGGTGCAACTGGTCTCGATCACTTGGAACAATCCCAAAGGAGGATTCAGAGTCAGTGGTTCAGCTTTGTAGTGCTTTTCAGATTCAGTTGTTTGAGAGGGTATGACTTCTATCATCGGTTCGGGCCTGTGATTTGACACATAACGCTTTCTTAATGGTTAGCCTTTCATTGTTGGAGTGCTTCAAATTGTATTTATGCTAGGGTGGGGTTTTCTCTAGTTTTCATTTTGGTTTTCACTATCTTTATCCTTCGGATGTTCTTGTCCAAATTCCATGAAGTCTATTGGGTTTCACCCTTCTTCCCTAAAAGGTGGCTTTATCAATAATTAAAAAATATTTGAAGGCTTTCAGGCCGTTGGATGGATATAATATAATTTTACTAATGGGTAATAACCTTGAAAAGAGCTCATTGGGTATTAACTCAATCATCACTTAGTGCATGAAAAAGTGGTATTTTTGTACACCTAGTTTGACACTCCTGGGGGATATGTTTTGGTAAATTCATTGTCTCTTTATTAACTATTATAAATGAAAATAATTCCCATGAAATTTAATGCTAGGAAATATACCATCGATAACTTATATTGAATCCTATAAATTCACATGTTAAAGAATATAGTTTATGTATGTGTTATCACTCCAATGTTCATAGTTTCCATTTTATATGTTCTGTAGTTTGAAAATTATCATACTTAAATCTTTTTTATAAATAAAATGATTATTTTCATAATAAAACAGTGAATGACGGGATTATCAACCATGGATCTACACATTATTTTATATCACAAAAGTTTTGTATAACTATTCAAACACCATCTAAATACATGAAATTGGAGCTATCAATGAAAATAGGAAATGTTGAAATTACTAAATCCTAAGTATATAACGTATCCACTATATATATTTGTGGGTTTAATTCTCCAAAAAACATTATGATACACCCGTTACAAGAGTTTGATGTTATTCTTTATATGGACTGGATTTCCTTGTATAAAACCAACTAAAATTTCTAAGGTAAGGAAATTATCCTCTATATCATGGATCCCCCCTTTTTTATATACAATTTTATAGAGGAGGATGAATATCCTTAGGATTAATCATCTTAATAATGGATATTATTGCCTTACGAGTAAGTGTATCTTGGTCAAATTATTGAGATTAAGTAAAAGATCATCCTTGATGACATAATCATTGTAAGAGAATATGACGATGTGTTTCCTAAAGAATTATCTGGTCTTCCTCTAATATGAAAGGTTTATTTCTAAATAAATCATATACTTATAGATTTCCCAATATCCGAAACTCTATATATAATGGACACTACATAACATGAAGAATTGCAGAAGAAACTATAAGAGAATCTGGATAAAGGGTTTCTATGACCAAGTGTTTCACTATGGTGTACACCAATCCTTTTAATAATAAGAATGATGGTTTAATGGGCATATGAATTTATTATCATGATCTTAATAGTATCATGATAAAGAAAAATCATCCTCTTATATAGATAGATTGTTTTTTTTGATTATCTATGTGGATCTTAGTACTTCTCTAATTTGGATCCTTGATTTGTATATTATCATGTAATGGTTAAGATGGGGGTATCCGCCAGGACACGTTTCTTATAAGATATGGGAACTATGAGTTCATAGTGATGCCCTTTATTTTCCCTAATGATATAGTTATCCTCATTAATATAATGAATATATTCTTTATGGATTATTTTTGAAACATCTTTCATAGTATTTACTGATGATATTCTTATCTACTCTAAAAGTAACGAGGAATATGAGGAGAATTTAAATTTTATACTAAAGACCTTACAAAAGGAAAATTTATTTGAAAATTATATTAAATATGAGTTTATATTGGATAAAGTAATATTCCTAGGGTATGTTTTCACCAGTAAAGGGATATATGTGGATCCTAGGGGTAATTGAAGGATGAACCATACCAAAATCTATAATAGAAATCCATATTTTCCATGGATTATCTGGGAACTATCATCAATTTTTGAGAAACTTCTGATGATGGAAAAGACAAATAACTAGATAAATCAAAAGAGAGTGATATTTTCCTATACCAATGAAATAATAGAGAGCTTAAATGTGTTTAAAATTATTAACCACTACACCTATGCTCACATTACCCACCAATGGGGAATAATTTGTGATCTATAATGATGAGTCCAAAAAGGACAGGGTTCTATACTCATAAAAATAATAAAGTGATTTCTTGTGCCTCCCACCAATTAAATATCAATGAGGCTAAATATGAAACCCATGGTATAGATTTGGTTACAATGATCTTCATATTGAATATTAGGTGACAATATATCGGGAGAAGTGTTATATATATACTGATAATAAAATCCTCAAGTAAATATTCATAGAAAAATTCTCAATATATTCCAAATAAGGCAGTTAGATCTAATCAAGGATTATGATTGTTCAATAAATTACCATTTTATTAAAGAGAACAAAGTAGAATATGCTCTAAGTAGAAATGAACTTGAAACCCTATCCATGATGTGGATTGAAAGGGATATAATCTTCTTATACATAAAAATGATGGACATGGGAATAGAAAAAGGATCTTCATCCCAAATTTCTCAAATAGCTTGTCAACCATTCATTATTGAGAAAATCAATGAGGCTTGAAAATATAATAAAGATCTATAATGATAGGTAGACAATCTTTTTTATTTTAAAATTTATAAAGATAGAGCTATAATGTTTGGAACCTAGTTATGTGTCCCAAAAAAACTTGAACTAAAAATAGAATTCTTGGATGATCCAAATATCCCATAATTTTATATTCATCGAGGAAGTATTAAGATGAATAGAGATCAGAAGTAAAACTTCTGGTGGGATTACATAAAGAGGGATATTATAGAATTTTTATCTTGATGTTTTGTATTCCAACATGTCAAGACTGGGAGATATAATTCTAATGGTATGATGAAACCATTACCTATACCAATATGGAAATGAAAAAATATAACCATGTATTTTATTGTAGGACTCCCAATGACATATAATGGAAATAATTCCATCCCAATGCTAGTTTATCTCCTTAAAAACTCATTTCATTTCATTTTTATCACGTAATATTTATCTCTTGACCAACTATAAAATATATAAATGAGAGAAGTGGAAAGAATCTATGGAGTTCACCTCACTATTGTATCTAATAATGATAGGAGATTTACCTCTAGAATTTGGAGAAGCATTCATCAAACCGTGGATATAGAGTTGAGTTTTAGTATTGATTACCATCCTCAAATAGATATACATTCTCATAGAACCATTAAAACCCTGAAGGATATGTTTAGATCATATTCAATGTACTTCCAAGGATTTTTGGATCAACACCTTCTCCCGGGGGAGTTATCATATAACATTAGTTATATCACAACATTTAAATGGCACCTCTAAAGCTCAATATGAGAAGAGTTGTTAGACTCTAATATGTTGGGATAATGTTGGAGAGTTAAATCTTATGGGACCAGATCTTATCTATGATATGACAAATAAGGTTCAAAATATTAAATTTAAGATGAAATCAATGCAAAGTCGTTAGAAGATATATGTAGAAAATCATTAATGTGACCTATAGTTTAAGGTCATAGATAATTTATTCCTTCATATATTACTGTGGAAGAATTTCATGATGTTAGGGAAGAAGGGAAATCATATTACTAGATACATCATTCCCTTTAGGATCCTTGATCACATCAAAGTTGTATCTTATCTACTAGAACTCCCACCTAACTTATTTCATATACTTGATGTGTTCCATGTATCCATCTTAAGGAAGTAAATAGAATACCGCTCAAATGTACTGAATCAAGAGTTTTTGCCTTGGGAGAATGATAATTTATATGAGGAGTAGTCGTTGATGATATTTGATTGTAGAGATAAGTTTATAAAAAATAAGACAACTTACATGGCCAAAGTGTTGTGGAGGAACCACATGTTTGGGGAGGAAATTTAAGATCTGGAAGAGGTGACAAAACAAAAGTACCATCATATATTTTAGTGTTTGAAATGAAATTTTTAGGGTGAAATTTTTGAAGGGGGGAATAATATAACAACCCAAACATCTATAAATGAGATACCATTTTTGAATGAAAAAAAATTAATTATTAAGTAATGAAGTTATAGAAAATGTGTGCACTACTTTGGTTATTTTGGACCATTATAAAATACATCTAGTAAAATTTAAAATATCACTAATAATATTAACCATTGATAATATATACATTATACAGTTATAATTAATATTAGTTTATAGTTATGATAAAATAAAGTTGAGATAGATAAAAGATGTGACAACTTCAACTAGTAGGATCATTCCCTATGAATTCGAATGATCAGAACTACCGGGGGAGATGGAATCATTGGTATTTACCCATAAAAAATTACGAGATAAAATAAAAAAATTAAAACAAGAACAAAAATATTTATTGAATAAGTTCTAGCTCACCGTGATCACTTCCCAAACCATGTTCACTGAACCACCCCAAGAAAGTGGCAACATAAAAAATATTACCCATGGGGAATACACTAGTTTAATAAGGGGTTATGTATCTTGAATATAGTAGTATAAAGTTGTATATTTTGTTATAAATAACATAATTATTATATTTACCCATTTTTATTATTAATTTATAAATGATTATATAATGAGTTTGATAAAAATATATTTTGATATGATGAAATAAAAATTCAATTTTGGGAAGGATATTGTTTCAATTAAAACACTATTTTTTTGATAAATTCAATAATTTTCATAATAAATTTTATTTTCATAAAATAATATTATTAAATAATATTTATTTATATATAAATTATTATATAATTCAATGAAGTCTAATTGACTTTTTATGAAGGCTAGTAAGATGTTAGTATCATAAAAATATGTTTTTAGTAAATAATTAATTTTATTTAAAAGTTTAAATTATCGTATTTAGTGAGTTATTTTAATAAAATACAAATTATTTTTGAAATATTAACATCAAAATTATAAAATGTATAATTTTTTATTTTTTGCTGAGAAATTCGAATTTTTTGATAAAAAATAAATAAGGTATAAATATATGGATTGTATTATGACAACATAATAACACAAAATTGATATAATAAACACCATAAAATAATCCATGGGAAAATATATTTTACCTTTAATATATTTATTTTGTATGTTTTTTTATAAATTTTAGAAACTCTTATTGAAACCCCCAATACTTATATTATCTTTTAAGGTTTTAAAATGAATACTTTATGAACAGGATTCACTTCCACATCACCATTTGTATTATTTTAATATGTTCGGTTCATGGCCATATTAAGTATTGATAACCAATTATCTTTGGTAGAGAACATGGTTAAAAACCATGGAATGGTTTTTTTTGTTTTTTATTATTTTATTATATGTAGTCCAAAACCTAAGTTTAGAAATTAATAAGTAATTCTTTTTTCTTTTTCTATAAATATGCACCCAAGATCCCAGTACCCTTTAACCAAAATCCATTTAGTAGTATGTTACACTCCCTATAACTATATAAATCCCCCCCAAGGTGTTCCCATAATATTAAAAACCAAGTCCCAATCTTTTATAAGCACACTCTGAAGGTAAGAGATCTATGTATCATGTTTTTCATTCAAGCACCATATTTATATCTATCCTTTTGGAATGTCCACTGATTTTGTTATCATGAATTTATAAATATACTTGCACTATCCAATTGAATTTTTAATAAATATAGATCATTTATACACTCTTGTTATACCAAAAATCATTATTTTTATTTCAAAATCAATTTTATAGAAAAGTGGGAAACCAACAACCAGAATACATAAGGATCAAACCTCATAAGAAATCGTTATGTCATTCCAAAATAAATTAAAATGGTTAGAGTTTTGTACCTTGAATAATCAACATTCTATGGAGGTAATATCCATATCTAGGTTGTCCTTAATGAGATCCTTAAAGAAAAAATCCATCTTATCCCATGTTTACACTCTTGTTATAACCTCTACCTATGTTGTTACTATGTAAAGTAAGGGATTCTATCCTCCTCCTCTTATTCAAGAGATTTACTAATATTATACCATTTTATTTTTAATTGTTCATGTTTTAATGTGTTTTCAGAAAAAAAATATTTTTCCTATGATTTATATGTAGTGATAGATCACATTTTAATCTCGTTAAACTCTTCCATTAATCTTTATGTATGCCCATTATGACACCAAAATTATCCGATGATTTTCCAGGCCAAACATTTGTTTAGTGAATACCCATCCCTATATCCACTCAAGGGTATTCACCTAGATTTTCCTGTCTTTCATTTATTGGGTAATTCCATTTATATAACCCACACTCTTTAATCATAGTTTTAAAAGTGTTGAAAGTTTTTCTTATTTTGTATGATCTATGCGGCACACTAATACATGTACATGATATGAATGTTAGAGGTGGCCCTGAAATTATATATCCATATAATTTCTTGGGTAATGTTTTTATATTATGATATTACATGTATGGTGCATGGGAAGTTATCATAATACCACTATGTTTTGATGTCATGATAGTTATCCGTGACTTATTCTTATAATTTCATGTTTTGTGTTTCTTCCACATTTCTATGTTTCCTTGATGTTATAATCTTTTATAATGATTCAATAATAATGTTTATGATTATCACCTTTTTATTTTACCTTTATATTACTCTTGAATAACATGTATTACTTTCATCATGTTATTATTTTATTATTTCATAACTAGTATTTATATCTCACCCATTTATTATGTAATTCCCTAGGTTATCATATATAATTTTAGAAGATTAATGAAATTTAAGGGAATGTTTTTTAGTTTTTAATAAGGTTGTTATTATAGTGTTTTAAAATATTATTTTATTTATCTAATTACCCAAAGATACATGGCCTTTGGATATTTTGAGATTTTATTAAGTGTGTATTTATATAACAAATCTAGAATTATTGTATATTAAATATACGGTTTGTGATAGTGTAAAAGGTTTTTAATTACTGAAATGATTTTTCTAGTCCTCTAAATACTTTTATCGATGGCCTTACAATTAAGTAAAAGTAATTAACACTTCAAAAATAATTACAGGTAACAAAATATTACTAAATTCCTATGTAAAAGAAGCTCAAAATTTGGTAGAAATTGATGATATGTAGAAATGAATATGGTTCAAGTGAATAGGTTTATCCATCATCCTACTACTAAGATAAACATATGCTTCCATAGTATTGAAAAACATAAAGGTGTATCTCTTTGAAACTAATTCAAAAAATTATTCAATGAATGTAAAATAATATAATTAGAATATATTCAATATAGACCAATAATAACTTCTATGTATCTTTCTTCTTTTTTTCTCATACTTCTTCTAGTTTTATGGTATGATATAAATTTTTAAAAAATTAAATAATAATTGAATTTTTGTATTTGGTATATATTTTTACATTAAATCACTTGTTGTAAAATTAATGTTGTAACTCTTCTTGGTCGGAATAGAACTAATATGTATATTAAATATATAATATAATTTTTTAAGTATTTTTTTCTTTAATAAATCATTTTAAATTCATTAAAATTCATTAATAGTTATCTCTATAATAATGGAAGATCCATTATAGCCCTTCCCTTCATCAAAAATAAATCTTGAAATAATATTGATCAAATTCCTTCATATATTAATCTATATAATTTCATCATTTAAACACTTTCTATTAATTAGGTGATAATAAAAACCTTTTTAAATTCAAATATTTGAATTTTAATAAAAAAATTCTCATAATGATGTATTTATTCTAATAATATGCAGGCTTTCATAAAACTATTTATCATAGCATAAACTTCATCAAAGCTATGAAGATGTTCTGATTATTCCATTTTTCATGTCATATCTTATGATAATATGATATATTAATACTTATTCTCTGGTAAAACTCTAATATTTTACAATATATTTCTTTTAGAATAAATTTAATTTCGTTAAAAGCTTGTAATGCACACAACACTATATTTAAATTAAAATAGTCAATTAAAATATTATTTAAATGTGACCATTATAATCTAGATATTAAGTTATAAAGCATGATTAGTAATAACTAAAATATTAAAATTATGATTATAAAATGATTATATATAAAATAATAAATATTCAAAATAAAAATAAATGTTTTCTGAAAAACAATATCTTTTCTAAGGGATGGTTTGGTCATGCTTTGTGAAATTATTTTAAAATTTATTTTTACCAATTATAAAAAACTTATTTAAAAAATAAACTTAATTTTTGGAATCAAAATATCAACATTATATCAGGGTTAGTTTTTTGGATTTTTCCAAAAAGTTTTATTTTTTGCTAAATAGTAAATAATACTGAATTTTAATTGAAAACAACCTTTTATTTTAAATAATTTATAATGTTAAATTATATATTGAATTATTTTTAAAGTAAAAATAGTTCAATTTTATATAATTTAATCCAATTTAGGTAATTTTAATAATTTTCATATTCAATTTTGATAAATAAACATTCAAAAACTTTTGGACATTTTCTCCTTAAAAACCCACTTTATCATTGCATCTATAGGATTAATTTTCAATTAAAATTTGAAACTTATGTGAATTGAATTTAAAAAATGGATTCCTTATTTGGAATAATAATAACTAATAATTTCTAAAAATAAAAGTTATATATTTGTTTTCCAAAATTAATAATGGAAATAGTAAAAATAAATTATCACGGTTAATGTAAAAATGGAATTGTCAAATATTATACTTAGAAGATAGGGGTTAAAAATAATCTAAAAACTTGTAAAACAACCATTTTCTAAAAATAGTATGACCTTATAACTTCTAGGTTCAATAATGTACCATTTTGTATTCTTTTTGCATGATAAAAATGTGGGTATGATTGAATAGTTTCAAAAATTACAAGTATGCCACTATTCTAATTTATGAAAGGCCACCCACTCTCCTATATTCTTGATACCATAAAAACTTTTTATTTCAGCCAATAACTACCCAAATTACTTCCAAAATTACCTCCAATCATCCTAAAATCATTATTTTTTTTATAAAGCCAACCTAGGAAGCCTTTTGGTGAAACCCTAAGGAGGACACCCTAAGAAGAGGTAACATTCTTCAACAAACATTTTTATTTTATTTCTTTCTATATATCCTTTAATTATTATTAAACCATGATGATATAATAACCTCATTATATTAAATATAATGATATTTTTTCATAATATTTAAATTACCTACAACCACCTCCACTTCCATCAAATGGGTTATGAAATCATCATTCATTTGTACTCCAGACTACCGCCTCACGAACTAATGTCATTCATATTTCCATTACCACCTTTCATGGTTGGATATGATGATGGATATAAAGAAAATATTTATTATATTTATAAAATAATTTTACCTCTATATTAATTATATCATATATACATTTTTTTCCTATTTCGTCAGGGATACGATAACATTTCTCGTGTGTATGATGAACTACTGTATCTCGAAGCGATGAGATCTGTCTTTCACTAGCACTTTACATGGAATATGATAAGGATAAATTTAATTATTATATTTTATATACATGAAATAATTATTATATTAATTTAATGTTTGTAATTCATAAAATATAATATAATATTATCTTTTCACTCACTTAAATATGATAACAACATTTGTGTACGTGTGGACTATCACCTTCATAAGGTGATATGACTCTATTTTCATAACCACACAACATGGATTACATATATAAGTATATTTTAAGAAATAATATGGTATTTATGATATTATTATATTTCTAGAAAGATAAAATATTAATTATATCCTTTATATGATGATCATTTTAAAATTCAAACGTTTCTCAAGCATAGGTATAACCAACCGTCTCCCTGATTGTGACAAACATCATTTTATCAAAAAAATCTTTCATAATTGTTATTAAATGTAAAATTGATGGATAAATAAGATAATTATTTCATTATTATTATTTTGGAGATTATGTAACTATATAATATTAAAAATTACAAGATCATTCATTAAAAAAAAGAAAACAAGGAAATTAATACCCAAAACACATAAGATAATAAAATACTATTAATGAAATGGTGATAAGATACTGTAAAAGGATCCCATATGAAATTATAAATTTTAATATGGTTCTGGGATAAGTTATTACCGTGTTTGAAACTAATATGTAGGAGTTTAAATAAATTTAAAACAAAAGGAAGCGCGGGGTAAAGGATTTCATCTCAATTTACATTCTATTTAGACTTATTTTTTTATTTTGAACCAATTAACTTTTATGTGGTGCATATACTACCCCATTAACATGTAATATATTTATTTTTTCATAATTTGTTTTATTCTAAGTTTCAGTTTCAATAATTTCATCCATGGGGATTTGACTTGAAAATGACAAAGTGGTAAAAGTTATTGTACAATCTCACTTTCTATTATAATTATTAACTTTCTCTTGAAACATTGACTTTATTATGATCATTTTTCATTAAAAGATACATTTAAATTTAACATATATATATATTATTGTATTATGTATATTATTATTTCCTTAAATTTATACCTTATTTAAATAAGTCTTTTGGTTTTGAAGTTATTTGATTAATTAGGAAAATATTGATAAATCTATATTCTTTACTCAATACAGAAATTTGATGATAAGGAATATTGATTAATGAATTAAATTTTTTATTTTATATATGAGGAATTATTTGGACTTGTAGTGATAGGTAGGGACTAAAATTATATATCTCCTCGATGCATCGGTAGGTCTTC
The DNA here is from genome assembly GCA_963277665.1 of Viscum album. Taxonomy (NCBI): domain Eukaryota; kingdom Viridiplantae; phylum Streptophyta; class Magnoliopsida; order Santalales; family Viscaceae; genus Viscum; species Viscum album. The sequence continues at coordinate 1,493,445,226 of OY728139.1, read as the reverse complement.
TGAGACAAATCATGTGGGCCAAATTAAATGGGATTCTACATGTAGTTTAAACTATCTTGTTAAATGTATTGATAGTAGAGGTATCATATTCCAGAGATATGATTCCCCATAATTAAAAATTTACCTTATTAAGAATTTATTTATTATCATCCATGGGATTTTTACAATGATATTATCTCTAGATTTATTTCATTCTGAGTTTATTGATTAAATGGAACGTGTTTTCTATTATTTACCTAGCCATATTGATTATTCCTTATTTATTAATGTAGTGAAGTTATTTAAATGGAATTCTTGGTTAGTTATTTACCTTTTTATATTTATTATTATTTTTTGATATGGGAGATATTCCATTATACTTAACCATTACTGAAAATTTAATTCACCGTTATTTTGTTTCCTTTACCCAGGATATGAAAAAGAATTTTTGGAATGAGTTTTCAAGGATGATGTTCTATTTATTTTGTTATGTGTTATGTTTTATTTTGTATTCCCAATGTAAAATGGGTATCAAGTATGTATCTGGTTCCACAAAACTTCTAAACTGATCATCCCTTCTTGATTTCACCCTTTATATATATACCAATATAAAAAATCAAGACAGTAACACCAAGATACTAGGTTCAGGGTCATTACATCCTTGTATTCTGTTATGCATGTCAATTTATACTTCAATAATGAATAATATATTTAATCTGAAATGTAAAACAATATTAGTTTTATATAATCCAATGTGAAACAGTTTTAATTTTCATTTGTAAGATAATTCTATTTTAAAAATATCTATATGTAATATTTTCATAAATTATGTAATTTATTCTCTATAATAAATATGACAATAGGCTAAACTATTTTTTCAATTATGCTAATTAATACGATAGTCAATAACAATATACACAATATAATTCTCTAACCTTTTCTTCTTGTATAACATTTTTAAGTTAAGTATTTTTGGAAATCACCAATATGTGAAATATTTTTTATCCATGTGTAACATATTTTCTTATCTTTCTAAGTATGTATAATATTCCAATGTTTTTTAAAATTCGAATAATGAAGATATGCCATATAATTCCATCCATGTGTAATATATTTCTTCAGATTCATAGAATACATAATATTTCAGACATTTCTTTATTTTTATAATTTCAATAAACAAGAAATATTTAATATACTCTAGTATGTCAGATTTCCAAAATTGCTAAAAATATGAACTCCTCTCCAAAAATAACTTCTAAATTTCAAATGTGAGGTTTTCCTCCCATTTATACTTAAAAAATTTCTGAAGATAAAGATTTATTAATCACAAAATAATAATTATAGAATAAAATTAATAAAAATAATAAAATAAATAATTAAAGCATATAAAACAATACGAGAGGGTGTAATTATCAAAACATAAATAAACCAGTAATAATCCACTCAACATTCTCCACCTTTTTAATAATAAAAAAACCCAGTCACATTAAATATAATATCTAATTTATTATAAGGATAAAGAAGGATTAGATAATGAATTGAAGATCAAATAAAAATAAATAATAGAATAAGAAAAACATTACCCCATAATATATTAGAACTTAAGTATAAAGGTCATCAAAACCCATACCCCCAACAACACATAAGGGAAACATGATACTGAAAATAAGAAATAAAAAAATATCATTTTTTAAAATTATATAGAATAAAAAATATAATTCTTTAATGAATAATCTTGAGTCGAACTAGAATACTTTCAATAATTAAGAGCAATCACAATAAACATGATCAATAGAATATTACATTATACAATAGTAAACATATGATTTCAATAGAACTAACATTATCTAGATTTAGGGATTAAAATAGTCATTGAAGTCAAGAAAAATGGCAGACAATAATCTTTTTAGTATATAATAGTAAATAAATATATCTAGAATTATATATCGGTAAAGAAACTCAAAATATAAAAACCTTTAAAATATAAAACATGACATAAACAATCATTCACTATTGGAATAGTTAAAAGATTAATTAACCCTTAAGATATTGTATAATGAACTATTTGTTTACATATAATCAAATAATAAAACATTTAAATCCCCCACATAATATAATCTTTCTCCCTTTGAATAGATAAAATAGTGAAAACTTCATTTCTTGAATATATAGGAAATTAATATTCATTAAAGTGTAGTATTACTATATAAAAACATTAACTATAAGGAGCCACATAACATGTAAAAGAATATTAATTGAATAATAAAATTTTTCACATGAATAAAATAAGTATTAAATAGTATATCTCATTATAGTAACATAAAATAGTTAAATATATTCTAAATAAAAAATATAACTCTCCCTTAAACTAAGAATATATATATAAAAGATATTCAAGGAATTAAATAATTTCAACACATGTCATGAATAATAATGATAAGAAGTATCATAGAGTACATGACCAAAAAATAGTAGAATACATCCAATAATTAGTTTAACACGTGAAATAATAAATCATTAATGGAATATGTTAGTAAGCCAAGTGAAAAAATAGTTGACTCATGAATACTGGTAAAGTATCAGCTTATAAATAAGAACATTCCAATATATGATTAAATAAAAATAAAAAATGTATGAATGATTTTCATAAGTTAATAGAATAATTTAAGTTAACACTTCAGCATATAGAGAAATGGAGTTTCCTATAAAATAGATAAACAATTAATCATATATACACAAATCACATTTAAAAAACCATTAATATACGATATTATAAGATAATATTTATTCTAAAATCAATTTAAGTATTAAAATAGAATGTATAATGAAAAAAATATAAAACCTTTATAAAATTACCTCATACTATATAAATTTGTTAATTCAATTTAATTAGTATAATTATAATATAAATAAAATAAATACTCTATAGAATTGAAAAATATTTAATTCCAAAGATCTTTTCTTTAACATCTTTATGACTTTTATGAAATAAATAATAATTTTAATAAGTATCCATAATTTGAGAATCCACTATACATAATTAAGCATTAAATTTATTTTGGATCATACCTATTAAATATTAAACAAAATTATTTTTGTACCCATATACTTTTGAGTCCAACAATTTTAGCAATAAGGGATTTAGGTAAACCGATATGCTTATTTTGAACAGAAGTAAAAGCCATAAATTTAGATAAATATTTCTAAATATTATAATGATTAACCGAAAAAAATATTGGAAACATTAAAATAATAAGCATTCACATAATTTCTGTATTTTCAATAGTGAAAAAAGTAGTAGTTGTGGTTTGGCTTAGTGGTAAACACCCCTTAATCCTACATAAAAAATTGGGGTTCAAAACACATTGGGTGCAGGGTACTGTAGTAGTACTGTAGCAGTGGAGGCACTATAGAAACGAAGAGAACTATAGCGACGACATGACACTATAGCGGTGGTAGGGAACTGTAGCAGTGGCAGCACTATAGCAGGACTGCAGGAGTGCGGGTACTGTAGCAGTATTATTCATAGAATGGGACTTGGGAAAAAATTAGGCCTACGAGCCATGTAATGGGATAAATGACCACTGGGCCTTCGGGTTATGTAATGGGTCTCCGTCTACCAAGAGAATTAGGTATTTACTTTTCTTTAATAATAAATGAGGATTCGATCCCAACCTTTAAAGAAAATAGTGAAAAAAGTAATTTTATACATGAACTTGATTTTAATATTAGAGACACAATAATTCCAATAAAGGTTATTATTTTCACAGTTTATTTAAATTCCAAGTTTACCTCTATTTACATTGGCAATACCAATGATTTGGCCTAGGTAATAATCACATTTAGTAAACATGTTGACAACCAATTCTAAGAAATCAATATTAACTAAAAATTCACTAATTATACTATCCTGAAATTCAAAAGAAGTTATTAACTTTCATGATTATAATTTAATTTATAAAATTTAATTAGACAAATAATATTTTATAATAAGAAAAAAAACATAATATTTTTTTAAATATTTATGCTCATTATTCAATGTATTATATTTATCTGGAAGCATGTAACACTAATCATTTGATTCATAAAAATATTAAGAATCAAAAGTATAAAATGACTGTACCTCTTCAGTTTGATCCAAAAGACATAAATTTAGATTTATTTTTCAAATTCTCAGATTTAGAGTTGGAGTATGATTCATCATAAGAATCATTAAAATCACTCTAAGTATCATTCAAAGATTTATTCCATTTACTTTTGTAATTATCTTAGATTTGAATTGTGGGAAATCGGGATTAAAATGTCATTGTTTTTGAAATTATAACTCATAACATCTTTTTTACTTTCCATAACCATTCCGAAATTTCATTTTTATCGACTTGTATAACTTGTAAAATTTTCTACCAATTTATATAAATTCATCACTAGAATTTGAACTACTAGAATATATTTTTTCTAAAAAATTATAATATTTCTCTTAATAAGTGAAAACTTCAAAAACACCATTTTATTTATTTACTAGATTGTAATCATCAACTTCTTTTATTTCAAATTTATACATAATGAATGTTCCTATAAAATATTTTAATTTTTATATATTTAATAGGTATAGATTTTTTAATAACAATAGATATTGTACTCTCTCTATAAAGAATAACTTTAGTAACTTTTAAATCTTAATATGGATTAAGAAAAATTGTTCATATGATATTAGAATCGTTTACTAAATCAATGATTCTTCCATGAATTTACATAATTCTTTCTCAATCAAAAATCCTGAAAATGTCATATTTATGTTTAGTATTATTTTCACTCCACTGTATTATGTTTTAGGTTTCTTCATATGCAATAGAAATATTCTCCCACATTTCTCAGGTAGTGGCACACGAAGAAACTCTGTTGAACTCATCTAGTAATTGTAACATCCCAAGTAAGTAATGAATAATATATTTTCTTATCTATGTCTATTTATGAATTAGATAGTGTTTTAGAGGCTTAAAATGAGAATAAATCCAATCTTAAGCGTAGAATATACTAATATTTTTTTAAAAGATTGTTTTACAGCCTTTTGATGGAAAACCATTTTTAAATCTATCTTTTGAAAATTTAATAAGCTATATTTGTCAAAATAAACTTATTCTTTAGAATTGGGACATTGAAATTTACTTTGGATAAATTTTTGGTATTTTTCTGACAATGTTCATTTTTTAATGAATAGTGAAAAATACTGCATTTTACTTCAAAACTGTTTGTTCATCGTATTTAATTATATAGTTATATTATATTTTTAATTGGTTTTAAAGTGTAATTAGAATATATTTTTATCATTTAATCCAATGGAGGTCATTATAATTAATTTCACTTTGGAATTGGGCATAAACAAGTGCCAAACTTTTCATAGATATTGTTTCAAAAAAACCCAATATTTGTTTTGACAACGAGAATTATTTTTAAATTAATTACTGTAGTTTCTGTGTTTGGAATTTGGTAAATTGGATTCCATATTTGGAATCAAAAGGTCCAAATTATGTAATTAATACTCTTTTTTTGGACATTATGAATAGTAACTATGGTAATTATCTTTAATTATTGTGATTAATTAGTAATCAGGTAGTTAAGGGTAATAAAATAATATCCTAATAATATAAAATGACCCCAACATATGTCCTATTGCTACGGGTTGTGTCATGGCCGACCATGGGATACCTTGTTCCAAACTTAGGAACCCCATGGAATCACTTTTGGGTGATAGTGACACTTTATCATTTTATTTTTAAAGAAAGGAGAATATCACAAAAGTATGTAACACCTAAGTAAAACAGTTTTAGTTTTGTCTGTGTAAATGATATATTAGACTAAAAATAGTAATTTTCAAGATAAAAAGATTTTCTACATCATAATATTTTTTTATAATTTTTAGACATTAAATAAATTAATTTATTTATGACACCATTATGATGCAACAATTACCTTATTAATGAACTATTTAAATAAAATGAAAAGATAATATAAAATATAAGACTTACACTTGTCAAAAACCTATTGGATGGGTGGATTTCGAACCCATATCACCTTATCCTAGAAATATTTCATTGTGGGGCCTTTAAAATCTGAAACTCATTTTAAAATAAAGTAACATTTCATGAATTTCCAAGAGTGCCCCTCCCCACTATTATAAAAGGCCTCCACCTCTACATGATATGATTCTTCTTATGATGAAATGATATCCATTTGTTTTATATGGATTACGTTGAGATGTGATGATGTTTATGAAACCCATTTTATTCTTTGGGTTATGATGAATGATTTATGTTTAATTTGTGGCACAAGTAAGAATGATTTCATTATGAGATGGGTGGGAAATATATATCCCTCCAATGCATTGGGTAAAGATTTATATCTCATGAGATAGACATGGATGGAATGGTAAGTTAATCTGGTTCAGTGATACAAGACTAGAACGAGGAGTGAACTCGATTCAGAAAGGGACTTTTTCCACTAAGATGGTCTTGGCAGCAATGCCTTGGCTACTATAGAAATCATAACATATGCTTAATAGTTTCTACAATTACATGTTTTATTCCCATGTTATTTTATCATGATTGATGTTCCATTATGATCTATGTCTTACGTACTGCCATGTTTTATTTCATTGCTCAAGATTTTGAATTTTAAACATTATGTTCATGTTTTTAAGTTCAAATGTATATGGTTGGTTTTATTTTCTCCATGCTTACCCTTACTAAGGATTTGAGATCACCCTTTATATGTTTTCTTTTCCCCAGGATATAAAGAAAGGTTTTAGGTAAGAAAACAAAAGGGGAAGATCTTTATGGGAGATGTTGACGATCTTTCACCATGATTAGAAGATTATGTTTCGAGTTTTCAAAGACACTAAACTATTACGATCCTTGAGTTTTGGTTTTTTTATGTATTAAGTATTCCACAAAAGTAATGTAATGTCCATGTACGTCAAGATTTGGGTCTCTATATAAACGCTAAGGTTTCTCCGAAGAGATTTACTGAATATACTGTGAAGGGTATTCCAAACGTAACCATGAAGGTTACTCCCTACGTAATAATGTTATGAATGCCTCAATTTACCTTTATGTCTTATGATTTCAATGATTTATTCATGAATCTTGTGATTTCATGAGTTATGTTAAAGTGCTTATGTTTTATGAGTAAATTATGATTTCATTGATTCTTATGTACACATGGACTAATGTTTTCATTCCATATTTTTATATCCCTTACTGAGATTTTTATTCTTATCCCAATTTTTTGAAATGTTTTTCACAGGTCAAGGAAAAAGTAAGTGATGTGATGATAGTGTCGAGGTAATGTCAAGAAAGAATCCATGTTTTATTTTAAATATGTCTCCTTTGATAGGAAAAATGAATTCTGTCTTTTATGTAACCAACTTGTTTAAATGTAGAATGTAATACATGATTTATGATCTAATTCTCTACATCATAGTATTTGTTTGTATAATTTTTAGACATTAAATAAATTAATTTATTTATGACACCATGATGATGCAACAATTACCTTATTAATGAACAATTTAAATAAAATGAAAAGATAATGTAAACTCTAAGACTTACACTTGTAAAAAACCTATTGAATGGGTGGATTTTAAACCCTTATCACCTTAGCCTCGAAATATATCATTGTGTGACATTTAAAATCTGAAACTCATTTTACAATAAAGTAACATTTCATGACTTTCCAAGAGTGCCCCTCCTCCATCTTATAAAAGGACCCCACCGCTACCCCCTTACCCACACCTCTCAAGCCATTGGCTCTACCAAAATCTTCTCATTTTATCTCTCCACATCCCTCTATTCATCATAAAAACCTTACCTTAGACAGAACACTCTTCAAGAAACCCTTTTGGTTCAAACCAAGGGGAGTTACCCGATTTAAAGGTAATGTCTTCTCTAATGTTCTTTTGTTTTATTATGATTCTCCAACCCCATAAACTCTTTTTATTCCTTTATTTTGTAACAAAACCAGTATATTAAATATAATAGGATGTTTTTATGATAAATATTTGATTTACACTTACACACACCTCCGTCTAATGGTTAAAGAACATACTGTTTCTGTGGATGGCGAATTACTGCCTCACGAAATGATGATTGTTCAATATTATTTTAACACACTTCATGGTGGACATTACGATGTCACTCTATTTATATATGATATGTATTACGTTTATGTTTTCCTTATGATTCTATATTTTTCATTTATAGCATTCCTTTATGGTTTCCATTACGGATAAACGCGATAATTTCATTTTTTGAAAGTGCGGACTACCACCCCCTCAAAGTGATTTGATTCGTTAATGCCATATGTGGGACGTATAAAGGATAGAGTTAATGGTATTACATATGATATCATACTGAAATTATAATATACCTTTATATCATTATGCTTCCATTCCATTAAATATGAAATAGAAATGAAAGTAGCGTGCATGCGTACGTACGACTTACCGTCTCCATGAACAGTGCATTTCATTTCTTACCTCTAAATGTTATGTACTATTATAAATACATGTATAAGCTAGATATATATTATATATATGATATCCAAATCATGAATACCATTCTGGATATAATCAACCTTTGACCACATGAACAACATGTAATTGTAAGAAGTCCATTTTTGACTTAAGTACCAAATATCGACAAAACAAACATTATTAACTTAAATGATTAAATAATGTTTATAACCTAGAAATAAGTGATATAAAAGGAATAATAAACTTGAAAAATGTTCTTAAGAAAGTATAAACTAACTCTAGTTTATTATTCAGGAGATTAAAGAACGATCAAGTCAAATCGGACACGAGGTAAGGGACTTCGTCTCAATCTCCTTTCATTGAGGCATATTTTGTTTTACACACAACTTTATTTTATACGGTGTATAAAACCCTTTTACATTTACTTTTATTCAAAATTAATCTTTTTGTACGATGGATTTTACTAAATGACAAAAGGAATGTTTTGTATTACGTATGCGGTGACAACAAATTCTCCACCGCCGTGACCATTATTTGAGTTTCGACTTCCTCTATAAGCCATAACGTTTTTTAATAAAAAATAAATTCCTTGTTTTAATTTTCTTTTATTTTGGTATTGAAAATGGTTTTGATAATGTTTTTATTATATCAATATGTTGTATTGATAAATTTGATTGAAATGTGGAAATGTTATGTTTCCTTTATGCATGTTTTATGTGATACGATTATATTATGGTTATTGGGAATTGTTTATGAAGACGGGTGGTTCCGTGATAAACTAAGGGCGGGTGAGCCCGTGATAGCTCTCCAATGCATTGGGTAATGCGAAAGGGGTTAAACGCTAAGGTTTCTCTGAAGAGATTTAGGGAATAAACTGTGATGGGTATTCCAAACGTAACCATGAGGGTTACTCCCTACGTAAGAATGTTATGAATGCCTCAAGTTACCTTGATGTCTTATGATTTCTATGAGTTATTTATGAATCTTATGATTTCATGAGGTATGTTAAAGTGCTTATGTTTTATGAGTTAAGTATTATTTCATTGATTCTTATGTATACATGGACTAATGTTTTCATTCCATATTTTTATATCCCTTACTGAGCTTTTTATTCTCATCCCAGGTTTTTGAAATGTTTTTCACAGGTCAAGGTAAAAGAAAATGATGTGATGACAACATCGAGGAAGTGTCAAGAAAGAATCCATGTTTTATTTTAAATAAGTCTCCTTTTATGGGAAAAATGAATACTGTCTTTTATGTAACCACCTTGTTTAAATGTGCAGTGTAATGCATGATTTATGATCTAATTCTCTAAAACTCTAAACCTGAAAAGATCCTCAATTCTTATTTGTGAAATATCTCAAGATTATGTAATGTTTAAGGTTGGGGCCTTATAGTTGGTTTAAAAGGTCAGTTTATATAACTTTAGTAGTTGTAATTCTATTAAATGATTATCCAAAAATATTATTTTTGGTCAAATTGAAAATGATATAGCATTTGAATATTACCATGTTGCTTCATCTAAGACATATTTGTTCAGAATGGGTTTCCGTAGAGGAAACATGGAAGCAGTTCTAGGAAGGCATACCAAAGGAAATGACCTTCCGTATCAGCATCCTAAGATAGTCGGAATTAGGATAGAACAATTTGTTACAGCAATGGCGCAGTTTACTCAAGTGATAAATGGTGGTGGTATCCATGCACGAGATCAGCCAGATCAACCGCAGAGGAACATGTCAGTGGTGGAACATTTCATGAAGCAACATCCCCCATCATTCAGAAGATCATCTGAACCCGTGTTAGCTGAAGGGTGGATTAAAGCACTGGAGAAGATTTTCGATGTCATGGGGTGTTCAGACAATCAAAAGGTTAGTCTTAATGTTTACCGTTTGGAGGGTGAAGCAGATCAGTGGTGTTCGATGGTTAAAAATATCAGAGACGCTGATGAGATTGATGCTCTTGACTGGGATGAATTCAAAGGTATGTTTCTTGAGAAATATTTTCCTAAGTATGTTCAACTTAGGATGGAAAAAAAATTCTTCTAATTGAGGCAAGAGGACGACTCAGTGGCTGCTTATGAATAAAGGTTCACTCGATTGGCAAGGTATGCTCCAAATTTTATCTGAGACCTTGATAGTAAAATCAATCATTTTTTACTCAGGATTAAAGCCAAAATATCAAAGGGCATTGGATTCTCGTGAGTTAAAAAGTTATTAAAAGGTTTTTTGATGTGCTGAGAAGGTGGAAATGGAGTTTTCCGATGATCTAGTGTTCTATAAAAACCAACAGAAGAAGAGACCGAGGTGGCAGGAGAAAGGAATTAATTCTTCAAAACGGTCTGATGGTAAGAAAACTAAGTTTTAAATTTTTTATAAATGTGGTAAAAATCATATTGGGGAATGTATTTTGAATTATGTAAAGTGATACCGATGTGGTAAGATGGGACATAAGGCTCATGATTGCACTGGAAAAGATCAAGGTGATGGTAAGACCAAATTTGATTTACAGTTAGTGAAATGTTTCAAGTGCAATGAGATGGTTCATTATGAAAGTGAGTGTCCGACAAAGAGCTAAAATGATGGGAAGCAGTAGAACTACAAGAAGAAAGGGGTGGTGAAATCCTTTGCAACTACTTCAGCAGATGTTGGGCCATCAAATGAAGTGGTATCAGGTACTTTGTTTGTTTTTTTAGATTATTCCAGTGTGTTGTTTGATTCAGGGTCTACACATTCTTTCATCTCTGAAAATTTTTCTAGTAATTTGGGAATACCATCTCAAGAAATGACTCCTGAACTTGTGGTAAAAACACCTAGGGGAAATGTTGAGGCAAAGAGAATTTATAATAATCTTCGTATCCTTATCCGTGGAAAGAACCTACTTGAATACCTTATTGTTTTACCTCTAGTAGAGTTTGATGTTATCCTGGGTATAGATTGGCTCTCTGTTTACCATGCTAAGATTTATTGTAGAGCTAAAGAAGTTTCTTTTCAGAAAGACCTTCAGTTTGTGTACAAGAATGAACCCATACTGTTGAAAACATATCAAGAGGTTGAGAAACTTGTAAAAGTTGGAAATTAATGTTACCTTGCAAATATTGTTGAAAAAAAGGAACCGTTCAGATTAATGATGTGCCAATGGTAAATGAGTATCTTGATATTTTTCTTGATTAGTTTCCGAGAATAATACCAGATCAGGAAGTTAAATTTACTGTTGACTTAGTTCCTGATTCTAAGACAATTTCAAAACCCCCTTATCGAATAGCTCAAATTGAACTTTGAGAGTTGAAGGATCAATTGCAAGATTTATTAGAGAAAGGTTTCATTCGACCTATCACATCACCATGGGGTGATTCTATCTTATTTGTTAAAAAGAAAGATGGTTCAATGAGACTTTTCATTGATTATAGAGCCTTGAATAACATCACTATTAAGAACAAATATCCTTTGCCTCATATCGATGATTTGTTTGATCAGCTCCAAGGAACTCAGTATTTTTCAAAGATTGACCTGAGATTGGGGTACCATCAGTTGAAGGTAAAGGAAGCAGATGTTCCGAAGACCGTGTTTCGTACAAGATATGGCCATTATGAATTCTTAGTAATGGTTTTTGGTTTAACCAATACACCTGCTGTATTCATGGACCTTATGAATCAAATTTTCCATGAGTTCTTTGATAAGTTTGTGGTTGTTTTCATTGATGATATTTTGGTGTTTTCTAAAAGTAAAGAGGAGCATGAAATACATTTAAGGGTTATTTTTCAAACCTTAAAAGAAAAGAAATTTTATGGGAAATTCAGCAAGTGTGAGTTTTGGTTGCAACAAATTTCTTTCCTTGGTCACATTGTTTCTAAAGATGGGATAACTATTGATCCTGCAAAAACAAAGTTTGTTAAAGAATGTCCAAGACCCACAAATGTAACCAAGATTCATAGTTTTCTTGGTTTTGTAGGCTATTATCGAAGGTTTGTTAAACATTTTTCACAGTTATCTAGTCCAATGATTAAGCTAACTCGGAAGGGTGTTATGTTTATCTGGGCAAAAGAATGTGATGATTGTTTTCAGGAATTGAAAAGAAGATTGGTGAATTCTCCAATTTTGGAACTACCTTCTAGGAATGGGGAGTTTTTTATCTACAGTGATGCTTCATTAAAAGGACTTGGTTGTGTCCTAATGCAGAATGATCAGGTAATTGCTTATGATTCATGTTATTTGAAAACTCATGAGGTAAATTACCCTACACATGATTTGGAATTAGCTGTTGTTGTTTTCGCTTTAAAAATTTGGAGGAATCATTTATATGAAGTAAAGTGTGAAATATATACCGATCACAAAAGTAATTATATATTCCCTAATAAAGAATTGAACATGAGACATAGGATATGGATAGAATTAATCAAGGATTATGATTGTACAATTCATTACCATCCGGGAAAAGAAAATAAAGTGGATGATGCTTTGAGTCGAAAAATTAATGCTTCATTAACAATGTTATGTTTGGAACGTGATCTTTTGGTTAAGGATTTGATGAAATTTAGCATAGAAGTTGTTGGTGCAGGATGTTATTCTATATTGTTTCAGGTATCAGTGAAATCTTTTCTATCAGACAGAATTAAGCAAGCACAGAAGCAAGACAGTGAGTTGTAGAAAAAGGCAGAGCTGGTTCAGAAGGGTAAGTTTCCTAAATTAAACATTGATAATGATTGTGTTTTGAGATTTGGGAAGAGATTATGGATGCCTTGTGATTCATAGTTTAAGAGAGAGTTGTTATGTGAAGCTCATAGTTCTCCATTTTCAGTTCATCCTGGCAGTACTAAGATATATAGAGATCTTCGGGAGTATTACTGGTGGGACGGAATGAAAAGAGACATTACTGATTTTACTATGAAGTGTTTGACTTGTAAATAGGTTAAAGTAGAGCGGCAGTTACCGAAAGGGATGCTTCATCCTTTACTAGTTCTGGATTGGAAATGGGAGAATATATCCATGGAATTTGTTGTGGGATTTCCGAAGACACCTTGAGGTAATAATGCAATCTGTGTTATTATTGATCGCTTGACTAAATATGATAATTTCCTTACTATACGAGATACTTTTTCCCTAGATCAACTTTCTTGTTTGTATCTTAAAGAGATATTCAAGTTAAATGGAGTTCCCCTATCCATTGTATATGATCGTAATCCCAGGTTTACTTCTAACTTTTAGAAAGGCCTTCAGAAGTCGTCGGGTACTGAATTAAATTTTAGTATAGCTTTTCATCCTCAATCAGATGATAATTCAGAACGAACAATTCAGACTTTGGAGGATATTCTATTTGCTTGTTCGATGGATTATCAGGGAAGTTGGGACCAACATCTTTATTTCGTTGAGTTTTCTTATAATAACAGTTTTCATTCCAGTATACAGATGGCACCATTTGAGGCATTATATGGGAAGCGGTGTCGAACTCCAACTTCTTGGGATAAAGTGTGTGAAAGGAAGTTGATGGGACCAGAATTGGAAGAAGATTTGGCAAAAAAAGTTCATCTGATATAGAAACACATGAGAACAACTCAGAGTAGGCAGAAAAGTTATGCAGACAACAGGAGGAATGATCTCTCTTTTGAGGTAGGTGATCATGTCTTCCACAAAGTTTCACCATGGAAAAGTGTGGTGCGATTTGGTAAGAAAGGAAAGATACATCCAAGGTTCATTGGACCATATGAAATTCTGGAGGGAGTTGGATCAGTTTCATACCGAGTGGCTTTACCTTCGAGTTTATCTCAGGTACACAATGTTTTTCATGTTTCAATGTAAAGGAAGTACATGCCAGATCCATCTCATGCTTTGAGTCCAGAGGTAGTTCAGCTGGAAGAGAATGTATCTTATGAGGAACAACCGGTCTAGATTATTGACCACATGGATCAAGTTTTGTGGAATAAGGTGATTCATTAAGTAAAGTTTTTGTGAAAGAAACACATGATTGAAGAGGCAACATGGGAATCTGAAAATGCAATGAGGGATAAATACCCCACTTATTCGATAAGTAAATAAATTTTGGGGACATAAGTTTCTAAAGGGGGGAAGGATGTAACATCCAAAGTATGTAATTAATAATATAATTTCTTATATATGTCTATTTATGAATTAGATAGTGTTTAAGAGGCTTGAAATGAGAAGAAATCCAATCTTAAGTGTAGAATACACTAATATTTTTTAAACGATTGTTTTACCGCCTTTTGATGGAAAACATTTTTAAATATATATTTTGACAATTTTATAATCTCTATTTGTAAAAATAAACGTATTATTTAGAATCAGGACATTTAAATTTAATTTGGATAAATTTTTGGTATTTTTCTGACAATGTTCATTTTTTTAATGAATAGTGAAAAATACTGCATTTTACTTCAAAACTTCTTTTTCATATAATTTAATTATATAGTTAGATTATCTTTTTAATTTGTTTTAAAGTTTAATTAGAATATATTTTTACCATTTAATCCAATGGTGTTCATTAAAACTAATTTCACTTTGGAATTGGTCATAAACAAGTGCCAAACTTTTCATAGATATTGTTTCAAAAAAACCCGCTGTTTGTTTTGACAAAGGGAATTATTTTTAAATTAATTACTGCAATTTTTGTGTTCGGAATTTGGTAAAATTGATTCCATATTTGTAATCATAAGGTCAAAATTATGTAATTAAGACTTTTGTTTTTGGACATTATGAATAGTAAAGATGGTAATTATCTTTAATTATCGTGATTAATTAGTAATCGGGTAGTTAAGGGTAATAAAATAATATCATAATAATATAAAATGACCCAAAAATGTGTTTTAATTCTAATTTTTCTGTCATGGAAAACCATTTTATTCCTTCTGAAAAACTTAGGGACCCCATGGAATCACGTTTGGGTGATAGTGACACTTTATCATTTTATTTTTAAAGAAAGGAGAATATCACAAAAGTATGTAACACCTAAGTAAAAATTTTAGTTTTGTATGTGTAAATGATATCTTAGAATATAAATATTCATTGGAAAGATAAAAATATTTTCTACATCATAGTATTTTTTTTATAATTTTTAGACATTAAATAAATTAATTTATTTATGACACCATGATGATGCAACGGTTACCTCATTAATGAACGATTTAAATAAAATGAAAAGATAATGTAAAATCTAATACTTAAACTTGTCAAAAACCTATTGGATGGGTGGATTTCTAACCCTTATCACCTTATCCTCGAAATATATCATTTTGGGACCTTTAAAATCCGAAACTCATTCTACAATAAAGTAACATTTCATGACTTTCCAAGAGTTCCCCTCCTCCCTCTTATAAAAGGCCCCCACCTCTACCCCCTTACCCACACCTCTCAAGCCATTGGCTCGGCCAAACTCTGCTCATTTTATCTCTCTACATCTCTATATTCATCATATAAGCCTTACCTTAGACAGAAAGCTCTTCATGAAACCCTTTTGGTTCAAAACTAGGGGAGTTACCCAATTTAAAGGTAAAGTCTTCTCTAATGTTCTTTTGTTTTATTTTTCTTCTCCAACCCCCTAAAATATTTTTATTCCTTTATTTTGTAACAAAAATAGTATCTTCAATATACTGGGATGTTTTTATGATAAATATTTGATTTACACTTACACACACCTCCGTCTAATGGTTAAAGAACATACTGTTTCTGTGGATGGCGAATTACTGTCTCACGAAACGATGATTGTTCAATCTTCTTTTAACACATTTCATGGTGGCCATTAAGATGTAACTCTATTTATATATGATATATATTATTTTTATGGTTTCCTTATTATTCTTTATTTTTCATTTATGGCATTCCTTTATGGTTTCCATTATGGATAAACACGATAATTTCATTTTTAGGAAGTGCGGACTACCGCCCCCTCAAAGTGATTTGATTCGTTAATGACATATGTTGGATGTATAAAAGATGGAGTTGGTGGTATTACATATGATATCATACTGGAATTCTAATATACCTTTATATAATTATTATTCCATTCTATTAAATACTAAATAGAAATGAAAATAGCGTTCATGCGTACGTACGAATTACCGTCTCCATGAACGGTGCATTTCATTTCTTACCTCTAAATGTTATGTACTATTATAAATACATTTATATGATAGATATATATGATATATATGATATCCAAATCATTAATATCATTATGGATATAATGAAAATTTGACCACATGAACAACAAGTAATTGTTAGAAGTCCATTTTTGACTTAAGTACCAAATATCGACAAAACGAACATTATTAACTTAAATGATTACATAATGTTTATAACATGGAAATAAGTGATATAAAAGGAATAATAAACTTGAAAAAGGTTCTTAAGCAAGTATAAATTAACTCTAGTTTATTATTCAAGAGATTAAAGAACGATCAAGTCAAATCAGACACGAGGTAAGGGACTTCATCTCAATCTCTTTTCATTGAGGCATATTTTGTTTTACACATAACTTTCTTTTATACGGTGTATAAAACCCTTTGAATTTTACTTTTATTCAAAATAGGTCTTTTTGTATGAAGAATTTTACTAAACGAAAAAGGGAATGTTTTGTCTTACGTATGCGGCGACAATGACTTCTCCGCCGCCGTGACCATTATTTGAGTTTCGGCTTCCTCTATAAGCCATAACTTTTTTTTAATAAAAAAGAAATTCCTTGTTTTAATTTTCTTTTATTTTTGTATTGAAAATGGTTTTGATAATTTTTTTATTATATAAATGTGTTGTATTGATATATTGTGATTGAAATGTGGAAATGTTATGTTTCCTTTATGCATGTTTTATGTGATACCATTATGTTATGTTTCTTGGGAATTGTTTATGAAGACGGGTGGTTCCGTGATAAACTAAGGGTGGGTGAGCCCGTGATAGCTCTCCAATGCATTGGATAACACGAATGGGTTAAACTCTAAGGTTTCTCTGAAGATATTTAGGTAATATACTGTGATGGGTATTCCAAATGTAACCATGAGGGTTACTCCCTATATAAGAATGTTATGAATGCCTCAAGTTACCATGATGTCTTATGATTTCTATGAGTTATTCATGAATATTATGATTTAATGAGGTATGTTAAAGTTCTTATGTTTTATGAGTAAAGGATGATTTAATTGATTTTTATGTATACATGGACTAATGTTTTCATTTCGTATTTTTATATCCCTTACTGAGATTTTTTATGCCCATCCCAAGTTTTTGAAATGCTTTTCACAGGTCAAGGGAAAAGTACATAATGTGATGATAGTGTCGAGGAAGTGTCAAGAAATAATCCATGTTTTATTTTAAATATTTCTCCTTTGATAGGAAAAATGAATACTATCTTTTATGTAACCACCTTGTTTAAATGTGGAATGTAATGCATGATTTATGATCTAATTCTCTAAAAATCTAAACCTGAAAAGATTCTCAATGTGTATTCTTGAAATATCTCAAGATTAAGTAATGTTTAAGGGTGGGGCCTTATAGTAATAATTCTCAAATGATAACATTCATATCCATTGAATTTAAATCATAATAGGGTTCCTGATAAATGCTCAAAAATTTAGGTTCACCAGTAGGAATCTTATAGGGTTTAATCACTTTCAAATAAACATTAAATCCAATATTTTTCAAATGGATAATCATTCTAGAATAATAGTAACCATAATTATCACATATTAAATATGAAGATATAATCATCCACAAACCTTTTATAGTATTATTCACTATAATTTTTATTTCTACATAGTAAATTACAAAAAAATAAAACTTAGGTAGAAATACATGATATATAGAAATGAAAATGGTTCTATTGAACAGTTCCCTCTAGCCTTTAGCAACTGAAAAATGTGTCTTCTTCTATAGAATGGATAAAATTTAAGGTGAATATCTTTGAAAATAAATCAATTAGATCTTTATTGAATGCACAATATCAGTAATATTTTTTAATACACTAAGATGTAGAATTATTCTTTCTCCTTAATGTTTTATCCTTCTTCTTATTATAGTCATGAAGTAAAATATAATTGTGTATAATAGAAAAGAATAATTGAATTTTATATTCATGGTATATGTGGTTACTTTTCTTCACTTTTTTGGAAAATGAGTGTTGTAGCTCTTCATTGTCTTTCGAGAACACACACACACACACACACACACACACACATATATATATATATATTAACGAAATAATACACCCATTACAATATTTTTCTTCCTTTGAAAAAGTAGAATATATTTAGAAAATTTATCCATAATTCTATGTCTAGTAATATAAGATATTTTAGTCATTACATTCTTCAAAAATAAATCATAAAATATATTGATCAAATTACTTCCCAAACTAATCTCCATAATTTTTGAAATTTAATACTTCCCGTCAATCATGAGATAACAACATCAAAAAATTAAAATATTTTAATTTAAATAAAAACACAATTTCCTGTAATATTGAGTTTATTCTAATAATATTTAGTCTCGTGAAAAACTATTTAGCATTATAATAAACTGAATAAGACCATTATAAACTATTACAATGTTTTAATTCTTCTTTATTTCATGTCATATCTTATGTAAATCTAATAATGTAATACTCATTTTCTATGTTATATTGTTTATCTTCAATTATCCTTTAAAAAAGTGTAACATGTTTGCTCTAAAATGTGAAATACTATTCATTATAAAAAAACCAGTATGTAAGAATTTTTGATTTCATATATAAGATCATTATCTTGAAAAAATATATATTTTAGCATTTTTATTTAACACATAATATATTATATGTAATTCATAAGATAATAGACTTATCTAATTTTTCAATTCAATCAATACATAAGATATTGAAAAGTAACAAATGTAATTTAATTATCCAACTTATTCTTCATGCATAACATTTTTGATATAATTTTTTTAAATCTTTCATATATAAGATATTGTTTACCCATGCATAACATATTATTAGATACTTTGTAGCTTGCAAAAAATTTCAGACTGTAAAAATTACAATACTAAATATATGTAATGTAATTCCTTCCATGTGTAATTTATTTCTTCAGCTTTATATATTTTTCATTATTTCAGATTTTTCAAATTTCAAGAATTCCAATGCACAAAAACATTTGTAATATCGTATGATATATAAGATTTTTAACTTTACCAAAAAATAATACAAAACATAAGGTTTTTTCTACCATATGAAATTAGATGATTTATCATTATAAAATTTGATTAATTATATAATAATAGTTGTAAAATAAAAATGAATAAAACAATCAATTAAACAATTAAAACATATAAAACAAGACGAAAATGTGTAATTATCAAAATAGAAATTAATTATTAAAGAGAAGCTGAACAACATTTATGATTAATATTTTACTCATAACATTTTATATCCTCAAATAATATAATCTCACAAATTAGAAGACATATAAACATAAAGTAATATGAAATTTTATTCCAAACACACAATATAACAATTTAGGATGACATATTTTTTTATTAATGGCATATATCATGGATATAACATGATATATGTTCATATAAGATGATTTGTTTTTCAAAAGTGATAATATCATCCCACATGATATAACATATTTATGATTTTTTTACTATATAATATTTTGTTTCTTCATAAAACACAATTCTTTTATAACATAACATGGAAAAACTTACTAGTTGTGGACATATAATGATATATTTATTACATATATTTAACCCTAGACATTTTATCTCTTCACATAATTTAATCTCATGACACAATTTATAAAATTCGTTTCCTTCTATCATTCATTCACAAATATTAATTACTTTATTGTGTCCTCGTATTAATATGTTGAAAATTTTTATTTATAAAAACAATACATTCATAGAATGAAAGAAATGAATTGTTTGTTTTTTTAATGTTTTTTTATATTTGAATCATCAATGTATTTAATGATTATAGAATATTAAATGATTCTCCAAAAAATTTAAAAAAACTTCAAATGTATTTTAGTAGTGGAAAACAAAGAGGATTTTATAGAAATATAGAGATTGTAAAAAAACTGATTGTTTATCAATTATGTTTTTGGAATATATAACCCATACTGTGTAAATAAATTTAAATTTATAATTATAAAAAACTATAAAAAAATTGAAAAATTAATAATAGAACAAATAATTAACTGTAAACTAGATTTTTTTCTATAGTAGCTTGTAAACTAGCAACAACCTTAGGAACAACACCCTTAAGTAGTAGTAGTCATGAAATTCATCTACACAATAATAGGTAATACAATATTCAGAAACATGAATATAATCAAGTTGAAATCCTAGTAGATAGAATATTAGATGAACTTCAGGATGAAATCAGGAATTACAGATCACACGATTCTTCCTTTCATTTCCCCTGATTTGTAAGGAATAATTTTAATAGTCCCTATAGATTTTATAGACCATGCATGGAAAAAATTCAATCATTCCAAAACATGCAAGGAACACTTGGTCTTTCAATACATAAACCATATTCAATCCTTGAAATTGTTTTTAAAAGTATTAGATCCCCAATTCAAGAGAAATTTTGGATTATCTTTGGTTCAATTTATACAGAAAAAGTGTGGTATATTTATTATGAAAATTATAAGTAAAATAAATGAACCTAATTTTTTTTTTCAGAAATGAAATTTTTGAAGATCATGATATATAAATGTTTACCTGATGAGTAATTTAGAGAATACATTATGATTTTTTATTAATACAATTTTGCAGCTAATTTTTACCAATATAATCATGAAATAGTTTTTTACATATATTATAGAATGATGTTATCTTAAATAAAATATATTGAAAGTATATCATAAATTTCATTGTAATAAAAACCAATGGATTTAAAAAAATTGACGTTATAGATGATTATTATCCTAAAATACACCAACACCTAAGTGGATTATTCCTATTAATCTCAAAAAAGTATACAACACAATTTTTTTTAACATCAATAAAGACTCTTTTTCATGATTTTGTTATTCAAGAAGCTATGTATATTGAACCTGTTGATAACCATAGTAAACATGGATATGAATTTGAATGAACTATCAGAGATATTGAGGTAGAAACCCAAATTGGTTAAGAGATTTATATGTCTCAAGAATATTTATTCGATTTTTTAAGAATTTTTTTTAATAAAAATATTATATACATGTGTTAGAAGATTCCCACATTTGGGTGGTCCAAATGGGAATTTGAAGACTAGAATTTATTCGATATAAATGTGACCAAAAATTCATTTCTATAAGAATTGAAACTTTCACCTATTAAAGATGGGAATCGATAATATGATCCAGTAGTTATGGTATGTCTCCTATAATATTTGGATATAAATAAATAAATTCACATAATGTCATGCTTATAATTTCAGATATTCCTTTAGAAAAATTTTAGGGAATTATTCTAGATTTTAGATAACATGATAATCTGATGGTAACAATGGATCTGCAACAAGATTATAAGTATCAAAAATAATTTCGTCAGAATAAATTCCTAAATTTATGAATGTTTTATAGGTAAATTTACATATTTTATTATCTCATTTTCCTAATTTATAATACCTAGTTACAAAAGTAGATTTCATAACCTTTGAGTTAAAATTAAGTGGAATATTTTATGTCAAAATTCTCATCAAATTTCAATATTTGAACTAATTTTGGATAATTGTTTCACCAGATAGACTTAAATAAAAATAAAAAATAAATTGGAAATATAAAATCATAATTTCTAGTGTTAGGAAAATACAAAGCTGATAACTCGGATAAAGATTACCATGAAATATAAATGTCTTATTACTTTAACCAGTGATGGTGAAGCAAGGATAAAAATATTACACCGGAAATAATAGTAAAAGTGTATAATAACATCAATCACTATGAATGGAGAGTATGACAGATCACCGAGATCAATCATTACTAATTAGTTGTGAGATATTTATATGTGGAAATTATTTTATAATAATAAGACAAGCATTGATGGGAACATACCTGAATAAACCCTACCCTAATGTGAAAATAATAGTTTATCCATTCCATTTGGAAATTGAAATCACACATAAAAACTTGGGTAACAGTTAAATAAATAAATGATATCTTTGAGTTTTGGAACAAAACATCCTAACTTGGAATAATTCTACAAAAATTAATTCCTATAACCACATAATCATCACACATAGTAAAAAATACTCTATAAATGTTTGTATCCAATATATATCTTAAAAATAATATTCAAACATATTATAAAGGCAAAAAACTATTTTAAGAAGTTTTCTAAATAGATTTAAGAACTTATCCTCATCAATACCCAATGAACCATGAAAGAAAACCATCACACAACATGTACCAAAGCTAGATTAGTGGTAAATCCATTCAAATAAAGGGGATTACACATCTTTACAAAAACATATGAGAACCATATTCATCATAAGGAACTACTAGACTTGTACAAATAAACAATATTAGGGATTATGGAATTGGGACCAAAATAACTTTTATGAATACAATTTATTAAAAATACCGATGTTAAAAATGGTTAAAATACCATGGTTATACTATTATTCAATCATTATCTCATTACATGAATCCTCAGGGAATCCTTAGTCTAATGATTCAGGAATTGACTATGTAATAAAGACTCTAATATCAAATAAAAATGACCTAAATCCCAGAAAAATGAAACATAGTCACATGATTTAAAATAAGTAAATACACATAATAAATATGAATAAAGAATAATATTAACCTAACCTGAGAACCAGTTACATGAAATTGATACGAGTTACCTGATTATTCCTATCACATGAAATTATCCCCCCTGATGCTAATAGATTAATAAAGATAAGAGAATAATGGAATATAGAAATGGGATAACCTAAGTTAGGGGCACAAAATTCGGTTACTTTAAATATTTTCATTCATAAAATTATAAATTAGGTTAACCTATGATTGTTTAGGATTAAGTAAAGTGGTATAGAGAATAAAAAATTGATTTTAAGTGACTAGGATGAGGGATATATTGACATTTGAGGGAAAGAGAGAGATGATTATATGGTTGATATAGAGATTATGGTGAGGGAAATGACCAGGGAGAATTATTTAGGATCAAATAAATATTAGGGCAACCTATTAAAGAGATATTGGTAATGGAAGGGTGTGTTATTATAGAATTAATAAACATGGAAAAATGAAATTTATCCATGTCATGGTTATCATAAGAAATATTTTAGCCATATAACATAATTTTTATCTTGGAATATAAGACTAT
Organism: Viscum album; assembly: GCA_963277665.1. NCBI lineage: Eukaryota > Viridiplantae > Streptophyta > Magnoliopsida > Santalales > Viscaceae > Viscum > Viscum album. Next base: position 1,493,421,421 of record OY728139.1, on the reverse strand, counting down.
CATGTAATTTATATGTGAATATATTGATATAAAATTATATAAATTAACATTTTTTCATACGAAATATACTATATATGATTTTTTATTGATATAAAATGTAAAAACAACACATAACATAAATTTTACACTAAATAAAATATAAATTAATAGAATATATTAAATTTATAAAAGCATTTTGAGGAAATAATATTATAATGCAATTATTTTTATGTTTTAAGATTAATAATATAATTTCATGATTTTTTCACATAACAACTTACAAGAATGATGTTATTAAAATATATATTGAATATGGAATTTAATTCATAAAAAATCGTTTTTGTGGCCATTTTGAAATGTTGTACATTTAATCTCTTTTATTAGCTTCCAACCAATAATTTCATGAAAAAATAATGCTCTTTTAGAAACCTACAAAAAGTAGTTTAATAATATCAGTATCGATATGATAAAAAGAATCGAAAGGGTGAATAGTATTTTACCTATTTTATTGTCTTTTTATTTTTTGAATGTGTTATGTTTTTTCATAAGTTTTTATTAAATAAATATATTTTTTCATTTATTGTTAAATATTTTTAACAAATCTTCAAAATGGGTTTTGAAGTTTTCTAGAGTTAAAAGTGAGGACTGATAGTTTAATGCTAATAATAAACCCAAAAATGATATACTCAAAAAAAAAAGGAATGAAAACCCGTAACACCTAATATGAAATTAAGTCTGATAACTTTTAAATACATAAATAATAAAGGTAAGATACATACATAATATTTTCCTATAATAAAATGAGGTTGAAGAACATTGTAGGAGTAGAGGGTAGCTAGTCCACATGAAGGATGAAAGTGGAAAATGAGTCGATCAACCCTGGATTGCAGGAGAAGAATAAACATTAAAGGATATAGAAGATAGTGAATTAGGGGATTTTTTATATGAGAGGGGGGATAAATAATATAATTTACATATTTCAATTTTAGCATAAATTTTAGTTTAAATATTTACAATGTTGAGTAATTGATGATTATTTATAATAACTACTATATAAAAACACAGAAAATTTATATTATCAAGTAGAATTTAAAATTTTATAGATATTTAAAAAACTATCACAAAAAAACCATAAAACAAGTTTTATCAAAATCACAACTTTCATGTATTGATGGATGCATGGAAATCATGTGAGACCACTTTTCAAACTATCCCCCCAAGAAAGAGTAAAAAATGAATACCAAAATATCCAAGTAAATTAATGGAAGTAAAGCCAAGAAAATAATACAATTTAGACCTTTATTGAATAATTGTACTCATGAGGACAAGGTCCTCCAAAAAAATTATCATTGTCTCTAATGATTAACTTGTCATTTGGATACTGATAAGTACGTCTCTAAATAAGTTTTCATGTTAGGATGAGTATAATAATACAAAATAGGGTATACTAAGCATTAAACAACACCAAATTATGAAACCACGTATGAATGATAATAATATTTTATGAATCATGATAAATTAAAATATCATTCATTTTATAAAATAATTTTAACTGTAATTTTGTGTATTTTTAACATAAATTAAAATAATAATTATATATTATTAATATTAATAGTATTTAGTAACTAAATTTTTTAAGTATAATTTATTATATTTATAACATTTATAATAATATTATTAACATAGGATTTTGAATATAATTTTTAATAGATTTAGAATTTTAATTTTTGTTAGTTTTGATATATTTTTTAATTGTTTTCATTTTAGTTTAACACTTTTTAATAAAATGTTTTAATTGAATAAACTGTCTTATCACATATAGTGATAGAATTTTGTTTCTAGAAATGACATGTTAAGAGAAGGGATAACCATGAGGAGTGATAAAAAAAATTAAACATTGATCTAAAACTATATTTTGGTTATCACTATAGATGTTGTTTGTTCCAATATACTATATAATGAAGAAGTAGAAAACCATACAGTTTAAATAAAAATTATTGAGTAAAAAAGTTTTTCAACCAAAAGGAATAATAAGTATCTAAAATGTGGTTTTCATTGTTAGTATGAAATCATTGATTAGTTATTTGTGTAAATTAATAATAGAAAACATTAGTTAAAACCATAAGGATAAGTATAAATAATGAAAAACATCATAGAATTTTGGTAAAGTATAAAGTGCGTGGTTTCCAAAAAATAACATCCCTGTGTGGATACTATAGTTTGATGTATGATCCATATCAAACGACCCTAAGGTTAATAACCCAAAAAAAATGTTTGGTTTGGTATTAACTCAATATTTACTTAGTCCGCAATAAGTATTCCAAAATGTAAACCTAGGTTTACTCCCCTAGGGTGTATGTTTTGGTTGATCACATATTATTTATGAACGATTAAGAAGGATACATACCTAAAATAATTATTTATTTTTTAAAAGTCAGAAAAGATTGAAGTATATGATCCTAGAAGCGTGATATTAGAAAAATTTAGACTAAAAGTCTACTTTTTAATTGTTATCATAATATTTACAATGATTCACCTTATTTTATTAACGTTTTTAGAAAAATAGTGGGAAAAACAACTTGTGAAATTAATAGATGCATTGGAAAATGTACTGGAAAACTTCCTAATTTGATGGAATACAATGTTTCAAACATCATGATGATCTTAAAACTATTATCTCATGTTATGAATAATAACCTCAACCACATAGAGTTTCTATCTTTACCAAATAACGAACAACCAAAATTATATTCTTTCACGTGTTAATGAACATATACTTTTTTTAGTCCATATAATCCATTGGTCATAGAGAAATGGGTTAAAAATAAAAAAAACAATTTTTATGTGCTCCATTATTTTGAGAAAGAGAACATTACTTTTGTAGTATACCTATTAGATAGAGAACATGATCAATGGTGGGAACTGATCGAAAAAATGAATCAAAAGGTTAAAGTTGAATCTATGGAGTAGATATTGTTCAAAAATTATTTTTTAAAGTATTTTCGTAATTACCTCTAAAAATATGGAAAGGAAATTATTAGATTTGAAGAAAATGAAGATTGAATCGGTGGGAATTCATAAAATTAACTTTATAAGGATTTCATGATACAATTTAATATTTTTTATTGATTTGTATTGAAATATAAATTGATTATTCAGTGGAATATGACCATATGTATGGAAACCTCTGACAATCTAATACATTGGGTGTTATGAAGAGATAGTGTAGTGTGGTCTAAAATTATAAATAGGGTTTATAGATACAAATTGGTATAATAGAGTGAATGAAAATAAGTTGATAATGAATCCAAATTTAGTGAATACTTTTGACCATGAATGATAAGGGAATAAACTAAAACTAACCATTTTCAAAAAGTGTGAGAATAAATAATATAATTGTATATAAGGAAGTGAAAAGTGTTATTATTCTGGAATGGATAACCACATAGGTCAAAATTATCATTGGGATGTAAAACATAGATATTAAAATTCAATTGAAAAAGGAAAATGGTTCAATAATAGCTTTCAATAAAATTCTTCAAGTATGAATATATTGGAAACTTCACTAAAAAATTTCCAAATAATAATATAATGGAGGTAAAAGACCATAAACCCTAGTAGATGACATGAGATAAAGGGCATGATTTTTCAATCATGATGGTTGAAGTTGGGTATTCAAATGATGTAGTAGTAGGTGCACTCATTTTACACTCAAATCTAGAAATTTCATTGTATGATTTTGGTTTTATGCATTCCTTCGCTACATATATGTTTACAAAGAATATAGAATTGAACCCTGAATTGATAGAAGTGGAATTAACAGTTAAAACTTCTAGAGGTCCTATTAAATAATCAAGGGTATATAGATATTCCTTTATTATATATTCTCAGTAAAATATAATATAAAAATTGGTGGTCATTACAATGGTGGGATTTTATAAAATACTAGGAATGGCTTGGCTTTCAAAGTTCAATGCCAAAATCAAAAATAAAAGAAATGAAATTTTAGTCATCCTAAAGGGGAAACCATAAATTAATTTCAATAGAGACATATTCTTTCTTGAGTTTTATCAAGAACCACCTCCTATACCCTTATTTATAGTAATGATAGGGGAAGAATGAGAATAACATTAAAGTTCAATGATAGGAAATGTACTATTTTTTAAAATACATTGATGTATTTCCTAAAAGAATTTCGATAACTCCCAAAGAAAGAGAATAGTTTTCTTAATTAAACTCATTATTGGATCCAATATAATATAAAAAACTCCATATAGAATTGTATTTTTGTAGTTAGAAGGAATAACGAAATAACTACATGAATTTTTGAACAATGGTTTTATTAGACCATGTGGGTATCCTTAAAAAGTAACTATTCTATTTGTTAAGAAAAAGGATGTATGAATGTGGCTATGAATTGATTATAGATAACATCATGGGATCATAATAAAGAAAAAATACACTCTCCCAATGATTTATGATTTATCACCAGCTTTATGGGGATCAATTCTTCTCTAAGACTAACCTCTAATCTTCGAATCATCAGTCGAGGGTAATCAAATATAATACTACAAACAAAAACTTTTGAAAAATAAATGGAAATTATGAGTTTATATTAATACAAATTTTTATGAATAATGATCCGACATTATTTATTTATTATATTAATGGAATATTCTGGTATTTTCTTAATAAATTCATGGTGGTCTATACTAATGATATTTTGATATATTCCAAAAATTTTGAGGAATATAAGGATCATCTCAAGGTCATATTACAAGCCTTATATAAAAACATTATTTTTTATAAAATTAGTAAATTTGAATAATGGTTACAATAAGTAGAATTCTTGGGACACATTTTAACTAATGAAGGAATCTTAGTTGATCTAGTTAATATAGTGGTCTATAGAAGTGGTCTCATCCTACAATAGTGACTGAAACTCATAGTTTCCTTTGCAAAAACCAATATTAAATTATATTAATTGAAATATTATTTTCATAAAACTATATTTAAATTTAAATTTTAATATTTAATGTCCAAAAAATAGTAATTTTACACAATGAATATTGATTTTGAACTTACTATGCCAAAATAAACCAATAATGATTTTATTAAAAATTTCCCTTAAAAATAAAATTTTATAAATAATTTCAAATGTATAATTTAAACAATACATATTTTATTAATAAACTATGATATACATAGTTAATAATTTAATCATTTTAAATTTTATAGAAACACAAGATCATTTTAGAGTTAAAAAGTGAAATTTTTTAGAAAACATTTTTTACTATATAATGTTTTTTCCATTTTATTTAATTTAACATCTACTAAAAAATTATTTAAAAGAAATTTATAGATAATATATCTGACTTAAGTAATATTACAAGTCATTGAGTTAATGTAAAATTCTATTATTCTTGAAAATTCATTTTTAGGAAAAAACTGTTTTTACCCAGTTTTGTGGGTTTATTTTTAAATTAATTTTTTCCACTTATATGAATAGAATTTGACCAAATGATTTACATATTTGGTATCATAATTTCAAATTTTTAATGATTTCACTTTTATATTTGGTCATTATAAATAGTAAAAATGATAAAAATTGGTTACGATAGTTAAGGGTAAAATGGGTAAAATGATTTAATAATAAAGGGATACAACTTCTAGAATGCAATAAAACACTTACTTATAAATCATTGTTTTTTATTTAGACTATTACCTTATAAAATTCTAAAATTATTATTTTTGGATCCATTTTTCCTGATTAAGACATTAATATATTTTAATCTTTTTTAAGAAACTTTCAAATGTGTCTCCACCACCACTTATAAAAGTGAACCACTCTCCTCAGTTTTTCACACATATTGAGTCATTTAGCTCAACCAAAATCTACAAATATATCTCAAAAACATTTTTATCTATGTTCTATAGTTTCTTGTCTTCCAAAAACACCAACCCTAGGGTCTTTAAGAGAATATCGAAAGGGGATCTTTTAAAAATATGTATTCATCTTAACTGAACACTTTCAGTTTTCTTTTTCCTTCTCCTCCTTCAATTGTTTTCAAATAAAATTCTATATAATAACACTAGTACCACCATATAATTATATTTGATTATTTTTATGGAATAATTATTATCCATCTCATTGACCATAAAATGGGAATCCAAACCATTACTCATGTATACAGAGGACTACCACCTCCTGACCGAAATAATTTTTTTTCCATCACCACCTCACATGGATAGTCATAATAATGGAACTAATTAATATATATAATACTTATGACATAATAATTAATTTATATATTTAATATATCATCTACCTCCTTACCTCCCACCAATTAAAAAATGATAATGTCGCTCGTGTGTACGTTCAGATTACCACCTTTACAAAGTGATGTGACTCATTTTTCATGTCCATTTTTCATGGATAATTAAAGATATATATATAATGAATATATATATTATATTTAAAACGTTAATATTATTTTGGAGATTATGAAAAATTACATATCTACATGAACTATAACTTTCTTGATGAAACAAACATAATAAAACAAAACATTTACAACTAAAACGATTATAATATTGAATGATTGTTAAGAAATGGGTGATATAATGTTATAAGTGTATAATATCTGATATAATATATATTTATATGGTAATTTTATATTTTTATAATAATTATAAATTTATTATAGATGTTAAATTATGTTCAACAAATTGGAAGTGTGAAGTGATATATTTTATCTCAATTTCCACTCCATTGAGATATATTTGGTATTATACACTTATTTATTTTTTGTGGTGTATATACTGCCAATTTTATATATTTCAACTTAATATTTATTTATTAATTTTGATTAAAATTTCAAAAAAAGTTTACTATTTAATGTTTTATAAATTAAAAGTTTCCAAATAGGTAATAATTTATTTTGCAATCTTATTTGTTTGGATTGATTATATTTTTTTGTTAAAGAAATATTATAATAAATCCTTAAAAAAATATATCTATTTTATTATCCCCTATATATTTATATATTTTCCATATTTTATTCCATATTTTACTTTCTTTTTCACTCAAATAAATTAAACTAATTTTAAAGTAAAATATGATGTTATTTTTTTGATCGAGTATATTTTTCTCCCATGTCCATAGTTTTCTAATTTTTTCCACAAAATTCCTTTATATTAACTCAAATTATTTATTAATGATATTTTATATTATCCGTAAATTTTTATAATCTTGTAAAGAATTTTTTTCTAATGTTTTCTAAAAGGTTTATTTTCGAATTTCTTTATAAAAACTCAAAAGGAATGTTTCTTTTTAACATATATGGAATTAATGAATTTTTCTGCTACCATAACAATTTTATGCTATTAAAATATTTTTTTTGATAAATTAATGGTCATATTTCATCACATGATTAATTTTTTGGTCATTAACTTTCTCTTGAAACATTCACTTTATTATGATCATCTTTCATCAGAAATATCCACATTCTTTATATCATGGATATTTATTTTTCCTGAATCATTTTCCATTAATAAATACAGTGTTTTACAATGAAAGTTATTTGATTGATTGGGGAAATATTGATATTTTTTATTCTTTAATCGATAAATATATATTTCAATAAGGAATATTTTATATGAATTAAATTGGTAGTTCAATATATGAGTAATGTGTTGGACATGCAGTGATGGGTGGGGATTGAAATTAAATATCCCCATAATGCATCAACATTTCTAATGAGAGAAACTATTTGGCTAGCCTTATTAAATCAGTCTTTGTTATGTACATACCTATATTTGAAAATAAATTGAAATAGGACATAGATCCTGGTGTTTGAAATTATTAACTTCCTCCATTTAGAATTCATTTATTATTATCCATGTGATTATTATATTGATATTATCCATGGATTTATTTCGTGTTAAAATTATTAATTAAATGGAATATTTTTTCAGTTATTTACCTTGCCATATTGATTATTACTTATTTACTAATAATCGTTTTCAATGTATGAAACCATTATTTATTTTTTTAGATCAACCAAATTATGTTTTATTTTGTCCATGATAAAAATAATGAATCTTTGAATGAGTTTGAAGGATGCATGTTGTTTACTTTTACTATGTTTTAGTTTTCATTTACAATGTAAAATAAGATTAATGTATATATTTGGTTCTTAAAGACTACTAAACTGATCAATCCTTGGTAATGTTATTTCTTCGATCCCATTACAATGTAATAAAGTAGTCATGAGTTTTGGTAACTTAAATCAGGTTGTTATAGTTGGTATCAGATAAAGATTAATAGAAAATTTATAAACGAGATTTAGGAAAATATAAATATGGAAAATAATCCTATTAAAGACTCTTAGGATAAGTCTAATAATGGGATAATGTCACATGTTTTGGTAAAGTATATACTATGTGGTTTTAATAGAAAATAAATTCTTATATATATACTGTGAAGTGGATGTGGTTGTGGGATAAATACACCTAGGGGTTACATCATTGAATGGGGTGGCTTTGGAATTAATACAATTTTTATTGGTGCATAATGAGTTGGACTAAGACTACACACCTCGATTGAAACTCCCTAGAGTTACCCAATCAATTTACACATTTCATTACATGATTTTTATCATAATCATCCAATAAGTACAACCCAAAGATCATGGGGCCTAGTATCCATAGATAATGTAACACCCCAGGTAAATAAAGAGTATGACATTTTCACATTAATCCATATTTGTGAATAAAATATCAATATAACTTTAAAGGGGACGCTATGCTCGATGGCGTACCCAACACGCAACAACGAGTTTTTTGGGAATCTTACTTTGCACTCTAATAATAAAATAATATTATTTTAAATGGTAGTTAACGCCTAGCTATCGTGATGGAGAGAATGAATAGAAATAACTAAAAAATGATTATATATGTTTGTCAAATATTTTTACTTTTTATAATAAATTTTAGAGGATTAAAAATGTGAATGAATCCAATTTTAAGCGTAAAAATTCTAATATTCTTTAAAAGGTCGATTAATCGCCTTTTGATGGCGAACCTCTTTTAAATCCAATTTTTGATAATTTTATGTGTTATATTTGACAAAATAAAATTCTTCTTTAGAATCGGGACATCAAAATATTCTTTGTGTAATGTTTTGGTATTTTTCCGATAAAGTACATTTTTTAATGAATAGTGAAAAATGTTGTATTTTAATTCAAAACCTCTTTTTAATCTAATTTATTTATATGATTATATTATCTTTTTAATTGGTTTTAAAGTGAAATTAGAATATATTTTTACCATTAAATCCACTGGTGGTCATTGGAATTAATTTCACTTTGAAATTGGACTTAAACTAATGTTAATCTTTTAATAGATATTGTTTCTTAAAAACAAGCTATTTGTTTTGACAGCAGGAATTAATTATTAATTTAATTAATGAAACTTATATGTTTTGAATTTTTTAAAATAGACATAATTTTTTAATTCTGAATATCAAATATAGCCTAGGGTGAATTTTTGGTAATTTTCTGAAAAACATCAATTTTTGATGAATAGTGAAACCACTAAGTGGTATTTATAAAAACTGATTTTCCATTTAAATGAAATTTTTTTACCTTTGTGTTTTGAATTTCAGAAATCCGACATTCATGGTTGTCATTAATAAGTAAAATGTGGTTCAATGGGATTAAAATAATTTTTTTTGTGAATAGTAACTTTTATGTTTTTAATAGCGATTAGAGGTAATTAGTGTAGTTTAAGGTAAAAATAATGTTTTAATAATATGATATGAGCTTGACACATGTTCTACCCTCATTGAATGTGTCATGGCCGACCTAGAAAACCCATGGGCCAGCTTGGGGACCCCATGGAGCCACTTTGGTTGGGAAATGACATAAATAACTTTTTATTTAATGTTAAAGTAAAAATGACACAAACATGAGATGTTTTACTAAAACAATTTTTACATGGGGTTATAAAAGAAAGATTTTTAACTATAAATATTCATTAGAAATATAAAAATCTTTCCTACATCATGATAGTTTTTTTATAATTTTTAGACGTTAAATATATTAAATTATTTATGACATCATGATGATGCATCAATTACCTCATTAATAAAGGATTTAAATAAAATGAAACTATAATGTAAAATATATGACCTACACATGTAAAAAACATATTTTATGGGTATATTTAGAACCCTTATCACCTTATCCTATAATTATATAAATGTGGGGCCTTTTAAATCCGAAACGCATTTTAAAATAAAGGAACATTTCTTTACTTTCCAAGGGTGCCCCTCCTCTCCTCTTATAAAAGGCCCCCACATCTACCTCCTTAACCACACTTCCAAAGCCTTTGTATCGGCCAACCCCTGCCCATTTTGTCTCTCCACATCCCTCTCTAACTCCTTGAAGCCTCACGTTGGGCATAAATCTTCCCAAGGAATCCTTTGAGCTCAAACCAAAGGGAGTTACCCGATTTTAAGGTAATGTCTTCACTTATGTCCTTTTGTTTTATTTTGCTTCTCCAACCTCCTAAAATCTTTTTATTAATTTATTTTGTAACAACTACAGTATCTCCAATATACTAGGATGTTGGTATAAGAAGGATTCGAGCTACACTTACACAAAACTTCGTCTAATGGTTAAAGAACATACTGTTTCTGTGGTTGGCAGTTTTCTGTCTCACGAAATGATGATTGTTCAATATTATTTTAACACCTTTAAAGTTGGCCATTATGATGTTACTGTATTTTATATATGATATATATGGTATTTACGTTTACTATATGCTTATTTATTTTATATTTAAAGCATACCTTTATTCTTTTCATGTTGTGTAAATGCGATAATTTCATATGAGGAAGTGTGGACTACCGCCCCATCAAGTGATGTGACTCGTACATGTAATACATGGAATGTATAAATAATGAAATGAATGAACATATGTGACCTATATAACATATATATTATACTGGAAATATAATATATATATATATATATCATTTATTTTTAATTCCATGAATATGACAAAAAAATGAAAGTAGCGTTCATGCGTACATACGACCTACCATCTCCATGAACGGTGCTTTTTGTTTTTATCTCCAAATGATATGGAATAGTATAAAATGAATATGTACTGTATTTATATGATATTTTAATCATTAATACTATTCTGGAAATTATTTACTTATAACTACATGGGCAATCATTTTTCAAACAAGTTCATTTTTGACTCTTGTACCAAACATCGGCAGAAACATCTGATATGAACTAACATTACTAAACAATTATTATAACATTATAATATGTGATATTAACTGAATAATAATCTATAAATTAGGTCCTTAGGAAATTATAAATTGACCAAAGTTTATTATTCAGGAATATAAAGAAACGAACAAGACAAGTCGGACTTGAGGTAAGGGATCCTACTCCTCTCTTTCTTTTTAAGTACACTCTTTTATGTCATTCCTTTTAAAGCTCATATTTCTTGTTATTGGTATGTTCTTTTATATTAATATTACTATAATTTTTATGTTCATATGATGAGAGACCCTATTCTCTCTCATAAATCCATTTTGGAAGTTTTGAGTGGCGCCGTTAGGCTGCCGAATTTTCGTAAGAGATCTATCCTCTCTCTTTCTTTTTAAGTACTCTCCTTTATGTCACTTCTTTTAAGATCATATTTGTTATGTTGGAGGATGTTATTTTATATTACTATTTCTGTAAAATTTATGTTAATATTATGAGAGACCCTATTTGATCTCATCAATCCATTTTTGGAAGTTTTAAGTGGCGCCTTTAGGCTGCCGAGTTTTCGTAAGGGATTTTTCATCTCACTTTTATTCCCGTGAGATTTATGCTACATTTACCACAATTTCCTTTGAGTGGTGTATGTACTGCCCATTATTTTACTCATTGTGTAATATAATTTCATTTATGATTATTTACATCAATGTTGTATTGTTCTTCTTTCACGGGGTGCATGTCTCGAAAGATACCCATGTCGGTAAGGGAACCTTTCACCCTCCTCTTTTTAAAAGACTTCTTTTGTTATATCTTTTAATTCACATGCTATTATGTTGGGATATGTTCTTCCATATCCTTATTGATTTAAATTTTATGTCCATGTGATGAGATACCGTTTTTATCTCTCATCAACTCATTTTCTGAATTTTGTAGTGACACCGTTAGGCTGTCAAATTTTTGCAAGGGAACTTCTTAAACCAAATTTGATTCTTTGGGAAAAACTTGTAATACTTGAATATGTAGTTATATGAATATGTGTGAATAACCTCTGATTGTTTTAAACTTAATATCCACTTATATTTGGTGTATTTGTTTCTCACACATAATTATGTAATTGATTTATCCTTAAACCAAGGATACCGTCTTTGTAAGGGACTTCGTCTCAATCTCCATTCATTGAGGCATATTTTGTTTTATACACAACATTAATTTTACGGTGTGTAAACCCCTTTGCCTTTTACGTTTATCCAAAAAGGAATCTTTTTTATACGAAGCGTTTTACTAAACAACAAAAGGGAATGTTTTTGTTGTACGTATGAGGCGACAACGACTTCTCCACCGCCTTGACCATTATTTGAGTTTCGGCTTCCTCTACAACCCATACCTTCTTTTTAAAAGAAAAATAAATACCATGTTTTACTTTTATTTTATTTTGGTATTGAAAATGGTTTTCATACGGTTTTTTATATCAATGTGTTTTATTGATATCTTGTGATTGAAATGTGGAAATGTTATGTTTCCTTTATGCATGTATTATCTAGTATGATTATGTTATGGTTCTTGGGCATTGTTATGAAGACAGGTGGTTCTGTGATAAACTAAGGGCGGGTGAGCCCGATATAGCTCTCCAATGCATTGGGTAACGTAAAGGAGTGAAACATTAAGGTTTCTCCGAAGAGATTTAGGGAATATACTGTGGTGGGTATTCCAAACGTAACGAAGAGGGTTACTCCCTACGTAAGAATGTTATGAATTCCTTAAGTTACCTTTATGTCTTATGATTTCTATGATTTATTCATGATTTGATGAGGTATGTTAAAGTGCTTTTGTTTTATGAGTAAAGTATGATTTCATTGATTCTTATGTGTACATGTAGTCATATTTCCTTTCCATATTTTTATATCCCTTACTGAGGTTTTTATGCTCATCCCAAGTTTTTTTTGAAATGTTTTTCACAGGTCAAGGGAAAGGTACATGATATGATGGTAGTGTCAAGGAAGTGTCAAGAAATATTCCATGTTTTATTTTAAATATTTTTCTGTTGATGGGAAAAAATGAATACTATCTTTATGTAATCTCTTTGTTTAAATGTGGAATGTAATGAAAGTTTTATGATATAATTCACTAAAACTCTAAACCTGAAAAGATCCTCAATGTGTAATCTTGTATTAACTCAATATTAAGTAAGGTTTAAGGCTAGGGCCTTGTAGTTGGTATCAAAGGTTTGTTTAGACAACTTTAGGGATTAGGAGTTTTTTTTAGACACATGATTAGTCCCTATATCTATTATTTTAGTTAAATCCTTGTTTTATAAATTTTCTCAGGTCAAGTAAAGTTGGTTACGAATGGAAGGAGAAGGATCTCAAACGACATTCCTATCTCTTCCTGATGACATGCTTGCAATAATTATTGCAAAGTCATGTTCGGATGATTGTGAAACTTTTTCTAGCATACAAATCACTTGTAAGCAGTTGTTTGAGATATCAAACACCTCCACTATACCTCGTTATTATCGTGGATTATGGGTTGTTTTTATACAAATACTATTTTCACAATAGTCTCATATTTTCAAGAAAGGTAAATATTATCAAGGTATTTTCAAATATTTTACCTTATCACAAGAATTTGAAGCATATTATGATTTTAAAAATGGTGCTGAGGAAGGATACCCTTGCGCAACCTATTTATATTTGTTTTTAAAATATAGTCTCTCAACACATACTTATGGTATTTTAAAAGGACCAATAATAGAAAGTTTGAACTCAAATTCTGTCTGACTATTTTATAGAAATCATGTTTTATCAGATGTTTTGGAATTATATGTCATACAAGATTATTTTCCAAAACTGTTTTTCTGTGAACACCCATATGACCCATGTTGAACAAGGTGTATTTGGATGGAGGAAGAAGATGATTTTGAAAGATCTATAAATCATTGTTGTAATGCATGGGACTTCTAACTACGTGAGCAAGATGATAATGAAACCGAGTGGACGCCATGATCAAGGTATGATGTTATTCATTTTTGGAATCATTTTATTTTATCTTATGGTGGTGAAATAATACTTCAAGAATTAAGATGTTGAGATCGTAACAAATTTGGATGAAAATTAGAGGTATAAGGAAACTATTGAGGTTAAAACATGTTAGGGTTATTTTTGGAGTTTTATAAAAAGGACAGCACGCAGACCGTGTGACAACCCGTCGTGTCGGACAAAGCTGCGGGAATCGAACCCACAACCAAAGTGCGACTGGTATTTATCTCCTACTACTGGAGTACGTGAAGTCCCTGGTTAGTTTGACTAATTATTTTTAGTTAGTTTATTTTATGAATTAAGAGTAAGTTTATTTTGGTTTATCTATGGAAATTTATTAACCTATCATGGAGGATATGTGATTAGGTTAATTACTTTTCAATACGAGACATTAAGAGCAACTGATGTTGTCTGGAGATAAATGTTACGATTTAACATGGAAGACTATGTGACTAAATCCTTCAAATATTTGGGTTTCAATCCTAGTTTGGTTTACTTTGAATAATTTTATAGACAAATTGTTTATCGAATGGTCCTCGTTGAACTTTGGGTTTTGTTGGACAAATTTTGGAGATTAAGAATAGATTTTCATTTTATAAAGGGTTATCATTTTCTGGATTATCTGATCTTGTACTAACCTTTTTGGTTTTAGTTTTGGTTAAAGTCTAAAGACATGGGAATTATATAGTTCTCTTTTGTGGATTAGGTGATTCTCTAGAAGTTGATTATAGTACTCTTAATGTGAACAAGTCTTCCTAAATACTCGTCTTTTGGAGAAAATATGAGTTTGTGTAAGGAATCTAATAATAGTTGAAAGTCAACATGATAAGTGATTATGTTTCCTTATGAATAAATTCCTAAATAAAAAGTAACTTAAAACAAAAATGTTGTCTATTAACTTTTCCTACTGGGGAATCGAATACCATTTAACCCATCACAAGTTTGTGATTTTCTTGTGGTTAACTTTCTCCTAAACATGTTTTCTGTCACTCTCCATCAGAACATGACCCTATGTTTTCTCCTCCATGTCCATGTTTTCCTACATGGAATTCTAGTATGGGTTAACTCGGGTGACCTTTGTACTTATCTTTCTTTATTTTAAAGTGATTGTTCTATTGACTCTTGTTCCGATGTGGGATTTTCAATGAAGTTTCCAAGACCAATTTTAAAATTGCGAGGACGTAATTCCCAAAAGGGGGGAAGGATGTAACACCCTAGGTAAATAAAGAGTATGTCATTTTCAGATTTATCCATATTTGTGAATAAAATAACAATATAACTTTAAAGGGGATGCTATGCTCGATGGCGTACCCAACACGCAACAACGAGTTTCTTGGGAATCTTACGTTGCACTCTAATAATAAAATAATATTATTTTAAATGGTAGTTAACGCCTAGATATTGTGATGGCAGGAATGAATAAAAATAACTAAAAAATGATTATATATGTTTGTCAAATATTTTTACTTTTTACAATAAATGTTAGAGGATTAAAAATGCGAATGAATCCAATTTTAAGCGTAAACATTCTAATATTCTTTAAAAGTTCGATTAACCACCTTTTGATGGCGAACCTCTTTTAAATCCACTTTTTGATAATTTTATGTGTTATATTTGACATAATAAAATTCTTCATTAGAATCGGGACATCAAAATTTACTTTGTGTAAATTTTTGGTATTTTTCTGATAAAGTACATTTTTAATGAATAGTGAAAAATGTTGTATTTTAATTCAAAACCTCTTTTTAATCTAATATATTTATATGATTAGATTATCTTTTAAATTGGTTTTAAATTGAAATTAAAATATATTTTTACCATTAAATCCAATGGTGGTCATTGGAATTAATTTCACTTTGAAATTGGACTTAAACTAGTGTCAATCTTTTAATAGATATTATTTCTTAAAAACACGCTATTTGTTTTGACAGTGGGAATTAATTGTTAAATTAATTAATGAAAATTATATGTTTTGAATTTTTTAAAATAGACATCATTTTTGAATTTGGAATATCAAATATAGCCTTGGGTGAATTTTTGGTAATTTTCCGAAAAACATCAATTTTTGATGAATAGTGAAACCAATAAGTGGTATTTATAAAAACCGATTTTCCATTTAAATGAAATTTTTCCACCTTTGTGTTTTGAATTTCAAAACTCCGACATACATGGTTGTCATTAAAAAGTAAAATGTGGTTCAATGGGATTAAAATAATTTTTTGGTGAATAGTAACTTTTATGTTTTTAATCGCGATTAGAGGTAATTAGTGTAGTTCAAGGTAAAAATAACGTTTTAATAATATTAGATGAGCATGACACATGTCCTACTATCATTGGATGTGTCATGGCCGACCAATACAATCCATGGGTCAACTTGGGGACCCCATGGAGCCACTTTGGTTGGGAAATGACATAAATAACTTTTTATTTAATGTTCAAGTAAAAATGACACAAACATGAGATGTTTTACTAAAACAATTTTTACATGGGGTTATACAAGTAATATTTTTGACTATAAATATTCATTAGAAAGCTAAAACGATTTCCTAAATCATATTTTTTTTATAATTTTTTGACGTTAAATATATTAAATTATTTATAAGATCATGATGATGTAGCGATTACCTCATTAATAAAAGATTTAAATAAAATGAAACGATAATGTAAAATCTATGACCTACACATGTCCAAAACCTATTTTATGGGTATATTTAGAACCCTTATCACCTTAGCCTAGAATTATATCAATGTGGGACCTTTTAAATCTGAAACTCATTTTAAAATAAAGGAATATTTCTTTACTTTCCAAGGGTGCCCCTCCTCTCCTCTTATAAAGGCCCCCACCTATACCTCCTTACCCACACATCCAAAGCCTTTGGCTCAGCCAACCCCTAACCATTCTGTCTCTCCACATACCTCTCTAACTCCTTTAAGCCTCACTTTGTGCAGAAGTCTTCCCAAGGAAGCCTTTGATCTCAAACCATAGGGAGTTACCCGATTTTAAGGTAATGTCTTCACTTGTGTCCTTTTGGTTTATTTTGCTTCTCCAACCCCATAAACTCTTTTTATTAATTTCTTTTGTAACAACTACAATATCTTCAATACACTAGGATGATTTTATAAGAAGTATTCGAGCTACACTTACACACACCTTCGTCTAATGGTTAAAGAACATACTATTTCTGTGGTTGGCGATTTTCTGCCTCACAAAATGATGATTGTTCAATATTCTTTTAACACCTTTAAAGGTGTCCATTATGATGTCACTGTATTTTATATATGATATATATGGTATTTATGTTTACTATATTCTTCTTTATTTTATATTTAAAGAATACCTTTATTCTTTTCATGTTTTGTAAATGGGATAATTTCATATGAGGAAGTGTGGACTACCGTCCCCTCAAGTGATGTCACTCGTACATGCAATACATGGAATGTATAAAGAATGAAATTAATGAAAATATGTGACCTATATAACATATATATTATACTGTAATTATAATATATATATATATATCATTTATTTTTAATTCCATTAATATGACAAAAAAAATGAAAGTAGCGTTCGGGCGTACGTACGGCCTACCGTCTCCATGAACGGTGCTTTTTGTTTTTATCTCCAAATGATATGGAATAGTATAAAATGAATATGTACTGGATATATATTATATTTTAATCATTAATACTATTATGGAAATTATTTACTTATAACTACATGGGTAATCATTTTTCAAACAAGTTCATTTTTGACTCATGTACCAAACATCGACAGAAACATCTGATATGAACTAACATTACTAAACAATTATTATAACATTATAATATGTGATATGAACTGAATAATAATCTATAAAGGAGGTCCTTAGTAAATTATAAATTGACCAAAGTTTATTATTCAGGAATATAAAGAAACGAACAAGACAAGTCGGACTTGAGGTAAGGGATCCTACTCCTCTCTTTCTTTTTAAGTACACTCTTTTATGTCATTCCTTTTAAAGATCATCTCTCTTGTTATTGGGATGTTATTTTATATTAATCTTACTGTAATTTTTATGTTTATATGATGAGAGCCCCTATTCTCTCTCATCATTCTATTTTTGAAGTTTTGAGTGGCGCCGTTAGGCTGCCGAATTTTCGTAATAGATCTATCCTCTCTCTTTCTTTTTAAGTACTCTCCTTTATGTCACTTCTTTTAAGATACTCTTTGTTATGTTGGGTGATGTTATTTTATATTCCTCTTTCGGTAAAATTTATGTTAATATGAGGAGAGACCCTATTTGATCTCATCAATCCATTTTTGGAAGTTTTAAGTGGCGCCGTTAGGCTGCTGAGTTTTCATAAGGGATTTTTCATCTCACTTTTATTCCCGTCAGATTTATGCTACATTTGCCACAATTTTCTTTGAGTGGTGTATATACTGCCCATTATTTTACTCATTGTGTAATATACTTTCATTTATGATTATTTACATCAATGTTGTATTGTCCTTCTTTCACGGGGTGCATGTCTCGAAAGATACCCATGTCGGTAAGGGAACCTTTCACCCTCCTCTTTTTAAAAGACTTCTTTTGTTATGTCTTTTAATTCACATACTATTATGTTGGGATATGTTCTTATATATCCTTATTGATTTAAATTTTATGTCCATGTGATGAGATACCCTTTTTATCTCTCATCAACTCATTTTCTGAATTTTGTAGTGACGCCGTTTGACTGTCAAATTTTTGCAAGGGAACTTCTTAACCCAAATTTGATTCTTTGGGATAAACTTGTACTCCTTGAATATGTCGTTCTATGAATATGTGTGAATAACCTATGATTTTTTTACACTAAATATCCACTTATATTTGGTGTATTCGTTTGTCACACATAATTATGTAATTGATTTATACTTAAACCAAGGATACCGTCTTTGTAAGGGACTTCGTCTCAATCTCCATTAATTGAGGCATATTTTGTTTTATACACAACCTTATTTTATACGGTGTATAAACCCCTTTGACTTTTACGTTTATCCAAAAAGGAATATTTTTTATATGAAGTGTTTTACTAAACGACAAAAGGGAATGTTTTTGTCATACGTATGCGGCGACAACGACTTCTCCACCGCCGTGACCATTATTTGAGTTTCAGCTTCCTCTACAAGCCATAACTTCTTTTTAAAAGAAAAATAAATACCATGTTTTAATTTTCTTTTATTTTGGTATTGAAAATGGTTTTCATAAGGTTTTTTATATCAATGTGTTTTATTGATATCTTGTGATTGAAATGTGGAAATGTTATGTTTCCTTTATGCATGTATTATCTGGTACAATTATGTTATGGTTCTTGGGCATTGTTATGAAGACGGGTGGTTCTGTGATAAACTATGGGAGGGTGAGTCCGATATATCTCTCCAATGCATTGGGTAACACGAAGGAGTGAAACGTTAAGGTTTCTCCGAAGAGATTTTGGGAATATACGGTGGTGGGTATTCCAAACGTAACCAAGAGGGTTACTTCCTACGTAAGAATGTTATGAATGCCTCAAGTTACCTTTATGTCTTATTATTTCTATGATTTATTCATGATTTGATGAGGTATGTTAATGTGATTATGTTTTATGAGTAAAGTATGATTTCATTGATTCTTATGTGTACATGTACTCATGTTTCCTTTCCATATTTTTATATCCCTTACTGAGCTTTTTATGCTCATCCCAAGTTTTTTTGGAAATGTTTTTCACAGGTTAAGGGAAAGGTACATGATATGATGATAGTGTCAAAGAAGTTTCAAGAAAGAATCCATGTTTTATTTTAAATATTTTTCCATTGATGGGAAAAAATGAATAATATCTTTATGTAACCGCTTTGTTTAAATGTGGAATGTAATGAAAGTTTTATGATCTAATTCTCTAAAACTCTAAACCTGAAAAGATCCTCAATGTGTAATATTGTATTAACTCAAGATTAAGTAAGGTTTAAGGCTGGGGACTTATAGATAACAAGGTACATAAAATATAAAAATAAACTAAAACATAACACCTTTATTTTTTTATTCTATTTAGTAAGATCATAAATCCATTTTATATCCTAAAACTGCATATACTATGTTGGGAAAAATAAAAACTGGGTGACCTATATAGTCTAGTAATTTATTGAACATGATAACAGGGCGTATCATGATATCAAAAAAGAAAAGGATCATTAATAATCACATAGGGGAATAACATAAACAAAACGGTATCACAAGATCATGTAAATATAAGAAAATAGTAAAAATATATAACATATCATAAGAATAAATCAATTTTATCTACTAAGATAACATCACATGGTGGAAGGAGTCCCATATTGGATTGTGTTTGCTCCCTAATCTCATATATAACATCTCATGAGACAAAATATTTACCTCATACATTGATGTATTATATGGGCTTACCCGTCATAACATGTACCTACTAATGTTTTCCATAAAAATGAAATCAATCATAAGGAATAAACATAATAATTAACCATGGGAAATAATGGGTTGCATAATCTTTCCTCATGTCATATTAAAATAAGATTTCATGATGAAGGAATTTTTTAAAAGAAATTAATGAATATATTAACCCGTAAAATAAATAGAGAATGAAAAATTTATATATTTAAGATATGTGTATAAATAATTTATAAGCAATTCATAAAATCAAAGGTTGTCATCATTGATGAAAAGTTCATTAAAATATTTTATGGAGTTTTCTTAAGGAAAATTCTATTTTCACTTGGAAATAAATTTTTTAAAATCTATTTTTTTAAAAATATTATATAAAACATTATTTTTGAAAAGAACCATGTTAAATTTCAAAGTGATATTAAAATAATTTATCAGTAATGATATCTAGAAATATGATTCATGCCATATAAGTTAAAATAAAAAAAATTCTTTTTAGATATTTTTAAAAAAATCAAAAAGAACATCATTGAAAAAATGATAAAAATATCATTTTTAACCATTTTGTAAAAATTTAAAATATGTGTAAAAATGTCTTTAATAAATAATTATAGAGTATTTATAAAATTATTTAAAAAAATTGAAGTAAAATATAGACATAGAAGATAAATATTCCACATCTAAAAGAATATACATTATTTGTATTACTTACAAAGAAGTTTCTTGTTTTTTATTTTTTTCAATAAGGGATAAAATTAAAAATAATAATAAACCAAATTATTGATTCGAATATAATAAAAGGTATTTGGTTCAGTAAAATAATTATTTATGATTTATTTCAATGTTACCTTAAACATGAACAATCTAAAAAATAGATATTGTAACTTAAAACCTTTATGGATTTGGAAAATTTTGAATCAAAATTTATTGGAAGAAAGAGTATGATATGGATATGTAAATAACATGAATTAAATTATTAAAAATTTAAAAATTCATTCATGAGTTAGTAATTACACTATTAAAGGATATCATGGTGCATTACAAGAAACATGTAAACAAAAGACTGGGACAATGAAGACACCTACAAAGATCATAAATTTTAACATGATAATTAATACCTTAAGTGATTATGTGAACATATATAAATCCCAAAAGGTAAAAATATAGAATAAAATAATTTTTATATCCATTATCACATAATAATTTAATAATAAATATGATGAATTACAAATATAATCCAATGAATGGAAATTCGATTAAAACACCTCACTGCTTGGTAACATTCAAATCAAATCCCCTTGGATGAAGAAAAATTAATTGTAACTTAAAATACCATGAAATATTATTTATTAATGATATAATATGTAAATGGGGTAATATATATATTAATTAAAATAATTTAGGGGCATAATATTAAAATATTCTTCAATGTAGGAAAGTTGAGAAAAAATCCCTTACCTCTTGTCCAACTCATCACATAGGTACTTTAAACACTAAATTATAAACTTATTTTAATTATTTAATTAATTGATAACCTTTTTTAATTTCATTATTCTTTATATTTCATTTATTAAAGTGTTATATAAAATTACATAATCAATTAAGTTCACATCATACTTTTGATGATATTTAGATCATAAGTCTAAAATTACTTTAGTAAGCTGATAATTGTCAAAGAGGTTATTTCTAAATAATATACATAAAAATAAAAATGAATTAATTATAATTTTTAAATATAAATGATACTTCTAAAATAAAACTTAATGTATGGATATGGAAAATGAACTATGTTATAATCATGATGATGGTAGGTTGTACGTGAGCATGAGTAACGTTTCCATTTTTCAATGATATTGATGAAAAGATGTTATGTTTTATATATATATCCATAATTATAATTATATAATAAATACCATTTTATTTCTTTAAATAAAAATATATACACCATACATGTAATGAATTGATGAAAAAAATTACTTCACTTTTTTGGAGGTGGTAGTCCACACATATGCATGACCGACATCATTATCTATCAATGAATAAAAAGATATGAATATATGTGATATATTATATTTAAATAATGAAAACTATTTCGTGAAAATCATATATATATATATATTAAATTCACCATTATAACCATCTATTAGAGGTGATTATCGAAAATGAATTACATCGGTTCCCAAGGCGGTACTCCACCATACACACGAATGATGGTTTCATTTCTGATTAGATGGAAGATGGGATGAATATAGGCTATTCAATAAAGATAATAACATATAGTGATATTTTATATAATTATTTTATTATATTATCAAGGTCCAATAATATTTTAATGACATGGAAGAATAAATCAAACAAATGTTTGGTTAAGAATGATACCTCTTCTTTATAAAACCTCTTTAGGTTTTAGCCAAAAACATTCCTCGTAGGGTTTTATAAAATAAGGCCTATATTAAATCATAAGGAATTTAATTAACGAATTTGGGTAGTTATTAAAGAATATAATAGGATTTTTTAGTGTGAAGAAAATAAGGCAGTAGGTTCTGTTTTATAACTAAGGGGAGCAGCACTTTTGGAATTTCTTAATATATTAAGTTAATATAAATTAATTTTAAGTGAAAAAAGATCCAAAATGATGTAATTAAAACATAGATTGATAAAGGGTCTAAATAATTTCATATAATAAAATTTTGACATGTATAGATTAGGTTTTTACCCTTATCTCTTTTTTTTAATATGTTTTAACCATTTTTGATAATTACCAAGATAAAAATGATTTTACTTTTTAGGGGTCAATATAGTTACTAATAAAGTATAATTGGCCACTAAATATAACTTGGTTGATATTTTAAACCATATCCAAATAACATGGATGATTTTAGTATTTTAGGAGTTTTTAATCATTAAATAAAATATTATTTATTATAAAATATCATTAATTTCATTTTTTGAACTATTTATTTAATTTGACTTTAAAAACATCATAAAATAAATATAATTATAATATAATCCTTTAAAATATCAGTAAAAAATTATTTGTATCAAAAAAATTATTTTTATAACAATAAGTCATTAAATTTATGTTACTTTCAATATATTTAAAATCAATTATTTTAATTTTCTATTAATTGAATAAATATCGGGTCAAGGTTGCATAAAAATTTAAGGTAATTATTTAATTACTAAAAAATATAAATAAATTATCATGATAAAAAATAATCATTTATATTTATATTCGATATTTCAAATGAACATAAGCTTTTTTATCTCCGCCATAAAACATTATTGTTATTAAAAGAATAAAGTGTCATTTATGTATTTTTCTTTTACTTAAATATTATAAAGGTAAAAATCAAATACATAGGGTAAAAGTGAGAATATATTATACAATTGGATGTAAATGGACAAAAAAACTCATAAAATAACCTAAAAGTCAATTTTATTGTCAAATTTTAGCCCATATAATTTTATTTTTAACCTTAATTACTCTATTTACCCTTACCATGTTGGTAATTATTTACTATAGTTGCAATTCATAGTGACTAAAAGTAAAATGGGCCTATTTAAAAATTTTGGACCCCATGATATTAAAAAACAGAAATCATTTTTCAATATTAAATTAATAGAAATGGAATAATTTAATTTAAGACTAAACCCACAAAATGTGACAATAAGCGGTTTATCAGAACAAAGCCTTTTTATATTCAAAAATGTTCTTATACGAAATTAAATTATAAAATGAATAAAATTTAATATAATTGGATTATATTTAATAAAATTAAAATAATTAAATTTTAAAACTAATCAAAAATTGAATATGACTTTGTAAACATTTTAAATGAAAATACAGTTTCAATAAAAATTTATATTTTTCACTATTTATTGAAAAGTGAAACTTTTCAGAAAAATATAAAATTTTCCCTAAAAGCTAATTTTGATATGATGATTTCAGGAAATATATTATTTTTATGAAATAAAATTTCTAAAATTTATATAAATTAATTATAATATTTTATCATGAAAATTAATAAAATCTATTTTCGAAGAAAATATGTTTTTGAAGAATAAAATGGATTTACAAAAAATTGATTGATTATTTATTTAGAAATTATAAATAAATTTCTATTTTTAGTAAATTTATATATATTTCATAAATATGTTAATAATATTCATACCCACCAATTTAATGGCAAGGAAATAATGGCCATATTTAAATCATAATGTTATATGGTTCATTTAGACTCGGTGTTGCATATTTCATATGCTATCGAACATAGTTTTTTTAAAATATGAGGGTGTTAAATTACTACCCCATTTAATAAAAATTTTTATCATAATTTTTTACCAGGGAAAATAAAATATTGTTTTACATATAAAAATACCATTATTGAAATCCCACATCATAAAAAGGGTTAATAAAAATTCATATAGAAAATAGGGAAAATGAAATATGAAGTTCATCACATAACTAGGTTTCCAAATCAGAAGACATTAGTAGGAAGACAAATTATTGAACTGGATAAAAATAATTATGTCAAAATAATTAAAGATAGTGATAGAGATCATTAATCTTAAAAAGGTGAATGATCTAGAGAATGTTAACGACCAAAAAACCATAAACTACTAAGGTGTAAAAAAGACCATAGATCCATCAACAATGAAGTTAATAGAATAATTTTTTTAATATCTTTTTCCTAGATTTGTGGAATTAATTTACTATATAAATGAATAACCTATGAAAATATACTTACTTGATAAGTATAATTTCTTAAATTATTCAATTTCCACCACAATCTCATCTTTTGTTGCAAACGAGAGTATTCATGATGATATTTTCATTCCTGAAGCACTAAAATAAACTTATAATAGATCACATAATACAAAAAGGTTTGAAAAGATACTCCTATAGTCTTTAGACATTAATCAAAAACCAAAATGGTTAGCACAAGTTAATTCTAAAAATTAATATACCATTATATGTAGAAAGACAACATTCGTAACCAAATCCTCAATAATAATACCCAAAGTGAAACTTAGATCATTCAAAAAATAAATAAGCTTAAAATTCCTAAAAATATTCCAGACAAAGTTTTCAAACCAAATATTATAATTATTTGATCACATATTCTTCCAATACAATTTTAAAATTTATCTCCAAAAAACGTGAGTTGCTCTTAATATCTCATAAGAAAAATGTATATTCATTAATCAAACATTCTCAAAGATATTCTAAAAATTTCCATAAATAAATTGAATAAATATATATCTACATTTAAATTATATATTATTTCAAAAGATAATTAAAAATTTATTCCTCAAATAAAATCCTATAATATTCTATTTATCATGATCATATACGGTACTTAAAATAATGAACTTATTCTTAAATAACATTAATCACCTAATCACCAAGTCAATTTTTAATCCCATGATTATATAAATGATAAAAAATATATTCAAAAAATAAATTTATTCTTCAACTTTCACATCATCTAAAAAAATAAATGTCATACTAACCAAGACATTACGTAGGCTAGTGTTCGATGTTGCACCCTATTTTCCCTTAAAACGGGGATTCAAGCCCTGCAACCTTTTCAAATGTGATGGGATTGTCACCTGACCTAGAGGTTGTAATTTTTCTAAAAATATATTAATATAATTTATATAACATTCCTAAAAATATGGTTAACATTTTGAAAAGTAACATTAATAATCAAATCACTTTTTAACCCCTAAGGTTTTCTATACAACTTTTTTTTCACAAAATAAAATAATTTCAACTGACTATTATTACAATAAAATCAAATATAACATAAAACCAAAGGATTAAAAATAAATTTAAACTTATTTACACAAAAATTAATTTCATTCTTCCTCAAATAACATTTTTTTACCAAAATCCATACTAAAACCAAATGTTATATTACCATAAATTTCTCTCAAAATACTCTTAATCAACTTAGATTTCCATAACTAAAAACCTAAAAGGTGTATTTATTCCTTTAAACATATCCTAAACCATATAATTATCAATCAATGAAACCTTTTGTTTATCCCATATCCCTATATAATATCCAAGGTTTCCATTGGTTTTATTCTTTCATTCATTATAATAGTTAATAATGAAAATATGAATTAATCCATGAATATCCCTAGGGAAGGTCAAAATATGTGTGAAATAAGGGAATACACTATGAATAATAATCATGGTTAAGATATAATCAACTATATAATTTCATAGTTATTACCCAAATATGCATCTGTGTTAAAACCAAATTTACTTTTAGTATCCAAACATGAATTTATTGATAGGAAAACCACATAATCACTTCCTTAAAAAATATTTAGGATATTATATTATACTTAGACTTTTCCATAAGGTTTTTTTACTGAATTTATATAATAAAAATTCCCAAAAATAACTTTTCCTTTCTCTAATACCAATTATAACAACCCAATCATTTTACACATTATATTATATAGTTTTTAACATAAACGTGCAATCATTATAACCCAAAGATCATGATTCCTGGTTTCATTAAAGTTCTAGGTACATAAAACATTAAAGGAAACTAAAACATAACATATATTACTTTTTATTATCCTTAGTGATCTCCTAAATCTATTTTATATCCTAAAACTATATAGGATAACCTAGGGAATACATAAAATAAATGGGTGAACAACAAAGGCAGATAAGGAAGTAAACATGATAATAGAGCATAACATGATATCTAAAAAGTTAATGTTCATAAATAATAACATATAATAATAACATAAATAATATGGTATCATAAGATCATGTAATCATAGGGAAGTAATAGAAATATATAACATGTCATAAGTATAAGTGAAGGATAACTATGAAGACAACATCACATGATGTACATAGTTCCATAGTGGATTATGTTTACTCCATAATACCATAAATAACATCTTATGAGATAAAATATTTACCCAATTCATTGGATCACTATCTAAGAACACCCATCAAAACACGTACATTATTATGTGTGACACAAAAAGAAAATCAATCATAATTCCTAAAAATAATAATTACCCATGGAAAGCAATGGGATACTTAATCTTGCCTCATGTCACAATAAAAAGAGATTTCATAATTAATGAATTTGTTGAATGAACTTAAGACATGTATTAACCCATAAATAGAAGGGAGAATGAGACATGTGTAGTAACCCAATCCTTTTACACATATTATTACATGATTTTCAACATAAAAATTCAATATTTACCACCAAAATATCATGAGTCCAAGTGTCTTTATAAGACTAGGTACATAAAACTTTATAAGATACTAAAATAGAACATATTTATTTTTTTATTCTCTATAGTGAGTTCCTAAATCCCTTTGATATATTAAAATTGCATAGGATAACCTAGGTAATGTAGAAAATAATGGGGTGCTCTATAATTCCTTGTAAGGGAATAAAAATAACTATGATGCATGACATGTTATCATAAAAGAAATTGATCATGAATAATAACATGGGAGAATAAAATAAAGAAAATGGTTTAATAACATCATGGTAAAATTGGAAAGTGGTAGCAACATATAACATTCAATAAGAATAAGTCAAGGTCAACTACCAGGACAACATCACATGGTAGATAGAATTACATAGTGGATTAGGTTTACTCCCCAATCCTATACATAACATCTCACGAGACTAAATATTTACCCAATGAATTAGAGTGCTCTCAGGGAACCCCCATCATAAAATCTCCATGCTTATATTTTCTATAAAAAGGAAATCAACCATAATACATAAACATAATAATTACCTATGGAAATAAATGGGTTTCATAATCTTTCCCCATATAACAAAAAAGAGATTTCATAAAGAAGGTATTTTTTAAATAGACTTAAGTCTTGTATTACCCGAATGGAGAATGATCTAGGTATATATGTAAAAGACACATATATATAATTTAGAAGTCATAACCAACATCAAAGTTTGTTTCTGTTGTATAGAATTTCTTTAAAAGATCACATGGAATATTTCTTGAGTAAAATACCCTTTTTAATTTTAAATCACTTATTTAAAAACTAAATTTTTTGAAAATATAATAGAAAAAATATTATTTTAAAAGAAAAATGGATACTTGTAAAGGAAACTTTAAAATAATTGAGTTGATATGCCAACATGAAATTCCATTCATGTTGTGTAAGTTAAAATAAAGCATTCCTTTCATTATTTTGAAAAAAAGTCAAAATTTACCTCATGAGAATAATGATTTAACTTTAACTTTCGCAATATTTTATAAAAAAGTGAAAACTTGGTAATTTTTTTATTAAATAATTATAAAATAGTTAAAACATTATTTAAAATATTTGGAGGAAACTAAAGACATGGAAGAGAAAGATTCCAGATTTAAAGGAAGATACAAGATCATTATTACTGACAAAGAACATTCTTGATGTTTCTTTATTGAATAGGGGTGGAAATGAAAAAAACTGTAAACAACATTTATGAATGGAGGATAATAAAATTTATGTGGTTCAAGAATATAATTGAATATGATTTCCCCCAAAGGAACATTCATCATAAACAATCTCTAAATGAAAGATGATTTTAACATAAAGCCTTTACCAATTTGGTAAATTTTGAATCAAAATGAATTTTAAATAAAGAGTATTATATTGATATATAAATAAACTGAATTAAATTATTTTAAATGAAAAAATTTATTTATGATGTAGTAATTACACCGTATAAGTAAATCACGATGCACAACATGAAACATGTGTCAAGAAAACGATATTGAGACAATGAAAAAAAATGTCATAACTTTTAAAGTGATAATTTATCCAAGAAAAGATTATGTGAAAATATTTAAATACAGAAAAAATAGGTTTAAATATATAATAAAACAATTTATAGCTTTATTCACACATAATTGCATCATAACAAAGATGGGTAAGTAGAATTATAACCCAATGAATGAATATTGAGTTAAGAAACACCTTACCACTTGGTTAATTTCAAATAAAATCCCCTTGGATGAAGTGAAATGAATTCTAAATTAAAATAAAATTAATTAATAATTATTAATTAAGGGTATTTATATACACCATATAAAACAAATTAGGTGCATAACATTAAATTATGTCTTAAAGAAGGGAAATTGAGATGAAGTCCCTTACCTCGATTCTAACTCATCTTGTATATTATTTAACACCTAAATAATAAAATTATGTTAATTATTTACATTATTACTAATATTTTCATTTAAATCATTCCTTTTATTTTATTTAATACCACTTTGTATTTAATTTTTTAATCAATTATTTTTATGTCATACTTTTGAAAATATTATACTCATAAGTCTAAAATGACTTTGGTAAGTTGACTACAGTAAAAGAGGTTATTTATACATCATATAAATAATAATAATATAAAAATTATTATCATTTTTACAGATAAATTATAATCGTAAAATCAACCTTGAAATATGGCTATGAAAAATGAACAACATTACAATCATAGAGAGGGATGGTTGTACATACGTATGAGTGACACTTCTATTTTCTTAATGGTCATGATGGAAAGAAGAAACATATTATTTTAAATTTATATAATTATAATAATATTATAAATACCATATGATTTATTTAAATTAACTTATATATACCATCCATGTGATTTAATGATGAGAAAAAAATCATATTGCTTCATGGAGGTGGTAGTCAACACATACACACAAATGACGTTATCATTTTTTTCAGTGAATGGAAATAGATGAATATTAGTGGTATATTATATTTAGAGAATGATAAATATGTCATGAATGTCACATATATACATTAAATCCATTATTATTACCAGCCTTAACATACGACAATGGTAAATGAATTACATCCGTTCGTGAGGTTATAGTCCTCCATACACACGAACGATTGTTTTTTTCCCATTAGATATAGGAGGAGATAGATGTAGGTTATGACATTAACATAATAAAATTTAATTATATGGGATATAATTATTTTATTATATCAACCTGGTATGAAAATATTTTTAGGATGTTGAATACTAAATAACATAAAAACACTTAGTTAAGAACGATACCACTTCTTTGAACAACCTCTTTATGTTTACAACAAAAGAATTCCTATGAGGGTTTTATTATTAATAAAATGAATCTAGGATCTGGGAAGGGAAGTAAATAATATATGTTTTAGGTATTTTCCATGATAAAAGTATTTCTATGTGTGAATGAAAGAGGAGAGGAGACTACCTTTTATAAGTGAGGGGAGGGACACATTTTTAATTTCATAAAAAATTAAATTAATTTTGGTTAATTTTCATGGGAAAATGGATAAAAACAAATAAAATTAAAATATATAATGATTATTGGTTGAAATAATATCAAAAAATAAAGTTTTGAACATATTTATATTAGCTTTTTACCCTTGTTTCTTTGTTTTAACTCATGTTAACCCTTTTGAAAATTATCATGATAACAGTGTTTTTACTCTTTAGAGGTCAATATAGTTACTATAAAATGAGAATTGGAAAATCAATGAAACATTATTGATACATTTAACCATATCCTAATCACTTGTACGAATATAATATTTTTTTTGTTTTTAAATCTTGTAATAAAATATTATGTATTATAAAATACCATTAATGTTATTTTTAGACCTCTTCATTTAATTTGACATTGAAAAAAACATCACGACAATGAAATTAAAATATAATCCACCCATGAAATAATAACATGTTTTATTTATCTAAAAAATTATCATAACACTATTATTAATTCAATAAAAATTATCTTTATATTTTTAAAATCATTTATTTTATTTTTCTATTAATTGAATAAAGATCAGTGTTAATATTTCATAGGAATATAAGGTTATTATTCCATTACAAATAATTAGAAATAAATTACCATGTAAATAAAAAAATATTTAAATTTAAAATGAAAATTTATAACTAAATATAATTTTTTTTATCTCTATCAAAAAATATTATAGTTATTAAAAGTAAAGAAGTGGAATTTTTTTCTGTATCTTTTACTTAAATATTATAAAGAGACAAATCAAAGAAATATGGAACCAAGGAGTCATATATTTTATAAATGGATATAAATGGGAAAGAAAAACTCATAAAATATGATATAGTAATGTTTTAATGTCAGTTTTTATTCTCTTTAATATTATTTTTAACCTTAATTACCTGATTTACCCTTACCGTGGTAATAATTATTTACAATAGTTACTATTCATAATGACTAAAAATAAAAGGAGACTATTTCACATATTTCAACCTCCTGATTAAATATATTTCATTCATTTTTAAATACATAATTAATCTAAGTGGTATTATTTAATTTCAAATAAAACCAACAAAATGTGATGAAAAATTATTTTTCATAAAAATGCATTTTTAATTATAGAAATTTTTTTATACAAAATTCACGTAAAAAATTCATTCTAAGAAATATAATTAAATTAAATTTAATGAAAAAAAATAATTAAATTTTAAAACTAATCTAAAATAGAATATGACTTTCTAATTTTTTTTAAAATACAGTTTTCAATAAAAAAATAGCATTTTCACTATTCATTAAATAATCAAACTTTTCAGAAAAATAAAAAAAAATCACCATAAGATAATTTTAATTTGTTGAATTAAAAAATTATATCCTCTTCCCACATAAAATTTATAAATGTTCTAGATATTAATTATAATATTTTCTTACAAAAATATCTATAAAAATATTTTTGTAAAAAATGTATTTTTGAAAATAAAGTGATTACTAAAAATTTAGTGATTATTTACGAAGAATTTATAAATACATTTATATTGAGTATGAAATTTATATATATTTCATAAATTAGTTAATTCTATTCATAACTTCTAATTTAATAGCTAAGTTATAACGGTCGTATTTAAATAATAATATTTCATAATTCTTTTATGCTCGGTATTGCATGTCATAAACACTACTCAATATAGTTTTTTTAATCTCAGGGTGTTACACACCTGGGGATATTTCATTTGGTTAATTAAAATTATCATTAGAGACCATTATAAATTATTTGAAAATATTGTTATGATTTTATAATATTTGTAAAGAAACAATGTTTTTTATTATGATATTCTCTTTGAATAAATTTTCAATTTATGTTAAGTGTATACTTTGATTTAAAATCCATAATCTTATGAGATAATTTAGTATATTACATTATTTAGAAATGATTTATGGTAAAAATAATGGTATCAATATTCATGGAGAATATATATATTTCCGTACCATGCTAGCCAATGCACCTGGTGTTGGAGTCGAGAAGATCATGGCCATATTAGTGTAGCTGACCTTGGTTATGGCTAAAAACCTTCATCATATGTAGAAAAAATATTTTCAAAAGAATGATACACCTACATTGGATCATTTAATGCAACATTTTCTTCTATATTTTATCATAACTACAAATCCATTTGTAGAATATCAATTGATTAAGTCCCTTGAAAAGATATTTTTGGACTTGGTATACAATTAAAGGGAAATGTTTTGCTAACAGTGTAATGTATTACAGGAAATACTAATAAATGGTGGTTATTGATCCTAAATAATTGGGAATACGGAGAAATAAAACTTATGTAATGGATATATTTTAAAGTAATATTCTTCAAAAAAATATTTTCCCCGTGTGCACCAAATTAAAATGAAGAAAAATATCCATAGATAAAAAAAGGAAGAATAGATTGTTTCACAGTAAAGGGATACCTTTACAAGGCTATCCACATATGATATATTAGATAAATATTCTGGAAATCAATATTTAATATTTAATTGAAGAGATTAATCCAAGCCTTTATTGATCACATAGTTTTCTAGGTTTTTCATTATATGATGAAATAGTATTATGTGCCATCAAAATAGAGAAAGAATTTTCTACATCCTATATCTTCAATGGAAATTATGAGCATAAGAGGTCAGATGGGTAACATGAAAAAGGTAACATTTCAAAGAATAAGAAGGTATCAATTAAATTTATACCATCTGAGAATTATGGAATGAAATATCAAGGAGAAATCTTTAAGGGAAGGAGAGTTTGTTAAAAGTGTAGAGATAAGATAAATATTGCTAATCAATTCAAGGGGAAGAAAGTAAAAACTTCAATATAATGCTTCAACTGTAGATAAATGGGGGAACTATTCACCCCAATGGAACAAGAATTAAGGTAACATTCTATAGAATAGAATGACGGGAGAATGACAAGATTATGTAATCAATATAGCTGAGGTTGAACTTCCTAAAGATATTGTGGAAGGTACTTTAATCGTAGCCTCAAATTTCAATAACTCATTATTTGATTCAAGATCTTCATAATCATTTATATCTTATAAATTTTTAAAGAAAGTTAAATATTTCCCTAGAAACTTAAGAAGGTAGTTTTCAGTCAAGATTCAAAGTGAAAATATTCCGATAAAAAAGATGGGTCTATTATTTCATGTTTGGGAATATAGATGTACCATATTTTTAGAATTTATTATGACACCTTTTTTTGAATTTCATATAATACATGGTATGGATTGACTATTAAAATATACATAAAAGTTTTATTACAAAGAGAAGTAAATTAAAATTCAGGATGAAGATGTTGAATTATTTATCATTAGAGGGGAGGTTTCATCATCTAAATAATTTATAGATCCACCTATAGTATCTCATCTAAATGAGATTCTTGGGGGAAGAAGAGTAGATGAAATCTATGGATAGGGAAAATGATATTATAATTTTAATGTACCTATTATACAGGAATGAATTGATATGTTTCCTAATGAAAAAATGGACATCCACTAGAGAATGAAAGTGACTTTTCCATTGATTTAATCCCTAATTCAAGACCTCTATCAAATAGTACCTTAAGAATGAACATTGTGGAATTTGTGGAGTTGAATAAATAACTAAAATAGTTGTATGATAAGAGATTTATACACCCCAATGTTTCACCATGGGAATCCTTTATTCTTTTTTTGAGAATAAATATGGATCTATAACATTTTATATTGATTATATGGAAATAAATTATATTAGAATAAAGAACAAGTATCCTCTACCTATCATTGATGACTTTTTTTTATCAAATTCAACAAGAATAATATTTTTTAAAGATTAGATATCATTATGGGTATCATCAATTGTGATTAAATAATGAAATAATCTAAATAACCCATTTTAAATTAGGTATGGACATTAAGAGTTTAGAGTAATTCCACTTGGATTGACTATGGCACCTGCTATTTTTAGGGATATTATGAATAAAGTATTTATGGAATTTGTTCATACTTTTTATGGTATTTATTAATGATATATTTGTGTAATATAAAGGGTAAAATGACCATGATAATCATTTTATAACCATTCTTGATACTCTTATTGAAAAAGAGTAACATGGGAAATCTATCAAGTGTCAATTCTATCTTTTGAATGTTTTTTTCTTGACCATATTGAAAAAAGAATGGAATATTAGTTGATCTTGCAAATAAAATGGTAGTTAAAGAATATCCTATACTAATAAACATAACTGAGGTACATAGTTTCTTTGGATTGACATATTATTATTATTGACAATTTTTTCAAAATATTGACCAATTGTTTAACCCATTAACTGAGATTACACATAAAGGGGCTAAGTTCACATGGGAAAAGGAATGTGAATAATATTTTGAGGAATTGAAGAGGAAATTTTTCAATATAATGATATTAGCCATACAATTGAGAAATTATGGATTAATAATATATATATATATATATATATATATATATAAATTCATCAAAGAAGTGACTTAATTGTGTCCTTATGAAAAATGATAAAGTTATTTCCAATTAATCAAGGATATTAAAGGCTCATGAATAAAACTATGCAACCCATGATCATGAGTTAGAAGATGTAATATTTTATTTATAGATATGGATACATTATATCTATAGATAAATATATGAGATATAAATAGATAATACGAGTCTAAAATATATATTTTCATGGAAATATTTGAACACAAGGAAAAAGAGATGGCTCGAGACACTTTATTCTTATTATTTCTTAAAACACTACCACCCAAGGATGGAATATAAGGTATTAAATTCACTAAGGAGGAATGATCATAGATTAATTACCAAAATGAGGATTGATATGGATCCTATGATAATAGATTTAGTAATGATTTATATATGAATTATTATATATAGGAAAAATCACTCTATTTACAAATGATTTTCAAACCATATTTATTAGAAAATATAAAATTTTCTCATCCTGATGATGATAATTTTCAAAATAAAATTAAATCCTTGAATTATGGGAAATTAACAGGCCTCATTTATAAATATGTTGTTCAAAAATTTCGAAAGAATTTTTTTGTTCCATCTATACCTAATATAAAAATTTAATTTTTAGATGATAATCATAGATCCAATTACTCTATAAACTATAGTATTACCATGATGTATAGGTATATGAGGGGAAATATTTTGTGGGATAATATTAAGTGGTAAATTGATTATTTTTTATTAAGATCCTTGGTTTGTTAATCGGGAAAGGTTGGTAGAGAACATCCTAGGGGAGTCTTGCAACCTCGTCGTATTCCTATGTGGAAATGTGATGAAATTACTATGAACTTTGTCACCGGATTACGAAATACTCCTACAAATAATGATTCCATAAGGGTTATTTTTGATCACCTTACCAAATGTTTTTATTTTATGACTATAAAAGAATATTTACTTATTAATATTCTCACAAAGATCTATAATAATGATGTTGGAAGACTACATGATGCACCTATTTCAATTGTATCTGATCCTAATCTACAATTTATATTGAAATTATGTAAAAACATTCAGAAGGCTCTTGATATCAAAATTCATTTGATCACTTCCTATCTTCCTCAAACTGATGGGTAGTCTGAAATGAATATTTAATCATAGAAATATTTTCGAGGTCATTAACACATGAATTTAAAGGTATATGGGATCCATATTTATCTTTGGTGGTGTTTTCCTATTATAATAGCTTCCATTCAAGTATTAAAATGTTGTAGTATGAATCATTGTATGGAAAGTGATGTCA
The DNA here is from genome assembly GCA_963277665.1 of Viscum album. Taxonomy (NCBI): domain Eukaryota; kingdom Viridiplantae; phylum Streptophyta; class Magnoliopsida; order Santalales; family Viscaceae; genus Viscum; species Viscum album. The sequence goes on along the minus strand of OY728139.1, from coordinate 1,493,384,595 downwards.
TAATTGAACTTTCTGAGGTGAAGTTGGTGAAATTAATCCTATAGGCCTAGAACATGTTAAGGGGACAACAACGAAGGTACAGATTATTTATTCCCATATTAAAGCAGCTCGAAGAAGGAAAAATAATTATTCAAATAACTAAATTAAATATTTTCAATTTCAAGTGGGAGATCATGTTTTTTGAAAGAATCTCCATGGATGGGTGTTATAAGGTTATGTAAGAATGGGAAATTGAGTCCCAGGTAAATTGAAAATTTTGAAATTATATAAAGAATTGATGATAAAAAATATTATATGGAAATTCTAAAAAGCCTATATAAAGAACATTTTTTGTTCCATATCAAATTATTAATGATTTATATTTTAGACCCAATGCATGTGCTCACCTATAAAGAAATATAATTGTAACTTGATCTATCTTACTATAAAGAGCCTATCTAGATCCTTTAAACAAGTGAAAAAGTATTTTAGAATTGTAAGGATTAACTGGTAAAGTTTTTTTTAAGGAATCATAAAAAAGAGGAAGTATTTTGGGAACTATAATAACCACCCAAATTTGTTAAGAATATAATATCCATGAAGATTTTGAGGAAGAATTGAAAGTGGGATGAATGTAACACCGAAACCACAATTATTGTAACTGAACATTTTATTTTAATAAATATATAGTAAAATTTACATTTTAATCTTTTATGTTATAAAAAATCTAATTTTAAATAATTAATATTGATTTTTAATGTACTATATTGAAAAAACCTAGAATAAAATTTTAAAATTTTTCCCTAGAAATAAGATTTTATAAATAATTAAAAATTTGGTATTTAAATAATCACTATTTTGTGGATGTTCTATAATATTTATAATGAACTATTTATTTATTATCAATTTTTTAGAAATAAATACAACATCATTTGAAGGATAAAATAGATATTTTTAGAAAACTATTTTTATGTGAATACTGTTTTTTACCTTTTAATTAATTTAATATTTAATAATAACGATTCAAATAAAATTTAATTATAATATATCTAAATATTAAATATTAAATTAATTAAAAGGTAAAAGATCAGATGATAACGTATGTCATATCTTTACAAAACTGTAAAACAGGTATACATAAAATCAGGAAATACATGTTATAAAAAATAAAAAAAAAAGAAGCCAAAAAATATCCAGCATCCCAAGCACTTTCCTAGTCATCTTCTACCAAGATCTATCCTGTTGCAAGTAATCAAGATAAAGTGTCCAAAATGGGACGCTTCCCCTTGTCAACACATGCATACATGTAGTCTTTCAGAGTACCATAAGTGGCACAAATTGGTTGTGAGATGAATTGTAGCATGCCACCACCGATGATGTCTATACCATCCAGCCAGTGTAATATAAACTAATATAATGTTAAGGTACATAAATTTAAGGTAATATAGTAATTTAAATATACCAATACCTACTTCAACTATTTTTAGTGTGTCTCTAAACATTCAATTTTTCAATTGGTTAATTTAAGTTCAACTTATATAAATGATTGATGTGATGTATAACCATAAATAATTATGTTTAATGATAACAATAACAATAAAGGATCAAATGTGAAATAAGGAATCCAATAATGATGACAATATTAAAGAGGATCCAATGTGAAACATGGCCTACTATAATGATGATAACAGTAAATAGGATCCAAGGTGTAACACAGAATCTTATAATAACAGTAATAGTAAGAGAGTATTTAAGGAAATCACAAGGCATCCTTGACCTTAAAGGTTGATCCAACACATTAATAACATGAATCTGGTTAACAATATATGTGTGTGTAATCCAGGGGGAATCTCCCAATGCACTTCACTGTAAATAGTTATTTCCAATTCCAAGGATCTCATCCAAGGGAAAATGGGATAAGCATGACTGGGTTCAATGGGGTGCATCCATGGATCAATGTTTCTGAAGACATCACAATGAATCCAATATGCATTATTTCCTCAAATCACGTAGCCTCTTACTACTCACTATCAAGACCTTCAGGGTTAGGGGTAATCATGTGTATTTCTCTTCATGGTTTATCCTAATCGTGTAGATAGTATTTTTCATAAAAATCCAAGATTCAGGCTATAAACAATACCTAGACACCCCTGAAACACCCATGATCTCGTTAGGCACCCATATTATGTTAAAATAAATAATTGTACTGAAATTTAAAGGATCTATATATTCCTCTATGCCCAAGCCTAGGTGATACCTATAGAAAAATCCGATCCCCAGCCTAAAACTCCATATTCTGTTGATGTCAATCAAAAAATGATTGTTGTCTAGACTGAGTAGTAGACATATGATTCCTGATTAGAAACAACTACTATGAAGTTTCCAGTATTAGATGATGACAAATTAGTGCTACCTCACCTTCACATAATCATCTCATAGTTGAACAACACAACCTACCCCGTATATGACCTCAAAAGGGTCCATTTAAATCGTTTCTTGAAATCTATTATTATATGGGAACTTAATGAGAGGGATATGATTCTCCCAATAGCCACTAAAACCAGGGACTAATTCCCAAAGCATTTCCAATAAAACCTATATCATCCATTCTGACTGACCATCAGTCTTTGAGTGAAAATCTGTGTGCATGAGCTGCTATGTACCCATATCTTTTTGTAACCCTTTCCAGAACTTTGATGTGAAATTAGAATCCCTATCAAAAAATATAATGAGGGACCCAATGTATTCATATAATATCATAAATATATAGTGTTCAAAGATAATCAATTGATATAGTCTCTCAGATAGTAAGTAAGTGGGATACTTTCATAAGTCGATCCTCAACTACCCAAACTATGTCGTTACCTAGAGGTGGCCTTAATAAGCTAACAAAAAAAATCCATAGTAATATTTTCCCATTTACATTCTAATATTGGTAGTGGTTATAACATGACACCGGGATACTGGTTATATAACTTCACCTACTGATAGGAGTAACACCTAGTAATAAAACCTATTATCTGACATTCCATCCCAGGACACCAATACTAGCGTCACATTTCTCGATACATCTTGAAGATTCCTGGATGAACTTACCACCGAGAAGGGTGGGAATCTCACATCAGTTAATCCCTCATGTTCTTAGAAACAAATATTATTCTATGTAAATATATGAAATCATATATATCTACATACCAATCCAGAGGTTGGTCCTCACCAACAATACTCTCCTGGAGAACCAAACCTTTAGGATCTGAAAACAGCCTACTATTTACTCTATCATAGAGTGAAGAGGTAACTACCAAGGCCGAGAGAAAATAATGATCTTGTATCTCTTTAAACTTAAAATATAGGTTAGAAAATAGGTCCATCAACTTCAATTCATCACTGGATTCTTTCACAACCTGTTCTTCACTTTTCTAACTTAGTGCATCCTCTAAATTATTGACTTTTCCAGGAATATAATAAAGATAAAATTATAAGGAATGGATATTTTAAACCCATATTCATTACATGAGATTGGATTAAATCTATTTAAATATATATTTCAGTCTCTTGTTGTTCTTATACATTACGTAGATCTCACCTATTAGATAGTGTATCCAACAATGTAAGGAAGGGAAAACTACTACTAGCTTGAGGTTATGTGTCAGGTAATTTCTATCACGGGGACTCAACTAGAAAGATCCTTATGCAACGAATATATTAACTTTCATTATCAATACACCTATCATGATGATGGATGTTTCATAGAACACTATATACCCTATACTAGGATTATGGAGAATTAGAATCGGTACCAAAACAATCCTTCCTTTCATATTCGAGAAGGATTTTTCACATGTTTCTAACCATAGGTACTTAACAACCTTATTTCTTAAAGAAGTAAGAGGTGAAGAAAGGATTGAGAGGTCATATATGAAACACCTTTAACATCAAGCGAGATCTAAGAAAATTCATATATAAAACACGTTCTTGGTCTGCTCTCAGGAAACTACAACACTAACCTTTTCTGGGTTAATTGATACTCCTTATTTTGAGATAGTATGACCTAATAAGTGAAATTTATCAATCCAAAAGTGGAACATGGGAATATCAGCATAAATATGATGCTCTCTACATAAGTTTATAACAATATCAAGACGTCGAACATGGTCTATACGAGTGTGTGACTACACCAAGATGTTCTCCACAAAGAGCATGAAAAACTAATCCATATAGGGTTCAAAAACACTATTTATCAAAACTATGAAAACATAAATCATGTTAATATGATTTAATGACATAAAAATGTACTCTTATAGACCATAAATGCTATGAAAATCTATATTAGGTATTTCAGAAGGTCTAAATTACACATGATGGTATCCTGATCTCAATTTGATGATCGAGAATACCCTAGCTCCTCAAAGTTGATCAAAGAGATCTTGTATTAAAGGCAGGGGATACCAGTTCTTTACCATAAATTGGTTAAACTATTGGTAATCTATGCGTATTTTGAGGGTTAAATCCTCTAATTTTAAAAAAAATATTGGTGAACCCCAAAATAAGTATTAGTTTGTATACAACCTTTGGCCTCTAGATCGCCAAAATATCTCTTGTGATCATAAAGCCTTATAAGTGTCATCATATATGGACGAATTGAAATTGGATATTCTCCTAGAATGAGTTCAATTGTAAACTCAAACTCTATATCAGGAGGTAAGACAGAAAAATCATTGGGAAAGATGTCCCTAAAATGATCTACTACTATAGTAAAATCTACTAGATTTATTACCTGATCCACCATGAAGATACTATAAATATGGATAGTCACTACACCTAGCACTTGATGAATTGTTCTAACTCTATTTTCTTATATATCCCACTCACCCTTATGAAGATAGCTTCTACCCTCTAGTGATGTAAAAGACACCCTGTGACAATAGTAGTCCACAAAGGCGTGGTATGGAACCAACTAGTCCATACTAAGAATGAAATAAAATCCTATAATCTCAAGGATAAAGTGGTCCCATAAGAATTCATAACTTCCTACCTCTAGGGGAAGTCCATGAATTAATGTATAACCTCAGACCATACCCCTAACAATGCATCTTGGGTCATCACACCACATTAATCCAAAATTTCAAGCCTTATACTTTAAATAGAAAATAAATATATAGAGTTTGGATCACATGTCGGAAATAAGGAAAATAAAATAGTGGAGGAAACTAAAATATTACCTTTTACTATTGATGGTCTTTCACTCTGATCCTTGGGTATCAGCTATAATTCATACAACTGGCTTGATCCGTGGGAATGTGCTATAACTGAACTACACTGAGAAGGTTCACTCTACTTGAACTAATAATCAAAAGTATAGATACCATATACAAGATTTACTCCTATGACAATCCCATCAATTATACTCCAACTCTTTACCTTTCGTGGTGTAAATGATCATTTCCTTGAAGGTGGAGCTGGTTTGGATCCTCTTCCACTTGAAGAAGATGGAAAAGTCTGATAAAATCTACGAATATTACCCATATGATCATAAGCAGTATACTCTATAGGATATCTATCACATTGAGGCTTCATATGCCCCAACCATCCACACTTACGGAATACAATGGAGCTGCCAATGTAGTTACTATGACTACCACTACTCTGGTGAGAAACCATAAGGGATCACTTCATACTACCAGAAGAACAACTCACCTATCTTGACATTGAACCTCTATACCCAAAAATATTTCCTTCCCTTGGGTTGTGTTAGGTGATAAGATACTAATAATTTATCTAATAGACAGTAGGTATTTGAATGACATTAATCTAAGTATAGATGAAATAATTAATCCGATCCTCAAAGTGTTTAGAACACGATAGATCATCATAGAGAAGAGGTGTTGAAAATGATGTAACTTAGTAAATAATGTTGAATAATCCAAGAATAATATAGAAACCTATACTATATTAATGAAAACTCTATCTCAGTTAGCTCTCATCATCTTAGGAAATAAGTAGTCATAAAATATAGTCTAAAAAGCATCAAAGGCCATGACCTAATAACAACCAACCTGAGTAATCACATCCCACCAGTGCTTGGACAAATCATGAAGCATATAGGTGGAAACCATGAAACTCTTATTTAGAGGAATATCTAGATGATAAAATATAGATAGATTGGACTTTAAGAAAGAATCATCAACCTCTGGACTGCCATCCCCAGAAAAGTTTGGATTATACTGGTGTTGAAACTCAGGAGTCATATCATCTATAGTAGGTTCATGTCTTGGAGCACCCTATAGGGACTGCATCATATTTACAAAATGCTGTCGAAACTAAGAATCAATTCTTATATTGAGTATAGAAGGTGGTGCCACAAGTGGCACTAAAAGAAGATTCACTGGCAGCTTAGGGCTCAGCACCATCAAAGCATTTTCATTGCCACCCTCCTAGCGCATGAAATGAAGATTTTGTGGTTATATAACTATAAAACTTCCAAGAACATTCCTTATATAAATATTGATAACATAAATATACACTAGAGGAGGTATAGAATAACATTAAAGGCTCACTACACAATATATGATCCCCAAATACATGATTATAATGATGAGTTATTGGTAAGTGTTTAATTTTAATTTATAGATGTTTCAATAGATGAAGAGTAATATATAACTTTCCTCTTAATTTCCTGAAAACCATTTCATTTTAAATTCAATATTTACATTCTAATTTTTTTTTTTTTTTATAAATATAGAAAAGTTTTATTTAAAGTGGATCACCATTCCTAGTGAATAAGGACCCATACACCTTATCACAAAAATAAAAATCCATTAAATTATATTTAACCCCATAATCCTTTAGTCTCATAATGTAATCTGTTATAAATGATGGATCAACTTGTTAAATTACCTATTATAATCCATGAGGGACCATACACCTCTTGAATTAAAATTGGAAATCACTCTATCCCAGCCAAAAATAGCTCATGTAACCAAAGATACATAGTTGACATATGTATAAAATAGCTAATTAAGATTCCCCCATAAACCTATACATGAAAAAACCATTTAGATAAATTCTAACAATTTAAATAACCAACTCCCTACCCTATAGAATATTTTATCAAAACAAGAATATATAACATGCATGGATCACTCAACAATAATAGGAAACACAAGAAATGAATGTAGTGAAATGTGAATATATGGATTAAAATATGCATGGAATGTAAATTCTATGTTTCTATAATGATGAATTATTTATTCTTCCATATCCTAATCTCATCAGGCAAAGGATAAAATGAAATCCTCAATATTAAAAATAACAATATCCGTCACACATCCTGTACCTCTCCCAACAGTGAATGCATATCAACAATACTAAGAAGAAAACAAAACAAAAATTTTCATTTCAAAGAACTCAGTATTTACCCTGACCATGTATTATATATTCATAAGAAAATATTATAACCATGTTCTAAAGCATTCCTAATTTCCATTATATTATCGAAAAACATTAAAACTAGATAGGAACCACTACAATAACACTTTGTGATATCTTGACCTCGGATCCACTAAAATGTCCTCTGAAACTGGCTAGACACATGGCCTCAACCACACCTCTCCTATGCTAGAAGATGTCGAATAGCAGCAAGGTTGTAGAGTGTGTCTGTTGTGAGACTATTCCCTCATTACTTGAGTGTAACACTCCATATAAGTAATAAAAGGTAAATACTAGAAGAATATGTAAACATATGGAATAGTACGAACAGACACTATGAAAACTAGACTAGTATCCCATTGTAGAACAATAAGTATATAAATGAATAACAACTCAGAAAATAGATAATAAAACTCAAATATAGAAAAAAAATAACATACAAAAGATGATGATAATTTATTTCATGTATCTAAAAAACTAGAAAATAGATATACATGGAAGAAGGAAATACAGGTTATAAAAAAGAATAAAACATAATCCAAAAACTATCCATCATCCCTGGAACTAGCCTGGTCATCTACTAAGAAGATCTATCATAATGCAAGCAATCATGATCAGGTGTACAAAGCGGGATTCTTCCCATTTTCAACACCTGCATGCTTGTAATCTACATGGGAGCCATAGAGGGTCTGGATAGGGTGTAAGATAAACATCAGTAGGCCACCACCAATGAAATCCCTACAATCTAGTCAGTTTAATATAAACTGATACAGTGTGATGATATGTAAATGTAAAGAAATGTAGTAATTAAAATTCCTCGATACCTGCTTCATCCTCAACTGCTATCTTTGAACATATTATCATTAAATTGGTTCATTGAAGTTTATCTTATACAAATAAATCACATGAGGTATAACCAATCCTGATAGTTTTTGTTGATAAAAATAACAATAAAAGATCTAATATATAACAAAGAATCCTATAATGATGATAATAAATAATAGTCTCCAATATGTAATAAGACATCATGAAATGATGATAATATTATAGGATCCATCGTGTAACAAAGAATCTTGTAATAATAGTAATAGTAAAAGAGGATCAAAGGAAATAACCAAGGAATCCATAAGCTCAGGGGTTGATCCAACTTAGTAATATCATGATGCCTAGCTATAACAGGTATAAGTATAATCCAGTGGGAATCACCCATGGCGTTCAACTATAAATAGTTCTAATAGAGTCCAAGGATCACATCCAAGGAAAAGTGAGCTAAGCATGACTGGGACCAATGGGGTGCGTCCATGGTGAAACATTTATAAATACATCATGCTAGATCAAAGAGTTTATCTAATTAATCCTAATATACTAAATATGGTTAAGGGATCCTACAACCTCATGTTGAGAATCTACTAGTAGATAAGGATCATGTTCAAAGGTAGGTATCAAACATTGAAACTGACTCCATGAATCAGAATTTCATCATATGAGTACTCAATGAATTCCCTCAGGAATCCAAGGATATCTCTAGTATGACCATTCTTATAAATAAAAAAGGTCTAAATGAAATAATAATCTTATAATATATTCATATATATTTTGGGACATGTAATACTCATGCCTCTTATTAATTCAAAAGGTTCATTCCATTACCTTCCATACTAAGTGGAAAGGAAAATAAGGACATGAAACAATTTAATATATTAATCACTTAATAATTAATTAGGATCCCTCCCTTGACTTACATTAAGCTTGACAAGGTGTACTACTAATATTCAACATAATCATTCAATTAAGAAAAGTGATACTTATATTATACTTTCCATTTTCAATTGAGATTAATTTATTATATTAAGACTCATACCTTAGGAGGGTAAAGTGGTACTATAAGGTTCTAACCATTAATAATTCATACTTCATTTAGTTCAAGAGGCAATACCATTATAAGGGTCAATACAAACACTTGAATGGTGTCAAAGGTAAACCCACATGGGCTACCCTAACATAATTGAAGAAGCACCCTACTTGGGGTAGAAATCATTGAGGTCCAAACCTCCAACATTTTGATGTTTTGACAAAGAAATGGATCTATAATATGAGAACAATGAATATAATAAAGGCACATGAATTTAATAAGAAATGCCCGATGAAATCAGAGTGTGTACAATGACAAAAATTTATAAAATAGAGAGACTTGAGGGATGAATCACAGACCACCTACCTCAACATTATAACAATATCCTCATCCAGTATCATCCTTTTAGTTTGACTTAGTTTTAAATAAATATAAAGAAAGGGTCAATTACATGAAAATATGTAATATGATCCAATATCTAAATAACTCCACCAAGGAGAGGTGAAGTGAATAACTGCTCAAGATTATTATAGAGCTTACCTAGAGGAATCCAAATTGGTGAACAATGCTTTGATCAAACACAAAATAAAGGGTCAAGATCAATAACATTATAAGAGGTATTTATAGATAAAAATGGGAGGGTAAGGGTTCCTCTAACCACTAGAATGAGAAAATAAGGAATAAGGGTATGTTTATTATTCAGTATGTTTAGTTTTGTAATTTTACCAAAGAAAACAGGGGAGCATGGTTTGGCCGCATAATTGGTAAAACGGTGCACCAACCGTATGTGGATCACTGCTTATGGAGGGTAACCTCATGGTTAGGCTACATGGTTTGATAATCCATCCTCAAACCATGTGAAATTTCTCTATTATAATCTACAAACCATCTACATGGGTGTGCGGTCCAATCTGCATGGTTTCGTCAAACCATGCATCCTCTTGATGCCCACGGTCAAGCTCTACACGGTTAGGGGTAATCATGTAGCCTACACTACATGGTTTATCCTTACCCTATAACCAGATTATTGTTTCGAAACTATTGGGATCTAGGATCCTAATGATCCATAGACACCCTTAAAACACCTGTGACCTCATTAGGCATCTATATTTGGTCGAAAATAAAGAATTAGACCGAAATTTAAAGGATCGATACCTGAGATAAAGAAGAGGTTCATAAATAAAAAAACTAAAAAAATCTCTCCCCAACATAATTATACATGTTTACTAGTTATTTTTCTTGTCCAAAGGCCAACCCTAGGGTCCTTAAGAGGATATATAAAGAAGCACTTTCATAGAAGATGAAATCATTTGAACTGAACACTTTCATTTTTCTTCTTCTCTTACCTTCATTATGTATTCACAATTCCAATTTAATAAACAAATCTACTATATACTGTTATGTTATTATGTTTATAGAATAATATTAATCTATCTCCTCCTCCATCAAATGGGAATCAAAATCATCGCTCTTGTGTTTGGTGGACTACCGCCTCACGAACTGATATAATTTGTTTTCTATTAGAGCATCGCATGGATAGTAATAATTAGAGAAATAAATAATAAATATGATACTTATGAGATAATAATTATATTTGAAATTTAATATATCATCTACATATTTACCTTTCAACCCATTAAAAAATGATATCATGTGTTTGGAACACCACTTCCATGAAGCGATGTGATTAATTTTTCATGTATTCATTTAATGGATGGTTAAAAATATCTTTGTAATGAATATGTATTATATTTATAATAATATTATCATTTTTATATGATGAAAATATATCCTGTTTGTAAGAACTAGAACTTCGATGAAGAAACATCCTTTAGAAAACTAAATAGTTAACACCTGAAATGATGATAACAATGAAATATTATTAATGAACATGTGATAATATGTTATAAGTGGATATTTTATGATATTGAATATATTTATATGGTTTTGGTATGTATTTATATTAAAATTAATTTCATTATATAATTGTTTATTACACTTTCATCTATGTGGAATGATGAGGTAAGAGATTTTGTCCTCCATTGAGACATATTTAGTATTATGCACCTTTTATCTTTTATGTGGCATGTATACTTCCATTTTATGTTTTTAACATGAATATCTATTTATTAATGGTGATTTTTTTTTCAATACAAGTTTACTCTTTTAGTGGGTTACAATTTAAAAGTTACCAAAGATGTATAATTTATTTACAATCTTGTTTCTTTGGGATGGTTTATATTTTTTGTTGAAGGATTATTATAATATATACTTCTTAAAATACATATATTTTATTATATTTTTTATAATTATGAAGTATATATGTTTTTTTTATCATTTACACTCTTTTTAACTTGAATCAAGCAATGAAATTTTAAAATAAAAGTTGTTCTTATTTCTCTTTATAATAAAGTATACTTTTCTACCATATCTATATTTTTCATTTGTTTACTAAATTAATTTTTATTTATGATAATTATTTATTAATAGAATTTTATGATATCTTTGATATTTTTTAAGGATTAAAAGAAATATTTTTAATTTTTTCTGAAAGGGTCATTTTTTAATTTCTTTACAAAAAGTGAAGATAAATGTTTCTTTGTAACATATATAGTATTAATGTATTTTCCCCCACCATAACCCTTTTATGGTATTTAGAATGTTTTTAAAGTTTTAAATGGGGTATCAAAGAAAATTATTTATTGAAATTTTATTTTAAATGTATATTTTATTTTTTATTTTATTCTCTAAAAGACCTGATTTTACGAGAAAATACATTTTTTCTAATTAATTGATGGTCATCTCTCATAAATTTATTAATTTTGGGGCCATTAACATTCACTTGAAACATTAAATTTATTGTTATCACATTTCATCATACATATCCATATTATCTATATAATAGATATTCTTATTTCCTAAATCTTATACTATTTTTACGTATGGTGTTTTACTATAAAAGTTATTTGATGGTCTAGGGAAATATTGATATTTTTTATTCATTACTCAATATGGATATTTGTTGATAATGAATACTATTTATGAATTAAATTGATCACCCAATATATGATAAATTCATTGGATATGCAGTGAATGGTTGGTATTGGAATTGCATGGAACCTCAATGAATCGATCGGTCTAATGATTTAAATGAGTTAGATAGTCTTATTAAATTATTTTTGATGTAGACCTACCCATATTTGAAAATATCTTGGCACAAGGTACTGATCATGGTTTTTAACATCATGTGATTCAATCATTGAGAATTTATTCATTATTATCCCTGATATTATTACATTGATATTATCGATGGATGCATTTCCTGCTAAAATTATTGATTAAATGACATGTGTTTTCAGTTATTTACCATGCCATATTAATTTTTTAATTTTTTACACATGATAACTTTCAATGTACGAAACCCTTATGAAGTGTTTGAGCTCACACTTATTTTTTTTATTTTCTCCAAGATATGAAGAAGTAATCTAAGAATGAGTTTCAAGGATGCATGCTATTTACTTTCACAATGTTTTATATTTTACTTCCAATGTAAAATGGGAATCATGTTTGTATCTGATTCTTCAAGACTACTAAGTTGATTGATCCTTGGTAAAGTGATCCCTTGTATCTTATGAAAATGTAATAAATAATTCACCCACTCTAGGTTACTGAAGATAGGTTTTTACACCCTTGGTTTATAATTATTCTATAATAGGCTTGTTTAAAACATTTCATGGATTTATAATCAACTAAACAAGTTAACTTGAAAGGGTGTATTGTTTTTCTAGAAAAAAGAGTGTGAAGAAAATTTACAAGAACAAAAGAATATGTAGGTTAGTTCACATGTTGTAACATTACTATTTTATAGAAATGTATTTGTTATATATAATGATTCATCCTTGAAAGGATATGGATGTGTACCCGTGAAAAATGAATAGGTGATAACTTAAGCATCTCAAAAGTTGAAGCCACATTAGTAGAATTATCCTAACCATCATTTAGATTTAGCGGTAGTTATTTTTGTAATAAATATATGGAGATATTATATTTTTGGTGAGAAGTTTTATATATACACATTCCACCAAATTATAAATTGTATTTTCACACCAAACGAACAAAACATGATACAAATAAGATGGTTGTGGCCTTTTAAGAACTATGATTTTCTATTCATTATCACATTGAAAAATAAAACAAATTCATTGATTCATTAATTAATAAAGAACCTCATGTTATTAAAATAATTAGGGTTAAAGGAGATATATTGATCAAGGACATGGTAAATATTTATATAGAATTAATAAGGTAAGGGGAATCATCAATTATATCCCAAATTATTTCTCAACCATGATTATTGGATAAAATGAAGAAAGCATAAGGATAAAATACTATGTTATAAAAGAAGATAAAAGGTATGAAAATGGTAACTTTCCTATGTTTTATATTGATCAATAGGGAAAAATGATGTTTGATATAATGCTATGTATACCTTCTATTATAGAGTTAAAGAAAGAGCTGATGGATAAAGCTCACAAATTTTCATTCTCTATACATCCTAGAAGCACTAAAATGTATATAGATCTATGTAAAAATTATATATGGGATAAGATAAAAGGGATATTTATGATTATATTAGAAGGTGTTTGGTATGTTAGCAAGTGAAGGTAGAGTGAAAACTTCCAAACAGATTACTATAACCACCAACCATGCCTATATAAAAGTGGGATAAATTCACTATGAAATTTGTTTCGATATTATTAAGACATAAAATGAAAATAATGACATATGGGTAATAATTAATTGAAAATTTACTTATTGTAGTAATATTCGAGATGAGTTATCCCTTCAGATCCTTTCTCATTTTTACATTCAATAATTAGTGTGACTTTATTGAGGATTGTTGTCAAGTGTTTCTAAACACAATCCAAGATTTAATTTTACGTTTAAGAGTCTTAAAAAATATATAAATATATAAGTGAACCGAATCAAAACCGATGATCCTCAAATTATTGGGAAGTATAAGATGAATACTCAAACATTGGAAGAAATATTAATGGATAACTCACTTGATTTTCAAGGGATTTGGGACCAACATATTTCACTTATTGAATTATACTATAATAATAATTTACAATTGAGTACTAAAATTGATCATTATGAAGAGCTCTATGGTAAAATGTGTATAACTCCAATATATTAAGATGAAGTTGGAGAATGAAATTTGTTAAGAATAGACATTGTGAAACATACTATGTAAAATATTTAAGTGATCCAGACACTTATCAATGATACTATGAGTTTTCAATAAATTTATGATAATAATAAAAGGAAGGACTTAGAATTTCAATTTGGGGATTTTGTATTCCTTAAAATACCAACATGGAAATGAGTCATGAGATTTGAAAAAAAAAATGTAAATTGATTCAAAGGTATATTAGAACTTTTGAGATTCAAGAGTGTTTTGAAGTAGTAGACGATCAGTTAACACTACCTCTAATTTTTTTCTATGTCTATGATGTATTCTACATATCACTATTAGGAAAGTATATATTATAACCAACACATATAATCGATATAAATGTTGTAGAATTGAAAGCTAACCTATTGTATAAATAATTACTGATCAAAATTCTAAATGAATGTAAAGACCTGGAATTTCGATGCTTTTTAATTAAATGGGAATTTCACGAGTTCGCAAAAATTGACAGCGCATGATTCCTAGGCCTGATGTGCCCGAAATCAATTTATGATGTTTTTTTGGGTATGTTCAGTAAACATACGAGTGGGTTTTTCTAACTTTTGAACTGGTGCTCAGAATTGAAATCCTAGGGAACCGTTGAACTCGCAACGCCGATATTCGCTTAATAAGACTTTCAACTCGACGAAAGTTGGTCGAGGGTGAAAGTTAGTTTTTGGGTTTTGCATGGAAATAATAAAATAAAATAAGAGCATATTTTATTTTATTTTATCTATTATAACCACCCATGTGGAAGTTAGAGGTGGGGACCACCACACCTTAACCTCCCATGAGAGGTTATGGTTGTGCGGCCCACCCAAAATTTACCTCCTAGGAGAGGTTACGGTGTGGGGACCACCCAGAACTAAACCCCCAATTAATTGAGGGAAACCTCTCAACTCCCTCATAAATGAGGTATAGCCTCTTGACCTCCTCCACCTTTATTGTGCCAATGCACATTCCATTAATGGTGTCAACCCTCTCCCTTTTATTAAGTGAGCCAACTCATTTAATTTGATGATAAAATTTGAATTTTATGCTAACAATTTAATAGATATTATAATCTATTATTCTTGGGTACCTATTATTTTGTTGGAAAAGGAGGAAGGATCTTTTGAGAGAAAATATCTCACCAACTAAGAACTAGTTTCTTCAATGAAGAACGAAGAAAACGTTCTTCCAACGAAGAACAACAGCATGAAGCGTCTTCGACTTCTTCCTCGGAAGCACCTTGCGGAAGCAACCGACATGGGATATCTTCAAGGACCAACCTTCCATCCTCATCATCGTCAACGAACCAACTCTCTATCTCAGGATTGGAAGTGTACGGCGGACACAATGAACAATGACAACTCCATCTTCATCCCCGCTACTCCATTGATGAACAACAAACAAAGATAGAGTTTTTAATTAAGTATCATTTTATTCCCTTAATTCATTCCTTCTAAAAACAAAAAACACGGATCCACTTATTATCAAGTGGATATGCAGATGTTTTTCTTGCGGGTTGGGAATAAATTACTGTGGGAAGTTGTAGGGGTTTATTCATTATTTGATTAACACTACCAATGTTCTCCTCTCTTTTGCCTTTGTGGGGTTGGGAATAGAAATTATTGCTGGATTATGGGAATTGATATTTTAAGATATTTTCCATGCTCGTCCTTTGTTTATGTTCTTGATAAACTGCTTTCTACCACTCTAAACGCGGAGGGTGCAGGCCAAAAATACATGGCCTGACCCCGAGCCGTTCTTCTTTGTGGTGTTCTTAGAAATGGAGGAATGCGACAACGACATCGAAGGTGACGAAAGAAATGGTTGCGCCACCCGCGACCTCCGCAACCTGTGCCGCCCACGCGACGCTTCAGTGCCCCGACCGAACTGGATCCACCGCACCGGGCCAAACTGTACTGCTTGCAGGCCGTTCCTCCCACAAACCGCGCCGCCCGCCAGCTGCGCCACCAACTCGCGCCGCCCGCCGTCCCGCCGAGCCTCCCCGACCGCGCCAGCCTGTTGACCTCCTAAGCAGCCCGGGCCGCGCCTGCCCGCCAACCTTTGGAGCCACCTCAGCCATGCCAGCCCGCCAGCCTTCCGAACCCCTGGCCGAACCGGCCCCTCGCGGTGCCCCGGCCGAACCGGCCCTACGCCCCGGGCCGAGCCACCCTCGTTGCGCCCTCTGGGCCGACAAGCCCTCGCGGAGCCCTCCGGTCCGAACAACCCTCGTGCCGACCCGTGGCCAGTCTATGCCCTCTAGGCCCTCCATGGCCCCTCATGGCCCATTGGGTGAGGCCCAAAGGGCCGGGTCAGACCCAACAGTTAGGCCGGGTAGAACCGAACCGGGTGGGCCTAGACTGGGTCGGGTCGGGTCAGTCCGACCGGGTGGGACCGGACTCAGGCCCACTACGACACTTTACTTTATTTTGGCCATATCCTTGGTACCAGACATCTGTTTGATGAACCGTCAGTGGAACTGGGAATCTAGGAGCATGACGGTCCCTTTGGGTATACCCCACTAGAGTTTGGGGTATAGTTGAGATACGGTCAGGTTGGATCATGCACGAATCCAACCAGGCCCCCTGGACTAAATGAATAACAACTCACAGACTAGGCGTCCGATTGACGCGCCGTTAGTTGCGTTGAGACCCTTATGATGTGGAGGACCTTTGGGATACTTCTTTGTGGGATTTCTTGGCAGTTGGAGTATCAAACATTAGCTTTTGGAGTGGATCTTTTAGAGATAAATGAGAATTTGTGTATGAACCTAGTATCTCGCTGAGACTTGACGACTGTTGACCGATTGAATTGGAGTGACTCGACTAGCCCAGTGCGGAGTGCCTGGTTGTGGAGGCAGAACCATGACATAAGAGCACCTGGTTGTGGCGGCAGAACCTTGGTAATTGATAGGAGGAGTACCTCCGCAGGCTATGAGGGGGAGCGCCTAGTTGTGGTGGAAGACCCATGGTGGGGAGCGCCTCTATATGACATAGCAGACCCACAGTACTCGACATAAGGAGTACCTCAGTAGTCCAAGGTTAGTGGGAAGCACCTCTATGTGATGCGGTGAACCCACTGTACTCGATGGAGGAGGAGTTATCCAGTAGCCGACGTTTCGAAATGTTTTCACCCCTAGAATAAAATCCTGATTGAGATGAGTGAGTACTTTTGTGTTTTCCTCATGATCGAGATGGATCACTTGATAACTTAGGTATATGTATGGGCATATACCTAAGTAAGGTTATCTTTTGGTTTCATACGTTTTGGTTTATCCTTGTTGAATATTGTGATACCTTGAGGGTATCGGGGTCCCTACTGAGTATCATTATACTCACCACTGCACGGGCTATGCCCGAACCTTGTTGTGTTGGTTGCAGAAGACAGACAATGCTGACTGAGGCTGAGAGTACCGGGACTGGACGTTACCTAGAGGTGGACCTTATGACGAGTCGGTACATGGTGGAGACTGAAGGAAGTGGAGTGCTAAGGAGGCTATCTGTACCTACCCTTCAATTAGAAATCCCGGAGGATGACCCAACAACTAATTTTCCTTTCTTTAGTTGTACTTGGTACTTCCAGTTCCATGTAATTTATAGTTGGGTTTGTATTTCCAGCCCCTTTTACTTTTCAGCACTCTTTTGTTATAAAGTTTACTTAGTGTTTTGTATCCAGATGTGTGCTCTGTTGTGTGTGTTTATAGGTTATAAAGTCAATTCCTTCCTAGTTTTATGAAATTACGCATTTGGTGCTAGTCGCCAGCCCCTGGCCTACGGAAGGCGGACTTGGGGTAGTCACGGCACGAGCCCCGGGGGACGGGTCGTGACAAATTGGTATTAGAGGAGTCGGTTCTACCACAAAACTTAGGACTCTGATCTATCTTTTCTTTGAAGCAATAGTGTTAAGTTTAGTGAGGGTGGTTTTCATTTAAGGGATTCTAGTGTTGGTACGGCGACCGATGTATCCATACACCATGACCCTGACTTCTAATTTCTGACTCAGTACACAAAAACACTGATTGTGTGGGTGTTTTCAAAATTTTTCTGAAAGTTAGCTCAACCAAGTTAGCTCACTGGGTATAACTTTTGACTGTTTCGCATCTGTTTCTTTCAGGATTCCTCCACATGGATGACCAGCTAGTGTCCCGAGAGATGTACGTGCTGATATCCCACCGAGTGATGAGGCCTCGATGGAGGGACCTCTTCTAGTAGAGGCACCAGTGGAGGAACCAGTGGTACCACTCCCCATGGGGCCACCGATTCCGCTAGCCCTAGCAACAGACGATGCACACCACTTGAGCGCATTGCACGAGTTCCAGCACCAGAGGCCACCCAAGTTCAGGGGAGAGATGGACCTGCAGGCGGCTGAGGATTAGCTGAAGGCTGTGGTGAGAGTCTTCCGACTGGTAGGGACACCAGCAGTCCTCATGTTGATACTTGCTGCCAGCCTTCTATAGGCAACAATGAGAAGATGGTGGAGCTTGATGCTACAGGTTCACGATGAGATGGCGCTTCTCTGGGCAGACTTAGAGAGACTGTTTCGGGAAGATTTTGTTCTAGTGACTCTTTGTGATGTGCACATTCAAGATCTACTTCATCTGCAGTAGGGAGACATGACTGTAGCTCAGTACTCAGTGAGGTTCATAGACCTCTCACGTTACTCCACCGATATGGTGCAAGACTCATTCTTTAGGGCCCGAACCTTCGAACAGGGACTCAGGCGGGAGATCAAGGCTTCAGTGATCTCACTCATCATTTCGACGCAGGCATGGGTGTTCGAGAGAGCCCTCCTAGTAGAGAGTTTCCTTGATGAGCAGTCTCCAGTAGAGAGATCCACCACCAGAAAACATGTAGAGGAGTCTTATACAGTTGGAAGTAGACAGATGTTGCAAAGGTCTAAAATAACCAGACCAACAAGTGGACGACTGCATGACTCTGGGTCAGTTGTGTGGGGAACATGAGAGAGATCCAGACATGCCAGGAGTGGGCAATGTTGGGCATGCAGTGGGCAGGGTCACATGGCTCGTGACTGCCCAAACCGCCGTTCAAATGATCAGCAGACTGTCTAAGGACCGCCCCATAAGAGACATAGATTTGATCGAGGCGGTCCGTAGGGTGAAAGCAGACGCGGCCGAGGAGGTGGTCGTGCATCTATCAGTGGGTGACATTTCGAGGTGTTACCGCCACCACCACCAGGAGGTCCACCCAGACCGCAGGGAGAAGGTGGACAGGGGAGAGCTCAGCTCCAGGCAGCTGAGGTATACGATCATGGTGCTTCGAAGAGAATTTGAGGTACGATCTATGTTTACTCCACCATAGCTGCCGTACTTATATACATAGGTGCCATTAATTATTTTATTTCCACTGCCCTCATTTGGATCTCGAAGATTCCAACAGAGCCTTTGGCTCGATCGTTATGGCTAGAGACTCTTACGGGAGATGATTCAATGATTACACACTGCTGTCGGCAGTGCGAGCTTACTCTAGGAGGCTAGAGCTTCGACTGGGATCTCCTATTTGCAGCGTCGAGGACTTACGATGCCATCTTGGGGATGGACTGGTTATCTACATTCCATTCTTAGATTAACTGTATTAGGGGAAAAGTGCGGTGTGTCTGCACAGATAGGACCGGGTTTACCTTCACCAATGAGAAGGGAGGCTTTGCACCACATGATGGAATTACTAGGAGGAGAGTACAACCGATCACTCATCAGTTGGATAGCCTTACCCTCGAAGCAGTTGATATGGATAGTTTGAGTTATCCTGTAGTGGTGGACCAGTATGCGAATGTCTTCCCTGATGATGTTCCAGGTCTACCCCCTCACCGATAGTTAGACTTTTACATTGACTTGTACCCTAGGATGACACCGATATCTACACCAGCGTATCAGATGGCTCTCGCGGAGCTTCTCGAACTGTGGGTACAACTAGAGGACTTGTAGGAGAAGGGATTCATCTGGCCTAGTGTTTCTCCCCAGGCAGTCCCAATTCTATTCTCCAAGAAGGCGGATGAGAGCTTGAGGATTTGTGTCAACTACCATCGCCTGAACCGGGTGACCATGAAGAACAAGTAGCCAATTACGAGGATTGACGAATTATTTGATTAGCTGAAGGGAGCACAGTGGTTCTCGAAGATAGTCCTCAGATTAGGCTATCACCAGCTCAGAGTTCAAGATAAGGATATATAGAAGACAACCTTTAGATGTCGGTACAACCACTATGAGTTCTTGGTTATTCCATTCGGCATAACCAATGCTCCAATAGTGTTCATGGGACTCATGAACATTATCTTTCAGCCATACCTCGATCGCTTTGTCGTAGTTTTTATCAACGATATTCTGGTCTACTTGATTACTGTGGAGGATCATTCCTATCATATTCCGGTAGTACTGGAAACACTATCACAACCCGCCCTCGGGTTCGTGCCGTGACTACCCCAAGCCCGCCTTCCATAGGCCAGGGGCTGGCGACTAGCACCAAGGCGTAATTCCCAGTAAAAAGGGAAGGCATTGCCTTTGTAAAGTAAACAAACACCACAGAGAAAGCAAGTGTAAAGTAAACACTAAGCAAAAGCAGAGTACAACTGGAAGTGCGGAAAAGTAAATGGGCCAGTATACCAACCCAAACTGAAAGTAAAGTACAACTCGAAAGGGAAAACAGAAACTGTAAGTAAAAGCTGCTACACCGAGATGTCCACTGGAGATCCCACCTGAAGGGTGGGTACAGATAGCCCCACTGCTCCACGGGTCCCGCCGTCCGCTCCGAACACGTCCCGCCCAATGGTCCACCTCCAGGTACCGTCCTGCTCTGCAAGCCTCAGCCAAGATCAACGATGTCCGTCGTCTGCAACCAACACAACGTAGTGCGGGCATAGCCCGTGCAGGGGTGAGTATAAGATACTCAGTAGGGACCCCGAGACCTCTGTAGGTCTCCCGAAATCCACAAAGGATAAACCACAAAGAAAAATACAAACACGAAGTAACAACTGACAATGCTTAGGTATATTCCCATACATATACCTAAGTCATCAATTTCAAATACGCTCCAACCTCCGAGCCCAAGTACAACTCAGTCCACACAGGAAAGTAAACGTATTCCACATAGGAAAGCAAAACGTATTCCACACAGGATAGCACAACACAATCCACACAGGAAAGCAATTAGGATTCATCTCACACCAGGATTTTCATTATCAGAACCGTAACTGCTGAAGAGCCCCATCTCTGAAGTGTACAGTGGTCCTGTCACGACTCCGAGGTACTGCTCACTAACCTAAGACTGCTGAAGTACTCCTCCTGTCGAGTACCGCGGGTCTGCTGCCAACTACCGGGCGCTCCGTCCGCTGAGGGTCTGCTGCCAAATACCGGGCGCTCACCCAAATAGCCTACAGAGGTACTCCTCCAGTCGAGTACCGCGGGTTTGCTGCCAACTACCAGGCGCTCCGTCTGCCGTGGGTCTGCCGCCAAATACCGGGCGCTCCATCCACTGGGCTAGTCGACTCACTCCAAGTCGAGTCGGTCGAGAAGTCTTCAGGTCTCAGCCGGCTACACGGTCTCCGTACTCCGTATGCTCGTCTCCAGAATCGCGGGTCTGCCGCTACAACCAAGCGCACTACCTCTATCGAGTAAAATAGAAGGTTCAGCTCACACAGGTAAACTTTTTCGGATGACGGTGAAGATGATCACTGATCTATCTAAGTCGTCGGACCCACGAAGGATCGATAGGTACTAACCCCCGCAAAGACCCACACAGGATCGTAGCACTGTTCCACGTAGGATCGCTGAGTGCTGTAGTCGTCGTCGTCGAATCCACACAGGATCTCTGTACTGTCGTCGTCGCAGTCACAGTAGCAGTAGCAGTAGCACTAAGGTTCCCGCACATAGCAAGCTCGTTCGGAGGGTCCGCTCCACGAGCCGAGAGGCTGATACATCAACTGTAACAAAATCCAGAGTTGATGTATCCAAAAGTTACGTATCGTCAATAGGAAATCAACGCAACAGATGGCGCGTCGATCGGACGCCCGGTCTGAGAGTTATTGGCATTTTCGTCTTCGGGGCCCGATTGGTTCTTAAGGCAAAACCAACCCGACCGTACTCCACCTGCGTCCAAACCTCGGGCGGAGTATGCCAAAAGATCCGTCTCACTAAGAGGAAAATAACAAAGCTGACGGCACGTCAATCGGACGTCCGTAGCTCAAGATATGAGTGTTTCCGCTCCGAAGGTCCGGTTGGTTTCGTGTACGAACCAACCCGGCCGAACTCAAAGTAATCCGAAACCTTGAGTGCGATCTACCGAAACGACCGTCTCGATCCAAGGATCACATCGCCGCTGACGGTTCGTCAATCAGACGTCCAGTCTGAAAGATATCAGCCTTTCCGTCTCACACCCACCCTGGGAAACTTCCCAGGAGGTCACCCATCCTGATCACTACTCTAATCCAAGAACGCTTAACTACGGAGTTTTAACCACGTAGGCTCCCGAAAAAGAAGGTGCGCCTTGAGTATAGTATACCGAAACGACCGTCTCGATCCAAGGATCGCGTTGCCGCAGACGGTTCGTCGATCGGAGATCTGTGGATCAAGTAATGGCCAAAAGACAGAATTCGTCTCGAAAACGGGGGGGTCTGGGTCCGGGCCGACCCGGCCCGACCCCCCCTGGGTCAGCCCAAACCGGGTCGACCCGAACTGGGTCGACCCGACCCGGGTCCGACCCGGCCCGGCCGGCGGCGGACCGGCGCGGCCCGGCCGCCCGCTAGGGTCACGCGCGGGGGGCTAAGCCCCCGCTTCCAGAAAGGCGGCGCGGCTTAAGAGCCGCGCCTTTTTGGAGACCGCCCCCCCTCCCCCCTCGTGGGGGCCTGCTTTGAAGGCAACCGGGGGGCCGCCTGCACCCCTCAAGGAAACTGCCCCCCTCTCTTAAATAAGGGGGGGTTTTGAGCTGGCCGGGGAAATTAAATTCCCCCAGCCTTTGACCTTCCGGCCGGCCACCTGGCCGGCCGGTTTTTCTCCAACCGGACCGGAAAATCCGGTCCCCTTTCCGGCTTCCGACGCCGGAGGCCCGGCGTGCCGCCGGTCTTCCCATCTCGCCGTGGCCCGGAACCGACCGCGGTGTTCGTCGTCCGGCGCGGTGCGAAGGCACCGCGCCCCTTCGCCGCGCCTTCCATTCCCCTCGACGCGGCGCGACGACATCGCGTTCTTGATGATTCTTCCACGGCGCGGCGCGATGGCGCCGCGCAATATAATCGGGCGAATAACCGCGTGGTGCGACGGCACCTCACCACCTTGTTTCATCCGCAATATAAAACATCAAGAACGAAGGAGGGGGTTCGGCCGTGTTCATGCGGTCCGGCCCCCTCACGTTAAACAATAACACATATTTAAAAACCTCACGTTAGTCACGCTAGAACCATGAACAAGGATAAATAAATAAACAATTAACAACCACCCCTACCTTGGGTATAAGGTTCGAAGATTTGTCAACGTCCCGCGGAAGACAACGTCGCGGAGGTCTGGCGTCGCGGTAATCGTTCGTCAAATCCGTTGACGAAGAGATACGCCCGAAGAGATACGTCGTTGGCGAAACTTCGTATGCCGATGAAGGAAGTCCGAGGAGGAAGCGGCGTTCCCTTTCGTTGACACGGAAGATGAAGAAGAGAGGAGCGGCGTTCTTCGTCGGAGCTTGACCGTTCTTCGTCAAGCTTGAGAGTTCTTCGTCAAAGTTTGAAGAAGAAAGAAAAGCTCTCAAATCCTCACAAGATGGCTAAAGAGTTCTAACCCAAAAAAATAAGATAAGAGCTTATTTTATTCACAAACTTAACAAAAGAATTTCAAAGGTTTGAAATTCAAAAAGGATAACTCCAAAATTAAATAACAATTGTCATGTCATTTAAAGAGGGGTTAAGGGAGTTTGAGAGAAGATGAAATGTTTAGGGTTCGTGTGGGCCCCACCACACTTAATCCTCTCAAGGGAGGTTAAGTGGGTGTGGGTCCCACCCCTAACTTCCTTTGAGAGAAGTTAACCAACAAGTTTAAATAAAAATTTGTAATCCAAAATTTTTATTTAACTTATTCTAAACTCCCAAAAACTAACTCTCAACCAGAAATAAACACAAACTCGGAAAAGGTCTCCTTAAGCGAATATCGGCGCTGCGAGTTCATCGGTGCCCTCGGATTTCAATTCCGAGCACCGGATCAAAAGTTAGAAATTCCCGCTCGTTCGTTCACTGAACGTACCCGAGCCAAACTTCGGAAATTGATTCCGGGCACACCGGGCCTCAGAATCAGGTGCCGTCAGAAACCGCGCTCTTGTAAAATTCCAAAGAAAATTAAGAAAAAATTTCCCTTGAATTTTACGGGTCATTAGATTACTCCCATCTCAGGGCTTTACGTCCTCGTAAAGATACAACAAAAACTAGGAGAATAAATTAGGGTACTGAGCACGCATCTAAGCCTCCCGCTCCCATGTGCTCTCCTGGAGGTTTCTGTGCTGCCATCTGATGCGCACAAGAGGAATCGATCGCCCACACAGGACCCGCTCCTGTCGATCCTCTATCTCCACCGGAACCTCTGTAAAAGTCACCCCATCGTCAACGTCAAGCTCCCCATGGTCAATGATGTGCGCCGGGTCGTGCACGTATCTCCTCAGCTGAGATACGTGGAAGACGTCGTGCACCCGGTGCAACTGAGGTGGCAGAGCTAGGCGATAAGCCACCTCGCCAACCCTGCTGAGGACCTGAAAGGGTCCGATGAAGCGCGAAGATAACTTTCCGCCTCGGCCAAATCTCCGAATACCACGTCGAGGTGAGACTCGCAAGAAGACGTGGTCGCCATCCTCGAACTCCAGTGGCCTCCGCCTCTTGTCAGCATAAGGCTTCTGCCGGATCTGAGCTGTACTCATCCGCTCCTAGATGACCTGGACCTTCTCTGTCGTGGCCTGGACCATCACAGGTCCCACAAGTGCTGCAATATTTCTTCTTTGCCGACAAGAGAAATCTAGTCTCATCCCCTGGATGAACCACATTCTTTTCCTAATACAGTCAATCCTAACATGGATGATACTAATCCATACCAAGGATGACGTCGTAAGGCCTCGACGCTACTACCAAGAGATCCAACCATTACTCTCACCTCCAAGAGTTGAGTCACACTGTCGGCATCAGTGTGTGGTAACTGGGTCTCCTCCAGTAGATGTCTCACAAGCGAGGGTCAAGTCAACAGTCAAACTAGAACCTCTTAGTAACAACACAAAAGAGGACAGAAATGAAAACATCACAAGGTAAGCGTCTTTTATTATTGCAGCTCATAATACAAAGATGCTACACAATAGCAACAAGGAACTAGAAGTACAAAGGACGTATCCACTAGTTCTGCTCCTGACCATCTGCTCCCAGAGCTCCATGATCGAAGGTCTCGGCTGCCTGAATCTGAGCTCTCACTTGTTCACCTACTCCCTATGGTCGGGGCGGACCTCCTGGTGGTGGTGGTGGCAGAGCCTTAAAGCGTCGCCCACCACCTGCTGCTCGGCCACCTCCTCTGCCTCGTCTGCCTCCTCCCAGCGGATCGCCACGGTCGAACCTCTGCCTCTGCCTGGGAGGTTCTTCACTTAACTGCTGATCATCAGCATGGCGGGTCGGACAGTCACGAGCCATGTGACCAATCCCGCCACAGGAGTAACACTGCCCACTCTCGGCACGCCTGGCTCTGACTCCACCCCGGATCCCTCGCACAACTGAGCCTGAGTCGTGCAGTCGGCCACCGGTAGGTCTGGTATGCCTGGAACCCTGATTCATCCGTCGGCTACCTGCTGCCGAAGACTCCGTTATCTGCCGCCCTACGGTAGGTCTCGCTGTGGACTCAGCCAGGAAGCTCTCGATCAAAAGAGCCCGCTCCAGTACTCCTGTCTGAGTCGGTATGCTGAGGGAGATCAGCGATGCCCTGATCTCGTGTCTCAAACCCTGCTCAAAGGTCCGGGCCCGGAAGAATGGGTCTCGTACCATGTCGGTCGAGTAGTGCGAGAGATCAGTAAATCTCGCCGAGTACTTAGCGACCGTCATGCTGCCCTTCCGCAGCTGAAGAAGCTCTTGGATACGCACCGCATGAAGGGTGGCTGGGACGAACTCTGAGCGGAAGAGGCTCTCAAAGTCCGTCCAAAGTAGAGATGCCTCATCGTGAACCTGGAGCATCAAGCTCCACCATCGTCCTACTGCTGCGGGTAGTAGGCTCGCAGCGAGGATCACCATGAGGTCTGCTGGTGTCCTCACTAGCCTAAACACACGTACCACTGCCTCCAGCCAGTCCTCGGCTGCCTGGGGATCCGTCTCCCCGCGAAACCTGGGTGGTCGTTGGCGATGAAACTCATGCAGTGCGCTGAGGCGACGTGCATCGTTAGCGGATGGCGCTGGAAGCATCGGGGGCGCGGCGGGTAGTGCTACCGCCGGTGCCACTGCTGACAAAGGGCCCTGCACCGAGGCCTCGTCGCTCGGTGGGCTGTCATCACACTCGACTCTCGAAACCCTAGCTGGCTGCCGTCGTGGGGCCAGCCTGAATAGGAAACAGGTGCGCCAAGGTCAAATAGTATACCTGGTGAGCTGATATAAAGAAATCACAAAGAAAACTTTAAAACACACACGCAATCAATGTTTTCGTGCATTAAGTCGGAAATCAGAAGTCAGGGTCCTGGTGTACGGATACGTCGGCCGCCGCACCAACACTGGACTCCCTGGACTGATAACCACACTCAATACGCTAAACATTATTTCTTCACATAGAAAAGATTAGAGTTCGCGGTAGAACCGAACTCCTCTGATACCAATTTGTCACGACCCGCCCTCGGGTCCGTGCCGTGACTACCCCAAGCCCGCCTTCCATAAGCCAGGGGTTGGCGACTAGCACCAAGGCGTAATTCCCAGTAAAAAGGGAAGGCATTGCCTTTGTAAAGTAAAAAAACACCACAGAGAAAGCATGTGGAAAGTAAACACTAAGCAAAAGCAGAGTACAACTGGAAGTGCGGAAAAGTAAATGGGCCAGTATACAAACCCAAACTGAAAGTAAAGTACAACTCGAAAGGGAAAACAACAACTGTAAGTAAAAGCTGCTACACCGAGATGTCCACTGGAGATCCCACCTGAAGGGTGGGTACAGATAGCCCCACTGCTCCATGGGTCCCGCCGTCCGCTCCGAACACGTCCCGCCCAATGGTCCACCTCCAGGTACCGTCCTGCTCTGCAAGCCTCAGCCAAGATCAACGCTGTCCGTCGTCTGCAACCAACACAACGTAGTGCGGGCATAGCCCGTGCAGGGGTGAGTATAAGATACTCAGTAGGGACCCCGAGACCCCTGTAGGTCTCCCGAAATCCACAAAGGATAAACCGCAAAGAAAAATACAAACACGAAGTAACAACTGACAATGCTTAGGTATATGCCCATACATATACCTAAGTCATCAATTTCAAATACGCTCCAACCTCCGAGCCCAAGTACAACTCAGTCCACACAGGAAAGTAAACGTATTCCACACAGGAAAGAAAAACGTATTCCACACAGGATAGCACAACACAATCCACACAGGAAAGCAATTAGGATTCAGCTCACACCAGGATTTTCATTATCAAAACCGTAACTGCTGAAGAGCCCCATCTCTGAAGTGTACAGTGGTCCTATCACGACTCCGAGGTACTGCTCACTAACCTAAGACTGCTGAAGTACTCCTCCTGTCGAGTACCGCAGGTCTGCTGCCAACTACCGGGCGCTCCGTCCGCTGAGGGTCTGCTGCCAAATACCGGGCGCTCACCCAAATAGCCTACAGAGGTACTCCTCCAGTCGAGTATCGCGGGTTTTCTGCCAACTACCAGGCGCTCCGTCCGCCGTGGGTATGCCGCCAAATACCGGGCACTCCGTCCACTGGGCTAGTCGACTCACTCCAAGTCGAGTCGGTCGAGCAGTCTTCAGGTCTCAGCCGGCTACACGGTCTCCATACTCCGTATGCTCGTCTCCAGAATCGCGGGTCTGCCGCTACAACCAAGCGCACTACCTCTATCGAGTAAAATAGAAGGTTCAGCTCACACAGGTAAACTTCTTCAGATGACGGTGAAGATGATCACTGATCCATCTAAGTCGTCGGACCCACGAAGGATCGATAGGTACTAACCCCCGCAAAGACCCACACAGGATCGTAGCACTGTTCCACGTAGGATCGCTGAGTGCTGTAGTCGTCGTCGTCGAATCCACACAGGATCTCTGTACTGTCGTCGTCGCAGTCACAGTAGCAGTAGCAGTAGCACTAAGGTTCCCGCACACAACAAGCTCGTTCAGAGGGTCCGCTCCACGAGCCGAGAGGCTGATACATCAACTGTCACAAAATCCAGAGTTGATGTATCCAAAAGTTCCGTATCGTCAACAGGAACTCAACGCAACAGATGGCGCGTCGATCGGACGCCCTGTCTGAGAGTTATTGGCATTTTCGTCTCCGGGGCCCGGTTGGTTTTTAAGGAAAAACCAACCCGACCGCACTCCACCTGCGTCCAAACCTCGGGAGGAGTATGCCAAAAGATCCGTCTCACTAAGAGTAAAATAACAAAGCTGACGGCACGTCAATCGGACGTCCGTAGCTCAAGATATGAGCGTTTCCGCTCCGAAGGTCCGGTTGGTTTCGTGTACGAACCAACCCTTCCGAACTCAAAGTAATCCGAAACCTTGAGTGCGATCTACCGAAACGACCGTCTCGATCCGAGGATCGCATCGCCGCTGACGGTTCGTCAATCAGACGTCCAATCTGAAAGATATCAACCTTTCCGTCTCACACCCACCCTGGGAAACTTCCCAGGAGGTCACCCATCCTGATCACTACTCTAATCCAAGCACGCTTAACTACGGAGTTTTAACCACATAGACTCCCGAAAAAGAAGGTGCGCCTTGAGTATATTATACCGAAACGACCATCTCGATCCAAGGATCGCGTTGCCGCAGACGGTTCGTCGATCGGAGGTCCGTGGATCAAGTTATGGCCAAAATACCGAAGTCGTCTCGAAAACGGGGGGGTCCGGGTCCGGGCCGACCCGGCCCGACCCCCCCTGGGTCGGCCCGAACCGGGTCGACCCGAACTGGGTCGACCCGACCCGGGTCCGACCCGGCCCGGCCGGCGGCGGACCAGCGCGGCGGCACGGACCGGCGCGGCGGCGCGGTCCGGCGCGTCCCGGCCGGCGGCGGCGCGGCCTGGCGCCGCTAGGGTCACGCGCGGGGGGCTAATCCCCCGCTTCCAGCAAGGCGGCGCGGCTTAAGAGCCGCGCCTTTTTGGAGACCCCCCCCCCCCTCGTGGGGGCCTGCTTTGAAGGCAACCGGGGGGCCGCCTGCCCCCCTCAAGGAAACTGCCCCCCTCTCTTAAATGAGGGGGGGTTTTGAGCTGGCCGGGGAAATTAAATTCCCCCGGCCTTTGACCTTCCGGCCGGCCACCTGGCCGGCCGGTTTTTCTCCAACCGGACCGGAAAATACGGTCCCCTTTCCGGCTTCCGACGCCGGCGGCCCGGCGTGCCGCCGATCTTCCCATCTCGCCGCGGCCCGGAACCGACCGCGGTGTTCGTCGTCCGGCGCGGTGCGAAGGCACCGTGCCCCTTCGCCGCGCCTTCCATTCCCCTCGACGCGGCGCGACGACGTCGCGTTCTTGATGATTCTTCCACGGCGCGGCGCGATGGCGCCGCGCAATATAATCGGGCGAATAACCGCGTGGTGCGACGGCACCTCACCACCTTGTTTCATCCGCAATATAAAACATCAAGAACGAAGGAGGGGGTTCGGCCGTGTTCATGCGGTCCGGCCCCCTCACGTTAAACAATAACACATATTTAAAAACCTCACGTTAGTCATTCTAGAACCACGAACAAGGATAAATAAATAAACAATTAACAACCACCCCTACCTTGGGTATAAGGTTCGAAGATTTGTCAACGTCCCGCGGAAGACAACGTCACGGAGGTCTGGCGTCGCGGTAGTCGTTCTTCAAATCCGTTGACGAAGAGATACGCCCGAAGAGATACGTCGTTGGCGAAACTTCGTATGCCGATGAAGGAAGTCCGAGGAGGAAGCGGCGTTCCCTTTCGTTGACACGGAAGACGAAGAAGAGAGGAGCAGCGTTCTTCGTCGGAGCTTGACCATTCTTCGTCAAGATTGAGCGTTCTTCGTCAAAGTTTGAAGAAGAAAGAAAAGCTCTCAAATCCTCACAAGATGGCTAAAGAGTTCTAACCCAACAAAATAAGATAAGAGCTTATTTTATTCACAAACTTAACAAAAGAATTTCAAAAGTTTGAAATTCAAAAAGGATAACTCCAAAATTAAATAACAATTGTCATTTCATTTAAAGAGGGGTTAAGGGAGTTTGAGAGAAGATGAAAAGTTTAGGGTTCGTGTGGGCCCCACCACACTTAATCCTCTCAAGGGAGGTTAAGTGGGTGTGGGTCCCACCCCTAACTTCCTTTGAGAGAAGTTAACCAACAAGTTTAAATAAAAATTTGTAATCCAAAATTTTTATTTAACTTATTCTAAACTCCCAAAAACTAACTCTCAACCCGAAATAAACGCAACCTCGGAAAAGGTCTCCTTAAGCGAATATCGGCGC
This sequence comes from Viscum album, assembly GCA_963277665.1. Taxonomy (NCBI): domain Eukaryota; kingdom Viridiplantae; phylum Streptophyta; class Magnoliopsida; order Santalales; family Viscaceae; genus Viscum; species Viscum album. The sequence goes on along the minus strand of OY728139.1, from coordinate 1,493,353,511 downwards.
TGCGAGTTCATCGGTGCCCTCAGATTTCAATTCCGAGCACCGGATCAAAAGTTAGAAATTCCCGCTCGTTCGTTCACTGAACGTACCCGATCCAAACTTTGGAAATTGATTCCGGGCACACCGGGCCTCGGAATCAGGTGCCGTCAGAAACCGCGCTCTTGTAAAATTCCAAAGAAAATTAAGAAAAAATTTCCCTTGAATTTTACGGGTCTTTACACACACTCTTAGAGCACTAGCTTTATGGTAATATTTTGAAGTGCTAGTTCTGGATCTGAGAGGTTCACTTTCTGGGACATGTTATCTCGGAGGCCGGAGTTGCAGTGGATCTAGAGAATATTGAGGTGGTACTTACTTGGGAGCCACCTAGGAGTGTGACAGAGGTACTAAGTTTCCTGGGTTTGGCTGGACACTATCGGAGATTTGTGCCAGAATTATCCAGAGTTGCAGCATCATTATCAGCCTTGACAAAGAAGGGTCAACCCTTTGTGTGGTCGGAGAGACGCCAACAGAGCTTTCAGAAGCAGAGGAAAAGGCTAACTAGTGGCCCCATATTGAAGCTTCTAGATGAAGGTGTAGGGTACATAGTCTACTGCGATGCATCAGGGATCAGACTCGGATGTGACCTGATAAAGGAACGAGTAGTGATCACTTATGGTTCTCGGTAGCTGAGACATCATGAGAAGAACTATGCTACCTGTGACCTGGAGTTACCAGGAGTGGTATTTTCCTTCAAGATGTGGCGATACTATCTGATGGGAGAACTTTTTACTATCTACTCTGATCACAAGAGTCTCAGATATATCTTCTCTCAGAAGGACCTGAACCTGAGACAACGATGTTGGCTTGAGTTCCTCCAGGACTATGACTTCTAGATAGTCTATACTCCTGGGAAGGGGAATGTTGTTGCAGATTCACTCAGCAGGAGGTCTAGTATACAACTGATGGGCAAGGCGATGGAGCAGCTGGATTCTTTATAGATATCCTTTGTGGATAGAGATAGAGTAGCCTTCCTTCAACCTCTTATAGTCACCCCCACTTCTTCAACGAGTCAGGGATTCACAACTTGGGGATTCTGACTACGAGACACGACGTGCCCAGAAATCCACAGGGTTGGCACCTGATGGATTTTCTGAAGGTGGGAGAACGTCATCGTCTTTAGAGGACAAACCACGGTACCAGTGTCACTTCAGGAGGAAGTGTTGAGGGAGTTCCACACATCCCCTCTAGCAGTACATCCAGGAGTGGTGAAGATATACCGGGATTTTCGACGATAGCACTGGTGGCCGGGAATAAAGAAAGAAGTTTCAAAGTTTGTCTCTCGATGCCTCACTTTTCTGCAAGTGAAGGCAGAGCATCAGGTACCAATAAGCTTGGTTCAACCTTTAGAGGTCCCAGAGTGGAAGTGGGATGGGATGTCAATGGACTTCGTGATTGGACTTCCACATACATCCAAGGGACATGAATTGATTTGGGTGATCGTCGACCGAATCTCCAAGTAGGCCAACTTCCTACCGATCAAAGAACAGAGTTCGGTAGAGAGCTTTGTATGCCTCTATGTGCAAGAGATTGTCCGGCTACATGGAGTACCTTCTTCTATTGTCTCTGATCGTGACACACGTTTTACATCCCGGCTATGGAAGGGGTTGCAGGAGTCTTTAGAGACACAGTTTCATCTGAGCATTGCCTTCCATCCCCAGATAGATAGCCAAACTAAGCAGACCATTCAGACCCTAGAGGACATACTTCTCGTTTTTGTCCTCTATTTCGGTCGCAGCTGGGAGGATCACTTTCCTTTGGTGAAGTTTGTGTACAACAACAGTTATCACTCCACCATAGCGATGGAACCATTTGAGGAATTGTACGGGCGACTTTGAAGATCACCTTTGTGCTGGACTGACCTAGGGGAGTCAGCACTCGTGGGACCAGAGATAGTACGATCTACCACGGACAAGGTGCAGATCATCTAGGAGTGGATGAAGACTTCACAAAGTAGGCATAAGTCACATGCTAATAGGAGAAGGAGACCTCTGTAGTTCGAGGATGGAGACCACGTATTTCTACAGGTCTCACCCTGACGAGGTTTACTGATATTTGGATGAGGCGGTAAGTTATCTCTGAGATTCATCGAACCTTTTAAGGTCCTCAGCAGAGATGGTGAGGTGGCATACCGCTTAGCTCTTCTACCTCAGTTTCACCAAGTTCATGACATCTTCCACGTATCCCAGCTGAGGAGATACATGCATGACCCTTCTCACATTATCGACCATGGTGAGCTGGAATTTGACGATGGGATGACTTTTACAGAGGTTTAAATTGAGATTGAGGATCGACAGGAGCAGGTCCTTCGTGGATGGTCGGTACCTCTTTTTCACATTCACTGGCAGCACGAGAACCTCCAGGAGAGCACATGGGAGTGGGAGGCTCAGATGCATGCTCAGTACCCCCACTTGTTTACATAGTTGTTTTGTGGCTTACGGGGACGTAGAGCCCTGAGGTGGGGAGAATGCGAAGACCCAAAATTTCCATGTAATTGTTTTCATTAAATATGAATTTTACGAGTCCATGAAAATTGACGGTGCATGATTCTGAGGCCCGGTGTGCCCAGAATCAATTTCTGAAGTTATGTTCAGGTACGTTCTGTAAACGTACGAGCGGGTTTTTATAACTTTTGAACCGGTGCTCGGAATTGAAATTCGGGGGCACCATTGAACTCGCAGCACCAATATTTACTTCTTGAGACTTTCACCTCGACGATAGTTGGTCGAGGGTGAAAGTTAGTTTTTGGGTTTTGCATGGAAATAATAAAATAAAATAATCACATGTCTTGTTTTATTTTATCTATTATAACAACCCATATGGAAGTTAGAGGTGGGGACCACCACACCTTAACCTGCCATGAGAGGTTATGGTGGTGGGGCCCACCTGAACTTAAACTCCCATGAGAGGTTACGGTATGGGGACCACCCAAGACTAAACCACCAATTAATTTAGGGAAACCTATCAACTCCCTCATAAATGAGAGAGAGCCACTTGACCTCCTCCACCTTGATTGTGCCAACGCACATGCCATTAATGGTGTCAACCCTGCCCCTTTAATTAAGTGAGCCAAATCATTTAATTAAATGATACAATTTAAATTTTATGCCAACAATTTAATAGATTTTATAATCTATTATTCTTGGCTACCTATTATTTTGTTGGCAAAGGAGGACAGAACTTTTGAGAGAAAAGATCTCGCCAACGAAGAACTAGTTTCTTCAACGATGAACGAAGAACGCCGGCAAGGAGCGTCTTCAAATTCTTCCTCAGAAGAACCTTGTAGAAGAAACAGACGTGGGACTTCTTCGACGTCCGACCTTCCCTCCGAATCGTTGTCAATGAACCGGTACTCGAGATTGGGATTGGAAGTGTCTGGCAGACGCGTTGAACGATGACAACTCCGTCTTCTTCCCCACGAATTTGTCGAAGAACAACGATCAAAGGTGGGGTTTTAAACTAAGTATGATTTTAGTCCCTTGATTATTTCCTTCTAAAAATAAAGAACTCGGATAAACTTATTATCAAGTTGATCCACAGAAGTTTTCCTTGCGGGTTGGGAATACATTGTTGTGGGAAGTGGTAGGGGTTTATTCATTATTTGATTAACACTTCCCATGTTTTACACTCTTTTTATTTTGTGGGGTTGGGAATAGAAATTATCGAGAGATTATGGGAATGATGTTTTAAAATATTTTCCATGCTCGTCCTTTGTTTATGTTCTTGATGAACTTCTTTCTACCAATTTAAACGCGGAGGGTGCGGTCCAAACAAACATGGACCGACCCCCCACAATTCTTCTTTGTAGTGTTCTATGAAACGGAGGAAGGCAACAAAGACATCGAAGGCAACTGTCGCACCACCCGCGGCCTCCATGACCCGCACCGCCCACATGATGCTCCAGCCGAACTAGCTTCGCCGCCCTGGGCCGAACCGTGCCGCCCGCCGCCCGCAACACCTGCCAACTGCGCCGCCTGCCGACTGCGCCGCCCGCCGACTGCGCCGCCCGCCGACTGTGCCTCCTGCTGGCCTCTCGAGCCACCCTGGCCTTGCCAGCCCGTTGGCCTCCCGAGCCGCCAGGGCCGTGCCAGCCCACCGGCGTTCCGAGCCACCTCGGCCGCGCCAGCCCGCCGACCTTCCAAGCCCCTGGCTAAACTAGCCTCTTGCGGAGCCCCGACCTTACCGGCCCGTGCCCTTAAGGCTCCCCGGCCGAACTTGCCCGCTCCCTCACGACGCCCCGGCCGAACCAGCCCGCACCCTCACGACGCCCCGACCGAACAGGCACGTGCCCTCATGGCGCCCCAGCAGAACCGACCCCGTACTCGGGGCCGCCCTGCCCACACGGCGCCCTCCGGGCCGAGCAGGCCATGCAGGGCCCTCCGGTTTGAACCACCCTTGCACCGACCCTCGGCCGGTCCGCGCCCTCTCGGCCCTCCCCAGCCCCTTGCGGCTCGCTGTGCTGGGCCCAGCGGGATGGACCGAACCCAACGGGCTAGCTTGCCGAACGGGCCGGACCAGACCTAATGGTTAGGTCGGGTCGACCCGTACTGGGTTGGCCCAGACTAGGTCAGGTCGGGTCGGTCCAAACCCGGGCCTACTAAGGCCCTTTACTTTCTGTTGGCCATATCTTTGGCACCGAACATCAGTTTGAAGAACCGTCAATGGAACTGGTAATCTTAGAGCATGATGGTCCCTTTGAGTATACCCCACCGAAGTTTAGGGTATAGTTGAGATACAGTCAGGTTGGATCGTGTACGAATCCAACCAGGCCCCCATGACAAAATGGCTAATAACTCTCAGACCAGGCATCTGATTGACATGCTGTCAGTTGCGTTGAGACCCCTATAATGTGGCAGAACTTTGGAATACTTATTTGTGGGACTTCGTGGAAGTTGTAGCATCGGCCAGTAGCTTGTGCAGCGGATATTCTGGAGATAATCGAGCATTTGTGCGGGAACCTAATAGCTGGCTGAGACTTGACGACTGCTGACCGATTGACTCGGAGTGACTCGACTAGCCCAGTGGGGAGTGCCTGGTTGTGGTCACAGACCTATGGGGGAGGAGCGTTTGGTTGTGGTGGAAGACCCACAATACTCGATAGGAGGAGTACCTCTGCAAGCTATGAGGGGGAGGTCCTGGTTGTGGCGGTAGACCCACAGTGGGAAGCACCTCTGTGTGACGCAGCTTACCCATGGTACTCGATAGGAGGAGTACCTCAATAGTCCAAGGTTAGTGGGAAGCGCCTCTGTGTGACATGGCAGACCCACTGTACTCGATAGAGGAAGAGTTCTCCAGCATCCCAAGGTTTGAAATGTTTTTACCCCTAGAATACAATCCTAGTTGAGTTGAGTCAGTACTTTTGTGTTTTCCTCTTGATTGAGATGGATCACTTGTTAACTTAGGTATATGTATGGGAATATACCTAAGTAAGGTTATCTGTTGATTTCATACTTTTTGGTTTATCCTTGTTAGATTTTTTGAGACCTTAAGGGTCTCTTGGTCCCTACTGAGTATCGTTATACTCACCCCTGCACTGGCTATGCCTGCACCTTGTTGTGTTGGTTGCAGAAGACAGACATCACTGACAGAGGATTAGAGTACCAGGACTGGATGGTACCCATAGGTGGACCATACGAGGAGTCGGTACATGGTGGAGACTGATGGACATGGAGTGCTAAGGAGGATATCTGTACCTAAACTTCAGGTAGGAATCCCAGAGGACGACCCAAAAACTGATTTTCTTTTCTGCAGTTGTACTTGTACTTCTAGTTCCTTGTAATTTACAGTTAGGTTTGTATTTCCGGCCCCTTTTACTTTTCAAAACTCTTTTGTTATAAACTTTACTTAGTATTTTGTATCCAATTGTGTGCTCTGTTTTGTGCGTTTATAGGTTATGAGGGCAACGCCTTCCCACTTAGAAGGAATTACACCTTTGGTGCTAGTCCCCATCCCCTAGCCTATAGACTGCGGGCTTGGGGTAGTCACGGCAGGAGCCTTGGGGGACGGGTCATGACAATGAATGAGAAACAATTTCAATGAATAACATGAAATAACTCATAAAAGTCTTGTGGAGAAATAAAAAGTTCAAAGACGAAACCCCAGAGCCAAATGATGTGATAAAGGAAAACTATCCCCATTTATTTTGAGGAAAGACACAAATTCCAAGGAATAAAAATTTTAGGGGGTATGTAATGAACATAAAATAATTTATATTATTATAAAATAAATCCTATTTCATAAAAATTGTTTCTTATGTTTTAAAAAAGAATCACATTGAAAGAATATTACATTTCATAGAAACCTTACACATCTTGAGATAATATTGACCATAAAATGTAAGAATAATATGGGGAGTTAAGCACCAAAGAATAGTGCATACACAAAGGTAAACATAATTATCTAAAATTATTCCATAAAGATTACACATTCCATATAGACTGTCAAAATAAAGATAAACATTAGGAATATGTTTAACATTATCAAAGGATGTGTAGAGTCTTTGTTAGTGAAGTAGTTAATGAAAAAGTATAAGAGTAGTGTATTATATATAGGGTGTAAAGGGAAATGTTTCCACTTGGATCTAACCATTACATGAATTTCCGAATGTGAACATTACATAACTATCGAAATAGTAAAAATACCCAATTGAATAACAAAATACTAGTTAAAATGGAAATTAAAAACTATTATATATAATATTTTTTTAAATAAATTATTATATATACATATATTATTTAAGAATCAATATGTTTGATCATTAGAATTCTTTAAACTGAATAAATAATGTGTTTCCCTTTAAAAATAGCATTTTATTAAAAATATGTAATTTTATATTTAAAATAATTATTTATCATATTTAGGAATTTAATTTCGTATAATAAAATATATATTTAAAATCAACATGTCAAAATTTTCTTATGGGGAATTATTGAGAGTTTCCAAAATTGCTTTATTTTTCAGTGAATAGTAAAAACATATATTAGTGTTTTTGGTATATTTTATGATTTATAAAATATAAAATAATTATTTGATAAGATATATTAGGTTTTTAATGAAGTTAAATTTGTTTAATTGTTTTACCAAAATTTAAATTATTTTTTAAAATTTATAAGGAAATTCCAAAGTTTAAAATTATGTTTTGATATTTAAAAAACCTTTTTAATGAATAAAAGATTATTTATGTACTAAAATTAATATTTATAATAGGAGTTTTCTGAAATTGTAACATATCAAAAACCATGTTATTAATTTTATAAACCATGATATAAAACCATGGGTGGCCCATAGAGAATGTATATTCCAAAAAATAAAATTATGAAGGCTATATTTGAAAAATGACAAACAATTATCCTCATTTTTCTATAAATACCCACCTCTACACTCCATTTCATTAACTCCTAATATCGTTATCAGATCCATCCCTCTATTTTATTCTCATTAATTCCTATGGAAAATCCCCCAAGATCTAAAGGAATCACCCCACTAAGATTATGAAACATTACATAAATTAAGGAATTCTCTTCCTCTTTCATTATTCTCATTCAATTTCATCCACTTTAGTAAGTATTTTAATTTTTAACATATTATAATTTCATGAATTTACAATCATTACATTACTATAAAAATTATGTTTAGTTAATGATAAATGACCGTTATCTCTCAAAAATACAATTCTATAATCCATTTTTTATACCTATTATGCTGTTGAAATCATTCATTGATTTTCCATTCCACAATTTTATGTTGTGAATAAAATACCCTTTTTACCTTCAAGGGTATTCATATAAATGTAATTATACACCACTAATCTATTATTTCCATGTATGAAAAAAATATTCCCAACTCATGAGTAAAAAATAATGAAAATACCATATCTTCAAACTCTTTTGAGATTAATGATTTTATATGAAATCTATTATTTATTCTACAATGTTTATCGATGAAATTATTTAATATCATATATGATCTATGAGGAACACATAAATTTAGTCAAATGAAGTGTGAATTCATATAGTTCTCCAATTAATTGGGTAAATAATTAATCACTATAGATAACATGTTTATAAAACCTTGGTAGAAAACCCTAGTAATGTTTCATAATACCTTAGTGAACAATATTTGTATGTTTTATGAAACCTTGTTGATGAACCTTGGTGACATGATTATGAATGTCTAATTTTCATGTTGCAGCCACATTTCCATGCTATGACTCATATACTTATGATTACACTCTTATTTTATGCCTCATGATATATCAGTGATGATATATTACTTTCCATTTCTTTCATTTAATCCCTTACCGACTATTATGTTCACCATTTCCTTTTGATATATGTCCAATGAAAATTATATACAGTGAGGTTTTCCAAGATGGAATTATAAAAGGGGTTTTCAACATGATTAAATAAATTTTATGTTTTTTATGTGATTTATATATTTCATGTATTAAGTGCCTAGTTTCCAATACATAAAGCCACAAAAGATCCTGAAGAATTTATCAATGAAATATTTTGTTAATGAATTATGGTAAAAATGATGTATGAGAATTGTGGGTCATCATAAAAAGTTTTTGGAAGACTTATATTATTTCTAGTATAGGTATTAATTTTTTTTTATTTTTTTCCCATGATTGTTTGTAATTCCACAGATGTCTAGTTAGATTATTCTTAAATTACAATGGAATGGTGACAGATTTATATAGATTCGTATATTTTTTATGATATTTTTTTGGTTTTGAATATTTAGTATTTATTAAATATAATTGTTTTAATACTCAGGAAGATTGTTTTTAATTGTATAATTCCAATTTAATGTGGCACCAAAAATCCTATAAGATACTGAATATAACTTCTATTTTGAATATATGAAGGTGAAATTCAAAACCTATAAATATCAAAATCTATCCCCCCATTTTAGAGAATTACCTACATAAGAAATCATTTTTTAGATAATGATTTTCAATTTTATTCATATCCAACATGACCATAGCCTACTTGATATGAATTCTATTTGGAATCCATGAAGGGAGTGTTTTAACCCTATTAATCCATAAATTTATCTCCAATATTATAGAATTTCCCAGACAAGACACATGACCTAATGGTGATTCAAATGGGACATTTGGTGATAAAGAATACTATAAAATAAATCAATATTTGAGGATATAGTTCAAGTGATATATGAAATCATTTGAGTGATACTGATGTAGCCTTAAAGAAATAAAGAAAGAAACATTCAAGAGATTAATCCTTTGGTAGACTCCAATAGCTGGGTGATTATGAAACTACCATAGAGTGATTCAGGTAAGACTTTGAGAGACTCTATGCAGTGAGTGATGATGATGCTACCTTGGAAAGATATTGGTAGTACTTCAAGTGGCTCAATGTGGTGAACAATGATAATTCTACATCCAGGAATTGTAGGTAGTCCTCTAGGTGACTCCATGGGGAAGGTGACATTAATTACACAACTAATTGATAAAAGTAATATTCTAGGTGGCTCTAATAGTATCACTTACAACATTGTCAAAATATTATCAAAAAATATACAAAACATATTAATGATCAAACTAAATGTGTCGAATTTTTATTGATTATGGAATGAATTTAGGTTATCTATGTTTACATATAGTTTCGATCCACCCAATTATTAAATTTATTTAAGTATTATACTGAGGAAAAATCTTAGTTTAATAGTTGATTCAAATATAAGATTAATGATTTTTTAGACTTAAGTACAATTATAATCAATCATGATGGATTAGAGAAGATAAGAAGCCATAGAGTGTGATGGTCATATAAAACATTTCTTTTATAAAATAATATAATTTTCCCAAATAATTTAATAAGATCATCACTCATAATATATCATTAATTATTTAAATAAAAAGTTAATTCAAGTGTTTTTTTTTTCTGATTTGGGTTTATATCTTTATTGTGTTCATCGATATGATCACAAACAAACTTGACATTATCATTTGTTCAATAATCCAAAATATAATTCTACTATAGATATCGACATGTCTTCCATAAATATCAAAACATAGATTTTTATATTTCGATAGCTAGCGCATGGGAATCAAGAGCTTTGTGATATTTATTTTTTATCGTATATGAATATATCACACTTTATTTATAATTATTGATATAATATGGTTGTATTATATTTAATTCACTATATAGCATACGAGAGTAATATTAGAAAAAATTAATGCCATGTAAAATGAAAGATAGATATTTTTTATTTGAATTAGATTTAAAATTAAAATAATTTTATAATGGTCCTTTTTTTATTTTAATATCAACAATAAACGTATTTCAATTATTAAATTAATATATTTTTATTTATATTATTTTAGGTGAAATGTGATTCAAATATAATTTCATGATATAAATAAATAAATAATTTATCTTAAGAGATGTTAAAATATGTGTTCTATGTTATTAACATGGTCATAATTCTCCCATAAAACTTTATTTATCCTAGAACCCTAAAATAATTATGTTCATTAAATAAATATATTAACTTATATTATGAATGAATAAAAAATTATATTCACTCATCTCATGAATAAATAAGAGACAAAATTTGACTCACTTATTCTTGAATTGAAGAATTTATTAATGAATACTTATAATAAATATATCATGAATAAATTTAATTACAAAAACATAGAATGGATGTATTATTTAAAAATAGATTTAACTGAATCAAATTGTGTTTTGTATACATTATTATATTACCCTCTTGGATCCATTCTTAGTGGTAGTAGATCTAAGCTACAAACCAAGAATGGTATTTAGAAACATATCATCACCCCCACAGTGAAAAGGATAAGTCATATTAACAATAATGAAAACCTTTATACTATGGTAATGTGTAATATAATACCTTTTCAACCTATATCAACAAAGTTTCATGAATATGTCATCATCATTTCTACTTTATTTATCTTTCTTTTATATAATGAGAAAAAGTTGTTTTTAAACTTCCATGTCCATGGATTTTATTCATGGACTTCTACCTCAATAAAAGAGACAAAGATATCTTACTCTGTAACTCTGATGAAAAAATTCTATCATTACCATTCAATCAATTCCATAACAGTCAAAACTTACCCAACAAATCTACTTCCCTATGATTAAACACATAGTGGTTTTCATCGTGCATTTTTGTATGAAAATCAGGATACACATTGGTAATGATCATATTTCTAAGGAATAATACACTTTCTCATAGATAGGAACATCCAATGATACATTAATTATGTGGTGTTTCTATTGGTGGGTCTTTCCTCATGACATTCCTTCATGAAAATCACCAATTGTTAACTTCATGAAAAAAATTCTTGATAATTATGAACCCTAACCCTTTATAGTTAAAAATCATCTATGTATCATTAAATAGACATATCTAAACTTCATGACATAACTTTATGAATAATATATTTAAATATAATGGTTCTCATTGTAGATATAAAGTATTATAACTCAATTATTTAATGAACACTCTAAGGATATTATTACATGGATCATATAGAAGTAAATTCAATTTGTGACTAGTATATGATATGTAGAAACATAATGCATGGTTATGCATTCAAAAGTACATTCTAAAGTTGATTTTAGGGAACCAAGTATAATAAAATCCCACATACAATAGGTATAACTAATAAAACGTCTCAACTAACTATATTTTATATGTCATTCATGCTTCCATTAAGGTATATATATATAATAACTAGCACTAAAATATTTAACTATGTGGTTATACTTATAACAGTGACTTTATATCCTTGATAAAAATTCAAAATTGATGATATTTATAAAATATATGCATATTAATTGTGACACCTGAAACATGGTAGGTAAGTCTCCTTTTATTTTTTATGGTTTCTAGGTTGATATTTATAGTTTTTAATGGGAATGGTAAGATTTAATGATTAGAAACATAGTATCCAAAACTATATAGTCTGACCATCCATAAAAACGTTTTGGATAGAGATGAATGAATTTTTGGATGTATAGTCCCAAAGACCATTCATCAAGGTCATGTATTATAGGTTTCATGGGTAGATAAACCTTAATAGTGATGTGAATGGTCCTGTGGACTTGAAAACTAGACCATGCAATTAGGTTTCAGTTACACATTTTGACTTTTTAAATCCCTAATTATCCACCTTTAACCCTCCATAAAAACCCTATTATTTAATTATGAGACTCTAGGGTCCCTTGGTAGTGATTTTTGGGCATCTACACTGATGAATGATATGATACTATATATGATTGATCAGACTGGAGCCATATCAAAGGCTAGATTTCCACTCCATTATTGATTCTTTTGTGTATTACTTTATCTATCTTTTTATTTCTCTATTTAGAAAAACCTATCGTTGTATATTAGATCAAGAATAATAGAATTATTGATTTTGAATCAAAAAGGGAAGAATCATGATCTTTTGTTCATGATGTTATGAATCAATGGTTCAAATCATGATTATGGACTCGAGATCTAGGGCTTTATAGACCATTAGATATTTTTTTCTAATGCGGGTGGATTTTATTCATGCTTGGTTGATTATGATTCCTTATTATATGTTGATTTTCATTTCAATTATTTCCTATAGGGGGTTATAATTTAATAATTTTTCTGAATATTGAATCGATGAATTTTATTATTTTCTATATTAAAGAAAAATGGAGCCTTTTTTAATTTTTTTAATCCTTAAATTTTGTCAAACCAAATATTTTTGGGAATGTTTTATTTTATAAATTAAGTTGATATAAATTTAATATAACGGTTTTGTATGTAATAATTTTTGAAAAAAATTGGTAAGAGAAACTAATTTTTTAATAAATTAAAATTGGGAATATGTAATGACTAAGAAGTATCAAGATTATATGGAAGGGTTGGGTAATTTTTCTTGGATGTAAAGTTTAATTACACATGATATATATGTTTTATATTCATAAATTTAATAAAAAATTGGGTGGGTTATGATCCACAATGAGCATATTCTATCATCCTAGGTAGATATTTGTGACGTATATTTCATATTTCTCATAAATTATAATGTTTTTATAGAAATAATATATTTTTATGTTTTTGGTGAATAATGAATGGTTACTATAGTTTTGTGAAAATAGTGGTGTGAGTTTTATTTACTTTTTTACTTTTATTCATCTATATTTGTGTGAAAAATATTTATTTTTGAAATAATGAATATTGTTTTCAATGGAATCGATTTCATGTATATGAATAGGACTTTACCAAGAATGCATGGATGAAATATGGGGAAATATTACTGGGTATTAATGTAATCACCCCTACCCTTATCACTCTGTGTGTAATTTTATTTTTTTTGTTATGTGTGGAATGTAAAGGCTAACATGTTCATTAGTTATAGATCAAATGTGTTCTATTCATGGTAGACATGGTGGTGTTTACTTTTCTGTTATTAGAGGATCTAGACTATCTATAGTGGAGAGGTGTTTCCAGCTTTAGGCAGTTGTTTCATGTCAGATATATTCCATTTCTCTCCAAACTAATTATTTTAGATTTATATTTTCTTTTAATTTTTTTAATGATATGTTTTATATTTTAAATGAAAAATCTATTAACATTTTATATAGTTAGTTTTTTATTACGAGGACAAGGGATTCTATAATAATTATGTTTTATCCCTTAACACTCTTTTTCAGCCTATGATGATCGAGGATCAACATAAGTTTATCTTGAATCATGGCCCAATTATTGGGATCTAATCCATTAGGATATATTTTCCCTAAAATTTCATAAAAGCATGGTTTAAAATTTTATTTTTGTGAATTTTGATAGGCATTATTATTATGATGGTCAAAATTCAAGTGGTACCCATAAAAGTACATAGGTAACTACATTGTAGCCTAGAGTTTCCTGGTAGTTCCTATAAGAAAAAACATTTAGGGACCCCTTATAAGAAATTAACTTGTTTGTATCCTATTTGTGTCTTCAAAAATGATTGTTTGGGATAGCTAGTATGTTTATGTATCATAAAAATAATGTGTATAGAAGACATGCATGTAAATTGGATATAAAAAATAGTTTTATCACCTTGAATTTGTTTTGGAAGTGATTTTAAATATTTTTTTAACATTTTAGTTTTAAAAATAATTTCATTTAAATTCTTTTTGTCTAACTGAGTAAAACTTGATTTGTGGAAGGAATACATCACTATAAGGTGAATAGATCCACTTAGACGTATAATAGAAATTCAATTTTATGTTTTAAACCTTTAAAATACTGGAAAAGGGAAATTTGGTTAAGAGAATCATTTAATATTGTTATGATATAAAGATGACTCTATTAGAGAGCTTTTTTATTAGGAAGTATTTAGGAATGTGAGAAGTTTTACATTACTCTTGAGTTTATTATTACAAGTGATCGAAGAACTTCAAAATTTAAAAAATCAGGATTAAACAAAGGAAGTGGATAGAGTCTTGGAGTAGCAAATGAAAAATCCTATAGTATTTAGGTGTGAATACTGATAAAAAGTTGTTGAGGATTTTTTGGAGAGGATCCATAAAATCTTTTAGTTTCTTCATACTCCTGATATATTGATGATGGAATTTATTAATTACATTATCGAGTTAAATCTTAGAAGTATTATGAAAATAGTTGTGGATATAAAGACGCATGATGATTATATATGGATTAGATTCTAGAATATATTTTTTCATAAGTTATACATAAAAATGTTGAAACAATGGAGAGTAAAATAATTCATTATGTATGATCAAGAGAAAATGAAGTTACTAGAGTACACAACTCATTATTTAGAGGTGGTTCATTTTTTAAAGGGTTGATCACCAATTTTATCATCAAGGAATACATGTTTGATATGAGAATTCTACTAGATATATAATTAATGGTGAATTTTATTGATTTACCAACCTATTATATGGTGGTAAGCATGGAAGCTATGGAAAAAGTGTATATGGTGGATATTAATGGTGTGCATTATTTTCATCCTTGACCTAAGGTATTAAATCATTTTAATAAAAAAATATAATAGTATATAAGATGAATCCCAATAGGTAGGTAGTTTGAGGAATATTTGAATCATCTTAGTGGAGAAGATATATTGGGTACTACTAGTGTGGTATCACTATACACATAAAGTGGGACTGTCCTAATGAACCTAGTTCTTGTTTTTGGTTTTTGAAATCATAGTTGGCTGATGAAGTTTTTATTCAATTCTCTTAATATTATAGTGTTAAAGGTTCCAACTATACATATGGATGGATAATTTCAACATATATATTGAATAAAGATATAACTAAATTATTTGAGGACATGAGGTAATACATGGTAAGGTTTGGATTTATGTAATTAAGGAAAGTAGTTTTCAAAGTTCACATGTTAAATTATTTTGTGGCTTGACCTTCTAAATTGATACATACTCTATACATTTCTTCTTATATGGTCTCTAATAAATTTAATATATGTGTATTTCATTCATTTATATCTTCATAACTATTAAACCAGCTGATGTTTCATATGGAAGTGATCTATTATTCCTTAAATATTGAAGCTATTATTAGATAAAGTCTATTATTAATACTTAAGTTTCCTTCTTCTACCATTTTGATTAGTGATGCGGGGATCTCATGGGGCTACTTAGTTTTGATGACAAACAAATACATCCTCATAATTTGGATAGATTTGATGGTGAATCTCAAATACAATATTAAATGATATTAATGTAGAGTTTTTTTACATTACACAATGGTATTGTTCATAGTTTTCAGTTAGAATAGGATATTCACATGAGTATATGAAAAACCTTTTAGATTTAACATGGCCATTGGCTAGTGTGGATCTTAGATTGATGAATTTAATAAATCAATTTCTGTTATCAGTGGAGTCTATGGATTTAAAATATGTTTTAATAAAGGCTTATCTAAACTTCCATCAGAGAGTATGAAATAATTTAATTTATATGAAATGGATCCTATATAGTTGTGAGAGTTGAATATTTAATTGGGAGCTTTATAGGAGAAGGTATCCATTCTATCAATTATTTTTTATAAGGCGAAATCAATTTTATTTTCCAAGAAAGATAATAGTTTATTTATTTTTTGAATAAAATAACAAAATTTTAATCAAGTGATAGTGAATAATAAATTCCCATTACCCCATATAGATGATCAATTTGATCTATTAAATAGAGAGAGGTGGGTTTTGAGGATCAACTAGAGATCAAGATATCAACAAATAAGGGTGGAGGTGATAAAAACTATAAATATAAATTTCATAAGAATTTATTGACATTAAGAGTTATTATTAATAACTTTTGAGGATAATAAAAGTCTATTTTTTATAACCTTGATGAAATGTGTCTTCCAAAAACTTCCATGAGTCATTTTTCATAGAGTTTGTGATTAATATTATAGTTTAATTGATATTGGGGGATAATAATAAAAATAATTAAAGGTCTATTTTAGAGATATTTCAGAATAATGGGATATATAAAAATATATAAAAAATTTAGCTTTTTATTCAAGAGGTATTTTTCTTTGTACACATCATTTTTTAGAGAGTTTTTTCAGTTCACAAAAATAAATTTAATGAAATGTTTTATTGGGAGTGACTCTGTAATTTTTTCAATATTAAGAATTTGACCATATTAGTTTGATGTTATCAATAATTTACTATATTATTTTAAAATTTATCATCACCTATGACAATGTTAAATAAAAAATGTGTGATGTTTGAATGATATTAGAGGTGTCTGGGAGAGTTTTCTGAGTTGAAGAGGAGGTTGACTTCAGTATCAATGTTGATCTTACATGAATTTAGTATGGATTATTTAGTGAAATTTAATGAATATAAAATAAAATTATTTGAGGATATAATGTGGTGGTGTATAAATTTAGGTAGTTATGAACATACATGAAGAACTATCCCACACATGATCTAGAGCTTGTGTTAGTTTTTAATTCCTTGAAGAGATGAAGATGTTACATATTTTTTGAACATTTCTAGTGTATTTATATCATTAAAGGATTATATATTTTTTGATAAGTGGGATTTGAACATGAGGAAATAAATATTTCTTAAATACTTACATACTTTTAACTTTGAGTTTTTATATACATCTGGTAAAATAAATATTATAGTCGGTTCCTTGAGTAAGAAAACTCTAGCAGTGAAGGAATGAGAGAGTTAGTGGTAGCTAATAATCATGATGGTTGATTTTCATTTGAAGTCATGTGATTATGGGTGAATTATGTTTTTATATTATATTTATTTAATATCTATTCTTTTAGACTAAGCAAATAAGTGATAAATTTATAATTCTAAATTTTTGAATATTTGTGATTCCTTTAATAGTGGTGATTCCATTGATGGGTGGTCTAACTCGGTGGTTTATTTTTGAGGTTGGATGATAGTTACCCTGAGTTTGAAGGGAGAGGTTATAAATTAATTTCATATCTACATCTTGTTAGCTCATCCATGAGTTATAAAGATGTATCATGATATCGGGATAAAATTATTACCAATAAGGATAAAGTGAGAGATAGATGAATATTTATATTTTTTATTTACCTTTTAATAGGTAAAGTTATAGAATCAATGAATTTTAAGAATTTATTAAAATTTTAATTTGATGAAATTTAAATAGTAGGGTATCATAATATATTTTTTGGTTAGTTTACAAATATCAACATGTAATCACTACGCTATCTAGGTAATTATGGATTGAATCATGAATCTGGTTCACTTCCTACCCATTCAATAGATGATCTCTATGGAATAAATTTTATGATATATATTAAAGAAGTGGTATATATTTAAAGAGTTAAATAATCTATAATTTTAGACATATTTTTTAGGTTTACATCAATATTTTGGAGAGGAATACTAAGGGTGATGGTCACTCATCTAGTAATGAGTCTTCCACCGAATACTTTTATAGAGCATCAATGATAACAATCCATATAATTTTTTTTAGATATTATTCAAACATGTGTGTTTTATTTAATGAAACCATGGAAATATAATGATACATTAGTATATTTTGTTTAAAATAATATCTATCTAGTTTCAATTTAGATGCATTTTATAAACCAATGTATCAAAGACCTTATTGATCACTACTGCACTATGTAGTGGTGGGAGACGAGTCTCGATTGGGATCTATTTTACTGTAGGATACCATAAATAATATTCTTTAAATATGTATGAGATTTATAATATCCCATAATTTAAATAAGTATTATTTTAATCATTTTTGGTGATGTTTTGATTTTACATTTTGAGATCAAATATTTTTTTTCAAGTGTTTTCAGAGATAATACATCAATAACATAGGATGAATGGAAAGTTAGCAACTTGATATGTGCTTCCATTCAATATTATTGAGTGGATTATAGAAATGGATAATATTTTAGGATTTACATTGAATTATTATATGGTTTAAAATGTGTTCAACATATCTCAATAAAGGAAGTACCAACCCCATCAATCTCATGTTCTTATATGGGTCATGGTAGATTTAGAACCAAACACATCCTTTGTTAAAAGGAAAATTTAAATTACTGAAAAACTAGGGAAGATATTGAGAGTATTGGGTACTCCTTTAGTTATTTTGTAATGGAATCATAATCCAATTTAAGAAAAAATTTCAGAGGGAGTAGACCATTTACAATGGTAATGACCTATTTTTTGGGGATAATGGATCCTAGTGACTTCTTAGGGATAAAACTCCACATGGTTGGGAGAATATTGATTCCTAAAAAATTGTAGTTATTTTTTAGTGGTTTATAAGTCGAAATATATAGTTATATATATATAGATAGAATTCATAGTTAGGATAATGGCCTTCCAGACAATACAAGTCTACTTTGCATGACACCTTTTAGAGTTTAGAGGAATGCATTTTGAGGTGCTCAGTGATAGTGACCGTAGAATGAGACCATTTTGGTTTCATGTGAATATAAACTTTCATAGTCATGTTAAAAATCTAGGGGAATCTATAACCAGGTAATATAATTATGTGTGGGTAACAAGTTTTCACTTTTTAAAACCCTAATTAACCTCTTGTTAACCACATTAATACCCTCTCATGAACTTGGGTGACTCTAGGGTTTTTTGGGAGTGATTGCATGTCTTATCCACCAAAATATTTTGTGATACTCATTTGGAATGATTATATAGACACTAAATTGAAGGTTAATCATTTATGATTTTATGATCCGTTGGATCTATCTCTTTCTCTCCGTTTTTTATTTATCTTTATTTTTTATTTCTTTATCATTATTGAAATTAATTTTTTCACTTTATAGGGGATTCACATATCATACTTAATTATTTTGTATTTAATAATGGCCGAGAACCTTAATATAATTGTTTTTATACTATAAAAGATCACCTACCTGATCATGAAATACTAAAACCACTATCCTGAAGACCTGGTTATCATGAAATCATCGAGAGATGGTAAAAACATAGCTCATTAATTATCCTATTTATACAGTCTCTTAAGGTGGTTAGTTCTTTAAGGAGTCTTGAGTACCTTACATATGATTTTAAATGATTATCTTGTGCCGAGATCCTTAGTCTTTTCTTTTATAAGTCATCATAACTCTCTATACCCTTTTTCGATAAATAGTGATGCCGATAGTGATGGAAAAAATATATTTTGAATCATGAATATAAAAATCATGATATCATGTTCTTATTAATATGTTTTAATGAATCATATCATGAGTTTTGAATCAATATATAGGGTATTATACAACTTTAGATATTCATAACTTAAGGTAGGCAGATATTATTCATTTCTCATTAGATTATAATTCATTATCATGTGTATTAATATTTTCAAATGTTTACTAATGAGCTTTTTTATCAAATATATTTATTTGAAACTTTAATTTATGAATTAATAATTTTACATATTTAATAAATATAGATTTTTTTATTTGGTTTAAATCATGAGATTTCATAAAATCAGATATTATTGAGAAATTTTGGACTAATTCGTTAAATTGAATTAAATTTAAGATTAGTTTTAAAAATGGAATCATTTTGGGAAAATATTTTAAAGAATAAAAATGGATATGGAAATTAATTGTATTTGGTCATGAGTAGTGATCAGGAAGTTTCTAAAATAGAGGAAAGTTTTATGTAATTTGTTTTGTATATTAAGTTCTATTGTATGTAACATATAAAGGAAAGGTACATAGATTTGCGGAACAATCAGGTGGGTAAAGATTCATAATGTTTAGATGCTATGATACTTGGTAGGTATTTGTGATATATATATATAATATTAAAAATGTCTCCTAAAACTATTATAATAATAATTTTTTTGATGTTTTGGGTGAACAAGGAAGGATTAATATAGCATTAGAAAAATAATGTCAAAAATTATCTTCAGGTGTTAACTTATCTTTACCTGGATTTTCATAGTTAATGTTTTTCTTTAAATGTGATAAATCATTTTCAATGACATTGATTTTAGGGTTGGTAATAAAACTTTTATAGGCATGAATGAGTGTTATATAGGAAAATACTAATATGTATTCACATAATCACCATTACCCACACATTTTATTGTGCAAGTAGATTCCTTTTTCAAGATGTCAAAAAGGGTAGTCTCTTATATTCATTTCAAATGGATGTTGGGATCCCTATTCACATTGGATTTTGTGATGTTCTGATGTATATTATTAGAGGATATAGGTTATCCATTGTGAATAGGAATTTTATGCTTTAGGTGGTTATGTCACATTGAAAAAGTTTCATTTGTTTATATTACACACTTTTTGATTTTATCCTCACTTTAAAATAAATTAATTTAATTTTTATTTGGGATTTTAGATGTAAAAAAAATTCACATTTCATGAAGTTAGTTTTCTTTTTTAAAGTAAAAATTATTCCATAATTATTATGTCTTATCCCTTAAAACTCCATTCAAGGATCCAGTAATCAGTGAATGCACATGAGGTAATGTATCATCCCAACATAGATATTAGGATTTAGGTTCCCATGTTGACATCGCCACATTGCATCATTAGTATCCTCAAAGGCTGTGATATACATGGATATTATTGAATTAAAAATATGAGCAACTTTGAGATTCTCATTCTCATTGAACTATAATTATCCTAACTACGATATCATATCAAACTAATATTTATGAAAACCAGTATATATGTATCCACTCAATACTATTTCGTTATCTTCTCCATATATTAGGAACACATCTTGTGATTTTTTTTATCATATGATATTTTTAACAAATTTTCAATACAAATATAAAATATTTACTAGTATATATCATGACATACATTATAGATCCTTTCATCGAAGTAAATGGAAATATAATCATTCTATATATCATGGGACTAAAGAAACTATTATTCCTTGATTTTTCCATTTTATATATTTCAATTACTTTTCAATGTATGTGCTTTGAAATAGGTTGAATAATCACTTGGATATATATATGTAGATCTTGAAACCTAAAATATTAAATTATTCATCTATTATTTTCATGGGAAAACATTTTTTTAACCATGTATCACCTGATTATAAGACTAGTATCATGTATCCATTAGTAACATGTCTCTTACATATATTATTAAGAAAACATTTTCACTTGCACAAACCACTTTGTTAAGAAACATATCACATTCATTTATAATGGAATGCAGTTCTCTTATGAAATCATAAAAATGAATATTCAATGATTTTGATGAATGTTTTTAATTTATAAATTGATTTATCTACTATATATCATAATCAGGGTATGCTATTATATAAAGTAAAATTCTAATAGATTTTAGCATAAATGATTTTGAAAAAGACATAGAAGTTTCTTGAAATCATAAGCATGGATTACATGTACTTACCTTACCATATATGTAAAATTACTTCTTGAATACCCATCTTCTCCCAATCAAATTCTCATTACCAGAGGTACCATAAAAATTCAAACTTTATTTTAGTAAATGGATTCCATTTTTGAATTGAAAAAATCACAACACTTATAAAGTTACAATTTATTTTCCTCATCTTTTAAGATTAGGGGGTTTTATCCTCAATAAATTACATGTCACATTCCTCAATAATAATATAATCACATCTCTCTATTTCCCTAGCTTCCCTTGTTAAGCTACATAATATTTTGTGTCTTTATAATAGCTTTTTCAATAAAGTATTTTGTAATTTTTTCCCATTCATGTTCTTGTTCATCTTGATCCTCAAAATTCATCAAAGTATATTTTTCTCCCATTATATCCTGTAGTTATTTTTTTTACATTACAAATATATAAGTTATCTTTCCACAATTACTTTTTTATCTTTAAGATATATACTTATACTCTTTGTTCCTTATGATGTAATTTTTTGTTATCATTATCCTTAATGAACACTTTGTATCTCGATACATGTATATAAGATATCCTAAGTTTATTCCCATACCATAACTCTCATGGGATACTATATTTCCCCTTAGTTAGAATATGGTTTTATGTGAATATAATTGATTATAAGTCATATTATCAATAGAAAAATAATATATTAACACGTATCATCATTTATCTCATCTTGTAAAATAATTAATGAATCCCCCTTTCACTTACACCATTTCTAGTTAGATGTATATGCAGGTAGGAGTTGGATATAATCCCATATTATTTTAAATAATCAATGAAGTGTTGGTTACGATAATCTTAATATAAATCTAATCAGAGTTTCTTTATCTTCTAAAAAAGTTGATTATCAAATTCATGTTCATATAACATAATATGTTAAAGGAAATAGGTAAATGCCTGATTAATTGGGAATATCCATAGCTATTTATTTTATCTATAAAATTATTGATTTTTTAGATTCCTACTCTATATTTAATCATAAATGGTCTACATAGATCTATGTAAACTATTTATATAAGTTCAATGGTTCATTAACCGTAAATTATAAATGTTGTTATAGTTTTCATAAAAAAATAATTACTATACAAAAACATGAGAATAATTCTAATAGAAAAAATGAAATGTTATTATTCTATAATTAATATAAGTTGCTTCACTCAATTAATATATTGCTGATTTACTTCAAATTTTGAAATATTTAATAATTTACTTGATTCTTGTATAAATATACAAATGTATGTTACATAAAATAAATCTAATAAATAACTTTTATAAATTGAAATATTTAATTTATTAATGAATAAAATTTAAAATACACATTATTTTTTCATTTTACTACAACTCTACTTCTAGTGGGATATCGTTCCCTAAGAAAAATATAGTTTCTTACTCGTTTATCTCCCAAGGGATCTTTTTTTATTTGAGGTATGATCTAAAACTGCCTTTGTCTTAGATCCTATAATAAAACTTTTTTTCTTTCCATTATTTATGTTCACTATAAAAACTGAATGGTTATTCTTCATCATATCATTATCATCAGGGTGAATCATGTTTAAAATATCATGGAGTGATTTATACAAATTAATTTTATTAAAATTAATAATAAATATTTATAATCTGGTATGTTAGAATGAGAGAATGAGATTTGTGTCCAACTCATTGTCCATATCAAATCTAATTTTTTATAAATTCTTAATATTCCATATCATCATGACCACATGAAGTCCAAATAATACCACTTATCTCAACTTTCACATAAATATTACATTAGATATCTCATATATTTATTCTTTAGCTTTCTCTTGGTATAATTCCTTGGGATGAGACAACATGAAGTATACATGTTTTTTCTTTATGCTACTTTGTCTGCTAACTTGAAATTGATGCTAATATGATTCATCGCACATCCAATTCACTGTAGACATGTCTCTAGAAAATATCTTTCTCATCCTAAATATATTCCCAAGGTGGATGGATAGGTAGTATGGATTCCAACACATAATATTTACTTTTTTTTCTGTAGTACCATAAGAAAGAACATATAAAATTCCTATAAATTTTCACAGGTAATGACATTTGTTTATTCCAAAATAGATCACAATGATAATAGGATAATGATATTGGTTTCTATTATCTATAATAAAAAATATAAAATTTATTTATATTATATTATGATATGATAATTAAACATTATTGATAAATGATTAGTTTATTTTTTAAGAATCAAAATCCATCACCATCATATTTATAATTTCTTATCACTAAGATATTCCAGTGGTAAGGATCTATATTTCTATTCTTGTAGTAGAGACTATGTTCATTCCAATACAAACAATTATTAGGTAGACTTTAATTTTACTCACTATATTAACTCATTGATCCATAATATTTTGAATGAGATTCCTAATTCATAATTATTATACATAGATTTAATCAAATATTTCCTCCAAATTACACTAAGAAGAACATGAGCACTATAATTGGTTCCAATTTGGTCAAGTAAACCTATTAATATCATTGGAACTCACCAATTGTAAGAAAAACTTGTCACTATATCAAAGATAAGTTCCTCAAACATTGGTTGAAGTCCAATTCAATTAATGGAAGATGTTTAATGAATTAATATTTCTTTTAAAGGGTTTTTAATTAAACCTTCATATGAAGTCCTGTTTTACCTAGAATTTTTGTTAATTATTATATGTGAACTCTTAAATATTGATAACTAAATTTGATGAATCATTCTTACATTTTTTTATATTTTAATAATTTATTCTAGCTTAAATTTTAGTATTTTTAATTTTTAATGTTAGGAATTAATTTATAGTTTCACTTGGATAATTATGGAAAGAAAAGAAAATCAAATGGAAATGATGATGTTTGTGTATGGTTGACCCCTGAAGAAGACTCGTTGTGTTATATATACTCATGAAGAAACACACTCATTAATTATTAAATAATAGGTTCGAAGCCAACATAATAAAAACCCCATGCTTTCTAATGCTATGAAAGATATATATGGTATTTTCAAATTCTTACATGAGAATAACCTGATTGGAAAGATAACTAAATAAGATTAAAGCACTCAGTGAAAACTGAAATGTGATATCATTACAATGGAGAAGTGCATATATGTGTGAAATAAAATTATATTTTTTTAATGAAACATGAGATTAAATTGATTTCCATGTAATATAAAATTCAAAGTCAAAAATCTACCAAATATTAACCTGATCTAGTCATGGATGATATTATTGTGTAATATTAACTTAGATAAGCCTGGTTAAACCATAACCGGAACTATTTTTCCCTAAACCTTTTCATAGTGGAAGATTTTGAGTTTCCATGAGAAGCTTATATTGTGATGAATGAGAGTTATTCCAAAATTAATATAGGGGTGTTGGATATTTAAATAATTTAGAATCATAAGTAATAAGTTGTCGCACAAGAGGGTTTATTATGTTGTGGAATATATCTAATGTCATGGTTAGTTGGTAAAAAACTACTACTATAGATTTGGGTTTATTCATTACTAGATTTTATTAGCACAAGAGAAAAGTGCAGATAAATGTTTCTTTAAACAATACAAAATTAAGTGCTGATAAAATAACACAATTTTCAGCACTTTTTTAGTGATGATAAAGGGTTACTTTTATCATCGCTTTTTTGTAACACTGATAAAACTAAAGTGATTACTTTCTTGAGTACCACACAAAACTAGAAAACATTCAACAAATTATTTTTATATTCTTCTACAACATTAGCACACCGGAATCATGCTATGGGGATGAGCTCCCACATACACTCTTGACAAACCTAAATGGGACCATGTGTACACACATGGGACCCCGCAAGACTTGATGACCCTATTCAAGCCATAATCAACTCTTTAAGTAGGCCCTCCCTGTTGGGTTATCAAAATGGATGACCCTTCAGAAAGGGGGTAGCTAAGTTACTGAGTTTTTTGTATCAAGATATCCTCGATGCTGGTTTACCTCCTAAAATCAAGAACTACATGACCATATCTACTGATTGACCTCATTGTTGGAAACCTGGAGGATGATTAGGAAAACATAATTGCGATAAAAATATTTAATGTGGTCTTCGGTGGGATTTCTGACGAATTGTTTGGTGGGTTTAGTGGGAAGAACTTAACATCAGGGGTTCAATCCAAACAGTCTATGCCAAAGAATGAACATGACCACTCAATAATGCAGATTTCATTGTGCTATAACTGGCTATTTCATGGTGATATGGTAATTTATTTTAAAAACTTATTTCCAGTCTTTTTTGTACTATACTTTTTACCCTTCTCATGTGTTTTCTTTAAGTCTCTTATTGGTCCAAGCACATAGCACTTCATGCATATAATTTTCACCTTTCCTTTTTTAATAAATCTTTAGGGTGTGGGTTGGGTCACCAACTCATGATCAAACCTTTTTAAAAATATATTTATTTAAATTTATTATTTTCTTATAATTAAATTATTATTTAGTATATAAAAATATATATGGATATATTAAATATTAAAATATAAAAATATATGTTGATATACACATATATATAAATATTGATAATATATATATATATATATACAATTTATTATATTTAGCATATATATATATACAATAAATTTTATATTAATTATTTTATTACAAATTAATGAATTTCAAAAAATATTATATATATAATTAAATAATTAATACACTATTTTTTTAAAACATGTTTGGGATAAGGTGATAAAGACCTAACAAACTTATTAAAATAAAAAGGTACAGCCGTGAGAAGGGGTGATACATGGTAGAACAACCCTCAATTAAAAAAATTTGTCAAATGTAATACACTATTGATAATTAATAAAAATGAATAAATTTACTAAATACTTAATATACTAATTAAATAATTAATATACAATTTATTTCTGTATATATATATTAAATTTATTCATTTTTATTAATTAATATTTCATTATTGAATTCTTACATTTAATGATTTGAATTTAGTTATAATTCAAATTAATATATACTCATTTTTATTTAAACATATATTCATGTGGGTTCACAATTTGGACCAGGCCTTCCCCCAAATTTTTATAATTAAATTTATTAAATTTAATATATACAATAATACACAGTATATTAATTATATATATAATTAAACAATTTATATACTTTTTATAATTAATAAAATTTTATAAAATTATTTAAACAAAGAATAAATTTAATATATACAGTATTAAATAGTATAAGAATTATTTGATTATTATATTCAGTATTTAATAAATTTACTCATTTTTATTAACTATAAACAATATATTAATATATTAGTTATATATATGATTAAATTTCTCCCATTTTTAACATATATTCATTTAATATAATTTATTCATTTATAATATTAAGTGTATGCATGTTTTTTTTATAATTTTATGATTTTAAATTTTTATTCCTTTAATATTTTTATAATTTATTCTTTTTTAATTTTGTTATAAATTTGAATTCATTAATTAATTTAATATTTTTTTTAATTTATTCATGTTCAAATTTTGATTATTCTTCATTTTTGTAATTTTATCCATTTGCTAATATTTATTTCTACATGTTTGTTCTTTAAAATTTAATTTTTTAATATGGTTGTAATTTATATAATTAGTATGTATTCATTTTCATTTTTACATATATAAATATTCTTTTATTTTTATTTAAATTATCTATATGATTGATAATAATTATTCATTTTTAAACCTATTTATCGTCCTTATTATTTATTTCATTAATGATGGATGGCGTCTGCGAGACGGGAGGCGAGACGGGAGGCGAACCGAGCGACGGCGTGGGGTGATGGCGTCTGCTAGGGTTTTCTACCGAGATGGTGATTCCGCACTTCCTTGGATTCAATCACCTCGACATGCGAACGGTGGGGAAGGATCCGGTTCCGAGCGGTATTTCCTCTTTGCCGAGTTCCGATTTCAAAAAACCAGCGGCTTTCTCTCATGATTTGCTCGCGTCGGTTGGTGGTGTGGTCTCCTCCGGCGAGCAACGACCTTCTGGGAAGGATGCGGACCCGAGCAGCTTCAAAAATCTGGAGGCTTCCTCTACTGATGTCGCATCGGCTGGTGGTGCGAAGGTCTCCTCTTGTGAGACTGCTTTGCCGAGATCAGAGGATGGTGCGGCGAGGGTGGACCGGTTGAATCGCGTCGCTACGAAACCTCCTCCCTGCAAATCCCTTAACCAGTGTGCTTGGGATTCTTCGAGGTCCAAGGTAAAGGATGTTTTGAAGATCGCCTCTTCCGATGTCAATATTGGTCAGTTTCAGGAATCTGTGAGGGTTCCTTCTGGTGCCGCATCATGTGGTCAACGTTCATTTGTTGATGTGATGAAGGATTCTTTATCGGATCAGAAAAAGATTGAGAATTCCTGCTTTAGAAGGATTCTCCGAAAGGGATCTTTGGCTCACGTTGAGGCGAACCCCGGTGTGATTGCTGAAAGGTTGGCATTGGGTGAGAACTCATTGATTGCTTGCATTGTTCTTCCTAAAGGTGCGCAACCCTGGAAATGTGAAGATTTATTCCGTAGAATTTTGATGTTGTGGGGCTTTGCTAGCTGGAAATGTGTCTCCCTTGGGCGGGGATTCTTTCACTGTTTGTTTCCATCGGCGGATCTCAAGATTAGGGCATGGAGTTCTGGTTCCATGTTTCTAAAACCGGGATGGCTTCATCTGCACGAATGGTCACTTGACTTTAATGTCTCGAATGCAAAAAATGTCTTCGCTCAGGTATGGGTGCGTCTTCATGGTCTTAATTGGGTTCTTTGGCATCCAGAGATCCTGCATGATATTGGAACGGCAATTGGAACTCCCATACGCCTTGACAAGGAAACAACTGATGTCAGATTTGGGCACTTCGCTAGAATGCTGGTGGAAGTTGATCCCAGATCCACTCTCATTGATACGGTAACTCTTTCTATTCCATCTGATCAAATTCAAATTGATGTTGAATATGAAAAGATGACTCTTTTCTGCACTAAATTCATGACTGTGGGGCACTATTTGGAGTTGTGTCGTAAAAACAACTCTTGTAAAGAGTGTGGGATGCGAGGAAACCCCTCCAATCTCTGTCAAAAAAAGGATACTTTGAAGGAATCGTCCTCTCCAAAGCATGTCATCAAGGACAACGACCCTCCTATGAAGGCAGTCCCTGATGTACCGACTCCTTCAAAGGGCAAAGAGTTGATTGTTGATTCTACTCCGACAAGATCTTATAGCGGCCCTTCTAGAGATAAGGAGGTTATCACTTCTGATAATTTGATCCCTGACTCTCACCAGGTTGATGTCTATAATCAGGGTGATGTGCAATTACATGTTGATTATCATCATGAAATCCAGAAGCAATTTCAGATATCTGAGTTACCTGAGAAATGGGGGAACATTTCTAAAGATGAACAGGGGAGGGTGGGTACACCGATCAGGGTCTCGGGCAATGGTGACATGTCAAAGACTACTGAGAAAGGAAGGGCGGAGGAATCCACTCCTGGAGTTGGGGACCTAACCCCATGCAAAGGGGGTGCCTCTCATGTTGAGACCAAGGGAAGAGGTATGGATGCAAATACGATATCATATAGTGATATTGTCCGAGGAGAAAAGAAAAGAGGCTCTGACAATGAGGGTGTCAGATCTGCCCCTGTTTCAAGGAAACCAAGGAAGGACTACTCTACAATTCCGAGGACCGTGACCACTAGGGCATCTGCCAAGAAGGAGATTGAGAAGCTATCGAAGGAGCAGATGGACAAACGGAAGTTCTATAAGAAGCTTCTTAAACAATACGAGACCCAATCAGAATGGGAATCAGCTGATGCTGATGACACGATCGGGTATGGGGGTGGTGACTATGAATGTTTTGACTTGTAATCTCTCTCTCTTCCTTCTCCTGTTTCTGCACTTTTATTTTATTAATAAATTTGGTGGTCCAAGCTTGCTTGGATCAGACCTTCTGGTATTTATTTCATTAATAGACCTTACATACTATACAATGTCATTGTTTAATTTTACATATATAAAACTTGTATATATATACATTAATTTCAAACACATAAATATTTATGTATTTAATGAAATCATATATAGAAACACACACATAATATTTATATAATTTAATCAAATTTTAGTATTTATTTTATAATTTCATTTAGTAACACAATCTGTTTAATATACTATGTTTTTAATCAATAAATTTTATTTATTTATTTCTAATATTATTTCAGTTAGTATTATATATTAATTTTTTAATTTATTTATTGTTTGGATGTTAATGATTTTATAATATTTATTTAAACATATTTATTTACTTTTTTTTATTATTTTCAATATGGATTCATCATCATTTAAATATATATCCACATTTTTTTAAATAATTTGTATAATTTAAAAAACTTATCCATTTTTTATATTTTTAATGTATTTTCATTTTTAAAAATTCAATTTCACTCATTATTAACATTCATACATTTATGATTATATATTCATTAATAATATTAAAAATATATTGATAAATAAATACATATAAATAAATATAATTATAAGTTTATATTTTTTATATTTATAAAATTTTATATTTATAATTATGAATAAATAAATATAATTTTTTTTGAAAGTAATTATATAATAATAAATAAATAATTATATATATAAATAATTATAAAATTATAATAAATATAACAAAATATTGAATATATTTAGTATATTTTTAGTTATATTTATATTTATTTAGTACATATATATAATCATATATATATATATAATTAAATAAATATATATAATTATATATATATATATATATAAATAGATAAATGTATATAATTATATAAATACTTTTATAGGTATATGCAAATATTTTTAAAAATATTTAAAAACATAATTATTTATAATTACAATTATGAATATATATAATTATATTTTTAAATATATATTTAAAATTATTTTCTTATATTTATAATTATATATAATTATATATATTTATTAATTTATAATTATATACATTTGATTTTTGTAATTATATTAATTATATTATTAAAATTAATTATATATGACTTTATCAGCTCTTTTTAGCACTGGAAAAGATATATATTTATCAACGCTAAGTAAGTGTTGATAAAATATATCTCTATCAGTGCTTATTACTCTAGCACAGATTAAACCCCTCTTTATCAATTCTTTTTTAGAAGTGCTAATAAAACTCATCCCGTTATTTCAAATAAAACCTTTACCAAACCGATTTCCCTCACACTGTTCCAGCTCTTGCAAAAAATTAAGCTATACTGTTACTCTCCCTCGAACTTCTCTCAGATGAATCTACTATCTCAAATATAATGTATGTTATTATTTCTCCTCCTCTTTCATTTATTATTGTCATCGATCACCTCCCCCGCAAATACTTGATTCAAAACATGTTATATTTTTTTGTCCTTTATTTTTTTCTTTCATTGAACCGTCTCCCCACCATCATTATCATCATCCTGGGCCGACCATGCACCATCATGATGCAACACTCTGGTAACCACATGTTCCCTATCTTCCACTCCCTCGGCTAACCGATGTAGTAAGCCTTCACTCTCTCCCTTCTTGATTACCTCGCCTCGATCGTTGTAGCAAATATTTTTTGAATGACTGGTTTTGTAAGCCAAGAAAGTGGGAGATTTGCTTCAAGATTTTACCATTTCACATTAGGTATTTGCTTCAATATTTTACCATTTAATATATAATTTTCTGCAAATTCTTATTATATGGTTTAAGGTTTCTTATAATAGTGATGCCCTATCATGATATGATATTACAAGTATATTAACTCAATTAATAGATGTGATATAAATTGTGTACCCATTACACTTTTGAATGATTTGTGATAAAAATGTGATAAATTGAAATCCTATTGATTTAATTTCTATGTTATTTAAACTTATTTTAATTATTTAGATGTTAGAGATTCATCAATTAAATTGAAATTGTCTAATTATAATCCGTTTATCATCACATAATGAAAGTTATAATTTTCATTTCAGTGATGTGTTTATTATTCAGTTACACCACAACATTAATGAGAATTAATATAAATTTAATTAAGGAAATGTCTATGTTTTTTCATTATTTAGATTTTTATTCTTGTATGTATTATTTGAAGGTAGATTTTATAATTTTATAAAATTATGGATTTCAGTTATTTCGATTCAAAACACAATATAGTTTTTAATATTGACTTTAAAAATATTTTAAAAGGGACAATTAATTTTTGTGGTTTTGAAATTCAAAAATATGTTTGTAATTAAATTTCTTTAATTTATTGTGTTTTCTAGAAATGGTTTTGTAGTTGATATAATGAATTTGTTTTCAGAAATAATATTAATAGTTAAAGATTTATTAAAATTTATTTCTAAATGGATTACTTGATTAAATGGTTAAATGGTCATTTTTTTTAAAACATTTAATAAGATTTTTTAGATAAAAATAAGAATATTTTTTTTAAATGTAAACACAAGGTTTTGATTAATCTTAAATATGATTTGATAGACATATTAAATGGGTTCTTTTAAGGGTTTAACATGTGTTTTATTTTAGTTATTTATGATATGATCGTGTTAATATATAAGGTTTGAGGTATAACATTTATGATATTATACTATAAGGTTTACATTATGTTCAGATATAGTTTAAAGGGTATGGGGTTTTCCCATTATGTGAGGACACAAAGTCATTTTTTTGATACAACCTATTTTCACCTTACACTATAGTAAATAGTTATATAACAGACCAATCAATTCCTATGGAGGTTTCATGGTGTGAGTTTTCCTTGGTTAATATTGATGTTGAGAAAATTATTTTTCAAATTTATTTTCCTATTTAGTTACCATAAATATGAGGGGTCGATAAGAACAAATTTATTCATGGTTTGAGGTGTGGGAGTATATATTTGTTTCATCTTATTATTTATAATATTATTTATTTTTATTAAACCATGTTCATAATAATATTATTTTTATTTGTATCTATTGTGTATAATTAGGAATGGTTTGAGTGCCAATAATAAAAAGTTCTAATAAATAACACATTTTCCTCAGACACATACATGATTGATAGATAATGGAATCATTTTATAAATTTTATTTCAATCTCTCCTAACCATATTTGTGGTATGAATTTTATTTAAAATGAGTATACTCTTTTAGATATACCTGTAAAAGTTTGGATTTCTATCTATGAGAGAAGAATTATAGTGATCTGTGTCATTATGGTGGTGGATTCAGTAGTAGGTTGTCTATTGGGATTAAAGCCTTAATTTTATTTAGTTTTATATGTATTTTTATGTGACCTTATAACAAATTATATGTCTATATATAAATTAATAATTTAAAATGTAGTCGATATAGGATGTCTTAAAATTCATATAAACTTCAGTTTCTTATTTTATATATTTAGATAATATGACACCCATTAATTTAATTTTTTTTTTCATATTTCAATATTTCTAATATACAAATATGTTATCCCAAATTCTATTAAAATTAGATATTGGTTGGAAGTCATAAAAACCTCAAAGATTCAATAAATTATTTATTATATTTTTTGATCCATTGATATAAATAGTGGTGGATATAAGTGTATTAACATCCCTATATTGGGATTAGGTATATCCATGGCTATAAAATTTATAAACAATATAAGATAATGTTTTAGGAATAGTAAATTTATATAACATCTTTCAATCGTTTTTAGAGGTGGAATCAGATGGTTTTGGATCTCAATGATGTGAAATCCATTCCAACAAAGTTTATTGAAATGTTTATTAATTGAAATTATTTTATGTTTAATGAAATTAAATATAGGTTTGGGATATTATAGGATATTTAAAATAAACCTAATATTTATAACTATACTATTTTTTAAATAGGGGTTTGTTAGTGGTTTATAATACAAAAAATTTGTAGGTATCCCTATAATACATGTTCTAGAATAATATATTGAAAATGAGAGTAACATGGAATCCAACATCACTTCTATCATCAATAACTATTTCATCCACTCACTTCATGAAATTAAAATGTACTTGAACCACTATCAAAATTTGGTGATTAAATGGCCCCTGTATGTTCCGAGGAAGTATATTTTGACACGAATTCAGATATCAAGTTCACAATTAAATGTTAATCATGAATAAGGATTTTCAAGGGAAGGATATCATTAAATAATAAATATTTTTTCCCAACATATTTATTAGTTATTATGAAATTAATATATGTTTTTATGTGATTTATTTGAGTAAGTGTTGCATTTTATTAACATTTTTGATAAATTATTTTATAATTATACATGAAATAATGATCTAAAATCCATTGATTGATGATTTAATGTGATTTAGAAAATGGTAAATGGGAATAAATGAGATAGGACACATTTATTCTTGAACATGGCTATCTGAAATTTGTAAATTTTTAAAATTAATGGAAATAAGGATAAAGGGTTGACCGATACTTGTCAATGGTTAAATGTTATTCATCATTTCAATTGTTCATTCCATTTCTGAATCGTAGAATTAATCATATATGAAATATGGCCACTAACTGGTGATAGTCACCTAATATTGCCCACTCTATTAAATATCTACTCAGACTTCCAATGAATCACCACATGACCAACCATGTAATAAGTGAGTAAATGAATAATCATCAACTCCTCACTCTTGTTGGACTCCCACCTTGAAAGGTTATAGAAACCATTATATAATTAATACCTTTTTGGCCCCCACATCATAAAATCAATACCATGGACCAATAGACACAGTTTTACACTAGGTTTTTTATTTTTAAGTCACTCTTGTGTAAAATGATAACTTCTAAAGAATCATCATCGATAACATTCAAATATAGGGTTCCCCATATTATAATGATTTGTAATTTTATCCTTTGATTATTTATATCTTATTTTTATTTATTTAATTTTTTTATACAAATCAATATTTTATGAACCTAATAGGATGAATATGAATCAAAATCGATTCATACTAATCATATGAAAAAATATTTTAAATATAGAGTTAAATATTTCATTATGTTTGAAATAGAGAATTCATATAATCCTTCTCAATTCTTTTATCCATGTTTATATTGTTTTTATTTAATAAAAATTAGTACTAAATAGTTCTAAGAATATTTGATTTGTCAAAGAATAAATCAGATCTATAAATATTAGACTAAACACATGGAGAAACTCCATATTCACACCAATTTGGATGATATTGAAGTTTATGGATCATTTAATATGAATTCCAATGAAAATAATGATGGAGGTTTTATGGACGAAATATAAATGGAAATTGAAGATGACCTTTATGATTGTCCAAATTTATATAAGAAGTTAAATAAATGTGATAAGAGGCCATTGTATATCGATTATACTAAATACAAAAAATTTACAACTTTATTGATGTTATATAATTTGAAAGCAAGTAGAATATGGGGTGACACCAACTTTACATATCTACTTGATCTCTTGAATGATATTCTACCAGAAAAAAGTTAAATTAATTATTGCTAATATAATTGAAAATGAATTATATATTCAATGGGAATGATCTCTATATAATAAATTATTTTCTAAATGATTTCATGTTGTTTCAAAAGAACCATGAATAAATATTAAAATACACTAAGTGTGGCACAAATTGTTACAAGAAAGATGAATCATGTACTTGAAATTTTTACTGTACTTTCCTATTATTCAATAGTTTAGATGACTATATGGATGTTAGAAAAACATGAAACAATTGACATGGAATAAAGATACAATAATTAAAGATGTTATACAATGTCATCCAATAGTCACTTCTTAGTGGAATAAAATTGATTTGGAGTATCTTAAATTTTTAATTAAGCCAAGAAACTTCTATCTTGAATTACCTATAGATGGAATAAATTGTATATGTTCTTCCCACCATAATTGTTTTATAAAATTGTCCACATGATGGTACACTTGGTTAGAGAGGTTCAACTATGTGTTACTATCCATTATATATAGAGGTACCACATCAAATGGTATAAGAAATTTTTGAAAGGGTATGTCAAGAATCAAATTCAACTAGAAATCTATATTTCAGAATAATATATTATTAATGATGCTCTTGAATGTTTTCCTAATTACTTATCATATGTTGATAAAATTGGTCTCCCAAAGTGTCATCATAATAGACATGTTATGTGAGAAATAATTTCTAAAATATATGTTGTTATAATTTACATCATAGAACAATATCAAACTCACGTTTACATTTTAAATAATAATGATGATTTATATCCATACGTTCAATACCATAAATAAATTTCTAATAATTTGAATCCATTTATTACTAAAGAATGGATATTAAATTCACATAATAAATAGTTTATAATATGGTTATGAGATCATATTTATGTGGATTTATATGAAAATTCGAATTCAGTTGTTGAATGAATTCAATGGATAACCAAGGTACCAAATAAAAATGGAATATATTACACTGGTTTTGTAATTAATGGTAATATATTTAATACAAAATAAAATGATAACCATAGTACAATGAAACAAATAGAGTTATGATTGTGGAAAAAGAAATGCACGTATCTGATTCCAAGTCTATAAGTACAAATTCTACGAATATTTAATATTTCAACAACATAAAAATGATATATTATTTGGATTAAATGACATTTCAAGTGACAATTTTTTTATTGAAAATGGGTTGACAACTGGAGTGTAATGAAAGTTGATTAAATGAGCTTTATGAAGTTTAATTAAAGTGTGGAAGGTTACAAGGATGATCCATTCATAATGTTATCACAAGTAGAGCATGCATTTTATGTCTCAGATCTAGAAAACAATGTTTTGTTAATTTTCATACTAGCGAAAAAAGTAGTTGTACGATCTAATGAAAATTCAATCATGTGTGTCCCCTTCATTGGGAGGTCACAATCATTTCACAGATATCCCTGTGAAGACAATGTCTTGCATGTTAAAGGGGACCACAAATAGAGGATCTGGATTCTTGATAGAGGATCCAAATCCCTTAAAAATTTAAAGTAAAGAAAGAGATATCAATGAAACGTTTAAAGATTTTTTTAATATATTATGATTTTTCTCATGATATTATGTGTTATATAATATATTCAGAAAATATAAATTAAATTTTTGAATACTCATATAGAATATTACTTCTGCACATGATTATGTTACCAATATAGTGGAAGAATATATGGTTGATGCTAAAAATTCAAAATTATTAGGGGATAAATAACATGCTGATGAAAAAAGAAAAACGATTTAGAATCATAGTGTTGACTAAAATTATGAAGTAAATAATGAAGGTTATAATATTATAGGTTCGTTGGAATCAAAATATCTAACCTGTTGACATCAATGAGTCAATATTCATTAGTTATGTTATAGTCACAATAATAATGAATGTTTCTATTGATATAGATTCATGGATCCAAGTCTATATTGTAATGAAGGAAAACATTTGTGAATATATTAAGGGAATTTTATGATATACATTATCTATTTTACCGAAAAATTATATAATAAAACATTGACTCATTTTTCATTATACCTTGCAGAGTTTATTTATTTTAGAATATTTTAATTATAAATATGTATTAATGTCCATTGGAAAACCCCATATCAGATTCCAAACACTTCTTACAAATCTTCATCTCAGGGCTACGGAGGGGAATGTAAATCACCATGCACCTGTTACATATAAACACATTATAAAGTAGATAACATAAGATGCCTTCATTAGTCTGCATGATGAGAAATAATTTTAGGTTCATTATGGTTGATAATATATTATTTAAAATTACTTATTTTATCCAATTTTATTCAAAAATTTAATTCATGAAATAAAAAAAGAGTGATGAAAATAAACAACGTGCATCAAAATTGATGTACCCCTATCTCAAATCATAGATGGAGAATTATTCACTAGAGTAGAAACTTTTATGTATTTTAAATCTATAATAAAATTTTTATGTGATAAAAAATAACATAAATTCTTCTTTTTATGTGCATATTAATGAATCAAAGTTTGAATCCACCTACAACCCCACATCACGTGTTATAGAAGGAGGATTGTGTAAATAAAAATGGTAAACTGGTTGATGAAAACACTTGATTAGTATTGGAAACCTGTGTATGAATGAAATAAATGAAATTAGTTATTATTTATAAAATTGTTACATAAATATATCTATTTATGTTAATATGTTCTTATATGGTTTAGACACAAGAATCGACAATGACCATACCTGAAGAAAAACTACTTTTAGTAGCTTGGAAGCGATCGAAACAATACGATCTTGTTAGAGGTATAGGTTTTGTAATGTCACCTCAAACATATTTTGATAATATAAATCCTTAAGAAGATACATATTAGATGATGAAATAATTTCATGTGAAGATATATTCTTTGGAAGATATTATTGTTTGGTCTGGTTTGAAAGACCAATATTTATGAAAAGATCAAGGTGGCCTGGTAGTGGAACAAGGATTTTTATATGAAGAGACAAATGAAACCATTAGATATGAGGATATTAATTACCCACAACCACATATATTACCCAAGGTAATTAATTGTTTCACTATTATTTCTCATAAATATGAATAAAAAAACTCTTAATAATGTTATATTACAAAAATTATGTAGGGTGAAGTCGTATGTGATTTCTATCTATCAACACTCATGCTCTATTTTTTATGAGGTGTGAACTATATAATATCCTGGGAAACATGCTACACAGTAAAGAACTCACAAAAATATTAAATGAGAGTGGGTATTAAAGAAGATCAAGATCTAAGCACAAAGTTTCCTTTTCCACTTAATGATTCAGATATTACAGCAGTCAATGATGCTATTGGAACTTTCATAGAATGGTTGTCTAATATTATAAATATACATGAGCTATGTCTTTAATAATTTTTTTTCATTTGAAAAACCTAAAAAAGTTGATGAGTTTTTTTTGATGTGACGTATGTTATTAGATAAGGATAAAACGCTGGGGGAAACATAAGGTCGGATCAAGACAATCCAATGAATAGGCCAAGAAAGAAAAAATAACTTTAGGAGTACCTTCTCCTTGACAGTTCCACTGTAGTATATATTAAAATTAAAAATTCATAAACACACCACATTCAAATATGGTGATGTTTCCTATATTCAATATAAATAATGAATATTTTGAAGTGTAATTACCGAAGTGGTTGGTCTTTAGAGTATAAATGATATTTGCAAGTTGGAATGGTTGTGAGTCTAAGCTGTGAATACATACATGGGGTAAATATTCATAATCCATTTGTACAGATACTATGGTTATTAAAATTAATAACTATTCATATTTTATATAGGTGTTTACATTACTACTATATAAATGGAAATCCCTAAAAACCATGATTTGGATTCATTAATCCCTATATCATTTATATGGAAATAATTTCATTGGGATTTGAATAAATTAATAATAAAAAAGTTGATCCAACCCAGGAATTTGATAAGAAAATAAAAGATGAATGACTCATGTTAATTGCTATAATATAGGGTTAAATCTATAAAATTTAATCAAATAAAATATATCTTTCATTTTCTCATTACTCATTTTTTATTGTTTTTTTGAATGCACTAGATGTTGAATAAAATCAAATTGGATACCCTAAATTATTATTTTATAGATCCAATGCATGGATTTCCATCAAAATGACCACACATGATGTGTACTATGAATTTTTAATTCCACGTAATTAACATTTTGAGGATATAATATTAATTATATGTTTTAGTTTGTATTTTAATTAGGATTTTTTTAAGATAGGGTGATCTATAAATATAAGATAAATCATGGTATGAGGTCCATGACTGAACATAATATGCCTATTGATTTCTTAAAATGTAAATAGATTAACATATATATAGAAATATTTAACTATAAAAACTTATTTCAAAATTATTTACACATTTTTTCAATATTTATGCAATTTCTGAAGAAAGATAACAACAATTATTGTGGATATTAAATTTCCAAATTTATGAAAGTTATCATATATCATGAAAAGTATCCTCAAATAAGTAATTTTCAAAGGTAATTAAAATTTCAATAAAAATATTTCTTAATCAGTTGTTTTTATATACATTCTCAGTACTAAAAATATTTTCAGCAATCTATGTACTAAAAATAAGAAGTAATTTTTTTAGATATGATTAGGTAAAGTACATGTTGTTAGAATGTTTTATAACTTCAAATTTAGGTGATGATCTATTATGTTTGTGATATAGTATGGGATCAGACCATATAGGTACGCTTGGAATGTGAAGCATTAGTATTATAATGATTATATATAATTTGTGATCTATTTCTCAAGGAGATATATAATGGAGGAAATGTATTTTCTTAGAAACAAATAGACATAACACATGGTGTATGAATGCATATAGAAATACTGAAGAGGTTAATTCCAACTACTCATTTAGTTAATTTTATAACCATTTTTATCACTTTATTTTAGTTAATTTCATTTTCAATTTTGTTTGATACTTATTTTTTAAAATGTACACATTAACTAAAAACACACTTCATTGATAAAAACTAAGTAAAAAATTATGATTGTTTTGATACTTTATGATAGTGATAAATAATTAATTTTTGAGGTGTAGGAATTGATCATACATAAATATAACATATGATGTGGTCAGTATGGCTTGAAGATTGACCCTTCAATGAAAAAGTTTCATTTTAGCTGGAAACACATATCACATATGCAAAACCCAGAAAACGAACTCAGATTTTTTTCAAGCATTAGGAAAATGAAACATAATTAATTTAATACATGAAGTAATCAACCACATGTCAATCGGACACCCCAGTTGGTCGGTATGTCTCTTAGTATGTGTTTTCAATATAAAAGCGACATTTTAGTCTAAAACATAGATAACATAACCAAAACTAAGAAAAGGAGCTCACATTTTTTTTTCAAACATTAGGAAAAAAATCCATAATTCATTTTTATTGTATAGGAATTGACGAAATTCCAATCCAATACACATGTGGTCTGTATGACTTGATGTATGAATATTTAATATAAAAGTGTCGTTTTAGTTTAAAATGTCTTTTACATCACTCGAATTATGAAAATGAGCTCAAATTCTTTTCAAATCTATTAAAAATGATTGATAAGTTATTTTTGATTTGTAGGAATTGAATTCACATCAATCGGGCACCTGATGTGGCCAATATGACTGAAAATGCATGTTTTCAATATAAAAGTGCCATTTTAGTATAGAACACATGTTGTATCACCAAAAATGAGAAAATGAGATTAGATTATTTTAAATTTTTTGGAAAACAATACATAATTAATTTTTCACAAGAATTGACCAAACGCTAATCTAACACACAATGTGGACTGTATGAATCAAAGTATATGTTTTCAATATAAATTTATCAATTTATTTTAAAATACAACATGAATAGAAACCCAAGAAAAAGTGCTCAATTTTTTTTCAAACTTTAGTAAAATGATCGATAATTTATTTGTAACGTGTAGGAATTGACCACACGTCAATCCAACACCCAATGTGGTCTGTATGACTCAAAGTGCATGTTTTTAATACAAGAGTGTCATTTTATTTTAAAAAAGATATCATATTGAAAAAATAAATCAAATGAGGGTGTATTTTTTTTATAATTTAGAATAAAAATTGATATCCATTTGTGACATGTAATAATGGACCAGATGTTAATACGAAACCCGTTGTGGTCGGTTTGACTCAGAGATCATGTTTTCAATAGAAAAGTTTTATTTTAGTTTAAAATGATTGTCACATCACGAAAACTTGGAAAATGATATAATTTTTTTTATAAAATTATAAAAATTGTCCATAATTATTTATTGACATATAGAAATTGTACGCACATCAATTTGACACATGGTGTGGTCGATATTACTCGAAGTGCGTGTTTCAATACAAAAGTGCCATTTTAGTTTAAAACACACATTAATTAGCCAAAACATAGAAAATGAGATTGGATTGTTTTAAAAAAATAGTAAAATAATCTATAGTTCATTTTTATGATGTAATAATTGACCCTTTGTTAA
Source organism: Viscum album (assembly GCA_963277665.1). Taxonomy (NCBI): domain Eukaryota; kingdom Viridiplantae; phylum Streptophyta; class Magnoliopsida; order Santalales; family Viscaceae; genus Viscum; species Viscum album. The sequence continues at coordinate 1,493,311,392 of OY728139.1, read as the reverse complement.
TCTAAAACACGATGTGAATGATATGACTTAAAGTGAGTGTTTTCAATATAAAGGAGTTATTTTAGTTTAAAACACATGTTACTTTCCAAAACTTAGTAAATGAGCTCAGATTATTTTAAAAAATTAGGAAAATGATTCATAATTTATTTGTGACTTGTATAAATTGACCTCACATCAATCTGACACACGATGTGGTCGTAATGACTTGAAGTGAGTGTCTTCATTATATAAGTGTCATTTTAGTTATAACCACACTTCACATAGAAAAAAATGATCATAACAAGATCAGATTTTTTTTCTCCTAAATTTATCTTATATTATATAATTATTTTCCTTATCATTTTTATCAGATAATGATACAGTGAATTATCACAAAGATAAATCTTGAAGGAGAACAATAAAAGGCGTGATAGTTAAATGACTATTTTAAAAAAGGAAGTGATGTTGAATTGAAGTACATATAGAGTGATTTTTTTTATCAACATAGATGTGATCTAATTCAAGATCACATGCTTTTGGGAAGAAAACAAAATAGTGTGATGTGTAAGAGTCAACTAAAACTCAATCTAATACACAGTGTTCCTAGAATGACTCAAAGTATATGTTTTTAGTTTAAAATTGAAATTTTATTTATTTAGTTATTTATTTATAGTAGAACTAAAATCATATTTTCTTTCCTATGAAAGAGAATTATTTTTCTCAAGATGGGGTGGTTTTTTTGGAAACAAATATCATATCTAAGGGTTGAGATCAATGAAAAAGGAACATTGATGTTATTGAATGCCTGGGATAAATTGTACATACTCATGTAATTGTATTAACAAATGTTTAAAAGTTATATAATATAGTGTTTTTTATTTTATTTGTGTTAAAAATTGGATTTCATTTAAATTCTTTATTTCATCCCTGTTTTTTCAATAGTAGTGTACTATAATTTTAACAGTACATTGTAGTTGTATTCCCCTTTATTAGATATAAAAATATATCTAATAAAGGGATTTTTTATCATCACTGGAAAGATCACAGATAAAGGGATACTTTATTAGTGAAAAACAAGCACTGTTAAAGGATCCCATTTATTGACCCTATTTTAGAGATGATAAAGGGTGCCTCTATCAATTCTTTTCTAGCATTAATAATGGCCTTGGGATTTTAAGGGTGCTCCGATTGTCAATGATTTTTGAAGTCGACAAATACCTATTATAGCGCTATTAAAGGCCTTATTCATAGTAGTTAAGAGAATAACTATAGGGGAGATGGTTGTGGTATGAAGAGTTTGGTTATTCTATGAGAATGTAGAAGTTGGGAAATGAAATTTTGGAAATATATCTGGTTGTTCCCTAAAGGGAATTGTTGCATCATGAAATATCTATCTATAGAAGAAAGTGAAACTCAATGATGTTTTATCTTGTGTTATCATAGAGATATAATTTTTGAGATAATTTTTGATGAATTGATTAACTTTTGGGTATAATTTTGAGGAATTAGAGTTCGATATAAATAAGGAAAATATATTTTAGAGATATATAATAAATATTCGATATTTAAAATGATGGTTTTTTTGACAATAAATATATGTTGATATTGCATCAGTCAGATGATTCAATTGGTTTGGAGGATCACTATTGGAGGTTTTACGACCATATATAATGGTTAGTTTGGATATTAATCCAATCTATCATGGTTAAAATTAAGGGGTTGTTATTTAATATTTAAATAATTTCGGTGATTGGATATTAGAGATTATTTTAATTTTTAATGAAACTTAATTTTGGATTTATGTATTCATCATAGTTTTCATTTTCTTTTCTTATATATTTATGTATGACCATTGATCAATGGATGAGGGAATTATTTTTCATATATTAAATAATTACTCAAATTCAGTGATGGAAATTGATGATTTGGGGTTGTTAAATTTAAAATGGTTTTGTATCCCATGTCTTAAAAATAAACAGAAGTATTTTGAATATAATAAAATAGGTGTTTAGTGATTACAAAGTTAATGCTTGTCCATGGATTTTCCTAGTTCCAATTCTGAAAATAATTTGATTATCCATTATATATTTTTATTCTTAGATATATCATGACCATATATTTACCAAGTCTCAGAATGCTCTTCATTTATAGTTTTATTTATTAGTAGTTCTTCTTCTTAATTGAAAAGTTTATCTTGACTATCATATTAGTGTTTCCATACTAATTACTTGTCTTTGTTGTTTTGACCTCAAACTAAATCTATAATACCCCTTCATTATTTTAGTTTTAAGGAAGAGTAATATAAATTTATAAACATCATTTTCCATGATAATTAACTACCCCTCATGGGTGGTCACATATATAATAAACCATGCACTATAAAAAATTTCTTATGTGTAATAATCCATTTTTATCATAACATGGTTATTAATTATTATAAATTATGTTATCATAGCCGTCTGAAATAACCAGGAATGAAACTGTGTGTAACAACCCAATATTTTTTCAATGGAAATTAATTTATTATAAATATGTTATAATCACATGAAATCCCAACATAATGAAATACTAAGTGTTATGTGACCCTTAATCATAAGTTTGTCACTTCTGTGATGTGAATTTCGAAAATTTGACATACAAGGCTGTGATCAGTAAGATATTTGGAGTCCGATAAGAAAACTTATTTTTTGGTGAAAAGTAACCTACCCTTATTAATAGTAACATAACTTTATGAATATTGATATAACCTAATAAATAGAAACCTTACCTATTATAGTATATAAATAACATTCAAGTAGAATTATGATATACCTATGTTTTGGAATAACTAAATAAATGTTTTAAAACTATTTTTAAGTATAAATTATGATTTTAATTAAATAATAAATTAATAATATTTAGAAAATTATTTTTGAAAAATATGGTTAGGGTGAACTTTTGGTATTTTTCTGAAATACTCAATTTTTTTATGAATAGTGAAATACAGTAAAATACCATATATACAAATTATTATTTAAATACACTATTTATGACATCATAAGTGATGTAAGCCCACATGGTTCAAGCTCACATTCATTCGTTACTATTCTTGGTCATGTAATCATCACTATTTTGGGTCTTGAGGGAAATTAATAAACTAATGGTTGAAGAACTATAAGAACCCTCTTCCCATCCACTGTAACCCCCCCTCACTCTCTCCTCTCTTCACTCCTCCAAGCCATGAAGATCCTCAAAGTTCTTCTTAAATAACCTTCCTCAAAAACTCCCCATGTCCAAGAAGCTCTTGGTATTTCCAAAATACCAAAATACCTTCCCTTAAGAAAGTTCTCAAAAAGGTTATTTCAGGAGGTAAAACACCTTTCTTTTTCATTTAATTTCATTTAAATTTAGGTTATTTTGTTATCCTCTCCTCAGCTCCTCTACACAAATGACCATGAAATATCCAGTATCTTCTATATACAAGAATTATATCATGATAATGTAAGAACCATCATCAGTATCTCTACTCTCTCTCTATTTTATTTTATAAATGAAATCAACATCCCTGAGGTTCCAATTTATAACCTTTGTAGACAACGATGTTTTGTTCTTCAATTTCTCCTTAATTATTGGTAATGAAACCATTTTGATCATTAAAAGAGACTATAATATATGTATTGTGACGTAATTAATATTCAGGAACCAGTATACATACATATTATTAAATCATTTGACCAAACTAGTTCCAAATAATCAAAATAACTCTAAAATAATCTTACTGAATGTCATTGATAATTCCTCTAATTATTCATACTATTTCCAAGTAACCAAATGATACAAATTACCATTAACACTTCTGGATGGTTTATAAATAATATTTAATTTCAATTCTGGATATTTACATCCATTCCACTTGAACTCAATTTCTTAAAAACATGTGAACTGTTTATGAACTTCAAGAAAACAAACAATAGAGAATGATAGAATTTAATATAATAACTTATCAATAAAAACATAAATGAACTAAAAAAAGTTATGATAAAATAAATACATGTCTAATAAGTTTTGAAATAAGTTATTAATAAGTATAATTTTATATTCCAAGACCTTAATGTAGGATCAAAATGATACTGATTATATTATCTAAATAATGATATAGATGCTCAATATACAAGAGGGGGGGGGGGTGAATTCTATACTTTAAAAAATTCTTTAGGAACTTTTAAATTTGGTAAGAAGTAAATTCACAAAACGCATAAGTTCTACAAAATTTCTTGATTTTGGAAATGTAGTTCCGAAAATGAGATTCCAAAAATGTGGTTCCAGAAATTAAACTAGTCCAACAAAGTAACTAGATTCCGGAAATGGAACTAGTTCAACAAACTAACTAGATTCCAGAAATGTAGTTCCAAAAATGAAACGTAACAGAAGTTTACAAAAACAATGATTCTACCTTAAAGCATATAGAACCTTATTTAATCAGAGTACAATTATAAGAACGTATAAGATATTTATACTTTCCTCAAAAATCAAAATACAGCGGAAAACAAACATGAAATATTACAAGAAACAAGTATATAAATCTTTTTAACCCAAAGATTAGGGTATATAACAACCTTGGATAAAGGTCCCTTGATTTATACATTCCAGAATGTCTGTCTTAACCAAAACTAGGTAAGATCTAAATCTGAAGATCGATATCTGTCTTGCTATCCCCATAAGTCCTCGATTTAGAAGGAAATCTGAACCTCTGTCTTCCAAACCCAGAAGCCCAAGATTAGCACGATCGGAGTCTGCAGAAAGAAAGTATGAACAAGTTGTTCACACCCAAACAAGTTATTCAAAACATCTTCATGAATCAATTAGAGTTGAAATATCCTCTCTCTAGAAATCACTTCATCATGTAGGTTCTCAAAAGTTCAAAAAGTTTCAAAAGTTCCAAAAGTTCTGAGCTCGTTCAAATGTGCTCCTATTTTTAAGTACATCTTCAACGGTCGGCTCCCTCCTCCAACGGTCATATTTTTCTTTGAATTTCAGAGGAACCTGTATATGTGTAACTTAAACAACGGTTAGTAAATAACAAAATGCATGACATCATTTTATACTTATAACAAAGGTATGTAAAAATATGGTTGCTTAACCAAATCAATTTTTCAGATTCTAAGGAAAATAAAAGTTCAGAGTCTAAGTAGGTTAACCTTTGGAGTCTATATAACAAGGATATTAAGATTTAGTTTCTTAGGAATTTGGAATAAGAATTCCATAGACTTCAGTGTCTTAATTTTGAGGAATTCAGAACCTCAATTATTAATGAATTAGAAGTCTGAACTCATAAGAATTTGGAGTCTAAACTTAGAAAGTTCAGAGTCTGAATTTAGAGAATTCGAAACCTGAACTTAAGAGGTTCGAAGTCTGAATTCAGAGAATTCGGAACCTGAACTCAAAATGTTCAGAGTCTAAATTCAGAGAATTCAGAACCTGAACTCAAAAAGTTAAGATTTTGAATTTAGAGAATTCAAAACATGAACTCAAGAGGTTCGAAGTCTGAATTCAGAGAATTCAAAACATGAACTCAGAAAGTTCGGAGTCTAAATTCAGAGAATTTAGAACCTGAACTCAAAAAGTTCGGAACCTGAATTCGGATACTGAAAACATAATGCTCTATATCTAAGCATTTATAATATTCCGGGGTTTAAGATGTGAAACTGAATTTTACACTTAGAAATAAAATGAGTTAGATTAAGACATGAACAATGAGAACATGGTAAGGATAAATTTTCCTTTAGGAAGGAAAATTTTCTTTGTTAAAGGAAATCTTAGGGAAAATGATGTTTGCCTTAAGATAGGGTGTTTGTGATTTTCAAAACAAGAAGGAATAGAAAAGTGATAAGAAAACTTTATTGACTCAACAGTCTACCCTAAACATGCAGGAATGAAAAATTCATAAAGAAACCTTATTGACTCAACAATCTCCCCCTTTTTAGAAATCATAAACATCCTTACGAAAAAGAATATAAGGACTTAGAAATTTTTATGGACTTTAAAATAAAACTTATCTCCCTTTACTTATGAATCAAAGGGAATACGACTAACTCCCCCTTAGTCCTTGGAAACACTGAGGATTGTATTCTTGATTTTTTGATTGAAACTTAACATTTTATTGCTTACGAAAATATTATTGGATACGAAATACCCCTTAGATGAACTTCCCCTTATGAAAATTTCTTCTTTTACTTTGTATTATTTTTAATTCCTTTCTGCCCCTTTTTTTGATTTTCCAAAAGGATTAAAGGGAATTGAAAATAAAATATGGTAGATGAAATATTAGCACTAGACAAACAAAAATATAGAGCTGCCGAAAATTTCATTATGATTGGAAAATTTTATACAAGGAAGGAATACAACAAAATATCAGAATTAAACAAAATTATCCTTCCTTATCCTTAGGAATAAACTTCTTTACCATTGTTTGGAGCTTCTTGAGTTTTTTTGTGGTCTTCCCCTGCTCGTTTAAGAAGCTGACCTTGATATTCGGTTTTATTATCTAAGGCTTTGATTCTTTCTTCCTGAGCCTTAATAGATTTTGCCTTACCCTTTAGAGCTTCTTCTTGGTTTGAAATTTTTTCCTCATGTTCGATTTGAAGATCTATTTATCTATTCCAACTCTGAGAAACTGTATACAACTTCCCATTCAGATCTTTCACTTCTTGTATCCGAGAATTCTGCTCCAGATTTATCTTCTCCTCAAAACTATTTATGAGATCCCTGATCTTCACATCTTTGGTATAAAATGCATCCTTGGAACTTTCTTAGCACTCATCAAGAATTCCCATGTCTGTTATATTTTTCTTTGAACAGCTAGTCATCTTCTTGCAAGATCTTCTGTGGGCTTTGTAGTTTATGAAAAAGGTTTTTAAATCGTCCTCAAGTTTTATGAACTTATCCATCACCATGGATACTGAATCTGATATCTGATTTAAGAAGTGTTGAAGCATTTGGCATCTCAAGTTTATACTAGGAAATATTTTAATAGTTCCAAAAAGCTTCTTCAAGGACTATACAATGAAATCATGTCCCAAAGAGGTTGATTTCGAATCAGAAATTTTGGCTGGTGAGGATGCTTTTTCTAACTTAGCAAATTTCCACTTTGAATATCCACCAACATCTTTCTTCTTTACAATAGCCTTGGTAGGTGTATCAACTAATCCCTGTTTTCTCTTATCAATCTTCGGAATGGGTTCCTCTTTATCAGGTGATTCATGCTCACTATCAGACAACTCCACTATTTGGTCTTCATCTATCTCTTCCTTCTCAGCTACTGCCTCAGCATCCTATGGATGAATGAAATCTTTATTGATGTTTTCTTCTTCAGACAACTTATTTAATTCATCTTCACCCTTCTCATCATCCTTCCCAAGAGTAGAAAGTTTTGATGATTCGTCTTGATAAGTTCAGAATGATAATTTTTCTGAAGGGCTTTCCTTCTCATGAAAATCATCAACTTTCTTTATTAGATCTTCGGTATCACCACTGCCTTCTTCTTCTTCTTCCACTACTTTTTTGTTCTTCAACGACTTCTTCGTCATTTTTCAGGAATTACAAACTTTTTCCTGGAGTCTCAGGTAATGATTATATTTGGAAGGATTCTGGTACCAGAAAATTCTCGGATGCTTTCTCAGCAGCCTTCAGAAGTGACTGCACTATCTCTGCCTCAGACAACTTCTTCTTTTTTTCTTTTCTTTCTCTTGCCTCTACAGCTCTTCAGCTGCATTTTATTTCAGATATTTTTCATCATCAAATCCAAGAAAAGCATAGGATCGCCTTCTTTCATATTTTTCTTGTCTTCTCTCCACTTAGCTACAACCTCATCAGGATAAGCTTTTTGTTTTTTCAGATTTAGTGGTGCGGATTGGGTTTCCTTAGTCGTTGGGATTTTTGCCTTCTCTTCCACATCATTCAATTTCCTCTTCCTTCCTCCCTTCTTAGAGGTCTTAGAAACCTCCTGTTTCTTTTAAATGGATTCATATTCCTCTTCAGGAAAGTCCTAGAATTCTTCAGATTCTATGGAAAAGTCAACTTTCATTCTTCTCAAAGTGTCATCACTTCACAAAATAACTTCGAAATTCCTTGACTTAGATCTGCACGGAATTTTGAAGGATTCTAGACACCAGAAAATCATCATACAAATAATGGCTATAAAAATAATAATACGAGCCTTTAGATTTCCATTCTTTACATTCTCAATCATAACAAGAATATATTTGACCAAGTTTATTTTCCCTAGATTTACCAGGAAATCCAGAATGTATATATCACTCTTCTTCAAAGAATCCTTGTCACTTTTTCTTAGTAGGATAAATCCTTGAACCCATAATTCAAGAATCTGATAATTTGTAGTCAGTTGAAGAATTTTTGGATTCTTTACTTCTGAAAGACAAAGACAATCCATGGCCTTCACCTTATCAAAACTTCCTTGAATATGAGGCAACTTATGAGAACAAAACTCAGCTTCCCCTTCATATGGTAAACCAACCAAGTTTGCAGCCTTGGTGTAAGAAAGTGAATAATTTTTTCCATAAAACATGATGGAAAACTTACTCCTCCCTTCTTCCTTGAATAAAACTACTGACTCATTGTATCCTATTAGAAAATCTGGGTAAACCAAATCCTGAGCTTTTGGTTTTGAAAGGCAAACACTTTCCTATCCATTCAGCTTTTTATTATTGGAAATAATAGAATTATACTTCATGAAAAACTTCAGATCCACTATCCTTTCTCTATATATTTTCCTTTCGAAGATTGGTTTGATAGTTGACATATCTTTCTGATAGGAAACCTTGGTAGACATTCGAAAGTAAGAAAGATCCGAGAAGTTCGGAACATGCTTTTGTTGGAGGGCAGAGCTTCAGCATGCAAAGTCTTTGAGTTTCGATGTGGGAAAACCATAGGGGTCATTTATATAGTCAAGTGAGGTGATGGTTCAACTTCCATACTCAAGTCAACATTTGAAAAACCTTCTGATCAAATCTGGTGGTTGAGATGATAGCGGGAAGGAAATTTTTATAGAATTTGATCTTTTGAGGTTTTTTTAATAAAAACTTTTGGATTCAAAAATGAATCTAAAAAATTTAAAAATATATAGAAATACCAATAAATAAAATGTGATTAAGAAAATATAAGAAAGGAAACATACCTTTCAGATTGATAAGAAGATTATTCGTAATGAGGAAAATTTTTCTTGAATAACTTTTGATTCCAAAACTTTGATTACGAAAGATTTTAATACAAAAATCTCAAATGCGAAAAACCTCATTATGAAAATTTTTAGTATGAAAATCTTCATTACGAAAATTTTAACTACGAAAATATTCATTATAAAAATATTTAGTATGAAAAGTTTTAGACTAAGAAATTTTTTTCAATAACAAGAAAATGTACTCCCCCTATGAAAAAGAGTTTTTTACTGTAAGGAGATAGGTTTCAATAGGAAGTTAATTAGGAATATTACCTTACTATTATCATTCGTAACTTCTATTTAATGTATTCAAATCTATCGGAGGGTAACTATTTTTTGAATATATCAGCAATTTGATCTTGTGTTCCGATAAATTGATGAATGATATATCATTTTTGTCTGTGATCCCTAAGAAAGTGATGCCCAATATCTATATGTTTTTCACAAGAGTGATGTGCATGATTTTTACTTAATGTAATGGAACTAGTATTATCAGACAAAATTTGTGTTTCGGTAAAACTCATACCATATTCTGTGAGTGTGTGTTACATCCACAACACTTGAGCACAACAACTTCTAGCTGCTACGTATTCAGATTCAGAAGTGGAAAGTGATACTGAGTGTTGCCTTTTTCATGACCAAAAAACTAATTAATATTCTAATAAATGAAATGTTATAGATGTACTTTTCCTATACATTCTACATCCAAAAAATCAACATTCGAAAAAAAATTTAAATCAAAATAATTTCCAGAAGTGTAAAAGAGTCCTAGATCCATGGTTCCATTTATGTAGTGAAAAATTCTTTTCACTACTTTTAAATGAGATTCCTTAGGATTTAATTGATATCTTAAACATAAGAATACTCAAAACATTAAGTCTAGACAACTAGATTTCAAGTAAATTAGACAACCTATCATACCTCTAAAATATGTTTGATCTACTGGTTTCCCAACTTCTTCAAGATCAAGTGAATTTGAGGTACCAATGGGAGTAATTATTCTCTTAGTGTTGTAATATCCATACTTTTTAAGAAGATATTTAATATACTTATGTTGGTATATATAGATTCCTTCTGGTTTTTGAGAAATTTGAAAACCAAGGAAAAATGTTAACTCACCCATCATACTCATTTCAAACTTAGATTTCATTAGATCCGCAAAGGAATCATTTAGAGATTGCTGAGTTGAAACAAATATAATTTCATCAACATAAATTTGAACAATCAAAACATTTTTATTATCTTTCTTTATAAAAAGAGTTGGACCAGCATTTCCCTTAACATAATTATTTTGAAGCAAAAATCCTGTAAGTCTATCATACCAGGCTCGAGGGGCTTGCTTTAGTCTATACAAAGCTTTGTTAAGTTTTAAAACATGTTCAAGATATTTTATATCTTCAAAACTAGGAGGTTGTTTAACAAAAACTTCCTCTTGAGAAAAACCATTAAGGAAAGAACATTTAACATCCATTTGAAAAAGTTTGACATTAAATAATGCTATAAAGGCATGTAGAATATGAATAGATTCAAGTCCAGCTACTGGAGCATAAGTTTTTTCATAGTCAATTCCTTCTTGTTGATTATAGCCTTTAGCAACCAATCTAGATTTATTTATAACAATGATTCCATTTTCATCACATTTATTTCTGAAGACCCATTTTACTCTTATAACATAAGTTTCCTTAGGTCTTTCAACCAAGGTCCAGACTTTATTCTTTTCGAATTCATTTAGCTCATCTTACATAACTTTTATCCAATCATCATCACCTAAAGCTTCATCAATGATTTTTGGTTCTAATTGTGAATGGAATGCTAGATGTTCTACTTCATTCCTTAAGGAACTTCTAGTCCTTAAAATTTGATTTACATCACCAATGATACCATCACTGGGATGATTCATAAGAAACAACTGATTTGTGTTTTGTAAAATGTTTTCATCAACATAAGGTAGGAAGTCTTATAGGGTGAATGCTTCCAAAATATTTTCTTGAACATTTTACTTATCAGAAGGATCTTATATCAAAGGTTGATAATCAGTTTTGGGAAACACATACAAAGATGTAGGTTGAGGTTGTTTAAAAACAAAAGGACTGGTATCATCAAATTTAACATGTTTTGTCTCTTCAACAATACAATTGTTTTTATTGAAAACTCTATAAGCCTTAGAAGTTGGGGAGTAGCCTAGGAAAATTCGTTTATCAGATTTTGGTGCAAAGTTTTTTAGATCGTGTTTAGTATTCAGAATGAATACCATGCAACCAAAAACCATAAAGTAAGAAAGTCTAGGTTTTTAACCATTCCATAACTCATAAAGAGTTTTATTAAGAAAAGGTCTAATCAAAACATGATTTATAGTATAACAAGAAGTACTTACAGCTTCAATCCAAAAATGTTTGGCTACTAAATATTCAATCAACATGGTTCTTGTTATCTTTTGAAGAATTATATTTATTCTTTCAACAATACCATTTTGTTGAGGTCTTCTGGGTGCTGAGAAGTTAGGACTAATGCATTTTATACTACAAAAAGTTTCAAAATAAGAATTTTGAAATTCTCCTCCATGATCACTATGAATAGTTATCAAATGAAGGTTTTTATCATTTTTAACTTTGGATCTAAAGGTATTGAAATAAGAAAAAAGCTTCATATTTCCTTGCTAGAAAATAGACCCACATAAATCTAGTGTAATCATCAACTAAGACAAATACATAATATTTTCCTCCAATGCTTTCAGTTTGTGTTGGACCAAAAAGATCCATATGGACCAACTGTAATGCATCAGTGGTTGAGACTTAACCAACTGATTTAAGACTTTATTTATGTTTCTTTCCATATTGACAAGGATCAAAAACTTTTGAAGAATCAAATCTATGTTCGGGTCGATCCTTAACTAGTATTTTCTTAGAGATTTTGCATAGGTTCCTAAGGTTACGGTGTACTAACCTTGTATGCCACAACCAAGAATGATCTTCCATTGCACTAAGGCAAGGTAGATCTTGTCTCCAAAGGTATTCTAAGTTTATTGTGTAAACATTCTCTTGCCAAAGGGAAAAAATAATAAACTCTTCCTGGGAATTGTGTACTAAGCACTTTTCATTCCTAAAATTCCTAAGGTAACCTCATTAAATAATTGACTTTTGCTGATGAGGTAGTGCATAAGACCCTTGAAAAATAAAATAATTGAAATCAACGTTTTTTCAAGAAGAACAATATTACCTATACCAATAATTTCTCCCTTAGCATTATCTACAAAAGTTACTTTTCCTCCTCTCATCCTGATAATCTTTTCAAAGATTTTTTTGTTACCAGTCATATGACGAGAACATCCAATATCCATGTACCATGTATTTCTGTTGGTACTATCTTTATTTTTATGAAAATAAGAGAGTTATATTTTTGGAATCCAAACTTTCTTGGATCTAGAATTGTTAGACAATAAAATTTTGGGTTTCCACATCTGTTTAGAAAAGTAAGATTTATGAAACCCAAGCGATTGAACATTATTTAAAGAAAAATTCTTCTTCCAAAGGCCACCACTTTGACATTTAGTACAAAAAGGGGCTCTAGGAGGAACAAAATAATTGTTTCAAAAAAGTGTTTTTTCATGAGATTAACCTAATCCTTGATTATTACCATGAGGTTGGATCAGAGAATTTATCTTGTTAAAATTTTCTTTACTAGACGTAAAATTTGCAAGAATTTTCTTCAAAGAAAAAATTTTAGACTTTAGTCTAAGGATAAAATTCCGACCCTCTAGAATAATAGACTTAGAGTTAAGTTTATCCTCCAAAAAATCTTTTTATAAAAATAGTTTTTTAAGATCCTTAGAGAGATTATCATTCTCAGAATTTGCTTCCTCAAGTTTCTTAGAAATATTTTCTAAAACATCATTTTTCTTATCAAGATCTTCGGTAATATCCAAGATTTATTTTGATAAAATAGATTCTCTAGAATTTTCTTTTTTGATTTTATTATAAACATTACAATTTCTTATCTCTAGCAACTTAGAAAACCTAGAAACTTCCTCATAGGAAAGAAAATCATTATCATTATCTGATGAAGAATAATCTTCATCTGAAGAAAAATCTTTATCAGGAAAATTTTTACTCAAAGACATATTGGTTAGGGATTAATCTGTTCGTACCTTATCTATAAAACATTGATTTTGAAATGGAGCTCGGGTTATTAAAACAATATTATTTTTCTTAGAAGATTCATATTTTGAAGAATCGTCAGAAGAATCCCCACCACTGGCACTCCAAGTGTCATTGGCTTTTAGTAATTTCTTATGTTTTTATCTGTAGAACTTCTTCTTGTTTCTCTCATAATTCCTATCCTTCTTGTCTCTTTTCTCAATTAAGGGACAACCAGGTCTGATATGAACAGTTCTTCTATATTTCTAGCATGTCACTTTTCCATCTTTCTTATCTTATCCATATTTCTTCTTATATCTATATTGAAAGTTCTTCTTCCAAACTATCTTGTTAATCCTTCATTCAATATTGGTTAGTTCATTCTCAGAATGTTCACTTTCACTAGATTCAGATTGAACAACAACCTTCTTGGATTTAGATCTTGTCACTCTCTAAGGAGTCTTGGAATTCATATGTTTCAAAGTATTTGTAAAATAAACACCTCCATTCCCATTTTTATTATTAACATTATCAGCATCTCTCTTCATTCTAGTTTAATGTTGAAGAAGGGTTCCAAAAAGTTCATCAAGAGTAATATTTGAGATTTTTTAATTCTCATCTATATCTGTTATCTTTGATTCCCACTCATTTGGCATGATGTCTATATTCTTGTATATAACTGCCTCATCATCCAAACCTTTTTTAACCATGGATTGTAAGCTGTTGACCATAGTCATAAAAATCTATTGTACCTTACATATAGGTTCTCTATAAGGAAAGAAAAAACCATGGTACTCAGTTCTAAGCATATCTATTTCGGTTTCAATAACTTTGGAAGTACCAAAATGTGTACCTTCAAGTTTCTTCCAAATATAATTAGCTACTTCACATGAAGAAATATGGTTGTATATATTCCTGGTCATAGAACACAACAAAATATTGCGTACCTTATAGTTAAGTTGATATTATGACTTCTCTTGATTAGTAAAATTTCTGACTTCCTTATCATGAATTTTGTAATCTCCAGTAAGCATAACAAAGTTTTCCACTCTAGTATTAATAAAAAAAGTCTTTATATGATCTCTCAAATATTCGTAATCATTCCCATAGAAAATAGGTGGTCTAGTAGGATTAAGGTTATCAATTGAACCAATGTTTATTCCTTCCATCTTCAAGAAAAACTTTCCACACAAACATATCAGTAATAAAAGTATGTAAAAAAGGATAAAAATATCCTAAGAAATGAAAATATAGAACAATGAAAAACTTGAGTAAGAAAACTTATATGTGAATATAAGTATTTCAGAGGCCAACCACTGATACCAATTGTAGGATTGGTTTAATGTATGGGGTAATATTCCCTATGATACCAATTTTTTGGATCAAAATGATATTGATTATAATATCAAAATAATGATGTAGTTTTCTCAATATACAAGAGGGGGGGGGGGGTGAATTATATACTTTAAAAAATTATTTAGGAACTTTTGAAGTTGGTTAGAAACCTTTTTATTGTTTAACAAAGTTAAACAATGTAAATTCACAAAACCTATAAGTTCTATAAACTTGCTAGATTTTGGAAATGTAGTTCTGAAAATGAGATTCTAGAAATGTGGTTCCAAAAATGAAACTAGTTCAACAAACTAACTAGATTTCATAAATGAAACTAGTTCAACAAACTAACAAGATTCCAGAAATGTATTTACAGAAATGAAACTTAACAGAAGTTTACAAAAATAAAGATTCTACCTTTAAGTGTATAAAACCTTATTTAATTAGAGTACAATTAAAAAATGTATAAGATAGTTATAATTTCCTCAACAATCAAAATATAGTGGAAAACATTTGAAACAGTACAAGAAACAAGTATATAAATATTTTTAACCAAAAGTGTAGGATATCCAATAACCTTGGATAAAGGTCCCTTGATATATACTTTCAAGAAAGTATGTCTTACCCAAACCTAGGTAAGACCTCAATTGAAGATCAGTATCTGTTTTTCTATCCCCGCAATCCCTCGATTTAGAAGGAAATGAGAACCTCTATCTTCCAAACCCGAAAGCCCGTGATCAGCATGATCAGAGTTGGCACAAATCAAGTATGAACAATTTGTTAACACACGAACAAGTTGTTTACAACATCCGCACGAAGCACTGAGAGTTGAAAGAGCCTCTCTCTCTAGAAATCACTTCAGCATATAAGTTGTCAAAAGTTCAAAAAGATTCAAAAGTTCCAAAAGTTCTGATCTCATTCAAATGAGCTCCTATTTATTGGTAAATCTTCAACGGTCTACTCCCTCATCCAACTGTCATATTTTTCCTTGAATTTCGGAAGGACCTATATGTGTGTCACATAAACAACAGTTAGAAAATAACAGAATGTACGACATCGTTTTATACTTATAACAGAGGTAAGTAAATATATTGTTGCTTAACCAAATCCAACTTTCAGAGTATAAGGAAAATAAAAGTATAGAGTATAAGAAATTTAACCTTCAGAGTTTATATAATATGGATATTTGAATTCTGTTTCTTAGGAATTCAGAATCAGAATTCCAGAGACTTCAGAGTCTAAATTATAAGGAATCCAGAACCAGAATTGTTAAATAATTAAGAGTCTGAAATCATAAGAATTAGGAGTCTGAACTTAGAAAGTTCGGAGTTTGAATTTAGAGAATTCAGAACCTGAACTCAGAAGGTTAGAAGTCTGAATTCAGTGAATTCAAAACCTGAACTCAGAAAGTTATGAGTCTAAATTCAGAGAATTCAGAACCTGAACTCCTAAAGTTCGGAGTCTGAATTCAAAGAATTCGGAACCTGAACTTAGAAGGTATGGATTCTGAATTCAGAGAATTAAAAAACTAAACTCATAATGTTCAGAGTGTGAATTCAGAGAATTTGGAACCTGAACTCAGAAAGTTCGGAACCTGAATTCGGATCCTGAAAATAGAATGCTCTATATCTAAGCATTTATAAGATTCCAAGGTTAAAGATGTGAAACCAAATTTTACACTTAGAAATAAAATGAGTTAGATTAAGACATGAATAATGATAATATGGTAAGTATAAATTTTCCTTGAGGAAGGAATATTTTCTTTGTTAAGAGAAATCTTAGGGAAAATGAAGTTTTCTTTAAGATAGGGTGTTTGTGATTTTCAAAACAAGAAGGAATGGAAAAGTCATAAGGAAATTTTATTGACTCAAGAATCTCCCCTAAACACGAAGGAATGGAAAATTCATAAAGAAAACTTGTTGACTCAACACTTAACTTCAAGAGTGGGACACATTCATACTTAAGGTAAGGGTTTTCCACCCAAACTTCCATTTTTCATTCAGGTTACTTTCATTATATAATTTCCTAAATGAAATTATTATGTATTATTATGTACTCCTCATATATTCTATGTTAGTGATCTATATATGTACACTAACAAGAATCTTTCCTTATTTTATGGATAGTTACAATATTTAAAAGGAACTTTCAAAATTGTTTCTGAAATACAAGCCCAATCCAGGGGAAGTTCTCAAATTCATACCTATTTTCAAGGGCACTCTATAATATGTTTTTTTGGAATCCAATATCTTTATAAAATTACTCATTTTATTATGAAAATACTATCACACTTAACTTCTGGTTTTACACCAATATTTTTCCAAAAGAACTCTTCTTTTCAAAGTAAAGGATTATTTGTCTCAAGAATTACTCAATGATTTTATAAGAGTATCTTCATCTATTTCAACAATATTGTTGATTATTATGTATTATTGGGACATATATTTCATGGAATAATATACCATATTTAATTTAATGGTTTATTATTATTTTTGGGTGTGGATGTGTTATCTTAAAACCATTCACCAATTTACTTCAAATGGTTAGTGTTTATGCTTAATGTTCAAGGAAATCTATTTGCATTTCGTATATTCATTTAAATATGAATGTGTATGTTGTTTAAGTTTATCAATATTTATATGATGAATGAATTGGACATAGTAAGTGCCGGGTGGGGCCTGCTATATTCCCTTGGTGCATCAGTAGGTCTCATGAGACAAACTACAATCTTGGCACAAGGCCTTGAAAAAATGATTATTTATGGTCATGGAACAAGGCCTTGAAAGTATAGTTATGATATCCCAAATTATGCATTCCATCATTATGAAAATATTATTGATGGTTCATGTGGTTATTTGACTAGTAGAATATCCATGATTATGTTTTATTATGGAATTATTTACTCAGCTCATATTCCTGACATAATTTGTTCAAGTTTGTTATTTGTAAAGGAATGTGTTTTAAACTATTCACCATGCCTAATACTTATGTTATGATATATTCTACTATATTTCTTACCCTTACTGATCGTATGATATATCGTCTTTTTTATGTTTAATTTTCTAAAAGAATGAATAATTTTATTATGAATGACATGCTAAAATAACCTAGGAGTTATAGATGTTCTCAAAGGAGATTCTTTGTTGTTTTTATTTTCATGTTTTAATGATGAAATTATGTATTTATCTTGTTTTGAATACTAATAAACTACTCGTCCCTTTGGGATGCATATTCCTTGTTTATATGCCAATGTAATAAAATATGGCACCATCTCTGTGAAACTGGGGTCAGGTCCTTACAGTTGGTATCAGAGGAAGTTTAGTAGAAAACATGGAAAATAGATTTAGAAAACTTAGGATTGGGAACGAATCCCTATGAATGTATTTGTGGATAAACAGACAAGAAAATCCTAGTATTTTGGTAAGGAATAGGTTATTTTGATCTTTCTAGCAAATACATCCCTATCTGGATACAAATAGGTAGAGGTGGATCTGGCACAGATGTACCTAGTAGGGAAAACTCCAACAAGGAGTTTTGGGCTTATCCTGGGGTATTCTGGTATATGAAAATGGGCCTTACTGCACTCATGGTATTGAAACTCCTGGGGGAAATGCTTATAATAATTCACATTTTCTTTAGAATCCATTAGGAAGGATTTAAATGTAAATTTTCCACAAAGAAACCATTTTTGTGATTATGGGATTAACCATGTGTAGGATTTCAATTTATGCTAAGTATTTTGTTATGTTAAGATTATACATTATGATTCATAACCTAATCTAGTGTATTTAGTTATATAAAAATGGAACTATGTGGAAGAAATGGAAACCGCATGAATAGACGTATCCCATGTAGGGATTTCCCCCCAACACAAGATAATGATGTTGGCTCTGGTGGTATGAATGGTGAAAAGAAGCTTATAACTATACTGGGACAACTTACTCAGGTTATGAACAATAAATATACCAGTATGGATCATTCGGATCCTCCACATGGAGGATCATTTTTAGATCGATTTATTCCACTACAACATCCATCATTTAGTGGGAATACAAACCAATTTGTAGCGGAACGGTGGATACGTTCTCTAGAGAACATATTTCTCACTTTGTGATGTAATGAAAGAGAGAAGGTCTTCATGGTAGTATATCATCTATTGGGAGATGCAGATCAGTGGTGGTCAATAATCCAAAACACAAATAAGGAAAAATAGATAGAAGATATGGAATGGAGGGACTTTAAGAAAATCTTCCTAGAGAAATATTTTCCTTGTGAATAGTGATCGGATATAGAAAGGTAATTCTTAAATCCAAGGAAGAAAGAGGATTAAACTTTTTCCAAGTATGAATCCAAATTTACAAGTCTCGCAAGGCATGTTGCGGACTAGATATGTAATCCAAGGAGAAAAATTGATCGATTCATTGATTTTTTAAAACCATTCCCCCGAAGGGTTCTAGTCTCCCAAAGTTTCTCATCATATGAAGATATAGTCTCAAGTGATATCCAGACAAAAAAGGAATTTTCTATGTCATATGAATTTAAGTGAAATCAAGAGATGAAGAGAGCTACTGAAAAGTCTGGAATTAAGGAATTGGGAAAGAAGGTAAGAGTTGAACATCAATCCTGCAGTAATTATGGAAAGAAACACACTAGAACGTTACTGAAAGGAATGGGAGTATGTTACAAGTGTGGAGAAAAAGGCCACCTATATCGGGATTTTAAGGGGAATAAAGAAGCTACCGATGTTCAATGTGACAATTTTAGGGAGATGGGACATTATACACATGAATTTCCTTAATGTTAGGGAAACGTTCCCCAAAGAAGGCCAAGGAAGAAATGCCAAGATTATACAGTGACAACTGCAGAGGTTGAAGTTCCTATCAAAGTGGTGGAAGGTACTTTAATCATTTCATCAAACATAGAAAATTCTTTATTTGATTCTAGATCATCACATTATTTCATTTCATCCCATTTTTTTAAGAAAATAAGATATTTCCAATCTTATCTAGTATGAGAGTTGTCAGTGAAAACTCCTCAGGGATGTATCATTGCAACAAAGTTGTGTTAGGAAGTCCCCATTATGGAATATAAACATGCTTTATGTACTAATTTTATTGACATACCAATGATTGACTTTGATATAATCCTTGGTATGGATTGTCTATCAAACCATGATGAAAAAATCTATTGCAAGAAAAATGAAGGAACATTTTTTGAGGATGATGTGGAATCCCTTATCTTTAGGGAAGAAACATCACCACCTGATTCTCATCTAGATACACCCCAAGTGGATCTACTTAATTCAATTATTGGGGATGAAGGGAATGAAAAAACAATGGGTGAGGAGAATAATGTTCAAATATTAGATGTACCTATTGTGAAAGATTATATTGAAGTCCTTCCAGAGTATTTATCTGGACATCCTCTAGAGCGGGAAATTGAGTTTTCCATTGACTTAATTTCTAGTTAAAGTCCCATATCAAAGACCCCTTATAGAACATCCACTATGGTGTTAGTGGAACTAATGAAATAACTATAGGAATTTAGTGATAAAATATTTATTCACCCTAGTGTTTCCCCACAGGGAGCCCATGTCCTTTTCATTAAGAAGAAAGATGGGTCAATGAGGTTGTGCATTGACTATAGGGAGATAAATGCTATAGAAATGAAGAACAAGTATCCCTTACCTCTCATTGATGATTTTTTTGATCAAATTCATGGAGCCCAATATTTTTCAAAGATTGATCTTCGATCTAGATATAATCAGTTCCTTGTGAGGAAGGAAGACATTCAAAAAACTGCATTTCGAACTAGGTACATGCATTACATGTTTTTAGTATTGCCTTTTGGATTGACTAATTCACCCTCTATTTTTAGGGATCTAATGAATATAGTTTTCAAGGAATATCTTGATGACTTTGTGGTGGTGTTTATTGATGGTATCTTGGTATACTCTTAGAGCTATGAGGATTAGGAAAATCATTTGCACACTATTCTGAGGACACATAGAAGAAATGATTTATATGGGAATTTCACAAAGTGTGAATTTTGGATTAAATCAGTTTCATTTATGGGCCACATTGTCTCTAAATATGGAATATCAGTTGATCCTGTGAAGAAAAATGATGTTAATGAGTAGCCTACTCCAACGAACATAGTTTAGGTAAATTCGTTTTTTGGTTTAGCAAGTTATTATCGTCATTTTGATCAAAACATCTCCCATTTATCCAACCCTAGGACCAAGATCACACGAAAAGGGGTTAAGTTCATATGGAAAAAATAATGTGAAGAATTTTTAAATGAATTGAAGTGAAGATTGGCGAATGCTTCAATGTTGACTCTACCATCAGGGAATGATGGGTTTTTGATCTATAGGGATGTATCAAGGAATAGAATTGGTTGTGTACTTATACAGAATGATAGAGTGATTTCCAATGAATCTAGGAAGCTAAAAATTCAGGAAAAACTATCCAAATTTTGATATTGAGTTATCAGTAGTAATATTTTCTCTGATGATTTGGAGACATTACCTCTATCTATAAAAATATGAGATATATATTGATCATAATATTTTGAAATATATATTCATACAGAAATATCTCAACATGAGAAAAAGGAGATGGATTGAGCTACTCAGGGATTATGATTTCACAATACACTCCCACCTGGGGAAGTTAAATAAGGTAGAAGGTGCTTTGAGTAGAAAGGACCATAAAATTTTGAACAAAATGAGAGTTGAAAGGGAACCTATGTTCTTGGATATAGTAAATATAGATGTGGGGATTATCATGGAAGGTAACACATCACTACTTTTTCAAATGTTTTCAAAACATTAATTACTTAAAAGGACAAAAAGTTCTCAGGTTGATGATGAGGAGTTTCAAACGAAAATTAAAGCTGTAAATGATGGGAAGTTGATTGTCATCGTATATGAAGGTTTCATTTTGAAATTTAGAAAGAGGATTTGTGTTCATGCTATTCCTGAGCTAAAAAATTAATCTATTGGATAATTCTTTTAGCTTTAATTTATCTATAAAACCTGGTAGCACAATGATTTATAGAGATCTAAAGTAATATTTTTGGTGGGAAAACATGAAGATGGAGATTGCTGATTTTGTGTCACGTTGTTTGGTTTTTCAATATGTGGAGGTTGGAAGACAACATCCCAAAGGAGTCATGAAACCCCTTTACATTATTAAGTTTAAAGGGGATAATATTAAAATGCACATTGTCATGGGTCTACCAAAGACACAAGAAAGAATGATGAGATATGGTTCATTGTTGATCATCTTACAAAATCAGCACATTATCTTTCTATAAGAGAAGATTTACAACTTGAACGTTTAGAAGGACTATATTTTAATGAAGTTGTCAGACTTCATGGTGTACCCTTATCAATTGTTTTTATCATGATTCCCATTTTACATCATAATTCTGGAAAAGTCTTAAGAAGGCCCTAGATACTAAGCTTCTTTTGAGCACTACCTACCACCCACAAACTGATGGAATATCAAAA
This sequence comes from Viscum album, assembly GCA_963277665.1. Lineage (NCBI taxonomy): Eukaryota > Viridiplantae > Streptophyta > Magnoliopsida > Santalales > Viscaceae > Viscum > Viscum album. Next base: position 1,493,289,218 of record OY728139.1, on the reverse strand, counting down.
CGGACTATTCAAAATTTAGAAGGCATGTTGAGGTCTTGTTCACTTGCATTTCAAGGTATGTGGTATCAGTATTTACCTCTCATATAATTTTACTTTAATAATATCTTCCATTCAAGTATTCATACGACACCATATGAAGCATCATATGGAAAGAGATATCATACAACAACTTGCTGGGATGATGTTGGTGAAAGAAAGCTTGTAGGCCCAGAACTTGTTGAGGAAACAACAGAAAAGGTGAATATTATCCAAACCCATATCAAAACATCTCAAAGTAGAAAAAAGTTCCATTTTGATAACCAAAGGAAGGATTTGTAATTTTAAAAAGGAGATCATGTTTTCATAAATGTATCCTCATGGAAGTGTATTATACGATTCGGTAATAAGGGAAAATGAAGTTCTAGCTACATCATACTATTTAAAATTTTGGATTGAATTGGATTTGTAGCATACCGTTTGGAAATGGCTCTAAGTCTCTATAAAGTTCACAATGTTTTCCACGTATCAATGTTCAGGAAATACATGCCATACCCAAACCATGTACTAACCAATGAATAAATATAACTTCATCTTGATATATCTTATTGTGAAGATCCGATCGAGATTCTTCATACCAGAGAACAAGTATTGAGAAATAGGAAGACTCTTCTGGTAAGGATTACATGGAGGAACTATAAGATTGAGGAAGCAACATGGGAGCCTGGGGAGCTTATGTTGAAGACATACCAAAATCATTGTAGGTAACATTTTTTTAATTTCAAGGACGAACTTTTTGTAAGGTGGGGAGAATGTAACACCCCAATATTTTTTCAATGGAAATTCATTTCTTATAAATATGTCATAATCACATGAAATCAAAACATGATGAAATACTATGTTCTATGTGACCTTTAAACATATGTTTTTCACTTCTTGATGTGAATTTAAAAAATCTGACATACACGGTTGCAATCAGTAAGTTATTTGGAGTCAAATAAGAAAAACATATTTTTGTGGAATAGTGACCCACCCTAATGAATAGTAACATAACCTTATGAATGGTGTTATACCCTAATGAATAGTAAAATTATCTATGATAGTATATAAATGATATTCAAGTGGAAGTATGATATTCCTATGTTTTGGAATAAGTAAATAAATTTTTTAAAACTATTTTTTAAGAATAAATTATGATTTTAATTAAATATTAAATTAATATTATTTAGAGAATTATTTTTGAAAAATATACTTTATTTTTGGATTCTACATGTTGAAAAATGGTTAAGGTGATTTTTTTTGGTATTTTTCTAAAATTCTCTAATTTTTGATAAATAGTGAAATACAGTAAAATACCGTTGTTTCCCTCGGAATCCGGGGATGACTGCCTTGATGGGAGGTTCAAACATTCTGATCGGTTTCTAACGGGTTTGTTTGTAGAACTGGAAACATCCAATGATTCTACATCCATTTGGACCTACTTTCCAATGGTATGCGCTCATTAGTTTGTGGACTGATGAGGCTTAGGAATTTTCATTGGTCGAGAGGATAGGAGGTCGGACTCATCACACCTTTTTGAGGGGAATTATTGTCTACTCCGGGACTCTCTTTATAGTTTTAAGTTATGTTCGTGAATCCTTATTACATTACCAAACATAAAATGAGATTTTCCTTTAGATCTGAAAATCAATGATCAAATATGTAGGAAATTTAGAGGAAATTTTATATGTATTCGAGGTTCTTCATCAATAGAGAATAATCTGTCCTTATTAGAGATTCTTGGTCAATGGTATCCTTAGACACATTTATATAGAAGTATCTTGGTCATTATGATGACCATGCTGGTTTTAAAGCCACTCAGTAGGGCACTTGAATTTTATTATCATTCAGAAGGACATGGATTATTTCAGAGTTGGGATCGAACCCGCAAATGGGATACCTACGTATCCTTTGTTTTGGAAAAGGAACCAGAACCCACATAGTTCGAGAAGGGAGTATGATGTTTATTATTGATGGCACAAAGAAGGATGTCATAATTACTTTTACACTCTAAGCTCAAGTGAGTCATGCTCGGTGTGAGAAACAAGAGGTATTGGTAAAAAAATTAGACAATTGTGCCATGAAAGATAAAATCATGAGAAATAATGTGGGTCTTATGTATATATGAATGCCTAGATAAATAAAAGTTTAGGATTTACTTTAGGTAAGAAATCTAGGAGGAGGGTCCATAAAGGTATATGTGCTTTATGGAGATTTTGAATACTCTAACATTGGGGCTTACTCCTGAAAAGGAGGCCCAAATTAGGAGAAGACTTATGATTTGGGTTTTACTCCTAAAAAGGAATCCCAGATCAAAGGAAAATTAGGACTGGTTAAGAGAATTATGACTGGGGATTTCTCCTGAAAAGGAAGGACAGGTTAAGAGACTTGAAAAATTAAGGGATTTGGGGCTTACTCGTGAAGAGGATGCCCAAATTAGGATCGGGGCTTACTCCTAAAAAGGTGGCCCAGGTTAAAGGAATTATGACTGGGACTTACTTCTGAAAAGGAGGCCTAGGTTAAGAGACTTGAAAAATTAAGGGATTTGGGGCTTACTCCTGAAGAGGATGCCCAAATTAGGACTGGGGCTTACTCCTGAAAAGGAGGCCCAGGTTAGGGGATCTCTCATCTTAAAGGATGAGGTTTATTGAATGAAATATCAATCTTTAGTGACATAAAGATGTGTAAATCACTATGTTTTGAGGGATATTCCACAGAATTCCTTTCAGATAAAGAATTCAAATCAAGAAATCACGCCATAAATGGATTTGAAGAGTGTCTTGAAGACTAAATCTTTAATAGGAAAGGTGGAATGACTCAAGAGGGGTAAAATGGGCAAGAAAGGCACCCAAAAAGGTAGGGGCGCACAAGTCCTGGAAGGCGCGCAGGTACTGCGTGGGCGCGCAAGTCCTGGTCGCGCAGGTCTTGGTCGCGCAGGTATGCCTGCGCGACACATGGTGTACTTGCGCGACGGTTAACCAGCAGGGTAATACTTGAGTGACTCTTCATTAAAGCCTTTAGAATCCTCTTACGATTCTTCCAGAAGAGGGGAACGCAAGATCTATTGAAGGAATAAGGCGGCGCCCAAGTGTGGCCCTTTTCCTTTAAGGGCTGGCCACTCAGGCACACAAGTGTTGAAGAGTTTTAACACTTAGGCCTTCCTCCCCCTATTTAGATATTCCGTTCTAGGTAATAAATTACCTTAGAAGTGTTTCAAAAGCTTCGAGAAGAGACTAGGGCGCCGGGAGCTCAAATCTGAGTTTCTGAAAAAAAAATACTCCCGGAATGGGGGCCCACAGGGTCTATTTATAGGCAAGAAAAGACCCCGGGCGGTTACCACTTAGGTCACGCAAGTCACTTGCGCGACCATAATGCGCCGCGCAAGTGGACTTGCGCGCCTATGAAGGAACTTGCGCGACTTATGGGAAATCTTCTCCTTGTTCATCCCTTTACCGATTTTTGATTTTTTCTTCAAAGGATGAATCAATTTGAGCTAAGATATTCCCCTTTTCCAATCTTTAGACTCTGTGATGAAAAAGGAGCGTCAAAAAAAGTCCCCCCTCAGAGTTGGATCCAAAAGAAATGCAGATTTGACTCTTAGGAAAAGAGAGACATCCAAAGGAATGGTGGCACGCAAGTCTTGATGGCGTAGAGGGTGGAACTCAAGTGTGCGTCGCGTAGGGTCTGGCATGCAGTGGTACGATGCGCAGGGTTCTATCCGCGCCTATAAATAGAGGGCCTCACTTTCGTACAAAGAATCTAGATTTCCCGATTTCAAATTGTCGAACTCTCGCCGCGCGGGTCACCTTATCCGCACAGGTTGCTCTGTTTTCCAATGTTTCTTTGCTGTCGCACTACTCTATAGATATTTTTACTTGCGCGTCAAAAACTAGCGCGGAAAACAAACACTTGCGCGTTGAGTTTAGACTTGCGCACCTTAATTCCTTAGCCATTTTCTAGAATCCTTCACAAATTTTATGAAAAATAAACCCATTTAAGAGTTAGTTTATTCAACTTTTGTGCATATTCAATGACTCCCAAGGGAATTAAAATGGCTGATGAACTGGCTAGAAAGAAGATTGATGACATGATGAACATCATTTTCCATGATTACTATAATATCTGTGACAACACTCTCCCAGATTTGGCTAAGTACTTGAAGAAATATCATGTTAATTTCCCACAGAGCATCTACCTACCTCTATATGGTCATGGTCATCTGCAAGGAGTCAATGTTCTAGATGCAAAGAATTATTCGCCTGAAATGAAGCTGCACTGCTACTCCTCTATTTCGGTTATGTTGTGCATTAAGAGCAACAACAATGGTGTGAACTTTCAAATTCTTCCTCCATGTCATGTCCTTGCAGATATGAAAATGGTAAACCCATTGATGAAATGGTTTCCACCGCCGGTTGGTGTAGATAAGATAAACATGGCACTAGAGCAATATCTGAAAAGAGTACTCTCTCCAAATGGCTCTTTACTTCCAATGCTTCATTCTCAAATCCATATATCCATCTTCTAAGTCTCTTGGACAGAAACAGAGTCACTGTTTGAATAGCAGAAAATTTTCTCAAACCGCACTCAAGAACATTCTTTTACAATTGTTCCAAGAAGAGCTGGTATCACTGCATATCTTATGGTATCCTGTTGAATGAATGAATTCCAGGTGGCTGCTGATGAAGCTCGGGATGCCGTAAATCAAATGAAGAATTATCTTGAAAGACTCTTGTAATTCTTGAAAAAGAGAAGAGACTCCAGTCTGTGGATGTCCTTCTAACTCTTGTGCATCAATGAAAAACACTTTCATCTTCAATCATTTGTACTTGCATTCTCTTTTTCTACATGCTTTAGATTTTACCTAATCCAATGGTCCTAGTAAGTATTGTTTGATTTTTACTATGATTAATGTAAATAACCCTACAAACTTCAAACCTTTTAATTGCTCAATGTTACCTAAATCATACAAAATATATGTTTAGTGAGCTGGGAACTTGACTTTTATTCATAGTTCCCTTGTATTTTGTGGGCAGTTTAAATTCATGCATGTCGGACATAAAAAGGCTAATGTTTAAGGTCGAGATAGCTTTGACCGGAATGGATTAGAATTGACTCAATTCCTTGACAACTCATTTGAAAACATAGTACCATACCCAAGTATGAGGGAAAATATGTAAACTATGACTTAAGAATATTTGAATCTGAGGAATGATATGAAAAAGCTAAAAGGCATTAGAAGAAGTAGTTTCCAAGAATGAAGTTACCATTATTTAACAAACCCGTTAGGGGGTTAAATTATGCAGGGCCACCTAAGGGCATTGGCTGCATAGTTAAATAAAATAGTATCTTTTGGATAACAAGTCTATTATGTAGACTGTTTATGCAAGGCCACCTATGGGAACATGCCGCATAGTTAGGAAAAAGAACTATCAGAAATTTACTTTCCTAGTGCTAAAAGCCAGTGAAAGTTTATGGAGATTCAAATCTTCCAATGTATTGAGTTTGCTGTATGGAAAGAGGTACTTGAATATGGAAAAGATATTTACAAACAAGATTATCGAAGAACTGGATGAATATCACTTCTACGAAGGTCTAAACCAAACGTAGGGAAGGAGAATATAAGCCATATACTTGAATACTTTCAGATCATGAAAAATGATATGGGACAAGTATGTTAAGGATGGCTATTTTTGTGGATCCCTACATACTGTCATTTAAGAAAAATAAGGACAAAAAGGCATTCTTCCCAATAATGAAGTTACCACTATCTGAAAAACCCGTTAGGGGGTTGAATTATGCAGGGCCACCTAAGGGCATTGGTTGCATAGTCAAATAATAGTATCTTTTGGCTAACAAGTCTGTTATGTAGACTGTTTATGCAAGGCCGCCTATGGGCACGTGCTGCATAGTCAGGCAAAATAATTCTCAGAAATTTGACATTTTTGTGACTAGAAGTCATGAAAGGGGTTATGAGGATCTGCAAATATTTAAGGTTAGGATTATGACACATAAAGATGGGTATTGTTCAATATATACAGAGATACACAAATCAATGCTAACCATAATCATGTTATGGCTGGGTCCTGAATTGAAATATTGGACTTCACTACGTATCCCATAAGGATGAGAATCAAGCCATACGTAGTTCTTAAACTACAGTTTAACGTCGTGCGGGACAAAAGGATTAGAGATCTTAGTTTATGGTCATAGAGCTTGGACCATTGTAAGAAATACATAGTGTGTGTTTTCATGGGGACTTTTCAGCCAAGGGACTGAATGTGGAATTTGGGGTTAGGCCCATAGACTTGGGGCTGGATTCTAGGGACACTCGAATGTTCCTACATATCCCATAAGGATGGGAATCAAGCCCACGTAGTTCTAGAAATACCCTTTGTACAGATTTTGTTTGTACATATGAAGGGTGAAAGGGGACTTTAGTACAATGATGGTTTAACCCAATCTAAAAGGTTTGGGAATTCCCATGTATGTATGTAGTATTTGAAATGAAACATGATTGAAAAATCAATGTAAATAATGGTTCCCTCTTAGGTGAGGTTATCAAAGAATATTGTAGTTTACTATCATACTGGACAAAAGTGTTGTATATTTTAACATCGTATAACAAGGAAGAATGTGAACCAATGTAAAGATATTGATTCTAGGGGCGGTTTCAGGAATCAACATCGTATGAGATGGAGGTGAACCGATGTGAAGAGATTGGTTTTGGGCTTGAACCTTGGGAGGTTGCCTACATACCCAGCATAGAAGGCAAGGATCAAAGTACGTGTAGTTCAATTAAAGAATGAATTAATGATAAAGTTGTTCTTGGGGACAACGACCTAAAAAAAATGTTGTTGGGACTTACACATGGTTAGCGGCCTAAAGAGAGTATTATGGTTGAGGTCTACTCTAAGCTCATGTGAGTCATACTCGGTGTGAGAAACAAGAGGTAGCAACAACCTTAACGATACACAGTTTAACGTCATGTAGGACGTATGAAGGGACTATGCAGTTTAAAGTCTTGCAGTTAGGACTATTGGTGCTGCACAGTTTAGTGTCATGTAGTAGGGACAAAGTACAGTTTAATGTCATGTAGGACGTATCACGGACCTTCTGTACAGTTTAGCGTCATGTAGTTAGGACGATGGGGACAATAGAGTTTAACGTCATGTTGGACGAAAGGGGGACTGTGCAGTTTAATGTCATGTAGTGAGGACAAAAGAGTACACCATTTATCGTCATGTTGGACACATTGGGGATTTTTTTCCACAGTTTAGTGTTATATTGGACGAAAGTGCAAATAGTTTAAGGTCATATGCATGGACCGTGGATGGTTCAGTTTAATTTCATGCTGGACAAAAGTGTAGTTTAAGGTCATATAGGACCTTTGATGATTATGTAGTTTAACATCTTTCCGGATGTAAGGGACTTTTATACAATTTAACGTCATGTAGTTAGGACGTTACAGTTTAACGTCTTACTAGACGTAAGGGACTTGCAAATAGTTTAGGGTCATATGCATGGACCGTTGATGATGCAGTTTAAGTTCATACAAGACCTAGTTGCAGTTTAAGGTCATACTGGACCATTTAGGGAACTTTTTCACAGTTTAACATCGTGTTGGATGAAGTTGTAGTTTAAGGTCATACAAGACCATTGCTGTATAGTTTAACGTCATATAGCAAGGACGAACTGGTGCCGCACAGTTTAGTGTCATGTTGAAGGGAAAAACTGGTGTTTAAGGTCATACTAGACCAAGGAGGAGTTTAAGGTCATACTGGATCATTGCTATATAGTTAACGTCATATAGCAAGGATGAACTAGTTCCGCACAGTTTAGTGTCATGTTGCAGGGACAAACTGGTGAATTTTTCAGTTTATATAAAATACTTCTTCAAAAATCTGGCATTGGTTGGAGTAGTGATGAATTCTCCATCCATCGAGATTAATGAATAAGATCCATTGGAGTAGAACCTATGTATTGAATAAGGTCCTTCCCATTTTGGATCAAGTTTGGGAGGTTTCTTTCCTGGTATCATTGGAGTTCTGAGAACTAATACCAATTCTCCCTTAGTGAATGAACAAAGACAAACTTTTTTGTTAAAATCTTGTGCTATTCGATTTTGATAGACTTCCAAGTGGTGAAAAGTGCACAATATTTTCTCATCTAACCATTCCAATTCATTCAATCACTTTTGAGATTGCTCATCTGTAGATGACTGATCGCAAATGGCTACTCTGAGCGAGGGTAGTGGAACTTCAATTGTCAAGACTGCTTCCGTTCCATATACCAATGAATATGGAGTTGATCGCGTTGTAGTGCGGGTGGTAATCCGATAATCCCATAAAGCATGAAAGAGTTTATCAGGACATGACCTCTTATCCTTATCCACCATCTTTTGCAGTATATTTGAAAGAGTCTTGTTGAAGTAGTCTATCTGGCCATTGGCCGCTGCATGATACTGAGATGAATGGTTGGATTTGATGTTGTATTCTTGATACAATTTCTTCACCTCGGATGAACAGAAATTGGTGCCATTGTCCATCAATATGGTAAGAGGTACACCAAATCTGTTAATGATGTTAGGCTTGATCAAGCTAACAGTGCATTTAGAACTGACTTCCTTGAGAGGTATTTCCTCTGCCCATTTGGAAAAGAAGTCAGTAGCAGTAAGAATGTACTTAAACTGCTTGGATGTAGCCGAAGGGTAAGGTCCCACCACATCCATTCCCCGTGTGGTAAATGACCATGAGTATTTAGCTGTATGAAGAAACTATAGAGGTTGATGAATGAAGTTGTCATGTACTTGGAATGAATTACACTTCTTTGTGAAATCAACACAATCTCGTATCATTAAAGGCCAAAAGTATCCAAGCCTTCGAATTTGATCTGATAATCTATGTCCAGACTGGTGGGAACCACAGACTCCTGCATGCACTTCTTTCATGACAGCCATTGTCTCTTCACCATCAATGCATCTGAAGAGAACTCCATCAAAACCACGTTTGTAGAGAACTTTCTCTAGGTGATCTAGGCTATCATAAAGAGTAAAATTGACCACACGTCGCCAGATTTGTTCTTTCTCGACTCTATCAGGTGGAAGTGTTCCATTTTGAAGGTACTACCTGATAGGTGACCTCCATCTTGTTGTATGACCATACGGTTCAAGAATGGGACTAATTTCATTAATTTCCTCTTTTTTGATTCGAATATAAGGTGAAATTGCACGACGGTGGGCAATACTGATGGTTGTATCATCCCGATTTGGATCTGCCAGAGCTGTGGCTATATTAGCCAGTGCATCAACTTGAGCATTTTGTGATCATGAGACATAAGAAAATGTCGGTTCTGAAGGGAATTCCTCCATTAACTCTATGACGTAATCATACAAAGGGATTAGTTCTTCTTTTCTGATGGCATAATCCCCATTGATTTGTTTGATTACCAGGTCTGAATCACCCTTCACCTTTAAGTGATTCACTTGTGCTTGAAGCGCTAATTCCAAGCTTGCGATAAGAGCTTGGTATTCGGATTCATTATTGGTACCACCTTCCCACAATAAGAAATAATAAGGTAACACTGACTTTTCTGGAGAAATGAGCACAATTCCTAATCCAACTTTGTTGAATTTAGGATTTTCCATTGTCTTCCCTGTTGGACTTCTGGAAGCACCATCAGAATACATTTCCCATGATTGAGGACTTTCTTGGATAGAGAATACTTCCTCGTGAGGGAGTTCAATATCTGAAGACGTGTTTTCCACTGAAGGGTGTTCAGCCAGGAAATCAGCCAGAGCTTGGCCCTTTATCTCCTTTTGAGACACATCCTGAATGTTGAATTGCTGCAAAATAATTGGCCACCTTGCTAGACGTCCTGTAAGCATTGGACGACTAAGGATGAATTTGAGCGGGTTATTGAGAGATACCAATTGGACCTCATGATGTTGCAGGTAATGTCTCAACTTCTGAACTACAAATATTAATGCCAGGAAGAACTTCTAAATACTTGAATACCGGTTTTCTGCTTCAATCATAGTTTGACTGAGATAGTAGAGGTTGTTTTCATTCCCAGCATCATGCTTTTGAGCAAGAAAGGCACCCAATGATCTCTCTAGAGCTATCACATAGAGGATAAGTGGTCTTCCTTCAACAGGTGGCATGATTACTAGTGGACTCAAGAGGTATTTCTTGAGAATATCGAATGAATCTTGAAATTCTTCAGTCCACTGGTAAGTGACTCCCTTCTTCATCAATTTGGTAAAGGGTAAACTTTTTCCTGCCAAATTGGTGATGAAACACTGAATATAGGCTAAGTGTCCTTGAATTCCTCTTAATTCTTTCAAATTTTGAGGAGGTGACATACCAAGTATTGACTTGGTCTTCTCAGGATCGACTTCAATACCACGATGGCGTACAACAAAGCTGACAAATTTTCCTGAGGTTACCCCAAAAGCACATTTTAAGGGGTTCATCTTCAAATTATGTTGTCGAAGCTTGCAGAATATGACTTCCAAATCAGCCAAGTGATTATAAAGTTGTTTGTATTTAACCACCAATTCGTCTACATAACATTCAAAAAACTTCCCTAAGAATGGTTTGAAGATACAATGCATGGCGCGCTGATATGTTGCACCTGCATTCTTTAAGGTGAAGGGAATTACCCAGTAGCAAAACACACCCTAAGGGGCTCTGAAGGCTATAGATTGCTTGTCTTCTGGGGCCATTCGGATCTGATTATATCCGGAATATCCATCCATGAAGGAAAGTGCTTCATAGCCATCTGGTGCATCAATTAGAAGTTCTGTAATCGGAACTGGTAAATCATCCTTAGGACAATGCAGATTAAGATCTCTGAAATCGATGCAAACTCTAATTTTTCTGTTCTTTTTCATTACAAGGACAATATTAGCCAACCATTTGGGAAATTGAACTTCTCTTACAAATTTAGCTTTGATAAGCTTATCCATTTCAGATTCAATTTTGGAAGCATAGGTTGGGTGTGTTCTTCTCACGGCTTGCTTAAATCCTCGATGTTCTTTGGTAAACCCAAATGATGAGTAGCAACAACAGGATCAAGCCCGGGCATTTATTTATACTTCCAAGAAAAAATATCTCTATTTTTCTTTAGAAAAGAAATATACATCTCTTTCTCTTTAAGGGTCACGGACGCACCGATTAAAGTGGGGCGTGAATCTTCCTTTCTACCCAGAGTTATTTCTCTGAGTTCATCCACAGTGGTAGAGATACCCTCTTCAAATGCTGGAGGAGCATCTCTGAGATCTTCCTCTTCTTCTTCATCATGTGTTATTTCTTCCATTTCTACTTTCATAATATATGAAAAAACATAATTTTCATGATCAGAAGAGATGTCAAAATTTGCACATTTTAAATAGGAAGCTTCCATTTCCGACCCGATTGATGATGAAGGGTCTTATTTGGGTAATAAAGAGGAAATGATGGATTGTGAATCGACATCATTATTCACCTATAATGTTTCTATAACTCCTTCTGGCCTAATTGGAGAAGTATAGACTTGTTGGATTTTAGCAGATGAAATGAAGACGTCACCATTTGTGCTTTCATCACTTCTTGGTAGATTACCAATTTCTCCCATGTTGTCTGGATCGATTGCCGTAATTGACATTATGGATCTTTCCATAAGAGTATTTTGATTTGGGTCTATCTTGTCAATTTGAATGATAGGAAACACATAATCTATACTCACATATGTAAATGGATTTACTGGAATTTTTTCCAAACCATATAGAGCATTAACTTTGGTAATTTCCTTTGTTGTGGATTTCTCATTTCTCTTCATGTGACAGAATTCTGCCTCAATGTATTGAGACTCACATGTCTTGAATGGGGCCTTATCACCATATAATGTTCCAACTTTACCATCGAAACTGTATTTGATACATTGATGGTATGATGAAGGGATATCCGCATGTTGATGTTTCCAGGGTCTTCCAAGCAAGATGTTGAAGGCTGAGTCTTGATCAACAATCATGAAATCTGAATTGGATAAAAGATCTCCAAACTGAGTTCTGAGTGTACCCTCTCCTAGTGGTTCTTGTTCATTTTTATCATATCCTTGTAACATCATGGTATAAGGAGATAAATCATATTCCGTGAGGCCTAATCAACGAAGTGTACGAATGGGCATGAGGTTGACTCCTGAACCATTGTCAATGAAAGCTCTTCGGACGTCTACACCATTGACCTTTCCAGATAAATACAAAGGTCTGATATGCCCATGCACAACATCATTTTCATATTTATCAGTAAAAGATATTATTGCATGGCATTCTGCATGATTATTCTCTATGTGATAGACTTCAGCTGCTGCAATTTCAGTTTCAAACTCTTGAGGACTTGAAAAAGACTCGATGAGTGCTTCCTGAAGATATTTTGACAGATTCAAAGCATCCAGAATTGATAACTTGGATGGTACTTGGGCCAAGTGTTTCAATATATCATACTTTTGATCCAGAGGTCTGTGTTTCCCAACAGGAATATGTGGTTTAGCAGGTACCTTGGAAGCAGATTCTTTGGAAGTTGATGCACCTTGTATTGGGATAAGCATTGGAAACATCCTTGGTTTTGGAAGATTAGACCGATTAGATCCATTTACTTGCTGAGAGGAAGAAGATGGAACCTTCAATCGGTCTTCCAAAATAACTATGTTAGGACTGAATTTGATATTGGTAGAAGAACTTGCTTGTTCTTGCTGAGCTCGCTGAAGGGCTCTACCATGAGTTTCTGCTGCGTACATAATTCTAGTAGGGGTAGAATTGGAATAGTGGCTTCTGAAAGATCCACATCTTCCCCTGTATCCTGATCCCTTGAAACTTCCTCTGATTCCACTGTTTGATACAGGGAATTCAGGCTCATTGAAATTGAAACTGCGACTGGCATATGGATCTGTTAATTGAATCATATTAACAGAACCAAAGATTAACTCTTCGTCTGATGAAGACTTTTCCTGATTAGCCTGTTTAGGCTGTACCGTTTGGTGGGGCGGTGCCCGTGGCTTTGAAGTAGATGACATGAAGTCCGCCAAAGTCAAAGATAACTTAGGCTTTGACACATACTCATCTTCTTCTGATTCATTTTCTTTCTTTGAATCATGCCATTTCTTTGAGGTCTTTCCTTCTGACGAAGAGGGTTTTGCCACAAAATTCATGGAAGAAGACACAATTGGGTTCTTTAATTGTGTTCGCAAAATATCATGAGTTCGATTGATTGTCTTTCTGACCATCCAATCATCATACTTCTGTGCATTTTTTCTTTTGACTTCTTTCCATTCACCTTCCTCCTCTGGAACTGTAGCAGTGACACATGCTACATGGGCTGAGGAGCCTTTCAATGTGACTTGTCCCGAGTCGACCATCTTTTGTAGGAGGTCCTTGAAGACGAAACACTCCTAGATGGGATGCCCCCAACATTTGATGAAAAGGGAAATAATTAGGACGGTCTTCATCTCCTTTCTTGTTTGGCCTCTTGGGTATTGGAAATTGAACCAAATTGTTTTCCAGAGCTGAAATGAAATAACCAGGAACTTGTTCATTTCTTAAAGAGTATGTTTTTCTCTTCCGACCCTCAAATTGTTTTCGTCTTTGATCTCTTTGATCATTTGGATGAAACGGCCTCTATTGTTGGCACTCAGAAGGTGGAGCCCTTCGAGAAGATGAAGGTTTTGAGGTAGAAATAGGTACAGGTGCTTGTTTAAGCATAACTGTAGAAGTTTCTGCTTTACCCATTCTCCTTCCTGGAGCTGATGGAATTACATGAGATTTAGCCTTAGCCTGTATAAGGGAATCTTCAATCTGCTGAGCGATTGAAGTAAGGTCTCAAAACCCTCTTGTGTATTTCACAGGGATTAATGGCGTGCGTAATTCATCACACAGATTTGCCACAGAGATTGGAAACAATTCTTCTTTAGGGAGTGCTAAACTCAAGGAATATGTTAATCCCTTCCAGCGAGCAATGAAATCAGAGACTCTTTCATTCTCCCTTTGCTTAAAATTTGTAAGATCGAAAACTTTTGTCTTTGGTAAAGTTGAGCTGAAATAAAGGAGGATTTTTTGGAGAAGATCCTCCCATCCGGTAATTGACCGGTATTGCAAGCTTGTATACCAAACAAATGCTGGTCCTTGCAAGGTTCGCACGAAACATCTGAGTTTTACTGCTTCTTGTTGCTCTAGAGTTCCCATCATAGGATCGCAACAAGACACGTAATGCATCAAATGCTGTTCAGGATCGCCTGATCCATTGAAAATAGGGAATATAGGATTCCCAAAATTGGATGGAGGAGAAATTGAATCTACCCATTTAGGGTAAATTTTATTTTCTGGTTGAACTTGCGCATGTTTCCCTTCCATAGTTTCTAATAGATCTATTAATGACTCAATAGTAGTTATTAGATTTTGAGAAACATCTGGTTGAACTTGGACTTGGGTAGGTGCAATGACTGGAGCTTGGACAGATGTGGCGATTGGTGCTGCAACTGATGGTAGCACTGCTAACTTTTTTTTCACTTGACCCGTAAGATTAGACCTGTAAGGGTGTACTAATAGAGGAGGATATTCCTGATCCATCTCTGTAGATGAAACACATTCCTTTGGTTGACTGACTCCAGCACGCTCACGAAGAAGACTACCCTGAAGTAGTTCTACATTCAACCTCCTTAATTCCTTCATTTCTTCCTCCTATTGTATAAACCATTGCTCTAGTGAGAGCGATTGACCTTCTCCAGAGGAAGGATATGTAACCTAGTTCTTTCCCTTCCCTTTGTTGGATCCCTTTCAGAGAGGGGGAAGTGGGTTACTCGAAGGATTACCTAGATTCTGAGTAATCCTTTGACTTCGTGTACGCACACCTTCTTCATTTGTGTCGGTGCATACATCTTCTTGAGCAGGAACCTCTTCATCTGAGTCCCCTGAGTGAGCCTCATTTGGTGGATCAGCAACAATGACATTGATGACATTGATTGATGCATAACTCATCACATCCCTTCTATTAGCATTTCTGTGATATTGTCTTCTTCCATGTATTTGATGAGACATTCCCTTTTGTTGATTCGATCATTCAGGAAATTCTTGACGAACCGTAATTTGGAGGGAATCTCCTGATAATTTGGCTCTTCGTTCCTCTTGAGGTTTCTTCCCCAATCGAGAAAAGACCGAATTTTTCTGAGGAGGGGATTGATGATTTGAAAAATTCGCCAGTCCAGTGGACTGGGGCTGTTCCTGTTGTTCCCGCTCAACTCCTTGGAACCTATTTGTTGATTCCGTGGGTTGGTTTAAAAGAATCCCCAGTCTGGCGAGCTGGGGTGGTTCTTGACATGCTATGTCTGAGACTTTCTTGAAAGTTCTCCTGATCTTGCGAACCTTAGTCCGGAAATTAGCTGGATGCATTAACATATATCCGATTTGATCACCCAGTTCAAAAGACCATTGGATGATTTCTGACACTTCTGTCACTTAGTGACGTGCTTTCTCCAAAGGAGAGACATGTTTAATATTCTCGTTTTCTTGATGCAAGAGTAATTCAACAAATTGTTCTCTGTATTCTTGATTTTGAGAGGAACTAGTTGAAGTCTGTTCTTGGGCAAGCTTTTGATTACAAAGAAATCCCATTGACTGTGGCCGGTTATGGGCAATAACTTTGCATGAGACCATTTTTGGCGGGCATTGTTGACTTGAGAGAACCATGAAATGTAGTGCTCCATGAACACCCCATCCTATGACACGAATACCAGATGGGGCATTGGCAATTAACTGACGCAATCTTCTTAGTGCGCCAAGGCATGAACGTTGAAGGGCTCTTTCCTCTTTTCAGCCTTCGGATATCGAGAGACTGATAGAGACACCAAATCAATCTGACGTTGCAACCCTTCTATTATCTTAATATGATTTTCATATTCATCATTAGATAATACTTTCTTTTTTAACTGACAAAGAGTTTTCCAAATGTTGAGACGGATATCATGAATTTCATCTTCCGTCAACATTTTTGGAATATTATACTAAGAGTCAGCCAGAGGCCAAAACATAACCAGCACTTCACCTTTCGCTAGTTGTTTTCTCATGTTCAACATTTCCTCTTTGTCATTTGATGAAGATTCTTCTACCTGGTTTGACAAGAGTTGGTGTTTCCTTGTTGCTTCATTGGATTCAACATGATTGGTAGAGAAATCATTGATCAAACTAGAAGAGGCATGACTTAGGGGTGGTTCGGAGAATGACCTACACCCTGTGCTATCTTTTGATTGAGAAAGTATTTCAACTGCTTGAGATGAAGCTTCAGACATGACTGGTTTCGCATTTGCATGTGCCTCAAGATAAGAGGGCTTTCTCGGCATTACATTGTCCACTGAAGCATTTTCTGGGCAATGTGAATCACTACTGCAGAGAGGACTTTCGCAGTGAAATTCATCATCATGGGGAGGACCACCATAATGGGTTACAACAAAAGATGAGATCTTTTACTCCTTAGTCTTCTGACCACATAGAGGGTTCCTGTGGCTCTCATCTGAAGATGAAACTTCGAGATCAACCGAATTTTCATGAAGCAAGCCTTCATGAGGAAGTGTCTGTTGAAGACCTTCAGAATTAATGTTCCCACTATTGGGAACTGAGGGAGTAGAATCTTTAATTTCAACAGATAAATGTATGAGGGCTTCATGAACTCTACCATCGAGAAAGAACTTGTTATAGATTGGCTCTTGATCTCCTGACTGTGCTGGGCGGGTCTTTTTCTTAGACGCCTTCTTAATCTCTTTGGAAACCACTTGTTGACGAAAGTGGCTGCTCTGAGCAGGTGTATGTGCCTGATCAGGAAAGATGGCCAGGTTAGGCTAATGATCTCCACTCAAATTAGGTGTATGTTCCTGACTTGGTTATCCGTATAATATGGGGGAGTATACCCCATAACCCTCTTGGACTGGAACAGATGTGTGTGTCTGTTCCGGAGTGAATTGTTGATGTATCACTCCACTGGTAGGGATATGTTTATGTGTCTTTCCCTAAGATGCCGCTGAAGTTGTTATAATATCCTGGAAGGCATCCAGAATATGAACAATGATTTTCTTCTACTCCTTCACAATTGATAGAATATGCTTGGTAACTTCAGCTGCCGGAACATGAATATACATCCATTCCGGGCTTGGAGCAGGTGTGTGTGCCTGCTCCTGTCCTCCTTTTCCTGTCAGTGAATCCTAACAGTACTCAAGTGTGGGGGTAGAGAGTTGAGTCTGCCTCCTATTTGTTGTCGGGGCTTTCTGACTAACTTCTCTGAATGCTACCAAGCAAGATTGTTGGTAGGCTTGATTAATACTAGCAGGTGCATGTGCCTGCTGACTGCACTTCGCCAAACATGGTTGATGAGATCCATCATATGTAGTCAGACAAGCCTGCTGACTAGCTGATGCTGTATAAATAGGTGTATGTTCCTGCCTATAGTACTCCGCCGGAATTGCCTAGAGGGATTGGCGAGATGCAGCCAGACGAGTCTTCTAGACAGTAGAATTAAAACGGGAAGGTGTATGTGCCTGCTCGTTGCTTTCCACCAAGTTAGGTTGGTGGACCTCTCTGGATATGGTAGAGATGAGAACCTGATCACTGTTGACCGGATTCCGCCTCTGGTGGTTCGTCTTGCTTGCTCGGGTTCGAGGAACCTGAGCCGAACGCCTGGAGTCGGTACCCTCATCATGTTGAGGGAACACTGCCGCACGAGTCTGGCAGCGATTGTTGGAGGGAGACCTCAGAAAAGACTCCTGTCTGTTTGAATTAAGGTCCTGAGGGAACTGCTCATTCACCTCCCTAGAATAAGGGAGCGAATAGTGATTGTGTTCCGGGGATAACGACCCGAAACGGTTGGAGACGGTAGTCAGCACCACCTGTTTCTTGATCACTGGTCGTCATTGTCCGGACGACCGGTGTGAGTTGTTTACTTGGAGGGCTTGTCGGGTAGCCTCTAGAGTTGGTATGGTACCGTGTTGACGGTACTCCTTAACTAGTGTGTTTGATACCCAGCGTTGAAGACGTTGAGTAGGTGATATCGTCCTAAGAGCAGACGACGATCCAGCAGGAGTAGCAGCAGTGGCATTTGTAATAGAAATATTCACAGGTGTGAACTTGAGAGCAGCCATTCTAGAAATGCAGAAGATCTTGGAAAAATAGTGCCTGTTTGATATAACAGACGTAATCAAGATAAATTCAGCTACTACATATTTTGGATGATCACATATGTTATTGACTATCTTATTGGACCTCTCATTGAGTTTAAATAAGGGGCCTAATAAATAGGTAAAACATCATTTTTAAATTGGTTAAGGATTCACGTCGGGTTCACCAATTTTGTTTCCCTCGGAATCCAGGGATGAACGCCTTGATGGTAGGTTCCAACGTTCTGATCGGTTTCTAACATGTTTGTTCATAGAACCAGAAACATCCAATGATTCCACATCCATTTGGACCTACTTTCCAAAAGTAGGCGCTCATTAGTTTGTGGACTAATGAGGCTTAAGAATTTGCATTGGTCGAGAGAATGGGAGGTCGGACTCACCACAACTTTTTGAAGGGAATTATTGTCTACTCGGGGACTCTCTTTATAGATTTAAGTTATGTTCATGAATCCTTATTACATTACCAATCATAAAATGAGATTTCCCTTTAGATCTGACAATCAATGATCAAATATGTAGGAAGTTTAGAGAATCTTTTATATGTATTTGAGGTTCTTCATCGATAGAGAATCATCTGTAATTATTAGAGATTCTTGGTCAATGGTATCCTTTGACACATTTATATAGAAGTCTCTTGGTCATTATGATGACCATGCTGGTTTTAAATCCACTCAGTAGGGCACTTGAATTTTATTGTCATTCAGAAGGACATGGATTATTTCAGAGTTGGGATCGAACCCACAGATGGGCTACCTACATATCCTTTGATTTGGAAAAGGAATCAGAACCCACGTATTTCGAGTAAGGGATTATGATTTTTTATGATTGATGGATAAAAGGAGGATGTCATAATTACTTTTACACTCTAAGCTCACATGAGTCATGATTGGTGTGACAGATAAGAGGTATTGGTAAAAAATTAGACAATTGTGCCATGAAAGATGAAATCATGAGAAATAATGTGGGGCTTATGTATGTATGAATGCCCAGATAAATGAAAGGTTAAGATTTACTTTAGGGAAGAAATCCAGGAGAAGGGTCCATAAAGGTATATGTGCTTTATGGAGATTTTGAATACTACAACTTTGGGGCTTACTCCTGAAAACGGAGGCCCAAATTAGGAGAGGACTTATGATTTGGGTTTTACTCTTGAAAAGGAATCCCAGATCAAAGGAAAATTTGGACTGGTTAAGAGAATTATGACTGGGGCTTACTCCTGAAAAGGAAGCCCATGTTAAGAGACTTGAAAAATTAAGGTATTTGGGGCTTACTACTGAAGAGGATTACCAAATTAGGACTAGGGATTACTCCTGAAAAGAAGGCCCAGGTTAAAGGAATTATGACCGATAATTACTCCTGAAAAGGAGGACCATGTTAAGATACTTGAAAAATTAAGGGATTTGGGGCTTAATCTTGAAGAGGATGCCCGGATTAGGACTGGGGCTTACTCCTGAAAAAGAGGCCCATGTTAGAGGATCTCTCATCTTAAAGTATGAGGTTGATTGAATGAAATATCAATCTTTAGTGACATAAATATGTGTAAATCACTATGTTTTGAGTGATATTCCACATAATTCCTCTCAGATAAAGAAGTCAAATCAAGAAATCATGCCATAAATGGATTTGAAGAGTGTCTTGAAGACTAAATATTTAATAGGAAAGGTGGAATGGCTCAAGAGGGGTAAAATGGGCAATAAAGGCACCCAAAAAGGTAGGGGCACGCAAGTCCTGGTCGCGCAGGTCCGGGTCGTGCAGGTATGCCTGCGCGACACATGGTGTACCTCCGCGACGATTAACCAGCAGGGTAATACTTGAGAGACTATTCATTAAATCCTTTATAATCCTCTTGAGGTTCTTCCAGAAGGGGGGCACACAAGATCTATTGAAGGAATAAGGCGGCGCGCAAGTGTGACCCTTTTCCCTTAAGGGCTGGCCACTCAGGAACACAAGTTTTGAAGAGTTTCAACACTTAGGCCTTCCTCCCCCTCTTTAGAGCTTCCGTTCTAGGTAAGAAATTACCTTAGAAGTGTTTCAGAAGCTTTGAGAAGAGACTAGGGCGCCGGGAGTTCAAATCTGAGTTTCTGGAAAAAAATCCTTCCAGAATGGGGGGCCCAAAGGGTCTATTTATAGGCAGGAGAAGACCTCTGGCGGTTATCACTTAGGTCGCGCAAGTCACTTGTGCGACCATAATGCGCCGCACAAGTGGACTTGCGCGCCTATGAGGAAACTTTCACGACTTATGGGAAATCTTCTTCTTGTTCATCCCTTTTCCGATTTTGGATTTTTTCTTCAAAGGATGAATCAATTTGAGCTAAGATATTCCCCTTTTCCAATCTTTAGACTCTGTGACGAAAAAGGAGCGTCAACAACCGTATATAAAAATTATCAGTTTAATACAATATTTATAACATAATAATTGTTGTAAGACCACTTGGTTCGAACTAATATTCATTTATGACTATTCTTGGTCATGTAAGCATCACTATTTATGGTCATGAGGGAAATTAATAAAATAATGAATAAAGAATTATGAAAACCCTCCTCTCCTCAACTATAAAACCCCCCATCAATCCCCCTTCTATTCACTCTTCTAATCCATGAATATACTTAAGGTTATTCTATAATACCATTACATAGTCACTACCCATGTCCAAGAAGCTCTTGGTCTTTCCAAAATACCAAAATACCTTCCCTTAAGGTGGTTCTCAAAGAGGATATTTCAACAGGTAAAACACCTTTCTTTTTCATTTAGTTTCATTTCAATTTATCATCTTTTGTTATCCTATCCTCACCTCCTCTGTCCAAAAGACCATGAAATATCAATTATATTCTATATACTGAAATTTTATCATGCTAATGGACGAAATATCTTCAATATCCTTACTCTCTCTCTCTCTCTCTTTTATTTTATAAACAAAATCAACATCTATGAGGTTTCATTTTATAACTTTCGTGGACAAAGAAGTTTTGTTCTTCAATTTCCCCATAATTATTGGTCATGAAACCATTTTTATGGTTGGAACAGACTATAATATATGTATTATAACCTAGTTAATATTCCGAAACCAGTATACATACATGTTATTAAATCACATGACCAAACTAATTCCCAATAATCAAAACACCGCTAAAATAATCTAGGTGAATGTCATTGATAATTTTTCTAATGATTCATCCTATTTACATGTAACCAAATGATATAAATGACCATTAACAATTATATATGTTCATAAATAATATTTATTTTAAATTCTGGATATTTACATCCATTCCACATGAACTCAATTACTTAAAAACAAGTGAACCGTTTATGAACATCATGGAAATGAACACTTCAGAATGATTAAATTCAATATAATAACCTATAAATAAAGACATAGATGAACTAAATGAAATTATGATAAACTAAATACATGTCTAATATGTTCTGAAATAAGTTATTAATAAGTCTAATTTCATATTCCACAACCTTATGTTCAATAGAGGAACACATTCAGACTTAAGGTAAGGGTTTTCCACTCGAACTTCCATTTCCTTTTAGGTGACTTTCATTGTCTAATTAACTCAATGAAATTCTGATATATTATTATGTAATTATCATATATTATGGGTGAGTGGTCTATATATGTACACAAACCATAATATTTCCTTATTTAATTGATAGTTACATGTTTTAAAAGGAACATTCAAAATTGTTTCTGAAATAAAATCCCGATATAAGGGAAGTTCTCAAATTCTTACCTATTTTTAGGGGAACTCCATGATCTGATTTTAGAAACCATTATATTTATAAGATCACTAATTTTATTATGAAAATAATATCTTACTTCAATTCTGGTTTTATACACAAATTTTTCCAAAATAACTCTTCTTTTGAAAGTAAAAGAGTATTTATCTAAAACATTACTCAAAGATTATATAAGCGTTTCTTCATCTATTTCAACACTCTTATTGATTATTTTGTATTATTAGGAATAATATTTAATGGAATAATCTACCATATTTAATTTAAAGTTTTATGATTATTTTTGTTGTGGATGTGCTATCTTAAAACCATTCACAAATTTACATCAAATGGTTAGTGTTTATACTTAATGTTCAGGGAAAGATTTTTACATTTCATATATTATTTTAAATATGAATTTGTATGTTGTTTATATTTATCCCCATTAATATGAGGAATTAATTGGACATAGTAAGTGTCGGGTGTGGCCTGCTATAGTCCCTCGGTGCATCGGTAGGTCTAATGAGACAATCTACGGTCTTGGCACAAGGCCTTGACATAATGATTATTTATGGTCTTGGCACGAGGATTTGACAATATAATGATGATGTCCAAAATTATTAATTCGCTTAGTATGAAAATAGTATTGATGGTTCATGTGGTTATTCTAATAGTAGAATACCTATTATTATGTTTTATTATGGGTTTATTTACTCATCTCATACTCCTGCCATAATATGTTCAAGTTTATTATTTTTAAAGGCATGTGTTTTAAATTATTCACCATACGTAAAGTTTATGTTATGATATATTATACTGTATTGCTTAACCTTGTTAAGTATTTGATCTCACCCATTTGTTTTGTTTCATTTTCTCAGGGCATGAATAAATTTATTATGACTGACATGCTGAAATAACTTAGGAGTTATGGATGTTGTCAAAAGAGATTATATATTGGTTTTCTTTTAAAGTTGTAATTCTAAAATTATGTATGTATATTGTTTCCAATACTACTAAACTAATTGATCCTTTAGGATGCATATTCCTTGTTTATATTCCAATGTAATCAAATAAGGCATCATCTCTGGGAAACTGGGGTCGGGTCCTTACAATTTGTGTGTGTGTGTGACATTAACATGAAATTTAAATTACTAGTTCACTTATCAAATGATAACAAACTAACCAAAACCCTAATAGATTATCTCATTGCGTTTGGCCTGACATGAGTTGCAGAATCCACCATTCTTATGTGATTTATCTTTATTTGGATTTATCTTTGGGTTTTTACTTGAATCACCTCATTGAGTAATCTTCGCATTTATGATTGTATACTCACAAATAGATGAGAGGAACATGAGAAGAAATATTTAAATTAAATAACTTAGTAGACCCATATTTCTATAAATAATATAAATGGGGATGATGTATAAAGCATTAATATTAATTTAATAATTAGTATTATAAATTCAAATATTTCCTTTATTAAATTAAATTAATTTAAGAAATCCAAATATAGCTCATCATCATTTATAATAAAATACAAAATAAAACTTCTGAAAACCGTTTTCAATTGGTAGGAGAATCCCATAATAGTTTTATGAAATACAAAATAAATAAGATATTATAGAACCGTACTCACTTGGCCTCTCATTCTCCCATTTCTCAGACATTGTAGGGGTTTCCGTCCCCATGAAGATAACAGAACTTCAGATTAGGGTTAGTTATGTCCTGTTGATGGATTTTTAATCTGATATTATTATTTTTAAATGGAAATGGTATAGATTATTTTACAAAATGAGCCCTGAGGAGTGTGAACCCCATTCATGCTACACATTTTGAGAAAGAAGCGTGAACATGGTTCATGTTTCTCCCTCTGGACCCAAAAGGCGTGAACCCCATTCACACCTATATATATATATGTGTGTGTGTGTGAATTATTATTGATTTATTTATCTAATTAATAATATAATATTTATTATTAATATTAATTTATATGAATATTACTTATAAATATCTGTTTATTTTTTTGTTGATATAAAATATTACCAATTTTTTCATAAGTAATATATTTATAAATAATGAATTGTATTATTTATTTTTAATTAATATTATATTATTATGTTAATAATTTATTAATAGTATAAAATATAATTTTTATATTATTTCAATTATAAATTTTTGTTAATTTTTTGTTGATATAACCATTAGTAATATATTAATATGTAATTTTTTTCTTAATAATTAATTTTTTAATTAGTCATATATTATTATGCTACTAATATAAATAATAAATTTATATATAATATTTATTATTTGATAATTTAAATAAAATGACTTTTATTTAGAAAAATGTTTACTAATTAATAATTGTATTATTTTTTTATAATTTTAATTATAAATCCTTGTTAACTTTTTTGATACAATAATTTGTAATTTTTTAATATGTTAATTATTTATCAATTATAAAATTTATTATTTATTATTAATTCATAATATATTAATATACTTTTAATATAATTAATCACATTACGAGTAATATTTATTGTATATTATTATAAAAGAAATAATTAGTATTTAGAATAATATTTACTAATAAATAATTATGTTATTATTAATATATTATGTTGTTTTATTAATTAAATAATTAAATAATAAATAAGATAATATTTATTGTTATTATTATTAATTCTTATAGAATTGAAAATGTTAATATTTTTTGAAATTTAATAATTAATTTAAGATGATTATTTATCATATTAATACTTAGTATTCTAATCCATATTATATATAATACATAATCATCTTAAATTAATTATTAAATATTAATAATATTTATTCAATTCAAAATAATTATATTATTAATATATAATAATAAATGTGTGAATATTATTTATTATACAAAATATGGATAATAATACTAATAAGTATTAATATAAATAACCAATATTAATTATTTTTTATTTCCAATGTAGTTATTAATATTAATGTTTCTTACTTGTTCTAAACTATTTGTATGAACTTCAAATTATATCAACTAATTTATTTAGGACACATTATGTAATATAATAGGGTGTTTTCAAATAATGTACAAAAAATGGTTTCTAAATCATACAACATATATGAATCTAATCCACAACCGTGACATGGATGATCCTCTGTGGCACGACTAGGTGTATATATAATGCATCCACATCATGTCCTTCTATGTATATACTCTGGCGTATGCTGTATATCATCACTGAAAGCCACCTGCACATCATGCTATGTGGAAGGTGGAGGATGTACAATCTCAATGCCTATACCCTTGACCTACCTCTAAGAATAGTGGTTGCTATCTAAAACTCTCACCAACATATGAATAAAATGGATGATGTGCTACACATATATGCAGATCAGAGGCCAGTAAAGAATGCATCACAGACTGATCAACCTCTATCTCTGTAACATAATCTGACATGCCAAGAGGAATTTTATATTCATGTGCCTAGGGCTATTGCTAGTACTCATATGAAATTGGAACTAAAGGATTATATTGAAAATCATGATGAACACCCTGCTCCTATACCACATATTCATCCATATTAGGGTAAAATGTTCCTCCATCTACTGGATTAGAGATGTGAAAGAGATGGGTGATTCGAGCATTCGGAAAAAACAAAATTATGCTGGTATGTAATGTTAATAAGAAAATGGTCAATAGTGGAAGGAAAAATTACTAACAAGTCCTGATAACCCAATTTGTGTCATGTATGAAATCCCATAGGGAACTTACAGTACTAGGGCACATAATCTAGCTGATCAAATAAATATATATGTATTGTGTCGTCCCCTTGTAATCAGGATGCCTGTCATTTGTCCCACAACTCAATATATCCTTCATGATATCTCCTCTATTCAAAGTCTCACTTCCCTGACACCTTCAAGACATGAAGTGAAGGTAACTGATTGGGAGGTTAAATAATGGGATGATAGAATCTAAACCACCTAATAAGTCTCTCAGTCTGATGCCACTCAACAATATGAAAATGAATCAGTGGAACGATGCATGAGGTAACAACAGGAATCATCGTACAATAGGGTTAGAGACTCTTGATGATAGACTTAGTATATGTAATCCATGAAATATGAAAAAAATAATAATCAATTAAAAAATGAAGAGATTTATATTATAGAATAATTATTTAACTATATAATTAATAACAATTTACGTTGTCTGCTCTATGGGAGCAAGAATATTTGTTATAGCTCTTTCAAAATAGGCCTGGTCAAATGTGCCTCCGTCTAATGGATCAGAGATGTGAAGGAGATGGGTGATTCGAGCATCTGGAAAAAACAAACTTATGTTGGTATGTAATGTTAATAAGAAAATGTTCAATATTGGAAGGAAAAATTATTAACAAGCAATGATAACCCCATCTGTCTCATGTATGAAATCCCACAAGGAACTTACAGTACTAGGGCACATAATCTAGCTGATCAAATAAATATATATGTATTGTGTCATCCCCTCTTAATCAGGATGCTTGTCGTTTGTCCCACAACTCAATATATCCTTCATGATATCTCCTATATTCAAAGTCTCGCTTCCCTGACACCTTCAAGACATGAAGTGAAGGTAACTAATTGGGAGATGAAATAATGGGATGATAGAATCTGAACTGCATAATAAGTCTCTCAGTCTGATTCCACTCAACAATATGAAAATAATTCAGTGGAACGATGCATGAGATGACATCAGACATCATCGTACAATATGGTGAGAGGCACTTGATGATAGCCTCAGTATATGTAATCCATGAAATATGAAAAAATAATATTCAATTAAAAAATGAAGATATTTATATTATAGAATAATGATTTAACTATATAATTAATAACCACCTACGTTGTCTGGTCGAATACTGTCCAACATAAGTATGTAAGTTTGGACACTGTGTTTTGTTGTATCTGAATGTCAATGTGCATGAATACACCTTTAGATAACATTTTTATAGTTATATTTAATAATTTAAAGTCATACATATAATTTTTACATTATAAGGAAGGAATAACATACAATCATCCACGCGGAGACTCTGCTACAATATCAACAGGAAATAGTGTGCCTTCTTGTGGAGCTATGTGAGGGATGTGATCCCATATTCACATCTATATAAGAATAAAACATCTTCTGATCTAAAGATAAACTATGTTACATGAACTTCTTAGAAAATTTGTGTATATTTGAGACATGTTGACACCATCTATACCATCCTGCCTAGTCTAAATCCTCCAGTAAAGGTAAATACAAAAAATATAAAAATGTAATAGAATGATCAAAGAATATCGTTCTTCTGATCAACCTCAATGTGCATGAATATAGAATCATGATGATCTCATTAGCTTCATCGAATAGATGAGGTAAGTGATCATCTATACATGTCATGTGTAATTTACTATGGACAATGGGCCTTCCATTGTCATAGAACTTAATGACCAATAATCTGTGAACTAACTGAAACCAATTTGCACCCACTCAGTCTATCAATGACACACCATCGATGGGGAGGCCCAACATAATGGACACATCTTAGAGTGTAATATTCATCTCCCCTCTGTAAAATGGAATGTATGTGTCCCTAGCCTCTATCTCCCTATAAGTGAATCAATGAGATGATGATCGAAAAATGTGAAGTTGCACAATGATGTGTCGTAAAACCAATCCTGAAGAAAATTAACGATGGTAGTGTGAGTTGGCGCAAAATTATTGAAATGATTAGATATCCATACTTTCAACATAGGCAATGGGCATCCCTATAAAACAAGTTGTGAAATAGGCCTATCCTAGAATGTGAGAAATAGAGGACCTACCATATGTACATTTGATATCATTATTAATTTTTTATAGTTAATTCATTAAAATTTGTAATTTTTTTAAAAAACTACTACAAGAAAAATGAGCTATATAATTAGCATGTATAGTTAAGTATTATGATAAAATAGAGGTCAAAACATATATATGACTGATTTTATTGGTTTAGTTTACCAATTTATTATTTTACTGATCTCCAATAATTTTTAATTTATTTATAATTATTTTTTTCTAAATAATCTATGATGAAAACCAAGATTAAAACATGTGGTTGCATCATATATTAAATCCACCATGTGAGTTGAAGGATAGATTTGAAGATAATTCCTTTATAGGAGGGACCTATTTTTTTACATTTTTGTGGTAGATTTATTTTTTTAATAGTTAATGTATAAATTTTTTTTTGATTAAATACAAAAATTAAAAAACCATAGTTGAAACATGTCAAAAATGTATCAAGTCATAAATAAAAGGATTCATTAATGAAATGTCTACATATGAAAAAACATAGACATTTACAATAAAATACATAGACTTGATCCTGGATGATGAGAAGTGGAGATTTTTCTTGCCACTTGGGGGCATCTCTTATAGGTAGTCCCTTCTGTGTGAGAATGATAGATCATAGTCCACCTCCCCATTACTAAGCCCTGTATTTCTCATTTCTAACTTGAGTATTCATGGGTCGTCCCTAGAGGAACAACATAGTAATATCAATCCAGAAATAGACAAATGTTATAAATAAATAATATCATATTTGAAAAATCCAAAATACAGAACCTGGAAATACATGGATGACCTTCGGCTGATTAATAGGTAAGTTAATAGAATGAAAGTCACCAATAAGCATCAAAGGTGCCCTGTAACAGTTAACCAGAGATCTCATTTGATACACCAGGTCAACATAGGGCTTCCCAGATATGTTCATTGATTCCCATGTCACAACCACATGTGAACAGGGATATCTCATTGCATGGAAGTTACTGTAATCCAAATACATGATATCCAACATGACCAATAGTAATCAACAACTATTTCATGTGACCCAGTTGTGTCACTCTATTGCCTGAAAGCAGCTCTGTACCTGGTCAAAGGTTATAATATGCAATTCCGATGCATCATGCCATATCTGATTAATATAAATTTGGAAATGTTGAGTAAAACAAATCCTATTTTTCATCCTCTAATAAGCATGTTGGGACCGGTAATCAATTTAATTCACACATCTATAAAATTTCTCTTTTACTAACCGTGTGATCATTGTTTTGTACACACCCTTTAATATCCCATTTATGCACTCCACTATAATTGTGATCATATGTCTATATCTCCAACCACACTCAGATGTTCATGACAATTTATCCTTAAATATTCATCATATAATCATACACATCTTGAAAATCCCTTTAAATTTAATGAATACATTGATCAAAACCTTCTTATTGGGGATCGTATGCTAACACCAGAAGATAATTAAATATTAGAAGGATATTAAATTTTATTGTTAAAAAATAAATTTCCGAAAAACATACCTAACTTCACGATCACTTTTTCTATTACCTTATATATGAAATTATTATTCATAATACTTGAAGTATCTCTAATTTAATATTAGTTATAAGTATTCAGTTCTCTCTATAAACTCCCATCACTATGAACAAACTCTATAATTGCTCAATGATGGTCATATTTCAAGCACACTCCCTGGTTTTGTGTGACATGAATGCGTATACATTCCAAAATGATTGAAAATTATCTTTGTTCCATAGTAATGAATTAAAGTTATAGAGGAGCACCATTACCACCCCGTTTGGAAACAATACGTAGAACACCTGTACACATGCCATAGAGGAAAGTACCATCAACTTGAATGGATTGTTTATAATAGGGGAAATTCATGATACATGGATTGAATTCCCAAAACATCCTATTGAACCTCACCTTTGATTTATCAACTTGGTGATCAGGGGATACATACTCAATAGTGTCCAAATGATAAATAATCTTATCATTGAGAGACAAAAATCCCATAATATAGGACGATATTTCATATTATTCAACCCAATAACCATACACTTTTATAATTGTCTTTTGTTTTCCATTCCAAGCATTGATATAAGATATCTTATATTTATAAAAAATATTATATTCGTTCCCGAACAAGGGACACAGAATTAACCTATCAGGTTTGTGTCATCTATACAATAATAGTTGATATAAAATCTGCATCGAGTAAAGAGTGATCCTATAGAAAGAATGGTTTTATATAAGTTTGTGGGGATTCTGATTTGGTAATCTACCAAAATGAAAAAATTATCATATATTGGAATCATTCGGAATTTTTATTTTTGACTAGTATTTTTCATTTTAAAGGAGATATTTTTGCTTCCTTAACACATCAACCACAAATGAAAATCACAACTCTATGGGGTATTTTGTTATCAATATTATCATTGATAAATTAATCTAAAAATTCTACCCAACATAGATAGTGTAATCAGTTGATGAATACCTATAACCTATAACACCCAGGAATTCAGTAGATGGTGTAATTACATCACAATCAAAATGTTGTGCACATGAAATTCCACTAACCAAGGAAGTCAATACTGTAAGATAATTTCCACTAATAGTTGGATGCCTATCTATCAGAGGAACCTCAGAAGGTTTATTCCCAACATCATTCCCACCCACATCATCTCTTGATTCCCCACTAGATAATTCCTAATCAGAGAAAATTTCATTCAGTAAATCAGGTTTACACATTGGGATACCCCCTATATTTCCTCCGAAAT
Organism: Viscum album; assembly: GCA_963277665.1. NCBI lineage: Eukaryota > Viridiplantae > Streptophyta > Magnoliopsida > Santalales > Viscaceae > Viscum > Viscum album. Next base: position 1,493,258,644 of record OY728139.1, on the reverse strand, counting down.
TTGTATCATCTTTCTCATAATTTGTTTCTATCCTAGTAGTCATATGAGCAAGCAATGATTGATATTTTTGTGAAGGACCGACTTCTAAAGATCTCAAATAACATGGTTATGTTGTAGTAGATTGTACCACATCAATATTAGGAGTCACCACATATAAATCCATTAGACCATTACTACACTTCTACCTAAATAAAAATTATGCATCCGTCTAATCCTCATCATCTAATAGAGGATACTCAGTGTGCCAAAAATGTTTAATATATTTAAGATATTGATATATAATTGAAGTAATTCACTAACTAGCCCTCAGTTTTAATTGACTATGAATCTTCTTGTGAACATCATATAATGTCATAAAATCACGAAGATTTTTCACTCTTATAGGTGAATAATTATATATAAAACTATCTCTCTATAAATTACCTCACCATTGAAATATATTTTCACATACATGATTACAAAGAAAAAAATAAATAACGAAATATTATATAATACATCCTATTTTTTTAGAAATTTTAAACTAGTTATGACTAAATAATTGACTTCATATTAATACTTTTTCTATTGATCAGTTTATCATTAATTATAAAACAAACCAAAACCTAGGTGGTATATTAATGCCTTTATTTTCTCAGATTTATGTAAATATTTGTCTCTACTCACGCATGGTGTAAAAATACATCTTTAAATAGAAACACTTCTTCTCAAATTCCCTTTTATTATAATGATACTCACATTTGTGTGAGGGGGTCAAGGGGTTTGATATACATAACATTTTTTATAAGGACATGGAGGTATTTACATACTTAGAGATAGGGATAACACAAAGTTCATCAATGGGGAAAAGAAAATGAAATTATTAAAAATTATATAGATAAAAAAATATAACATTCAATTCCAATCATACATTGGTCGATACTCTCAAGATAAACCAATTATTACAAATTAAATAATAAGAATCAATAAAATACTACATTCTATTTCAATCATAAATTAGACGGTCATCACAAGATCAATCAACATTCTAGATTACTAACATGTTTTTTTGAGATATTTTTTATGTTCTAAATCTTTTAGCCTTACTTATAAATATTTTTAATAAATAATAAATATATATAAACATCTATTTATATTAATACTTTTATGAAGATTTTTCATTATTACATGTGAAAAACTATAAATAAAACCTTTATCGATATAAATAACCTTACTTTTGAAGTATATTGATGGTGATATGGTTAAAAAAGAAAATTTAATATAATGGTATATATTTTTATACCACATCATCAAATGTTTCAAATTTTTTAATTACATATGAATAAATAACTGTAACTTGATCTTGAGACTTTTCTATTGATTAGTTTATCATTATTTGATAAAATAACCAAAACATAGGGGTGAACTCTTTGAGTCTGTATTATCACATATTTCAGCAACCATTAGTCTCCTTTTAAATATTAATTCCACTTTTTAAACACCTATTGTCGAATGCCTATTATTGAATGTCTCTCATCAAATAAATTTTTATTACAAATATACTGACATGCATGTAAGGGGGTATAAGGGTTTTAAATACATAAAATTGTTTAGGTAGACAAATAATTACTTACATAAATAAAGAGGGATGACTCATAGGTCATCAACGAGGAAAATGAAATGAAATTATTTCCAATTATATGACCACATACATAAAAAAGACATACTATTTCAATTATGTATTGGTCAGTCATCATAAGATCACACATCACACAATACTCGAAACATGTTTTTTGGTATATTTATTATTTTCTACATATTATATAACTTTACCTATAATTAGATCTAATATATAATAAATACCTATGCCCGATTCCCAAAATTTTAACTTTTCAACGTGTGTGTATATATATATATATAGGTAAATTTATTTTATTAACCTTTGTTTATCAAATATTATAATTTGATTTGTTTTTTTACTTTGGGTATAATATAATATAATATATACATAAAAATATATTTAAATAATAATATATAAATATAAATATATAAATTTAATTATTTTCAACTTTAATTATAGATATTACAAAATATAATTACACAAACTTTTATAGACTGTAGATTACTAAATATATGTATTATTAATTTATACATAAATACTATAAATATTATTAAAAATAAATTTTATTAAATTAATTATTAAAAGTAATATAATTTACACTTACATAATAACCATTAAAGTACTATAAAATTTCATATGTATATATAATATTGTTTTTTCAATCTTCTACTTTCCAAAATTTGAGTAATTTTATTTTATAATTTTTTTACTTGGGATAAAAATTATTTATACTTAATATGAATTAAATTTATTATTTAGATTTATTATTTATAATAAATAAAAGTATTACAACTTACACTTATATACTAACCATTAAAATACACTAAAATTATGTTATTTTCAAATTTATAAAATTGCATATGCATATTTAAAAAAATTTACGTACTTTTAACTTAAATTTTTTTGTAATTATATTTTATACTTTATTACTTGGAATATTAATTATTTATACTTAAAATAATTTAAAACTTTTATTTAAATTTTTTATAGTAAATAAAAGTAACATAATTTATACATATATAATAACCATTAAAATACTATAAACTAATGTTATTTTCAATTATATAAAATTACAAATGAATATATAAAAGTTTTGTCATATTTATACTTTCCAAATTTAAATTAATTATATTTTATACATTATTATATGAAATAATAATTATTTACACTAAATATAATTTAATATTATCATTCATAATAATTCTTTTATACTTTAACAAAAGTAATAATATATATATATATATATTTATAAATTTAAATATGATACTTTATATAACTAGTATATTTTTAATAATATATTTTCTTATAAAATATTTATGTAATTACCCATGTATATTGAATATTATAATTTAAATTCATGTTACATTAAATATAATATATATTATATATGTATAAATCTATTCAAATATCATTATCCACCATTTAAATTACAAATAAATAATTATTTTTAAAATAATGTAATTTCCCTAAATATAAATTATATTTTCTGCATAAAATTTAAATTATATAAAAAACATATTTAAATTTTATAAATACTCAATTTAAATTATATCATACAATAAAACACAAACTAATTCATAAATTAAATCCTACACAGGACAATAATTTATACATCCATAAATTCATACATCCGTACATATTAAAAAATAAATCATACATAAAATATAATAATTAAAAATAGACAATGAAAATATTAAATTGGAATTTTAACTTCATAAAATACTGAAATATATGTTGATAAATAATTTTAGCATGGATTTGTAGCGAAATATAGAAGAGAAGAATGAAAACATGAGAGGGGAGTCACATTATTTTGTAGATTTGGGTGGCTTGGAGGCGTGAACCCCATTCATGCCTCCTTTGTAAAAACTATGAAGGATGCGTGAAATTGGTTTATGATTTTTCGATGGAAAAATCATGATTCATGCTTCTCTCTCAAAGGATTCAAGATTCTATGAACTCATTTTTTCTAATATAGTAATCCGCATCGAGTTTTTTTGGAAAAAAATTAAAAAACCATTAAAAAAATCTCATATGACTGTTGTTTCTTCTCTTCGAATTGTGTTTCTTTATTTTTTTGGTTTTCCCTTAGGTTTTTTATATTCCCCCTCTTGAAATTGTGGTACCTATTTCAACCTTGGATGTTATCTTCCATTTCCCGTTCACCTTCTCCAAATCTACCTACCTATTCCCTTTGTTTATTCGTTTTGTGGTGTGATTCTTATCCTTTAATGGTAGATCATCATCAAATTCATTTTAGCATTTCCTATTAGTTTTCTACTAGGGAGGTCCTCTCTTCCTAGGAGCGGTGATGGACATCTATCCATTTATCAGCGGTGGTATGGATGTTGTGTGTCTCTTGGTCTGTTTTAGCTATGGGCTTGAGTGGTGGTATTGAAGGCCTCTATGCAATGATCTTTATTAGATTTTCTTTGGCATTATTTTTTATTCCTTCACTTCTTGTTTCAAGCATCAACTTTGTTTACTATCATGATTTTAATCCCCTAGTATGTGATTCTTTCTATGTGGTGATAATTTTTCAATTATTACTTAATGGATTTGACTATCCATGATGATGATGATTTTTTGCATCACCCATTTATGCTACTACTTGTAATTTTTCCCCATTTTAATATTTTTTTATGTAACAAACAAATAGTTTTTATCATCTTTGGACTAATTGATGCCCACTTCTCTAATTATTTTGGAATTCCCGAGGATGGAGAAGACTTCCCTTTTAGCCACGGTGATGGATTATTGTCCCAGAAATTGTTAGGGACACTACCCCAAAATGGGGTCTCATAGTGCTACCCTTTAATAGCACAAAAAGCACTGATAAAGGGGGTAACTTTATCACCACAAAAAATGGACGATAAAGGGAACTTTTAATAGTTCTAAGAAAGCATTGTTAAAAGAACACCATTATGAGTGCTTTTTAAGCATAGATAACAGTACCCACTTTATCAGCGCTTTTTTAATGCTGCTAGAGGGACCCCATTTATCAGAGCTTTTTTACAAGAGATGATAAAAGTATACTTCAAAAAATTATATTTAATTAAAAATAATATTTTAATTAAAAAATAAAAATAAACTTATATTAATATAATATATATTTTTAAATATGTTTTAAATAAAGATAAATAGGAATTTACACTTAATATATTAGATAACTAGTGAAAATGGCTTATAAAATAATTAAGAATATTTTTTAATTAATAATTTTCTAATTATTATCTAGTAATAGTATTTTATTAAAAATTCAAATAAAAAATATAAAAAAATAACAAAAGGTCAAAAATAAGTTGAAAACGTAACATTGACCTCAAACGACCATAATATTTTTGATCCGGGTGTCTGTTTGAGCGCTACCACATATCAAATCGAGGGAAACAATGAGTTATATGACTTTAGTGAGACAAGTAAACCTTTATCACTTTTTTTGAGTCCAAATAAGTCATAGAAGTACTCAAAAATAGAGTTTTTTGTTGGGGTACCCTAACATTTTAAAATTTTATGGATGTTCAGCCTCATTTATGGGGGGTCTTATTGTCTTTTTTGGAATAGAAGGGATTTATTTCCATAGATTACATTCATATTGATATTATTGTTTTGAATTTTTTTTTCATAATGTTCTATTATTTATAAATAAATATATAACAATATATCCATATTTTGTTATATATTCTCCCATTAAAAATTTAATTTTATAAAAAAATAATTAAACATATTTTCATATAAAATTTATTTCTCAATATACTAACCTTATATAAATAAATAATAATTCCAATTTTATTTAAAATATAAATTTATGAATATTTATATACATATACATATACTATTAGGGTATATATAATGTCAATATATATATAAATATATTTGTGTGTGCATTGAAATATATATATATATATATATGTTTATCTAAATATTCTAATATATGTATATGAATATTAATATATAATTTATGTAAATAAATATAAATATAAATTTGTATATTTATAATTATAATTATAGATGAACACACACAGACACACATAAGCACACACATTTGTATTTATAAAAAAAACATACACACACACACACACAATATTCTACGTGTATTAATGTATATATATAAATATAGGGATAAAAATTTAAGAAAATATATTTAAATATATAGATATATCATAAAATGAAAGACAAACCAATATAGATGAGTGGCAGAGTTTCGGGCGCATGAGGAGGAGGTCTCTGGTTCGAAATCTAGAAAAGGAAAGGGCACCCTGGCGGGGGTGAGAAGGTTCCTAGTGCTTATAAAAGGGGTTAAAGGAGGATAGAACTGTTGGGGGGGGGGTGTCGAGAACTGATTTATAGGGGTGGTCCACCCTCCAATTTGTAGTTTTTTTAAACTAATTGACCTTTATTCGTTCTTTTTTTTGGGACTCAAAAAAGGTGTCTTTACCAGCACTTTTTTTACCCCTGATATAAGGGACTCCATTTTAATAGATCCCCAATTAGAAAGGATTTTTTAGCACTGATACAGACTTTTTAGCGCTGATAAAACCCTTTTTGTGGTTGTGGTATTTTTCTATTATCTTTTGTCTTCTTCTCCATTTTTGTGTCTTTGTTCTATTGAGGCCAGGCTCCTCTACTTAATTTATTCTGGTTTCCATTAAATCCTTTAATTGGATTTTAAAAAATCCAAAAAAATGGTTTGAGGTAAAATAATTCTATATATAATATTCACTTTGACATAGATCAAACATTTTTTATTTTTATTTTTTTAAAAAAAAAAAATCAAATAGTGATGTTCTTGTGGGTCATTACTCATCCTCTATAGTACATTATTGATTCACATGGAGTTTTGACTATTAAAACTAGATCAAATACCAATAAATTAATTTTAGTAATTCAAATTAAAATGAAACTAATCTAATATCACTTGAGGGATCCAAGAACTGTAGAAGTGATTTCCATTTAAAAAAAATTACAAAAACAATTGATGGAGTTGTTTATAATCCTGTAATTGGATCATTACATGTAACTTATAATTAATTATTTATATAAATAAAGTACCAATAATACGTTTTTAGAATTTATTTCATCTCTTGATTAATATAATCAACCTGATCACAAATCATCTCGACATTATTGTTTCTTCATGAATCAAATTGGGAATTATTTTAACAACATTCACATAGATTCTATACAGATATAAACACCATTCATATGGTCTCGAGTGATAGAGAATGATGGAATTAAGTGATTCATGTAATTATTTCTTGATCATATGTGAATATATCTTTCTTTATCTTTAGATCTTAAGAGAATATGGGTGGTTTGCCTCCAATTATCTCTTAGGATATTTAAAGGATTGTTAGACAAAATGAATTACATTTTAAATGAAAAATACATATATTTTTATTAATATTTACGTTAAACATAAAATAATTACACAATGACCATTTCTTTAATTTAATATAAATAATTATACCATTTTACTTCTAAAAATTAAAGGTATTTATTTATAATAATTTAAGAAACACGTTCTTCTAATATGGAACCATAAAATTAAATATATTTATTATCAACTTTTAATTATATTAAATCTTAATTTTAAACTATTAATTTGGTCTGAGTTCACCTATAAAATTTTACTGAACCTTATATTTTTTATATAAATATATACACTTATCATATAAATAAATAAAAAGAATATTCACTCATCTCTTCAATGAATAAGATAAAAACATCAACACACTTATTCACAACTTGAATAAATTATGATAAAATATTTACAATTGAAAAAAATTGTCTATATTTCATTCTATAAACTGGATGCAATTTTATTCATTAATTTTAGATTCAACTGAATATAATATGCTTTTGTATATACTTAGTACCCAAACATCTTATCTCCTTGCTCAATGGGATTAGGTATAATGCATATATCAATAGTGGTATCCAATAACTTATTAAAACCACCATAGAGAAAATGATAAATTACAATAATAAAAATAAAAAAATTTCTATGTTCACTACTATATAATATAATTTTTTTTACAAACGATATCTATTAAATTTAGATTAATAGGTGTGTCCTTATCCTTTATTCATGATTGATATTTCATTGAAGTAGTTAGAAAAACTTTCTATAAACTAAAATGGCCATGCATTTTAGTTAGATTCTCCTCATCTTAGTAAAATGTTTAGAGATGTATTATTTCATAATTTTGAACGTACAAATTATATTTTACCCATTAAATAAATAACATACCATTCATGATTCAATTAATGAAAACTAATTTTATATTAGTAAATAGATCATGGTTTTCTTCATTCATCTAAGTCTTAAAATCATGATGCTTTTTGATAATTATCTCATGTATAAGGACCTGTACATGCTCTTATAGTCAAGAATATATAATTACACATTAATTTTTTTGGTGTTCCTATTTGTGAGTATATCCTTATTACCTTCTTTTAAAAGGATCATCAAGTGAAAACTTCAAGAGAATAAGTTTTAATGGTTATGATCCTCTAACACCAGATAGTCAAACATCATCCATCTTTCACCAAACTAATGTATCTAGACTATATGACAAGGTTTTAAGAATTTCATTATGACATATCTTAGTTTTAATTATAGTAGAGAACTATTATAACACATTGATGCTATGTATACTCTTGGGACACTATCTCCTAAATCATATCTAATTGAAGACAATATTTGATTAGTGTATGCAAAGTGTAAATAGAATGCATGGTTTAGTAATCAAAAGTACTTGATAAAACCAATTATAGTGTTAAATAAACATTGAACAAAGTAGTGTTTATCCAAGATTCAAATAACAAATACATCATTTTAAAAATAATCAAAATATTTCATTTGTGTAAACATTTATAACGTTTATTAAAAAAACCCGTGTTACTATAAACAAATTAATTGTGAATTCTGTGAATCAATTCATTGGAATTAGAAATTTTGAATATGAGATGGAGTGATTTTAAATTAATTAAATAATAAACCACAAGGTATGCTTTGGGTAACATAGAGGTTATCCCAAGTCATAATATAAATTCCATCTAAATATAATTATAAGAACCATGAAATAATATGTTTTAAATGGTGAAAAATAAAAGGAACAATAATCTAGAAGGTGAATAAAAAATAGGACATGAGGAGAGAAAAATTAAATGAGTTTGATAAAAAAATTTAGAGAATAATAACCACCACTATATATTCCAATATCACCATTATTAGAGTGGATAAAACAAGGGAGAATTAGATAAATTATATGAACATTTCTATAAATTTAAAATTAACTTCATATTAGCATTTCCCTTATACAATCTTTAGTGAATGTGACCACATATGAAATGATCATGGAAGAGTTAGTTACAAGTAAGATTAATCCAGGGGATTTGTTTATAACTTCCCCAATTAAGAAATGATTAGTTGTGATGTCAAATTTTTTATAGAAGAAGCAATAATATAGAGATCATTAATCTATACATTTTTGGATACCTAAAAATTTGGCACACACTTTTACCTAGTGACTATGATATGATCCTCATGCAAATAATATGTGTTGATTTGAAAATGAAGGAGTAACTCTACATAAATAATACATAGATCCATGTGCCACATGATTTCTCATACACAAACAGTTAGATTTTCTTCAAAAAAATTCCCAATATGTTGACATGGTGATGGGAAATAACCTCGGGGAATAAGACATGGATTACATCCTTTATTGGGAATACTATTCCTATAGTCATAAGATACATTTTTATATCCTTTTAATACCTATTTGGGACCTAAAAAATACCAACTATGGGCAAACCATATAGCCATGGGTGTAGTTCATTTTATAGAATTAATCTTGATATCTTTTGGTGCCTAACATGGACTTATGAATCAAATGTTATGGTATTTTGAACTTTTAAATATATATAGTAGTTTTTCTAAAGTCCAAGATCACACTAATAAATATTTTGGGGACCCTACTCTGTGTATACACCACTACACATGCACCCTACTCCTCACATGTGCTGGATTGTGTGTCCAGTCTTACACCTATATAGATCATGCCTAACTTCACATGCCTTTCCTTGTGTCTCCAGATGTATTGTGCCATGTTACCATGTTCCCAAATGGGATCTCACTCATACGCTAAGCCAATGTCGCTCATTTATCTAAAAAATTCTAGACACATTACTAGAGAATCACCAAGATGATCGAGATAATTACATATAGTTACTACCTAATAATGGGTGCCCATACTAGGGTTTTCTTGTAAAAGGAATCTTTATAAACCCAATTTTAACCCTTATAATGGATTGCAAAGGGATGTATTACCCAAAACACGTGAGTGCATGGAGGATAATCCTAAATTCCTAAGAATTAATGAAATCCTACAATCTATTTACAAATACAAACCTAAATTAATGTGATGGATGTACACTTAGGTTATTACACATGTATTAATGCTTAAGTAATTCCACTTGGAGTATCACCCAGTCTTTACCAAAGTGTAGCCATGCCCAGGGTCTCCCCATATGCAGTTTTGCCTAGGCCTTCTTTGTTAGAGGTGTGACAAGTACTTGGATCCACATCCAATCCATGGATCCAAGTATAATACATATTAGCTGGATCTATACCTAGGAAACATGATCATACATGGGCACCCCATTAAATTAAGCAAAAATTGGGTGGCTATTCACCTAGGTAAGCTAATAGGGTTCCTAGAAAATTTTAAGTGGTCTATATTACGAGGGATCCACCCCACACCCCCATTCAAGATCAATGATGGGTTGCAGTCTTAGGCCTTTGATATGATCCATTTATTTTTATCACCAACCCCTATAAAAAGGAAAAATTCATACCAAAAACTTTTTAAGCTAGGTTAGAAAGAATTTGGGACATGACACTTACAATACAAACCTTGATCCCAAGAAACATTGGTGTATAGATACTCTTTTAGTGTTCCTATGATCCCTCGAGTTGAGATACACCTCTTCGTTTCCTCAAATTCCTTGTTTCGTGATACTGCTCTTGGTTTCTATTAATACATTGAGTCATTATTCTCTTATATTTATCCAAAATAGACTTTAGTAGAGGTTATCCACTTGGTTTAAATTTTTTTCTTGAGATGTGATACTCCTCTTGGTTTTCAAAATTTTCATGAGTTATAAATATCCTCTTAGTTCCATAATTCATTGAGGTTAGATTCTCCTCTTGGATGAAACAAATCCCCTTCACCTAATTCATATATTAGTTTAAACCATAAATGGGTTGTTCAGTTTATGTCCAAAAAAACTCATTTCTAGGTAATTTTCATCTATTAGTCCACTATACATGACTTGAAACTACATGAATGTGATCATGGACATATAAACTTACAGGGGACCACTATGGTGTTTTTAATTTGAACTTAAAAGTTAAAACATTCCTCATTAAATGGAACTGAAATACATGTGTTATAATTGTATTTATATGAATATGTAGGAATCCCCTTTCATGGGTTTGATCCCTCCATCATAACACCTCCATCCTCCTTTTACCAGAGCCCTCAATTCTTCCCTAAATGATAATTAACTCCACATTTACTTCCTTTATGGTTTAAAATATAATGTAATAATATATTTGGAAAAAAATGAGAGAAAATATAATTTTCATATGAAACGTAATATTAAATAAATATTTTTAGTTAATCAATTTCATCAAAAGTTTAAAATTATTTTTACTTGGATGCATTTCATGAAAAATACATAAATCAATTGGATGTTATAAGACTTGAAAAAAGACCACTTATATAATGATCCAATGTTCCATAGTATCGTCCAACAAAAGGTTCAAACATAATCAACTAAAGTGATTGATAACATTGGTGTTATTAAGATTTTCATAACCTTTTGTATACTACTCTTATTAAATTTTATGTAAAATTGCATAATTGGTAGGAGATACTCATGTTTTAATATTAAATATAATTTTTGAGCATTATTTGAAGTAGTCCAATTGAGTCAGTTTACTATTTTAATTATACCTCTCCCCCTAATTATCCGAATTGTATGGTTCTTTTTTTAGCCTTCCTTATTCAATATCCAACAGTTCATTAGAATGTATGTTGGGCCAATTCTGCCATTTGAAGGGTTATATGGTTCTCGCAAGAAGGCCCAAAGAATCTGTGAAAAAACTGGACCATCCATGAAGATTGAATTACTATGATCACTCGAGAAGTCAGAATTAATTTATACTCTTCCAAAATTCAGGGAACAATTTATGGATTCATGTATAAAAATTTTAAGGTCCAAATCCAAAAAACAAGGGGGCCAAATTATGCTTTGACGTCCAGCTCACAATTTTGTCTGGGAATTGAGATCAGCACACTATATTTGATATTAATTATGATAGGGAAATCTATTCAAGTTGAGATTTTTCAGTGTGAAAGAGGATATATAGGTGGAATATGTTTTTGAATAAATATTTTGGATTTGATGGAATAATCTTATTTAAACACCTATTCACTTTTTTGGCCTTGAAAAAGTCTAGATTGAAATGGGCAGATTAACACTATTTATTAAATCCACAATAACATTGGATCCTTAAGTCAAATGGATCCTAAATTTTTATATTAGAAATTAAATATGTTTATCTATAACTTGTAAGAAGACGTGATTTCATGATTATGCTGCCTGGATGGTCCAATATTCGAGCCAATTGGAGGGCAGTTTTGGAATGAAAACAACCCACAACATTGGGATATAAATACATCCCCCGACTCTCCTTATAAGAGGGTAGAAATTCATAATATAGAAAGATCAATAGGCACGACCACATCACAAAAAAATTCCTAGGAGGACATTTGAAACTCATTTTTTTACTTGAGATACCCTTCCTCCACCCTTTTATTTCACTTGCTTTTGGGTTTTTCTTCATTTGTAATCTCATAAGTGTTGTTTTTTTAATTCTATTTTAATGAAAGATTATTATTCATATTATCTATTAATCATCCACCCTATGTTCTTAAATATTAATTCTCTTAAAATATTTTAAAAAAATTTAAAACCTCTTCCCTTATTTTTCTTTCTCATTAAATCTAAAGTTCATTTTTAATTCTCATCACCCTTCGCATTTGTGTGTTCGATGCACACCGCTTTTCTTATCCTATTCTTCTTTTTCTATTTATAATTCATCACCCTAAAATCATATTACCAGATTAATAACCATCTTAATATAAGATTAAATCTACCATTTGGATGAGTCATTATTTGGCGATGTTAAGTGGTTGAGATCTTTTTCTCGATGAGTTATCTTTAAATTAGCATTGTGTATGTTAAACATAAAATGTCTTGGATTAATGACACGATTTCTTTGACATGTGGTTTCCATGGATTATTGTAACCATAAATACACTAACATAAACAATCATTGATTATGTTTAGAACCCTTTATTAATTTAAGGCTTGGATTAAAGCGTTAAAAGTTGGGAATTACAATCAACATCAACTTGTGAAATGGGTGTTAATTTAATGCAATATAAAGAAAGGATCAAGGATATTACAAGGTTAACTAACTAATTATTAACTAACCCCAATATTTATCAAATTTTTAAATCAATCTTAATCAATAAATAATTTAAATTAATCTCTTCAAACAACCCCCCAATCAAAATACAATCAACTAAAAACAATCGACTATTAAAAAGTATCATCACTGAGGATTCAACCTGAGTGCTTCTATACACGTTAGCAAATCAGCGTAATCTTGAATGGTCGATATGTGAAAATCATCCATGCCTTCAAATGGCATAGTTTCTAGGTTTAGTTAAATGAATTTGTCTTTAGTTTTTGGTTATTATAAAAAAATAAAATTTTTAAAAAAATTAATAAAAGCACAAAGAAAAACCCTTCTTCCCATAAAAATCATAAATTAAAAAACCAAAAAATAAAACTCCATCTTCCTCTTTATTCTAAAATCTCTTTGAATTCCCTGTTGCCTCCAAAACTATCCATCGTATTTTTTTGATCCTGAAATTTAGAAAACTCTTCGCCAACTTGGGAGGAACATTAGGGATAATCAAATCATTTAAGAACCAGTTTGTGTCCAACCAATTGAATTAGATACGGCTTATCCCAGGGAACAAAACCTTAAAGAACTTGATTCCCCTGATATGAATTAACAAACCCTTTTTTTCAATATCCAAATATAGAGGATGACTTCAAACTCAAATAGGGTTTCATTAATCTTCTACCTCATTTCCATGGGCTAGATGGTGAGGATCCACATATCCACCTTAAAGAGTTGCATGTGATGTGCTCTACCATAAATCCTTTCTAGGGGTTTATGAGGAACAAATAAAACTTCGAGCATTCCCTTTTTCTATAGATGACTCCACAAATTCAGGTCTCTACTAAATCCCTCATATTTTTATAAACTCATGGATTTACATGGAGAGAATTTTCATAGAGAAATTATTTCCTACTTCTCGTACTGATTCCATCCAAAAGGAAATTAGTGGTATCCATGAATTACCTAATGGATCACTTTACGTGTATTGGGAGAGGTTCAATAAGATTTTGGAAACCTACCCAGACCACCAAATCCCTGACCAACTCTTGAGCCAGTACTACTATGAGGGGTTATTGGCTTTGGCAAGAACTCTCAATGATGCCACAAGTGGAGGTGCTCTTGTTGATAAAAATACCTCAATTGAGAAAGATCTCATAAGTAATTGGGATGAAAACACACAACAATTCCATACTCAAGAACATTATCAATTCAAACAAGTACAAGATAACTAATCTGTAGAGCCCAAAAATATGAACGAGTAGATGAGTGAACTTATAGGTCTTGTGAGATAACTAGTGGTAACTTCCAAATCCGGAACTTCATCTTCTAAAAAATATCTATTCTTTGGACCTATCAAGAATTGTGGAATCTGTATCTCTCCATCTCATCCAACTAATACATTTCCACAAATTCAAGAGGATCCATCTGATTCATCCAGACCAATAAAAATCAATGCATCATATGGTCAGTGGAACCCCAACCCTCAAAAATTATGTCAGTTCATTACAAACTTCATCCAACCCCACTCTAAGCCCTTCTCTTATACCTTCAACAAAAGGCTTGAGGTATGGTAATCCCATTTCTCATTCCCCTCAATTCCCTACTAAAAACCGAAACAAATTCCCATACGGTGAAGGTGTTGGTAACTTCCAAAAACCTTACCATTTTGTTCCTCAACCTCAAAGGATCAATCCTCCTCTAGATCCTCCTAGATTCCACTATCCTAATGAGCCATAACAATTCCGAATCCAATATAATCTCTTTCCCAAGAACCAAAATCAAGGAAATCCCAATCTGGGACAAGCCTCTTCTTATAAGAATCTATGGGAATGTTTTGTGGAAGATCTTTCCTCCTTCACCCATTCCAACCATACAAATATTGAAACCTAAATTGGTCAACTTGCTTCCCACCTAATCCAGCAATAATAATAAAATTATTCCCAACTTCCAACTCAACCATTACTCAACCCCAAGGGTAATCTAAGTAAAATTGCACTTATATTGGGGAAGAAAATTTATATGCCTCATGGTGAGCCCTCCAACTCCCCTTTTAATGTTGACCGATAAAATGAAAATAAAAAAAGAAACTTGAAAAGGAATATGAATCCATTACATCACATCCTTCCATTCCACTGAGGAATCCAATTACTTTTTCTCAATATATTTATAAGCCAATTTAGTCCTTTGAGCTCGATCCTGAAATGTTCTACATGTTTAGACATGTTGAAGTCAACATTCCCCTCTTAGATTCCATAAAACAATCCCTATGTATACCAAGATTCTTAAGGAAATTTTCACCCATATGTAGAAAATTAGGACCTTAAAAAATCTTTTTACCCAAGATTCCATACCCATTAAGTGCAAAGATCCCTGTAACTTTATAGTTATATTCCAAATAAGAAGTTCAAGTGTCAATGATGCACTCATAGAATTATGGGCCTAAAAAAGGTCATGCCTAAATCTATCTTCTCTAACCTTGGTCTAGGTCTCTTGCACCTAATGTTTGTTTTGATTCAGTTATCCAATCGAAGAACATCCAATCATGAGGATATAATTAAGTATTTTCTTGTATGGGTTAATAATCTTATCTTCCAATCGTATTTTTATGTCCTTGACATGGAAGGTGAGGCGACCTCTTCTCAATCTCCCTTAATTCTAGAAATACCATTGCTAATGATAGTGAGAATCAAGATTTATGTCCATTCAGTCATATTATCCATGGAATTTGGTGACCAATTGGTTAAGTTCAGCATTTTCCAAGCCATGTGATACCCATATGAGGATCAATCTGCATTCTAAATCCATGCTTCCGAGGACAATTCTAAGAGTCAATTGAACCACATTCCAACATGTTTAACATGTTCTAATGAGATAGGATCTTGTGAAATCTTCACCATGATTAACAATGTTATAAATGGTAAAGTTGATGTTGAACTCTCATTCATTGACATTATCAATCTAGAGGATCTTGGAAACTCTCTTGAATCCCACATCAAATCTAATCTATACTGCTCCACCTTGTATAGTATTAAGGAAAATGAATCAAAACCATCTAAAATCCCATCATCCATTATTGAGTTGTCTAGCCCAAAAATTAAAGATGAGACTGATATGAAACCTCTTCCTAAAAACCTGAAATATGCATTCCTTTTCCATGATCACTATTATCCTGTCATTATCTCTACATCACGCATTGAAACCGAGGAGTACAAAATTGTTCAGGTGTTAGAGGAAAACAAAAATACCATATGGTTGGACCCTAGATGACATAACAAGAGTCAACCATGTTATTTCATGTATCAAATCCATCTTGATGAATCATTTAAACCAATTAGACAACCACAAAGAAGAGTCAATCCACTCATACATGAGGTAGTAAGGGAAGAGATAACCAAGATTCTTCAATATTGTATTATCTACCCAATTTCTGATATTGAATGGGTTTTACCAATTCACATTGTGCCTAAGAAGGGTGGGATAACTATTATCACAAATGAGCATGGAGAGGTAGTCACAACTTGAGTGAAGAACAAATGGAGTGTGTGCATCGACTATAGGAAATTGAATGTTGAAACAAGAAAAGATCACTACCCTCTTAAATTCCTTGATTAGATTCTAAAAAAAATAGCTGGAAAGTCACACTATTGCTTTCTTGATGGATACATTGGATACTTCCAAATCCCAATTGCACCTCAGGACCCAAAAATGACTACTTTAACTTACCCCTTTGGAATATGTGCATATAATAGAATGCCTTTTGGCCTTTGAAATGCTCATGAAACATTATAGAGGTGTATAAGGAGTATATTTTCTAAATTCATTGAACACTACATTGTTGTCTTCATGGATGACTTTACCATTTATGGTGAGTCATTTTAATCTTGCTTGAATTCACTGTCTCTAGTCCTTCAAAAGTGTGTCAAGTGTAACCTTTTGTTAAATTTTGAAAAATTTCAGTTCATGGTTAAAAATGAGATTGTTATAGGGAACATAGTTTCCAAAGAGGGTATTTAAGTTGATCCTAAGAGAATTGGAGTGATACAATCACTTACTGAACCCACCTCTATTTGAGACATTTGTTCATTCCTCGATTATGATGGTTTCTATGAGCGGTTCATCCATAACTTTAGTAGGATTTCCCTCCCACTCACCTGATTTTTTCAAAAATGATGTCACATTCCATTTTGATGAAGTTTTCAAGTGATCCTTTGTTGAACTCAAAATTAATCTTTCATATTCCTAAATAATACAACCCCCATATTGGTCCTTACCCTTTGAATTGATGTGTCATGTTTCTGATAGAGCCGTTGGGGCTGTTCTTGGTCAAAGAAGAGAAAAACTTTCTCATGTAATCTATTATGCCTCAAAAACATTAGATGAAACTCAATATCACTCAACTGTTACTGAAAAAGGAACTTTTAGCAGAGTTTTTTCCCTTAGATAAATTTAGTCTCTATATCTTAGATGCCAAAGTTGTCATCTTCACAGACCATTCTACTATAATGTTCTTACTCAAGGAAAATGATTCCAAACCGAGGATAATAAGATAGATTTTAATTCACCAAGAGTTTGACCTTGAAATCAAAGATAAACCAGGAAAAGAAAACCCTGTGGCTGATCACCTGAGTAGAATTTCCAATTCTTATCATTCAGAAATCATTGATCAAAAATTCCCCAATGAGTACCTTTCATATCTCACTCCAAAGTTACCATGGTATGACCAAATTGTAAAATAATTGGTTGTTGGTATTTTTCCTATATTTGTATTTCAAAAGAAAAAAATGAAGATGAAAATTGATTCAAAATTCTATTTTTGGGAAGATAGTAAGCTTTGGAAAATTGGGCCTGACATGGTAATTAAGAGACGTGTTGATGAAGATGAACATTCCTCCATCTTAAAATTCATTCACTCACTTCCCGGAGGTGGAAAAATGGAACCAAAAAATGACGTCCCAAAATGTCCTAGAATCTAGATTCTTCTAGCCTTCACTCTTCAAGGACTCACATGAGTTCTGTCAATCATGTCCCACTTGCCAAAAGTTTGGCACAATTTCCAAATGAAAGGAAATGCCCCAAAATCCTTTAATATTCTGTTAGATCTTTGATGTTTGGGGAATTAATTTCATGGGACCATTCTACCATTCCAATGGATTCTTATACATTATTATCGTGGTTGATTATGTTTCTAGGTGGGTAGAGGCTAAACCAAATAGAAATGAAGATTAAAATACTATTAGGGAGTTCCTAAAAACCCACATCTTCCACCTATTTGGAAAATGACATGCCTTGATAAGTGACTTAGGAACCCATTTTTGTAATAGAACCATGAAATCTCTTTTAAAAAATTATTTGGTTGTACATAAAACTTCAACTGCATATCACTCCCAAATAATGACATGGATAAAATTTCTAATAGAAAAGTGAAAAGAGTGCTTGATAGAATTGGGAAACCCACCAGAAAAGACCTTCCTGAAAGAGTTGGCGAAACACTATGGGCTTATCAAACTACCTATAAATCAACCCTTAGGATGTCTCCTTTTAGGATATTTTTTTGTTAAATCATGTCATTTACTAGCTGAAATCCAACATAAGTCTTTTTGGGCTACGAAAACCTTTAATTTTGATTGTGAAAAAATATGGTGAATAGAGATTGTTGCAATTAGATGAAATGGAGGAGCTTTGACTTGATTCTTATGAGAATTCCAATTTGTAAAAAGAAAAGGCTAAGGTACTCCATGGAAAACAAATCCTAAAAAAATGTATTCCATGAAGGTGAAAAGGTATTGCTCTTCAACTCTTGATTTCAGCTTCACCCAGGTAAGGTTAATTCTCTATGGGAAGGTCCTTTTATTGTTTCTCATGTTTACCCATTTGGTGTAGTGTAATTAGAAGACCTATATTCCAAAAGAACATTTATGTTTAATGGAAATAAGTTAAACATCACCATGAGAGTACACACATCCCAGTAACCACCTTGACTTCCATTAGATCCACAACTTCCACTGACCCACATCTGGATTGGGACAAAAACCCACCAAATCCAAACCAAGGGGCACCTATTTCCCTTTAACTATCTCTTTATCTCTTTCTATCTCTCCCTATATCTTCTTCTTCTACTCTCTTTCATTTTTAACACTTTCCTAATTACGGTTTTTATTTACTCTTTATCTTTTGTGTGTGTGTCTTGATGAAAAAACTAATACAAAAACCTGTAAAATTGAAAAAAAAATAAAAAAATCACTTAAAAATATGAAAAATAAAGAGTCATAATTAATCACCATCATTTTTTGAAAATTTTTCTAACCATTTTGGGGAGTCAAAATATACGGTTTCATCTCAATTGCTTTTGTTTTCAACTTATATTTTGATAAAGAAAATTGAGTTAAAACCAAAAATTTTGAATACACAATTTTTGATTTGGAAAATGATTTTCACCAACCGTGAGGAATAACGTTAGCTTTCATTACAGGGCCACCTATTTACATATTTTCAAAACGTGTGTTTTTACCCCCATTTTTGAGTCTTGAGTATGTGGACCTTCGAGTTGAATTTCCTACTTTAGTGTACATTAATTTGATTGAGGAATTTTCTAAACCTCATGATCATCATAATAGTCAAATACACTCTCTCTACCCATAAATCAATCTTATTTTTGAAATACCCTTAGATCCTATGAAAACCTTTTCTTTTATATCCACATTACAATCCCAATACCTTATCCCACCCAATATCTACATGGATTTTCATTGAATTGTTTTTGAAATTTAAGAATGGGGGGAATGGATTTCATTTTGGGTACCCTTTATTTATTTCACCATGTTATCATATGCTTTAGGGAAAACATCCATTTTAGTATGGGAGAGAGGTTCTCATTCAGTGTTTTTTGTAAATGTATATATTTTTAACTTGTTCAAATTTTATTGAAATGTGTTAAAAAATGATGAAAAAAATAAAAACAATAAAAAAACAAAAAAAGGTTGTGTGTTGGGCCAGTCAAAGATCACTCTTTCTCAGCCTATGATATTATTAAAACTATTAAAATTAGTGCCATGAGAATATAAAACATGGGTTGGGATATTAGTGTGAGATAAGTTTCATGTTCATAGTTTGAATAAAAAAGAGAAAAAAAGAAAAAAAGAACAATTATGTCATTGGGAGAAGTTTGGTATTCTGTAAATATTTAATCTCATTATCACATTCAAATTTCCTTCCTCTTGTGTGTCTTGTTTCACACAACCATGCCCATGTAAATATGTGTTTCCATTTCCTTTCATTCCTCATTTAAAAAAAACAATTATGCATTTCTTTTTCCATGTTGGTGTTTTACCCCATTTTCTATCTTTTGGATATCATTTTCCTACCATCCCATAGACGAATATAAAATCCTAAAAAATAACTCTTGATTATTGTGCACATTAGGATAGGTAATAGAAGATGATAAGTCCTTCAAATACTAATATTTTCACTTTTTGTTGGTGAAAGAATGAACCTCCATAAATAAATTTTATCATCTTGAGAGGTGTGAGTTTTGAGTTTCCACATTTTCCATTTCTAAATTTGAGCATTAAAAACGAATTATTTTTGAAACATTGTCACTGTTACATTTTTTTGGTAGAATTCAATGTGGAAGAGTGAAATGATCTAATCCTGCCCTGATTGGGGAAAACAAAATTTCAATATTTTCTAGGAGTGAGAATGATTTTTTTATGTTTTTATATTTTTTGCACATGAGGACATGTACAAGATTAAGTGTGGGGGAGTTGATGTTATTAATATTTTCATAACTTTTTGTATACTCCCTTCAGTAAATTTCATGTAAAAGTTCATAATTGGTGTGAGATACCCATGTTTTAATATTAAATATAAAGTTTGAAAATTATTTGAATTATTCCAATTGAGTCAATTTACTATTTCAATTATAACTCTCGCCCTAGTTATCTAAATTGAGTGGTCCTTGTTTTTTTAGGATTCCTCATTCAATATACAATAGATAATTAGAAGGGATCTTGGGCCAATTTTTATATTTGAAGGGTCATATGGCCCTCACAAGAAGGCCTAAAGAATCTCTGAAGAAACTGTACCGTCCATGAAGATTGAATTATTGGGCTCAATCTAGAAGTCCAAATTCCTTTATCCACTCCAAATTTCGGGGAAAAATTCAAGGAGTCATTTATAAAAATTTCAAGGCCCCAATCTGAAAACAATATGCCCAAATGAAGGTTTGACTTCAAGTCCACAATTCTGTTTGGGAATTGAGTTCAACACACTAAATTTGAGATTTCTCTTGATAGAAAGATCCCTTAGGGCCGAGAGTTTTAAGTGTGAAAGAGGATATATAGGTGGACGGGGTTTTATAATAACTATTTATGGTTTGAGGGAATCATCTAATTCTAAAACCAATTCACAATTTGGCCTTGAAAAAGTCTGGATTGAAATTGAGTGATTATCATTGTTTAACAAAACTTCCATAACATTGGATCCTTAAATACAATGGCCACCATATTTTCATAGTATACATTAAACATGTATATATACAACTTTCAAGAAGACGATTTCCCAAGATTATTATGTCTTTATGGTCCAATATTCGAGCCAAGTGGAGGGCAGTTTTGTAAAGTAAATAGACCACAACATTGGGCTATAAATACATCCCCCTCCTCTCCTTACAAGAGGTTGGAAAATAATAATAGATGAGGGTCAATTGGAATGAACCAGGATCTGAAAAAATTATGGGAGGACATTCCAATCTCATGTTTTCCCTTGAGATACCCTTCCTCATCTCTTTGATTTTGTTTACTTTTGTGTTTTTCTTCATTTGTAATCTCGTATGTGTTGTTTTTGAAATTATATTTTAATTAATGTTTCTTATTCATATTATCTTTTAGTCATCCACAATCTGTTCTTAAATATTAATTATGTTAAAATATTTTTATTCATGTTGAAACCCCATCCCTTCTTTCGAATTCTCATTCAATATAAAGTTTGTTTTTAATTCTCATCACCATTCGTGTGTGTGTATTTGACACAAAAATATTTTATTATCCTATTATTTTTGTTCTATTTACAATTAATCACCATAAAAACATATTACCATATTAATAAACATCTTAATGTATGTGTAAATATATCATTTAGGCGAGTCATTATTTGGGGATATTAAGTGATTGAGATCTTTTTCTCGATGAATATTCTTTAAATCAACATTGTGTGTGTTAATATGAAATTTTCATGGATTAATGATATGATTTGTTTGGCATGTGGTTTCCATGGATTATGATAACCATAAATACAATACCATAAACAATATTTTATTATGTTTCGAACCCTATGTTAAGTTAATGCTTGGAATAAATCCTTAACACTTGGGAATTCCAATAAACATGAACTTGTTATATGGGTGTTAATTTAATGAAATATAATTCAAGGCTAAATGATATTACAAGCTTAACTACCTAATGATGAACTCACCCCAATACTTATCAAATTGGTAAATAAATATTAATCAATCACTAATTTCATTTAATCTCTTCAAACAAACCCCCTAATCAAAATACAATCAACTAAAAACAATCCGCTATTAAAAAGTATCATCACCGAGGATTCGACCCGAGTGATTTTATACACATTAGTATAGAAAATGAACCTGGAAAAGTCAATAAGAGATAATCTACCACGCTTTCAGACATACGCTCTTTTTGAAAGTGAGATATTTTTTTTGTGACATTAAATTAGTAAAAAATGGCCCTATAAGAAATGAAGTTTCCGAAAAAAATAGTGAAAATGATGTGAAATACTTTACATATTATTGAAGTTGATTGACTATGAATTCCTATTTGTGATAAAAAAATGTTGTGTTTCTAGTTTCTCTTTCAGAATCCAAATAGAATCCTCAATGAACATACAATTGGGAATCGGGATCCATAGCCAGCCTATGTGAAATCACACAGGAGTAATGTTTTCCATGAACTATTAGATAATGTCACCTCAATTTTATATTATTATCATTGCCACAAAAAAAATATACTTTGAGGAACTAATGTATAATATCACCCACATAATACCTATAATATTTTATGGTGAATGATACACTAAGGGGATACCTCTATGATAACATAGTTCTATC
The DNA here is from genome assembly GCA_963277665.1 of Viscum album. Classification (NCBI taxonomy): domain Eukaryota; kingdom Viridiplantae; phylum Streptophyta; class Magnoliopsida; order Santalales; family Viscaceae; genus Viscum; species Viscum album. The sequence goes on along the minus strand of OY728139.1, from coordinate 1,493,235,370 downwards.
TTGGGGATATTTCCATATTATAGAGCTTAGATGACATATAATTCCTCTATGGTGAAAATCTAGTAGGGGGAATGTTTAACCCAATATTGTGCTGGATTCGATACCATAAAACCAACTTACTTTTTTATTTTGATTATCATAAGATTTAGCGAATATAATATTAATAATTATCTAATTACATGATGAGTTTTCTTTTTTATCACATTAATATGATAATGTCTTAATATTATTGGCCACATATAAAGGTTATAGTAGGTCCCTATAATTATGAGAACCTTGAATTACAATGAAAATATTATTAAAGATATGTTATATGGTCAGATGAAATATATATAATAAGATATATATAATGTTATACTATCATCTATTAGAGGATCATAATAAATTAATAATTGTTTTCATAAATGTTTCACTTTGTAATATGTAAAAGAAGAGGTTGATGGGTTTCATTTGATTATAGAATAATCATTTTTATTAGAAATTACCCCAAAACACCGATGATCTATCTCAAAGGAATCAAACATAAAAGGTATTTGAAAAAGAGGGCACGTAAATGGCTTACCTAAAATACTTAAACATCAATAACATCCAGCTTCATCTTCGATGGAGTTAGACTGATGATAGTCAGGATGAACAATAGATGAATAAATCCTACCTCATAAGGGAATACACCATCCAATAAATCCAAAAATTATTTATGAGGACCCTCAAATTATTTAATGCGTGACAACACATTTTCCACTCAATTAACAAGATTCACGAATGAAAGAGATATTTTCATGGCTCAATCTTGGCTCATGTATTCCACACAACCAACAAGAAAAGATCACATCCTCTTATATGAATCATTGATTCTCTTCGTTTAATGAATTTTTTTAGTCACATATGAAATGGTTTTAGTGCCATCTCATTACACTCAATTATTTTACCCATTGTAGTACTCATTCATTGAACACTTCAACGAATATGGTTCACAATCCATAAATAAACCAACGCCTTTGTTTGTAACTAATGAAAATGTGTAGGGGAAGGACACAACACTATCCATGCATTACATGCCTACTAAACCAAGAATATATATCGACCACAGTTTCACATAAACCACCATTCCATGGTGGTTCCCATTTTAGTTCATATCCAAAAATCAACCACTTGTACTAAAATAACATAATTAATTAATGATAAACTTCACAACTCTTTGTGAATTCATCTGAAACACTTTTTGAATAAAATTTTAAAAAAAATTCCAGAATAATTTTTTTTACAAAACAAAATCCTTATCGAAGGTCCTAACTATGTGACCCTACAATAATTTGTAGTATAGAAAAAAAATATGAAATCCATATTTCAGATATGTAATCACTGACAATCCTCTAGAAAAGAATCAATAAAACTCATGCTACTAAGGGGTTTGGTGTGACCTCCACTAAACATACTAATATATCTATATATACATTTCCTCCATTATAACAACCGTAACCCCGATAGACCAGATTCAGTGGTTATTTTATTACAACGACATATATATAACAGATCACATCACCAAGGATTGATCAGTTAAGGAGTTTTGAAGAAATATTTACATAGATGGTACCCTTATTTCATTGGTAATTAAATATAGAACATAACAAATGAAAATAAATTATTTCCTTGATAATTATTCAAAAATTTCATCTTCATAACATGGGGAAGGAAAAAAAATAAAAGTGAAAGACCTAATTCCCAATAAAGGTTAGGTACAATGAAAGATAAATTGAATCAACAAGTATAATCAATATGAAAGGTAAATAACTGAAAAACACATTCCAATCAATAAACAGAGAATGAGAATGCATCCATATATTTTTTCATAGTGATAATCCACTAGAAAATAATAAATATATTCTAAATTTAAGAAATTTTTTATTATTGGAAGTCATGTATATTAAACATGAACCACTATACCATCAAGAACATTCACAAGATGGTTTAGGTATATGGGTAGAAACCTGTATTATTCTACTTGGAAACAAACATGAAGTGTTTGTTGCAAACTGATTTCGTCTCATGAGACTACACATGCATTGAGGGGATTCTATTAACCAGCCCCAACCCATAGGAATTCTATTAAATGTTCCCCAACCCATGTAATAACATTCCAAATAATTCTTTAAATACTAGTTTAATAAATAAAAAATATGGCTTAAAAAATATCCTTATTAAATAAAATATATAGAATTATCATCATTTTCCCAGTTAATAAAATACCTATCATTTTAAAAATTGTATGAAAAATGGTATACCATGTAGAAAGTAATAACATCCATGTAAAAATGGATTCAAAAGTGGAAATAGGAATAGATCATGATAAATTATGTCTAACTAAAGTGAAAAAAAATGTAAAAACAGCGTTTAATAAGCTTTATAAATGAGCCACTTTAGTGAAGTTTAAGGGGAAAATTTAATGAGTCTTAAAGTGGACAAGATAGTTTTTTTATGATGAAATGAGTGGTTTTAGAAAAAAACGGTAGATTAAAACATATTATGGAGTGTACATGGAAATGGTTTATAAATATGTAATCTCCCTTTAATTAGGGTTTCTTATCAGGATGGATTGAGAAGGGAAACTTTTAAAAACATGTATTTCCCATAAAAGAAGGATGAATTTACATAGATCCATAGGTTTGAAACATATAAAGAAGCATTTATAAGAAATATATAAAAATAAGGAATAATTATATTGGGATAAAGAGAGAGAAAGCATAACCTAATGGTAAATATGAAAGTTTAGATAGATCCCTTACCACTTTGTAATTAATTGAATCGTATGCCCCATAAAATTAATAAACCTAGAAATAAACCTTGAATACCATAAAGATAAATGGATTCATGATATAATATTTAAAATGTGATGAATACATACACCACACACAAGACGTATGTGGTGAATAATACATTTATCAAAATAATAAAAGCGAGATTGGAAACCCCTACCGTATGTCAGAAAGCATTCTTCACTTGTACTTAATGTCCTAGATTATCAAATAAGATTAAACAATTAGTTAATTAATTACATGTTAAAAATGTATTTGATTTATTATACTTTTATAATGTTTATTTATGGCCTTTTTGATGAGTTATATGATTCAATTTCATCATTCCAAGAGTTTTCATTTTCTTGGTTTTCATGATCAGTTCTCTTTCATATAAGTACGGACGTGCATGTAAAATGGGAAAAATTATTCAGAATTGAGAATTATGTCTTATTAATGAACATACATATGTTTAAATGATATTATATATAATTCAGTAATATTATATGAGGATGACTCATTAGATAAAATGTTAATGAAAATGATTTAATTTATTTTGAAGGTTTTTACAACCATCACAAACTAATAAAATGTTATTTAATATCATGTATATATATTGGTTAAAAAACATTATATATCTTATAATATTTATTATAAATTATACTTTCACAATAATAATGGTATTATGACAATACATGAATGTTGTAAAGTAAAATTAAAACACATATCCCCCGATGAAGGTAAATTGACACAACATGGATGATATTTTCATTTTTAGAATACATAGAAAGGAATAAGGGGTTTGATGATGTATATTCAATTAAAATAATAAAATTATAGTATATAAAAGATACTATATTTATCATTCATGTTTTTATGGAGGAGGTAAGGAGAGGTAAAAAAGTAAATTAAAAGAAACTAAAATAGAAAGAAAGAGGATTTTATCCTTTGTATAGCATGTCCCTAAGAAATTCCTTAAGGAACTTGTGATTAGTATTTTGGTGAGAACAAAAAGACCAGGACTTTGAGGAGAGGTTTTGGAGATTAATTGGGAAGAATATATTGAATATCCAAATCATTGAATATGTGAGGAGAAGAGGTGGCGAGGGTGGGAATTTATAGGGAGAAGAGAGGGGTCTTTTTGATTATTTTATCCATTTGTTTATTATTTTTTGATAAAGGATATTAGTAGTGATAATTATTGTAGTAAAGTAAAGTAACTAGTTCATGTGAGTTATAACTAATAGTTCTTACACCATCCATACCTCATAGTTGACTTAATAATTCATGTATTTAGCTAATACCGTAAATTACCATATTTGACTATTCAAAAAAATTCAACTATTTTAGAAAAATATCAAAACTATACCCTAACAAATTTTCGATGTTTAGATTTAATAAATGGACTTCGTTTTTTGAAAATAATTTTTTAAATATGATAAATTTAATTATTAATTAAAATAATTATTTATTTGAAAAATACATATTTTAAAATCATAATCGATTTTCTGACACTTTGAAAAACTACTTAAGGACCCATAAAATTATAATATAATCATAAGAAACAAATTTTAAGTTATGCATATATTTTATGAAAATCAAATTTCGTTAATTATAGTATTATAAATAAACATTTATGTTTTACAAAAATACAAACACTTAATTTATCATTTTACAATATTTATTTAATTATTCTATGTTATAAATATATCATGTTCTCATTTATGATATTCATAAATTTTATTTATACTTTCATAGGTTAGGAAATTATCCTAATGGCCACATTAATATTATAAATGGTAACATTACTATTCCAATGGTCATGTTAATATTTAATAGTGTATCATGGTTCGTTTAAGCTACAAGCTATCGAATAAATTGATTTGATTTAAGAAGATAAATATGGTATAATATTGGGGTGTTATATTTTCCCCTCATTTAAGAAATTGAATAGTCCATAGTTTAAACTTGTGATTGGTAATAATGTAGTTCTCATTTTAAAATACCCTTGTGTAAATCCCACATCATCAACAGGGCTGGTAAAAACGTCATGTTAATGGAGAGAATGGACAATGTGATAGTCCCCACAATACTAGGTTTCTCTATAGGAGAACATTTGTGGGAGATTAAAACATGGGCATGAAAGAAAATATGAATACCAGGTTCTGATGGAGAGTGATAGAGAACATTTTCATTAGAATGTCTACCATCCAAAAACCATTAATTTATAAACGGTTAAAATACCATTGATTTATTTTAAATAAAAGTAAACAAATATTGTTTTTATTATAAAAATAATTTCCCTAAAGTGGAGGGTTTATTTTCCAATAAAAATAATCACTTAATAAAATTAACTTATTTTGTTTATTTAATGTCATAATGTCATCCTTTTGTTTTTATTCGATCTTTCTCTACTTAATTTCTTAAATATGAAGATGGATATTTAAGAAAAAAATTACACCTGAATCAATTTTATGAATCATAAGATCCTCAAGTCATTCCATCAACATTTAAATGTTTACTAAAATAAAAAAATATTTCATAGGTTATTAAAAATATAAATCAATATTTAATATTAATAAATAATATCCTTAATCCATTCCATTAGTAGGTAACCTTATGACTCATCCAAAATATGCCTATACAAATTCTAAGAAAAAAATTTTATAAGGTCACAAAATTTACAAAATAAAAATAACGTAATATTTCCATAAATTATGTAGCTCCTATTATCACATAAAAACATATGAATAGCTTTATCCCCTTTAAAACTTTATAAAATATGCATTCTTCAATGAGTAAAATCTCAAGTTGTTGAATATATTCCTTAAATTCAAACATCTAATAATTCTATCATAACAAAAATCACCTTCATGATCACCAATAATATCCCATCAACATCTATTCATTATTATCTCAACATCAAGTGCATATTTTGGGTTATCTTTCCCAAGTCATGTGTTTCCAAGAATATCAAATTACAAAATGATTTATTCTCTTGTTTACTGGTGTTATTCATCACATGCTTCTAATTTCATAATGAGAAATTACTACAGTATAATCCTTATACATATTACGATTCTTATAACCATACCATTATACTAAAAAACATAATTATCCAATCCAAACACAATAATAATAATAATTCTTCTTCATACATGGTAGTATCACAAGCATGAACGTGATCCATTATTCTCTTTTAGGGTTATATTCCTTTGACACATTAAACATTGATTTTCATAGTGTCATAGATCCTTTATGTTGAATCATTGTACATTGGAAACTTTTTTCTTAACCTTTAAGTCACATGAACAGAGAAATTTATCTCCACACTTATAGTAAACTAACATCCCTTTAAAGAAAGTACCATGGTTTTTCTTTACACAATTATCACATGTGGGAACATTTTCTTTACCTTCCTTCCATTATCCAACATTTTTATAGCTGTATTCTTGTTCTCATGATTCCCTCAAAATCTATAATACTTATAGAATTTTTTCACTTGATCATTAGCATATGATATTATATCCTAATATTAGGAGAATGATTGGGAGATTTTTTCCCTTTGAATGATTGGCATAAGACCATAAAATATTTGATCCTACTTACTCTTTGGATCATTTTCATTAGTGTGGTTCTCATTCCTACTAATAGGTTCCATTTTTGAATGATGACATATACTAGATTAGATGATATCATTATAAAAAAGAATGTATAATACCAAAAATAGTGAATTAGTTATCATAAATTGAAAATTTTATTCATAGATAATCTCAAAAACATGGTTTTTGGGATGCTATTTTACAGTTATCATCAATGTCTATAGTTGGGTTGTGTTCCCTATTTTCGGAATTCCTAAATATAGTCCCCCAGGATTCCATTAATGTCTCTATGATACCAACTATAATAACTTTGACCCCAGTATCTGAGATTCTGTGGTTATTTTATTACAATAGAATATATTCAAGAGATCACATAACCAAGGATGGATCAATTAAGTAGTATTTAATAACTGGATACATTCATGGTCCCCTAATTACATTGGTAATTAAAAATAGAACACAAAAATGTAAAATAATCTGCATCCATGAAAGTTATTCAAAATTTGATTTTCATAACCTGAGGAAGGGGAAAAAATAAAATGGTGTTCTCAAATGTTCAGTAAGGTTTAGGTTTAGAGTAATATAACTTGAATCAATAACTATAATAATTATTGAATGGTAAATAACTGAAAACCTCATTCTAATTAATAAACTGAGAATAAAAATTCATCTATATATTTTATCATGGTGAAAATCGTCTGAATAATAATAGATAAATTCTAAATGTTGGAAATTATTAATTATAGGATATCATGTATCTAGAACATGAACCATTATAACTTTAAGATCTTTCACAAGATGGTTTATATATATGGGGTTAAACCCATCTAATTATGCTTGGAGATAAATAAAAATTCTTTGTCACCAACTAATTTTTATATCATGAGACGACCGGTGCATAATGGGGCTTGAATTAACTGGTCCCCAACCCATAGGGTTAATAATAAATAGTTCCCAACCCATGTCATGCTGGTGTAAATAATATCACATATATTTATTTAATTAATGAATAATGTGCCTTATCATCAAATATCATTATTAAATAAAAGATAAAAAATTATCAATATTTCCTAAATTAATCAAATAACTATCATGTTAAACACCATATGTAAAAATGGAATACATATTAGAAAATAATAATATCCATGAAACAATGGATTTAAAAGTATAAATAGGCATATATCATGATAAATTATGTCCAAATGAAGTGAAAACATCTAAAAAGAGTGTTTAATAAGCTTTAGAAAAGATCCACTTTAGTGTGGTTTAAGGGATAACATTAAATAGTGTGAATGAGGAAAATATAGTTTTTCATTATGAAATGAGTGATTTTAAAAATATAATGGTGGATTAAAATATATTCTTGAGTGTATTTGAAAATGGAAAATAAATTTGGATGCACCCTTTAACCAAGTTTCCTTATCGGGATGAATTGAATATGGACCCTTTAAAGAACATGTATTTCACATAAAATAAGAATGAATTGACCTGGATACATAATTTTGGAAGATTTATAAAGAAATTTCAAGAAAAATATAAAAATAAATAATAATTACATTGGTATAAATATAGAGAAAGAGTAACCCAATTGTAAATTTGAAGGTTCTGAGAGATCCCTTACTATTTTATAATCAATCAACTCCTATTCCACGTAAAATTAATAATCATAAAATGAAAAATTGAATACCAGAAATATAAATGGATTAATGATATAATATATCAAAGGGAAAAAAATAAATAAACAAAACACAATTAATAAGTGGGTAATAAGGCATATCTCATAGAAATAAAAGTGAAATGAGAAACCCCTTACCTTATGTTTAAAAGCATTATGGACTTGTACTTAATGTACTAGATTATGAAATTAGATTTATTAATTTATTTATCCATAAAATTTTCTATATGTATTTTATATAGTATAATTTCATTATGTTAATATAATATCCTTTTATTAGTTATAAGATTAACTTTTTTTCGTTTTAGGAGTGTTCATTTTCTGGGTTTTCTTGATTGATTTGCTTGTCTAGAAGCATGGAAGTTCTTGTAAAATGGGAATAATTTTATAGAATTGAAATTAAATGTTATTAATGAAAATATATAATTTTAAACTATCTTATATATGATTTGTTTATATGGTATGAGGATGACTCATTATATAAAATGTTAATGAAAAAGATTTAATTTATTTTGACGGTTTTTATGACCATCACGATATTATATCATTTTATTTGATATAATGTTTATATATTTGTTCCATAACAATTTAAAACTTATATTATCTATAATAAAATCTTATTTTACAACAATAATGGTTTTATTACAAAACTTGAAGGGAGAAAATGAAAATGAAAATGCATTTTCAATGATGGCAGTAAATCCTTACATCATAGACCATGTTTTGATTTTTGGAATAAAAGAAAGAGGATAAGTGATTTTATGTTTGATATAAAATTTAAAAAAAAAATCAAAGTATATATTAGGTAATGGAATTATCTTTCATGTTTTTATAGAGGAGAGAAAGAGATAAAATAAAAATAATTAAAAGAAATTAAAAGAGAATGAAAGATGACTTTACCTCTTTTATAAAATCTCCTTTAGAACCTCTTTAAGGAACACAAGATTTCTATTTTATTGAAGCAAGATAGAACAAGACATGGAGAAGAGGTATGTTATAGGAATCAGAAATTATATAAGCAATATCCAAATCATATAAGCTATGAGGAGAATAGGTGGGATTTACAAGGAGAACATAGGGGTGTTTTTGATTATTTTATTCATTTGTTTATTATTTTGGATCAACAATATCAATAGAAATAATTCTTGAGGCCAATTATTGAAACTAGTGAATGGGATTTTGAACTAGTAGTTCTTACATCATCCATACATCATCCATGACTCAATTATTCATGTATTTAGCTAGTACCGTAAATTGCCACTTTTCCGTGTCCACTAAAAATTCAACTCGTTCAGAAAAATAAAAAAATCACCATAACAAATTTTTAGTATGAAGATTTTAAAAATGGACTCCATTTTTAAAAAATAATATTCTAAATATGATAGATTTAATTTTTTATTAAAATCTTCATTTATTCAAAAATACCAATTTTAGAATTATAACAAATTTTATGACACATTGAAAAATTAATTAAGGTCTCATACAAGTACATTATGATCATAAGACAAAAAGATATTAATTTATGTATCTATTTCATGAAAATATTTTTTTAATTATTATATTAATTATAAAATTATAAATATTCATTTATGTTTTATAAAAATACCAACACTTCATGTATCATTTTAAAACATTTATTTTCTTATTTTGTGATATAAATATATTATAGTTTCATTTTTTTGATGACTAAATTTTATTTATACATTCATAGATGAGTTTATTATTCTAATGGCTGCATTACTATTCCTAATGACCACATTAATATTCGAACATTCATGTTAATATTTAATAGTATAACATGGTTCATTTAAGATATAATCCATAATATGTATCATGTACATCACATTAATAACTATATAATTTAGTTTTCCTGGAACTGATTGGCCACTAGAAATGGAACATATTAATCTGGTATAGGCCCCTCATAATTTCCTAATTATCATAAAAGGAAACACCATGTCAGCGAATACATCACATGTTATTCACCTATCTGATAATGTAATCACATGTCACTTATATAAGTAATGGACCACAATATATATGAAACAACTAATAATGGACATGTATTTCTTCAGTCTAATTATATCCAGGACTATATGTTTTTCATTTTTACAAGTGGAAAAAATACCATCTTGGTTGTGATCTGAGAAATGACATGTTTAGAAACATACCCAACCACCCCCTGATTAGATAAGTTCATATAAAGACTTCTTATAAGTAGGGTAAGAAAGTATTAAGGTTCCCTTGAATGTTATCTCTCCAACCTCAAGTAACATGGGGTGTTTATAAGCATAACCCCCTAAGTATATTAATGACTGGACGAAATTCCCTAAGATATACTTTAGCAGTTCAATCCAAGTAATAAGTCTCTACATGTTACCTGATGAATCTAGCCATCATACCGCACATATAACCAATTGTATAGAGTAAAAAATTATATTCATCCTAACATTTTCATTTCACCATAACCCATAAAACTTTTGATGAACATTGATAAGGGAAAAATTAAAGTTATACTTTGCGGGGATGATATATTCAAGGTTCAGGTCAAATAATTTACAGAAAAGATAAATTTTTATAATATGGTATTTACTTAATAATAACTTATTACATTTACAACTATTACATAAGTATTTCATACCAAGAAATTCACCATGAACCTCATTATTTTTATAAAAAAATAGTTTCATCAATGGATCCAATACATTTTCCTTTGTAGCAACACAACTGATATTTACATTTACCATCTCAATGATCTCTTATGTAATATGGTATTTGTGAAGGATATGTTTAGTCCAATGGTGATATCATGGTTCCTTAGTTTGAGAAACAACCCCATTGTTGTCTAAATATAGCTTAATTTCTCCATTGATGTTAGGAACCTATGTTCAAAAATGAATATCTTGATCCAAACATCTTTCTTCCCTGCCTCAGATGTATATATGTACTCTTTCTTTAATGTTGAGTCTACTATAGTGGCTAGTTTGGAACCCTTATAACTAGTATCTCCTCCATTCATGAATAACGTAAATCATGATTGTGATTTCATATCATCTGTTTTATATTGAAAACTAACATATGTGTTTCCCTTTTCAAAAATCTCATCCTCTCCTCCAATGATTAAGAACGTATGATTAGTCCTTCTCATGTACTTAGGAAGGTTTTTCACAATACTCTAGTGACTACTACAAGGATTAGATTTGTATCTACTTGTTATAATCAAATCAGGAGAGATATCGGGTCAAATACACAACAAGGAATATGTGATAGATCCTATGGAGGATGCGTAAATAATCATATATATCCTTTATAAATCCTTAAAAGGATATTTAGTCTGTATAATATACAGGGAAGGAAACATTGTAAAAGATCCATTTTTGGTAAACATATTTATTAGTTTAGAAATATATGTGTTTTGAATCAATCTAAAAAACTTTTATATTTAAATTTTTGGATCTGCATACCGAGTAATTCAGAAGATTCACCCCTGTATTTCATTGAGAAACATTTATCTATTAACAAATTCATATAATGAAGTGTCATGACATCATTTATGATAATAAGTATTTCATCCAGATAAAATATTAGAAAAACTATGATTCTGCACTAGACTCTTATACATATGAGAATCATCAACATTTTTCATGAAACTCAAATAATTGATTATATCATCAAATCAGATATTCAAAGAATGTGAAGCTTGATTCAGTCCATAAATGGATCATTGCAACTTTCAATCCTTATCAGTCTCATTTGGAACTTCAAAAAACTTGGGTTGTATCATTAATAGACCCTACGCTAAATTAACATTAAAGAATTCTATTTTAAAATCCATTTGATATATCTCGTAATGATAATGAGATGATATGTCCAGAAAAATATGAAAGGAAATTATCATTGAAATAGGTGAAAAGATCTCTTCATAGTCAATACGACGATTGTTTTGTAACTTTTAGACACCAAGGGTGCTTTATAGGTATACACACTACCATATATGTTCGGTTTCTTGAATGAAACTCTCTTACACCCTATGGGCCTTACCATTTCATGTTCTTCCACCAAGTTTCAAACATGGATAGTGTACACGGAGTTTATCTTAGAATCTTGGGATTTAAAGGATTTTTCAGAATCATAACTGCCAATGAATTTATGGTAAGTGTTAGGTTACTCATTTATTACCATTACCTCATCATCATTTTTATGTTAAATCCATATCTCCTTATATCTTGATAAATACTAATAGGTCATCGAGGTTCATGTGCAACTAGAGTTATTTTTTATTCTACAAATCTTTTTGGAAGTCACTTAACCTCCATTTCTTGAACACATCCTATTTTTTGGTCTTGAACTTCTCTATGTTCAACTTCCTCTAACAAAAAACTCAACTCATATTTTATTTTTCATGGAAAAAACCAGTATAATCCATAAACATGTTGTGTACAACTGGGTTTTAGAGATAGTTACCGTTAGTTTCTTTGGGATATCAAATAAATTAGCATGTTTCCAACTTAATTGTAATCTTATTATTGATCCCAAAGGACTGGAATTGTATTTTATTTTAAATAAAGGGTCAACATGTATTGGATATTATATAAAGAGGTGAATTTAAGAACCATAGGGAATGACTATTTTCTATATAAAATGTGGTGATTATTCAACCAATCTTAAATATTAAGGTCACATGTGTATGGTGTTTAAGAACAGACACATTATTATAAAAAATGAATAAGGATTATGGACATATGTGAAATCGTACATGATGTTTTGTATTGTCTTGGATGCTTCTATGTAGGTAGATATATTGTGTTGATTCTTTTGATTGGTGGTGTTAAGATGGTCTATATCCTCCATAGCAACTTTTCTCACCTCCTCCTGGTGGGTTTGGTTTTATTGTTCAGTTTTTGTTTTTTTTCTACCAATGGTTCTTTTTGGTTTGTGGATGGCCTATTTTGGGTTTCTTTTATAGAGCCAGTTGTGATTTCAGGATCCTTTTAATCGACACTTATCATAACCACTTCTCTAGAAATCTCTACCCCAGCTTCTAGTGTGGCGTCATCCGAGGATGTAATCTCAAAAGTTCTAAGACTCGGCGATGGGATAGTTGACATGGGCACTATTAAGGGTGGAAATGGGATGGGTGGTTTGTGGCCTACTATATTCCCTTTTATTTGGGTGGTCTTAGTATTGGTCTTGGTTCTTTGTCCAACATTCTTATAGGCCTTCTATGTTTGGTCTACATAGTTTTGGTTCTCACATAACGTTAAAGTGATTTTATTTTAAAATATAAAAAAATTTGGTTGTGAAGAAGGAATATTTCTAAAAAATCTATACGTATTAATTTTCTATATATATTTTTTGGTGATTTTTATATAAAAAATATATCCAAACACATAATCCATAAAGTGCATCTAAATATTTTAGTGTGGGAGCTATATTAATTAAAAGGGAGACTCATCCATACTAAGTAAGTATGGTGACATGGGTGAGCTGTTGTGGGTTAGAAGGTGGATTCATAATACCCACATGAACACGCATGGTTAAGAAAACATGTTTGTGGGAATGTGGGACTATGTAAAGAGGTGAGACCCATGTGAAGACCATGTGTGAGGTTTTTTTCTAGGAGTGGATTCTGGGATACTCGCATTGAGCCATTTTAGAGAGTGGTTTAATTATTAATCATGGCTCAATCGAATAGATAATCAATGTGGGATTCAGTCTCATGGGACAATATAGCTCCACCTTTAAATGATATGTAAAGAATGAGTGGTCTATGATGAGATTTATCTGAGATCATCGATCTACACCAATGATTTGTCTTCAAACCTTAATCCTCAAGGTTTCCACATGCATAATGGTATTAACAGTTGATCATCTTCTATGATAAAACTGATGAAGTGAGAAGTTCTCTCTCTAACCAAAGACCATTCATACATATGTTAAAATTTAAGATAATTGTTGAATGAAAGAAAAGAATGATTTCATGAAGAGAAGTGTTATCACATGGAAGCTAATCTAATACATGAATCCATGCTAAAAATCAACATGTGAAAAAAAATGTATCACATGATGATTTCATCTTAGGAATCTTCTGTCATGTTATTACTTAAACATTTTTCCATTAAATATCCACTAAGGATTCCCATAAATATTTAACATATTAAGAAATGAACTAATGTGTCCCATGATTAAGATAAGATATCATGTGATAATGAGATCATTTTTCACTCCATGAAGTTTAGAATAGGTAGAGTTTTAGCATCCATTTAGATATCAAGATCATAAAGAGACCTTCAGTCACCATGAAAGCCATATGAGAGGTGGAATGAATTTTCCTATAAATATTGAGGAGGTTAGGGTATTGTGAATATTACATTTTAATAATTTAGAGAGATATTTTGATCGAATTAACTGAGCATAAATATATATTGATGCATAAAGAAGAAAAAATATACATGATCTGGGTATGTAAAGGATAACATATAGAATGTCCTTGTCCCTCAAAGAAAAAGAATCACCCACAAACCTTACCAGGCTTTCATGAAGGAATAATTTTTTTTCGTGACTCATTGATTGAAATTATAAATAGAATTTATTAAACAATGAATGTTGATACACTATTTATTTTTTATGTGAAGCGCAATTAATATCACAAGAAGGAAGTGTTCTTGAAGATAACAAATCAGGTAAAAATCTATTTTTATGGGAATGTCTAGACACAAGATTGGACCGAAATAATATTTTTATACAGTACAAGCATTCCATGAATCCTTAGTGTCAATATTTAATTTCATTTAGAAATAACATAAAATAGTGATAATGAAAAAGGGTTATGTGAAATATTGATGATCTATGAATTTTTTCATGCGTGCATGTATTAAATTGAGTATTCAAAGAAAAATCATTTTGAGATTGTGAAATGTTATTTTGGAATAAAATAATATTGAAGAACTTGTGTTAATCACTTATACACATTTATTTATGGTTGATAATTCATCTGGATAAGGATTAATTTAATCCCACAAAATTGACATGATTGAGCCTACAGATCATATATTATGATCAGAACCAATTTGAGTAAGACCACCAACTATAACTCATCTGGTGAAAATGAAATTAAAGAGGTGTACAAGAAAACATAAGATCTAGAAAGATCATAGATAAGTATGAACATATATTATTAAAGAACCAACTAGGAAGTTGAAGAGATCATCCTATATTGGATCTAGTCTTGGAGAAGGAAGGATACTATGTAATGAAGTAGAATGACCATATTTTGGGAATAAAGAATGTGAAGGATAGTATGGAATCTAGTAACAATGTGTAAATATGTATAAAGAAAATACAACATGGAACAATGAGATATAATATAGTGTGAATCTGTATTGGTGATTCTAATTGATTCATATAGCAAAGAATCTATGTTTGGAGGATTAACCAACATGAGAAGGAGTAGACTCACATTGAGATCAATCACTATAAATCATTATGTTCAAAGTTTTTATTTACTGCATCATTCAAGGAGAGGCTAAAGAAAATTAGGAGATTGGATTGAGTCTTTCATTGGTCACAAAGGTTGAATTGAAAAGGAACTATTTCTAAAAATAAAAAGGGATCACTAATTCACCCCTCTTAGTGCTCACAAAAATATTTGAGATCTAGAATTGTTATGAGAGTAACAATAACCTTTTAATGATATAATACTCTATTGAGAATCTAGAACATTAATTATTTTATTAGTTGGTGTTTTTAGTATTTCATGAAAATGTATACCAAGGATGAAAAAAATGTTACCATACCTACTATCATTTGTTATAGAAGTAATAGATACAATAATTTTAGGATTTCTACATTATGATGACCATTATTCTACAAATTTTATAGATAAGAAGAATATGGAAATGTATTAAATTATTATAATACTCTACATATGTCACTATTTGAGAAGATATACAATAAATTCATGGGACAAACAATTTCTAAGGAGATTTAGGAAAAATTAAGTACAGTTATCAGGGAAATATAAAAGTTAAGGAGGAAAAAATTAACGTGTAGAGAAATAGATTTGAAGATATAAAAAAGGATGTCGATTATAGTATTGAAGACTAATTTACAATATAAAATGGGAGAGTTAGTAAAATCAGAGGTTTTAACAAGAAGTTTTATGACACAATAATTTTAAATAAGTTAATCATAAATATTCTAAATATATTTGATATAATGTTTTATACAGTGGAAGACCAATAATATATTTCATTGTCTAAAATTCACTATATTATCATAGAATAGAAAATTATAAAAACAACCTCCTTTAAGAAGAAAGAAACATATGTCATGGATTTTTGAATCTATGATAATTGGTAATGAAAAATATATATGAAAACAAGAGTTATGTGATTCTAAAGATGAAGAAAATGAGAAGGATTGCCTTCAAATAATATACTTATTTAAAAATATGTATAAAAAGGTCGAATAAGAAAATTAAATTATACACTAAATATTTTAAATAGTAATAGTGTTGTAAATTGTTCATATGAATGTATAAAGAAGAAATATAATGTCACTGAGAATGATAAAGATGAAGAAAACTTTTAAGAGAAACATATAAAAAATAGAAAAGGTGAATATGAGGAGAAACAAAAGAATTAATCAAGGAAAAATAAAATAAATTTTATGATAAGGGATGTTAATGAATATTTTCTTTATCATTTATTGGGAAAAAATATAAACAATGTTCTTGAAATGATGCATGTTTAATGGGAAAATTTGAAACAGTTAAAGACACTTTTAATGTTGTAGAAGGTAAAGAGAGAACTAAAATAAAATGGTTATTAATAGATAATCTTGATGCTAATCTGGAGAATCATCTGAAACTCAATAAGGATAAAATAAAAATATTAAAGGATAATGAAGGGAATGTTAAGAAAGAATGGGCAAATATAAATGAGATAAGGTAATATATGAAGAAATTATCTGATCTAAAAAGGAAACTAATGGTTTTTGAAGAAAAATAACTTTGAAGAGAAGAGATTAATAAGAATAAAATTAAATTCATTGAAGAAAAATAGTAAAACATGTTAAAAATAGGAAAACATTAAAATATATTGAATGATATTGAAGAAAGAATTTCTAGGAAATAGGAATAACTATCAAACACACAATCTATCCACCTTTTCGCTCAACGTGATTTGAAAAAGATGATAGAAGACTAAACCAAAGTTGTTAAGATTGTGAGAGAATATTTTAAAGATTATAAAAATAATTTTCCATAGAAAATGGTTTTCTCCAAACCTAATTAATCTAAACACACATATGTAATTTCTAACAGCTAATGTATAAAGGATAAGACTATATCTGGAAGGATCTAAAGAACAAATGAGAAAACATCTTCCACAAAGGAAGAGTGTACTAATTCAGATAGAACGTTTCCACTAAATAAGAAACACACAAAATAGTTGAAAATATATTAATAATAATCTATATATAAGAACTACTATCAGTATGTAATATCAATGTTAATATGTTACTACTGTTGTTGTGGAGTGTTGGGTTGTAAGATCTGACATTTGAACTTATAGTTTTTCCAAACAAAGGATTTAAATATCTTTTCAAGAGGAATTTTATAAGGAATCGTTAACGAAAGAAACCAAATATTCTATAAATAGAACATTTATAACATTTTCAAAATAATTACCTTTCTTAAATAATTATTTTAACTCATTTTTTGAAAAGTGAATAAAATGATACAAACTTTAAACAGTTTTTGGAGAATAACATTTCTATGATCTTGAAGTACTAGGTTTGTTCATCCTTCTCAGTCTGTAATCATTAATATTATTAGAGTTTTTAATTTTAAATAATGATGAAAAATATTTTGAGAGGGTTTTAGAAGAAGAAAATTTTCATTCTTATGGTTTTCAGGTGACATTTTAGACTCTTGAGAAACAATATTGAGTCATAATTTTATATTTTTAATAAAAAATAATGTTTTATATAAGAAAACTATTTTGAAAGAATAAATTTACATAATTTAATAAAATTTATAAGAAACAAATTCAATTTTTTTATGAAATTAAAATTAATTAATAATTTTTTTCATTAAATAAAATTATCTTTCTTCATGTGAATTTAAATTAATACAAGTACATACTACATTATCCCCCTAACTTATAACTTCTCTAAAAAAACTTGTCTTAATATAAAATATTTTTTTACCAAAATAGGATGTTTAAAAAATGTTAAAATATATTATAATAATATTGAAATTTTTTATATATCTCAATGTGTAGTTAAAAAATCATTAAGCAGTATGCATGATGTGAGTAAAATAGTTCAATAGATTGATTAGTCAAATAAAATAATTTAGTGGGAAAATTTTAAAAGTTTAAATAAAAGGATAATTGATTTTTAAGGAAATAACATTTTTATGTTTCTCTCCCCCTGTCTAAAAATATTATTTCATTTAAATCAACTGTTAAAATAGAAATAAATTTCTTCTTGAATTATCAATTCCAACTCTGAGGAACAATCCATTAAAAATAATAAAAAATAAAAATTTAATAAAATTACATAATTTTCAAGAAGAAACATAATGATATTACAATGAGGTCCAGTGGTTCATATTTGAAAAAAATTAAATATAAGTTCATTTTGGTACCCATATGCTTTAGGGTCTGGTAGTGTTAGAAACTAAAGACTTAGGTAACCAAATCTATTCGTTTTGAGTAGATACGTCATAATTAAATCTTGATAATTCTTTAAATAATAAATTTTTTTTAATACCACAATTATTGGTTTTCTAAAATATCATTCATTATCATAATGATCATTTATTCGACATTTAAAACATTTAATAGTAGAAATTCTCTTTATTTTTTAAATAGAAACAATATAATTTCAATAGAATTTAATATTTTATCCATTGCTACCAATACCGAGTTTTCATTTATGAATTTTATTTCTACCAAGAATTTTATTTAAATCGTTATCTCCTCTAATAAGAATTCCATGGGATTTGTTAACGTATTAACTTCTTCTAATAGCTCTTTAATTTTATTTTCATAAAAAGAACGAGAATTTTTTAAAGGGATAGTCCTTAAATCTAAAATATACTTATCTAGATATTATTTATCAATA
The DNA here is from genome assembly GCA_963277665.1 of Viscum album. Taxonomy (NCBI): domain Eukaryota; kingdom Viridiplantae; phylum Streptophyta; class Magnoliopsida; order Santalales; family Viscaceae; genus Viscum; species Viscum album. The sequence continues at coordinate 1,493,216,168 of OY728139.1, read as the reverse complement.
TAAATAACATGATATGATTTTCTATGTTTTCTATGATATTTTATTAAATATTCTAATTTATCTTAAAGAATAAAAAAATATTTATTATATTAATCATAAGTAAAATTTAATGAATCAAAATTTTGGGAGTAAGAAGTGTTTACCGCCTCAGCTTGATTCATAAAACATAGAGTTAAAAAACTCCATTCTCAAATTTATAGTTTATAATGGATTCACTAATTAAATCATAATTATAAATCTAGTTTGTCTTCATGAATTTATTACCTTTTCTTTTATAATGGGATTTCCATTTAGCTTTAGCTACTTGATAGTTAGACTTTGTTTGACCGTTCTCCTTAAATTCATAGAATCTATATTCTTTATTCATTTTCATTATCTTATTCTATAGTTTTTCAAATATATTTGAAAGATATGATATCAATTTATAGGAATATAGATAACTTGAATCATACGATTCATCCATTTCAGTTTTAAGTTCAAAATCATCATTTGTTTTGTAGAAATGTGATTTGTAGCTTTGGATTTCATCTCAAATTCATACATCATCATGATGCCAATAAGTTCTTTCATTTAAATTCTGTAAGTAGTATGGATTTATGAATAACATAAAATATTCAATTCCACTTATATTGTAAAACTATAACTACCTTTAAATATTAGATCAGTTGTTTAATTGGATTTCCCTAGGGAGCAATACCATTGAAAAATTCCATCAATATTCCATTCATCCAAGTAATGCGTTCATATTCACGCATATGTGATGTATCAAATTTCAATTTTTTAGAATTGCACCTTAGTTTTATGATATCATCATTTACTTTATAAGAAAAAATGGTCTTACACATCTCACACGTAGTATCACATTGAGTGACTCAATTAAATCCTTATGTTCTTAATCCATAGAAAATAAAATCCATAGCTATTAAATTAATATCATATATTTTTTTAATCATCATTCTATTTTTCTATATCTTCTTGAAAGATTTTATAGTTCTTGAATACCTTTATATAAACTCTTATTATGTTATTTTTTAAATACTTAATCATGCATTTTTCAAGCATCCATAACTATCACTATTAAAATAAGGTCAATGGATCATCAACATGACTTATAAAAGATAAAAAATAGTGACTTATATTCACCAATATATTTAACTATGAATATAAAATAAATATAGTCACTTGAGTATAACTTATGATTCCAATTCTTAGTATCGGGTAGAATTAGTAGAATCATAAAGGATTTACAAAAAATAAATATATTAAATGTATTCCAATATCTAATACCTATTTTTGTGTTGGAATGAAAAATAAAAAGACACAAGTGGGTGGGTGGGGGAATTGTGTCCTATTAAAATATTGAAAAAATTAAAAAACATCCCTCTTGAAACAAATCAATCCTTTATTTTTCCATCAATTATGATTAAAAAAGTGGAATATAAATCAAAAAATGATAACAAATGATGATGTATAGTGGTTTAGGGTATGAAGATCTCATAACCCACTCTAATAACACCCTATCTACGAGCATGGTAATTTTCACTAGAACATCCTTTTTTTAGAGACCACTACAACTGATTGCAGGAAATTTACACCTTACATCAAAGATTTTATAGATATTTCTAGTTTTTTACAAGGAACCAAAAATCCACAAATTAGTACAAGAATAAGTCACTTCACCATGACTTAGTAAGAGAAGTAGAAAATTCTATAGTAAATATATAAATATGAATATTGTTGAAAAAACATTGATCCAAATTTATAGAAGAAACGGAAAAAAAGAAAATGATATTCAATAAAACACAATATTAGAATATTATTCAATGTAAAATATGCTTTATTTGAACAAAATTATAAAAAACCATGATAATGATCAAATATGTATGTCTCTGAAGTGAATCTTTGAATGTGATGACACATTATTATTTTAAAATGAAAATCTGTATCTCTAGAATAAGTAACTCTCAATATGTATCATGATAGTCAAATTTCTTCAATTCAAAAATCTCTATTAATATAAAATGATAAATCACGAGGATTTGAATTTAAAATGTTCAAATAAATTCATAATAACCCTTTGAAATATTTATTTTTAATATGTTGAATACGAACCTTTTAATTATTCATTAAACATCTTTAAAGTGATATATAATTCAGGTGATGTCATTGTTGAAAACACATATATAATCCATAATTCAAAATGCTATAATTGACCTATTCAAACATAGAGCTTATTTATATAGAAATAATCATTAAAAGTAAAGTTTACAATTTACAGTTGATTATAAAAGTAGGAATAACGAATCATACATTTGTTCCTCAAAGTTAGGGTTTCTTCTAAAAGTAGGGTTCTTGATCCATATATTCATCCACAAAATTTAGTAATTCATTTTAATTAGAGTCTATGGGTTGTGTACCCCATGTTTGGAATGAATTTATGGATCATGAACCATTGGTTCCTCTTAAAACATAGGATATGAATATAATTTCTAGACTTCTTATAAACACAGCCAGAATACCTATACTTTGAGAAAAAAATAATCATACATGGTATTAAGGTCTGATAATACTTCCATAAAAAATAATTATTATAATTATTTTTATCTTGAAATCCACTTAATGTAACTTCATTATAAACATATATGTGGGTTAGTTGTGAGAATCAAAATATAAAATAAATTAAAAACATTTATGGATCAACACACGCCCAAAAACATTTGAATGAGTGAAAATTTCCAAACTAATTTGAAATTTAATTTACCATATGGGTCAAATTTTGAAGTGAGACCTAAAATGGAGTTTTAATAGGTGGAATAGCTTATATTTTTGTTTTTAGATGAGTAATGTGGCTCAAAAGTTATATCAGTTGTTCGTGTGTGCCTTAGGATATTTTTATTAAGTATAGAGAGTTTATGAGTATTGTGAAAAGAGTGCATTGTTTTGGAGAAACTGTTCTAAAACTTGATTCTATATGTGTTTTTAGTTAATTATGAATTAATCATGGTTAAGTTTCATAGTTTGAACACAGTTTGGGGTAAATTGTGAGAGATAATGGAGAAATTATGTGAGGTGGTGGAGATCTTGAGGAATGATGTATGGCCTGCACATAGTTCCAGAAAATCCATGTGCATTTATATAGAGAGTATGTAGTGATGACAACATGGTTGGTGCATTGTTTTACTAATCATGAATTCTAACCGTGCAAGGAATCTTCTAATTCTAAATGAAGGGAACACAGTTGGCATTGGAAAACCATGCGGCGAAACCATGAAACTTCAAAAAAATTTAATAAAAGGAAAAAATGACTAAAATTTTCCATTGGGTTATTTAACCACTCCATCCACTTCCTCCCCCATTAGAAATGCCCAGACTATGGGTTCCCCAACCCTTTCCCCCTCTCCAACTATTGATTTGGGGGTGTGTTTATGGAGATCTTTGGGAATTTTGAGGTTAGTTTCACCCTCTGAAAACCTCTTATTTCTTAATTATTCTTCCTCTCTAACTTTTGTGTTATACAGTTTAGGTTTTATTGAATATCCCACTAGATCATGGTGAAATCATGTATTCCTCTTTGGGATTTTTGTCATATTTCATAAATAAGATCTTTTGATGAATTCCATACATTATTGTATGGTGTTTAATTATAGTGTATGTTTATGGTGAATTTTCTTATGTTTCCTCTAATGAATTAAATTAATTTATTTTTTAATGGTGTCGCCTCTTATGTATTTTATGGGGAATGCTTTTGAAATTCTATTATAGACCTCCATGGTGGTTGCATAGATTCTCAATAAGAGGTGAGTTCTCAGTGAGTTTTCCATCATTATACTAATTTTGGGTTTAATTTGTTAATTAATTATAATTTTTATGACTAATTAATTTTTGTTTCTTGGCTTGAGGTTAGAGATTGGATGGTAAAGATGATCCTATTTGGGCATAGAGGAGTTTAGACAAGGCATGTATAAGACTTGGAAAGGACATCGTGATTTGTAAATGTTATAGAAAGATGCATTGATGAGGTGGTTGGTCCTAGAGATTAACCCATATAATTAATAGTTTATTTATATGTGTATGTGGTATGTGCATTAAATCACATTCATGGGATGTTTGCATCATTGGTTTGAGTAAATTGGTTATGGATTCAAATATGTACCTTAGAAATTCCATGGATAACATTGTACTGCCAAACTTATGGTCACCCATTGGGTGTACCACTTCTTGAAAATGGAAAAGTGGGGTTTTAAAGGGTTAAGTAAGTGATTTATGAGCCTAAAAACATACTCTTATTGGTTTTATTGGTTAAAGGTATAAGAGATACTTTGTAGGGCTCGAGAATAAATGTTTGAAAATATATTGAAAAGATGAATTGGTATTATTTTATGTTTCAACCATTTATGAAATACCTATGATGCATTCAAAGTGGTTTGAAACATGTGTGTTGGTTTTTGGATCAATTTTGGGTTTCAATGGGGGAAAATGTTTAAAGCGGTTATTAGTTTAAAATGGGTTGCTTACCTCTAAGTGATTTTTAAAATGGGTTTTCGATGATTTTTAGTTGTTGATTTTAAATGAATTTATTGCTTCACTTTTGGAAAAAATTATTTTATGGATATTTTAAAAAGGCCTTAATTGGAAGGAAGGCTATGGACTTGACTTTATGTTAAAAAAGAAGACCCATATTTTAAGGATGTATTCAAATTGTTTTATATGGACGTATGAGATCCATCCTTTCCTAAAGTTTTTTGGAATGGTGTTTTGAAATATAAAAGGGGATTTGCATACAAAGACTTTTTGGGTGATTATGGCCCATTGGGACATTAGTAAGGTTTTAAAAAAGTTATTTTGAGACCAATTTGAATGTTTCGAAGGTTCATGATATTGAACCTTAGTATTGCAGAACTTATGGGATGGTTTAGAAATCAAATCAATGCTCCAAGAAATCTTATTATGATGTTTGGTTCTAGATGACTGACATAATGATCTGTATCTAAGGTTAAGATATTTTAACATGACCCTCCAGATGTATGATTTTGGATGTATGATATGGTGCTCTATATTTTAGGTTTAGATAGTTGGACTTGATTAGCCTCAGTTAATGTTATGTATGTTTGACACAACATTCTATATATGAGGTTTAGAATGTTGGACCTGAAATTCCATGCCCATGGATTTGGATATTGGAAATGATAATACGGTTTGGTACCAATATCTTTTTAAATGATTTAGGTGTTGGAACAAGGCTCCAAGATCAATCTATTTTTATTCATGGTTTGAAGTTCCAGGAAGGTGTTCTAAGAATAGATGGTATCCTATGTGGTTAAAAGTATGTTTCTCCCAATGTTTAATAACTAAGATGACTAGATTGGATCGATTCATGTTTGGTTGGACCATGTGTCACTATTGAACCCAAAATAAAATGGGTTAGTAGATCAATCACTGCTTATTTTAATGTGTCTCTAGTTATGTACTCTTTGTTTACCCCACTATTTATCTTCAGACATTGTTTTTCCTATTGCTATTTTTCATTAGAAATCATTTGTGGTGGAAAAATTGAGTTTTTATCACACTCTACATGGTCTTCCAATTAACATGGATAATAGAGAAGATGTGACATTATTATTGCAAGAATAGTGTGGGATAAGGCTCTTGTTGAGTTTCTCATGATCAGACATGATTGCTCGGATGGTATCTGGATATTGGATGATGTTCGTCTTATATATGTAGCAGAAGAATTTTATTTTTTTATCTTATTTTTTGTATGATAAGTGACCATCTTAGTCGGTGATTAGTTTTATGGATGAAAAGGATTTTCGGGCCCTTACTGCACTTTATTTCAAATTTTTATATGTTTATATTTCTTGGATTCTCTTTCAATTTTTTTGAGTGTTGATAATTATTTATTCTTACTCCATACTATGATGTTTATGATCCTTGTTTATTTATGTCATTGTATTTTTTTCATTATTATATGAATGTACAGTATCCACAGAGAGTCACATTAGAACCCCTCTTTTAGTCAAAAGCCTCTGGCATAGGAGGTGGCTCTCTCGAGGTCTTGTGGTGAACCATCTCAGTGAACTGGTTTAGTTGATCCTTGGAGACGATGTTACAATGTGGTATCAGATCCATTAATTTCTTGTTGTTTTACTATTTAGGATTTTATAAACTAGAGATATAGGAATGTTCAAGTCTATGATGGATATCATACAGGTGTATCGTGAATACTGGTTCTGGTTGAATGTCCTGGTTATTAGGGATCATATTTATATTTTAAATTGTTATATTATGGTTGTTTATAATTTTATCATTGATTGATTCACTTGAGGTTAAGATTCTTTAATATATTATTTATTTCAATCTATTTTCCATTAATAATGAGTCTAGCACTTTGGATTTTACTCTTGGACTCTAAGAAAGAGGCATCTGATGAATCATGGTGGTAACATATGATCCACATGTTATAAACCTACTAGTGTATGTTCTTGTTTGTGATAGAGTATATATCATTTAATGTGTCAAAAAATAATCATACAATGTTTTTAAATATAAATACTTGGTTTAATTCTACTCAGGTGGGATGACTTTTTTATGGATCTTTTTTTAATGGAAGGTTGTATAGATCAATGGTGAGATACTTAAAGGTGAGGTAGATGATATTTTTATCATTAACATCAGGTGTAGTGACCCTAGTGGGTCTACACGGTACACGTATATGACCATATGACCATTTTTGGTGGTTTTTGTTCGAGTATAGTTGTGTTTCTTGGTCCCATAGGGAGAGTTTTGATGTATAGAAGCTTGGTGAGGACATATTCCTAAGTTGTGAGTGTGTGGTTTGGAATATAAAGTGTTTTTTTAGTGTGATAATCTACAGATGGATGTTTATTCATGTTAATGTCATGTGAAATTGGCATGGGAATTTTTTTGATCCCCCATGAGTTGTGACTTTTTTTGAGTTGGCATAGACCAAGGGGTTGGACCTAGTGGAATTCCTGTAGACCTTACTGGTGGGGTTAGGTGGGAGATCCTGTAGACCTTATTGGTGGGGTTAGGTGGGAGATCTTGGTGACCTTGAGGCGAGTCCTGTTTAGGGATTCAAAGCGATGTGACCGTATAGGGTAATCAATGAGAGGGTCCAGCCATTTTGTGTGTACCTTTGGGTATGTGAATCACGAGTGGTTTTTTTGAGAATTTTGAAAATCCTGTATAAAGGGTGTATCCTAATATGGGTTTATCCATGTTGCATGCCTTTCTTCCAAAGAAGAAAACTTTTTTGCTAGTTTTTTAGTGTTTTGGTTTGTTCCTAGAGGGCCAATTTCATTTGTATGCCTAGACCAGTTAACTATTATGCTGGTGGGATATTTTGAATGGTTATAAGATGGAATGTAAACATTGATGGTTCCTGGGGATTCAAGGTTTTTGACATGTGGGTTTACTTTGGATAGATTATATTTATGTGTGGTAGACCTAGTTTATGTTTCTTATGAGTAACATGAATATATATGGTTTCTTTGATATGAAATTCACTTAGAGTGATTATTCTTTAACAACACATGTGGTTTCAAAGGGTAAGCCTTGTTAGGTAGCTGGCCTTGTTAGATATCGATACATCACCAGGAATGTAATGAGAGAATAAATGAACATAGTTGATCTTTTTAATGATTATTGAGTCTTATGTGGTAATTCAACTGGGTTTTTCTTGGTAATCTTCCATTATTTTTAGAAAGTACAATGGGTTCTCCTCATTGCGTTAGATGGGAATGAATGGTAGGCATGGCCAGTGGATAAGTAATATCAGTTTTTTTATATGGGACTCACTAGAGTCATAAAATGATTCTACAATAGGTTTACAAAAGAGAGTTTAATGATTTAGTGTTAATGGGGACTTGGAGTCTTCAATTTTGGTCACAATATGTTTATTTTGGATTATGGTTGTGAGGAGGCTAAGTATTGATGTGGGTGTGATGAGTTCTTGCATAAAGGGAGGCATGGGGATTTTTAAAGGGTTTAGTAGGTCCCTACATTGATAGGTGATAATAGGAATAGTTGATTTTGGGGTGGTATTCATCATCCAAATCTTAGAAAATTCCTTGTATAGATATTATTATGCCTAATTTATTGACATTTACCTGAGTAAGATGAGAGAGAATCGAATATATGCCCATAAAGTTACATGTATTTTATGTTTTGGTGAAGGGACTCTTTATCAGTGGAACTCATGGAATAGTGTAAATAGATATGTATGGTGGGAAATGCATCATAATCCATCTATAAAAATATCCTTATGATATAATGGATATTAGTGAGTGTTGTGGGTACTATTATTGAAATCATGGAAATGGAGATATTTCATTTGTTTGTTGCTCTGATGAGATAGAGATAGCTACATCCAATTATTGGGTTATCAGTGGTTGGAGAGTGGTCCATAATAGTGTGGGTTGCTTGAGTTATGTGGTGAAAATGACAGTAATCTGATGGGGAGTGATGTGTTAGTTATGGAGGAATGAACCTCGTGTTTGAAGGATAATAGGTGTGCAGAAATAACTGTGGTTCAGTAATGGTGACACCATGATTCCAGTAAGGAAAAAATGAGGTGAATTCTTAAACTCCATATGAAATACTAAAAAGAAACCATATGTGATGGATGATCGATACAAGTGTTGGATTCAAGCTCAAACTAGATTTAAAAATTAATATGAGGTACTTGAGTCATAGGTGTATTAGTTGTGTGGTAGGGAATGAGGATGGTTTTGGGTAAGTGGAGGATCTGACTATTGAGTCTCACTAAGAGCCAGGTATGGACTATAATGGGTCGTAGTATGCCTATATGAATTAAGGAATTATGATCAGGTGAGGTAGAGATATGTCCCAGTTGGATCCATACATTTTTTGGATGTGTCAACTAAAGATAGTACGACTTGGGTTATTATATGGAATGAAAGATATGTGTTACAAACCACATCTTTCATGAAACTTTGTTCGTGAAATATGTGTTTTAGGAAGTAAACTTGGCTTTCGAGGTAAATATAGATTGCTCTTAGTTCATGCATAGATGATAGGTATGTATCCATTTGAGTTTTTTTATATGATGAGGACATGTGATGATTTTGATTGCAATTCTCATGGGTGTTTGGGAATACTAATTTGGTGAAACCATGTTAGGATTTTAGGATATTGAATGTTCCTATCATCTAATGTTGGTGGTTGTAAAAAAATTATATGATGGGTATATCTATAGAAACAAATAGGGTCTAGGTAATGAAATTATTATTTTTCCCTATTATATGACCTTGGGAAAGTTTCATGTTGGTGTTATAGTTTTTGAAAAGTTATTTGGATTGAGTTTTTAAGATTAAGAGCTATGTGTTTGAGTTTGTACCTTGGTCGTGTCTATAACATTTGGAAACCAAAATAAGCTTTTGTTTTTAACTGATGACCAATTTAGGTTGGGTGGTGTAGATATATGATCACTGGGACTTATCTAGGATGAGAATTATTATGATGGGGAGGTTGTAATATGTTGTGTCTATATGATTGATTTTTTATAAGGAATTTGAAGCTTCATTTTCTGTATGAGTTGATTTTAGAAGCCATCCTAAAATAAGAATTCTGAGATTTGGAATTACTTAGGGTGCTATTTTTATATGTGGAATGAGGATGAAAAGGTATTTTAGGTGTTTGAGTGAGTCTCATGGGATTTGGGTTATGTTTTGACAGTTTTGGATTTTCATGGTAAGAGTGCATAGTTTGGAGTGAACATTTTAAGAGAAACTGTGCGACACCTTGATGCTCAAGAGGTTTGCTATTCATTTTTAACTAATCACATTTATTTTTAATGTTATAGAATGGTTTTGGATAAATATTGTGATCCAAAGGAGAAACTATGCATGTTGATGGAGATCATGAGGTACAACACATTATTTTCACAAGGTTTCAGAAAAACTGTGGACCTTTCTGTAGAGGGGTGGTAGTGCTAACAACACAGTTGGCACATAGTTTTTCAATGCAAACATCCTATCCATGAAAATAATTTTTTAATTCCTAGTATGGGGAACATGGTTGGAACATAATTTGGAAAACTATGGGACTGTCCATAATTTCCTTAAATGGGGGAATGACCAAAATTCCCCCTTGGATTTTAAGACACTATATCATATTCCTCCCCCACTAGATTCTCCTGGATGAGTGGTTCTCCTAACTCATTCCTACCTTTCCAAAAAATGAATTGGGGGTGTTTTTATGTTAATATTTTGTCATTTTATTGGTTATCATGACCATACAAAAAAATCTTCTCCCATCCCTCTTCATTCTCTTTAACTTTTGAGTTCTTCAGTTTAGGTTTTATTGATGACCCCATATGATCATGGTGGAATCATCCATTCCTCATGGTTTTTTTTCATATTACATATAGAATATCTATAGATGAATTCCACATATCGTTTCATATAATTTTGTTAAGTTATGTGTTCATGGTGAATTTTCATAGGATTTCGATAAATATTTAAATTAATTAATTATTATAATGGTATTTCCTCTTTTGTATTTACATAGGAATGGTGTTGGGAGTCCTTAGTGGACCACCGGTGGTATTTTTATGGAGTTTCTATAGGAGGTGAGTGCTATATGAATATTTCATCATTAAGATGACATAGGGTTTAATTAATTAAATATATATAACTGTTATGATTAATTAATTTTCCTTTCATGTCATGAAGTTATATATTGGGTGCTCAATAAAACCACATTTAGACATTAAGAAGTTTGTAAAAGTATTGGACATGCCTTACAAAGGCCTTCAAACTTTTTAAATGTTATTAAAGGATTCATTTATAAGGTAGGTGGTCTATAAGATTTACCCATAGTCATGATAATTGATTTACATGTGTTTGTATGATGTGACTTAAACCCCATGTGTACTTTCTATTCATCATGGACTTTAGTAAATGGGTTTGGGATTTAAATTGGTACCCTAAACTTTTCATAGATCTTATCAGATCTTTTTTGGTTGTAAGACCAAACATATGGCCATCCATGGGGTGTTCTATTTATTAAAAATGGTAATTTGGGGGTTTAAATGGAAAAGTGTGTGAGTTAAGAGATTAAAATTCTTAATATCATTGGTTGTCTTGGTTGAAAGGAGAAGTGATTCTTGGAAAGGATTATGAATAATTATTTGAAAGTATGTCAAAAGTATGAATTGGAATGTTTTTATGGGTTAATATTTTATAAAGGTATTTCAAGGCCATTGAAATGGTTTAAAATTAGTGTTTTGGGGTTTGAATAGGTTCACGGTATCAAAGGGGGTAACTTGATGGATCTTTTAATAATGTTTTTATGGGATGGAAGGTTTTGTATTTTCCTTTGTGTTAAAAAGGAAGACCAATGTTTTAAGGGTGGATTTGGAATGTTATATATGGACGTGTGAGATCCATCATTGTCAAAAGAGTGATGGAATATTGTTTTGAAATGTAAAGTGGCATTATATATTAATACACATTGGGTGTTTAACTTCAATTGAGAACTTGGTAAATGATTATGATTTTAAAAATGGTTATTTGAGTCACTATTTAAATTTTTGAAAGGTCAGTACATTGAACTATAGTATTTTAGAATTGATGGGATGGTTTAGGTGCTGGATCAATGCTCTATAAAATATTACAATGATTTATGGTTCCAGATACCTAACATGATGCTCCACATCCAAGGTTTAGAGAATTGGATATGATTATCTTTTGGTATGGTTCTATATATCACTCATTTATTTCCACATCTAAGCTTTAGAGAGCTATACATGATGCACCATTGGTTTGGTTCTAGATGTCTAATATAGTGTTCTATATTTTATTTTTAGAAAGTTAGACATGAAATTTCATTCCCATGCGTTAGGATATTAGATATGATGATTTATATTAGTAATAATATTTTTTGAAAGGTTTAGGTTCAATACCATGGATAATATAACAATTAGTTTTGATACGTGGTCTAAAGTTCGAGGCATGAATTCTAGGCATGGATGATATCCTACATGGTTTAAAGTATATTTCACACTATATTTTATGAATCAGATGACTAGCATGGTTCAATGAAAATTTTATTTTCTAGAGTGTCACCTTGAATGATAAGGACCATTGGGTTACTAGATCTATAACTATTTCTTTAGAATGTATCTCCTATTATGTATTGTTTATTTAACGCACTATTTACCTTCATACACTATTAATATGACTGTCATTTTCCTTATACTCCATTGGGGGTATCCTACCATGTTATACTCTTAACCTTATTAGGAATCCACGGAACATGGTTACTCAAGAAACTCTCACCTATTTATTATAGATATAGGTATGTTATTATGAATGTGTTTAGTTTTAAATGATTTGATTTGATAACTCATATGAAATCAGGATAATGGATGAGGTTTGACTTAGATATGTATTATATCCCTTTTATTATTTTTTACATTATTTTATTTTGGTATGTTTTGTAACTAGATTAGTGGGTGGTCTATTTTATGGATGGCATGGATGTTCAGTCCCGTACTACACCACATTTTTCATTCATTCACGTCTATATTTATCTGCTTCAATTTTCAATTTATTGAGATGTTGATACTTATTTATTATTTCTTCATACTTTGATGTGTATGAATCATGGTTATTAATATTATTATCATCTTTTACTCTTATATGGAGGTATAGTATCCACACAATACCCCCATAGACCACAGCTGCTAGTCTGAAGCTTCTAGCATATGAGGAGGCACACATGAGTTCATGCATAAAACTGGCCCAGGGAACAAGTTTAGTGGTTCCCAGGTCGGGATGTAACATTTTTCATAAATATTATTCATCCTTGTATAACATGTCACTACAAGGAAATAGGCATGAATAACGGAATAAATATTAAAATCAAATGATATCAAAATATCAGAAAAAGAATCTTGTGAACAAGACAACATCTAAACTATCAATACAGAACAAATATGAGTTCTTGAATAAATATTTTGTAATAAAGGTAATAAAGATGATAAATACATGAAAATACATCCATGCTATATTCCTAATGTTTTTAAAGGGAATATGGTTCAATTGAAAAACAATTGTCAGTCTTGTGAAGATATTTATAAGAATAAGATTAATTGGAAAAAGTGCCAATTTCATTAGCCAAATCAATTGAAATTGTATAAAAAATTGGTAGAAGCTAAAAAAATTTCTAAATATAAAAGATAGAAAGTGTCTATGGAATATAAGGTAAATCTTGATGAGGAATCATCTATAAATGATGACTTTAAAATTTTGATGTGTGAAATGTGTGAACAAACTTGGAATAACACAAAACATTGTATGGAAATTAGACAAGACCAAGAAGAGAGAATGAATAATATATGGAAATCATAAAGCAATGTATTTGGTATTGAAGAGGAAAATTCAGATGCATCATCAGTTTTAACTGATGATGAAAAATCAATTATACATTCTTAGATAACTAAGAAACAATACCCATTCAAATTTAATCCAAAGTAGAATAAGATTAAAGAAATATTGAATGGAAAAAATATCAACCTCAATATATCCTATAAACATTTGAGGTCCCTCCCCGTTCCCTTATTATGGTTTATCTAAAATAACTTGAATGAAATTAAAGGGGAAGTAATTCTAATTAAGGAGAACATCAATTTTCATTATGATGCTTGGAGTGAGTTCCCTCATGGGGAGTAACACTAAGGCTAAGGTATTAATATCACACTTGAACACATTCCTTGATTATGTCAAACCACTTCCCATGGGGGAGTGATGGATCATAAGAAATATGATATAAAAGGGCGTAATATTTTATGAACTTGAAATATTTTGAGGTGTTTTTCTGATGTGTGCATGACATATCTTTATAAACATGCTAACATAACCACTGAAATGAAGAAGTTGAATGGGATTGTGAATAGTATCACATTATGAAATATTTTCAGGATATATTTGATGATTTTTTGACATCACTATTTTTTTATACACCGGGTTATCCCACGCAGACTTATAGTTTATCAAATAAATTTTCATTACTTTTTTAAAAGTGTGATTCTATTCCTTGAGGTGATATAAACTATAAAATCAAGATTTCAATGTTGGTTAGAGCTGAATTTTAATTTATTACCCTTATATAAACCTTTTTATTTATTTTCAATAAGAGGGAGATGAAAAACATGATAATTCACTTATTTATTTGGTGAATTAATTATGAGTTGTTCAATTAATAAGGGTATTGATGAAAAATATTAACAGAGTGATAATTATACCCAATGTACTTGAATTTTTCTTGTTGTAAATAAAGGGTAGATATATATTGGATATTATAAGATGAGGTGATGTGAATAATCATGGATAATGACTCTTCTTCATATTAAATTAGAAAATTTTTCAAATGGTATTAATGATCAAATACATGGGTGAATTGTGTTTAATAACTTACACATGATTACAATAATAAAGAATGAATATAAATACTACATAAAATAATATTTTATATGATAAAGAATTGAAGATGAAGAATAGTAATTAAAGAAGGCCATGAAAAATGTATCTATATTTTCATGAAGTAGATTTGAGGAGGAATATGACATTAATAATCATATTTGGGAATATATTGGTTATATATATTCTATACTCAATATTTTTCTATGTATTTTTTGGTTGAATTATACAAAAATTATGGTCACCTACATAATTTATAAGGTCTATCTAAATACATTATTGTTGGAACTATGTCATCCATAAAGGAGAGTTAGACTGAGAAAGCATTCATGATGAAATCAGTGAGCACCTGCATGTAGGTTGTTGGATACATAGTGTCCATAGGAATGTGCATGGGTGAGCGTGAATGAAGGTGGGAAAGTGGTCCTATGTAGGGAGTGAAACCCATGTGAATCCATCATGAAAGGTACAGTTCTGAGAGTAGATGTCTTACTACTCTCATTGATACATTAAAGTGAGATGTTTACTTATTGAGAATGGATAAAAATAATATATAATCAATGTGGAATTCAGTCTCATGGAACACTATGGATCAACATTTAAATAATTTTTAAAGAATGAGAACCATTTGATGAGATCCATCAGGTCCATTTGATCGAAACCTGTGCTTTATATTTCAACTGTCGTCCCTCAAGGGCTCTTCCCACACCATGTTTTTAGCATCCAAACATATTCTATAATAAAACTGATTAAGTTAGACCCGATCGATCTGACCAAGGACCATGCATGCATTTTTTCAAATTTAATTCATGTTCTGAATAAAAGAATAGAAGGATCTTGTGAAGAGTAGAGGAGTCACACAAACATTTAGCCAATGCATGAGGCCATCCTGAGAATCAACTTGGAATCACATGAAGAAGAATGTATTTTAAGAACCTTACATCATGGATAAATTCCATCATGTTAATAATTTAACAACTTTACAAAAACATTCCTCTAAAGTGTTTCCTAAAGAATGATAAGATTAGAAAAATCCCCAAGGTTTCACATATTCAAGAAAAGAAATGATGTGATATAATGATCATTTTGGATCTATATGATGTTTTTAAAACTAAGAGTTTAAAAATTCAATGATCCAACAATCTTTGGGAAACCTTGAATCACCATGAATACCAGAGGTGAGGTGGTGTAAATCTTATTATAAAAATTGAGGTGTCAGTGATAGTCTTATGAAGCTTCAATTTGAATAACTAAGAAATAGATCTTGATGGGATAAATATAGAACCTACATATATTGATATATGAATCAACAATAATCCATGTGATCTGATCACATGAAAGATAACCCATAGGCTATCCTTGTTTTTCAAAGATTAATAATTAACTGAGAGTCTTACCTATATTTCACAAGGGAATAAATTGATATCGTGCAACAATGTTTGTAACTATTAATACAATTTGTTAGTAGAAGAAGGTAGAGTTACCAAACATTTTTTATTTGAAGCACACTTGAGGCCACATGAAGGTAGTTTTATTATTGAATATAGATCACATAAACATCTATTATTTTGTGGAGAGATGGAAACAGGATTGCACTAAAAAAATAATTTCATGTAATACATGTATTCTAGGAATATTATGTTTCAACATTTAATATCAATGATAAGGAACATAATATAATGATAATGACCATGGATTATGAGTAATATTAATTCTCTATGCATTATTTCATACATGAATTAATTAAGTTGATAATTTGAAGATTACCAATTTTTAGATTATGAAGGATTATTCTTGATTAAAATAATATTGAAGAACTCATTTTCATCACTTTAATGCATTTATGTGAGGTCAAGACTTCATATGAAGAAGAAATAATTCAATCATGATCAATTGATAAGACTAAGGAAGATGATCATATATTGTGATAATAAGTTATTTTATTAGTATTTAGAAAGTCTGATTCATCAGGTGAAAATAATATTGAATGGTTTTACATGAGTAAGTCAGATTAAGTAATATTGTGGAGGGGGATCAACATATATTGGCACAAAATAAACAAGTTTGTAGGAGATATAATACTACTTTAGATTTATTCTTGAATAATGAGATTGTATGATTCATAATATTGATCCTCTTGTGTTACTCTATAGTGTGAAGGATAGTGTGGAATCTGGTAATACTATGTGATGTAGTCTAAAGATCCTCCTGTATGGACTCATGGGATAGAGTATAGTGTGAATATATATTGGCGAATGTAATTGATTGATATAATGGATAATTAATGTTTGGGAGATTTACCAGTACAAGAAGTTATAGGATCACATTGAGACCAAACCTTCCAAATCACTGTTTTTGGGGTTTTTATTTGTTTCATCACTCTAGGAGATTTTAGGAGAATCAAAAAGAGTGGAATGAGGCTTTAACCAGCTATAAATGTTGAATTTAATAGAATCGGTCTTTAAAAATAAAAATGGGTCAATGATTCACCCCATTCCCACAAAGTGATATTACACTGATTTGGGATCTGCACTTATAAAAACCCAATCGTTTTATGAGTTATTTTGAAAGAAAAAGTCATTATAAAAGACAAACTAGGATGGTTCCCATACTATATCTTATATAGTGTCTTTATAAATGATTTAGATTGAACGTGGTTAATTAATAATACAATAGTTTCTAGAGCATTTCCCCAGAATTAGATAGTATGTTTCTATTGGTCAAACCATTTCTAACAAACTATGATTCTTCCTTTCAGATATACCATTTTTTTTGTGTTCTAGGATGAGTAATTTGTGAAAATATTGTACAATATCCTAGACGAGTTTTAAAATCATGGTTTAAGTATTCTCTACCTTGATAAGATCAGAGGACATTAATACTTCTACCCAGTTTATTATATACTTCATTATAGAACTCATTAACTATTCAAAAGAATTATACTTCTGTTTCAAAAGAAAAACATATCTATACTGACTAAATTCATTTTTAATAGTAACAAATTACATAAACCTAATGTTTTATTCTCTAATCATTGGTCCACATACATCACTATATATGATATCTAATAGCCCACCAAACCTCTCACACTTTCTCCCAAAAGGAGACCATTTAATTTTTCTTGATAAACATCATTCTCAATCCTTAAATGATTTATAACAAAATGAGTCCAAAAATACATCTTTAAAGAGTATTTTAATGTGTTTCATATTTATATACACAAGATGATACTGAAAAATTTAGCTTGGATTAGAATCGACCCAAAACTTTTTATTATGAATGTTATTAATAGGACTATCCATATCAAGAATATATAAAACATTCAATATATTCCCAAATCATAAAAAAATTCATCCTTATATATAGACCTACTATTGTTCATTATAATGAATGAAAGTACAATATTTTCCAAATAAGATACAAAAAAAATCTATTTATGGAGGGAACATAATAATAATATTTCAATTCTAGTATTAATAAAATTGGTAAAATCAAATCACAAGTACTAACTTCTAAAGTAGAATCCTTTGCTCCATTACAAACACATAGATCTACCTCACCCACCATCAATTGATTCTTATATCTTAGTCTTCATTTTGAGAAAAAATGTGTGACACATGTTGGATTTGGTGTCCTTGAACCCATTATTTGTACATTAAATTGTATGCATACTAAAATGATTGAATATTAATTAAAATATCTTAAAATTTATTGTTCTTTGTTATACAAGAAATTAATGTAATAATGTTCAGTATCTGTAGCATTGAAATGGGTATAATGGTTCCTACTATGATGAGAACCCTAAAATTCTATGATAATATTCTTAAACATTTTCTATGGTTATACATAATTCTATGATAGGGAACATATTTTATTGACCACTAGGGGTGAGTACTCAAAATCAGATGATATTTCATGAAAAAATATTTTCACATGGTAATATCCAAGATGAGAGACTATAATAATACGACAACCCATAGAAATTCAATATGGTTATGTGTCATTGGATATTCTTTTCTACAAGCATTTGAAATGACACTTAGATATTAAAATTATTGTTACTTAATTTCATGACTCATTCAATTTGACGTATTTCCATAATCTATGATGACATTTGATCATGATGATGTTGGGTACATTGATTTCACCACAAATGATTTGTTATTATTTAATAAGTCGGGGATGTAATTTTCCCTTCCAACATTATAAATTCGATATCTTGGCCAATTGATTAGATGAACTGTAAAAATAAATTCCAAGTCCATTATGATGTAGTCATGTTTTTCTAGATAATCGATGAAATATATTTCAAGCATTAAGGTTGATAACATAATTATGAAACATTTTTATAAAATATAATGAAAATGGGACTATAATACATGGTGAGCATTTGTATGTGATTTTATCAAGGGAAAATAAATTCTTCATTTATGGGTGCTTTGACCCATTTCATGATAGTAATCATGGAAAATAAGTAGGATCACCTAATTCATTTGAGGAAGAGTCCTAGATGGTCAAAAACAAAGTGTTTCCTTTGATCTCAATTTAATTTTATATGTTTAATTATTGGAATAAATATTATTATTCAAATCTAGAGTTAATAATTTTTCAATATTTATTAAATCATTTCAAATATAAAATAAATATGTATTCACGAGGATATTATTTAATTAAAAAATTATACAATATTTATTTATATATTATTCTTCGAGCCATACTAAATAAAATTTTAATTATTTATTAAATAATTTTTTTCCTTTGTGAATATTAAATAAATATATATTCACCATTATCTGAATAGAACATTTATTTATGTATTGCATGAATAAGTATTTAATAATAATATTTATTTGGTTATTTGGTAAATGATGAGGGGGATAAGAAAACTGAAAATAGTTTTGATGATAAATATTAATATACAAGACCATAAGATAATATTTATCATTGCGCTAGAAACCACACACATTGGAATATAATAGTATTATTATTTTATTATTTGAAATGTCGTTTTTCTAGGATTAATATTTTATTAAAGGTCCCTTATGAAATTAATTAAATATTATACCTGAACTCCTGGTATATAAATAGACTAATATCTCATTATAGAGAAGATAAATCATTGTGCACAATAGATTCCTCTCAAGATCTTCATACTCCTCTAATCATTTCAATATCGGAAAAAATAATTGATATTTTATCTAAAAAAAGGAATATGAAGTGATAAAAGGTGAATAATGTAGTAAAATAATTCAAGGTCACATGCACTAGAGGATTCATCACCATTTTTTGGAGATCTATAGTGTATTTATAGATCACCAATATAGGGGATCTACTTTGAATCCACTCAATAATATAACACTATATAAATCGGGTTAGAAAGATCAAAATCTTTAATAAAGAAAGATCTCAAGATCAAAGTAAAATTTATTCTTTTTCATAAATCAATTATAAAGTCAACAAGAAAAGATATTTTTTTTGGTTCAGAAATTTTATTTTTTAATATTCTTCAGAAACATTTTCATAGGTCATGATGTTTACATATTATCGATCATTATGAATTTCAATGTTAAATTTCACTTCAAGTTTTATTCATTCATTATCTGATCACTAAGATATATTATTAATACTCTTCAGTTCTCACTTATATAACCATGATTGGTTAAATGTTAACCAATATTGCATCTAAAGAAACCATATTGCGGTGATAAGAACTATGGACAGATAACAGAGGGTTACACAATGTGTACTCCTTTGTTACGCAACATGTATTCTTTTTTATTACACCAAGACACCCATGTGGACTATGAGTTTTCATTTGATGAATATAGTCCATGTACATTAAATAAACCACATATATACTAGCTAGGGTATCCCATGATTTTTTAACTATAATCCATGTTGATTTTCCACACGCTGCAAATCCCAGATGTTTTCATGGATGAAAAAATGGTGCTAATATGTGACATTTAATTAATACAACACAAATATTTAATTCATGATGCATATAGGATGGAAGACATGTGACTTTAATGAAAAAACATGTATCCTTCTTACATTATGTGTACTTCATAAATTTCATTGATAAGTAATTACCAAGTCCTTAACTGTGTACAATGGACATCCGGTGAAGAAAAGTACACTTAATATGTCGAATGAAATAGACAATTTGTTTAATAATTATACATTAAATTTCAATTTTCTAATCCATATTATTTGTTATTTTATGGGAAATTTTTATATTTTATCATTTTAGAAGTATTTTGAGTATAATTTTGAAAATGGATTATTTTTAGAATTTTAATTATTTAATGTCAGTTTTTTATTTTGACCATAACAATATATAAAAAAAATCTTAAATGAAAAATTATTTTCTTGGATTATATATTCCTTAGGAAAAATTTCATTAAACTAGACAAAGAGTTTAATCCATCGTTTTATACTCTAAAATAAGCTCACAAGTTAGGCCTTGGATTATTTTCCTAAAGTTGGAATTTTTTTTAAGATGAGCTTATATCTCACAAAGTAAAATCCCAATTAGGCTTAAATTTCATATGTATAAATAATAAATCTATATTAAAAACTTTAATAACTATTCCACAATTTTATTATACCAATACTAAGGCCATAAATTCTTGGTAAACTAGATATGGTGAATACAAAGAGTCAGTGAGGCCATAATAATTTTATGGAGTAATTTGACTCTAAGTTTTCTACACTTATCAAAGGAAGATGAACTTATGGGAATGAACACAAAATAAATAGTGGGAAAACTTATTAGAAGATATAATTTCCTAATTCTATCATTTAATTTTTCCACAATGTGAGAATATTCAGAAGAAAATTATGAAACAAAAATGAGTTATCCTTCCCACTATAAATTTATTCTTCCATAACCATTCAAGGGATTAAATGTTACACTAAATATTTTTATGAATTTATAATATTGTTTAGTCTCATGTTTTATTTTATTTTATTTTTATAAATTCATATAATTTTTTAATTTTATTGGTCTCTTTCCTCTTTTATTTTGTCTTTATCATTTTCTCTCACTGTTTTCTTCTTCACTATGAACTCTTATGTTCATGATCAGAAGTAGCTAATACGAGGAAGTTACCAGGGTATTAATATAGTGATGTAACATCACGTTAGGTTTTCAGGTACTTTTTATGTTTCTAAGTACCTCTGTTTTGGATTAGTGATGAATGGGGGAGTTGGGAGAACATTAAATGTTTTTTGAGGCAAATGGGAAGTCGTACGGGCGGCGCACGAGTTGTCTAAACCGTGCATCCAAACCGTGCGTAGTTGGTCTTGGAGGCTGTAGCTTCCACATGGGCAGTGCATGGTTTGTCTAAACATACGGCCAAACTGTGTGTGGAGTGTCTGACGAGGCAGTGGCTAACACATGGTTAGCGCAAGGCTTTTTTAACCGTGCGGGAAAACCATGCAGAAACTTAAACGAGATCCTATAAAAGTGGATCTCACTCTTTTTTGCCTCTAAGTTCCCCGTTTAAGATCCTAACCAGCCATAACACGGGATTTTTCTTCTCCAAAGGTCATAGAAGGTTCTCCCATCATTTCGGAGGTGATCCAAAGGTTTTTCTTGGTGAATCGAAGCCTTATTCTTGAGGTATGTGATCATTCTTCATCATTCCAGATCAGTTTCTTAGATCTACTTAGATCTACTTATCTTCTTCCCTCGGTTTCTTAGATCTATATCTATTATGGTTAGATCTAAGTGTGTGGATGCCAAATATGATGGGATTTGGTCTTGATCTTTCTAGGAGAAGAGATCTAAGGTGGGTTTTTGGAGAATCGACCCGGATTTCTTGAGCGTTCTTTGACCGTTGTGGTTTTTGTCAAAACCTTTGAGGTAGGTGGTTACGTCCCGACTTTCCAAATTGATTATCCTTATATTTCTTAATTTATTTCAATTTTTGATTTAAATAAAATTTCTAAAATTTTATTTCAATTAAATTGATAAAAACACTATTCCAGTGAATCGAGATATTTAAAATGGTTTTGGCATGAAAATTTGGAAAACCCCCCAATTCTATTGAATTGGGTGTGTTTATGGAAATTGGGTGATTTAAATTGTTTAATTTAAATAGTGTATTTTATGGAAATGATTTCAATTAAATTGTTGAATTTATTTGTGGAAATAAATTGTGTAATGATTTAATTGGTTTTGAATGGATTTCAAACTCATGAAAATGGATTAAAATGATTTGATAGAAACCCAATGGTTTTATCTTGTGGAAAGGCATGTTTTTGAATAAAACCTGTTTGGTTTTAAATGGAAATAAATTGGCACTATTGAAATGAAAGAATGTGATTGATCGTATTTTTAAGCATGATTAAAATAGTTCGACCATCATGTAAGAGAGCATGATAGCCTTAGGTAGTTAGTGAGTTTTTTGGATACACTCTATGCTATGACAAAGTTCTAAAAAATACTTGAGGCGGGTCACATCCCTGATGGGTTGGGAATGAGTCTCCTTTGTTTAGTGTCATAGGGGTGTGTGTATTCACATTTTGCTGAGTTCACATAGGGAGTACAGAATCCTATAGCTGGTTAACACTATCGTACCTTTTGGTAGATAACCATTTTTCACATGTAAAGTCCCAAAAATTCCATATAATTTTTGTTCATAAATTCTTGGGAATTTTACGAGTTCGCAGTTTCTAACGACGCGCGATTCCGAGGCCCGGAGTGCCCGGAATGAGCCTTCGAAGTTTTGTTAAGCTTAAATTAACACGAGTATGTGGTTTTCATGAGAAAGTGGAATAACTATTAAAAAGTTACTCAGATCAGAAATTCGAGGCCACCGTTGTGCTCCGGATGGCGGGTTTACCCTAGGCGTGACTTAAGGTTAGTCGGTGCGGGCCTCCTGTGAGAAAACCGGAAAATGGAATAACCGTAAATAAAATAATTAAATAAAGTTATTTTATTTTTCAAATTCTTATAACTCACAAATGGTAACTTGGATTAAAAATCTGAGATCGCCGCTAAACTCATGAGGGTAGTATTTCTTTAAGCAGATACTAACTTGGGTCCGCGAGGGCCACCAGAGAAAGTTAGTTTTTGGCTGCAAATAAAATAATTTAGTGACAATTATTTTATTGTAAAATTCATAACTTTTAAATGGTAACTCAGATTGGAAATCCGAGGGTACTGTTGGGTTCTTTGTGGCGTGTTTCACCTAGGCAGAGCCTAACGTTTACAACAATGGTTCAAGGATGGATGTTAATAATTATTCAAATTTTTTTCAGGTACGTTCAGTAAACGTGCAGGCAACTTTTTATATCTTTTGAACTGGTGCTCAGAATTGAAATCTGCTGACACCGCTGAACTTGTAGCACCAGTATTCGCTTAAGGAGACCTTTACCGTAGTTGCGTTTTATCAAGGTTGGATGTTAATTTTTGGGGATTCTAAATAAAATTAAGTAAAAACATGTGTAACATATTTTTATTTGGTTGGTTGTTAAAACCACCATGTGGAGGTTAGAGTTGGGGCCCACCACACCCTAACCTCCCTTGGGAGGATATAACTAGGTGGGTCCCACTAGCATGAACGCCCTTAAACCTTCTTTTAAACCCTTGAGCTCCCCATTAATAGCGGAAACTCTTGAAACCATCCACCTTCCCCCATAATGGTGCCAATTCACCCATTAATGAAGTGAGGTGGCTTATTTTAATTAAACCCTTCACCTCCTCTAAATTTGAATTTGAACCATCCCTTAGCATTAATTAAATGAGTTTCCTCATTTAATTAAACACGAATTTGTGTTGTTGTGGGAAAGAATTAAAAGATGCCATCCTTTGTCATTTTTCGGGTCGACATAATCCTTTGGAAAACTTGAGAGAGAAGAACTTCTTCCTTCTAACGAAGAACCACCGAAGAACTCCATTCTTTCCACGAAGAACATAAAGAATGATCCTCGTCTTCGAAGAATGTGAAGTATCATCTTCTTCCTTCCTCAACCAGAGAAAGGAAGGGAAGCACCACCGCCCACGAAGTACACTGAAGGCGTTGTCTTGACACATCTTTACTGAGTTATACCTCCTCCGACGTTGACGGAACGATGTCTGTCTTCCGCGACTCGTCAATGTACAATGAAAAATACGAGGTAGGGGGTTTGATTATTTTAATGTATAAATTATACCATCGTTCCTCGTCATTTATTTAGGTTCGATGATGGCCACTTGTTATCCCCTAATGTGAGGGCGTGGGCCGAACCAACACAGCCCGACGTCCCAACGTTGGTTCTTGTTTGGTAGACGTTGAAGGAGAAGCCGAAAGGGAATGGTAAGGTCGCACCGTGCCGGAGAAGAACCACGGCCAGGAGGGCCACGATGGATGAAATAGGAACCGTAGATGGGTGGGCTGCGGCGGATGAAGAAGAACTACATAGTTACGCCGTGTGGTGGAGCCAAAGGTCGCCGCCAGGTCTGGCCGCGGCGGGGGTGTCGCAGCGCCGTCGCGCCGTGCGGAGATCAGCAGGACCGCGACGCCGTCATTCTGCGGTGGAGGTGCAGAGGCGGCCAGCCAGGCCGGCTGCCGTAGAGCCAGACCACTGGGACCAGCTGGGTCCCACGACCCCTGATGTGCCGCAGCGCGTCAGTTCTGTTCTACGAACCGGGGGGGGGGGGGGGGCACCCCCCTCCCTTGTGTGGCCGGCCCGGCTGCCACGAGCCGGGCCGCCACGTGACGTGCCTCCACGATGAGGCCGCCCATCGGCCGACACCGCCAAGGTCGGGCTACCCTCGGTCGGGCTGCCCAAGGCTGGGAAGCCCGAGGTCGGGCCACCACGAGCTGGGCCTCCACAGCCGGGCTGCCCCTCGGCGAGGCCCCCTAGGGCGGGCCGCCCTTGGCCGGGACGCCCCTCGGCCGGGCCACCTCGGGTCGGGCCGCCCGTCAGGTCAGGACGTAATTTCGGGCTGGGCTGTCCCCTCGGCTCGGGTTGCTTCCTCAGACCAGGTCGAACCCACGAATTGGGTCATACCCCGGTTCAGACCAGGTCGGGCCGGGTCAGTCCGACTAGGTCGGACCGGCCCAGACCCGCTATGGTCGTTTACACCTTTTAGCCTACATCTAGGGCTACATGTGTCGGATTTACGTACCACCTACGACGATGGAATTCTTGGAGAGATATAATTCTTTGTAATACTCCACTTTTGGTTTGGATTTAGTTGCAGTACGACCGGGTTGGTTTAAGCCTAAAAACCAACCGAGCCCCTGGAACGGAAATGGAAATAACTCTTAGACCGGGTGTCCGATTAACGCGTCGTCTATCGTGTTGGGTTACTTATGATGAGACAGAACTATGAGATACATCAACTCAGGAATTCTTGATAGTTTATGTATCGACACTTGGCTCGAGGAGCGGACCCTCCCGGAATCGAGCGTGCTGTGTGCGGGCACCCTAGGGCTAGCTGCGACTGAGATGTACTGGAATCCTATGTGTGTTCGACAATGATGAAAACTATACCAGAATCATTTGTGGGTTAGATACCGATGACTACTGTACCAGGATACTCCATGGGTCCGACAGTTCTGACTTTTGTTCCTGTATCCTGTGTGGGTCCAACAGCTTTGCTGGTCCTGTATCATATGTGGGTCTGATAGCTTAGATGAATCATTGACTACATCTGATCATCTCTATCACTTTAGAATAACTGGTCCTATATCCTGTGTGGGTCCAATAGCTTAGCTGGTCCTGTATCCTGTGTGGGTCTGATAGCTTAGATGAATCAGTGACTACATCTGATCATCTCTATCACTCTAGAATAGATGGTCATGTATCCTGTGTGGGTCCGACAGCTTAGTTGGTCCTATATCCTATGTGGGTCCGACAACTTAGATGAATCATGGACTACATCTGATCATCTCTATCACTCTATGAAAAATGTAAACCTGTGTAAGCTGAGCCTTGTCTTTCAACCATTATCATCATGGTGATTGACTTTACTTCCTTTGTGGACTAGGTTGTGCTTGGGCTCGAGAGCTGGAGCTGAACTGTGATTGGTAACTTAGGTATATGTATGGTCATATACCTAAGTAAGGTTGGTTGATCCATCAATTTTGTATCTTTCTTCTGTGGTTTATCCTTAGTGGATTCTGGGAGACCTTTGGGGGTCTTGGAGCTGAGTATACATCCCGTCTAGTCCAGATCCGAGCAGCCACCCGTCTGTCACCCTCATCCTCGATCACTACTGTCCGTCGTATGCAAAGAACACAACAAGGTGTGGGAGAAGCCCGTTCAGGGGTAAGTACAACAATACTCAGTAGGGACAAGTTGTTTTCCCTTTATACCTATACTTGTTCTTGTTGTTCAGTTGGGTTTGTATACTTGCCAATTTACTTTCAGCACTACCTTTGTATTCAGTTTTAATAAGTGTTTTGATTTCAGTTGTGTACTCTGATTGTGTGTGATTTCTTTTTATAAGGTAAATGCCTTTCTAGATTAGGGCTTTATGCCTTTGGTGCTAGTCGCCAACCCCTGGCCTGTGGAAGGTGGGCTTGGTTTAGTCACAGCACGGGTCCCGAGGACGGGCCGTGACATCTCGCTTGTTTATTTATATTTGAGATACAAATGTATGCCAATAATTTTGAACTTCTTTACATGTCTGATGAATTTATATAAACTCCTTTATATAAATGTTTTACTTAAGACATTATTTAAGAAATATTCCATTATTTGTAAAATCATTGCTAAAAATATTTATTTCAATCATTTGAAAATTTATAGCATGTTTTGTTAAAATATGATTTTTGAATTTCCAAACCTGTTTATTTTAAAATTGAAATATTTTCTTTGGATAAGCTATATTTGGCATCTATTACAGAATCTTTGGTGGTATCCTACTGGGCTTAGGCTCACACCCTACTTTTTCCTTCAGGTGTTTGTAGACTTACTCCATCCAAGTTCGAGCAAAGGGAAGGGATCTGTTAGAGGTGGATCCAGCTGTTGATCTTTGGTCTTGGTGATTTGTGTCCTTAGGGAACTTGTGTCTTTTTTCCCATTTTTAGTACTTGGGTTATAGTACTTTGGGCTTTTTTTCCTCTTTCTATTCTAGTACATTACTCCCAGTGGAGTTTCTTTTTGTTATAAATACTATCTTTTTTTCTTTTCTTCCGATTGTTTGTGGAAAAATCGCTCCCACTGCATGTTATTTTATGTCAGGTGCTAGTCTTCGACCCGTGGGGATCGGGAATGACCTTCAGGCTATGTCAGGGCCGGATCGTTTATCGGGTTACCCGGGTACCCGGGATGGTTCGTGACAAGTGATGAACCCAATTATTTGAACTTCCTTGCTTAATTATTCTTATTTTTTTTAGATTTTTTTGGGGGATCCTTGTGGATAATGTTCTTTTGTGTCTCCACTTGTTACTCATGGTTTAGCTTTCTATTCTAAAATATTTCCCCTCTATTTAGGAGGTGGTTTATGGTGTACACAAAAATAATTAAGTGAACCCATATTAAAAATTCATGAAGAATATATTGCTCCTATATATGATGGAGTTCGTTTTTTATGTAAATTTGAAGCTAATAATAAGACAATGAAGGTTTACTTGCGGTGATTCCCTCAAGAATATCTCCTTTATTTATAACTTCATTTTTTCTGCATTCATTATGATTTCATTTCAATTTCATATATATTTTTTTATTTAATTTTATATTAACAAACCCCATTTATTTTAATTTTATATCATAAAAATAAAATATAAAATAAAAATATAATATTTGAATCTTATGTCGTGAGTTTTTTTCACTATGAACGATTCTTAAGTGGACAAAAAAGTTCATTTCTCGTACTACCCTTAGTTAAAATTGTAAATATTTTTAGAGAAGATACAAAAATGATTCATAAAATTGGAAACATTTTTGGGATGAAAGTGGTATTAAATGAATATTTTAATTCACCTTTTGTAAATAATATTCTGTGATTTCATTTAAAAAACTTGAAAAACTATATTTTTTCTTGATGTATTTCATTTCATATTATTTTTCACAGACTAACCAATCTCAGGTGGAAGATTATGTTTACCATGATCTTGAATCCTAGTGTAAAATGATTAGTGATTCAATGAAAAATATAGAGATAAAAATAGAGTGTATAGTTGAATGTGTACTTGAATCTGAGGAGCATCCATTGGAGGAAGAAGAAGAACCTGTGGTGGAAGAAGTAACTCAACTTATGTTTCACATTGAAGAAACTGATGATGCCTGGAAGAAATGTAATGAAGGTAAACTTAGGATTTCTCAACCATTTATCAATGATTTTTCAGAAAAATAAATTCCATATAATATATATGTGGGATATCTTGATGATTTGGATGCGTACTGGTAAAAAAAATTAATAGATAAAAAAGTATGTGCTTCTCCCATTTATGATAATGAAAAAATTAGTACCTCTCCACCTCTCCCCTGATTTGGAAGATTATTATGAGTACGTACCTGTTAAGATTTAGTTTGAAATGGTTCTTCATTATGATATCAATTTACATGATGATTTACTTGAAAGAGATGTTTTTATATTGATTCATGAAGTTTTAATCATGTTTAGATTGAATTATTTTATGACTTCTTCATTTATGAAAGTTCTGATACAACTCAAGTTGAATTATCCTTCTATGTTAAGGATTATACTTCTCAAGTGGTGGTTATAAAAGTATAATAAGATTTGGTTGAGCATATGGTGATGGGACTACCTCCTCTACAACAACTTTCATACCATATAGAGAAAGACAATAATAAAATCAATAGGGAGCACCCCTATACTATTTCACATACCACTCTACCTAAAATTATTTAATTATTATTTATTATGGTGTTATTACGTTTCTTATATTCTTTGGGGGAATCTATTCTTTGTGTTATATCATGGAAACAGGGAAAATCTACATGTGGTGGTTCATCTCAAAGAATACACACCCAACATCAGATTTAGGATATAATTCTACAACTGCCAGAATATGGGTAATAAAGACCTAGCACCCACTTGGGGTTATAAACCAAGAATTATTACTTTTATTTCCATTTTTATTTATTTTTATTTATTTTTATTATGTTTTTTCTATATGTATTGTATTTTTAAACTATTTCTAGCTAACAGCTTAACTCATGTTTTCTATTGAAAAATAAATATGGTTGTGTCTCCCCTTGTTCTTTATTTTATTTAATTCCAAATTAAAATTCTGTATGAATTTTTTTTAAAACCTATTTGAGATAAAATGGGGGTAGTAAATAGGATATGTTTTGGGGATGGATTGAAAAATATTTTTATGGATTTTCTATGTACATTTATCTTTTCATGTTTTATGTTAAATTCTAATGTTTTGTTCTTTATTTGTAGAGTGGTTTTCAGATTCCTTAGCTTAAATTGAATTATTTAGAAAATTAAAACCATATTTATATTTTTAAACATTTTATGATTTTAATATTTTAGGAGTTAAATTATCTCTTAATAGATTTTGTTTACAAATTTCCAACCATTTCATTTGTTGGTGTTTGATTTATTATGACATTCATGTGCACTAGTGCTGTCAGAATTGAAAATATTACCAAATTCAATATGTTTATAATCCTTTTTTACATCTTATTTAAATTTATATTTTTCATGAGTGTCTGGATATGTGTTTTATTATCCAAAATTGGTTATCTTTAACATTTTACAAGGTATTATATTTCATTCAATTTGTCAAGTGTGATTGAGGAACCATTTTGAAATCCCCGTTTTATATTTATCTCTTATTTTGGAATACCTTTATATATGATCATAACTCATCCCTTATTATACTTGAAATTAATTTTTATAAAGAAAAATTAAAAGAAATCTATCCCTTTCCAACCTTATCTGGAATTTAAATGTATGAAGATTATTAAATTCCAGGGCGCGTAGACATTGGTCAGGTTTTGTTGATTTGAAGAATTTTTTTAAGCTAAATTGAAAGTGATTCAATATTTATTGAAACTTTGGTGGAATAAATATCATGATTTAAATATATTTGGGTGGCCAAAAATATAATTACAAATATGGGTGGGAGTTAATCAATACATTAAGATCAAAATAAGCATATATTTTCATCCAAAATATAATTCTGAAAAAAAATTATAGATCCAAACACAAGAAAAAACAATGATAAATTAAGGAAAAGAGATTAAATTATCATTTAATATGAAATTAGAAGATTTTCAATTTCCAAGTAGATCAATATGGGTTTTGGGGTGATTAATTTTCGAGATAATTAAGAAGCACACCAATCTTGAGAAAAACTATTTTCAGGAATTTATTTTACTTTATATATTAACCCTCCTCTATATACTTCATATGTTTTTATAATTAAAACCTACAAACCCTAAAACTCAAAAGAACCCATGAAAAATACAACATGATTCAAAAATTTCTTACTCTGTGATGTATAGATACTAGGAAGATAATAAGAATATAAATATCAAATAGGTTCTTGAGAATGAGAAAAAATCCACATTAAATAAATCCTTAATTTAAGGGAGAAATAATTTTATGGAGAGACACTAATGACATGCACAAGTGTATTAATATGGGAATGAATTTTTTTAGGATTGGTGAGTATTTATTAATTTTTTATCATGTAGGAGACATGATATTTACATTTATGTGATAATTGAATCACATTTTCATTTTAGATTATGGGAATTTATTTTGACCATGTAATTAGATGATTTCCAATGACTGAAATGTTTAAGTGTGGGTGAATTGATAGAGAAAATATTTTCAATAATTATACTTTTGATTTAAATGTTTTAATACCATCAATGTTTTATTTTATGTTCAATTATTATATTTTATGGTTTTATAAGTATTTTGAGATTAATTTTGAAAATGGTTTAATTTTGGAATTTTAATTATTTTAAGCCAGTTGTTTGTTTTGTTCATAATAAATTTTAAAATTATTCAAATAAAAAATTTAATTTTTTATGATTCTATATTATTTGGGATAAATTTTATTAAATTGAAAGAAAAGTTGAATCCATCATTTTGAGGCCCAAAATAGGCTCATAAGTCTGGCCTTGGAATCTATTCCTAGATCTAAATTTTTTTTAATATGGGATTATAACTCATAAAGTAAAATCCCAATTATGTTGAATGTTTACATGGAAAAAAATCAAGTGAAGAAACATTAATAAATTTCCCCCAATGTTATTATACCAATATAATTTCTATAAGTCCATGGGAAACAAAAGATTTCGAATATAAAGATTCAATCATTCATTAATAATATTATAGGGTAAATAAGATGTACAAATTTTCATCACTTGTCCCAAGAAGCTAAAATTTTATGCATGCACACACAAAAAATTGGGAAACAAATCTTTAGAAGATAAAGTTTCCTTATTTAGGAATCTATGTTGTCTATGTTGTGAAATATATATTCCCAAACCCCATTGTTTTTTTTACTATTCTACCATAAAAAAATTAAAAATAAAAAATAAAAAGTGAACATGAAAACTGAGTGTTTTCACCATGAAAGATCCTTAATAGAATTACCTAGGACATATTCTTATTTCTTACAAAGTTAAAATCAGAAATATTTTGAGAGTTCACATGACAATACATCGTCATATATACTTCACACATCATATACTTTACATGTTTACATGGAAATATTAAATTTAGAGAATTAATCTACTAAACCTCATCAAACCAAGTTACACTACTCATTAAATTTATAAGAAACATCGACCATTTGTTTTATATTATATTTAATGTTTAATTGATTCCATTTAATATTTAAAACTATATTTCCTTCCTGGTGACATCATACTAATGACACAACATGAATTAAATCACACATGTAATGTAATTTTCATGTGTTTCATGTTTCATTAACTTGACAGTACACTGCATGAGATTATGACACATTCCATGTATGGAATTTTCATGTGAGTAAATTGTATAAAAAAGTACTATAATGAGTAGTTTATACTGGTACCTTCCAAGTTCCTTACACATAAAAAGGTGCATATTATTTTATTAAATTTTAATAAAATAAAATAATATATTTTATTTAAAATCATATTGGATGAGAATCTCTAGGAAAATATGATGGAATATGATAAAATGAATTATTATATTAATAATATTATTAATCATATTAATTGATTCATGTTTATCGTATTGAATAATGAATTAGAATTAATGAAATATAATTTTTTTAAATGCATTTTCATTGCATATGTATGACTGATCATGAGTATTGAATATATCAATGTATTTTTTTTAAATTGATTTAATTTTATTTCATGAGATTTAAATTATTTATTATTAAATTAAATATGACATCTTGTGTGACATACTTCCATCCTTTATTATGCAGGATATATAATTCAAAGGATGTTTTATGTAATTCCCCTTAACCAATCCTCTGGTTCCCCTCACCTGGGCATGAGTTAAAAAACATATGTAACAAAAGGAGTATCTGAAGGTTCATGGAGCTTGTTCAAGGTATAGTTGTGGTGAAGGTGGTTCAATATATAATCGACTTGATATCAACATAGGTGATACATAAGTGGGCCTATGGAATGTGAAACTCATGAAAATAATTTCACAATAAACTTCTTTATTTAATTGTGGTGAAGGGTGTCCACTAAGCTTCTTTATTTAATTTATAATGATGTGTGGGGACCATTTTTAGTTGATTATTGGGTGGGTACTCATACTTCATATCTTTTTCTAATGAATTTAGTAGGTGTAGAAATGTCTACTTAATGAGGTATAAATTAGATTCATTTGACATATTCAAGGAATATAAGAATGAAGTGGAGAACCAGATTAGTAATAATATTAAAACACACATCTAAGTCCATGGTAAAGAATAAATTTTTGAATAATTCATTTATTATTTACAGGACATGGGGATTTTTCCCCAACTCACTCCTCCTTATTCACCACAATGGAATGGTGTAAGCAAAAGGAGGAACCATAATTTGTTTGATATGGTGAGATAAATGATGAGTCATGTAAGTATTCCATTATCCATTTGGGGATATAAATTTTAAATAGAATTATACATATTAAACAAAGTTAAAAATAAACTAGAAACCAATATTCTATATTATCTTCAGTATGGAGACATACCCAT
This sequence comes from Viscum album, assembly GCA_963277665.1. Taxonomy (NCBI): domain Eukaryota; kingdom Viridiplantae; phylum Streptophyta; class Magnoliopsida; order Santalales; family Viscaceae; genus Viscum; species Viscum album. Next base: position 1,493,182,576 of record OY728139.1, on the reverse strand, counting down.
ATTGTCTCATGTACAAGTGTATCCTTGTAAAGAATATGTGAAGAATATTTATGGAATCATTCTAGAACTATGAGGCACTAAAGGTATATTTATAGGGTATCTTAAAGAAACTATATGATATTACATTTATTCTTATGTAGATAATAATTTTTTGGTTAACTGAGGTCGTAATTTTTTTAAAATAGATCACATCTCCAAATACGATAGTGAGAGTGAGTTAGGCTTCGAATAAGTTTAGGGTTCAAGATAAACCAGAGATAACATAATAATGAACTCCATAAAGCCTTGTAGAATAGGATATTATGGGTACAAAATTACTTTATAAGAGTATGAGAGAGGTTAGAGATATATAATGATATGGGTTTCTACTCACCGGTGATTGTGCTTCATTATTAGTTGATAGTATTGATCTTGTAACCTATAAAGAAGAAATATGTGGCACAAAATCTACTAAATGGACAAAGGATATGAATTCTGAAATGGATTCCATATAACAAAACCATGATTGTATTTTGGTAGATATTATAATGGATGTTAATTCTGTTGGTTGTAAATGAGTATTCAAGAAGAATATAGACATTGATTGAAAAGACAATATATATGGAATTAATTGTAGAAAAAGGGTTAAAATAGTGATATAGAATAAACTATGATGAAAAAGTTTCATTCGTTTATATGATAAAATAAATCAGAATCACAATTTCCATGGAATCCTACCATTACTATGAGATTTTTCAGATGGATGTCAAAACATATTCCCTTAATGGAATCATTAGTTAGATTTCTATATTGAAAAACTAGAAGGGCTTTTGACTCCAATGGATTCCCATAAAGTATAGAATTTGAAGATATCTATTTATAGATTAATGAAATTATCCAAGTAATTAAACATTTTGTTTTATGAATTCATAACATAATATTATTTAATAAATAAATAAATGCGAGCCTTGTGTATATAATTGGTTTAGTGGGATTGTAGTAATTGTTCTAATAGTTTGTATTGATGAAATAATACTTATGGAAATGAAAAACTAGTTTTACAACACATAAAATTATGGTGAATCACATGCTTCTCCATGTAGTACATATGAAAATCATTGTATATTATTGGGATCATGATCCAATGAGATTGATCTAAGATGCTTATTTGACTAAATAGAATTATATAGATTGACAAGATACTAAAGAGATTCAGTATATAATAATCTAACATGGGATTGTTTCTAGTGTCATATGACATTAATATTTCCAAGAAAATGTTTCCCTAAACACAAGACAATGTATGAGGATGGAAAGGACTCCAAATGCATCAGTGATTTGGTTACTCCTATATTTAATGCTATATACATGAATAGAATTCACCTACAACTTAATTATGGTAGGAGGATATCATACTAACCTTGGGGACCTCCATTGGATGTAATTCAAGACTATCCTTAAGTATTTGAGTTATACAAATGATATATTAGGGTTAATGAATGAGATAATGAACCAGTCATCAGAGGATATAAACATTTTAATTTCTATATAGATCAGGATGATATGAAATTATAACCGTGTTACATCTTCACTATAAATATAGGTGCTTTGAGATATAAGAGCTCAAAGAAAGAAGTGGTCACTAATTATATTGTAAAACCTGAGTGTATTATGGCTTCTGATGTAGGTAAATAAGTTATGTGGATTAGAAAATTCCAGAAAAATCATGATAAGGTTAATAGCAGTAAAGACCCTATAATAATATATCATGATAGTATTGTAGTCGAGACTCTTGAAAAGGATATATTGTCAGATCAGTGGACGGATAAAATAATTTGAAAATACCATCTCTTGAGGGATTTTTCATAGAGATTAAATGCTATCGTGAGAAGTGTTTTTATGGAATACGACATAAAATACCCCTTAACAAAATACTTAACTCAGCCAAAACATGATAATCATTTGACAGCTAAACATCTGAATGTCATTCGAAGTTGGCTCTAGTACAAGTGAGATTCAAATGGAGTTGGTGTCCTAAAACCAACAATTAATACATTGTATTTAATGTATATTGAATTTATTTATATTTAATTAAAATTTATTAATAAATATCAATTATAATTTTTTATGACTTTAATGTAGTAATTTTCTAGTGTATTTATCCCACTGAAAAGGGCATACCAGTTCCCCACTATAATGTGAACCTTGAAATTATTTATTAATATTCATAAAATTTTTTTATGGTCAAATAATATTCTTTGATGGGGAATATATTATATTGATTTTCAGGTATGATTACTCATAGGTAGGTGAAACTTCATATTATGAAGATCAAACATTAGAATCTACAAGATAAGAGATTATAAGAACATACCTACCTATATAAATTCTATATATTTATGTGTCATTTGATATCCTAGTATCTGAGAATGTTTAATGATCCTTAGAAATTGATGTTAATGGATGTCATGAATCACACAATTTACAATATTTCCAAAACTCACAATGAAAGATGATCATAGTAAATTTGGGTATGTTGTGTGCGCCACAAATGATATGTTATTAATGATTAAGTCAAGGAAAGATCTTTCCCTTCCATATTTATGGAAGTTGATCTACTGTACCATTGATCATGATGGAACTATCAAAATAAATTCAATGTCCATTTTTATGTAGATATATTCATCTTGGATAGTAAATGAAATATATGTCAGAAATTAAGGTTGATAACACAAGTACGAGACCTTCTTGATGAGATATCATGATAAAGAGATTATATTACATAGTAAGTGTTCGTATGTGGTTTTTTCATTACAATATTTTTTATTCCTTTGTGAGTTCCTTAAATCATTTCTAAATAGTAATCATGGACACTGAGGAATAGGATTAGAGGGTCACAAATAAAGTGTTTCCTTTAACATCATTTAACAAATATTTATATTTAACAATTTGAATAAATATTATTCTCTATAATGAGAGTAAATAATTATTCAATATTTATTAAAAGAAAAAAATATTAAATAAATATTTTTTCACCAGGAAATTTTTTAATTACCTGAAGATGTAATATCTATTTATCCCTTTTTATTTATTCAATTATAAATAAAAAATATATTTATTATTGAATTTTTGTAGATATGTTAATGTTAAAAACATATTTAATCTCTAGTATGTGAAAAAATATTTATTTGGTTATTAAATGAATAAATATTTTATAAGAATATTTATTTGGGTATTTGTTAAATATCAAGGAGTTTAGGAGGGACAAGATTCGGTTTTATGATCAATATTAATTTATAATACCATATATTAATATTTACTATGGATCTAGTTTGAACATTCCATGGAATAAAAAATAATATTATTTTATTACATGGAATGCGGTTTCTTGGTGTTCAATATTTTATTAAAGAGACCCTATAAAATTAATTAAATATTAAACACTAACCCTAGGTCTATAAATAGACTACTATCTAATTCAAGAGATGTTTAATTTTTGCTTACAATAAAATCCTCTCCTGATCGTCCACCTCCTTCGATCTTCTCAACAGAGAAAAGAATAATAGAGAGTTCATTAATCCCAAAGTAATGTGAGGTTATCAAAGTAAAATAAATCAAGACAAACAATGTAAATTACAGGGGCACCAAACTATGACATGACCTACACAAGGAAGTACTTTATTCACATATAAATTTATTTCTTTAAACATGATAATCCATTGGCACCTAACTATGGAATAACCTACCTTGTTGGATGATTGAGTTCTGATAAGTTCCTCTTAGGAAGGAATCTCATGCTTAGTATTCAAGGGTCCTGAAATTATCATAAATTTAATATACATCGTATAAATATTAAATCAAAACTATTACATCTTATGTAATCATTATATTCTCATGTTCTATTACTTTTCTTGGATGCATTCTTCTAAGGATTTAGATTTGGAATCTCTATTCCAACCTCCAAATTAATGTGTTCACACCACATTAATGTGTAACCCTATACACAACTATCAAGTTTGTGTTAGTCATAGAAAAAGAAATCAATTGGATTTCTACATATCTAAATTCATCGTAATCATAAGTTATATGATATTTTCATGAAAAAATAATGTGTTATACCAAATTGAAAATATCCAATTTAGTATGGTGGAGCAACTGATATCCAACCCCATTAACTATTCTAAAAAGGTATAATCCAGTTTATAGTAGGTGGTATAACCCTAATTCCCTCAACCCTGGTAGACATTATTCAATAGATAATTGATCTCATTATATCTCGAACACCTTGTATGCGAAAACTATATTCAATAAATATTTTCAATCTCACTACCATAATTAAAATCTAAGGTCAAGGTATATAGAAATTAATTTTTTGAACATCAAATATAATATGAAATTCATGGATCTATCCTTGAAGTAGTTAAAATTTTAAACTATTTCACACACAATATACAAATTTAATAAAAAATTTACTAAAAAGAAATATAAAAGGAATTTAGAAAATATATAAACATTTTATTTATTTTCCAATACATTAGACATTTATGAACTACTCATAAAAATAAAGTAATTATAGTCACTTATATATTATCCTTATATCAATATGTATTTTCAATATTAACATTTAAAATTTTCGGTATATTATAATTTTTTCAAAAAAAATCATTAATTACAAAAAAAATTATAATTAATTACTTTATAATCCATTTATAAAAAATATCCTGAAAATACCTTTTATAATTATTTATAAAAATATTATTAATCACATAAATAAATATGTTAAAAAATTAGACTAAAACATTTTAAGATTCACCACGACTTGTAAAACACTATGGTGGTAAAACTGTGATCATTTTTCCTGCAAAGAACGAACAGTCATCAAAATGTGGTGGTGTTCTAGAACTGACCTTGGTTTCTAGAAATTTCTAGCAAAGAACAAAAATAGTATTTACTAAGCCACCATCTAAGTGATCTGGTAATGTTGGACTAACCATGAATGCATTAAATGCACTCATAAATCAAGGTGATAGTTATAATTTTCACAAACTCAAATCAAACATGTTTAAATCTAAAAAAAACTCACTCTGATTCAATTTATTTTTTTAGTTTGATCATCCAATGAACTTTTCAATATAGAAAAACCGAAAAATGATATATCTCCTAAAAATAAAACATGCATAGTATTTGAAAAATAGAGCATATAAATTTCTTACTTGAATGTCTTTAACCTAAACACCATCCTATTTCATTTTTTACGGAGTTAGATTGATGAAGATCACGAAGAGGAGAAGAAAAATTACTCCTACCCCTAAAAGGAACACTTAAGGAAATTAATTCATGAATTCTTGGTGAGGACTCCCAAATTCTTGAAGGTGAGAGAGTACCTTTGCTGTGAAATGAATGAGATTTAAGAATGGAAAAGTGCTTTAACTAGATCAATCAAGTCTCTTGTATTCTGAATAAGTAATATGAGAGAATTGAATCCTTATATAGACATCATGTATAGTATTCATTCAATTAAGAGCATCGATCATACATGAAATAGTTAGAGTGTCATTGCATGTCACTCGAAAATTGGACCTTTTGGAGTGTTCATTCATTGAACACTTCAATGAATGAGGTGAAATAGTCATAAAAGAACAAACACCTTGGTTCATAAGTAATGAAAACATGTAGGATTAGGACATGACATTAATCCTACTTCTTATATATGATAAAAAATAGTTTGTGCCGATCATGGATTCACAAACACCACCACACCATGGAGGTTCCTGTATTGGGGTATATCTAATAGAGATTCTATGAATAGAATCACTAATAGGAATTCCACATGTTATATGTTTCATTTTATATTATTATATATGGACATGTGCATGGGTACTTAGACATTAGTTTATTACAAATGTATATCATGAATTTCATATATTGAGTTATGTATAAAAATCATGATGTCATATTCTCATGGGGATGTAGGATACAGTGGGTGTGACAAGTGATATGACATTAATTGGATAAGTTAATAATGGATTTCCCCTTCTAAGACCGAAAAAATATATCTTAGGCTCTTTGATTGTAATGGAATTTTATAATTAAATTATTTTCCATGGTAATTCATCAATGATTTAATTTCATTTTGTTAAATAAAGACAAATAAATCATATAGGTTGATGGAATAAGTATGCATCTAACATGATGTGATATCAAGATAAATGAATTATATTACAGAGTAAGTTTTCATATGAGGTTGTAGTCATTGAAATATTAACTTGCTTCTCTTTGGGTTCCATGATGTGTTATAAGATGTAAATCTTGTAATTTAGGCCATATCACATAAAGAAACTGAGAAAGATCCCTATAGGTTCAAACACTAAATGTATCTATAATATTAGTTAAATTAGATTTTAATCTGATAGTAAGAATAAATATTATTCCTAACTCATGGTTTTATAATTATTTGAGTGATGTTGATTGAAAAAATTAAATTACTAGTCATATTATAGTTCATAATATATATATATATATATGTGTGTGTGTGTGTGTGTGTGTGTGTGTCTGTTAAATATAAAATAAATATGTATTTCCCAGTTAGTGAATATAGTATTTAATTATTTATTTAATTGATAATATAAAGATAATTTTTTGTTATTCAAGGTTTGAAAATTGCTAAAGAAAATTGATGGGCGGAGCTAAATGCCCTATGGAAATGGTATATTTTACTTTATATCATTTAAATAAATAAATATTTATTTATTTAATAAATTATTTTTAAATATCCATGAGTTAGTGTGTTTCATGAAATATAATAATAATAATAATAATATTTTTATTAGATAAGGTAATTAATACAAATGAAGAAATTATCTAAGGGACTTTGTTAAATAACTAATTATCTAACTCAAAGTATATAACCCTAATATATAATCTAAAGGGGTATGAGAATTATTTCACATAATAATATTTTATCATGATTATTATCTACGGAATAAGGAGGAATGATAGGTAATACCCACCCTACCTCTCAAGGTTGAGAGAAAACGAGAAATAATTATTCAAGATCTAAGAAATTATAATTGTAGTTAGCAATAAAAAACACATGTTGTTTTATTTCAATTCACTAGAAACCCAAATACCAATGAAAATTTTCCAATATTCACAGAGCATGTATGGATACTTCTATTAGAGTTTTTCATGAGATTATTCTTTAAAATGTAAACATGAAAAGAACTTAGAATGAATTTATCATCAATGAAAAAAGAATTATCCAGATAAGGTAATTATTATTATAAATAAATTATAAATATTAGGTGAAAATATTTTCTCTATGAATATTTTGGGGTTAGGTTCTTCCAGCTCTGGCGATTTAGCTATAGAATCCAATGAAAAACATTATTTGGAAGTGGTCCAAATAGTTCCTTTATACCCCAAAAACATTATCTGGATTCCAAGTGGTAACATATTAAAATATAATTATTTATTATGTGTTTATCAATTATAAATTTTATTGTTATTTTCATTAATTATAGTTTTATTTACTTAATTATAATGTTAAGATCAATTTAATATATCCAAGAATAAGCCATGAATAGATAAAAATTTCTCAATGATCCCATATGGAGGTATCAGGAATGATGGATGAGAGATACAGTTATGTGAAATATATAGTAAAAGTATACATCATGTACCCATGGTCATCAACACCAAGATGATCTGCAAAAATCATGGAATTTCATATGGGTGTTCGATACATAGAATCCGTACACCCCACATGTTTACCTCTAGCTAGAATGAATATTTATAAGGTGTAAATGATGTGTGACTTAAATTCATGTTGTTTAACCCTATATGGTAAAGTACCATAAAAATTATGGAATTTATACAATCAAAGTACATAACATGTAATTAATACACACAATTTATTGACTTCTAGTCAATCAAAACATAATTTCTAGATATATAAATCATGTTTTTAGATATATATACCATGTAACACATAAAAACATATGTGAGGTACATGCCTATTCCTCGATAATGCTGTGTATGTGTCCTATAAATAATCACATTCAATGTAGCTAGTTGTACACACTATTTAATTTGGGTCAACTCATGAAATTCACACACACTGAGACATGTGAATTTCAGGGGTCAAAATATGGAGAAAGTTAATTGATTTTGGGAAAAATCTAGATGGTGAAAAACCTATATATAAGATATATGACTGTTAACAATTTATTTTAAGATTATTATTTATCGAAAAATATAATATTTGTTTTCAAGAAAATACTTATTTTGAATTAGACAAAATAACTTATTAAGTTCAAGACAAAGAAACCATAAGATACAATGGTATGACCAAAAAAGAATCTCGGGCTAGTCCATGAAGACTGTTTGAACTATTATTATTGAATTTAGTGGTAAATTTATATAATATATGATATTCCTTTAATAAATTTTTAGAATTATAAAAAAAATAAATGAATATAATTTTTAAAAGATATAATATCTTGAAGGAAATATAGTTAGAGGATATCTTAACCAAGTATTCATTGATCATTTAAACATATAATGTAGTTAATCATGTACTCACATTACCATATAAACATCAAATACTTGGTGGCATTTTAACAAGGATCAATGAGGAAACTTATATGAATTACAAGTCTTTCATAATTCATTTTGTTGAATGTTTAGAAAATACAATCATAACAGATAACCATATGTCAACTATATTTAGTAATGGTTTCATATAATTCATTATAAGATCCAAATCCATTATTTCACAAATTATTGTGTTTTTATGATAATTTTTTATTAAATGTAACATCCCAGTATTTAATGATATATTTATTTTCATATAAATTTAATTTCTTTTATAGTTTATGATTGACGTAACTTATAGTTTAAACAAACCCAGATATACTATTATAATAATATTATTTAAAGAGAAATTTTTTAATAGACATTGGATTGACATGTTTAAATTTGAATTACTAAATTATGAAAAACATATGATTCAAAAATGTATAAAAGAAAATAATTATTTATAAATTGATTATAAATTAAAATAAAAATCATTCGAATGTGAAAGCGATGTCTTTAAGTAAAAAATGTTTTTAGGAACACAATGTGATTTATCATAATAAATTAAATTAATAAATTTTAGTGAATGAGTTTATTGAATATTAAATATTAAATATTCCAAAAACTGTTTCAACATTAATTTAATGTTCTTTCTATTCTTGGGATCAGAATAGATCTTGTTTTATGCTTAAGAATATACTTTCCAAAAAATGGATTTTGTCACATTTTCCATACTTATTTTAAAATGAATTTAATCCAATTATATGAATTAAATACTAAAAAATTAATCCTAGATTTGGAATTACTATATTAAAATTTTCTAAATTGGTCCCTTTTATTTATGGTCATTATGAATAGTAATATTGGTAAAAGTTTGCAACCACGGTAAGGGTAAAAGGGTAAAATAGGGTTAAAAATTTGTGAAAAGGCTTCAAAATTTATATAACATATTATTTTATCCTATTGGATGAGTTTATTTCATCCATTTCCATAAAAGACACTAATATATGGAAGGTTATTTCCATGTTTCTTGGATTATGACCCTTATATTAATCTAAAAAAAAATAAAAATAAAAAATGCAACTCTCTTGACATATTTATATCTAATAGTTTCACATAAGGATAAATAGGTGACAAGTTATGTAATAAACGTTTATTTTAAAAATTAACTATTTTTTCATGGTAATTTATTTTATTTTTTTAGGTATAGAATAATTATTAATAACTCTTACGCAACACCAACACATAATTTATACAATTCATAGAAAAATAAAATAAATGGGTTTAAAAATTTTAAAAGTGGTAAATTTTTTAAGGAAATTTATGTACGAATTTTTTTAGAAAAACATCACATATTATTGAATAGTGAAAAGTTTAGATTCATGTTTATTTTATTTATTGTCTTTTCAATGTCAAATTAAATGAATAGATCCAAATATGACATTAATAATTTTTATAGTAAATAATATCATGTTAAATGATTTAAAAAACATAAAAACATTATATTCATCCAATTAAATGTTATATCATTTTAAATATCAATAATATTCCATTTATTGGTCATTTATATTTTTATGGTAATATCCCTCACCCTTAAATACTAAAAGACATTAATTTTGTGGAAATTGTTTTAATGGTTAATAGCGGGGTGGTAAAATAATTAGATAATGGTTGAATCCTGGCATAACCTTGTTAAAATAATATTTTATGAGATCATTTTGAATCATATTATTTTTCACATCAAATAATATCTATTTCGATCAATTTTCGTTGAAAAATAATTTAAATTAACTTAATACTTTAATTAATTTCAAGAGTGATCCTCCCCTCACTTATAAAATGGAACCTCTCATAGTTCATTATTCAAAATGTTTGGGAAATCTAGATCAGAAAACAACATGCATAAAACTTTACTACAATACTTCCCCCACATTATAGAGATCCTGGTATTTCTAAAAGACCGTCCTTTCATTGCATAAGGTGTAATCTAAAGGAGGGTTATCAACGATAAGGTATAACTCTTAACCAAGAATTATCAATTTCATTTATTCTTATGACTCCTCTAAATCAATGTAATAAATTATAAAATAATTAATCTTGTATATTTAATATACAAAATTTTTATTATTATAATGGAACAACCATTATCAACATTCTCCCCATCCGTTGTAAAATTATAACGTTGCTCGTACGTACGTGTGGACTACCACCTCCCTGACGTGATGTGATTTGTTTTAAATTTTTGATTTACATGTATGGAAACATAGATATATTTAATTAACATATAATATAAATATGATATAAAATTGATCCTATATTGGTGAAATATTTTTTTACCTTTCATTTCATCAATATGTTGAAAAGTCGGCTTAACATATCTATGAAAAATTTAATAATATATTATATTAATAGCCATTATGGATGACTCTAAATATATAAATAATGATTATATATGATATTTATATCATTATGAAAATTATTTATATATTGGATCTGTGATCAAAGTATAAAAGGACTGAAACTGCTCAAGAAACATTCTCAAGATAAAATGAAACAATTAACACTTGAAAACAATGATTTTAATATGAAATTATTAATAAATGTTTGTCCAAATTTTATAAGGAGATAATATATTATATTATAAGTATGTAAATTCTTCTAGTATATAATTGTTATAAATTTTAATTTATTATGTAGAAGGTCATAACACTTTCAAATCAAGTGGTACTTGAGGTAAGGGATTATCGTCTAAAATTGACGACTTTGAGAAAAAGGTTATATTATAAACTTATTATTTTTTATGAGGTGTAAATAATATAATTTTAAATATTATTTCAATTATTTATTTATGTTCATGGTATTTAATGTTTCATTTTAATTGTTCCTTTCATGGGTATTAAAATTCAAAAGTTATCAATGTGGTAAGGGATTTATGTTGCAATCTCATTTTTTATATCGATTATTTATGATTACGTTTATAATATTGAAATTTTATAACATATATATCAATGATTCCTTGATTTTTTTATAATATTTTATATATAGAATACATTTTTTACACTCATGTTTCTCTATTTAAGAAGTCAAATGATTGGAAGATTGTTTTTAATAAAAATCGTCTTTATTTCTCTCTTTAGAAAATAATCATTTTTCTTACATGTAAGAGTTTTCAAAAAATTATTCCATAAATATTTTAACTATCCTATGATTTGTTAATGTAAATTTTTCCATGTATAAATTTTTTTATGAAAAGTTTTCAAAGGAATCTTAAATTCAACTTCTGAATGAGGAACTATTTACTTTTTTCCAAAAATGTGAATGGAATATTTGTTTTAACATACATGTCATGAACAGAATTTCCAATTTTCATGACCACTATATGATTTGAATATTCCATTACATGTTTCCAGTTTTCATTATAAATATAACTTATTCCATAATATTTTTAAAATTTTTAGATTTTAAATAATTGATTTCAAAGTGAAAAGGTAATTCTCCCCAAAAAACATTATAAGTGATATTTTAAAGGAATATTTCCTCTTAAATGACATATTTTGATGTTGCTTATGTTTTACTTGGGATATGATCCAATGATACCATCATTATTCATTATATGGACTGTTTATGATTATAATGTGATATGTTTATAATACCTTTTTATTTTCCATAGGTTATGATGTGATGGAATGTTCAAATGTTTATGAAATATGTTTCCTTTTCTTAAGTTATGATAATATTATTGTTTTATGAAATTGTGGAATATATATATATGATTTTCATAATGTTATGGGTGGGTTCATAATTATAGATCAATTAAATTAATTTACTAAAGATTGATATCTCTGAAAATTATAAGGAATGTAATGGGGAGTGAACCCACTTCATAAAGGGACTATGTTCACTATGATAAGTCTAGGAGAAAACAATGACTAAGGATTTGATGGAGTGTGGAGTGAACCCAATCCACTATGATAGTCTTGGAAAAGATCCTTAGTTAATGAAATAATTTTACATGATTTTGCGTATTCCTAAAACATATGTCTTATTCCAATGTTATGATCTCATTGATCATATTATTTAATTCATTTGTGATTCATGTCTTGTGATATTCCAAAATTCATTCCCTGACTCAAGATTATGATCTATGATATGCATGGTATAGTTTTCGAATGTTTTATCATGTTCTCAAACCCTTATACTCTTCTTATGTTTTATTGATCATCAATATCTCCCTGGTTCACTATAAATGATCATCATATATCACCACTTATTATTTTTCTTTTCCACAAATCATGAATAATGTTTTTAGTTATGAATAACTTAATGGGATATGATGTATTTCACTAATGAAACATAAGTTTATGCATCCATTTCTTCAAAGATACTATATGTATTTGATTATACGGTGGATCATATTTTTTATTTAATATTCATATAATAAGATATGATATTTATGTATAAAAAGTATGGGAAACTATAGGGGGTATCCGAGCAGGGTTTAGTTAGCTTTAGAAACTAGGATAAGAATACTTTAGTGAGAACCCGTAGTATAATCCTTTGTATAGGGTAACATTATATGTTATGAAAAATAATAGAGTGTGGTTTTATTATCACAAAATAAATTTATGGATACAAAATATAGAAACCCATGAAATTTAGACATATTATTACATGATATTAAACATAATTAAGCATCCAATTTCAAGCCAAGGATCATAATGTCTATTTTCAAGGAGATTAGGTACGTAATTAAACATCCTGATTCCAAAATAATATCTTTTTTATTTGATCTATATAAAGCATTCCTGACATCCTTTGAGACCTTAAATATACATAGGATAACCGGGGGGAATACATGAACAAAGGCGTAAACTAAAAATCCCAATAAGGAAATAAAAATAAGAATAAATCTTTACACATGGGTTATATGGCATAATATATTGATATAAAAAGTTATGGAACATGATCAAAAATATGGAATTGTAAAATATAGAAAATGGGATCATATAATTATGAAATCATATTAATGTGGAAGCAACCATGAAATTAATTTAGCATGAGTTAAGGCTAATTGCACATGGAGGATCCCAAGTCAAATCTGACCACCAAGACCATTGCATATGGATCACGAGTCAAAGATAAAAACCAATACCATAGTACATGATGTCTCATGAGACTAAAAATAAACCAATGCATTGGAGTTATATTTGGTATCACCCATCGTAAAATGTTTATAAATATGTTTTTCAAATAAATAATCATACATAAGTAGTCAAACATAAACATAAGGGTTACCCATGAAAGAATTGGGCATCATAATAATTTCAAAAGGAATATAATAAGGTAAATCATAATGGTTTCCATTAAAGGATGAATTTAAAAAATAAATGGACATTCATAATAGAATATAGGCATATATAATTACAATTGATGTCAAAATTAAGTGAAAACATGTAAAAATAGTGTTTATAAATCTTTAGAAACAAAACATTTTATTACGGTTTAAGAGAAAAATTTAAAGATTCTTTAGAATGGAAAATGAATAATGTTTTTATAAAACCATTATTGATGAAAGATAACTTTAATCATATAATGACATATTTTATAAAAATAATGGAGGATTAAATTATATTTTTGAGTGCACATAAAAATGTGTAAGAAATCATGAAGTTCCCTACAATCGGGCTTTCTTATCAAGAAGAATTGAGAGGGGATCCTTTTTAAATAATATATTTCCTCATAAAAGAAGGATGATTAGACATGGATAACAGAGTTCTAAAAATATAAATGTATTTTATAGGAATTATATAAAAATAAAAAGGAATTTAATTTGTGTAAAGAGAGAGAAAGAGAAACCCGGAGAAAAAATATATCTTTGAAAGGACCCCTTACCTTATTTGAGAAATAATTTTTTCAAATGATATTAATGTCCTAAATAATAAAATTATTTCATTAATTTAAAATTTAAGAAACTTTTATATATTTATTTATTTTTAATAATATTATTAAGTTAATTTACAGATTTTATGAGTTATAATGTTCAATTTCATCATTTGGGAGTGTTCTTTTTCATTGTTTTCATGATCTGTTCACTTTTTTATGAGTATGGAAGTTCATGTTTGATGGGTATAATTATATAGAATGGAAATTATATTTTATAAATGAAAAATAATTTTAATTTTTCTTATATTTTTTTCTAGATACATGGATGCATCATTACATAACATGATAATGATAATCATTTAGATTAATTTTAGCGGGGTTTTTTAATCACAATGAACTAGTTTTGTTCTATTGTTTAATATCAAGTATATATAATGGTTCTAGAATATTAAATAAGATATAATAAATATAATATAATCTAGTTTAACAAAAAAAATGGTTTCATGAACTGTATTGAAGTTTATAATAAAAATTTAGAACCCGTTGTCCTTGAATATGATAAGTTAACACATCACGAAAGATGTTTTCAATTTTTTTGAAAAAAAGGAGAGGGGAATGAATTATTGATATATTATTCCATAAAAAAATAAAATAAAATTATATTTAAATTAATTGAGTTATCATTCCTTTTAGAAGAGTGTATGTGAGGATAGAATAAGAAAAAAAAGAACATGAAATGAAAATAAAATAAAACTAAATAGGTATTTAGGTGTTTGGAGAAGAGGTTCTTTGGGGTGGAATTAATTATGAAGTAAAGGGGTGTTTTCTCATTATTTTACTCATTAGTTTATTATTTTTACTCAAGACTATGAATATTATAAAAATTATCAACACAAATATTAAAATAATGAAGGATTTTTGATATTTTGGTCATAAATCAGACAGACATCATCTATGACTCCATAATTCATGTATTTAGCATTTATCGTAAATTACTGTATTTTACTATTCCCAAAAAAAATATTGTTTTTCATAAAAAAACCAAAATTTCTCCCTAAATATTTTTTTGATGTATAAAATCCAAAAATAAACTCCATTTTGTGAAAATAATTTTTTAATTAGGAGAAACATAATTTTTAATTGAAATCACCATTTACTTGAAAAATACCAATTTTAAATTTATAAGTGATTTTGCAACACTTTGAAAAACTAATTAAGTTCTCATAAAATTTTCTTATAATCATAAGACACGAAAATATTAACTCATCCATACATTTTATGAAAATAAAATTTCTTTTATATTATTAAATTAATCATGGAATTGTAATTAAATATTTATGAATTTAAAAAATAAAAGCACTTAATTAATAATTTTAAAAATATTTATTTAGTTATAATATGATATAATTATATAATATTGTCACTTATATAATGGATAAATTTTATTTATTCTTTCATTTTTTAGGTTACTATTCAATTGTTCACTTTACTATTTATAAGGGTCACATTACTATTCCAAAGGTAAATTTAATATTTCATTGGTATAGGTTTCGTAACTTTTAGAAAGCCTTATTATTTCAATCATTATACATTTTTAATGTTGTTATTATGTTCTCAAAGTAATTTTATGTGGTTTATACTATATGAAACAATTATAATAATGGGAGTTTTATTGATAAAATTTTGTGTCATTACATTCTTCCACCCTTATGAAATTTCACCATCTAAATTTCATTTTACATACTACAGGAAAAACAAGTGAGGGTACTTCTCCTTCATCACTTCCTCTTATTCCCATGTCGCCTCTTCGTACTTATGATTCCACCACAGTACATTGATCATATAACGACCCATACATTACATACATTGTTATTTCTTCAGAATTGAAGCACACTTATTACAACATATAACAAAACCAAGAAAGGACCGTATAGGTATATTGTCTTTAGAAATTGGGAAACACAAACAACTGGTTCATAAAGCATCTACTTTGCCTCCCATTTATTTCATCATATCTAGAGTCCCTTTTTGGCATATTCTACTTAATAACCTTCTTCCTGACCTGGGGAAATAAAACATAAAAAATGGTGAGCTCAAATTCTCATTAAGGGTAAAAAAAAGAAATATCAATCACATCATATACATAATCACATAACTTTTGGAAATCTTAACCTGCGAAAGAGATCATAATTTCATAAGATGGGATAAATCATAGTACTGAAATGTAATCCCAATAATCAGAACATAAAACATGAAACTTTGTGTCATACACACATAATCATAGATAATCATTTCTTATTAGTCAAGACTCATTTCCAAGACTATCTTGGTGGACAAAGTCCATTTCTGAACCGAGTTCACTCCTTGTTTCAGTCCGGTTTCACTGAACCGGTATAAACTACCATTCCAGCCATGTCTATCTCATGAGATATAAAATCTTTACCCAATGAATTGGAGTGAGATATAGGTCCCACCCATCTCATAATTAAATCATTCTTACTTGTGCCACAAAATAAATATACATCATTCATAAAAACCCAATAAATAAAATGGGTTTCATAAACATCATACCATCATCACATAATCCATATAAAAGAAATGGATATCATTTCATAATAAGAAAAGTGAAAACATGTAAATCATAGAGACGTTATACTTGAAACATACACATATGAAATAATGTCATCTTAGATGAAAATGGTTTTAATAAAACACTTTAAATGAATTCTTGAGGAAAATATCCTTTTTTCTTCAAAATCATTTTCTTTCCACAAAATGTCATGAAATTTTAGAAGAAAAGGTTTTTTTTTGAAAATAGTCATGAAATATTTTGAAAGAAGCTTCATGAAAATAAGGCTTTATAAAACCATAAAAATCCTTTCATGCCATATACGTTAAAAAAACATTCTTATCGTACTTTTGTCGGAAAAGTCAGAAAGTACCTCGTATGAAAAACGACAAAAGATTCCTTTCATATCATTTACTAAAAACTCACCGAAGGGTAAAATTGGATTTAAACAATTTTAGGTGGATGGAAAAAATATTACATATTGAGGAAACATGGATGTGGATGATAAAATACATGCCAGTAAATACCAAAGTATAAACAATCTTGGATAAAAATGAGATTGTGATATTTCCCTTACCTTAGGTCAGATATGCTTTGTACGTGTCCGAACCTCCTGTATAATGATTTAAGTAATGTTATTGACTTATTCCAGAATCATAATTATTTTTATGATATCATATATGGTCATATTCTTAGCTTCTTAGTTGTAATATTTCATTGCTACTTGTTATTCGGGTGTTTATAACATTTTGTTCTTATGCGTGTTTTGTCGAATAAATTCTTATTATTCTCTTTAGGTTATAGATACCTCATTTCCATAATGGTATTAGTGTAATATATATCATATTCATTCGTTCAGTTCATTTATATAATCATTATGAAATGAAGATCATGTAGAACGAGTCGCATCACATCGTGGAGACGGTATTCCGTACGTACACACGAGTGATGATATTGTTCCTATGATCGTGGAATTGTTTTGGAGTGTATGTATACTATTTCAGAATCAGTATCACTTTATAATTGTCATATATAGTCATTATTTACACCATTATACCCATCCAAGTAAGGTGGTGGTGGAAAATAGATTACACCACGGCGTGGAGACGGTATTTCGTATGTACGCACGCGCAATGATTTATTTTTCCGTAGGATGGATAGATGGTGAAATAGGGTTATTTTATACTTATAATAACATATCAGTATATGAGTGATACTGATGTTATTACTTAATAATGAAACAACCAAATAAGAAGAAGTGGAAGAATAAATAAAGATGAAAGAATCGGTAACAGACATTACCTCTTCTTTGAAGTGCTTCTTTAAGACCTCCTTTTAGGGCACTAAAATAAGTCTTTGAAGAAGACCAGAACATCCAGGATGTTTCTAGGGAAGTGGAGAGAAGAAATGGGCAGGGGTTGGCCGATCTTGAAGGCTCAAAGTGGTGTGAGGAAGAGGGGGAGGAGGTTCCCTTTTATAAAGGATGAGAGGGGCACCTTTGGAATAACTAAACATATTATTTTATTATAATGTCAAATTCGGTTTTTAATAGCTCCAAATTGATATATTTCGAAGATAAAGTGGTTAGGGGTCGAAATAATCTCATCCAATAGAATTTAGAAAAGTTTAGGTATCAATTTTAACCTTATCATTTAGATTTAACTTTAAGTTAGATAATTTAACTTTTACCGTGTCTTCTTGTTTTCTTACACTATAAGGTTAATAAACTTACTATATCAAGCCAAACGAATCCCAAGTTGTTTATTATTAATATATATAACTTTAGCTAAGTCATTTGTCCTAACCATATATTTTTAGGAATAAAATAACAATTAATAATATAATATTTGGTTTAAAAACTATTTTATGTCAATTTTGACACTATTTAGTAATTGATTTTTGTGAAAATCATAACAGAATGATTAGTTCGAACCAAGTTACTTAAATAAATAATAACATGTAATATTAACCTAGAAAATTAGTTTAATTCATAAAAAGTCTCAAATTACATTTATTTGGGTATTTATAACATCAATTATGTCAATATTTCATTAATAAGATAATTACTGCATCATCATTGTGTCATAAATAAATTAAATTAGTTAATGTCTAAAAATTACAAATAAAATTTCATTATGTAGGAAAGCTTTTTATCTTTCTAAGTAATATTTATAGTTGAATTTATCTTATGTATAACCACATATTAAAAATGATTTACTTATTAAACTTTGATTTTAACTATTTTAACCCTTCTTTAAATAAATTAATAATAAATGTCCTAATTTTATCCAAGTGGGCCTAAATGGTCATATTTTATTCCTAAGGTTGTTTTTGGTCGAATTACACTTGTCCAATAGAGTTAAGACATGTGTTAGGGTAATAATAATATCATTTTTCCCCTTAATTACCCTATTTACTTTTAACCGTGGTAAAAAAAAGTAAAAAGTTACTATTCACAAAAAAAATATTTTCATCTCATTGAACCACATTTTACTTACTGACATCAACCGTGTCTCTCGGATTTTTGAAATTCCACTCACAGAAGCGGTAAAATTAAGTTTTATAAAAAATTCAGTTTTTTAACTACCACTTAGTGGTTTCACTATTCATCAAAAATTGAAAGTTTTCAGAAAAATACCAAAATTTCACCCTAGGCTAATTTCGATATTCCGAATCCAAAACTGAAGTCCATTTTGAAAAATAAAATTTATAAAATTTCAAAACGTGGTTATTACTATTCATAACGGCTAGTTTTAATAATATTTTAATAGCATATCATTTTTTAGTGAAACTCAGTATTGTGTACGACGCAAGCTATCGAGGAAGGCCGCAGTTGCATGTAAAGAAAGACAAGCTAGTGTTGTGTGTAGTGAAAGATTCCTCTGATGATTTATATAACATAAAAACAAAATATTTCACATAAAAGTCTCGGGTGTTACATTCTACCCCCCTTAAAATGAATTTCTCCCTCGAAATTCGTCACTTTGTAACAAACAGATGAGGATACCTCTCCATCATCATATCCTCAATCTCCCATGTAGCTTCTTATAATTGGTTGTTCCTCCATAAAACTTTCACCAATCGAGTGGTCTTGCTTCGTAGGACTTTTTCGCTACGATCCAGAATCTTTATCAGCTGTTCTTCATAAGAAAGATCTTTCTCCAGCGGTACAACATCTGAGTTGAGTACATGTGAAGGATCATGTATGCACTTTCTCAGGAGAGATACATGGAACACATCGTGAACTTGATAGATATTCGGTGGAAGCGCCAATCGATAAGCTACCTTCCCAACACGATCAAGTATTTCAAAAGGACCGATATATCTAGGGCTCAACTTCCCCTTCTTTCCAAATCTCATGACCCTCTTCCAGGGAGATATTCAAAAGAACACTTTATCACCCACTACCAACTCTAGGTCTTTTCTTCGGTTGTTGACATAACTTTTCTGTCGACTCTGAGCTGCTCTTATTTGTTGTTGAATAGATCTAACCTTTTCTGCCATTTCATTAACGAGATCAGGTCCTAATAGCTTTCTTTCCCCAACTTCATCCCAGCAAGTTGGAGTCCTGCATTTCTTTCCATAGGGTGCTTCATAAGGAGCCATCTGAATACTGGAGTGAAAGCTATTATTATAAGAAAATTCCACCAAAGGTAGGTGTTGATCCCAACTACCTTTGAAATCCATAGAGCAAGCTCTCAACATATCTTCTAGAGTTTGAATTGTTCTCTCAGACTGACCGTCTGTCTAAGGATGATAAGCAGCGCTGAAACTCAACTCTGTATCCAGAGTATGCTGAAGACTTTTCCAGAACATCGAGATAAATCTCGGATCCCAATCAGATATAATAGAAAGTGGTACTCCATGCAATCTTACCGCTTCCTTTACATATATCCTGGCAAGCTGATCCAGAGAGAAATCCTCTCTAATAGCAATAAATTGTCCAGACTTGGTAAGGCGATCAACTATGACCCAGATAGCATTATTGCCTTTGGATGTTTTAGGAAGTCCTGTGACAAAGTCTATAGTGATGTTTTCCCATTTCCATTCGGGTATGGGTAATGGTTGTAACATCCTCTTAGACTTCTGTCTCTCAGCTTTAACTTGCTGAAAACCAAGCATCGAGAGACATATTCAGCAACATCTCTTTTCATGCCATCCCACCAGAAGTACTCTTTCAGGTCCCTATACATCTTCGTGCTTCTAGGATGAATAGAAAATGATGAGATATGAGCCTCATCCAGTAGCTCCTTCTTTAATTCCGGGATGGGAGGAACACAAACCCGATTCCTGAACTTTATTATCCCATCACAATCAAGGTTGAATTCAGGAACATTTCTCACCTTCTTTTGTAACTCTACATCTTCTTTTTGTGCCTCTTTAATCTTTACATGTATAGATGGTTGAACATTCATTTGAGAAAGATAATATTTTTCCCCTTCCATTATAATTCCAAGATACATCCTTTGTAAATCCATAAATATTGGATCTTTTGTGATCCTCATCATGGATAAACTAGAATGGTCTTGTCGACTTAATGCATCGTCACCTTGTTTGCTTTCCCAGGGTGGTAATGGATTGAGAAGTCATAATCCTTAATCAGCTCCAACAATCTTATTTGGCGCATATTCAGCTCCTTTTGTGTGAAAATATACTTTAAAATTTTATGATCAGTATAAATATCACACCTTTCACTATAAAGCTAATGCCTCCAAATCTTCAATGCAAATATTACTTCAGCTAACTCCAAATCATGAGTTGGGTAATTTTGCTCATGTATTTTCAACTATCGTGAGGCATAAGCTATAACCATATCATTTTGCATAAGAACACACCCCAATCCCTTCTTGGATGCATCACTATAGATCACAAACCTTTTTCCACTACAAGGCAGTGTGAGCACAGGTGCACTGGATAACCTTCTTTTCAACTCCTTGAAATCCTCTTCACATTCTTCCATCTAAAAAAACTTAACTCCTTTCCGAGTCAACTTGGTGAGTGGATTAGATAATCGTGAAAAATATTTCAAAAAACGTCGATAATATCCAGCCAAACCAAGAAAACTTCAGATCTCAGTTACTGTTGTTGTTCTCGACCATCTTTCGATAACCTCTGTTTTTGCTAGATCCACAGATATCCCCTCTTTTGAGATTATGTGACCCAAAAATGAAACTTTTTGAAGCCAAAATTCACACTTGGTAAATTTGGCATAAAGCTTCTCCTTTCTCAGGGTCTTCAATATAATTCTCAAGTGATCTTCATGTTCTTCCTTGCTCTTTGAATAGACAAGAATATCTTCTATTAAGACTACCACAAATTGATCAAGGTAGTCTCTAGAGACTCTATTCATCAGATCCATGAAGATAGCAGGGGCATTAGTAAGACCAAAGGGCATTACTATAAATTCATAGTGTCCATACCTTGTATGGAAAGCCGTCTTTGGTATATCCTCCCTTTTGACCCTAAATTGATGATACCCTGAATGAAGATCAATCTTGGAAAAGTATTGAGCTCCGCGTAGTTGGTCAAATAAGTCATCAATGCGTGGGAGAGGATATTTGTTCTTGATAGTGATCTTGTTAAGTTCTCGATAATCAATACAGAGTCTCATTGATCCATATTTCTTCTTAACAAATAGAACAGGTGCTCCCCAAGGTGACGCACTAGGGCGTATGAATACCTAATCAAGATTCTCTTGGAGTTGCTTCTTCAATTCCTACAACTCAATTGGGGCCATTATATAAGGTGTCTTTGAAATAGGCAAAGCACCCGGTACGAGTTCTATTGAAAACTCAACCTCACAATTTGGTGGATGACCCAGTAATTCCTCCGGAAAGACATCATCAAACTCATGTACAATGGGAATATTCTTAATTGTGAGTTTCTCACCAACCATTTGAGATAAATAAACCTTCATTTAGTGGAATCAATACCCATAAATTTGTAAGAAATTTCCACTGGAAGGTTATGTTCATCCTTGCATCGATAGACGATCATAGATTGATCTGGAATATGAAATGTGACTTCCCTTCTTTGGAAATTGATATGAGCTCCATGTAGAGAAAGCCAATCCATGCCAAGAATCACATAAAATTCCACCAGAGGAAGGATCAAAAGATTTGAAGGAAGTACTTTCCCAAAAACATCAATCGGAGAAGAATTATAAACTTTTGATGCGACTGTTGTGCCATTAGGGGTTGTCACAGCTAACTCAACATCTAATTGTTGAGGTAATACAGTGATACCCTTAGAAAATTCTTCAGAAATAAAAGAGTGGGTGGATCCCGAATCAAATAAAACATTTTTTACTTTAGAGTGGATGGTAAGTGTACCTTTCACGACATCGTTATCGTACTCCACATCGCTTATAGAAATTGCATGTGACTTTCCTTTGTCTTTAGCCTTAAGAGTTTGTTGACGTCGACCATCATCATCAACCCTTGGATTAGGGAATTTATTGGCATAATGTCCCATCTCCTTGCACTTGAAACATTGAAGTGTAATAGGTTTATTCTGTGTATCCCTTCCTTTGTTTGCATCATTAGACATCTTCTTCCCATCATCGCGGCATTCAAATGCCCGATGACCTTCCTTTCCACATTTGAAACATTTACTTGTCCCTTTAAGACAACTCCCTCCATGTTTCTTTCCACACTTTGAGCATAAGGGAAAGCTCATCTTCTTTCAGTGTGCTCTTTAGATTTTCCTTTGAATTCCATTTTCCTCTTCTTATCAAACCCATGTGACTGATGGGTTACTCTAATCTCCATCCCGACTTTGAGAGCACATCGAACGATTTCCTCGTAGCTATTGAAGTCCCTTATGGTTAACGCCCTTCAAAGACTTGTTTTTAAGCCACTAAATAATCGATCGATCTTACTCTCAGGTTGGATAATAATACCAGAAGCGTACCTTGCAGGTCTTGTAAAATTTGCTTCATAGGTACCAACAGATTCATCATCCTTTTGATTCAGTTCAAGTAACTATTTCTCCATCTTTGTTCGGAGAATACGAGGGAAGTACTTATTGAAAAATAAGTTCTTGAACTCGTCCCATTTCATGGACTCAATTTAATCCCTTTTCCTTGGATTCTTAATAAGATTACACCATTTATCGACATCACCTTCCAAACGATACACTACTAAGATGACTTTATCATTCTCAGAACATTGAAGAACTGAAAATATCTTTTTAGTAGTACTAATACATTGTTCAGCAACTAATGGATCAGTAGACCCGCTGAATGATGGTGGATGCTGTCTCATGAAGGATTCAACAGAATGTTGCTCCTTCCTTTGCTCAGGGGGATAATCATTGCATTGCCCGTCGCATTCCGCATTAACATGGTTCCTTCGGGTTCCAACCATTGACTAAAACCAAGAAGAATAGTGTGAGAAAAACTAATTATAATAGGAAAACCAAATAATCAAGAATAAAATTTCACACTTAAGGTCTTATCCTAGGTTATTCATGGACATTTCTAAAACACTAAGATTGTGTTCTATGCTTAGACTTATCCTTAGGGTTCTTACTAAGGCTCTCACATCCTAGTTTCCAATGGTTGACTATACCTTTCCTCTGATACCAACTATGATGACCCATACTTTACATACATTGTTATTTATTCATAATTGAAGAACACTTATTACAACATATAACAAAACCACGAAAGGACCGTATAAGTATAGTGTCTTTAGAAACTGGGAAACATAAACAACAGGTTCATAAAGAATCTACTTTGCCTCCAATTTATTTCATCATATCTAGAGTCCCTTTTTGGCATATTCTACTTAATAACCTTCTTCCTGACCTGGGGAAATAAAACATACAAAAGGGTGAGCTCAAATTCTCAGTAAGGGTAAACAAAAGAAATATCAATCACATCATATACATAAGCACATAACTTTTGGAAATCTTAACCTGCAAAAGAGATCATAATTTCATAACATGGGATAAATCATAGTAGTGAAATCTAATCCCAATAATAATAACTTAAAACATGAAACTTTGTGGCATACACACATAATCATAGAGAATCATTTCTTATTAGTCAAGACTCATTGCCAATACTATCTTGGTGGACAAATTCCATTTCTGAACCGACTTCACTCCTCATTTCAGTCCTATTTCACTGAACCGGTATAACCTACCGTTCCAGCCATGTCTATCTCATGAGATATAAAATCTTCACCCAATTCATTGGAGGGAGATATAGGTCCCACCCATCTCATAATGAAATCATTCGTACTTGTGCCACAAAATAAACATACATCATTCATAAAAACCCAATAAATAAAATGGGTTTCATAAACATCATACCATCATCACATAATCCATATAAAAGAAATGTATATCATTTCATAATAAGACAAGTGAAACCATGTAAATCAGAGAGACATTATACTTGAAACATACACATATTAAATAATGTCATCTTCTATGAAAATGGTTTTGATAAAACACTTTAAATGAATTCTTGAGGAAAATATCATTTTTTCTTCAAAATCATTTTCTTTCCACAAAATGTCATGCAATTTTAGAAGAAAAGGTTTTTGTTGAAAATATTCATGAAATATTTTTAAGGAAACTTCATGAAAATAAATCTTTATAAAACCATAAAAATCCTTTCATGCCGTATACGTTAAAAAAACATTCTTATCGTACTTTTGTCGGAAAAGTCAAAAAGTACCTCGTATGAAAAACGACAAAAGATTCCTTTCATATCTTTTACTAAAAACTCACCGAAGGGTAAAATTGGATTTAAAAAATTGTAGGTGGATGGAAATAACATTACATATTGAGGAAACATGGATGTGGATGATAAAATACACCCCAGTAAATACCAAAGTATAAACAATATCGGATAAAAATGAGATTGTGATATTTCCCTTACCTTAGGTCCGATATGCTTTGTACGTGTCCGAACCTCCTATATAATGATTTAAATAATGTTATTGACTTATTATAGAATCATAATTTCTTTTTATGATATCATATATGGTCATATTCTTAGCTTCTTAGTAGTAATATTTCATTGATACTTGTTATTCAGGTGTTTATAACATTTTGTTCTTATGCGTGTTTTGTCGAATAAATTATTATTCTTCTTTTTAGTTTATAGATACCTCATTTACAGAATGTTATTAGTGTAATATATATCAGATTAATTCATTAAATTCATTTATATAATAATTATTAAATTAAGATCATGTAGAACGAGTCGCATCACATTGTGAAGAAGGTATTCCGTACGTATGCACGAGTGATGATATCATTCCTATGATCGTGGAATTGTATTGGAGTGTATGTATACTATTTCAGAATCAGTATCACTTTATAATAGTCATATATAGTCATTATTTACACCATTATACCCATCCAAGAAAGGTGGTGGTGGAAAATAGATTACACCACGACGTGGAGACGGTATTCCGCACGTACGCACGTGCGGTGATTTCTTTTTTCGTAGGATGGATAGATGGTGAAATAGGGTTGTTTCATACTTATAATAACATATCAGTATATTAGTGATAATTATGTTATTACTTCATAATGAAACAACTAAAGAAGAATAAGTGGATGAAGAAATAAAGATGAAAGAATCGGTAACAGACATTACCTCTTCTTTGAAGTTCTTCTTTGAGACCTCCTTTTAGGGCACTAAAATAGGTCTTTGAAGAAGACCAGAACCTCTAGGATGTTTCTAGGGAAGTCTAGAGAAGAAATTGGCAGGGGTTGGCCGATCTGGAAGGCTCAAAGTGGTGTGAGGAAGAGGGGGAGGAGGTTCCCTTTTATAAGGGAGGAGAGGGGCACCTTTGGAATAACAAAAAATATTATTTTATTATAAAGTCAAATTCGGTTTTTAATAGCTCCAAATTGATATATTTAGAAGATAAAGAGGGTAGGGGTAGAAATACTCTCATCCAATAGAATTTAAGAAAGTTTAGGTGTCAATTTTAACCTTATCATTTAGATTTAACTTTAAGTTAGATAATTTAACTTTTACCGTGTCTTCTTGTTTTCTTACACTATAAGGTTAATAAACTTACTATATCAAGACAAACGAACCCAAAGTTATTTATTATTAATATATATAACATTATATAAGTCATTTCTCCGAACCTTAGATTTTTAGGAATAAAATAACAATTAATAATATAATATTTGTTTTAAAAACTATTTTATGTCAAGTTTGACACTATTTAGTAATTGATTTTTGTAAAAATCATAACAGAATGATTAGTTCGAACCAAGTTACTTAAATCAATACTAACATGTCATATTAACCTATAAAATTAGTTTAATTCATAAAAAGTCTCAAATTACATTTATTTGGGTATTTCTAACATCAATTATATCAATATTTCATTAATAAGATAATTACTGCATCATCATTGTGTCATAAATAAATTAAATTAGTTAATGTCTAAAAATTACAAATAAAATACCATTATGTAGGAAATATTTTTAGATTTCTAATGAATATTTATAGTCGAATTTATCTTATGTATAACCCCATATTAAAAATGATTTACTTATTAAACTTTGATTTTAACTATTTTAACCCTTCTTTAAATAAATTAATAATAAATGTCCTAATTTTATCCAAGTGGGCCTAAATGGTCATATGTTATTCCTAAGGTTGTTTTTGGTCGAATTACACTTGTCCAATAGAGTAAAGACATGTGTTAGGGTAATAATAATATCAGTTTTACCCTTAATTACCCTATTTACTTTTAACCGTGGTAAAAAAAGTAAAAAGTTACTATTCACCAAAAAAATTGTTTTTATCTCATTGAACCACATTTTCATTACTGACATCAACCGTGTCTCTTGGATTTTCGAAATTCCACTCACAGAAGAGGTAAAATTAAGTTTTATGAAAAATTCAGTTTTTTAACTACAACTTAGTGGTTTCACTAATCATCAAAAATTGAAAGTTTTCAGAAAAATACCAAAATTTCACCCTAGGTTAATTTCGATATTCCGAATCAAAAAATGAAGTCCATTTTGAAAAATAAAATTTATAAAATTTCAAAAAGTGGTTATTACTATTCATAACGGCTAGTTTTAATAATATTTTAATAGCATATCATTGTTTAGTGAAACTCGGTATTGCGTACGACGCAAGCTATCGAGGAAGGCAGCGGTTGCGTGTAAAGCAAACCAAGATAGTGTTGTGTGTAGTGAAAGATTCCTTTGATGATTTATATAACATAAAAAAAAAATATTTCACATAAAAGTCTCAGGTGTTACAGATCAGGTGAGTAGTCTTGTTTCATAGAACTTTATCTCTATGGTCCATGATCTTCACCAGATGTTCCTCATAAGAGAGATAATTTTTACCACTATACTAATTATGAATTCTATACATGTGGGGGATCTGGTATATACTTTCTAAAGAGGGATACATAGAATATATCATGTAATTGAGAGATTGTAGGTAGAAGTGGTAGTCGATAGGCCACAACTCTGAGATGATCAAACATATTTAAGTGGCCAATGTACATGAGAAATACCTTTCCATTCTTCCCATATCTCACGATCCTCCTCCATAGAGATATGTGAATTAATACTATGTCTCCAATCGTAAATACATGATTTCATTGATGATTTTCTGTATAACAATTTTTTTCGACTTTGCATTGGAATTATGTGATGATGAATGGTTTTCATATTCTCAACTAATTCTTCAATGATTTCAGGTCTTAGTTTATTTCATTCACTAACCTCAACCCCGCATTCCACTATTATGCATCATTTCCCATAGAGGGCTTTATATGGATCCATTTGGATGCTAGAGTAAAAACAATTATTATAAGAGAACTCAACTGGAGGAAGATGTTAGTCTAATCCTCCCTTAAAGTCCATATAATATTCTATAAAAATTTATTATAATATCTCAATGGTCCTATAATATTGGACATTATTTTGAGGATTATAGGTCATACTAAAGTTTAGCTCAGTTCTTAGGGAATGTTGGGGACTATTCCAGAACATGGAGGTGAATCTTCGATCTCAACCAGATACAATAGATAGTGTTATTACATGCTGTATTACCACTTATTTGAGGTATATCTATGCAATTTGATCCAGTGAGGAGTCCTATATAATTGAGATAAAGTAATGTGTCCTTTTAAGATGATACACAACAATACATATAGCATTGTTTTCTCTCAATGTATTTAAAATTATAGTGTCAAATTCCATTGAAATTTTTCCCACTTCCATGTTTCTATGTGTAATGGTTTCATCATCCCTATATACTTTCTCCATTTGGACTTCACTTACTAACATACCATTCCCTTTAAAAAAATTCAATAATATCCTTTTTCATATTGTTCTACAAATAGTTCTCTCGGTGATCTCAATACATCTTGCTGCTCCATTGGTGAATAGAGATGGTTGAGATATGTGAATCATTAAAAATTTCATTCTTTATATATAAATTTTATGGTACACATAATTATGAGATAAATATTACGACTCTAGCCTCATCAATCTTGACCTAAAAGGATTTTCCATTTCTGATAGCTTCTATCCTTTTCTGAATTTCCACATCATTACAATAAGAATTCTTTATGTTATTCCTGAGGGATGATTGATAAATTATTTGAGAAAGGATTGATGATTATCCTTCCTTAATGATTTCCTTTTCCATTCTTTACATGTCTAAAAATATTGGATCCTTATCAATTCTTTTCATTGATAAAGACACACGATCCTTTCTACATAGAGAATCTAATACCTTATATTCTTTACTATTATTGTGGTGGATTGAGCAGTCATAATCCCTGATGAGATCATACCATATTTTCTACTGTATATA
Organism: Viscum album; assembly: GCA_963277665.1. Lineage (NCBI taxonomy): Eukaryota > Viridiplantae > Streptophyta > Magnoliopsida > Santalales > Viscaceae > Viscum > Viscum album. The sequence goes on along the minus strand of OY728139.1, from coordinate 1,493,152,739 downwards.
ATGCTACTTTTGTGTTAATATATAATTGATACTCTTGTGATTAGTATATATATAAAACTTCTCCACATAGAGATAATACTTCCAGATTTTTACTATAAATATCACAACTACTTACTCCAGAACGTGGGTGCGATAATATTTCTCATGCATTTTAAACTTCCTTAAGGAATCGTCTATCACTTTATCATTTTCATCAGTAAAAAACCTAAAAAATTCTTTAAATATTATTTTTATACTAAAAATAGTTCTCCACTTTAAAGTAGTGTGAGAACTGGTGAAGTGAAAATCCTTTTATAAACTCTTTGAAGTAGCATTCACATTGACTCATTTTGAAAAAATTCACTCCCTTCCAAGTCATCATGGTTACTATGTTTGAAAATCATGAGAATTTCATCAAACATTGTTGGTAATACCATAATAGACCAAGGGAACTATATATATCTTTTATATATGTTGTCATGGGGAACTCTTTGATTTCATTTGTCTAAGGAGGTTCCAAAGATATCCATGTGCTGGTGATAACATCTCTCAAAAAGATGCTTCCTTTATCTATAACACACATTTGTTGTACTTTTCATATAGTTTCTACCTTCTCAATGTCATCAACACAGTATTCAAATTCTTCTCATGTTACTCTATTCTCTTAGATTATATTAGAATATCATCAATTAAGACTACCAACAATTTTTTGATTGAATCTATAAAGACTCTATTCATTAAATCAAGGAATATTTTTGGATCATTAGTGACTCTTAATGGAATCATTAGGAACTCATAGTGTTCATACCTCATTCTAAATGTAGTATTGGGAATATATTCCTTCCTCACCAATAATTGTTGATTTCCCGACTGAAGGTTCACCTTAGTGATATAACTATCCCCACATAGCTGATCAAACAAGTCATTTATCGATGGAAGGGGATACTTGTTCTTTTTAATGATTTTATTGATCTCACAATAGCCAATGAAGAGGCACATTGATCCATTATTGAGAAATATGACTGGTTCATCCCATAGAGAAGCACTAGGGTGTATAAAACCCTTGTATTTATTCTCCAATAATTGCTTCTTTAGCTCCCCTAGATCAACGGTGTCCATTATATAAGGTGTATTTGATGTAGGCATAGATCCAGGAATAATTTCAATTGAAAACTAAACCTCTTGAGAAGTAGGAGGACTAATAAACTCTTGAAGGAACTGATTAGTGTAGTCCCTCACAACGGGTATGTATTCGAAAAATATTATCTAATTTATCTCAATAATTTGATCTAGATTTTCTTTCTTATATGGCATTAATATCTACACATGAGAAAATGATTCTAAAAAAGATTAATCCTCCTTATTAGACATGTATATAATGTGAGGATGCTTTGATATGTGAAGTGTAATATCCATTTACAATAAGTTGATGTTGGATTTATATAAATATAGCAAATACATGAACAATATAACATTAAAAATCAACAAAGGTAGTATGAAAATATTTAATGGGAATTTTAGTCCATATAAAATAACTAGGGAGGAATTAAAACATTGTAAGTAGTAGTATCCCCTTTTATTGTTCTAAAAGATAACTCAACCTCTAAAATGTATTATGGATTTTTAATAACTCTAGTAAATTTTTATGATATAAAAGAATGTGTAGAACCAAAATCAAATAGAATGTTCACTATTCATGAATGGATAATCTACATACATGTCACCACATAATTATTGAGATCCACTTCAGAAGAGGTGATAACATATTCACTTCATCTCTTAATTGGAGGTTATTGTTGTTGATTTCTTCCAACTACCCTAGGATTAGGTAAATGGTTTTCAAAATTCCCATGTTACTTGTAGTTTTAACGGTGAAATATAGTCTGATTGTTGATCTGAAAAATCCATTTTTTTTCACATTAGTGGGACTCTTCATATCCATTCATCAGTAGTTATCCATATCCTCATTCTTCCACATTTGAAGCATGTTTTGGTTCCCATTAAATAGTTCCCAGTAAAATTCTTCCCACAATTTTTATATGTGGGATATTGGGTTCTAATTCCATCATTGGATTTATCTACAGATCAACCCATAATAAAAACAATTTTCCTCTTTTTTCACTGGGCCCACGTGACCACTGAGAGTATTAGATCTTCATTTCAACCTTAAGGGAACAATATTCAATCTATTCGTAGCTATTAAAGTATTGAATCATCTAGTATTCTCATAGACATGGATTTGGTTGGCTAAAGAAGTGATCCACCTTTCATTTGGTGTTTATGATAATTTCGGTGGTGTATATTTCATGTCATGGGATGTTTTCCTCATACACTTTGATAGACTAATCTTCCTTCTACTTCAGTCTGAGGAATTATCTTTCTATATTAAGATAGAGGGATCTATAAAATTATTTTTTGAAAATTATTTTCTTGAAATATTTCCATTACATAGAATACATTCCATCCATGGACTTGATATTTTTTTTATCAATGTCCACCAATGAACAGATTCCCCATTAAAATGAAAATCCACCAACACAACTTTATCTTATTCTGAACACTTGAGAACAGACAATATATTTTCATTGGAGCTAATCCACTATTAAACGAGGTAGGGATCAGAGGATCCATTAAACATGGGAGGTCTTTTCTACTTGAATGATTCTATGGAGACATTATATATCTTAATATAATGTGGTTGTTCCACATGATTCATGTTATTATTAATAACTTTATCCAGTTTAGAAATTGTTGTCATGATGTTTTGATCACTTGTTCCCATCATATTTGGAATATCATTAGGGTAATCGTCACATTTCCTACCACATTGATTGTTGTATTGAGTTATTCTATGTCCAACAATTAACTAAGAAAAAAAGTGCAATTAGGTACTTGACTTCTTACCTAATAATCATAAATGAATCTTTAAAAATAAAGGAATAATCTTGTAATGGAAAAGTAATTCATAACTTGTGATTCCCTTGTATCCAATTTAGGTTATCCATGATATATTTGATAACATATATTCTTATTGGAAATTTTTTTGTTCCCTTGATAATGGTTTATAATGTGTTTATGAACATACCAAAGAATATCCCCAGGGAGTGTCAAACCAGGTGTATAGTAAGGCCCATTTTTATGTACCAAGATACCCTAAGTCAGGCCTGAAACACCCTATCTGAGTTTTTCCTCCTAGGATTATATGCGAAAGAACCACATTTAAATGTAGTATCTAGGAATATTTATATTTTCTTGATAAATCATTTACTCAATAATTAAAAAAATTAGGATGTTTTCTTATACTTTGTATTATCCCTAGGGTTCTTACTAAAGTGCTCTATTAATAGTCTCCAAAAATAACTAGACCTTCCTATCATATCAACTATATTGACCATAGCCATTTACACATATTTTTTAGGATTTTAAGAATAATTTAACATCAAATTAAAAGTTAGGGGTCATAAAATTTAGTGTCTAGGAGACTAAGTAAGTATTTAAAAACAAATTTTTTTTAAAAAATATTTTTATTTAATCTTGAAAAAGAGATCCTAACTTATTTTTGGACGATACATATCTATAGGATAACTTGGGGAAATAGATAAATAAATGGATGAGGTAAAATTCCATGGATGGAAATAGAAATATGAATAAATATTTTCACATGGGTTAGAAGGAACAACATAATGATATAAAAATATGGAACATGATTAATAAAATAAAATAAAAACATATAGAACATGGGATCATATAATCATGGAATCCTATTAATGTGGAATGAAAATGAAACATGTCTTTATAATGGGTCAAGACTCATTGCACATGGGGGATCATGGGTTACAGCTAAGCATGAAGACCATTGAAAATGGAGCACGAGTCAAGGCTAACCACCAAGACATTTGCACATCAAATATCATAAGACTAAACACTACCTAATTCATTGGAGATCTATCTATGTGAACTTATAATAACTTTTTCATGAATATGTTTTCCACATAAATAATCATACATAAGAAATCAAACATAAAAATAAGGGTTACCCCAGAAATAATTGGGTATCAAAATCATGTCCAAAGTAATATCAAAAGGGAAATCATAATGGTGTCTATGAAAGGATTTATTTAAATTATACATGGATGTTAATAAGGTATTATAGGAATATATCATGATAATTTATGTCAAACTAAAGTTAAAACATGTAAAAAAAGTGATTAAGAAACTTTAGAAATAAAATATTTTAGTACGGTTTAACGGAAAACTTTCAGGATTATTTACAATAGAAAAGAAATAATTTTTATATATAAAACAAGGATTAAACCAAGATAGTTTTTTCACAATAAAGATTTTGATTTTATAAAAATAATGGATGATTAAAATATATAATTGAGTGAACAAGAAAATGGGAAATAAATTGGGAAGTCCCCATTAACAGGGATTTCTTAACAGGAATAATTGAGAAGGAAACCTTTTTATAACATGTATTTCCCCATAAAGGAAGGATGATACGACAAGGAAAAAAGATTTTGGAACATATGACAATAATTTATAACAATTAAATAAAAATAAAGAGGAATTAAATTAGGTTAAAGAGAGAGAAAGAGTAACCCGAAGGAGAAAAGAAGGTTTAGAAAGGATACCTTACCTTATGTCTGAAATAGTTCTGTACCTGATCTTAATGTCCTAAATGAAAAATTTATATTTATTACTTATGATGTCCAATTTTTATTTATTTATTTATTACAATTTTATTGTGTTCATTTTTTTATGAGTTATACTGTTCAATTTCAACTTTATGAAATGTTTATTTTTTTAGATTTTATGATTGGTTCTCTTGTAAATGAGTATGGAAATTCACGTATGTTAACACCACATAAGAATAAAAAAAGACTATGAAGATAACCTTAGAGATTTAAAAATCCCAATGAAATGTTTGAATAATTCAAAGGAAAGCCAAAACCACTAAAGGGTTGCACGAGAGAGCTACGCGACAGAGCTGGGTGACCGACCTTCGTGGCAAAGCTACGTGACAGAGCTATGCGACAGAATAAATTCTGCACCCCTATGCGACAGAGCTATGAAAAGAAGCTGCACGGAGGATATACGCGGACCACGTTCCTTCGACCAGGCCCATCCATGCCTATAAATAGGACCCTTGGGCTCCCCATTTCAAGGACTAAACAATTTGAAAGATTCTAAGAAGCTCCCATTGCGTAGATATTTCTCCTAGATCCCTCAAATTTTCTCAGGTATCTCTCTAAAAATTAAGATAAAAGATAATTAAACGAGATAAGTATGTTTTAAAAATATTTTACAATTTTTACAAATGTTTAGTTCAACTATGTGAAATACATTCTTTAGTCATCATACACACCTGTTTGGCTTACCTGCGTACCACACCTGCACAACATACCTGCGCGCCACACCTGCGCGGAATACCAGCACTCTTCACCTGCGTGACATAACTGCACGGTGCAACAACACAGGACACTTGCGCAAGGTACCTACATGGAAAAGATTGGTGTAAAGCCTACATACCAACTCAAGTATCCTTTTTAAATCCCATTTTGGTAGGGTATGTCCTTCCATGGTTCCCTTATAAGAAATAGAATAAGCTGAAGCCTCCACCAAAACCTTCTGACTTATCAAAACTTTGGGAAAGGCACGTTAATGTGTATCCTATTTGGGTTTTTTATATCCACAGTCAGGGGTTTCCCACATTAGTTTTATAAGGGAGTTAGGATTCATGGAGTGTCTATGGGTTTGTATATCCACATTCATATGGACCTTTCTCCCAGGAATAGGTTTGGGAAGTTCCCAGTTTGGAGGAGGGTTGGTTCTTGGCCTCTCCCTTCTCAAAGAGATGACCCAAAACCACAGGTCACTGGTAGGGAAGGTACAGTTCACACTTTTTTTTCACTCAAGCGTAGGAGAAGTTTCCCTCCCCTACTGGGATCAAATTTAGGGAAACCATCTTGGTGTAATCCCTTATATTTTCTTGTAGGAGGTAGAATCATTGGTCCTCCTCCCTTATTTAGTGCCATAGACCTTAGGAGAGATGGGAACCTAAACTCTCTTCACCTTTTACCTCTCCCGTTGAGCTTTGTCACCATGGGAATCCATCCTGGTGTAAGCCCTTAAACCTGCATCCCTTCTACCTTTCATTGGACCCTTGTACAATGTAAAGTGAATAGAGGTAGGACACATCACCTTACCCTCTTCTCGAGTCATCTCAGCATCGTTTCCACGTTCGACATGCCCTTTTCCACTAGCGGAGGAGGAAAAGTGTGAAGTGTCATTGTTGAATCTTTCACATCATCTTATTTCTCATACCAAGCAAGACTTATGTTTCGTGATGGTTATAACATTCACAAAAACACCCTAATGAAGGAACTACAAGAACTCTGATTACTGTTCAAACTAGGATATATAGGAATCCCTTTCATGGCCCGAGCTCACTGAATATCCTCTTCAAGAATCCAACCATAATTCCGTTAATCTGGCCATCCTTCTTATGAATAACCCACAAATTAAACCCCTAATTCATCAAGGAATCCTTTTCAAGAAGTAATCCCAAATTCATTTATCTCAAAGGACTACACTATACTATGAGACTAATCAAACTACGTGGGATTTGATTCCCCACATGGAATACATAGGAATCCTCCTTTAGGTTCAACCCCAAAACTTCTAATCCACCCTGTTCTCCTTGGGCCATATTACAAACATGGTATAATGTAACTTGGAAACCCATATTCTTTCTATGTTCGTTGGGCTACTTAGGTATAAGTTCCACACCAAACTTTGACTGATCACCTTTTGCTCAAATGTCCATATCACATGACATTAAACAATATGGTTAGGTCCTTATCACGTGACTTTAAAAGGAAGGATGTGTCACATTAAGTGGCACCAAACTACAAGGGTTATGATTCCTTTCACAAGGATATGTAGGTAACCTATTTCATTGGTACGATCCCAATATCCAAACAAGCCTTCGCCTCTCTAGATGACAATAAATTCTGGAGTGCCCCATTGTGTGAATTAAAAAACAGTATCATCATAATGATGATTAAAAGAATATTGAAATAGTATATTAGAGGATACCATTGATGGATATCCTTGAATACATACGGATATATCCATTAATGAATAACCTTGAATACATAGTGATGATTCTAAATTTTACACATGTTAATAAGTGATTGTAAATTCCATAGGAAACTTATGTTAGGCTTGGTGAATTAATAAGGATTCATGAAAATATCTTAAATTTTCAAAGAGAGCCGTGGATTAGATAATAATTCCTCCCAAAGGGTGTGATGAGTCCGACCTCCCATCCTCTCGACCAATGTAAATTCCTTATTATCGTAATGTTCAAACATTACGAACACCTGCCTTTGGAAAAAAGGTCCCCTTTGGATAAAGAAATATTGGATGTCACCAGTTCCCTGAATAAATCCAATGGAAACCACATAAAAGTAGTGATTCTTAAAATTAGAAAACACTTTTCAATGAACTATGAAACAAAAATGGTGAACCAAATGTGAATACTTAAAAAATTTAATAATTTTACGCACTTGTTAGGCCCCTATCAGTTGATAAAGGAAGGCTAGACAAAGGAATAAATCACCCAGGAATATGTCTTAATGATGTTACTTTAATGGAGTTTATTTTTGTTTCATGTTTTTTCTCAGCTCTATCTTCACTCCAAAAAGGATTTCTTCAACTCAACATCTGTGAAATTTCCAACTACTGGTCAAGCTAGATCCTCATTCAAGGGAAGGAAATTATCACCCACCCATCGTCTTCAACACTGGGTCTCCAATGTGTTGGTAAAAAAATACCATCAGCACGGTACCATTCTAACATTGGAGGCTACCCGACAGGACCTCCTGGTCAATAAAAATCCTCAATCATTTGGCCAATGACGACTAATGATCAAGAAGCATACGGTTCCCACCTCAATATTCAAACGTTTCAGGTCCTTATCCCTAGAATGAAATAACCAGTCCCTCCCATACTATAGGGAGGTGGGTCAATAGGTCACTTAGGGTTTCAATTGAAGAATGTAGGGGTCCTTTCTGAGGACTCCCACAAATAATCTCCACCAGCAGAATCACATGGTAGTAATCCCCCAACATGATGGGGGGGGGGGGGTTGCCTCTGATCATTCGAACCATATCTCTTAGACCCATGGGCGCAAGGTAAACTACCAAGGAAAACTTCTGGTAAACAGAGAGAAGGTTCTTACCTCTACCTCCTCCGGATAAGTCCATCAACCTAACTTGATGGTGAACAACGAGTTGGCACATACACCAATTCGTCCTAATTTTGTTGTCCAGTAGACTCGTCTGGCAGAAAACCAATAACCCCAATAGAAAAACCCAATGGAGTACTGTGAAATGGTACATAAACCTACTTATATGTTATCAGCCAGTAGGCAGGTTCATATTACTGCATTTAAAGAAGCACGCCAATTGAATGTGGCAGCAACTGGTAAACCGGAACATACACCTATTTACAATCACTAATTATGAAAGTAGTCTATTCTACCAATATTGAAGGAATTACATCAACCATACTTAATGGAAAACATCCAGTAGACACATACACCAGCCAATGTTCATCAGTCTCACCAACAGTCTCATTTGGAAGCACTCTAAGAAGTCAGTCAGAAAGCTCTGACGCCAAATCAAGGGCAGACCCAACTCTCTGCCCCCATGCATGAGTACTTTCAATACCCATTGATAGGAAAAGGAGGACATGACTAGGAACATACACTTAATCCAGATATGGAATTTATGTATATCCACATTCGGGCTGCTAAAGACACCAAACATATCTTATCAATGGTGAGAGGGCATACGTAAATCCTTTCCCATATTCTAGAAGCATGTCAGGATATTATAACAACTACTTCAGCAATACCAGGGGAACATAAACATAAATCTATCCTCACACATGGGATAATATATCGGCATACCATCCCAGAGTAGATACACACCTCTATTTCAGTCCAGGAGGTTTATGGGGCATACTCACCTATATCATACCGAAAACAAGATCGAGAACATACACCCCTTCCAATTGAAGGTAATTGGTTTGTTCCAGTAACCAATACAAGTAAGGCACATACACATTATAGGAAAACCACTTTTCCCAGCTAGTGTCCACAACTATGTATAAAGAGAGCATCCAAGAATAAATCTCAGCAAACACGGTTGGAAAATCAAGAGTCAAGCAGTAATTTGGCTCCTCTTAATGCTGGGGTTCTTGAAGCCCTCAGAAGTTCATCTATTGCAGCTCAAGATCTTATCCTCTCATTACCAAATTATGGGAGTGGTATCAATAATTATGAAGTTCCTCATCAGACACTTTATCATGAAGGATTGTTTCATGAAAATTCGGTCAATCCAGAGCACTTATCTTTGAATGAGAGCCATGATAACCCTTTGTTTGGCCAGAAGACCGAGGAGAACGAGGATTCATCCCATGCTGTAATCCACCATGGTGATCTCCCCATGATGGAATTCGCTGCGAAAGTCCTCTCCATACTAGTATTGTGCATTGTCAATATAATTCTGTTATAGAAAATGTAGCATTGATAAAACCATCTTATCTAGAAGAAAGTTCAAACAAAAGGCTATTCATGTCTAACACATTGTCATTGACGGGTAAAAAACATTCTCAACAAGAATACATATTAAGGGAAAGGTCATTCTCCGAACCTCCATTAGGTTATTTGTCTTCCAATTCAGAGCATCCACTTTGGACAGACAAGTGAAAAAATATCTAGTAATAGACGATGATGATATGTTACACATGATAAAGAAATTTGATATAGATGAAATACCTGTCATGTTCTAGACTTTGGAAAATTCTCAATATAAAATTATAGAATTGATGGAAAAAGATTGTATTCATGGTATCGGCCTCAATTTATGGAAGAATCTTCATCACTTGAAAACCAAAGAATTACCGTATGATGAATATCAAAATGATGTGAAGGTAATATAAGGGTTGCAATGCCAAATTGACATGGAATCTCTCTCAGTTTCCTGACATAAAAAGACTGAAAAACAGTAGAGAACCCTTCAGCACGCATGCCTCGATGCTTTAAAGAGGCTACACCAGTTAATTTCTGATTCCCCATCGGGTGTTCGTATCAGAGGATGGGGTGCACATGGAGCATTTCATTTCACTACAGTCTAGAATCATAAAATTATACCAAAATTGATTTCAAGCAATGTTATTTCACACAGTCGGCTACAATCAACATATTTTGTATAGAATCAAATGTACGCTCAAGAACAGGACTTACCCAGCTCTCACCAGAGTAAGTTCCAAAGAAAAGAAGTTGTTGAGTTAATTTTACATCAAGCATCTAAGAATCTTCAGTAGGCATCCTTCTTAGAATATTTCATCTGTCGAAGAATGAAAATGTCTGAAATAACACCATGATTTTCTGAATTAGGTGATTTGAGTGGTTGTTGGATGATGCACCCAGCTAATCTCTGAACCAAAATTCATAAAATTAGATGGGAAGTTGCATAAATATCAGGCATAACAGTTCAAGAATCACCCCATCTTTCAAGGCTGGGGTTTCAGTTAATTTTACCTTCAAATTCATCAAACAAAGTCTAGAAGTTTGAAGAAGAAGAAACGGAACTGCCCTAGCCTGCATGGATGAGGGATTTTTCACATCTACAATCTCATCTTCAGTTGAAGTCACTTTTCTCCCGATTAGAGAAGAAGCCACAGATAAAGAAAAAAACTAAATTATTAGAGGATTCCCTTCAGGTCACTATTCCCCAAATAGTTCACTGGAATTTACCATACAAGGGAACAAAGTATCATGGAAGAAATAGAGAGAGAAGATATCACAAAGATATTGACAGAATGCCATCAATGCATTATACATCAGTAAATGTCATTAACACCATTTAAGAAGATCCTCTAGAAAATGAGTCTAGTTTAGGGGAAGCAAAATATGAAGTTCTTGTTCATAATATGGTACACACTGACGAAAATGAAGAAGGTGTACGTACCCGAAATCATAGGCTTACCCCGAATCTAGGTATTCCTTCAAATAACCAACTCCCACCCCTTCGAAAGGTATCTAACAAGGGAAAAGGTAAATGTTAGATTGTATATAACTTTTTATTGGATAAGGTCAGTCTATTTCTCTTGAAGAATTATTTTCACAGTAATAAGGGGAATTAAAGGAGTTGAGATGACTCAATACATAGTTACTTAAAAGAAGCATTTCTGCTAAATGTACTTCCCAGGAAGGTCCTCAACATGAACATCTTATAGAATTTCCCTAGAAAAGACGATTTATAGTAACTAATGAAGCAGATAATGAATTCCCTCCACTGGGTACACAACCATGGAAGAATCAAACACATCTTAATAAGAATGTTTTTTTGGGTTATCCAAGGCAAATACCGGTACCATCACTAGTGGGTTTTTCAGTCATTGCACCAGCTCAAGCTCCAGTTGTTGTACCTAAACAAGTTCCAACTCATCCGGATATTCCCTACATTCTTATGAACACAATTGATGCAATAATGACTAGATTAGAAGATATGGATGAATGACGTGTTCCAGTTTAGCTGGAAAAGAAATCTTACCCTAAATGAGTGAACTTGATTCCTCCCACGTCAAATTCAGTGAATAATATGTTTCAATTTTTTAATGGTTCAAGAGATTTATAACAACACTTTAAAACATTTCATTTCTCGTTTTCATCCCATAATGGGAAATCCTCAGCAAAAAAAGTAGAAAAGCTTAGGTATTTTTTACAGTCACTACAGGAACCAGCTTTTGTCTGGTATACAATTTTACAATCTCAATCTATTACTAGATGAGAAGATCTTCATCAAAAATTCCTTTTTCAATTTAGCTCAATGCTATTGAAGAAGATAGTTTTTATCTTACCAATTGTAAACAGAGGTAGAATGAATGAGTTTTATATTTCATTTCATGATGGAAAGGACTAACATATTCCTTAAGTTTGGGACTTCTTCAAGAAGTGTTGCTGCAAATTTGTGTGGAAACTCTGTGTGACGAGTTACACACACCATTGATCCCTGTGAAATACACAGAAGGGTTTCAAGACCTTAATTCAATTTCTCAATATATAAAAGATTATATTATAGAGAATGAGGCTAAAAATCATGTAATTCCATCAGCTCTGGGAAGGAGAACATGGAAAGAAGAGGAATCTACTGTTACACTCAAGAAAGAACCAATACGTGCTTCCAAATCAAAACCTTCATCGTATCGAAAGCCTCCACCTCCAGAGCATCATTAAAAATGACCGCCTCATAAAGATGATTATAGAGATCAAAGGCGGAAACATTTTGAGTAATTAAAAAGAAAAGTTTATTCCTTCCAGAACGAACAAGTTCTTTGTTAATTCATATCATCTCTGGAGAAAAATTTGGTTCAGTTGACAAGGCCAAAAAATGAAACAAAGTGGGAGATGATGATCTCATTAATTATTGTCACTTTCACCAGATGTTGGGGTATCCTATTCTAGAGGGTTTAGTTTTCAAGGTCCTCCTGCAATAAATTGTAGGCTCCGGACAAGTGAAACTGAAATTTTTGACAGCCCAGGTAGCATATGTTACTGATACTAATCTAGATGAAGAAGGTGAATGGAATGAAGTCAAAAGAAAAAATGTGAAAAACGATGATGATTGGATGATTAGGAAAACGATCAACCAAACTCACTCAATTTTAAGAAACCATTTGAAAAAACTGATTGTGTCTTTTGCGACTCCTATTACAACAAAACCACCTTCATTAAAAGGTAAATCCTCAAAGAAGTAAGGTGATCATCAGGAAAAAGGGTAGTCAGAAGAAGAAGTGCTCGTGTCAAGGACAAAGTTGTCTTTGAAACAAGAAGATTTCATGCCATCCATTTCAAATTAATGGGCACCGCCCTGCCAAATGGTATAAACAGAACTAAACTATCAGGAAGAATCTTTATCATATGAAGAATTGATCTTTGGTTCTGTCAATGTTATTCACTTAACAAATCCTTTTCCCAATGGTGATTCTGATTATAATGAGCCATAATTCATTGTACCTAACTTGGGAACCAGAGTAAGAGGATAAGGTCAAGGATATAGGGGAATAAGTGGGAATTCTAAAAACCACCATTTTGAATCTACCCCTACTCGAACCATTTATGTGGCAGAAACTTGTGAAAGAGATCTTCAGCAGGTTCAACAAGAACAAAGAATTTATTTTATGCAAGACAAGTTTGGTTCTGATATGATTATTTTGTAGGACCGATTAGAAGTTAAACCATCTTACTCTCATCAATTAGATATACAAATTTAGTCTAATCTACCAAATCCAGAAGTATTTCCTACTTGTGCTCTAATACAGGGTATATCTACATTTGAAGCATTGACTTCCAAGTCACCTATGAAGCCGCATCTCCATGATGGTAAAAACAAAACATTGGACTAAGAGTATGATGTTGTGAAATAATTGGCCCAAGTACCAGCCATGTTATCAATTTTGGATGCCTTGAATCAGTCAAAATATCTTTAAGAAGCACTTATTTAGGATTTTTTAAGTCCTAAAATGTTTGAAACTGAATTTGTTTCTTCTGATGTTTACCGTATAGAGAATGATCCTAAAGAATGTCATGAAGACATATATTTTATATAGAAAGATGAGGATGATGGTGTAAATGGACATATCAGACCCTTGTATCTATCTTGCAAGTTCAATGATATAGGCATCCGACGAGGATTCATTGATAATGGCTATGGAGTCAACCTCATTCATTTTCGTACAGTTCGTCAATTGGGCCTGACTGAATCTGTTTTATCTCCTCCTACGTTAATGTTGCAAGGATATGAAAATAATGATAAGGAACCTATGGGAGAGATTACACTGAGAACTGAATTTGGATATATTGTGTCTAATTCAGATTTCATGGTTGTTTGTTATAACACAGCCTTCAACATTCTACTTGGAAGGCATTGGCTGCATCAACATGTGACCATACATTCATCACATCACCAATGTATTAAGTAATACTTCCATGGTCAAATATGGATGTTTTATGGAGATATGGATCCATTTAAAACAAGTGAATCTCAATACATTGAGGCAGATTTTTATCACACAAAAGGAACAAGATCCATGACAAAGGAGATAGCCAGAGTTAATGCTCCAAATGGTTTGGAAAATATTCCATCAAATCCATTAATGCATTTAATTACAGATTATGTGCTACCCATCAATAAATTTGAAAGGATAAAATAAAATATTAGCACTCGTCTAGTGAATTTCATAATTTCGATTGCAAAAACTGAACCAGAAAAAATGGAAAAAACTGTTGATTCACCAAGCAGTGATGGAAGCTTAAACGGAGATGTCATCATTTCATCCACTGAACTACATCAAGACTCTACTTTGTGAATCAGAGTAGTAGAAATTTTAGCAATGTTATAGGAATACAAATATGTTGATCCCCAATCAATCATCTCATCTTTACTACCACAGGAATACCCTTTGTCATCAGTAGGTTCGTATATGGGGGCCTCTTCTTCAGGATGTTCAAATACTGACTCCTCCCCGAAATTTGGATGTTTTTCCTCATCATCTACTATGAAAGTAGAAACAGAAGAGGTAACATGTAATGAAGAGGATGAGGAAGATATCAAGGATTCTCCTCTATCATTTGAGGAGGGTGTCTCTACCACTGTGGATGAGCTTAGGAAATAAATCAGGGTACAAATAAAATCCATGCCCCACACTAATTAGTGTGGCTATGACCTTTAAAGAGCAAGAGGTGTATACCTAATTTCTAAAGAAACATCATGATATATATTTTTTTTAATTATACCGAAATTCGAGGTCTTAATACTGATGTAGACACCCATAATTTCAGTTTTCCAGAAGAACATCACATATTTAAGCAGACAGTAAAAATAACACACCCAACTCCTGCCCCTAAAATTGAAGATAAAGTTGATAATATTATAGAGGATAACTTTTTCAGGGAGGTTCAATATTCCAAATGTATGGACAATATTGTACCAGTGAAAAAGAAGAATGGGAAAATCAGAGTTTTCATTGATTTTAGAGATCTTAACCGGAATTTTCCTAAAGTTGATTTTACAGTTCTGATTATAGAGATTCTAATTGATGAAACAACTGGATATAAAGCTCTTTCCATCATGGATGTCTACTATGGGTATAATAAATTTCTTATGTCCCCATAGGATTAAGAATATACAGCTTTCAGATCCCCTCAAGTTTCATTTTGCTATCGGGTAATTCCCTTTGGATTAAAGAATTCAAGTGCAACGTATCAACATTCAATGCACCATATCTTCAAACCCTTTTTAGGGAAATTTATTGAATGTTATGTGGATGATTTTTGGTCAAATACAGAAAATTTTCAAATCACGTGGCTGATCTAGAGATCATATTAGATAAAATTTAGTAAAACATTTTGAAGATGAACCCCTTGAAATGTGCTTTTAGAGTAACCTCAGGAAAGTGTTTTGGTTTCATTGTTTGCCATCTTGGTATCAATGTTGATCCTGAGAAAAAAAATCAATACTTGGTATGCCACCTCCTCAAAATTTGAAAGAATTACGAGGAATTCAAGGATACTTGGAGTATTTTTGACAATGTATCACAAATTTGGCAGGACAATGTTTACCTTTCACCAAATTAGTGAAGAAGGGAGTCACCAATCAATGGAATGAATACTTACAAGAATCATTTGATACCATCAAGAAATATCTCTTGAGTACACTAGTATTAATACAATTTTTTGAAGGGATACCACTTATTCTTTATGAGATAGCTTTATAAAGATCACTAGGTGGCTTCTTTTCACAAAAGAATGATGTTGGGAATGAAAACAACCTTTACTATCTCAGTAAAACTATGCTTGATGCAGAAACATGGTATTATAGTATTGAAAAGTGCTGTATGGAATTAATCATTGCATTGAAAAAATTGAGTCACTACCGACAGACATCATGAAATCCAATTAGTGTGTCGTAGTAACCTACTAAAATTTATCCCAGTCGTCCTATGCTTACAGGGCATCTGGAACAATGGGTAAATATTCTGCAATAGTTTGATATCCAGTTTGTGTCTCAAAAGGAAATAAAAGGCCATGCTCTAGCTTACTTCCTTGTTGAACATCCATCTATGGAAGATACATTATTAAATACTAAACTTCTTGATGAAGAGGTCTTCTCTATTTAGGATAATTCCCAAACATGGGAAATGTACTTTGATGGTGCTTTGAGAAGTCCAACAAGGAAGAGAATGGAAAACCCTAAACTTAACAAAGTTGGGTTAGGAATTTTCCTTATTTCCCTAGAAAAGGTAGTATTTCCTAAATCCTTTCTATTTTCAGAAGGTGTAACTAACAATGAGGAAGAATATAAAGATCTCATTGCAAGCTTGGAATATGAATTTCAAGTGAGAGTGAACTACTTAAAAGTGATAGGCGATTCAGAATTAGAAATCAAACAAATCAATTGGGAATATACTATTAGAAAATAAAAGTTAATCCCTTTATGAGATTACTTTACAGGGTTAATGGAGGAATTTCCCTTAGAGCCGACATTGTCTTATGTCCCTAGATCAATAAACGCCCAAGTTGATACACCGGATAATATAGCTATAGATCTGAAAGATCCAAATCAGGATGAGGCAATCCTTAGTATAGCTCATCATCGTGTGGTCTCACATTTCATTCAACTCAGAATGGTATAAATTAATGAAATTAGACCTATTTCTGATCCATATGGTCATATGATGAAATAGAGAACACCCATCATGGAATATCTTAAAAATGGAATACTTCCACCAGATAGGGCTAAAAAAGAACAGATCAGATGATGAGAGGGGAATTTTACTCTTTAGGATAGTCCAGACCATCATAAAATACTTTTCTAATGAGGCTTCAATAGAATCCTTTTTAGATGTATTGATGGAGAAGAGACTGCAACTGTCATGAAAGAGGTGCATTCAGGAGATTCTGGTGCCCATCAGTCTGGGCATAGACACACTGATCAGATCCAAAGGCTTGGATACTTTTGGACATCAATGACATAGGATTGTATATATTTAACTAAAAAATGTCCTCCCTACCAAGTGAATTTCAACTTCATTCATCAACCCCAAGAGTTACTACATACAGATTAATACTCTTAGCCATTTTACACCCAGGGAATGGATGTAGTAGGACCCAATTCTTATTGAATTATACGTTCAATTTTAAGATACATCAAAAATTTGGCAGATACTTATCCTCTAGCCAAAACTAAGCCATTCAAGTTTAACATTACTTCTATTGACTTCTTATCCAAATGGGTTGATACAATACCTCTCCAAGATGTTAGATCCAAAAGCATTGTCAGTTTTTTTAAAACTAATATCATCACCAGATTTTGTGTCCCTCATACTGTTTTGACGGACAATGGCACCAATTTTTGTTCTCTTAAGGTAAAAAAGTTATATCCGGATCATAATATCAAATCCAACCATTATTCTCGCAATCATGTAGTGGCCAATAGATAGATTGAGGCATTCAATAGGACCCTATCAAATATACTTCAGAAGATGGTGGATAAAGATAAGAAATCATGGCCTGATAAACTTTTGAATTCTTTATGGGCATATCGGAATACTACTCGTACTTCCACCCATGAAACTCTTTATTCATTGGTATACAGAACGAAATTAGTCTTTCCAATTTAAATTAAATTACCTTCACTAAGAGTTGCACTATGTGATCATTTTTCTATAGATGATAGGTATCAGAAATGGTTTGATGAGATGGAGTGGTTAGATGAAAAAGATTGCATACTATACATCACTTAGAAGTCCACCAGAATAGAATAGCGTGAGCTTTAAACATGAAATTTCACCTCTGTTAATTTCATCATGAAAAATTGATATTGGTCTTTATGACTCCAATGATACCAGGAAAGAAACCACCAAATCTTGAGAAAAAGGGGGAAGGACCTTATTCTATACATAAGGTCTACTAAAATGGAGCTTATTCCTTAATCTAAATGGATGGAGTGCTCATTACAACTCCAACCAATGCGAGATTCTTAAAGATATACTTTGTGTAATTGCCCAGATTATTAGTCATCACTGAAATACTGAAAACAACACAACCCCCATGTCCTTACTACAAGACTAAAAACTAAACAGTACAATGTCCTAATTTAAGGGGATCAATCCAAACTGTCTATGCCAAAGAATGAACATGACCACTCAATAATGCAAATTTTTTAGGGCTATAACTAGCTATTGCATGATGATATGGTAATTTATTTTGACTACTTATTCTCGGTCTTTTTTGTACTATACTTTTTACCCTTCTCATGTGTTTGTTTTAAGTCTCTTATTGGTCCAAGCACATTGCACTTCGTGCATACACTTTTCACCTTTCCTTTTTAAATAAATATTCAGTGGGTGGGTTGGTCCACCAACTCATGCTCAAACCTTTTTAAAAATATATTTATTTACATTTATTCGTTTTTTATAATTAAATGCTTATATCGTATATGAAAATAAATATGGATATATTAAATATTAAAATATTAAAAAATATATTGATATTTATATATATACAATTTATTTTATATAACATATATATATATAATAAATTTTATAGTAATTATTTTATTACAAATTAATGAATTTAAAAAATATAATATATATAATTAAATAATTAATACACATTTTTTTTAAAACATGTCCAGGATAAGGTCCTAAGCACATATCCCATTTATTAAAATAAATAGGTACAACCGCGAGAAGGGGTGATACATGGTAGAACAACCCTCAATTAAAAAAAATTGTCAAACGTAATACACTATTGATAATTAATAAAAACGAAAAAAATTTCTAAATACTTTATATACTAATTAAATAATTAATATACTATTTATTTCTATATATATATATATATTAAATTTATTCATTTTTATCAATTAACATTTCATTAATGAATTCTTACATTTAATGATATGAATTCAGTTGTAATTTCAATTAATATATACTCATTTTTATTTAAACATTTATTCACGTGGGTTCACAATTTGGATTGGTCCCACCCCCAAATTTGTATAATTAATTTATTAAATTTAATATTTACTATAATACACATTATATTAATTATATAAATAATTAAATAATTAATATACTATTTATAATTAATAAAAATGAATAAGATTATTTAAACAAAGAATAAATTTAATATACATAGTATTAAATAGTATATGAATTATTTGATCATTATATTAAGTATTTAATAAATTTATTCATTTTTATTAACTATAAAAAATATATTAATATATTAGTTTTATATATGATTAAATTTCTCCAATTTTTAACATACATTCATTTAATATAATTTAATCATTGAAAATGTTAAGTGCAAGCTTTCTTTTTTATAATTTGTTGATTTTAAATATTTATTCATTTAATATTTTTATAATTTAATATTTATATTTTTTTATATAAATTTTTATTCGTTAATTAATTTAATATTTTTTTAATTTATTCATTTTCAATTTTTCATTATTCTTCATTTTTTAATTTTATCCATTTTATAATATTTATTTCTACATATTTGTTATTTTAAATTTAATTTTTTTTAATATGGTTTTAATTTATATAATTAGTATGTATTCATTTTCAGTTTTACATATATTAATATTTTTTATCTTTTAAAATTATCTATATGATTGATAATAATTATTTATTTTTTTCAACCTATTTATCCTCATTATTATTTATTTCTTTAATAGACCTTACATACTATACGATGTCATTGTTTAATTTTACATATATCAAACTTGTATATATATACATTAATTTCAAACACATAAATATTAATGTAATTAATGAAATCATATACAGAAACACACACATAATATTTATGTAATTTAATCAAATTTTAATATTTATTTTAGAATTTCATTTAGTAATATAATCTATTTAATATACTATTTTTTTAATCAATAAATTTTATTTATTTATTTCTAATAATATTTAAGTTTTCATTATCTATTCATTTTTTTAATTTTTTATTTGTTGGATTTAATGATTTTATAATATTTATTTTTACATATTTATTTACTTTTTTTAATATTTTCAATATGCATTCATCTTTATTTAAATATATATCCATATTTTTTTAATAATTTGTATAATTTAAAAAACTCATCCATTTTTAATATTTTTAATGGCTTGTTATTTTTAAAAATTCAATTTCACTCATTTTAACATTTATACATTTATGATTATATATTCATTAACAATATTAAAAATATATTGGTAAATTAATACATATAAATAAATATGATTATTAGTTTATATTTTTTATATTTATAAAATTTTATATTTATAATTATGAATAAATAAATATAATTTTTTTAAAAGTAATTATATAATAATAAATAAATAATTTTATAAATAAATAATTATTAAATTATAATAAAGATAATGAAATATGGAATATATTTAGTATATTTATATTTATATTTATATTTATTTAGTACATATATATAAATATATAAATGTATATAATTATATAAATACTTTTATAATTATATAAAAATATTTAAAAAAATATTTAAAAACATAATTATTTATAATTATAATTATAAATATATATAATTATATATTTAAATTTATATTTACAACTGTTTTCCTATGTTTATAATTATATACATTTATATTTATTTATTTTTTTCTAATTATATACATTTAATTTTTTTAATTATATTAATTATATAATTAAAATTAATTATATAGGACTTTATCATCTCTTTTTAGCACTGAAAAATATATATATTTATCAACGCTACGTAAGTGTTGATAAAACATATATCTATCGATGCTTATTATTTTAGCACTGATTAATCCCCTCTTTATCAGTTTTTTTAGAAGCGCTAATGAAACTCATCCCGTTCTTTTAAATAAAACCTTTACCGAAACGATTTCCCTTGCACTGTTCAAATTCGTACATAAGTTTAGCTATGCTACTGCTCCCCCTCGACCTTCTCTCGGATGAATCTACTATCTTAAATCTAATGTATGTTATTATTTCTCCACATCTTTCATTTATTATTGTCATCGATCGCCTCTCTCGTAAATACTTGATTCAAAACATGTTATATTTTTTGTCCTTTATTTCTTGCTTTCATTGAACTGTCTCCCCAAAATCTTTATCATCATCCTAGGCTGACAATGCACCATCATGAAGCAACCCTCTGGTAACCACACTTTCCCTATCTACCACTCCCTTAGCTGACCGATGTAGTAGTCCTTCACTCTCTCCATTCTTTATTACCTTACCTCCATAGTTGTAGAAAATATTTTTTGAATGACTAGTTTTCTAAGCCAATGAAGTGGGAGATTAGATTCAAGATTTTACCATTTCAAATTAGGAATTTGCTTCAACATTTTACCATTTAAAATATAATTTTCTACAAATTCTTATTATGCGGGTTAAGGTTTCTTATAATGGTGATGTCCTATCATGATATGATATTACAAGTATAGTAAATCAATTAAGAGATGTGATATAAATTGTGCATCCATTACTATTTTTAATGACTTAGGATAAACATGTGATAAATAGGAATTCTATTGATTTAATTTCTATTTTATTTAAACTTATTTTAATTATTTAGATGTTAGATATTCATGAATTAATTTGAAATTGTCTAATTATAATCCATTTATCATCAAATAATTATTGTTATAATTTTCATTTCATTAACATGTTTGTAATTTGGTTACACCAAAACATTAATGAGAATTAGTATAATTTTAATTAAGGAAATGACTATGTTTTTTCATTGTTTGGATTTTTACTGTTGTATGTATTATTTTAAGGTAGATTTTATACTTTTAGAAATTCTGGAATTTGGTTATTTCAATTCAAAACCCAGTATAGTTTTTTAATATTGATTTTAAAAATATTTTAATAGGGAAAATTATTTTTTGTGGTTTAGAAATTCGAAAATATGTTAGAAATTAAATTTTCTTATTTTATGGTGATTTCTATAAATGGTTTTTTATTTGACCTAATGAATTTATTTTGAGAAAGAATATTAATAGTTAAAGATTTAATAATTTTTATTTGTAAAGGGATTACATGATTAAATGGTTAAATGGACATTTTTTAAAAAACATTGAATTAGACGTTTTTAGATAAAAAAAGATTATTTTTTTAAATGCAAACACATGGTTCTGATTAAGAATAACTATGATTCGAGATACATATTAAATGGGTTCTTATAAGGGTTTAACATGTGTTTTATTTTAGGTATTTATGATATGATTGTGTTACTATATAAGGTTTGAGGTATAGAATTTATGATATTATACTATAAGGTTTACATTATGTTCAGATATAGTTTAAAGGGTATGTGATATTCCCATTATGTGGGGACACTAAGTCATTTTTTGATACAACCTATTTTCACCTTACACTCTAGTAAATAGTTATATAAGAGACCTATAAATTCTTATAGAGGTTTCATGGTGTGATTTTTCCTTGGATAATGTAGATGGGGAAAAATGATTTTTCAGATTTATTTTCTTATTTAGTTACCTTAAATGTGAGGGGTGGATAAGAAAATATTTATTCATGGTTTGAGGTGTGGGCGTATATATAGGTTTCATCTTATTATTTATAAAATTATTTATTTTTATTGAGCCATGTACACAATATTATTATTATTTTTATATATTGTTTATAATTAGGAATGGTTTGAGTTCCACCCATACAAAGTTCTAATAAAAAACACATTTTCCTTGAACACATATAGGATTGATAGATAGTGGAATAAATTTATAAATTTTATTACAAACTCACCTAAACATATATGTTGTATGAATTTTATTTTAAATGAGTATAATCTTTTGGATATACCTTTAAAATTTTGGATTGGTATATGTGGGAGAAAACTTATAGTTATCTGTGTCATTATGGTGGTGGATTCAGTAGTAGGTTGTCTGTTGGGATTAAGGCCTTGATTTTATTTAATTATATATGTATTTTTTATTCAAACTTGTAACTAATTATGTGTCTATATATAATTTAATAATTTCAAATGGCATCGATAAAGGAGGTCTTAAAATTCATATAAACTTTAGTTTCATATTTTTTATATTTAAATAACATGACACCCATTAATTTAACTCTTTTTTTTCTTGTTTCAATATTTCTAATATAAAAATATGTTATCCCAAAATTCTAGTAAAATCAGATGTTGGTTGAAAGTCATAAAAACCTCGAGGATTCAATAAATTATTTACTATATATGTTTTTTGATCCATTGATATAAATGGAGGTGACTATAAGTGTATTAACATCCCTATATTGGGATTAGGTATATCCATGGCTAAGAAATTTATAAACAATATAAGATAATGTTTTAGGAATAGTAAATTTATATAACATCTTTCACTCTCTGTTAGAGGTGGAATCAGATGGTTTTGGATCTTAATGATGTGAAATCCATTCCAACTATGTTTATTGAAATCTTTATTAATTGAAATTATTTGTTGTTTTTTAATGAAATTTAATATAGGTTTGGGATATTATAGGATATTTAAAATAATCCTAAGATTGATAACTATACTATTTTTTAAATATGGGGTTTTCAGTTGGTTATAATGCAAAACATTTGTAGGTATCACTATAATACATGGTCTAAAACAATATACAAAAAATGATATTAACATGGAATCCCAATTCACTTCTATCATCAATAACTGTTTCATCCACTCACTTCATTAAATTAAAAGCTACTTGAACAACTATGAAAACCCGGTGATTAAATTGACCTTTTATGTTCCGAGGAAATATATTTTTACACAAATTTAGATATCAAGTTCTCAATTAAATGTTACTCACGAATAAGGATTTAAAAGGGAAGGATATCATGAAATAATAAATATTTTTTCCAAACATATTTATTTGTGATTATAAAATTAATCTATGTTTTTAAGTGATTTTTTTGAGTAAGTATTACATTTTATTAGCATTTTTAATAACTTATTTTATAATTATACATGAAATAATGATCTAAAATCCATTGATTAATGATTTAATGTGATTTAGAACATGGTAAATGGGAATAAATGTGATAGGAAACTTTTATACTTGAAGTGGCTATCTGACATTGGTAAAAGTTTAGAATTAATGGAAATAAGGATTAAGTGTTGACTATTAGTTTTCAATGGTTAAATGTTATTCATCATTTTAATTGCTCATTCATTTTTCTGAATTGTAGAATTAATCATATATGAAATATGGCCATTAACTGGTGATAAGCACTTAATATTTCCCACTGCATTAAATATCTACTCATACTTTCAATGAAACACCACATAACCCACCATGTAACAAGTGAGTAAATGAATAGTCATCATCTCCTCACTCTTTTTGGGCTCCCACCTTCAAGGTTAGAGAAACAATCATATAATTATTACCTTTTTGTCCCCCATGTCATCAAATAAAGGCCATAAACTAATTGCCACATTTTTACCCAAGGTTTTTTATTTTTTGGCTACTCTTGTGTAAAATGAAAACTTCTCAGGATTCATCATCGATAACATTCAAATGTTGGGTTCCCTTTATTATAATTATTTGTAACTATATCCTTTGATTATTTATATATTATTTGTATTTATTTAATTGTTTATACAATTTAATATTTTATGAACTTAATTGGATGGATATGAATCAAAATAGATTCATTCTAATCGTATGAAAAAATATTTTAAAGATAGTGTTAAACATTTCATCATTTTGAAATAGAGAATCCATATGAACCTTATTAAATATTTTATACATGTTTATGTTTTTTTTATTTAATAAAATTTAGTACTAAATAGTTCTAAGACTATTTGATTTGTCACAGAATAGATCAGATATATAAATATTGGACTAAACACAGGGAGAAACTCCATGTTCACACCGATTGGGATGATAATGCAGATTATGAATCATTTGATATGAATTCAAATTAAAATAATTATGCAGGTTGTATGGATGAAATGTAAATGGAAATTTAAGATGACCTTTATGATTTTCCAAATGTATTTAAGAAGTTAAATAATTTTTATAAGAGACCACTACATATCTATTGTACTAAATACATAAAATTTACAGATTTATGGATGTTATATAATTTTAAATCTAGTAGAATATGGGGTGATACCGTCTTTATAGATCTAGTTGGTCTCTTGAATGATATTCTATGAGAAGAAAATGAAATTAATTATTGAAAATATAATTCAAAATCAATTATATATTCAATGGGAATTATCTCTATATAATACATTATTTTCTAAATGATTTAATATTGTTTCACAAGAACCATGAATCAGTCTTAAAATACACTAAGTGTGGCACAAATTGTTACAAGAAATAAGAATCAAGTACTTGAAATTGTTACTATACTTTCCTATTATTCAGTTGTTTAGATGACTATATGGATATTGTAAAGACATGAAATAATTGAAATGGAATAAAGATACCATAATTAAAGATGTGAAACAATTTCATCCAACCATCACTTCTTAGTGGAATAAAATTGATTAGGAGTATCTTAAATTTGTAATTAAGCCAAGAAACCTCTATCTTACATGACCTATATATGGAATAAATTGGATATGTTCTTCCCACCATAATTATTTTATATAATTTTACACCTGATGGTTCACTTGGTTAGAGAGGTTCAACTATGTGCAATTATCCATTATATATAGAGGTACCACATTAAATTGTATTTGAAAATTTTGAAAGGGTATGTAAATAATAAAATTTAGATAGAATGATATATTTTATAATAATATATTGTTAATAAAGCTCTTGAATTCTTTCCCAACTACATATCATACGTTTATAACATTGGTCTCCCAAAGTGTCATTACAATAAACTTGTTATGTGCAAAGTAATTTCTGAAGGACATATTGTTACAATTAACATCACAGAATGAGAGCAAGATCACGTTAACATTTTAAATAATAATGATAATGTAGATCTGTACATTCAATACCATGAATCAATTTCTAATAATTTTAATTCGTTTAATACTAAAGGATGTATATCTAATTCACATAATAAACAATTTATAGGATGGTTATGAGATCATATTTATGTGGATTTATATAAAAATTATAATTCAATTGTTGAATGAATTGAATGGATAACCAAGGAACCAAATGAAAATGGTATATCTTACACTGATTTTGTAATTAATGGTTATAAATTTCATACAAAAGTAAATGATAACCATTGTACAATGAAAAAAATAGATTTATTATTGTGGAAAAATAAATGCACATATCTGATTCCAAGTCTATAAGTTCAAATTCCGTGAATATTTCATATTTCAACAACATCAAACTGAAACATTATTTGGATTAAACGGCTTTTCAAGTGCCAATTTTTTTATTGAAAATGGGTTGACAACTAGAGTGTAATGAAAGTTGATGAAATGAGCTTCGTGAAGGTCAATTTTAGTGTGGAAGGTTATAAGGATAATCCGTTCATAATTTTATCACAAGTAGTGCATGTATTTTATATCTCAGATCTAGAAAACAAGATTTGGTTAATTTTCATACTGGAGACTAAATTAGTTGTAGGATCTAATGAAAATCCAATCATGTGTTTCCCCTTCATTGGGAGGTCACAATCATTTCATAGATATCCCAGTGTAGACAATGTCTTGTATGCTAAAGGGGACCACAAAGAGGGGATTTGGATTCTTGATTGAGGATCCAAATCCCTTAAAGCTTTAAAGAAAAGAAAGAGATATCAATGAGAAGGTTAAAGTTTTTTTAATATATTATGATTTTTATCATGATATTATGTGTTCTATAATATATTCAAAAAATATAAATTAAAATTTTGACTACTCATATAGAAAATGACTTCTACACATGATTATGTTACCAATCTATTGGAAGAATATATAGTTGATGCTAAAAATTAAAAATTATTAGGGGATTAATAAAATGCTGATGAAAAAATGAAAACAATTTAGCATCATGGTGTTGACTAAAATTATTAAGGTAATACTAAAGGCTATAAAATTTTAGGTTGGTTGGAATCCAAATTGCTAACCTGTTGACATCAATGAGGAAACATTCATTAGTTATGTTATATTCACAATAAGAATGAATGTTCCTATTGATATAATTTACGGATCTATGTCTATATTGTAATGAAGGAAACCCTTTCGGGAAGATATTAAGGAAACATTATGATATAAATTCTCTATTTTACCGAAAAATTATATAATAAAACATTGATTTACTTTTCATTATACATTTTGGAGTGTATTTATTTTATATGATTTTAATAAGAAATATGTATTAATGGCCATTATAAAACCCCATATCGTATTCCAAACACTTCTTAAGAAGCTTCATCTTAGGGCTGCAGAGGGGAATGTAAATCCCCACGAACCTGTTACATATAAACACATTATAAAGAATATAACATAGGATGATTTCATTAGTATTCATGATGAAAAATCATTTTACGTCATTATGGTTGATATTATATTGTTTCAAATTATTTATTTTATCAAATTTTATTCAAAAATTAAATTCATGAAATAAAAAATAAGTGATGACAATAAACAACATGCATCAAAATTGATGTACCCCTATCTCAAATCGAGGATGGGGAATTCTTCACTATATTAGAAAATGGTATGTATTTTAAATCTATAATAAATGTTTTATGTGATACAAAATAACATATATTCCTATTTTTATTTTTAGATTAATGAATCAAAGTTTTAATCCACCTACAACACCACATCACATGTCATAGAAGGAAGACCGTGTAAATAACCATGGTAAACTGGTTGATGAAAACACATGATTAGTGTTGGAACCCTGTGTAAGTATAACATAAATGAAATTAGTTATGTTTTATAAAATTATTACATAAATATATCTATTTATGTTCATATGTTTTTTATATGGTTTAGACAAAAGAATCGACAATGAACCTACCTGAAGAAAAACTACTTTTAGTAGCTTCGAAGAAGTCGAAACAATATGATCTTGTTAAAGGTATTGGTTTTGGAGTGCCACCTCAAAAATATTTTGATAATATAAATCCTTAAGAAGATACATATAATATGATGAAATAATTTCAAGTGAAAATATATTCTTTGGAAGATATTATTGTTCAGTCTGGTTTGATAGACCAATATATATGAAAAGATCAAGGTGAACCGGTAGTGGAACATGGATTTTTATATGGAGAGACAAATGAACCCATTATATTTAAGGATATTCATTCTCCACAACCACATATATTACCCAAGGAAATTAATTTTTTCATTACTATTTCTCATAAATATTAATAAAAAAACTATTAATAACATTTTATTACTAAAATTATGTAGGGTGAAGTTGTATGTGATTTCTATCTATCAACACTCATGATCTACCTTTTTTTAGGTGTGAACTATATAATATCCTAGGAGACATGAAACACAATAAAGAACTCACAAAAGATTACACGAGAGTGGGTATTGAATAAGATCAAGAGCTGAGCACAATGTTTCCTTTTCCACATGATGATTTAGATATTACCATAGTCAATGATTCTATTGGAACTTTCATAGAATGGTTGTGTAATATTATAAATATACATGATCTATGTCCTTAACAATTTTTTTCAAATGAAAAACCTAAAACAGTTGATGAAAAATGTCCAAAGTGACATATGATATTACATAAGAATAAAACACTGAGGGAAAAAGAATGTCAGATCAAGACAATCCAGTGAATATACCAAGAAAGAATAAATAACTTTGGGAGTAACTTCTCCTTGCCAGTTCCACTGAAGTATATATTAACATTAAAAATTCATAAAACACACCACATTAAAATATGGTGATGTTTCCTATATTCAATATAAATAATGAATATTTTGAAATATAATTACAGAAGTGGTTGGTCTTTAGAGTATAAATAATATTTTCAATTTTGAATGGTTGAGAGTCTAAGATGTGAATACATACATGAGGTAAAAGTTCATAATCCATTTGTATAGAAAATGATATACAATGTTTATTAAAATTAATAACTATTCATATTTTATATTGGTGTTTACATTACTACTATATAAATGGAAAACCCTACAAACCTTGATTTGGATTCATTAATCCCTATATCATTTATATGGGATAAATGTTATTGGGATTGGAATAAATTAATAAGAAAACATTTGATCCAACCCAGGAATTTGATAAGAAAATAAATGATGAAATACTCATGTTTATTGCTACAATATAGGGGTAAATCTATGAAATTTAATCGAATAAAATATATCATTATTTTCTCATTACTCATTTTTTTGTTTTTTTGAATGCACTAGATATTGATCAAAATCAATTTGGATACCCTAAATTCTTATTTTATGGCTCCAATGCATGAATTTCCATCAAAATGACCACACATGATGTGTACTATGAATTTTTAATGCACTGTAATTAACATTTTGTAGATAAAAGTTTAATTAAATGTTTTAGTTTTTATTTTAATTAGAAATTTTTTATAATAGGGTGATCTATAAATATAGGATAAATCATGGTATGAGGTCCATTACTGAACATAATAAGCCTACTGATATCTTAAAATGTAAATACATTAAGGTATATATAGAAATATTTAACTATAAAAACTAATTTCAAAATAATTTACTCATTTTTTCAATATTTCTTCAATTTTTGAAGAAAGATAACAACAATTATTATGGATATTAAATTTCCAAATTTATGAAAGATATCATATATCATGAAAAGTATCCTCAAACAAGTAATTTTCAATGGTAATTAAAATTTCAATAAAAATATTTCTTAATCATTTGTTTTTATATACATTCTCAGTTCTAAAAATATTTTCAACAACCTATGTACTAAAAATAAGAAGTAATTTTTTTAGAGATGGCTGGGTAAAGTACATGCTGTTAGAAAGTTTTGTAAAATCAAATTTAGGTGATGATCTATTATGTTTGTGATATATTATGGGCTCTGACCATATAGGTACTCTTGGGATGTGAAACATTAGTATTATAATGATTATATATAATTTGTGATCTGTTTCTTAAGGATATGTGTAATGGAGGAAATGTATTTTCTTAGAAACCAATAGACATATATATAGGGTAAGAATGTTTACAGAAATCATGAAGAAGTTAATTCCAACTACTTATTTAGTTAATTTTATCACCATTTTATCACTTTATTTTAGTTAATTTCTTTATCATTTTTATTTGATACATATTTTTTAAAATGTACACATTAGTTAAAAAACACTCCATTGATAAAAACTAAGAAACAAATTATGATTGTTTTGATACTTAATGATAGTGATAAATAATTTATTTTTCAGATGTAGGAATTGATCATACATAAATATAACATACGATGTGGTCAGTATGGCTTGAAGTTTGATCCTTCAGTAAAACATTTTAATTTTAGTTAGAAACACATATCACATATCCAAAACCAAGAAAACGAACTCATATTTTTTTCAAGCATTTGGAAAATGATACATAATTAATTTATGACATTTAGTAATCAACCACATGTCAATTGGACACCCGAGGTGGTCGGTATGAATCTTAGTATGTGTTTTAAATATAAAACTGACATTTTAGTTTAAAAATTAGATCACGTAACCAAAAATAAGAAAATGTGCTCACACTATTTTCAAATATTATGAAAAAAATGATAATTCATTTTTCTTGTATAGGAATTGACGAAATTCCATTCTAATATTCAATGTGGTCTTTATGACTTGATGTATGTATATTTAATATAAAAGTGTTATGTTAGACTAAAACGTCTTTCACATCCTTATAATTATTAAAATGAGCTCAAAATGTTTTCATATTTTTTAATAATGGTTGATAATTTATTTGTGATTTGTAGGAATTGAATTCACATCAATAAGGTACCCTATGTGGATGATATGACTCAAAATGAATGTTTTCAACATAAAAGTTCCATTTTAGTTTAGAACATGTGTTGCAAAGCAAAAAAAATGGGAAAATGATATTGAATTTTTTAAAAAAAATTTGGAAAGAAATCCCTAAATAATTTTTCACAAGAAAGAATTGACCAAACGCTACTCTGACACACAATGTGGACTGTATGAATTGATGTATATGTTTTAAATATAAATTTATCAATTTAGTTTAAAATAAAACAGATATATATACCCAAGAAAAAGAGCTCAAATTGTTTTCTAGCTTTAGTAAAATGATCATTTTTTTTAACGTGTATGAATTTACCACACGTCAATCCAACAACCAATGTGGTCGGTATGACTCTACGTGCATGTTTTTAATATAAGAGTTTCATTTTAGTTTAAAATACAGATCAAATTGAAAAAATAAATCACATGAGAATGTAATTTTTTAGAATTTAGAATAAAAATTGATAACCATTTGTGACACATAAGAATGGACCACATGTTAATACGAAACCCATTGTGGACCTTTTGACTCAAAGTTTATATTTTCAATACAAAAGTGTTATTTTAGTTTAAAATGAGTGTCACATCACCAAAACTAGGAAAACGATCTAAAAGTTTTGAAAAAAATTATGAAAATTGTTCGTAATTATTTATTAACATATAGAAATTGTACGCACATCAATTTGACACATGGTGTCTTAGATATTACTTGAAGTGTGTGTTTCAATACAAAAGTACCATTTTATTTTAAAACACACATTAAATAGCCCAAACTAAGAAAATGAGATTGGATTGTTTTCAAACATTAGTAAAATTGTCCATAATTCATTTGTATGATGTAACAATTGACCCTTTTTTAATCTGAAACATGATGTGACTGACATGACTCAAATTGCATGTTTACAATATAAAGTGTAATTTTTTTTTATAACACACGTTACTTTCAAAAAATGAGTAAATGAGCTAATATTATTTTTCAAATATTAGTAAAATGTTTCATAATTCATTTGTGACTTGTATAAATTGACCTCACATCAATCTGACACAAGATGTGGTCATAATTACTTGAAGTGGGTGTCATCAATATATAAGTGTAATT
The DNA here is from genome assembly GCA_963277665.1 of Viscum album. NCBI lineage: Eukaryota > Viridiplantae > Streptophyta > Magnoliopsida > Santalales > Viscaceae > Viscum > Viscum album. The sequence goes on along the minus strand of OY728139.1, from coordinate 1,493,120,613 downwards.
TTAGTTATAACCACACATCACATAGAAAAAGCTGATCCTAACAAGCCCAGAATGTTTCTCATAAATTTTTCTTATATTATATAATGAATTTCCTTATACTTTTTATCAGTAATGATAAAGTTAATTGTCACAAAGATAAATCGTGAAGAAGAACAGTAAAAGTTGTGATAGTTAAATTATTATTCTAAACAAGGAAGTGCTATTGAATTCAGTTACATCTACTGTGATGTTTTTTATCAACATAAATGTGTTCCAATTCATGATCACCTGCTTTTAGGAACAAAAAAATAGTGTGATGTGTAAGAGTCAACTAAAAGTCAATATAATACACGGTGTTCCTATAATGACTCAAAGCATACGTTTTTAGTTTAAAATTGACACTTTATGTTTATTTATTTATTTATATTATAACTAAAATCAGATTTTCTTTCCAATGAAAGAGAATTATTTTTCCCAATATGGGGTGTTTTTTTGGAAATAAATATCATAACAAAGGGTTGAGAATAAAGAAAAAGGAACATTTATGTGTTTTAATGCCTCTGATAAATTGTACATACTCAGGTAATTATAAAACAGATGTTTAAAAGTTATATAATATAGTGTTTTTTTGTTTAATTTTTGTTAAAAATTGGATTTCAATTAAATTCTTCATTTCATCCCTATTTTTTCTATAGTAGTGTACTAAAATTTTAACAGCACACTATAGTTGTATTCCCCTTTATTATCTATATAAAAAGAACTAATAAAGGGATTCTTTATCATCACTAGGAAAATCGTAGATAAAGAGATCCTTTATCAGTGCTAAATAAGCACTGGTAAAGGATCCCATTTATTGACCCTATTTTTAGAGATGATAAAGGGTCCCTCTATCAATTCTTTTCTAGCATTAAAAATTGCCTAGGGATTTTATGGGTGCTCTGATTGTCAACGATTTTTGATGTCGACAAATACCTATTATAGAGCTGTTAAAGGCCTCATGCATAGTAGTTAATAGAATAACTATAGGGGAGATGGTTGTGGTATGAAGAGTTTGGTTATACTATGAGAATGTAGGATTTGGGAAATGAATCTTTGGAAATATATCTGGTTGTACCCTAAAGGGAACTGTTGCATCACGAAATATGTATCTATAGAAGAAAGTGAAACTCAATGATATTTTATCATGTGTTATCATGGAGATATACTTTGTGAAATAATTTTTGATGAATTGATTAACTTTTTGGGATAATTTTGAGGAATTAGAGTTGGATATAAATAAGGAAAATATATTTTAGAAATATATAATAAATATTCGATATTTAAAATGATATTTGTTTTGATAATAAATATATGTTGTTATTGCATTAGTGGGATGATCCAATTGGTTTGTAAGATCACAGTTGGAGGTTTTGCGACCATATATAAGGGTTAGTTTGGATATTATTCCAATATCTCATGGTTAAAATTAGGGGGTTGTTTTTTATGATTTTAATAATGAAGGTTATTGGATATTAATGATTATTTTTTATTTTTAATGAAACTTAATTTTGGATTTATATATTCATCTTATTTTTCATTTTCTTTTCTTCTATCTTTATATATGACCATTGATCAATGGTTGAGGGAATTATTTTTAATATATTAAATAATTAATCAAATTTAGGGATGTAAATTGATGATTTGAGGTTGTCAAATTTAAAAATGGGTTTTTATCCCAATTCTTAAAAATAATATGAAGTATTTTGAATATAATAAAAAAAGAGTTTAGTGATTACAAAGTTAACACTTTTCCATGGGTTTTCCTAGATCCAATTATGAAAATAATTTGATTATCCCTTATATATTTTTATTCATAGATATCTCATTATCATATATTACAAAGTCTCAGTATGCTCTTCATTTCTAGATTTCTTTATTAGTAGTTTTTCTTCTTAATTGAATATTTTATCTTGACTTTCATATTAGTGTTTCCATACTAGTTACTTGTTTATGTTGTTTTGACCCCGAACTGAAGCTATAATACTCCTTCATAATTTCAGTTTTAAGGAAGAGTAATATAAATTTATAAATATTATTTTCTATGATAATTAACTACACCTCATGGGTTGTCTCATATATAATAAACCATACACTATAAAAAATTTATTATGTGTAATAATCCATTTTTATCATAACATGGTTATCAATTATTATAAATTATTTTATCACAGCCATCTGAAATAACTAGGCATGAAAATGTGTGTAACGAACCAATATTTTTTCAATGGAAATTCCTTTATTATAAATATGTCATAATCACATTAAATCACAACATAATTAACTACTAAGTGCTATATGACCCTTAAACATAAGTTTGTCACTCATGTGATGTGAATTTTGAAAATCTAACATACATGGTTGCGATCCGTAAGATATTTGGAGTCCGATAAGGAAAAATAATTTTTTTTTGTGAATAGTAGCCTACCCTTATGAATATTAACATACCATTATGAATATTGATATTACCTAATAAATAGTAACCTTATCTATTATAGTATATAAATAATATTCAAGTGGAAGTATAATATACCTATGTTTTGGAATAACTAAATAATTTTTTTAAAACTGTTTTTAAGAATAATTTATGATTTTAATTAAATATTAATTTTATAATATTTAGAAAATTATATTTGAAAAATGGAATTCATTTTTTGATTCCAAATGTCAAAAAATGGTTAGGGTGATCTTTTGGTATTTTTTTGAAATACTCAAACTTTTGATGAATAGTGAAATACGGTTAAATACTGTATATAAAAGTTTTTAGTTAAATACACTATTTTTGATATCATAAGTGATTTAAGCCCACTTGGTTTGACCACACATTCATTTACTTATATTCTTAGTCATTTAATCATCACTATTTTGGGTCTTGAGGGTAATTAATAAACTAATGATTAAATAATTATAAGAAGCCTCTTCCCTTCCACTATAACCCCCCCTCACTCCCTCCTCTCTTCACTCCTCTAAGCCTTGAAGATCCTCAGTGTTCTACCCAAATAAACTTCCTCAGAAACTACCCACGTCCAAGAAGCTCTTGGTCTTTCCAAAATACCAAAATCCCTTCCCTTAGGAAGGTTCTCCAAAAGGTAATTTCAAGTGGTAAAGTACATTTCTTTTTCATTTAGTTTCATTTCAATTTATCTTATTTTGTTATCCTCTCCTCATCTCTTCTATCCAAATGACCATGAAAGATCCATTATCATTTATATACTGTAATTATATCATGATAATGGAAGATCCATCATCAATATCTTTACTCTCTCTCTCTCTCTCTTATTTTATAAATGAAATCAACATCCCTGAGGTTCCAATTTATAGTCTTCATGGAAGACGATGTTTTTGCTTCAATTTCTACTTCATTACTAGTCATGAAACCATTTTGATCATTGAACCAGACTATAATAAATTTATTATGATGTAATTAATATTCAGGAACCGGTATACAAACATATTATTAAATCATATGAACAAACTAGTTCCAAATAATCAAAATACCACTAAAATAATATAAGTGAATGTCATTGATAATTCATCTAATGATTAATACTATTTCCATGTAACCAAATGATGAAAATGACCATTAACACATCTGGGTGGTTTATAAATAATATTTCATTTCAATTCTCGATATTTACATCCATTGCACTTGAACTCCATTACTTAAAAACTTGTGAACTATTTATGAACATCAAGAAAACAAACACTCTAGAATGAAAACATTTAATATAATAACTTATCAACAAGGACATAAATGAACAAAAAAATTATGATAAAATAAATACATCTCTAATAAGTTATGAAATAAGTTTTAAATAAGTCTAATTTTACATTCCAGTTCCTTAAGTTCAAGAGTAGGACACATTCAGACTTAAGGTAAGGGTTTTCCTCCCGAAATTTTATTTTTCATTCGGGTCACTTTCATTGTCTAATCACCTCAATGAAATTCTTATGTATTATTATTAACTCCTCATAAATTTTGTGTGATTGATCTATATTTGTACACCAACCAGAACTTTTCCTTAATTTATGGATAGTTACACGTTTTAAAAGGAACGTTCCAAATTGTTTCCAAAATACAAGCCCAATCCAAGGGAAGTTCTCAAATTCATACCTATATTCAAGGGAACTCAATAATATGTTTTTTTTGGAATCCATTATATTTATAAAATCACTCATTTTATTATTAAAATACTATCCTACTTAACTTCTGGTTTTATTTAAATATTCTTCCAAAATAACTCTTCATTTAAAAGTCGAAGAGTATTTATCTCAAGAATTACACAATGATTTTATAAGAGTTTCTTCATCTATTTCAACACTCTTGTTGATTATTATGTATTATTTGCAATTATATTTCATGTAATAATATACCATATTTAATTTAATGGTTTATTATTATTTTGTATGTGGATGTGATATCTTAAAACCATTAACCAATTTATTTAAAATGGTTAGTGTTTATGCTTAATGTTTGGGGAAAGCCTTTTACATTTCATATATTCGTTTCAATATGAATGAATATGTTGTTTACGTTTATCCCTGATTATATGAGGAATGAATTGGACATAGAAAGTGTCGGTTGGGGCCCACTATACCCCCTCAGGGAATCGGTAGGTCTCATGAGACAAAATACAATCTGGGAACAAGGCCTTGAAAACATGATTATTTATGGTCTTGGAACGAGGACTTGATGATATAATGATGATGTCCTAAATTATGAATTTCCTCATTATGAAAATGTTATTAATGGTTCAAGTGGTTATTTGACTAGTAGAATACCCATGAATATGTTTTATTATGGAATTATTTAATCTGCTCATATTCCTGACATAATGTGTTCAAGTTTATTATTTGCAAAGGCATGTGTTTTAAACTATTCACCATGCCTAATGTTTATGTTATGATATCTTCAGCTATATTTCCTACCCTTACTAATATTTTGAGCTCAACCCATTATTATGTTTCATTTTCTAAAGGAATTAATATTTTTATTATGAATGACATGATGAAATATCATAGGACTGATGGATGTTTTCAAAAAAGATTCTATGTTGTTTTTCTTTTCAAGTTGTAATGATGAACTTATGTATGTATCTTTTTTCGAATACTAAAAACCAACTTGGTCCTTCGGGAGTCATATTCCTTGTTTATATGTCAATGTAATCAAATATGGAACCGACTCTAGGAAACTGGGGTCGGGTCCTTACAATTGGTATCAAAGGAAGTTTAGTAGAAAACTTGGGAATAAGATTTAGGGAATATAGGTTCGGGATTGAATCCCTATAAAAGTGTTTGAGGATAAACATACAATAAAATCCTATTATTTTTGTAATTAATAGATTATGTGGACCTTTCTAGAAAATACATCCCTATCTGGATACAAATAGGTAGAGGTGGCTATGGAACAGATATACCTAGCAGTAAAAACTCTGACAATAAGTTTCGGGCTTGAACTGGGGTATGCTGGTATGCGAAAATGGGCCTTGCTGCACTCTTGGTATTGAAACTCATAGGGGATATGGTTATGATAATTCACATTTTCTTTAGAATCCATTATAAAGGATTTAAATGTAAATTTTCCACAAAAAAACCTTTTTTGTGATTATGGGATTAGCCATGCGTAGGATTTCAATTTATGATAAGTATTTTGTTATGTTAAGATTATACATTTTGATTCATAACCTAATCTAGATCATTCCATTATATAAAAATTTTCCTAGTGGAAGAAATTGAAACTACATGAACACACGTATCCCATGTTGGGATTTCCCTCCGAAGTAATATAATGATGTTGGCTCTGGTGGTGCGACTGGCACAGAGCATCTTATAACTATACTGGGACAACATAAACAGGTTATGAACTTTAAACATGCTAGTATGGAGAATCCAGATCCTCCACATGAAGAAGCACTGTTATATTGATTTATACGAAAACAACCTCCATCATTCAATGGGAATATAAGAAAATTTGTAGCTGAATAGTGGATAAGTTCCCTAGAGAAGATATTTCTCTATTTGGGATGTAATGAAAGAGAGAATGTCTTCATTGTAGTGTATCATCTATTGGGAGATGCAGATCAGTGGTGGTCATTAATCCAAAACACAAAGGAGGAGGAATATATAGAAGATATGGAATGTACGGTCTTTAAGTAAATCTTCCAAGAGAAATATTTTCCATGTGAACAACGAGCAGATAAGGAAATATAATTCTTCAATCCAAGTAAGAAAGAGGATTAAAATATTTCCAAGTTAGAATCCAAATATACAAGGCTCAAAAGGCATGCTGCAGACTACATATATAATCCAAGGAGAAAAATTGATCGATTCATTGATGTTTTAAAACCATTCCTCTGAAGGAATCTAGTCTCCCAAATTTCTCATCATATGAAGATACAGTCTCAAGTGATATCAATAAAAAAAAAGAATTGTATATGTATTCTTACTTTAAGGGAAATCAAGAGAAGAACAGAGATACTGAAAAGTATGGAAGTAAAGAAATGGGGAATAATGGAAGAGTTGAACATCCATACAACAGTAATTGTTGGAATAAACACCCTGGAACTTGCCTGAAAGGAATGTGAGTCTGTTACAATTGTGGAGAAAAATGCAAACTATATTGGGATTTTAAGAGGAAGGAAGAAGCTACCAAGGTTAAATTTTACAATTACAGGGATACAAGACATTATACACATGAATTTCCTTAGTGTTGGTGAAATGTTTCCCAAAGAAGGCTAAGGGAGAAAGGCCAAGCTTATGCAGTCACAACTGCGGAGGTTAAAAATCCTAACAAAGTGTTGGAAGGTACATTAATCATTTCATCAAACTTATCAAATGATTTATTTTATTCTATATCATCAAATTCATTCATTTCATCCCAGTTTTATATGAAAATAAGATATTTCCAATTTGATCTGATATGGGAGTTGTCAGTAAAAACTCCTAAGGGATGTATCATTGCAACAAAGTTGTGTCTAGTAGTCCCCATTTTGGAATATAAACATGATTTATGTGTTGATTTTATTTAAATTCCCCTGATTTACTTAGATATAATCCTGGGTATGGATTGTCTATCGAACCATGATGCAAATATTTATTGCAAGAAGAAGGAAGTTGCAATTTTTGAGGCTGATGTGGAATCCCTTAACTTTAGGGAAGAAACATCACCATCTAATTCTCATCTAGATACACCCCAAGTGGATTTACTGAATTCAATTATTGGGGAGGAAGAGAATAAAAAAACTATGGGTGAGGATAAGAATGTTCAAATAGAGGATGTACCTATTGTGCAAGAATATGTTAAAGTCCTTCTAGAGGATTTACCTGGATATCCTCTAGAGCGGGAATTGAGTTTTCCGTTGACTTAATTCCTGGTTCAAGGACCATATCAAAGACCCCTTATAGAACATCCACTATGGTGTTAGTGGAACTAATTAAATAACTATAGGAATTTAGTGATAAAGAATTTATTCACCCTAGTGTTTCCCCATGGGAATCCCATGTTCTTTTCATTAAGAATAATGATGGGTCTATGAGGTTGTGCATTGCATACATGGAGATCAATGATATAACAATATAGAACTAGTATCCCTTACCTCTCATTGATGAATTATTTGATCAACTTCATGGATCCCAATACTTTTCAAAGATTAATAATCAATCTGGATATCATCAGTTCCTTGTGAGGAAGGAAGACATTCAAAAAACTGCATTTCGAACTAGGTACATGCATGAAAAGTTTACAATAATGCCTTTTGGATTTACTAATGACCCCTCTATTTTCATGGATCTAATGAATATAGTTTTCAAGGAATATCTTGATGACTTTGTGGTGGTGTTTGTTGATGGTATCTTGATATACTCTAAAATCTATGAGGATCATGGAAATCACTTTCACACTATTCTGAGGAATCTTATAAGAAATGAATTATATGGGATGTTTAGAAAGTGTGAATTTTGGCTTCAATCAGTTTCATTTATGGCCACATTGTATCTAAAGATGTAATATCACTTGATCTTGTGAAGAAAAATGTTTTTCAAGAATAGCCTACTCTAATGAACACAGTTGAGGTAAATAGTTTTATTTGTTTAGTAGGTTATTATTGGAGTTTTGATCAGAACATCTCCCATTTATCCTACCCAATGAAAAAGTTGACATGAAAAGGGGTTATGTTCATATAGACAAAAGAATGTGAATAATGTTTTAAATAATTTAATAGAATATTAGTGAATCCTCCAATGTTGACTCTACCATCATGGAATGATAGATTTTTATCTATAGTGATGCATCAAGGAATAGACTTGGTTGTGTACTTATACAGAATGATAGAGTGATTTCCTTTTAATCTAGGATGCTAAAAATTCATGAAAAAACAATCCAACTTGTGATATTCAGTTATCAAAAGTAATATTTTCTCTGATGATTTAGAGATATTACCTATATGGAGAAAAATGTGAGATATATACTGATCATAAGATTTTGAAATATATCTTCTCACAGAAAGAGCTCAACATGAGAAAATGGAGTTGTATTGATCTACTCAAGGATTATGATTTCAAAATACACTACCACCTGGGGAAGGCAAATAAGGTGGAAGGTGCTTTGAGTAGAAAGGACCATAGAATTTTGAACAAGATGAGAGTTGTAAGGGAAAAAATGTTCTTGGATCTAGTAAAGATAGATATGGGAATTATCATGGAAGGTAACACATCAAAACTTTTTCAAATTATTTCCAAAAATTATTTACTGGAAAGGATAAAAAGTTTTTTGGTTGATGATGAAGAATTTCAAAATAAAATTAAAGCTAAAAATTATGGGAAGTTGATTGACAACATATATAAAGGTGCCATTTTGAAATTTAGAAAGAGGCTTTGTGTTATTGATATTATAGAGCTAAAAATGGATCTATTAGATGATTCTCATAGATCTAATTTCTATATACACCCGGTAGCACAATGATTTATAGAGATCTAAAGGAAGATTTTTGGTGGGAAAACATGAAGAGGGAGATTGCTGATTATGTGTCGAGTTGTTTGGTTTATCAATAGGTGAAGGCTGGAAGACAACATCCTGGAGGAGTCAGGAAACCCCTTTATATTCTTATGTGTAAATGGGATAATATTAAAATGGAATTTTTCATGGGTCTATCAAATACTCAAGAATGAATGATGTGATATGGTTCATTGTTGATTGTCTTACAAAATCAACAAATTTTCTTGCTATAAGAGAATATTTACCACTTAAATGTTTTGAATGACCATATATTAATGAAGTTGTAAGACATAATGGTGTACCCTTATCAATTTTTTTTGATAATGATCCCCATTTTACATCATAATTATGGATAATTCTTCAGAAGGCATTAGATACTGAGCTTCGTTTGAGCACTGCCTACCACAAACAAACTGATGGACAACGAAAACAAACTATTCAAAATTTGGAAGACATGTTGAGGTCTTGTTCACTTGCATTTCAAGGTATGTGGGATCAATATTTAACTCTCATAGAATTTTCCTTTAATAATATATTACATTCAAGTATTCATATGGAACCATTTTAAGAGTTATATGGAAAGAGATGTTGTACACCAACTTGCTGGGATGATGTTTGTGAAAGAAAGCTCGTAGGCCCAGAACGTGTTGAGGAAACAACAAAAAAGGTGAAGATTATCAAAACCCATATTAAAACATCTCAAAGTAGAAAAAAGTTATATGTTGATAACCAAAGGAAGGATTTGGAATTTCAAGAAGGACATCATGTTTTCATAAATGTATCCCCATGGAAGGGTATTATACAATTTGGTAATAAGGGAAAATTAAGTTCCAGCCACATCAGACGTTTTGTAATTTTGGATCGAATTAGATTCATAGAATACCATTTGGCAGTGCCTCCAAGTCTCTAAAAAGTTCCCAATGTTTTCCACGTATCAATTTTAAGGAAATACATGCCAGACCCAACATATGTACTAACCAATGAATAAATATAACTTCAGTCCGATCTATCTAATTGTAAAGATCCTATCAAGATTCTTCATACCAGAGAACAATTATTGATAAATTGGAGGAATCTTTTGGTGAAGGTTCTTTGGAGGAAACATAAGATGGAGGAACCAATATGGGATCATGGGGAGCTTATGTTGAAGACATACCCGAATTTTTTCAGGTAACATTTTTTGAATTTCAAGGACCAAGTTTTTGTATGGTGGGGAGAATGTAACACCCCAATATTTTTCAATGGAAATTCATTTCTTATAAACATTTCATAATCACATGAAATCACAACATAATAAACTACTATGTTCTATGTGACCTTTAAACATATTTTTTTCACCTCTGTGATATGAATTTAGAAAATCTGACATACATAGTTGCGATCAGTAAGTTATTTGGAGTCCCACAAGGAAAACTTATTTTTGGTGAATAGTAACCCACCCTTATGAATAGTAACAAACCCTTATGAATAATGGTATACCATAATGAAAATTAACATTACCTATGATCGTATATAAATGATATTTGGGTGGAAATATGATATACCTATTTTTTTAGAATAAGTAAATACATGTTTTCAAACTGTTTTTAAGAATAAATTATGATTTTAATTAAATGTTAAATTAATCTTATTTAGAAAATTAATTTTGAAAAATTTACTTTATTTTTGGATTCTACATATTGAAAAATGGTTTTAGTGGTTTTTTGGTATTTTTCTAAAATACTCGAATTTTTGATGAATAGTGGAATACGGTAAAATACCATATATAAAAAATATTATTTAAATACACTATTTATAACATCATAAGTGTTGTAAGACCACTTGGTTCGAACTCACATTAATTTTTTACTATTCGTGGTCATGGAATCATCACTATTTATGGTATTGTGGGAAATTAATAAACTAATGAATAAAGAATTATGAAAAACCCTCCTCTCCTCCACTATAAAACCCCCCATCACTCCCTCTTCTATTAAATCTTATATGCCTTGAATATCCCCAAGGTTCTTCCCAAATACCCTTCCATAGTCACTCCCCATGTACAAGAACCTCTTTTTCATTCCAAAATACCGAAATCCCTTCCCTTAAGGAGGTTCTCAAAGAGGATATTTCAAGAGGTAAAACACCTTTCGTTTTCATTTGGTTTTTCAATTTATCTTCTTTTGTTATCCTCTCATCACCTCCTCTATCCAAATGACCATGAAATATCAATTATCTTCTATATACTTAAATTATATCATGAAAATGTAAGAACCATCTTTAATGTCTTTACTCTCTCTCTCTCTTTTATTTTTTAAACGAAATCAACGTCTATGAGGTTCCATTTTATAACCTTCATGGATGACGATGTTTTGTTCTTAAATTTCCTCTTAATTATTGGTAATTAAACCATATTGATGTTTTAAAAAGACTATAATATATTTATTATAACCTAATTAATATTCAGGAACTAGTATACCAACATATTATTAAATCATATGACCAAACTAATTCCAAATAATAAAAATAAAACTAATATAATATAAGTGAATGTCATTGATAATTTCTCTAATGAATCAACCTATTTTCATATAACCAAATGATATAAATGACCATTAACACTACTGTTTGTTCATAAATAATATTTATTTTAAATTATGGAGATTTACATCCATTCCACATGAACTCCAATACTTAAAAACAAGTGAACCGTTTATGAACATCATGGAAATGAACACTTCAGAACGATTAAATTCAATATAATAACTTATCAATAACAATAAATGAAATAAAAGAAATTATGATAAAATAAAAACATATCTAATATGTCTAGAAATAAGTTATTAATAAATCTAATTTCATATTCCAAGACCTTATGTTCAAGAGAGGAACACATGTAGACTTTAGGTATGGGTTTTTCACCCGAACTTCCATTTCCATTCGAGTGACTTTCATTGTCTACTTACGTAAATGAAATTATTATATAATACTCATAAATTATGGGTGAGTGGTATATATATGTACACACACCATAATATTTCCTTATTTTATGGATAGTTACACGTTTTAAAAGGAACATTAAAAATTGTTTCCGAAATAAAATCCTAATCTAAGGGAAGTTCTCAAATTCTTACCTCTTTTTAGGGGAACTCTATAATTATTTTTTGGAAACCATTATATTTATAAAATAACTCATTTTATTATGAAAATACTATCCTACTTCACTTATGGTTTGATACAAAAAGTTTTTCCAAAAGAACTATTCTTTTTATAGTAAAAGAGTATTTATCTCATGATTTACTCAAAGATTCTATTAGAGTTTCTTCAACTATTTCAACACTATTCTAGATTATTATGTTTTATTAGGACTAATAATTAATGGAATAATCTACCATATTTAATTTAATGGTTTATGATTATTTTTTCTGTGGATGTGCTATCTTAAAACCATTCACCAATTTACATCCAATGGTTAGTGTTTATACTAAATGTTCGGGGAAATATTTTTACATTTCATATTTGAGTTTCAATATGAACATGTATGTTGTTAATATTTATCCCCATTCATATTACTAATGCATTGGACATAGTAAGTGTCGGTTGGGGCCCAATATAACCCCTCAGTACATTGGTAGGTCTAATGAGACAAACTACTGTCTTGGCACAAGGCCTTGACATAATGATTATTTATGGTCCTGGCACGAGGCTTTGACAGTATAATGATGATTTCCAAAATTATTAATTCAATTGGTATAAACATAGTATTAATGGTTCATGTGGTTATTCTACTAGTAGAATACCAATTATTATGTTTTATTATGGGTTTATTTACTCATCTCATACTCCTACCATAATGTGTTCAAGTTTATTATTTGTAAAGGAATGTGTTTTCAATTATTCACCATACGTAATGTTTATGTTATGATATCTTCTGAAATATTTCTTAACCTTACTAAGCATTTGAGCTCACCCCATTCTTATGTTTTATTTTCTCAGGGCATGAAGAATTTTATTATGACTGGCATGGTGAAATAACTTAGGAGTTATTGATGTTGTGAAAGGAGATTCTATGTGGTTTTTCTTTTCAATTTGTAATACTGAAATTATGTATTTATCTTCTTTCCAATACTAATAAACTACTCGATCCTTTGGGATGTATATTCCTTGTTTATATTCCATTGTAATCAAATAAGGCACCAGCACCGGGAAACTGGGGTCGGGTCCTTACAATTTGTGTGCGTGTGACATTATCATTAACATTAAATTAATAGTTCAATTATTAAATGATAATAAACCAAACAAAACCCTAAGAGAGTATATCATTGAGTTTGGCATGACCTGAGTTGAAATATCCACCATTCTCATGTGATTTATCTTTATTTGGATTTATCTTTGGGTTCTTACATGAATCACCTCATTGAGCAATCTTTGCATTTATGAATGTATACTCACAAATAGAAGAGGGGAAAATGAGAAGAGATATTTAAATTAAATAACTTAGTAAACCCACATTTCCATAAATAATATAAATGGGGATGATGCATAAATCATTACTATTAATTTAATAATGAATATTATAAATTAAAATATTTCCTTCATTAAATTAAATTAAATTAAAAAATCCAAATATAGCTCATCATCATTGACAATAAAATGAAAAATAAAACTACTGAAAACCCTTTTCAATTGGGAGTTGAATCCCATAATAGATTTATGAAATACAAAATGAATAAGATATTATAACACCGTACTCACTTGGCCTATTATTCTTCCATTTCTCAAACATTGTCAAGATTTCTCTCCCCAAGGAGATTACAGATCTTTGGATTAGGGTTAGTTATGTTATTCTGAATAATTTTTAATTGTCTATTAATTTTTCAAAGGGAAATGGTATATAGTATTTTAAAAAATAGGCCCTAAGGAGTGTGAACCCCATTCACGCTACGCATTTCGAGAAAGAAGTGTGAACATGGTTCACATTTCTCCCTCTCGACCCAAGAGGCGTGAACCCCATTCACACACACACACACATATATATGTGTGTGAATTATTATTTATTTATTTATCTAGTGAATAGTATAATATTTATTATTAATATTAATTTCTATGAACATTACTTATAAGTATTTGTTAGTTTTTTTGTTGATATAATATATTACCAATTTGTTCATAAGTAATATTCTTATAAATAATGAATTGAATTATTTATTTTTAATTGAAATTATATTATTATATTAATAATTTATTAATAGTATAAAATATAATTTTTATATTTTTTTACTTAAATATCTTTGATAATTGTTTTTGATATAACTATCAGTAATATATTAATATGTAATTTTTTTTAATAATTATTAATTTTCTAATTAATTATATATTATTATGTTTCTAATATAAATAAAAACATTATATCTATTATTTATTATTTAATAATGTAAATAAAATGAATTTTATTTAGAAATTTTTTACTAATTAATAATTGTATTATTCTTTTATAATTATAATTATAAATACTCATTACTTTTTTGATATACTAATTTGTAATTTTTAAATATGTTAATTATTTATCAATTTTCAAATTTATTATTTATTATTAATTAATAATATATTAATATTCTTTTAATATAATTAATCACATTATAGGTAATTTTTATTGTATATAATTTTAAAAGAAATAATTTGTATTTAGAATAATATTTACTAATAAATAATTATGTTATTGTTAATATATTATGTTGTTTTATTAATTAAATAATTATATCATAAATAAGATAATATTTATTATTATTATTATTAATGCTTATATAATTGAAAATATTAATATTTTTGTATATTTAATAATTAATTTAATATGATTATTTATTATATTAATACTTAGTATTCTAATCCATATTATATATAATGCATAATCAGCATAAATTAATTAATAATTATTAATAATATTTATTCAATTAAAAATAATTATATTATTAATATTTTATAATGAATGTGTTAATATTATTTATTATATATAATATGGATAATAATAAAAATAATTATTAATATAAATAACCAATATTAATTATTATTTATTTCCAATTTAGTTATTTATATTAATGTTTCTTAATTGTTCAAAACTATTTTTATGAACTTACAATTATATCAATTAATTGATTTATGACACATTATGTAATATATTAGGGTGTTTTTAAATAATGTACAAATAATGGTTTCTAAATCATACAATATATATGAATCTAATCCACAATAGTGACCTGGATGATCTTCTATGCCACGAACTAGTGTATATATAATGCATCCATATCTTGTCTTTCTATGTCTCTGCTCTGGCGTATGCTAATCTTGTATATCATATTTTAATGCCACATGCACATCATGCTATGTGGAAGGTGGAGGATGTACAATCTCAATGCCTATACCATTGTCCAACCTCTACGAATAGTGGCTGCTGGCGAAAACTCTCAAAAACATATGGATAAAATGGATGATGTGATACACATATCTGCAGATCAGAGGCTTGTAAATAATGAATAATAGACCGATCAATCTCTATCTCTGTAACATAATATGACTTGCTAATATACCTTTTCTATGCATGGGAATAGGGCTATGGTTGTGACACATAAGAAATTGGAACTAAAAGAGTATATTGCAAATCAAGATGAACATCCTTCTCTTGTACCACATCTCCATCCATATCAGGGTTATCACCACCTGGCACATCTATATCAGGATCAACAACCTCACCGACTCTTGGAAAAGAAAAGAAAATCCCAAGATAAATATAGTCTACTGGAGCAATAATATTTTTTATACCTCTATGAAAATATTCCTAGTCAAATGTGACTCCCTCTACTGGATCAGAGATGTGAAGGAGATGGGTGATTCGAGCATCCTAAAAAAACAAAATTTTGCTGGTATGTAATGTTAATAAAAAAAATGTTCAATAGTGGAAGGAAAAATTATTAAAAATTCAGGATAACCCCATATTATCATGTATGAAATCCCACAAGGAACTTGCAGTACTAGGGAGCATAATCTAGCTGATCAAATAAATATACATGTATTGTGTCATCCCCTCATAATCGGGATGCTTTTCATTTGTCCCACAAATCCATATATCTTTCATGATATCTCCTCTATTCAACGTCTCGCTTCCCAGACACCTTCATGAAATGAAGTTAAGGTTACTGATTGGGAAGTGAAATAATGGGATGATAGAATCTGATCTGCCTCATAAGTCTCTCAGTCTGATGCCACACAACAATATGAAAATGAATCAGTGGAACGATGCATGGGATGACAACAAAAATCATCGTACAATAGGATGAGAGACTCTTGATGATAGCCTCAGTATATGGAATCCATGAAATATGAAAAAATAATAATAAATTAAAAATTAAGAGCTATATATTATAGAATAATGATTTAACTATATAATTAATAACCACTTACATTGTTTGGTCGAATACTATCCAACATAAGTATTTATGTTTGAACACTATGTTTTGTTGTATCTAAATGTCAATGTGAATGAATAAACCTATATATAAAATTTTATAGTAATATTTCATACTTTAAACTCATTCATTAAATTTTTACATTAGAAGGAAGGAATGACATACAATCTTCCATGCAGAGACTCTGAGACAATATCAACAGGAAATAGTGTGCGTTCTTATAGATCTATGTAAGGTATGTGATCCCATATCCCCATCTATATAAGAATAAACATCTTGTGATATAAATATCATCTATGTTACATGCACTTCTTAGAGAATTGTGTGTATATTCAAGACATGTAGACCCTAGTTATACTACCCTGCCTAGTCCAAATCCCCTAATAAAGGTAAATACAACAAATATAAAAATGTAATAGAATGATCAAATAATATCATTCCACTGATCAGCCTCAATGTGCATGAAAATCATATCATACTGATCTCATTAGCATCATCTAATAGATGAGGTAAGTGATCATCTATACATGGAATGTGTAATTTACTATTGATGATGGGCCTTCCATTATCATGGAACTTAATGACCAATAATTTGTGATCCAACTGAAACCAATTTTCAACCACTCAGTATATCAATTCCATGCCATCAATGGGGAGTCCCAATATAATGGACACATCTTAGAGTGTAATATTCATCTCCCCCTCTGTAAAATGGAATGTATGTGTCTCTAGCCTCTATATCCCTGCAAGCACATCAATGAGATGATGATCGAAAAATCTTAAGTTGCACAATGCTATGTTATAAAACCAATCATGATGAAAATGAAGGATGATAGCGGGAGTTGGCACAACATGATTGAAATGATTAGATATCCATAAACTCAACATAGGCAATGGACATCCCTCTAAAAATAGTTGTGAAATACGCCTATCCTAGAATGTGTGAAATAGAGGACCTACCATCTGTACATTTGATATCATCATTACTTTTTTATAGTTATTTCAATGAAATTTGTAAACTTTTTGAAAAACAATTGAGGAATATAATTAGCATGTATAATTAAGAATTATGATAAAAAAGAGGAAAAAAAATATATTGGACTGATGTAGTTGGTTTAGTCTAGAAATATATTGTTTTACGGATCTCCAATCATTTTTAATTTATTTATAATTATTTTTTTTAAATAACCTATGATGAAAAAAAAAGATTAAAACATGTAGTTGAATCATATATGCATTCCATCATGCGAGTTGAAGGATATATTTTAAGATAATTCCTTTAGAGGACTGGCCTATTTTTTTCATTTTTGCTGTAGATTTATTTTTTAATAGTTAAATTATAAAAAAATTGTTTTTGATTAAATAAAGAGATTAAAAAACCATAGTTGAAACATTTAAAAAATAGATCAAGTCATAAATAAAAGGATTCATTAATAAAATGTGTACATATGAAAAAATATACACATTTATGATAAAATATATAGACTTGATCCAGGATGATGTAAAGTGGAGATTTTTCTTTCCACTTAGGGGCATCTAATACAGGTAGGCCCTTATGTGTGATAATAATGGATCATAGTCCACCTCCCCATTACCGAGCCCAGTATATCTCATTTCAAATTTCATTATACGTGGGTCATCCCTTGGGGATCAACATAGTAATATCAAGGAAACAATTAATAAATGTCATAAATAAATAAAATCATATTTGAAAAATCCAAAATACTGAACCGGGAAAAACAAAGACGACTGTCAGATGATCAATAGGTAAGGTAATAGAATGAAAGTCACCAACAAGCATCAAAGGTGCACTGTAACAGTTAACCAGAGAGCTCATTTGATACCCCATGTCATCATAGGGCTTCCATGATATGTTCATTGATTCCCAAGTCACAACCACATGTGAACATGGATATCTCAATGCATGGATGTTACTACAATTTAAATACATGATATCCAACAAGACCACTCGTAATCAACCACTATTTTATGTTACCCGGTTGTGTCACTTTTTTACCTAAAAGCATCTTTGTACCTAGTCAAAGGTTAAAATATGTAATAACGATGCATCATGTCGTATCTGATTAATAGAACTTTGGAAATGTTGAGTAAAACAAATTCTTTTTTTCATCCTCTAATACGCATGTTGGGACCGTTCATCAATTTACTTCACACATCTACAAAATGTCTCTTGTACTAACCCTATGATCAGTGTTTTGTACACAACCTTGAATACCCCATTTATGCACTCCACTATAATTGTGATCATATGTCCACATCTCCTACAACACTCAGATGTTCAGGACCATTTATCCTTAAATATTCATCATATAATCATACACATTTTGATAATCCCTTTAAATTTCATCAAGACATTAATCAAACCATTATTATTAGAGATTGTATGCTAAAACCATAAGAGAATTAGATATTTAAAAGGATATTATTTTTTATTTTTTAAAAAAGAAATTTCTGAAAAACATACCTAACATTAGGATCACATTTTCTATTACCTTATATATGAAATTATTATTCATATTAATTGAAGTATCACTTATGTAATACTGGTGATACGAATTCAGTTCTATCCATAAACTCCATCACTATGAACAACCTCTATAATTTCTCAATGATGATAATATTTCAGGCACACTCCCTTATTTTGTGTGACATGAATGCGTAAACATTCCAAAATGATTCAAAATTTTCTTTTTTCCATAGTAATGAATCCAAGTTATAGAGGAGCACCATTACCACCCCGTTTTCAAACAATAAATAGAACACCTATAAACATGCCATATAAGAAATTTCCATCAACTTGAATAGATTGTTTATAATAGGGGAAATTTGTGATACATGTCTTGAATTACCAAAACATCCAATTGAACTTCACCATTGATTTATCAACTTGGTGATCGGGGGATACATACTCAATAGTGTCCAAATGATAAATAATCTTATTACTGAGAGACAAAAATCCCATAATATAGGATAAAATTTCATATTAATCAACCTAATCACTATACACTTTTATAATTGCCTTTTGTTTTACATTCCAATCATTGTTATAGGATATCTTATATTTAAAAAAATTTATATTTGTTTCCGAACAAGGGACACCGGATCGACCTATCACGTTTGTGTCATCCAAACAATAATAGTTGATATAAAATCTGCATCAAGTAAAGAGTGATCCTACAGAAATCTTGGTTTTATATAAGTGTGTGGGGATTTTGATTTGGTCCTCTTCCAACATGAAAAAATATCATATATTGACATCATTATGAATTTTTATTTTTGGCCAGTGTTTTTCATATTGAAAGAGATATTTTTCCTTCTTTAACACATCAACCAAAAATGAAAATCACAGCTCTATGTGGTATTTTGTTATCAATTTTATCATGGAAAAATTAATTTAAAACTCCTACCCAACATAGATAGTGTTATCAGTTGATGAAGACCTATTACCTATAATGCCCAGGACTTCCTTAGATGGTGTAATTACATCACAATCAAAATTTTGTTCACATGAAATTCCACTAACTATGGAAGTAAATACTATAATATGATTTCCACTTACAGATGGATGCCTATTTATCAAAGGAACCTCATAAGGTTTATTCCCCACATCATTCCCACCCATATCATCTCTTAATGCCTCACTAGATAATTCCTAATCAGATAAAATTTCATTCAGTAAATCAGGATTTCACATTGGGATAACCCCTATATTTTCTTAGAAATATAGATCATCTTCCTCATAATTTGTTTATATCCTAGTAGTTATATGAGGAGGCAATGACTAAGATTTTTGTGAAGGACTCACTTCCAATGATCCAAAATATCATTTTTATGTTGTAGTATATTGTACCACATCAATATTAGGAATCACCACATATAATTCCACTATACCATTACTACAGTTCTACCATAATACAAATTATACATCCTTCTAATCCTTATCATGTAATAGAGGATACTCAGTTTTCCAAAAATGTTTAAGATATTGAAGATATTGATAAGTAATTTATGTATTTCACTGACCAACCCTCATTTTTAACTGACTATGAATATTTTTGTGAACATCATCTAATGTCATAAAATCTTGAAGATTTTTCACTCTGGTAGGTGAAATATGATATTTAAAACCATCTGGGTATAAATTACCTCACCATTGAAATATATTTTCACATACATGATTACAAAGAAAAAAATAAATAACAAAATATTATATAATACATCCAATTTTTTTAGAAATTTCAAATTATTTATGATTACATAATTGACTTCATATTAATACCTTTTCTATTGATTAGTTTATCATTATTTAAAAAACAAACCAAAACCTATGAGGGATCATAATGCATTTATTATCTCATATTTATGTAAATATTAGTCTATACTCATGCATAGTGTAAAAATAAATCTTCAAACAACAACACTTCTTCTCAAATTTCCTTTTATTATAATGATACTCACATGTATGTGAGGGGGTCAAGGGGTTTGATATACATAACATTTTTTACGAGGAAATTCAGGTATTTACATACTTAGAGAGAGGGATAACACATAGTTCATCAATGGGGAAAAGAAAATGAAATTATTAAAAATTATAGAACTAAAAAAATATGACATTCAATTCCAATCATATATTAGTCATTACTCTCAATATCAACCTAATATTACAAATTAAATAATAAGAATCAATAAAATACATCATGCTATTTCAATCATAAATTAGATGATTATCACAAGATCAATCAACATTCTAGATTTCTAACATGTTTTTTGAGATATTTTTTATGTTCTAAATCTTTTAACTTTACTTATAAATATTTTTAATAAATAATAATTATATATTTATAAATATATTTATATTAAGACTTTTATAAAGATTTTTAATTATTACATGTGACAAACTATAACTAAACCATTATTGATATAAAAAACCTAACTTTTGAAGTATATTGATGGTGATATGATTAACAAATAAAATTTAATAAAATATTATATATTTTTATACCACATCATCAAATGTTTCCCATATTTTAATTATATATAAATAAATAACCACAAATTGATCCAGAGACTTTTCTATTGATTAGTTTATCATTATTTGATAAACTAAAAAAACATAGGGGTGAACTCCTTGAGTCTCTATGATCACATATTTCCACAACCATTAATCTCCTTTCAAATATTAATTCCTCTTTTTTAACACCTCTTGTCGAGAGCCTATTATTGATCTTCTCTCATCAAATAAATTTTTATTACAAATATACTGACATGCATGTGAGGGGGTATAAGGGTTTTAAATACATAACATTGTTTAGGTAGACAAATAATTCCTTACATACATAAAGTGGTATGACTCAAAGGTCATCAAGGAGGAAACTAAAATGGAATTATTTCCAATTACATAACCACATACATAAAAAAGACACACAATTTCAGTTATGCATTTGTCGGTCAACCTTAAATCACAAATCCCACAATACTCATAATATGTTTTTTAGTATATTTATTATTTTCTACATATTTTACAACTTTTCCTATAATTAGATCGAATATATAATAAATTCCTATGCCCGATTCTTAAAATTTTATCTTTTCAATGTGTGTATGTATATATGTATAGGTATAATTACTTTATTAACCCATGTTTATCAAATACTATAATTTTATTTGTTTTTTTACTTTGGGAATAATATAATATAATATACACATATAAATATATTTAAATAATATATATATATATATTTTAGTATTTTCAGCTTTAATTATTAATATTTCAAAATATAATTACACAAACTTCTATACACTGTAGATTACTAAATATATGTATTATTAATTTATACATAAATACTATAAATATTATTAAAAATAAATTTTATTAAATTAATTAATAAAAGCATTTTTATTTACACTTAAATAATAACCATTAAAGTACTTTAAAATTGCATATTTATATATAATATTTTTTTCAATCTTCTACTTTCAAAAATTTGAGTAATTATATTTTATCCTTTTTTTACGTGGGATAATTATTATTTATACTTAATATAAATTGAATTTATTATTTAAATTTATTATTTATAATAAATAAAAGTATTTTAATTTACACTTACATACTAACCATTAAAATACACTAAACTTATGTTATTTACAATTTTATAAAATTGCATATTCATATTTAAATTTCTTTACATACTTCTAGCTTCATTTTTTTATAATTATATTTTATACTTTATTACATGGAGTAATAATTATTTATACTTAATATAATTTAAAATTTTTATTTAAAATTTTTATTTATAGTAAATAAACGTAATACAATTTTCACTTATTTAATAACCATTAAAATACTATAAACTTATGTTATTTTCAATTTTATAAAATTAAAGATGAATATATAATTTTTTTTGTAATATTTCTACTTTTAAAAATTTATTTAATTATATTTTATACATTATTATATGAAATAATAATTATTTACACTAAATATAATTTAAAATTATCATTCATAATAATTTTTTTATACTTTAACAAAAGTAATAATATATATATATTAATAAATTTATATATGATACTTTATATAACTAGTATATTTTTAACCACATTTTTTCTTATAAAATATTTATGTAATTACCCTTGTGTATTGAATATTATAATTTAAAATCATGTTACTTTAAATATAATATATATTATACACATATAAATCTATTAAAATATAATTAGCCACCATTTAAATTACAAATATATAATTTTTTTAAAATTAATGTTATTTCCCTAAATATAAATTATATTTTATGAATAACATTTAAATTATATAAACACCATATTTAAATTTTATAAATATTCAATTTAAATTATATAATATAAAAAACAATAACTAATTCATAAATTAAATCATACAAAGGAAAATAATGTATACATCCATACATTCATACATCCATACATTCATACATCCTTACATATCAAAAAAATAAATCATATAAAAAAATAACTTAAATTAGACAATGAATATATTAAATAGAAACTTTAACATCTCAAAAGATAGAAATAAATGTTTATAAATAATTTTATGAAGGATTTTTAGAGAAATATAGAAGAGAAGAATGAAAAATTGAGGGGGGAGTCACCTTATTTTATTGATTTTGGTGGTCAGGAGGTGTGTACCCCATTCATGCCTCCTTTATAAAAATTGCGAAGGATGCATGAATTGGGTTTATGGTTTATTGGCAGTAAAGTTCATGATTCATGCTTCTCTCTCAAAGTATTCATGATTCTTCAAACCCATTTTTTCAAATATTATAATCCCCATCTAGGTTTTGTGGAAAAAAATTAAAAAATAATTAAAAAAAATATCATATGACTATTATTTATTCTCATGGGATTGTGTTTCCTTATTAGTTGGTTTTCCCTTAGGTTTTTTGTATTCCACCTCTTTACATTATTGTACCTATTTGAACCTTGGGTGTTATCTTCCATTTCCTGTTCGCCTTCTCTAAATCTACATACCTCTTCCCTTTGTTGGTTTGTTTTGTGGTGCGATTCATATCCTTTAATGATAGATCCACATCCAATTCATTTTAGCATTCCCTATTAGTTTTCTACTATGAAGGTCCTCCCTTCCCAGGAGAGGCGATGGCCATCCATCCATTTATCAGTGGTGGTATTAATGTTGTGTGTTTCTTGGACTATTTTAGCTATGGGCTGGAGTGGTGGTATTGGAGGCCTCTATACAATGATCTTTATTGGATTTTCTCTGGTATTATATTTTATTCCTTCATTTTTTTGTTTCAAGCATCAACTTTGTTTACTATTAGGGTTTTCATCCCCTAATATGTGATTCTTTCTGTGTGTGATCATTTTTTAATTTTTCTTCAATGGAGTTGACTATCCATTATAATGATGATTTTTTTCATCACCCTTATATTCTACTATTTGTAATTTTGCCCTATTTTAATATTTTGTCTTTATGTGACAACCAGATAGTATTCATCTTATTTGGACTGACCGATGCCCACTTCTCTAATTATTATAGATTTCTCGAGGATGATGAAGACTTCCCTTTTAGCCACGGTATAAGGCTCCAGCCTTAAACATTACTTAATCTTGAGTTATTAGAAGAATAAACATTGAGGATCTTTTTTTGTTTAGAGTTTTAGATAATTAGATCATAAATCATGCATTAAATTCAACATTTAAACAAGGTAGTTACATCAAAGACGTTATTCATTTTTCCCATCAAAGGAGACATATTTAAAATAAAAAATGGGTTCATTCTTGACACTTCCTCAACACTATCATCACATCATGTACTTTTACCTTGACCTATGAAAAACATTTCAAAAACATAGGATGAGCCTAAAAAGCTTACTAAGGGATAAAAAAATACGGAATGAAAACATTAGTCCATGTATACATAAGAATCAATGAAATCATACTTTACTCATAAAAAAAACAATTTATCATACCTCATGAAATCATAATATTCATGAATAACTCATAGAAATAATAAGACATAAAGGTAACTTGAGGCATTAATAACATTCTTATGTAGGGAGTAACCCCCGTGGTTACGTTTGGAATACCCATCATAGTATATTCCCTAAATATCTTCAGATAAACCTTAGAGTTTAACCCCTTCACATTACCCAATGCATTAGAGAGCAATATCGGGCCAACCCACCCTTAGTTTTTCACAGAACCACCCGTCTTCATAAATAATGCCCAAGAACCATAACATAATTGTATCACATAAAACATGCATAAAGGAAACATAACATTTCCACATTTCAATCACCAGATATCAATAAAACACATTGATATAATAAAAACATTATCAAAAACCATTTTCAATACCAAAATAAAAGAAAATTAAAACATGGTATTTATTTTTTATTTAAAAAAAGTTATGGCTTGTAGAGGAAGCCGAAACTCAAATAATGGTCACGGCGGCGGAGAAGTCGTTATCGCCGCATATGTAAGACAAAAACATTCCCTTTTGTCATTTAGTAAAATTCTTGGTATAAAAAGATTCCTTTTGAATAAAAGTAAAAGTCAAAGGGGTTTATACATCGTATAAAAGAATGTTGTGTATAAAACAAAATATGCCTCAATGAAAGGAGATTGAGACGAAGTCCCTTACCTTGTGTCCGATTTGACTTGATCGTTATTTAATGTCTAGAATAATAAACTAGAGTTAATTTATAATTTCTTAATAACATTTTTAAAGTTTATTACTCCTTTTATATCACTTCTTTCCATGTTATAAACATTATGTAATTCATTTAAGTTAATAATGTTCGTTTTGTCGATATTTGGTACTTAAGTCAAAAATGGACTTCTTACAATTAAATGTTGTTCATGTGGTAAAATATACATTATATCCGGAATTATATTCATGTTGTATATATCATATATATCATATATATCCAATATATACATGCATTTATAATATTACATAACATTTAGAGGTAAGAAATGAAATACACCATTCATGGAGAAGGTAAGCCGTACGTACACATGAACGCTACTTTCATTTCTATTTCATATTTAATGGAATGTAATCATAATTATATAAAGATAAATTATAATTCTAGTATAATATTATATATAATTTTATTAACTCCATCCTTTACACGTCCCACATATGGCATTAACGATTCAAATGACTTTGAGGGGGCGGTAGTCCGGACTTCCAAAAAATGAAATTATCGCATTTACCAATAATGAGAACCATAAAGGAATGCCATAAATGAAAAATACAGAATCATAAGGAAAATATAAACATAATATATATCATATATAGATATAGTGACATATTAATGGCCACCAAGAAGGGTGTTAAAAGAATATTGGACAATAATAGTTTCGTGAGACAGTAATTCACCATCCACAGAAACAGTATGTTCTTTAACAATTAGATGCAGGTGTGTGTAAGTGTAAAAAAAAAATACTTCTCATAATAACATCCTAGTATATTTAATATTATGGTGTTTTTACAAATGAAGGTAATAAATAGAGTTTAGGGGGTTGGAGAAGAAAAATAGAACAAAAGAACATTATAGAAGACATTACCTTTAAATCGGGAAACTCCCCTTGGTTTGAACCAAAAGGGTTTATTGAAGAGCTTTATGCCTAAGGGAAGGATTATAAGATGAAGAGAGGGATGTGGAGAGATAAAATGAGCAGAGTTTGTCCAATTCAATGGCTGGAGAGGTGTGGTTAAGGGGGTAGAGGTGGGGTCCTTTTATAAGAAGGAGGAGGGGCACTCATGGAAAGTAATGAAATGTTACTTTATTATAAAATGGGTTTCAGATTTTAAAGGTCCCAAAATGATATATTTTGAGGATAGGGAAATAATGGTTCGAAATAAACCCATATAATAGGTTTTATACCAGTTTAAGGCTGAGATTTTACATTATATTTTCATTTTATTTAAATCATTCATTAATGAGGTAATCCCAACATCATCATGGTGTCGTAAATAAATTAATTTATTTAATGTCTAAAAATTATAAAAAAATACTATGAGGAAGGAAATAGTTTTATCTTTACAATGACTATTTATAGTCTAAGAGATTATTTACATAGAAAAAACTAAAATTGTTTTACTTAGGTGTTACATACTTTTGTGATATTCTCCATTCTTTAAAAAATAAAATGATAAAGTGTCACTATCACCCAAAGGTGATTTTATGGGGTCCCTAAGTTTGGCACAAGGAATTACATGGTCATCCATGACACTACCAGTAGCATTAGGACACATTTTGGGGTAATTTTATATTATTATGATATTATTTTATTACCCTTAACTACCCGATTACAAATTAATCATGATAATTAAAGATAATTACCGTCGTTACTATTCATAATGTCAAAAAAAGTATTAATTAAATAATTTGGAACATATAATTTAAAATATGGAATCCATTTTACCAAATTACAAACATAGAAATTTCATTAATTAATTTAAAAATAATTCCCGTTGTGAAAACAAATAGTGGGTTTTTTTTGAAACAATATCTATGAAAAGTTTGGCACTTGTTTATGCCCAATTCCAAAGTGAAATTAATTCTAATGACCACCATTGGATTAAATGGTAAAAAGTTATTCTATTTACACTTTAAAAAAAATAAAAAAGATAATATAACTATATAATTAAATTAGATGAAAAATAAGTTTTGAAGTAAAATGCAGTATTTTTCACTATTCATTAAAAAATGAACATTGTCAGAAAAATACAAATAATTTAACCAAAGTAAATTTCAATGTCCCAATTATAAATAATAAGTTTATTTTTACAAATAGAGCTCATAAAATCGTCAATAGTTAGATTTAAAAATGGTTTTCCATCAAAAGGCATTAAAATAATCTTTTTAAAAATATTAGTGTATTCTATGCTTAAGATTGGATTTATTCTCATTTTAATCCTCTAAAACACTATCTTATTCATAAATAGACATAGATAAGAAAATCTATTATTAATTACTTACTTGGAATGTTACATCCTTCCCCCTTTTAGTAAATTGTTTCCCCGCAATTTATTTACTTATCGAATAAGTGGGGGCATTTATCCCTCATTGCATTTTCAGATTCCAATGTTACCTCTTCAATCATGTGGCTTTTCCACAAAACCTATACTTGATGAATCACCTTATTCCGAAACACTTTCCCCCTATGGTCTAGAATTTGGACCGGTTGTTCCTCATAGGATAGATTTTCTTCTTGTTGAACTACCTCTGGACTCAAAACATGAGATGGATATGGCATTTACTTCCTTAACATTGAAACATGAAAAACATTGTTTACCTAAGATAAACTCGAAGGTAAAGACAATTATTATGAAATTGATCCAACTCTTTCACGAATTTCATATGGTCTAATGAACCTTGGAATCGGCTTTCCTTTCATACCAAATCGCATCACACTCTTCCATTGTGAAACTTTGAGGAATAGATGATCACCTACCTCAAAGGAGAGATCCTTCCTCCTGTTGCCTGCATAACTTTTCTGCCTGCTCTGAGCTGTTCTCATGAGCTTCTGAATCAGCTGAACCTTTTTTTCCAGCTCTTCTACCAATTCTAGTTCCATCAACTTCCTTTCACCCACTTCGTCCCAAAAATCTGGAGTTTGACACCGCTTCCTATATAATGCCACCATGGGTATACTAGAATGAAAACTGTTATTATAAGAAAACTCACCCAAAGAATGATGTTGGTCCCAACTTCCACGATAATCTATTGAAAAAGAATGTAGCATAACCTCTAAAGTCGGAATTTTTCATTCTGACTTCCCATTTGATTGAGGATGAAAAGCTGTACTAAAATTTAATTCAGTACCCAACGACTTCTGAAGGCCTTTACAAAAGTTAGAAGTGAATCTGGGATCACAGTCCGATACAATGGAGAGGGGAACTCCATGTAACTTGACTATCTCTTTAAGATAAAAATGATAAAGTTTATCTCGGGAAAAAGTATCTTGTATATCAAGGAAATGAGCAGATTTAGTCAAGCGATCAACATTAACATAGATTGCATTATTACCTCGAGGTGTCTTCGACAATCCCACAATGAAGATCATGGATATAGTCTCACACTTCCACTCTGGCACTGGTAAAGGTTAAAGCATCCCTTTCGGTAACTGCCACTCTGCTTTAACCTATTGAAAAGTCAAACACTTCACTGTAAAATTAGCAATGTCTCTTTTCATTCCGTCCCACCAGTAATACTCTCGAAGATCTCTATACATCTTAGTACTGTCTGGATGAAATGAAAATGGAGAACAATGAGCTTCACATAACAACTCTCACTTCAACTGTGAATCACAAGGCACAAAAAATCTCTTCCCAAAACTCAAAACATAATCACTATCAATGTTGAATTCATGAATCTTACCCTTCTGAACCAGCTCTACCTTTTTCTGCAACTCACTGTCTTGCTTCTGTGCTTTCTTAATTTCTTTCTGATAGAGAAGATTTCACTGATACCTGAAACAAAAGAGAAGAACATCCTGTACCAACAACTTCTATGCCAAAGTTCATCAAATCCTTAACCAAAGGATCACGTTCCAAATGTAACATTGTAAATGAAGCATTACTTTTTTGTCTCAAAGAATCAGCCACTTTATTTGCTTTTCCCAGATGGTAATGAATTGTACAATCATAATCCTTGATTAATTCTAGACATCTCCTCTGTCTCATGTTCAATTATTTCTTATTGAATATATACTTAAACTTTTGTGATAGGTATATATTTCACACTTTAATCCATACAAATGATGCCTCCAAATATTTAAAGCAAAAACAACAACAACTAATTCCAAATAATGTGTAGGGTAATTTACCTCATGAGTTTTCAACTGATGTGAAGTATAATCAATTACCTGATCATTCTGCATTAGGACACAACCCTATCCTTTTAATGAAGCATCACTGTAATAACAAACTCCCCATTCATGGAAAGTAGTGCCAAAACTGGAGAATCCACCAATCTTCTTTTCAATTCCTGAAAACAATCATTACATTCTTTTGTCCAGATAAACATAACGCCCTTCCGAGTTAGCTAAGTCATTGGACTAGATAACAGTGAAAATATTTTCACAAACATTGGGTAATAGCCTTCCAAACCAAGAAAACTAAGAATCTCGATTACATTTGTGGGTCTTGTCCATTCTTCAACAACCTTTGTTTTTGCAGGATCAATAGTTATCCCATCTTTACAAATAATGTGACCAAGGAATGAAATTTGTTGCAACCAAAACTCACACTTGCTGAATTTCCCATATAATTTATTTTCTTTTAAGGTTTTCAAAATAACCCTTAAATGTCTTTCATGCTCATATTTAATTTTAGAAAACACCAAGATATCATCAATGAAAACAACCATAAAATTATCCAAGAACTCATTTAAAATTCTATTCAAAGGGTCCATGAATACAGCATGTTCATTGGTTAGCCCAAAAGGCATAACTACAAATTCATAATGGTCATATCTTGTATGAAACGCGGTCTTCAGAATATCTGCTTCCTTTACCTTCAACAGATGGTACCCCAATCGCAGGTTAATCTTTGAAAAATACTGAGCTCTATGGAGCTGATCAAATAAATCAGCGATATGAGTCAAAGGATATTTGTTCTAAACAATGACGTTATTCAAGGCTCTATAATCAATGAAAAGTCTCATTGAACAATATTTATTTTTAACAAATAGGATAGGAGCACCCCATGGTGATGTGCGAGGTCAAATGTAACCTTTCTCTAATAAATCTTGCAATTGCTCCTTCAACTCTAAAAGTTCAATTTGAGCCATTCGATAAGGGGGTTTTGAAATTGGCTTAGCATTAGGAACTAAGTCGACAGTAAATTCAACTTCTCAATCTATTATTATTCCAGGAAACTCATCAGGATAAACATTAGGATAATCATTTACCACTATCACATCATTAATCTGAATGATTCCTTTATTTTCAACAATATGCACAAGGTATCATTCATTTCCATATTTTAAAAGTTTCTCAGCCTCTTGATATGTTATCAACAGTAAGGGTTCATTCTTGTACACAAACTGAAAGTCTTTATGAAAAGAAACTTCTTTAGCTCTATAATCAATATTTATATGGTTAAAAGTGAGCCAATCCATACCCAGGATAAAATCAAACTCTACTAGAGGTAAAACAATACAGTTTGCAAGTATGTTTTTTCCACGGATAAGGATAGGAAGATTATTATAAATTCTTTTTTCCTCAACATATTCCCCAGCCACTTTTACCAAAAGTTCAGGAGTCATTTCTTGAGATGGTATTCACAATTTACTAGAAATTTTTTTCAGAAATGAAAGAATGTGTAGACCCTGAATCAAACAACACGCTTGCATAATCTGAAAAAACAAACAAAGTACCTGATACCACTTCATTTGATGGACCAATAACTTCTGAAGTAGTTTCAAAGGATTTAACCACCCCTTTCTTCTTGTAGTTTGACTGATTCTCATCATTTGAGCTCGTTTTCGGACACTCGTTTGAATAATGCCCCATCTCATTTCACTTGAAACATTTCACTAACTGTAAATCAAATTTGGTCTTACTATCACCCTGATCTTTTCCAGTGCAATCACGAGCCTTATGACCCATCTTACTACATCGGTAGCACTTTCCAGAATTCAAAAGACATTCCCTAGCATGCTTTTTACCACATTTATCACAAACTGATAAGTTAGTTTTCTTACCATCAGACCTTTTTGGAGAATTCTTCCCTTTCTCCTACCACCTCAGTCTCTTCTTCTATTGGTTCTCATAGAACACTTGATCATCGGCAAACTCCGTTTCCACATTCTCAGCACATCAAACAAGCTTTTCAGAACTTTTAAAATCACGAGAGGATAATTCCCTTCGATATATTGGCTTTAATCCTGAGTAAAAATGATTGATTTTACTATTAAGGTCTCAGGTAAAATTTTGAGCATACCTTTCCAATTGAGTGAACCTTTATTTATAAGCATCCACTGAGTCGTCCTCTTGCCTCAATTCCAAGAATTGTTTTTCCATCCTAAGTCAAACAGCCTTAGGAAAATATTTCTTGAGAAACATACCTTTGAATTCATCCCAGTAAAGAGCATCAATCTCATCAACGTCCCTGATATTTCTAACCATCGACCACCACTGATCTACTTCACCCTCCAAACGGTAAATAGTAAGACTAGACTTTTGATTGTCTGAGCACCCCATGACATCGAAAATATTATCCAGCGCTTTAATCCACCCTTCAGCTAACACATAGTCAGATGATCCTCTGAATTATGGGGGATGTTTCATCCTGAAATGTTTCTCCACTGACATGTTCCTTTGCGGTTGATCTCGCTAATATCGTGCATGGATACCACCACCATTTATCACTTGAGTCAATTGCGCCATTACTGCAACAAACTATTCAGTTCCAATTCCGACTATCTCAGGATGCTGATTCGGAAGGTCATTTCCTTCGGTATGCCTTCCTTGCATTGCTTCCCTATTTCCTCTACAGAAAACCATTCCGAACAAACATGTCTTAGATGAAGCAACATGATAATCTTCAAATGCTATATCATTTTCAATTTTACCATAAAAAAATATTTTTGGAAAATCATTTAATAGAATTCCAACTCCAAAAGTTATCTAAACCGACCTTTGATACCAACTATAAGGCCCCAGCCTTAAACATTACTTAACCTTGAGTTATTACAAGAATACACATTGAGGATCTTTTCTGGTTTAGAGTTTTAGAGAATTAGATCATAAATCATGCATTACATTCCACATTTAAACAAGGTGGTTACATCAAATACAATATTCATTTTTCCCATAAAAGGAGACATATTTAAAATAAAACATGGATTCTTTCTTGACACTTTCTCGACACTATCATCACATCTTGTACTTTTCCCTTGACCTGTGAAAAACATTTCAAAAACATGGGATAAGCATAAAAAGATCAGTAAGGGATATAAAAATATGGAATGAAAACATTAGTCCACATATACATAAGAATCAATGAAATCATACTTTACTCATAAAACATAAGCACTTTAACATACCTCATGAAATAATACGA
This sequence comes from Viscum album, assembly GCA_963277665.1. Taxonomy (NCBI): domain Eukaryota; kingdom Viridiplantae; phylum Streptophyta; class Magnoliopsida; order Santalales; family Viscaceae; genus Viscum; species Viscum album. The sequence goes on along the minus strand of OY728139.1, from coordinate 1,493,087,573 downwards.
TTCATGAATAACTCATATAAATCATAAGATATAAAGGTAACTTGAAGCATTCATAACATTCTTACGTAGGGAGTAACCCTGATGGTTACATTTGGAATACCCATCACAGTATATTCACTAAATATCTTCAGAGAAACCTTAGTGTTAAACCCCATCACATTACCCAATGCATTGGAGAGCTATATCGGGCTCACCCACCCTTAGTTTATCACGGAAACACCCATCTTCATAAACAATTCCCAAGAACCATAACATAATCGTATCACATAAAACATGCATAAAGGAAACATTACGTTTACACATTTCAATCATCAAATATCAATACAACACATTGATATAATAAAAACATTATCAAAACCATTTTCAATACCAAAATAAAAGAAAAGTAAAACATGGTAATTATTTTTTATTTAAAAAAGTTAGGTCTTGTAGAGGAAGCCGAAACTCAAATAATGGTCACGGCGGCGGAGAAGTCATTGTCGCCGCATACGTAAGACAAAAAATTCCCTTTTGTTGTTTAGTAAAATGCTTTATATAAAAAGATTCATTTTGAATAAAAGTAAAAGTCAAAGTGGTTTATACACCATATAAAAGTAATTTGTGTATGAAACAAAATATGCCTCAATGAAAGGAGATTGAGACGAAGTCCCTTACCTCATGTCTGATTTGACTTTATCATTTTTTAATCTACTAAATAATAAACTAGAGTTAATTTATAATTTCTTAAGAACCTTTTTCAAGTTTATTATTCCTTTTATATCACATATTTCCATGTTATAAACATTATGTAATTCATTTAAGTTAATAATGTTCATTTTGTCGATATTTGGTACATAAGTCAAAAATGGACTTCTTACAATTACATGTTGTTCATGTGGTAAGATATCCATTATATCCAGAATTATATTCATGATTTAGATATCATATATATCATATATATCCATTATATACATGAATTTATAATATTACATAACATTTAGAGGTAAGAAATGAAATGCACCGTTCATGGAGACGGTAAGCCATACGTACGCATGAACGCTACTTTCATTTCTATTTCATATTTAATGGAATGGAATCATAATGATATAAATGTACATTATAATTCCAGTATAATATCATATATAATATTATTAACTCCACCCTTTACACATCCCACATATGGCATTAATGATTCAAATCACATTGAGGGGGCGGTAGTCCGCACTTCCAAAAAATGAAATTATCGCGTTTATCCATAATGAAAACCATAAAGGTATGCCATAAATGAAAACTACAGTGTCATAATGAAACAATAAACATAATATATATCATATATAAATATAGTGACATCTTAATAGCCACCATGAAAGGTGTTAAAAGATGATTGAACAATAATCGTTTCGTGAGGCAGTAATTCGCCATCCACAGAAACAGTATGTTCTTCAACCATTAGATGGAGGTTTTTGTGAGTGTAAATAAAATCTTTCTCATAAAAAAATCTTAGTATATTGAATATAATGGTTTTTTTACAAAATAAATTAATAGAAAGAGTCTATGGGGTTGGAGAAGCAAAATAAAACAAAAGAACATTAGAGAAGACATTATCTTTAAATCGGGTAACTCCCCTTGGTTTGAACCAAAAGGGTCTGTTGAAGAGCTTTCTGCCTAAGGGAATGCTTCTAGGATAAAGAGAGGGATGTGGAGGTATAAAATGAGGAGAGTTTGGGCGATCCAATGGCTTGATAGGTGTGGGTAAGGGGGGTAGAGGTGGGGGCCTTTTATAAGAGGGAGGAGGGGCACTCTTGGAAAGTCATGAAATGTTACTTTAGTTTTTAAATGAGTTTCGGATTTTAAAGGCCCCAAAATGATATATTTCTAGGCTAAGGTGATAAGGGTTTGAAATACACCCATATAAAAGGTTTTTTATAATTGTAAGTCTTAGATTTTACATTATCTTTTCATTTTATTTAAATCATTCATTAATGAGGTAATCACTGCATCATCATGGTGTCATAAATAAATTAATTTATTTGATGTCTAAAAATTATAAAAACATATTATGATCTAGGAAATCTTTTTATCTTTCCAATTACTATTTATAGTCTAATATATCGTTTACAATGACAAAACTAAAATTGTTTTACTTAGGTGTTACATACTTTTGTGATATTCTCCATTCTTAAAAAAATAAAATGATAAAGTGTCACTATCACCCAAAAGTGATTCCATGGGGTCCTTAAGTTTGCCACAAGGCATACCATAGTCGTCCATGACACAACTATTATCATTAAGACACATTTTGGGGTCATTTTAAATTATTTTGATATTATTTTATTTCCCTTAACTACCCGATTACTAATTAATCAGGATAATTAAATATAATTACCGTCATTACTATTCATAATGTCCAAAAACAAAAGAGTATTAATTACATAATTTGGACCTTCTGATTGAAAATATTGAATCCATTTTACCAAATTCCAAATATATAAATTGAAGTAATTAATTTAAAAATTATTTCCGTTGTCAAAACAAATAGCGTGTTTTTTTGAAATAATATCTATGAAACGTTAGGCACTTGTTTATGCCCAATTCCAAATTGTAATTAATTATAATGACCACAATTGGATTAAATGGTAAAAATATATTCTATTTACAATTTAAAACAAATTAAAAAGATAATCTGACTATATTATTAAATTAGATGAAAAAGTAGTTTTGAAGTAAAATGCTGTATTTTTCACTGTTCATTAAAAAAATGAACATTGACAGAAAAATACCCAAAATTTAACCAAAGTAAATTTCAATGTCCCAATTCTAAAGAATCAGTTTATTTTTACAAATAGAGCTTATAAAATTTTCAATAGTTATATTTAAAAATGGTTTTCCATCAAAAGGCAGTAAAACAATCTTTTTAAAAATATTAGTGTATTCTATGCTTAAGATTAGATTTATTCTCATTTTAAGCCTCTAAAACACTATCTAATTCATTATTAGACATAGAGAAGAAAATATATTATTAATTAATTACTTGGGATGTTACACATGGTGGTGGATTATTGGACCAGACATTGTTTGGTACGCTACCACAAAATGGGGTCTCACAGTGCCACCCTTTAATAGCACTAAAAAGGCATTGATAAAGGGGGAAACTTTATCAGCATAAAAAAGGATGATAAATGGAACCTTTAATAGATCTAAGAAATCATTGTTTAAAGTACCCCATTATCAGTGCTTTTTTATCATTGATAAAAGGACACCCTTTATCAGCGCTTTTTTTGCGCTGCTAGAGGGACCCCCTTTATCAGTGATTTTTTTACAAGAGATGATAAAAGTATACTTCATAAAAATACATTTAATTATAAAAAATATATTAATTTAAATATATATATATATATTAACATAATACATATTTTTAAATATGTTTTAGATAAATATAAATCGGAATTTACCCTTAATATATAAGATAATTAGTGAAAGTGGTTTATAAAATAATTAAAAATATTTTTTAATTAATAAATTTTTAATTATTGTCTATTAATAGTATTTTATTAACAATTAAAATAAAAAATATAAAAATAATATTACAAAAGGTCGAAAATAAGTTGAAAACGTAACATGGACTTCAAACGACCATAATGTTTTTGATCCGGGTGTCTGTTTGAGCTCTTCCACATATCAAATCAAGGCCAACAATGAGCTATATGCCATTAGTGAGACAAGTAATCCTTTATCACTTTTTTCGAGTCCAAAAAAGTTATATTAGTACTCAAAACTATGTTTTTTTTCGCGGTACCCTAACATTTTAAAATTTTATGGATGTTCAGCCTCATTTATGGGGGTCTTATTGCCTTTTTAGAATATAATGAATTTATTTCCAGGAATCACATTCATATTGATATTATAGTTTTGAAAATTTATTTTATTCATAATTTACTATTATTTATAATCAAATATATAACAGTATATACATATTTTTTATATATTCACCACTAAAAATTTAATTTTATAAATAAATAATTAAACATATTATCATATAAAATTCATTTCTTAATATATTAACCGTATCTAAATAAATAATAATTACCCTTTTATTTAAAATACAAATGTATGAATATTTATGTACATATACATATACTATTAGTGTATATATAGTGTCTAAATATATATAAATATATTTTTGTGTGTATTGAAATATATATACATGTATATATGTTTATCTAAAAATTCTAATATATGTATATAAATATTAATATATAATTTATGTCAATAAATATAAATATATATATTTATAATTATTGATGCACACACACACACACATATGTATTTATAAACACACACACAAAATATTCTATGTGTATTAATGTATATATATAATTATATGGATACAAATGTAATGAAATATATTTAAATATATAGATATATCATAAAATGAAAGGCAAACCAATATAGGTGAGTGGCAGAGTTTTAGGTGCATGAGGAGGAGGTCTCTGGTTCGAAACCCAGAAAAGGCAAGGGAACGCTGGTGAGGGTGAGAAGGTTCCTATTTCTTATAAAGGGGGTAGAGGTGGATATAATTATTGGGGGGGGGGTGCATCGAGCACTGATTAATGGGGGTGGTCTACCATCCGATTTGTAGTTTTTTTTAATTATTGACCTTTATTTCTGCTTTTTTAGGCATTGAAAAAAGGTGTCTTTACCAGCCCTTTTTAGCACTAATATAAGGGACCCCCTTTTAATAGTTCCTCAATTATCAAGGATTATTTATCACTAATAAAAAAATTTTTAGTGCTGATAAAAACCTTTTTGTGGTTGTGTGATTTTTGTATTATCTTTCGTCTTCTTCTCCATTTTTGTGTCTTTGTTCTATTGAGGCCAGTCTCCACTACATCATTTATTCCTGTTTCCCTTAAATCCATTAATTAGATTACAAAAAATCTAAAAAAAGGTTTGATAAAAAAAAATTCAATATATAATCATCACTTTGACCTAGATCAAACAACTAATTTAATTTTATTTTTTTAAAATATACAAAAAAATCAAATAGCATTGTTCTTTTAGATCATTACTCATCCTATATAGTAAATTCTTGATTCACATGTGGTTTTGACTATTTATGTTAGATCAAATAAAAAAAATTAATTTTAGTAATTCAAATTAAAACAATAAATATAAACTAGTTTCACTAATCTAATATCACTTGAAGGATCCGAGAACTACATAAGTGATTTTCATATAAAAAACATTACAAAAATTTTTATTGAGTTTTTTATAATCCTTTAATTGGATCATTAAATGTAATTTATAATTAATTATTTATATAATTTAAGTACCAATTATAAGTTTTTTTAGACTTTTTCTCATCTCTTGATTATTATAATCAACCTGATAATGAATCATCTCAACATTATTATTGCTTCAAGAATATGATTGGGAATTATTTTAACAACATTCACATAGATTCTATATAGATCTAAACACCATTCTTATGGTATTGAGTGATAGAGAATAATGGAATTAAGTTATTCATATAATTTATTCTTGATCATATTTGAATATATCTTTCATTCTCTTTTGATCTTAAGAGAATATGGGTGGCTTCTCTCCAATTGTCTCTAAGGATATTTAAAGGATTGTTAGACAAAATGAATTTAATTTTAAATGAAAAATACATGTATTTTTATTAATATTTATGTTAAACATAAAATAATTACACAAGCACTATTTATTTACATTAATATAAATATTTAAACCATTTTACTTCTATAAATTAGAGGTATTTATTTATAATAATTTAAGTAACATGTTCTTCTAATATCAAACCATAAAATTAAATATATTAACTATCCACTTTAAATTATATTGAATATGAATTTTATTCTATTAATTTGGTCTAAGTTCACCTATAAAATTTTACTGAACCTTATATTTTTTCTATAAATATATACAGTTACCATATTAATAATTAAATATTATATTCACTCATCTCTTGAATGAATAAGATATAAAATTCAACACACTTATTCTATACTTGAATAAATAATGATCAAATATTTAAAATTAATATAAATTGTATATATTTCATTGAAGTAATGAGAAAACGTTTCTATAAACTAACAAGGCCATGGATTTTAGTTAGATTCTTCTCATCACAGTAAAATGTTTAGAGATGTATTCTTTCATAATTTTTAAGGTACAAATTATATTTACCCATTAAATCAATGACATGCCAGTCATTATGCACTTCATGCAATCTAATTTTATATGAGTAAATAGATCATGGTTTTCTTCATTCTTCTAAGTCTTAAAATAATGATGATTTTTTGATAATGATCTCATGTATAGGGACAAATACACGCTCTTATAGACAAGAACATATAATTACACATTAATTTTTATGGTGTTACTATTAGCGAGTATATCTTTATTACCTTCCTTCAAAAGGATCATAAATTGAAATATTCAATAGAATAAGTTTTAATGGTTATGATCCTCTAACACCAGATAATCAAACATCATCCATCTTCCACCAAACAAATGTATCTAGACTATATGAAAAGGTTTTGAGAGTTTCATTATAAAATCTATTAGTTTTAATTATAGTAGAGAACTATTATAACTCATTGATGATATGTATACTCTTTGGTCATTATATCCTAAATAATATCTAATTAAAGACAATATTTTATTAGTGTATGCAAAGTGTAAAAAAAATTCATGGTTTAGTAATAAAAAGTACAATATAAAACCATCTATAGTGTGAAACAAACATTGAACAAAGTGGTGTTTATCCAAGATTCAAATAACAAAGACATAATTTTAAAAACAATCAAAATATTTCATTAGTGTAAATATTTGTAAAATTCATTAAAACATCCTGTGTTACTATCAACAAATTAATGGTGAATTCTATGAATCAATTAATTAGAATTAGAAATTTTGAATATGAGATGGAGTGATTTGAAATTAATTAACTAATAAACTAGAAGGTATGTTTTTGGATAACATAGTGGTTATCCCAAGTCATAATATAAGTACCATCTCAAGATAATTATAATAACCGTGAAATAATATGATTAAAAAGCTTTGTAATAAAAGGAACAATAAGCTAAATTGTGAATAAAAATTAGGACATGAGGTGATATAAATTAAATGAAGTTGATAATAAATCTATAGAATAATAACCACCACTATATATTCCAATATCACTATTATTAGAAGGGATAAAACAAGGGATAATTGAATAAATTCTATGTACATTTCTATAAATTTAAATAAAATTCACATTAGAAATTCCATTATAAAATCTTTAGTGAATGTGACCACATATGAAATGTTCATGGAATAGTTAGTTACAAGTATGAAGAATCCAAATGATATGGTTATGAATTCCCCAATTAAGAAATTATTAGTTATGATGTCAAAATATTTATAGAAGAAGTAATAATATATAGATCATTAATCTTTACATTTGTGGATACTTGAAAATTTGACACACACTTTTCCCTAGTGACTATGATATGATCCTCATGCAAATAATGTGTGTTGATTTGAAAATAAAGGATTAACACTACATAAATAATACATATATCCATTTTCCACATGATTTCTCATACACTAAGAGTTAGATTTTCATCAAAACAATTCTCAAAATGGTGACATGGTGAGGGTAAATAACCTCTGGGAGTAGGACATGAATTTCATCCTTTATTGGGAATACTATTACTATATTCTTAAGATGCATTTTTAGAGCCTTTTCATACCTATTTTGGCCCTAAAAATTCCAACTATGGGTAAACCATGTATCCATTCGTGTAGTTCATTTCATAGGATTTATTTTGATATCATTTGGAGCCAAACATGGACTTACGAATCAAATGTTATGGTATTTTGAGGTCTTAAATCTATAGAGTAGTTTTTGTAAAATCAAAGCTCACACTGATAAATATTTTGTGCACCTAGCTCTATGTATACCCCACTCCACATGAACCCCACTCCTCAGATGTGATAGATTGTGTGTCCAATCTTACACCTAGATAGATCATGCCCAACTTCACATGCCCTTCTTTGTGTCTCCAGATGTATTGCACCCTGTTACCATGTTCCCTAATGGGATCTCACTCATTTTCCGAGCCAATGTCGCTCATTCATCTTGACAATTCTAGACACATTCCTAGAGAATCACCAAGAAGATCGAGATAATTACAGATAGTTACTACCCAATGATGGGTGCCCATACTAGGGTTTTCTTGTAAAAGGAATATTTATAAACACAATTTCAACCCTGATCATGGTGTAAAAAGTGCAGTGGTACCAAAAACACATAGTGTGGGGAGGATAATACTAAATTCCTAAGAATTTATTAAATCCTATTGGTGATTTACAAATATAAACCTAAATTAATGTGATGGATGTACACTCAAGTTATTCCACTTATAGTAACACTTATGTAATTCCACATGGAGTATCATCCAATCTTTCCCAAAGTGAAGCCATGTCTAGGGTCTCCCTATACGGAGTTATGCCCAGGCCTTGTTTTTTATTGGTTTGAACAATACTTGGATCCACATCCAATCCATGGAGCCAAGTACAATACATATTAACTGTATCCATACCTAGGACACATGATCATACATGGGAACCCCATTCAATTAAGAAAAAATTGGGTGGCTATTTACCTAGGTAATCTAATAGGGTTCCTAGAAATATTTAAGTGCTATATACTATGAAGGATCCACCCCACACCCCCATTTAGGAACAATGATGGGTTACGGTCTTGGGTCTTTGATCTGATCCCTATATTTCTCTCACCAACCACTATAAAAATAAAAAGGTCATACAAAAAACATTTTAAGCTTCGTTAGAAACGATTCGGGAAATGAAAACTACAATACAAACCCTGATCCCAAGAAACATTGGTGTATATATACTCTTCTATGGTTCTTATGATGCCTTGAGTCAAGATACACCTCTTCGTTTCCTCAAATTACTTGAGGCGTGATACAACTTTTGGTTTCTATTAATATATTGAGTCATGATTCTCTTATAAGTATCCAAAATGAAATTTAGTAGAGGTTATACTCTTGGTTTAAATTTTTTTCTTCTTGAGATGTGATACTCCTCTTGGTTTTAAAAATTTCCTTGAGTTGTGAATCTCCTCTTGGTTCCAAAATTCAATGTGGTTAGATTCTCCTCTTGGATGCCACAAAACCCCTTCAACTAATTCATATGTTAGGTTAAACCATAAAGGGTTTGTTTAGTTTATGTACCAAAAAACTCATTTCTAGGTAAATTTCATCTATTAGTCCACTATATATGACTTGAAACTACTTGAATGTGATCACGAATGTTTAACCTTACAGGGGACCACTATGGTCCTTTTTAGGTGAACATAAAAGTTAAAACACTATTCATTAAATGGAACCAAAATACATGGGTTCTAATTCTATTTAAATGAATATGTATGAATCCCCTTAAATGGGTTTGATCCCTATATCATAACACCTCCCTCCTCCTTTTACCAGAGACCTCAATTCTTCCCTAAATGATAATAAATTAAACATTTACTTCCTTTATGGTTTAAAATACAATGTAACAATATATTTGGATAAAATGAGAGAAGATATCATTTTCATATGAAATATACTATTAGATAAATATTTTTAGTTAATCAATTTCATTGGAGGTTAAAAATTATTTTTACTTGGAAGGATTTGACAAACATGACATTAATTAATTGGAAATTCTTAGACTAGAAAAAAGGCCACTTATGGAATGACCCAATGTTCAATAGTATCATCAAACAAAAGGTTCAGACATAATCAAACAAAGTGATTGATAAAATTGATGTTATTAATATTTTCATATCCTTTTGTATAGTAATCTTATTAAATATCATTTAAATGTTCATAATTGGTGTGAGACACTCACATTTTAATATTAAATATAATTTTTGAGCATTATTTGAAGTAGTCCAATTGATTCAGTTTACTATTTTAATTATACCTCTCCGCCACTTATTCAAATTGTATGGTTGTTTTTTTAGGATTCCTCATTCAATATCCAACAGTTCAATAGATGGTATATCGGTCCAATTCTTCCATTTGAAGGTTTATATGGTCCTCACAAGAAGGCCTAAAGAATCTGTGAAGAAACATGACCATCCATGAAGATTGAATTACTGGGATTACTCTAGAAGTTAAAATTAATTGATTATACTCCTAAATTCAGTGAACAATTTATGGATTCATGTATAAAATTTTCAAGGCCCAAATCCAAAAAAGGGGGCCAAATTATGCTTTGACGTCCAACTCACATTTTTGTTTGGGAATTGAGATCAGCACACAAAATTTGATATTTATTATGATAGAGACATCCATTTGAGTTAAGATTTTACATTGGGAAATAGGATATATAGGTGGAATATTTTTTATAAATATTTCAGAATTGATGGAATAATCCTATTTAAAAACTTATTCACCTTTTTGACCTTGAAAAATTCTGGATTGAAATGGACAGATTAATGTTATTTAATAAATCAACCATAACATTGGCTACTTATGTAAAATGTCTCCCAAATTTTTATATTAGACATTAAATATGTATATCTACTACTTTTAAGAAGATGGTAGTTATTTATTATGCTGAACAGATGGTCCAATATTAATACCAATTGGATGGGCAGTTTTGGAATGCAAACAACCCACAACATTGGGATATAAATACATCCCCCACCTCTCCTTACAAGAGGTTTGAAATTAATAGTATAGAAAGATAAATTGGCATGACCACGGTGCTTCCAAATTCTTAGGAGGACATTCGAAACTCATTTAGTTTACTTGATAGACCATTCCTACTATCTTTTATTTCATTTTATTTTGTGTTTTTCTTCATTTGTAATCTTGAAAGTGTTGTTTTCGTAATTCTATTTTAAAGAATGTTTTTTCTTCATATTATCTTTTAATCATCCACCCTATTTTCTTAAATATTAATTATCATAAAATATTTTAAATAAAGTTGAAAACCCTTCCCTTCTTTTTCTTTCTCATTCAATCTAATGTTCGTTTTTAATTCTCATCACCCTCCGCGTGTGTGTGTTCGATGCACATCTCTTTTCTTATCTCGTTCTTCTTTTTCTATTTATAATTCATCCCCATACAAAAATATTACCATATTAATAAAAATATTAATGTATGATTAAATCTATCATTTAGGTGAGTCATTATTTTGTGGTGTTATGTGATTGAGAGATTTTTCTCGAGGAGTTATCTTTAAATTAGCATTGTGTATTTTAAACATAAAATGTCATGGATTAATGACATGATTTTTTTGACATGTTGTTTCCATGGATTACTAGAACCATAAATACACTAACATAAACAATATTTGATTATTTTTAGAACCTTTTATAAAGTTAAGTCTTGGATTAAATCCTTAACAGTTGGTAATTCCAATCAACATCAACTTGTGACATGGGTGTTAATTTAATGCAATATAAAGTAAGGATCAAGGATATTATAAGCTTAACTAACTAATGAATAACTCACCCCAATATTTATCAGAATTTTAAATCAATCTTATTCAATAAATCATTTCAATTAATATCTTCAAACAACCCCCAATATAAATACAATCAAATAAAAATAATAGACTATTAAAAAGTATCATCACTAAGGATTCAACCTGAGGTCTACTATACACATTAGTAGGGAAGCCGAACCTTGAACTGCCGATAGGCAACAATCATCCATGCTTTCAAATGGAATAATTTTTGGTTTTGGTTCAGTTAATTAGTCGTTAGTTTTTGGCTATTATAAAAAAACAATATTTTAAAAAAATTGAAAAAAAAACACAAATAAAAACCCTTCTTCCCATAAAAATCATAAAGGAGAAAATAAAAAAAAACTTCATCTTCCTTTTTCTTCTAAAATCTCTTTTAATTCCCCGTAGCCTCCCAAACTATCCCTCAAATTTTTTTGATCTTGAAATTGAGAAAAATATTTTCCAACTTGGGAGGAACATTAGGGATAATAAAATCATTCAAGAAATTGTTTGCGTCCAACCAATTGAATTAGATATGGCTTATCCTAGGGAAAAAACCCTTAAAGAACCTATTGCCACTAATATGAATTAACAACTCCTTAGTATTAAATATAATAACATATAGGCTGACTTCGAACTCAAATCAGGACTGATTCATCTTCTACCTCATTTCCACGATCTAGCTGGTGTGTATCCACATATACACCTTAAAGATTTCCATGTGGTGTGCTCTACCATAAAGCATTTGAAGGGGTTTCTGAGGAACAAATCAAACTTCAAGAATTCGCCTATTCCATATATGACTTTCCCAATTCATGTCTCTACTAACTCCATCCCATTTCCATAAACTCATGGATTGAAATTCATCGACTTTTCATAGAGAAATTCTTTCCTGCATCTTATAGTGCTTCCTTCCAAAAAAAATTAGTGTTATCTATGAATTCCCCAATGGATCATTCTATGTGTATTGGGAGAGGTTCAAAAAGATTTTAGAAACCTAAACACACCACCAAATACATGACCATCTCTTGAGACAAAACTTATATGATGGGATATTGACTATGGAGAGAACTCTCATTGATGCCGCAAGTGGAGGTGGTCTTGTTGATAAAAATCCCACAGTTTAAAAAGATCGCATAAGAAACATGGCTGAAAACACACAACAATTCCATCCTCGAGCACATTATCAAGTCAAACAACTACAAGATAACTAATCTTTAGAGCCCAATAATATGACCGAGTAGATGAGAGAACTTACAGGTCTTGTGAGATAACTAGAGGTGGCTGGCAACGCCCCAACCACATCTTCTCAAAAATCTCTATTCTATGGACCTATCAAGAATTGGGGAATCTGTATCTCACCAGCTCATCCAACTAATACATATAAAAAATTTCCAGAGGATCCATATGATTCATCAAGACCAATGAAACTCAATGAATCATATGCTCAGTGGAACCCCAACCCTTAATAATCAAGTCTGTTCATTAGAAACTTCAAACAACCCCACTTTGATCCTTCCTCTTCTACCTTCACCCAAGGCTTGAGGTATTGTAATCCCATTTCTCATCCCCCTAAATTCCCTACTCAAAACCCAAACCAATTCCAATATGGGAAAGGTTTTGTTAACTTCCAACAACCTTACCATTTTATTCCTCAACCTCAAAGGAACAATCCACCTCTTGATCCTCCAAGATTCCACTATCCTAATGAGCCTTCCCAATTCCAAAACCAAAACAATATCTTTACCAAGAACCAAAATGAAGGGAATCCCAATCAAGGACAATCCTCTTCTTATAAGAAACCATGAGAAAGTTTTGTGTAAGATCTTTCCATCTTCACCTGTTCCAGCCTTAAAAATATTGAATCCTAAATTGGTTAACATGCTTCCCACCTAATCCAGTAACAATAATAAAATTATTCCCAACTTTTATCTCAACCATTACTCAACCCCATGGGTAATGTAAGTATAATTTCACTTAGATCAGGGAAGAAAATTTCTATCCATCATGATGATCCCTCCAACTCCCCTTTGAATGTTGACAGAGAAAATGAAAAGAAAAAAAGAAACTTGAAAAGGTATCTGAATCCATTACATCACATCTTTCCATTCCTCTCAGGAATCTAATTCCTTTTCCTCAATATATTTCTAATCCAAGTAATTCCTTTTAGCTCGATCCTGAAATGATCGACAAGTTTAGAATTGTATATGTAAACATTCCCATATTAGATTCCATAAAGAATTTCCTATGTATGGAAAGTTTCTTAAGGAATTGTGCACCCATAAGAGGAAACTTAGGACCTTAAAAATTGTTTTGACCTAAGATTCCATACCCATTAAGTGGAAAGATCCCTGGAATTTTACAGTTCAAAGCCAAATAGGAGGTTCAAGCGTCAATGATTCACTCATAGACATATGGGCCTCAATAAATGTCATGCCTAAATCAATATTCACTAACCTTGGCCTAGTTATATTTCACCCAATGTGTGTTTTCATTCAATTATCCAATCAAAGAACATCCAATCCTGAGGGAATAATTGAGGATTTCCTTGTATGAGATAATGATCTTACCTTCCCAGCTAATTTCTATGTCCTTGACATGGAAGGTTAGGTAACCTCTTCTCGATCTCCCTTAATTATAGGAAGACCATTGTTAATTTTAACACCCCAATCTTCTATGGTATTCTTCTCTTTGAATAATACAATAGCATGTGTTGTACGCAACTTCTAGTTCTAACACACCATAACCAATCAAACTAGCCGTTATGAATAGTAATACTCACTTTTTGGAATTTTATAAATTTTATCTTTCATAATGGACTTCATTTTTGGATTTGGAATATCGAAATTATATTAGGGTGAGTTTTTGCTATTTTTATGAAAACATTCAATTTTTGATGAATAGGGAAAAAACACTTAGTTATAGTTTAAAACTGAAATTTTATTTAAATAATTATTTATTTTATTTAAATTTAATTAACATCAAAACAGATACATAATACCTATATAATTTCAATGTAATTCATTGAAGATAGTTTAGAATAATTTTAGATAAATAAAAATTTTATGGAACTTTTCACCATCTTTTACCCACCTGCTAGGAAAATTTTCAAATTCATATAAAACTTAATTTTACCACTTCTGTGAGTGGAATTTCGAAAATCCCAGAGACAAAGTTAATATCAAGGATTAAAATGTGGTTCAATGAGATAATTTTTTTTTGGTGAATAGTAAGCTTTTACTTTTATTTACCATGGTTAAAAGTAAATAGGGTAATTAAGGGTAAAAATGATATTAATATTACCGTAACACAAATCCTAATTCTATTGGACAAGTGTACCACGACCAAAAATAGCCTTAGGAAAAAAATATTATCATTTAGGTTCACTTGGATTAGATTAGGACATTTATTATTATTTAATTCAAAGAAGAGTTAAAAGTGTTACAATCAATGTTTAGTTACTAAAACATTTTTAATATAGAAAGATAAAAATATTTCCTACATAATTTTATTTTATTTATAATTTTTATACATTAAATAATTTAATTTATTTATGACAAAATGGGGATGCAGTAATTACTTAATTAATGAAATATTAAAATAATTGATATTATAAATTTCCAAATAAATGTAATTTGAGACTTTTTATGAATTCCAATAATTTTCTAAGTTACTATGACATATTAGGATTGGTTATATGAATTTTGTTCGAAGTAATAATGCAGTTATGAATTTATCAAAAAAAACCAAATAGTGTCAAAATTGACATTAAAGAGTTTATAAAAAAATATTATATTACTAATTGATATTCTATTCCTAAAAATCTAAGGTTCGGAAAAAGTACTTATATCATGATAGATGTATCATTAATGGACCACTTGGCTAAGTTAATATAGTGACACAAACCTGTCTAAAACCTATTGGTTGAGTGGTTTTCGACCTATCCCCACCATAACCTTTAAATAATCCACTTTGGAGCCATTAGAAACCGAATATGAATTTATTATAAAATAATCTTTCTAGCTCTTCTTAAGGTGCCCCTCACCCCTCTTATAAAAGGGCACTCCCCATTCTCACTAATTCACACATTCAAAGCCATTTGTCTTAGCCAAACCCTTCCCAAATACTCTCTAGACTTTCATCACTTCATCCTTGAGGCATTAGTTTGATCAGAAAGCTAACCCGAGGAGCCCTTTTGATCAAATCAAAAGGAAGAACCCAAAGAAGAGGTAATGTTTTCACCCCCCTCTTTCAAGTTTCTTTCTTCTTCAACTTCTTATTTCTTTGTTATTTACAATATAAAATAATAACTCCAGTATCTTCTATATAATGTGATTTTATTATAAATATGGTACAACCATATTCAGTATTCTATCCATCCTTTTAATGACTTGTCACCATACGTGCGTACATACGGCTTACCGTCTCAACGTCGTGGTGTAATTGTCATTGAAAACATTATTATTTGGATGGGTATGATAATAATGTGTAATGGAAGTAAATAATAAATATATCATTATAATGATTCTGTATATATGATATAAAATCCAATTATATATGATTTTAAAATCAAAATAATGATATTGTCTCTCGTACGTACATACGGACTACCGTCTCCACGAACGCGATGAGATTCATTCCACATCATATCCATTCAAGAATAATCCTCATTTGATGATTAAAAATAATGTTTATGGGCTTGGTATCATTCTGGATATAAATAAGATAAAACATATCCATAACAAACACATTTTATGAAACAAAACATATAAAAGAAAATGAGTAAGTTAACACCTGAAACGACGATAATACTAAGATATTATTAACAAATCAATGTTAAAAGATCATATATGATATCATAATGAATGTATATGATTCTTGTATAATTTAATAACAATTATTTCACCATTATACAGGAGTTTAACAAACCCTCGACCAAGGAAAAATACAAGGTAAGGGTTTATTTCACAATCTCTTCATTATCCGAAGTTTCTTATATGTAATTATCTACTGGGACATCTTTATCATCCACATACATGTTTCTTAAAAATGTATTTCAAATCGTTCTTAAAATTTTTTAGAATATGGGTTAAAGTCATTTATACCCTTGTTTGAATTTTTACAAGATGTTTATAAAGGAATCTTCCCGTCGTTTTCCAAATAAGGTCATTTTTAACCTTTTCGACAGAATTATGGTAATAATGTCTCTTTTAACTTATACTGTGGGTGTAGCTATTTTCCGCCATTATAAAATCTTCGATGCTTCCTTAAAATCTCATAAGAATATTTTCAAAGTAAATGTTTTATTTTATTATTATGTGACTTTTAAATGATTTCAAAAAAAGAGATATTTCTCTCAAATAGTTTTGATTTCATCTATGTCAACATCCTTTGATGGATTTTATGCTTATTTGAAGTTTATTTATTATGATAAAAAACTTCCATATTTTATTGAAGCTTTTGTGATGTGTTTTACTATGGATGTGTTATTTTTATACCATTCACGGTTTACGGATAAAGTATTGACAATTCTGAGGCTAGTTTTAATACGAATGTTTATGTTATGTTTAAACCTGTTTATCTGAGGAATGCATTGGACTTATTAAGTGAAGGGTGGAGCCCGATATAGCTCCTCTATGAATAGGTAGGTCTCATGAGACAAACTAGTGTCATGGAACAAGGCCTTTACAAAATCTTATTTGTAGTCTTGGAACAAGGCCTTGACTATGTGGTTATAATAGTCTGGCATTATGCATTCCATCATTATGAAAGTGGTTATTGATATTGCATGTGATTATTAGACTAGTATAATATCCATGGTAATATTTAAATTGCATTATTTCATTTTATTTCTGCCATATTATGCTGAAGTTCATGTTTAAAAGGATTTTTAGTTATACATTGCCTTAAAGTTTTATGCTTATTTATGAATGTTTCTGCTATATTGTTATCCATATTGGGAATATGAGCCCACCCCTTTATATGTTTTATTATTTCCAGTATGTGATGAATTATTTTATGAATAACCTGCAGGGATAGTATAAGGGGATATGAGTGTGGTCTTTGGAGGCAAGATGTTGTTGTAGTTTTTCACTTTATGATGTAATGTAAACTTTATGAATGTATCTAGTGATTCCAAGTCTACTAAACTAATCATTCTTTCGAGACATGACCTTTTGGGATCATGCCAATGTTAGGTAATAATGCACGGACTCTCGGTAACTGGGGTTGGGGAGTTATAGTTGGTATCAGAGGATGTTTTGTACAAACCTTGGAAACTAGATTTAGATCAACTCTTATTAGAGTACATAGCCCTATGATAGACTTTGAGGATTAGTATAGATGAACTTCCTAGAATTTTGGTATTGTAGATATTTTGTGAGTTTTCCCAGCAATACATCCCTGTATGTATACGAGCAGGTAGAGGCGGCTCTAGCATAGATGTACCTAGGGGTAAAACCTGAAAACACCAATTTGAGCTAGAATCGAACGAGATCTGGTGCACGACAATGGGCATTCCTGCACTCTTGGTTACGACACTCCCGGGGTATATTCTTAGGATAATTCTCATTTTCTTTACTTTAACACCCCGAACTTCCACGGTACGCTTCTCTTTCAATAATGCAATAGCTTGCATTGTACGCAAGTTCGAGTTCTAACACACTGCGACTAATCAAAGTAGCCGTTATGAATAGTAATACCCACTTTTTAAAATTATGGAAATCTTATATTTCAATATGGAATTCATTCTTGTATTCGTAATATCGAAATTATCCTAAGTTGAATTTTTTATAATGTTCTGTGAACTTCCATTTTTTTATGAATAGTGAAAAATACATAAAACAACTTTTTTGATCAAAATAATTTATAGTGATAAATTATACTATTGAGTGGTTTTAAAGTATAATTAGAATATTTTTTACCATTTTATCCAATGGTGTTCATTAGAATTAATTTCACTTTGAAATTGGACATAAACAATTGTCAATATTTTGATATATATTGTTTATTAAAAACACGCTATTGGTTGTCATAGAGGGAATTAATTATAAAATTAATTAATGCAACTTATATGTTTGGAATTTTGTAAAATAGACATCATTTTTGAATTCGGAATATCAATTATAGCTTAGGGTGAAATTTTGGCATTGTTCTGAAAAACATCAATTTATGATGAATAGTGAAACCACTAAGTGGTAGTTAAAAAAACTGATTTTTCATTTAAATGAAACATTACCACTTCTGTGATTTGATTTTCAAAAATCCGACATACATGGTTGTCATTGGGAGCTGAAATGTGGTTCAATGGTATTAAAATAATTTTTTGGTGAATAGTAACTTTTATGTTTAATTAATCGCGATTAAATGTAATTAGTGAAATTTAAGGTAAAAATAGTATTATAAAAATATGGAATGACCTTTACACTTGTCCTACCCCTATTTTATGTGTCATAGACGACCAATAAAATCCATGGGTCAACTTGGGGACCCCATGGAGCCACTTTGGTAGGAAAATGACATAAATAACTTTTTATTTAATGTTAAAATAAAAATGTCACAAACAAGAGATGTTTTACTAAAATTTTTTTAATGGGGTTATACAAGTCATATTTTTGACTATAAATATTCATTAGAAAGATAAAAATATTTTTTACATAATGATAGTTTTTTATAATTTTTAGACATTAAATAAATTAAATTATTTATGACACCATGATGATGCAGCGATTACCTCATTAATTAACGATTTAAATAAAATGAACAGATAATGTAAAATCTAAGACTTACACTTGTCAAAAACCTATTGTATGAATAGATTTCGAACCCTTATCACCTTATCCTAGAAATATATAAGTTTGGGATCTTTAGAATCCGAAAAAAGCATTTAATAATAAAGTAACATTTCAATCTTTCCAAGAGTGCCCCTTCTCTCCTCTTATAAAAGGCCCCCACCACTACCACCTTACTAACACTTTCAAGCCATTTGGATCGGCCAAACTCTGCCACAATACTCTCACAACTTCCCTATCTTACTCCTAGAAGCCACACTTTGGGCAGAAGTCTTCCCAAGGAAGCCTTTGGCTCAAATCAAAAAGAGTTACCCGTTTTAAAGGGAGTGTTTTCTCTTGTGTTCTTTTGTTTTATTTTACTTCTCCAACCCCTTAAACTCTTTTTATTAATTTATTTTTTAACAACACCAGTATCCTCAATATAATAGGATGTTGTTATAATGAGTATTAGAGATACACTTACACACACCTACATCTAATGGTTAAAGAACATACGGTTTTTGTGGATGGCGAATTTCTGCCTCACGAAACGATGATTGTTCAACACTCACATAACACCTTCAAAGGTGTCCATTAAGATGTTAATCTATTTATATATGATATATAATATGTTTATGTTTTACTTAAGGTTCTGTATTTTTCATTTATAGTATACCTTTATAGTTTCCATTATGGGTAAACACGATATTTTCATTTTAGGAAGTGCGGACTACCGCCCCCTCAAAGTGATTTGAATTGTTAATGCCATATGTGGGATGTATAAAGGATGGAGTAAATGGTATTATACATTATATTATACTGTAATTATATTATACCTTTATATAATTATAACTTCCTTCCATTAAATATGAAATAGAAATGAAAGTAGCGTTCATGCGTACGTACGGCTTACCGTCTCCACGAACGGTGCATTTCATTTCTTACCTCTAAATGTTATGTAATATTATAAATGAATGTATATACTGGATATATATGATGTATATGATATATAAATCATGAATATAATTATGGATATAATGGATATTTTACCACATGAACAAAGTTTAATTATAAGAAGTTTATTTTTTATTCAAGTACCAAAGATCGACAAAATAACCGTTATAAACTTAAATAATTACATAATGTTCATAACATGGTAATAAGTGATATAAAATGAATAATGAAAATGAAAAGGGTTTTTAAGTAAATAGAAATTAACTCTAGTTTATTATTCATGAGGTTAAATAATGATCGATTCAATTCAGACACGAGGTAAGGGAACTTCTTAACCCAATTTCTATTCTTTGGGTTAATCTCCTACTTTCAAATTATGTCATGATATTATTATGTCCTATCTTGTAGTTGTACTTTATTTATGTGTACATATAGTGAATACACATAATAGATATACTTTATTTAAAAAATTGATCTTTGTAAGGGTCTTCGTCTCAATCTCCTTTCATTGAGGCATATTTTGTTTTATATACAACATTCTTTTATACAGTGTATAAACCCCTTTGACTTTGAATTTTATTCAAAAAGGAATCTTTTTATACAAAGCGTTTTACTAAATGAAAAAAGGAATGTTTTTGTCTTATGTATACGGTGACATTGGCTTCTCCTCCGCCATGACCATTATATCTGTTCCGGCTTCCTCTAAAAGCCATAACTTTTTTTTAATGAAAAATAAATACAATGTTTTAACTTTCTTTAATTTTGGTATTGAAAATGGTTTTGAAAGTGTTTTTATTATATCAATGTGTTGTATTGATATCTTGTGATTGAAATGTGGAAATGTTATGTTTCCTTTATACATGTTTTATGTGATACGATTATGTTATGGTTTATGATATGTTTAAACCTATTCATATGAGGAATGCATTGGACTTAATAAGTGACGTGTGGAGCCAGATACAGCTCCTCGATGCATCGGTAGGTCTCATGAGACAAACTAGTGTCTTGGCATGAGGTCTTGACAAAATCTTATTTGTGGTCTTGGCATGAGGCCTTGGCTACGTGGTTAGGATAGTCTGGCATTATGCATTCCATCATTATGAATGTGGTTATTGATATTGCATGTGATTATTCGGATAGTAGAATATCTATGTGAGTAAGTAAATGGCATAATTTAATTTTATTTTTTCCATATTATGTTGAAGTTCAAGTTTAAAAAGGATTTTGTTTTAGTTATACATTACCTTACATGTTAATGTTTATTTACGAAATATTCCGCTATATTTTTATCCTTACTGAGCATCTGAGCTCACCCCTTTCACTGTTTTAATATTTTCCAGGATGTGAAGAAGTATTTTATGAATGAACTGTAGGGATAGTCAGAAGAGGATATGAGTGTGGACTATGGATACTTTGTTAGTGTAGTTTTTCACTTTATGATGTAATGTAACATTTATGAATGTACCTAGTGTTTCCAAGGCTACTAAACTAATCGGTCTTTTGAGACATGATCTTTTATGATCATGCCAATGTTACGAAGTAATGCACCGACTCTGGGTAGCTGGGGTCGGGGCGTTACAGTTGGTATCCGAGGCAGTTTAGTACTAACCTTGGAAGCTAGATTTAGATAAACTCTGATTAGATCACATAGCCTGAAGATAGACTTTGAGGATTAGTATAGAATAACTTCCTAGAATTTTGGTATTATAGAGATTTTGTGAGTTTTCCGAGCAATACATCCCTCTCTGGATATGAGCAGGTAGAGGAGGCTCTGGCACAGATGTACCTAGGGGTAAAACCCTAAAACACCACTTTGAGCTAGACTCGAACGGGAACTGGTGCACGACAACGGGCCTTGCTGCACTTTTGGTTACAACACTCCTGGGGGATATTCTTAGGATAATTCTCATTTTCTTTACAAACTACTATGAAGGGTTATGAGTATATACTTCCTCAAATAATTTTTTTTTATGATTATGGATTACATCCATAAATAGTTAAATTTATGTTAAGTATTTTACAAGTATGGAATTATGTATTTTGATTCATAAACTAATCTAGTTTATTCCATTATTTAGAAATGGCGCCTAGTGGAAGGAATGGAAACCGTATCAATGCACGCACTCCGTGTAGGGATTTCCCTCCTGCTAAAGATAATTATTGTGGATCTGGAGATACAACTGGTGCTGATCAACTTATTACCATACTGGGAAAACTCACTCAGGTTATGAATAATAACCTTACTCGTATGGAGCACCATGATCTGAAATGTGGAGGATCAATGTTAGACCGCTTAATGAGGCAACAACCACCAAAATTTAAAGGGGTTACAAATCCATTAGTAGATGATAAATGGATAAACTCCTTAGAGAAAATATTCCATGCCTTGGGGAGTAGCGAAAGGGAGAAGGTTATCATGGCAGTTTACCGCCTCACTGGAGATGCCAATAAATGGTGGTCATTGATTCAAAATACAAAGGAAGATGAAGAGGTATCAAGTATGGAATGGAGAGAGTTCAAAGATCTTTTCTTAGAAAAGTTCTTTCCCCGTGACCATAGAGCATATATGGAAAGGCAATTTCTGAGTCTGAGGTAGAAAGAGGATGAGAATGTCGCAAAGTATGAGTCTAAGTTTACACGGTTAGAGAGGCATGCATCAGATTATATACGTAACCCAAGAAGTAAGATTTATCATTTAATTGATGGGTTAAAACCGTTTCTCCATTGAACCTTAGTCGCACAATCCTTCTCCTCATACGAAGATATTGTCTCATGTGCTATCAAGACAGAAAAGAAATTCTCTAAATCTTATGACAATAAAGTAATGCAATAGAAGAAGTGAACGGTGGAACAAGAGACAGATAAAGGGAAAAAGGGAAAGAAGGATTTTCCATTATGCGATAATTGTGGGAAGAATCACCCTGGTATTTGCCTAAAAGGAATGGGAGTTTGTTATAAATGTGTGGAAAAAGGTCACCAGGCGCGTGATTGCAAGGGAAAGAAAGAGGCTATCAATGTTGAATGCTAAAATTGTAGGGAAATGGGGCATTATGCAAATGAATTTCCTAAGCGTCAGGGAAATTACCTCAGAAAAGGCCAAGGGATCAAGGACAATCTTTTGCTATTACTACAGTTGAAGTGGAATAATTAATGTATTGGTGCTTTTGGGCTCAAGGATTATATTCTAGTTATAATAATAATGTGATATATATAAGGATTGTACTAAATTACTTGTTTTTTTCATTAAGGTTTTAATATGATGAATGTAATCATATTTTTAGTATGTGACAATAAGAGAAACTTTACATTGTTTGGGGAATCTGATGTTACAATTGATTTTGGAATTTAGAGACCTTTTAGAGAAAGTCTGTATAGAGGTATTTTGGATAACTATAAAGGTTGGAATGAATTAAGTTGAAATTTGGATAGAATTGTTTAATGTTAAAACATTTCTGAAGATTATTTTTGGAATATTATAATACTATAGTTTTAGGAATAAGGACAACCTGCAGGGTGGGGCATAACCCGTCACGTCGGACAATGATGCAGGAATCGAACCCACAACCATAGTGCGACAGGCCTTTATTACCTACCATTATCCTACAAGAAGTCCCTGGTTATTACAAAATAGTTTTCCTAATTTAAATGGTCTGTGTTAATATTTTGAACTTTGTACGATTAGGATAAATATAATATTTTTGAAAATCTATTACCTTTTTGAGTGAAAGATGGGTTCGTGGTAAAACTTTATTAAAGAATGAAAGCCTACATGACAAGTAAGTATATTTCCTTATGTTCTTAGTAAATCTCTTAAATAAATTCCTCAACTTTATAAAAGGTAACTTAAAAAAAATGTTGTCGGTTAACTTTTCCAACTGGGGATTCAATGACCGTTTAACCAATCACAAGTTTGTGATTTTCTTATGGTTATCTTTATCCTAATACTATTTTCTACAACTCTCGATCAGACCTTGTTTGTTTTTTTCTCCTCCATATCCATATTTTCATAGAATCCTAGTATGGGAAATCTTGGGTGACCTTTGTACTTCTCTTTCTTTCTTTTAATGTTATATTCTTATTAACCCTATTTCTGATGTGGGTTTTTCACAAAGGTATTTTCTATTTTCAACCTTTTATTTTCAAAGAAAAATTTCAAATTGCGAGGACGTAATTTATTGAAGGAGGGGAGAATGTAACACCCCGAGATTCCACGATACGCTTCTCTTTCAATAATGCAATAGCTTGCATTGTACGCAAGTTCGAGTTCTAACACACCGCGACTAATCAAAGTAGCTATTTTGAATAGTAATACCCACATTTTAAAATTATGGAAATCTTATATTTCAATATGGACTTCATTTTTGTATTCGTAATATCGAAATTATCCTAAGTTGAATTTTTTGTAATTTTCTGTGAACTTCCATTTTTTTATGAATAGTGAAAAATACATAAAACAAATTTTTTGATCAAAATAATTTATAGTGATAAATTATACTATTGAGTGGTTTTAAAGTATAATTAGAATATATTTTTACCATTTTATCCAATGGTGTTCATTAGAATTAATTTCACTTTGAAATTGGACATAAACAATTGTCAATATTTTGATATATATTGTTTCTTAAAAACACGCTATTGGTTGTGACAGCGGGAATTAATTATAAAATTAATTAATGCAACTTATATTCTTGGAATTTATTAAAATATACATCATTTTTGAATTCGTAATATCAATTATAGCTTAGGGTGAAATTTTGGCACTGTTCTGAAAAACTTCAATTTATGATGAATAGTGAAACCACTATGTTGTAGTTAAAAAAACTGATTTTTCGTTTAAATGAAACATTACCACTTATGTGATTTTATTTTCAAAAATCCTACATACATGGTTGTCATTTGGAAGTAAAATGTGGTTCAATGGGATTAAAATAATTTTTTTGGTGAATAGTAACTTTTAGGTTTAATTAATCACGATTAAAGGTAATTAGTGAAATTTAAGGTAAAAATAGTATTATAAAAATATGGAATGACTTTTACACTTGTCCTAACCCTATTGGATGTGTTATGGCCGACCAAGAAAATCCATGTGTCAACTTGGGGACCCCATGGAGCCACTTTGGTAGGAAAATGACATAAATGACTTTTTATTTAATGTTAAAATAAAAATGTCACAAACAAGAGATGTTTTACTATATTTTTTTTAATGGGGTTATAAAAGTCATATTTTTTACTATAAATATTAATTAGAAAGATAAAAATATTTCCAACATAATGATAGTTTTTTTATAATTTTTATACATTAAATAAATTAAATTATATATGACACCATGATGATGCAGCGATTACCTCATTAATTAACGATTTAAATAAAATGAAAAGATAATGTCAAATCTAAGACTTACACTTTTCAAAAACCTATTGGATGAGTCGATTTCGAACCCTTATCACCTTATCCTCGAAATATATAAGCTTGAGACCTATAGAATCCGAAAAAAAGCATTTCATAATAAAGTAACATTTCAAGTTTTCCAAGAGTGCCCCTTCTCTCCTCTTATAAAAGGCCCCCACCACTACCACCTTACTCACACTTTCAAGCCATTTGGCTTAGAAAAACTCTTCCAAAATACTCTCCCAACTTCCTTCTCTTACTCCTAGAAGCCACACTTTGGACAGAATTCTTCCCATGGAAGCCTTTGGCTCAAATCAAAAAGAGTTACCCGTTTTAAAGGTAGTGTTTTCTCTTGTGTTCTTCTGTTTTATTTTTCTTCTCCAACCCCTTAAACTATTTTTATTCATTTATTTTGTAACAACACCAGTATCATCAATATACTTGGATGTTGTTATAATGAGTATTCGAGCTACACTTACACACACCTACATCTAATGGTTAAAGAACATACGGTTTCTGTGGATGTCGAATTTCTGCCTCACGAAACGATGATTGTTCAACACTCATATAACACCTTAAAAGGTGGACATTAAGATGTCAATCTATTTACATATGATATATAATATGTTTATGTTTTACTTAATGTTCTGTATTTTTCATTTATGGAATACCTTTATTGTTTCCATTATGGGTAAACAGGATATTTTCATTTTAGAAAGTGTGGACTACCACCCCCTCAAAGTGATTTGAATCGTTAATTTCATATGTGGGATGTATAAAGGATGGAGTAAATGGTATTATACATTATATTATACTGGAATTATATTATACCTTTATATAATTATAACTTCATTCCATTAAATATGAAATAGAAATGAAAGTAGCGTTCATGCGTACGTACGACTTACCGTCTCCATGAACGGTGCATTTCATTTCTTACCTCTAAATGTTAAGTAATATAATAAATGAATGTATATACTAGATATATATGATTTATATGATATATAAATCATGAATATAATTATGGATATAATGTATATTTTACCACATGAATAAAGTGTAATTATAAGAAGTTTATTTTTGATTCAAGTACCAAAGATCGACAAAATGACCGTTATAAACTTAAATAATTACATAATATTCATAACATGGTAATAAGTGATATAAAAGGGATAATGAACATGAAAATGGTTTTTATGTAAATAGAAATTAACTCTAGTTTATTATTCAGGAGGTTAAAGAACGATAGAGTCAAGTCGGACACGAGGTAAGGGAACTTCTTCACCCAATTTCTATTCTTTGGGTTAATCTCATACTTTCAAATTATGTCATGATATTATTATGTCCAATCTTGTATTTGTACTTTATTTATGTGTAATTATAGTGAATACACATAATAGATCTTCTTTATTTAAAAAATAATCTTTGTAAGGGTCTTCGTCTCAATCTCCTTTCATTGAGGCATATTTTGTTTTATACACAACATTCGTTTATACGGTGTATAAACCCCTTTGACTTTGACTTTTATTCAAAAAGGAATCTTTTCCTACAAAGTGTTTTACTAAATGACAAAAGGAATGTTTTTTTCTTATGTATGCAGCGACAATGACTTCTCCGCCGCCATGACCATTATTTATGCTCTGGCTTCCTTTACAAGCCATAACTTTTTTTTAATGAAAAATAAATACAAAGTTTTAACTTTATTTTATTTTGGTATTGAAAACGGTTTTAAAGTGTTTTTATTATATCAATGTGTTGTATTGATATCTTGTGATTTAAATGTGGAAATGTTATGTTTCCTTTATGCATGTTTTATGTGATAAGATTATGTTATGGTTTATGATATGTTTAAACCTATTCGTATGAGGAATGCATTGGACTTAATAAGTGACAGGTAGAGCCCGATACATCTCCTCGATGCATCGGTAGGTCTCATGAGACAAACTGGTGTCTTGGCATGAGGCCTTGACAAAATCTTATTTGTGGTCTTGGCATGAGGCCTTGACTACGTGGTTATGATAGTCTGACATTATGCATTCCATCATTATGAAAGTGGTTATTGATATTGCATGTTATTATTCAGCTAGTAGAATATCCATGTGAGTATGTAAATAGAATTATTTAATTTTATTTTTGCCATATTATGCTGATGTTAAAATTTAAAAAGGCTTTTGTTTTAGTTATACATTGCCTTAAATGTTAATGTTTATTTACGAAATCTTCCACAATATTTTTATCATTACTGAGCATCTGAGCTCACCCCTTTCAATGTTTTAATATTTTCCAGGATGTGAAAGAGTATTTTATGAATGACCTGTAGGGATAGTCAGAAGAGAATATGAGTGTGAACTATGGAGACTTTGTTATTTTAGTTTTTCACTTTATGATGTAATGTAACATTTATGAATGTATCTAGTGTTTCCAAGGCTACTAAACTAATCAGTCTTTCGAGACTTGATCTTTTATGATCATGCCAATGTTACGAAGTAATGCACCGACTCTGGGTAGCTGGGGCTGGGGCGTTACATTTACAAACCATTATGAACGGTTTATGAGTATATACTTCCTCAAAGAAAACATTTTTATGATTATGGATTATATCCATAAAATGGTCAAATTATGTTAACTGTGTTACAAGTTTAGAATTATGTATTTCAATTTATAAACTAATCTAGATTATGCCATTGTTTAGAAATGGCGCCTAGTGGAAGAAATGGAAACTGTATCAATGCATGCACTCCATGTAGGGATTTCCCTCCTGCTCAAGATAATTATAGTATAGATGGTGATGCAACTAGTGCTGATCAACTAATCACCATACTGGGACAACTCACTCAGGTTATGAATAATAACCTTACCCATATGGAGCTCCCAGATCCGCATCTTGGAGGATCAATGTTAGATCACTTCATGAGGCAATAACCACCAACATTCAATGAGAGTACAAATCCCTTTGTAGAGGGGCAATGGATAAATTCCTTAGAGAAAATATTTCATTCCATGGAGAGTAGTGAAAGAGAAAAAGTTATCATGGCAGTTTACTGCCTCACTGGAGATACTGACCAATGGTGGTCACTGATTCAAAACACAAAGGAAGATGATGAAGTATCAAATGTGTAATGGATGGAGTTCAAAGATATTTTCTTAGAAAAATAATTTCCTCATGACCATCGAGCAGATATAGAAAGGTAATTTCTGATTCTGAGACAAAAGGAGGATGAGAATGTCGCAAAGTATGAGGCTAACTTTACAAGGTTAGCGAGGTATGTTGCAGATTATATACGTAACCCAAGAAGTAATATTGATCGTTTATTTGATGGGTTAAAACCATTTATCTTTTGAACATTAATCTCACAAACTTTCTCATTGTACGAATATATTGTCTCATGTGCTATCAAGACAGAAAAATAATTCTCTTAGTCTTACAACTTTAAGGCAATGCAAGAGAAGAAGTGATCTGATGATCATATTGGAAATGGAAATAAGGGGAAGAAGGGAAAAGTTGAATATCCATCCTGCAGTAAATGTGGGAAGAAACACCCAGGTACTTTCTTGAAGGGAATGGGATTCTATTACTAGTGTGGTGAAAATGGCCACCAAGCTTGTGATTGCAAGGGGAATAAAGAAGCTACCGATGTTCAATGCTACAACTGCAGGGAGATGGGACATTATGCAAATGAATTTCCTAAGCATCAGAGGAACTTACCTTAGAAAAGGACAAGGGATCAAGTCCAAGCCTATGCTATCACTACTGCTGAGGTAGAAGCTTCGAAAGATGTGGTGGCTGGAAATTTAATGGTTTCCTCAAGTTTGGAAAATGCATTATTTGATTCTGGATCATCGCATTGTTTCATATCTTCCAAGTTTTCTAAGAAAATTAGATATTTACAATTTTATTTAACAAGGGAGTTGTGAGTAAAAACCCCAAAGGGAAGTATCATTGGTACAAAGTTTTGTCAATCAATCCCCATTAAGGCATATAAATGTTCTTTATCTACTGATCTCAGCGTCATACCCATGATTGAATTTGATAAAATCCTTGGTATGGATTGGCTCTCGGACCACGATGCGAATATTTATTGTAAGAATAAGGAGGTTATGATTTTTTATGATGATGATAAGGAACACCTTATCTTTAGATGAGAATCATCACCACCTAATTCTTATCTAGATCATCCCCCAGTAGCTCAACTAAATTCAATTATTGGGGAGGAAGAGAATGAAATAAATGTGGGTGAGGAAAGGAATGTTCAAATAGAGGATGTACCTATAGTGAAAGAATATGTATATCTGTTTCGGGAAGATTTACCTGGACATCCTCCAGAACAAGAAATTGAGTTTTCCATTGATTTAATTCCTGGTTCATGGCCCATATTGATGACCCCTTATAGTATGGCCACAGTGGAATTAGTTGAACTAAAGAAACAACTAGAGGAATTGAGTAATAAGGGATTTATTTTCCCTGTTGTTTCTCCATGGGTATCCCCTATTATTTTTGTTAAGAAGAAAGATGGATCTATGAGGTTATGTATCGACTATTGGGAAATCAATGATATAACAATAAAGAACAAGTATACCATACCTCACATTGATGATTTATTTGAACAACTGCATGGAGCTCAATACTTTTCATAGATTGACCATGGTTCTGGATACCATCAGTTGTGTGTAAAGAAGGAAGACATTCTGAAAGCAGCATTTCAAACCAGGTACGGGCATTACAAGTTTACAGTAATGCCTTTTGGGATGACTAATGCACCCTATGTATTCGTTGGTCTATTTAATAGAGTTTTCATGGAATATCTCGATGATGTTGTGGTGGTATTTATTGATGATATCTTGGTATACTCAAAAAGCTATGAAGATCACGCAAATCACTTGCGCATTATCTTGAATACTCTTAGAAGACATGAATTATATGGGAAATTTATCAAGTGTGAATTCTGGCTTCAAGAGATCTCTTTTCTTGGCCATATTGTCTCTAAGGATGGAATATATGTTGATCCTTCTAAGACCAAGGAAATCCATGAATGGCCAGCACTGACGAGTATAACTGAGGTACGCAGTTTTATTGGTTTAGCAGGTTATTATCGATGTTTCGTCCAGAATTTGGATCGATTTTCTAACCCATTAACAAAGCTCACATGTAAAGGGGTTAAATTTGTATGGACAAAAGAGTGTGAATAATGTTTTGAATAAATGAAGAGAAGATTAGTCAATGCTTTTATATTGACCCTACCATCGAGGAATGATGGGTTCATTATTTATAGTGATGCATCGAAGAAAGGAATTGGTGGTGTCCTTATGCAGAATGATAGAGTTATTTCTTATGCATCACAATATCTGAAAAATCATGAGAAAAAATATCCTACTAATAATCTTGAGTTAACTGCTGTAATCTTTTCTTTTAAGATATGGAGACATTATCTCAATGGTGAAAAATGTGAGATTTATACTGATCACAAGAGTTTGAAGTATATTTTCTCACAAAAAGAACTCAATATGAGGAAAAGGATATGGCTTGAGCTACTCAAGGATTATGATTTCACGATCCACTACCACCCTGGGAAGGCAAATAAGGTGGCAGATGCTTTTAGTAGAAAGGATAATGGATTTTTGAACAAGATGAGAGTTGAAAAGGATCCTATATACATGGATCTAGTAAAGATGGATATGGGAATAACCATGGAAGGTGAAACATCAATGTTTTTTCAAATGGTTTCCAAACCATGTTTACTAGAAAGGATAAAGAGTTCTCAGACTGGTCATGAAGAATTTGAAAAGAAGAATAGAGCTATGAATAATGGGAGATTGAGTGACTTTGTGTATCAAGATGGAATTTTGATGTTTTGGAAGAGACTTTGTGTTCCCGATATACCTGATCTAAAAAGATAATTGTTAGATGATGATCATAGTTACACTTTCTCTATACACCATGGGATCACCAAAATGTATAGATATTTGAAGGAACATTTTTGGTGGGACAACATGAAGAGGGAGATTTCTGATTTTGTGTCAAGATGTATGGTTTGTCAGCAAGTGAAAGCTGGAAGGAAGCAACCTGGTGGAGTATTGAAACCTCTTCCCATACCTGAGTTGAAATTGGATAATATCACGATGGGTTTGTCATGGGAATACCAAAGACTTCTAGAAGGAACGATGCAATATGGTTCATCGTTGATCGTCCTACCAAGTCAGCACATTTTCTTCCTATAAGGGAAGATTTACTACTTGAACGTCTAGAAAGACTATATGTTAATGAAGTTGTGAGGCTTCATGGAGTACCTCTATCAATTGTTTCGGATCGTGATCCCCGTTTTACATCAAGATTATGGAAAAGACTTAAGAAAACCCTAGATACTAAATTTCGTTTGAGCACTGCTTTCCACCCCCAAACTGATGGACAATCAGAACGAACTATTCAAACCTTAGAAGACATGTTGAGATAATTCTCACTAAGCTTTCAAGGTATGTGGGATCAATATTTACCTTTGGTATAATTTTCCTATAATAATAGCTTCCATTATAGTTTTCAGATGGCACCATATGAAGCATTATACGGAAGGAGATGTCGCACACCAACCTGTTGGGATGATGTTGGTGAAAGAAAACATGTAGGCCTAAAACTGGTGGAGGAAACGATGGAAAATGTGAAGGTAATCCAAAACCACATCAAATAATCTCAAAGTAGGTAGAAGATCTCTGTTGAAAACCGAAGGAAGGATTTGGAATTTCAGGTAGGAGGTAATGTTTTCTTGAAGGAATCTCCATGGAAGGGTGTGATACGTTTTGATAAGAAGGATAAATTAAGTCCAAGGCACATCGGACCTTTCAAAATTATAGAACGAATTGGGGCTATAGCTTATCGTTTGGCAATGCCACCAAATCTCTCCAAAGTTCACTATGTGTTCCATGTATCACTGTTGGGAAAATACAAGCCTGACCCAACGCATGTACTCACCTATGTGTAATTAGAAATGGAACCCAATCTGTCTTATTGTGAAGAGCATGTCAAGATTCTTGATATTAGAGAACAAGTGTTTAGAAACTGGATGACTTGTCTGGTAAAAATTATATGGAAAAACCATAAGATGGAAGAGGCAATGTGGGAACCCGAGGAACTTATGATGAAGAACCACCAAAGTCTTTTCATGCAGTAGTATTCTAGAAATTTTTAGGATGAAATTATTTGAAGGATGGTAGAATGTAACACCCCAAGCTTCTACGATATGCTTCTCACTAAATAATACAGTAGCGTGTGTTGTCCACAACTTCGAGTTCAGACACACCACAACCAATCAAACTAGCCATTATAAATAGAAATACCCTGTTTTTAAAATTTTATAAATTTTACCTTTCAAAATGGACTTCATTTTTGGATTCGGAATATCAAAATTAGCTAAGAGTGAATTTTTGGTATTTTTCTGAAAACATTCAATTTTTGATGAATAGTGAAAAAACACTGAGTTATAGTTTAAAACCGAATTTTTATTTAAATAATTATTTATTTTATTTAAATTAAATTAATGTAATAATAGATACATAATAACTATATAATTTCAATGTAATTCATTGGAGTTAGTTAAGAATAATTTTAGATATATAAAAATTTTATTGAACTTTTCATCGTCTTTTACCCACCTCCTAGGAGAGTTTTCAAATTCACATAATACTTAATTTTACCACTTCTGTGAGTGGAATTTCGAAAATCCGAGGGACATGGTTAATATCAAGTAATAAAATGTGGTTCAATGATATTAAAATAATTTTTGTTGAATAGTAACTATTTACTTTTATTTACCACAGTTAAAAGTAAATAAGAAAATTAAGGGTAAAAATGATATTAATATTGCCCTAACACATGTCATAATTCTATTGGACAAGTGTATCTCAACTAAAAACAGCCTTAGGAAAAAATATTATCATTTAGGTTCACTTGAATTAGATTATGACATTTATTAGTATTTAATTCAAAGAAGAGTTAAAAGAGTTAAAATCAATGTTTAATTACTAAAACATTTTTAATATAGAGTTATAAATAAGATCAATACAATTGTAAATATTCATTAGAAATATAAAAATATTTCCTACATGATGGTATTTTATTTATAATTTTTAGACATTAAATAATTTAATTTATTTATGACACAATAGTGATGCAGTAATTATCTAATTAATGAAATATTAAAATATTTGATATTATAAATAACCAAAAAATATGTAATTTGAGACTTTTTCTGAATTCCAATAATTTTCTAGGTTACTATGAAATATTATGATTGGTTATATGAATTATTTTCGAAGTAATAATGCTGTTATGAATTTATAAAAAACAAAATACCCAATAGTGTCCAAATTGACATAAAAGAGTTTTTAAAACAAATATTATTTTATTAGTTGATATTCTATTCCTAAAAATATAAGGTTCGGACAAAGTACTTATATCATGATATTTGTATCATTAATGGACCACTTGGTGGTCTCTTGGAAGTACATAGTAATTTTATTAGCTATATAATATAAAAATACAAAGAGACATGGTAAATGTCAAACTATTTAACTATGAGTTAAATCAAAATGATAAAGTTAATATAGTGACCCAAACCGGTCTAAAACATATTGGTTGAGTGGTTTTGGACCCATCCCCACCTTAAACTTTAAATAATCCACTTTGTATCCATTATAAACCAAATATGAATTTATTATAAAATAATATTTCTTGCTTTTCCTAAGGTGCCCCTCACCCTCTTATAAAAGGGAACTCCCCCTTCAAACTAATTCACACATTCAAAGCCATTTGGATCTCCCAAACCCTACCCAAATATTCTCTCAACCTTCCTCAATTCATCTTAGAGGCCTTAGTTTGATCAGAAAGCTATCCTAAGGGTCCCTTTTGATCAAATCAAAAGGAAGAACCCGAAGAAGAGGTAATGTTTTCCCCTCCCTCTTTCATGTTCCTTTCTTATTCAACTTCTTCATTATTTGTTATTTACATTCTAAAATAATAAATACAGTATCTTCTATATAATTTCATTTTATTATAAATATGGTACAACCATATTCAGTATTTTATCCATCCTTTGAATGACATGTCACCTTACGTGTGTAAGTACGTCATACCGTCTCCACATCATGGTGTAATTGTTATCAAAAACATTATTATTTTGATGGGTATGATAATGATGTGTAATTGAAGTAAATAATAAATATAACATTATAATTATTCTGTATATATTATATACCATCCAATTATATATTATTTTAATATCAAAAGAAGGATATTGTCGCTCATGCGTACGTACGGACTACCGTCTCCACGAACGCAATGAGATTCATTGCCCATCGTATCCATTCAAGACTAATTCTCATTTTATGATTAAAAATAATGTTTAAGGACTTTATATAAATCTGGATATGAATAAGATACAACCTATCCATAACAAACTTGGATTATGTAAGAAAATATATAAAAGAAAATGAGTAAGTTAACACCCAAAACAACGATAATACTAAGATATTATTAACAACGATATGTTGAAAGATCATATATGATATCATAATTAATGTATATGATTATTGTATAATTTAAAAACAATTAATTCACCATTATACATGAGGTTAACCTACCCTTGACCAAGGAAAATTACAAGGTAAGGGTTTATTTCACAATCTCTTCATTATCCGAGGTTGTTTATTCGTAATTATATACAAGGACCTCTTTATCATCCACATCCATGTTTCTTAAAAATGTATTTAAAAAAATTCTTACTATTTTACAGAATATGGTTTAATGTCATTTATACCCTTTTTGAATTTTTTTAAGAAGTTTATAAAGGAATCTTTCTGTTGTTTTCCAAACAAGGTCCTTTTTAACCTTTTTGATAGAATTGAGGTACGAATGTCTTTTTTTAACTTATATGGTGAGTGAAGTTATTTTCCACTGTTATAAAATCTTCAAATCATCCCTTAAAATCTTTTAAGAAAATTTTCAAAGTAAATGTTTTCTTTTCTAATTATGTGACTTTAAAATTATTTCAAAAAAAGAGATATTTCTCTCAAATAGTTTTGATTTCATCTATGTCAGTATCCTTTGATGGATTTTAAACTTATTTGAAGTTGATTTATTATGATACAAAACTTCCATATTGTATTGAAGGTTTTGTAATGTGTTTGACTATGGATGTTTTATTTTTACACCATTCATGGTTTATGGAGAAATTATTGACATTTCGTATGCTAGTTTTAATACGAATGTTTATGTTATGTTTAAACCTGTTCATATGAGGAATGAATTGAACTTAGTATGTGACGGGTGGAGCCCTATATAGCTCTTCGATGCATCAGTAGGTCTCAAGAGACAGACTAGTGTCTTGGCACTAGGCCTTGACAAAATCTTATTTGTAGTCTTGGCCCAAGGCCTTGACTATGTGGTTATGATAGTCTGGCATTATTCATTCCATCATTATGAAATTGGTTATTGATATTTCATGTGATTATTCGACTAGTAGAATATCCATGTGAATAAGTAAATAAAATTATTTCATTTTATTTCTGCCATATTATGCTGATGTTCATGTTTAAAAGGATTTTCTTTTAGTTATATATTTCCTTAAATGTTTATGCTTATTAATGAATGTTTCTGCAATATTGTTATCCTTACTGGGCATCTGTGCTCCCCCTTTCTATGTTTTATTTTTCCCAGGATGTG
Organism: Viscum album; assembly: GCA_963277665.1. Taxonomy (NCBI): domain Eukaryota; kingdom Viridiplantae; phylum Streptophyta; class Magnoliopsida; order Santalales; family Viscaceae; genus Viscum; species Viscum album. The sequence continues at coordinate 1,493,051,233 of OY728139.1, read as the reverse complement.
AAGAAGTATTTTTTGAATGACCTTTAGGGATTGTATGATGGGATATGAGTGTGGTCTATGGAGACAAGATTTTGTTGTAGTTTTTCACTTTATGATGTAATGTAAACATTAATAACATATCTAGTGATTCCAAGGCTACTAAACTAATCGGTCTTTCAAGACTTGATCTTTTGTGATCATGACAATGTTATGTAATAATGAACCAACTTTGGTTAACTGGGGTCAGGACGTTACACTAATGACAGTGAGACTCAAGATTTATGTCCATTCAGTCATATTATCCATGGAATTTGGTGACCAATTGGCCAGGTTCAACATTTTCCAAGCCATGTGATACCCATACGAGGATCAATCTCTATTCTAAATCGATGCTTCCGAGGACAATTCTAAGAGTCAATTGAAACCCATTACATCATGATCAATATGTTTTAATGAGATAGGATCTTGTGAAATATGCACCATGATTAACCAAGTTATAAATGGTGAAGTTGATGTTGACCTATCATTCATAGACTTTATCAATCTAGAGGATATTGAAAACTCCCATGAATCCCACTTCAACTCTGATTTATACTTCTCCACGTTGGACAGTATTAAGGAAAATTAATCAAATCAAACTAAAATCCCTTCCTCCATTATTGAGTTGTCTATCCCACAAATGAAAGATGAGACATATATGAAACCTCTTCCTAAAAACTAGAAACCTGCATTCCTTTTCCATTATCACTCTTATCCAGTCATTATCTATGCTTCACATACTGAAACTGAGGAGTCCAAACTTGTTTAGGTGTTAGAGGAAATCAAAAAGGCCATAGGTTGGACCCTAGATGACATACCAGGAATCAACCCTATTCATGCATGCATAAAATCCATCTTGAGTAATCATATAAACCAAATAGAAAACAAAAAAAGACTCAATCCACTCATACTTGAGGTAGTTAGGGAAGAGATCACCAAGTTTCTTCAATATGATATTATCTACCAAATTTCTGATATTGAATGGGTTATCCCAATTCGAGTTATGTCGAATAAGGGTGGGATAACTGTTGTCACAAATGATCATGGAGAGGTATCCACATTTCGAGTAAAGAACAAACGACATGTGTGCATCAACTATAGGAAATTGAATGTTGAAACAAGGAAAGATCACTACTCTCATCTATTACTTTAGCAGATGCCAGAAATATTAGTTGCGAAGTCACACTATTGCTTTCTTGATGGATACACTGGCTATATCCAAATCCAATTTCACCTCAGGACCTAGAAAATACTACCTTCATTTACCACTTTGGAATATGTGCATATAAGAGAATGCCTTTTTTCCTTTGAAATGCTTCTGAAACATTATAGAGGTGTATTATCAGTATATTTTAAAAATTCATTGAACGCTACATGGAAGTCTTCATGGATGACTTTACCATTTATGGTGAGTCATTTTAATCTTTCTTGAATTCAGTCTCTCCAGTCCTTCAAAAGTGTTTCAAGTGTAACATTGTGTTAAATTGTGAAAAAGTTCACTTCATGGTTAAAAATGATATTTTTCTAGGGAACATAGTTTCAAAAGAGGGTATTTAAGTTGATCCTGACAAAATTGGAGTGATACAATAACTTCCTAAACCCACTGCTATTCGAGACATCTGTTGATTCCTCGGTCATTCCGGTTTCTATCGATGATTCATCGATAACTTTAGTAGGATTTCCCTCCCACTCACTCGATTTCTCCAAAATGACGTCACATTCCATTTCAATGAGGTTTTCAAGAGATCCTTTGCTGAACTCAAAATTACTCTTACATCTTCCCCAATAATCCAACCCCCAGATTGGTTCTTACCCTTTAAATTGATGTGTGATGATTCTGATAGAGTCGTTGGGGCTGTTCTTGGTCAAAGAATAGAAAAAAATTCTCATGTAATCTATTATGCATCAAAAACATTATATGAAATTCAATCTCACTACACTGTGACTGAAAATGAACTTTTAACAGTGTTTTTTCACCTTAGATAAATTCAGGCCCTATCTCTTAGGTTCCAAAATCGCCATCTTCACAGACCATTCAGCTATAAAGTTCTTACTCATGAAAAATGATTCCAAACTGAGGCTAATAAGATAGATCCTAATGCTCCAAGAGTTTTACCTTGAAATCAAAAATGGACCATGAAAAAAAAACCTTCTGGCTGATCACCTGAGTAGAATTTCCAATTCTTCTCATTTAGAAATAATTGATCCCAACTTCCCTACTGAGTACATTTCATCTTTCACACCAAAGTTACTATAGTATGGCCCAATTGTAAAATAATTGGTTATTGGTATTTTTCTTGTATTTTTTTAAAAAGAAAAAAATGAAGCTGAAAAGTGATTCAAAATTCTATTTTCGAGAAGATAGTAATCTCTGGAAAACTCGGTCTGCCTTGGTAATTTGGAGATGTGTTGATGAAGATGAATATTCTTCCATCTTAAAATTCTATTACTCACTTCTCAGAGGTGGCCAAATTAAACCAAAAAGGACATCCCAAAATTTCCTAGAATATATATTCTTCTAGCCTTCACTCTTAAAGGATTCACATGAGTTCTCTCAATAATGTTCCACTTGCCAAAAGTTTGGAACAATTTCCCAATGAAATGAAATGCCCCAAAATCCTTTCATATTCTGTGAGATATTTGATGTTTGGGGCATCAATTTCATGGGACCATTCCACCCTTCCAATGGATTCTCATAAATTCTTCCTGTGGTTGATTATGTTTCTAGGTGGGTAGAGGCCAAACCAACTACAAATGTTGATTCAAATACTATTAGTGAGTTCCTAAAAACCCACATCTTCCACCGATTTGGAAAACGACATGCCATGATAAGTTATTTAGGAACCCATTTTTGTAATAGAACCATGTAATCTCTTTTTAAAACGAATTTTGTTGTACCTAAAACTTCAACTGCATATCTGCCCCAAAAAAATGACATGGCAGAACTTTCTAACAGAGAAGTGAAAAGAGTGATTGATAGAATTGTAAAACCCATCAGAAAAGACTGGCTTGAATGAGTTGGTGAAACACTATGGACTTATCAAACAGCCTATAAAACACCAATTAGGATGTCTCATTATAGGATAGTTTTTGGTAAATCATGTCATTTACCAGTTGAAATCCAACCTACTTTTTTTGGGCTATGAAACCCTATAATTTTGATTTTGAAAAGTACGGTGAAGAGAGATTGTTGCAATTAGCTAAAATAGAGGAGATTTGACGTGATTACTATGAGAATTCTGTTCTTTAAAAAGAAAAGGCTAAATTACTCCATGAAAAACATATCATAAGAAAGGTATTCCATGAATGTGAATAGGTATTTCTCTTCAACTCCCAATTTCGGCTTTAACTAGGTAAGATTAATTCTCTAGAGGAAGGTCCTTTTATTGTTTCTCATGTTTACCCATTCAGTGTAGTGTAATTCGAAGACCTATATTTCAAAAGAAGATTCATGGTTAATGGAAATCAGTTAAAGAATCACAATGAGATGACACACATCCCAGGAACCACCTTGACTTCCAACAGATCCACAAATTCCACCGACCAGCAACTGGATGGGGACGACGACCCACCAAATACAAACCAGGGAAACCTATTTCTCTTTAACTCTCTCTTTTTCTCTTCCGATCTCTCACCTTTTCTTCTTCTTCTCCTCTCTTTCAATTTTTACCACTTTCTTCATAACAGTTTTTATTTACTCTTTCACTTTTGTGTGGGTGTGTCTTAATGAAAAACTAAAACAAAAACCTAAAAAAATGAAAAAAAAATCACTTAAAAAAATATGAAATATCAGGAGTCCTAATTACTCACCTTCATATTTTGAGAATTTTTCTAACCATTTTGGGGAGTCAAAAGATATGGTTTCATCTCAATTTTTTTTGTTTTCATCATATATTTGGATAAAGAATATTGTTTCAAAACCAAAAAAATTTGAATGCTCAATTTTTTATTTGAAAAATAATTTTCACCAACTGTGAGGAAGAAAATTAGCTTTCATTCCAAGGCCACCGGTGTCCTCCTTTTAAAAAACTTTTTTACCCCCATTTGTGAGTCTTGAGTTTTTGGACCTTCGAGTTGAATTTACTACTTTAGTGTACATTAATTTGATTGAAGAATTTTCTAAACCTCATGAGCATCACAATAGTCAAATAACATCCCTTTACCCATACATTAATCTTCTTTTTGAAATCCCCTTAGATCCCGTGAAAACCTTTTCTTTGATAGCCACATTACAAGCCCACTACCTTATCCCACCCAATATCTACATGCATTTTCATCGCATATTTTTTTTGAAATTTATGAATTGGGGGGAATGGATTTCATTTTGGGTACCCATTATTGATTTCACTATGTTATCATATGCTTGTGGGTAAGAATCAATTTCAGTATGGGGGAGATGTTCTCATTAAGTGTGGTTTCAGAATGTATATATGTTTACCTTGTTAAAATTTTATTGAAATGTGTTAAAAAAATGATGAAAAAATAAAAAAAAATGTTTGTGTGTTAGGCGGGTCAAAGATCACTCTTTCTCAGCCTTTGATATTATTTTAACTATTATAATTAGTGTCCTGATGAGTTCAAACATGGGTTGGGAGATTAGTGTGAGATTTTTTTCATGTTCATCTTTCGAATAAAAAAGAGAAAAAAAGAAAAAAGAACACTTATGTCAATGGGAGACATTTGGTGTTTTGTAAATATTTAATCTTATCATCACATTCAAGGTTCCTTCCTCTTTTGTGTCTTGATTCACACAACCATTCCCATGTAAATATGTGTTTCCATTTCCTCTCATGCCTCATTTCAAAACAAAAACAATAAGTCATTGATTTTTCCATATTGGTGTTTCACCCCATTTTCCTATCTTTTGGATATCATTTTCATACCTTCCCATAGCTATAGAAAAAACCCTAAAAATTACCACTTGATTATTTTTCACATTATTATATGGAATAGAAGATGAGAACTCTTTCAAACTCTATATTTTTCACTTTTGGTTGGTGAAAGAGTGAACCTCTATAAATAAATTTTATCATCTTCAGAGGTGTGAGTTTTGATTGTCCACATTTTCTTTTTCTAAATTTGAGCATTAAAATGAATTATTTTTGGAACATTATTTCTTTAATAGTTTGCGGTAGAATTCAATATAGAAGATTGAAATGATCTAAACCTCCCCTAATTTGGGAAAACAAAATTTTAATATTTTTTGGTAGTGAGAATGATTTTTTATGTTTTTATATCTGTTTCACATGAGGACATGCATAAGAATATGTGTGGGGGAGTTGATGTTATTAATATTTTTATAACTTTTTGTATACTCCCTTTAGTAAATTTTATTTAAAAGTTCATAATTAGTGTGAGATACATATGTTTTAATATTAAATATAATGTTTGAGAATTATTTGAAGTATTCCAATTGAGTAAATTTACTATTTCAATTATAAATCTCACACTACTTATCTAAATTGCATGGTTATTATTTTTTAGGATTTCTTGTTCAATATGATACAGTTAATTAAAAGGGATCTTGGGACAATTGTTCAATTTTAAGGGTCATATAGTCCTCACAAGAAGGACAGAAGAATTTCTGATGAAACTGTACCATCCATGAAGATTGAATTACTAGGCTCAATCCAGAAGTAAAGAATCCTTTTATTCTCATCCAACATTTTGGAAACAATTCAAGGAGTCGTGTATAACAATTTCAAGGCCCCAATATGAAAAAAAGATTCCCAAATGAAGCTTTGACTTCAAGATCAGAATTCTGTCCGGGAATTGACATCAAAACACTAAATTTATGATTTCTCTTGATAGAAATATCCCTTCGGGCTGATCTTATTCAGTTTAAAAGTTGATATATAGGTGTACAATGTTTTGTAATAACTATTTCTGATTGGAGGGCATCATCCAATTCTAAAACCCATTCACAATTTCTCCTTGAAGAAGTCTGGATTGAAATAGACCAATTATCATTGTTTGATGAAACCTCCAAAAAATTTTCTCCTTAAGTACAATGGACCCCATATTTGCATATTAGTAATTAAACATGTATCTCTACAACTTGTAAGAAGAAGATTTTCCAATATTATTCTGTCTTTATGGTCCAATATTCGAGCCAAGTTGAGGGGCAGTTTTGGAATGCAGACAACCCACAACACTGGGCTATAAATACATCCCCCTCCTATCCTTGCAAGAGGTTGGAAATTAAGAATATAGGAAGATCAATTGGAACAACCAAGGGTCTGAAACAATCCTAGGAGGACATGCCAAACTCTTGTTTTCACTTGAGAGACCCTTCCTCCTCTATTTGATTTCATTTACTTTTGTGTTTTTCTTTATTTGTAATCTCGTAAGTGTTGTTTTTGTAATTATATTTTAATGAAAGTTTCTTCTTCTTATTCTATTTTAATCATCCACACTCTGTTATTAAATATTAATTCTCTATAAATATTTTAAATCATGTTGAAGCCCCTTCCCTTATTTCGCATTCTCATTCAATCTAAAGTTCGTTTTTAATTCTCATCACCCTTCATGTGTGTGTGTTTGACACACAACTATTTTCTTATCCTGTTATTTTTGTTATATTTATAATTAATCACCATGAAAACAAATTACCAGATTAATAACAATCATAATGGATTAGTAAATCTACCATTGGGGTGAGTCATTATTTGGGGATGTTAAGTGATTAAGGTCTTTTTCTCGATTAATATTCTTTAAATTAATACTGTGTATGTTAAATTGAAAATGTCATGGATTAATGTTATGTTTTTTTTGACATTTGGTTTACATAGATTATTGGAACCATAAATACACTACTATAAACAATATTTGATTATTTTTCGAACCCTATGTTATGTTAATTCTTAGATTAAAGCCTTAACACATGGTAATTCCAATCAACATCAACTTGTTAAATGGGTGTTAATTTAATGCAATATAAATCAAAGCTAAATGATATTACAAGCTTGACTACCTAAGGATAAAATCACCCCAATATTTACCAAATTTTTAAATCAATATTAATCAATAAATAATTTCAATTAATATCTTCAAACAAACCCCCAAATAAAAATACAATCAACTAAAAACAATCCACTATAAAAAAGTATAATCGCCGAGGATTCGACCCGAGTGCTGCTATACACATTAGTATAGCACCGAGACTTTGAATAGTCAATAGGATACAATTTTCCATTCTTTCAAACAAACCCTCTTTTTTAAAGTGAGATATTTATTTTTGACATTAAATTAGTAAAAATGGTCCCACGAGAAAAGAAGTTTCCGAAAAAAATAGTGAAAATGATGTGAAATCATTTACATATGAATGAAGTTGATTGAATATGAATTCTTATTTGTGACAATACAATGATCTATTTCGATTTTATTTTTAAGAATCCAAATATAATCCTCGATGAATATACAATAGGAAATCAGGATCCATAGCCAACCTATGTTAAATCACACAGGAGTAAGGTTTTCCATGAACCATTAGATGATGTCACCTCAATCCTATATTATTATCATTGCCATAAAAAAAATATACTCTAAGGCACTAATGTATAATATCACCCACCTCATTCCTATAATATTTTATGGTGAATGATACACTAAGGGGATACCACCATGATAACATTGTTCCATCTTGGGGATATGGCCATATTCTTAAGCTTAGCGGACATATGATTCGTCAAAGGTGAAAATCATGCAGGGGGGAAGTTTAACCCAATATTGTGCTGGATTCGATTCCATAACACCAACTTAATTTGTTATTTTTATTATCAAAATATTTAGTGAATATAATATTAATAAATATCTTATTACATGATGAGTGTTCTTTTTTATCACATTAATATGATAATGTATAAATATTATTGGTCACATATAAAGGTTATAGTAGGTCCCTATAATTATGATAACCTTGAATTAAAATGAAAATATTCTTAAACATATGTTATATGGTCTGATAAAATATATATAATAAGATCTATATATTGTTATACTATCATCTATTAGAGGATCATAATAAATTAATAATTGTTTTCATAAATTTTTCACATTGTAATATGTAAGAGAGGAGGTTTATGGGTTTCATTTGATTATAGAATAAACATTTTTATTGGAAACGAACCCAAAAAACAGATGATCTATCTCCATGGAATAAAACATAAAAGGTATTTGAAAAATGTATAATCTGAATGGCTTACCTGAAACACTTAAACATAAATAACATCCAGCTTCATCTTTGTTGGAGTTAGACTCATGATAGTCCAGATGAACAACAGATGAATGAATCCGACCTCGGAAGGCAACACACTAGCCAAAAAAAATCCAAAAATGATTTATGAGGAACCTCAAATTTTTTAATGTTTCATAGTACATTTTCTATTCAATTAACAAGATTCACGAATGAAAGAGATATTTTCATGGCTCAATCTTGACACATGTATTCCACACAACCAACAAGAAAAGATCACATCCTCTTATATGAATCATTGTTTATCGTCATTTAATGAATTTTTTTAGTCACATATTAAATGGTTTTAGTTCTATCTCATTACACTCAAACATTTCACCCATTTTAGTACTCATTCAATGAACACTTCAATGAATGAGGTTCACCATCCATAAATGAACAAACACCTTGGTTTGTAACTGATGAAAACGTGTAGGGGAAGTACACAACACTATGAATTCATTGCATGCCTACTAAACCAAGGATGAATATCGACCATAGTTTCACATGAACCACCATTCCGTAGTTGTTCCAATTTTAGTGCATATAAAAAAATCTATCACTTTTACTAAAATAACACAATTAATTTATTATAAATTTCAAAACTCTTTTTGAATTCATCTAAAACACTTTTTTGATACAATTTCAAAACAAATTATTTAATAAAAACTTTTTTAGAAAACATAATCCTTATCCAAGATCCTAACTATGTGACCATAAAATAATTTATAGTGTAGAAAACAAATATGAAATCCATATTTTAGATATGAAATCAATGAGATTACTCTAGAAAATAATCAGTGGTACTCATGCTACTAAGGGGTTTGGGGTGATATCCACTAAACATACTCATATCTCTATGTGTACATGTCATACAATTTAACAACCCTAACCCGATAGCCTAGATTCAGTGGTTATTTTATTACAATGACATATTTAAAAGAGATCACATCACCAAGGATCGACCAGTTAAGTTGTTTTGAAGAAATATTTACATACACGGTACCCTTATTACATTGGTAATTAAACATAGAACATAAGAAATGAAAATAAATTCCTTCCTTGATAATTATTTAAAAATTTCATCTTCATAACACGGGTAAGGAAAAAAAATAAAAGTGTGGGACTTAATGCTCAATAAAGGTAAGGTACAATGAAAGATAACCTGAATCAACAAGTATAATCAATTTTAAAGGCAAATAACTGAAAAAAATTCCAATCAATAAAATGAGAATGAGAATGCATCCATATATTTTTTCATAGTGAAAAACCTCTGTAAAATAATAAATATATTATAAATTTAAGAAATTTTAAATTATTGGAATTCATGTATCTAAAACATAAACAACCATACCATCAAGAACATTCACACGATGGTTTTGGTATACGGGTAGAAACCTATCTTATTCTACTTGGAATCAAACACAGATGGTTTGTTTCAAACTGATTTCATCTCATGAGACTATTGATACATCCAGGGGATTCTATTAACCAGCCCCCAACCCATAGGGATTCTATTAAATGTTCCCCAACCCATGTCATAACATTTCAAATAATTCTTTATATACTAGTTTAATTAATAAAAAAATGTGTATTATAAAAAATATCCTTATTAAATAAAAGATATAGAATTATCATCATTTCTCCAGTTAATAAAATAACTATCATTTTAAAAACTGTATTAAAAAAATGGTAAACCACTTAGAAAATAATAAAATCCATGAAAAAATGGATTCAAAAGTGGAAATAGGAATAAATCATTATAAATTATGTCTAACTGAAGTGAAAAAATGTAGAAAGAGAGTTTAATAAGCTTTAAAAATGAGACACTATAGTGAAATTTAAGGGGAAATATTAAAGAGTCTTAAAGTAAAAAAAGATAGTTTTTATGATGAAATGAGTGGTTTTAGAAACAAAAGGAAGATTAAAACATATTATGGAATATACATGGAAATGGTTCATAAATAGGGAATCTCCATTTAATTGGGGTTTTTTTATCGGTATGGATTGAGAAGGGAACCTTTTAAAAACATGTATTTCACATCAAAGAAGGATGAATTGACATGGATCAATAGGTTTGGAACATATAAAAATAATTTATAAGAAATATAATTAAATGAGGAAGAATTACATTGGGATAAATAGAGAGAAATCATAACTCAATGGTAAATATGAAAGTTCATATAGATCCCTTACCACATTGTAATTAATTGAATCGTATGCCCCATAAAATTAATAATCATAAAAATAAACATTGAATAGAATAAGAATAAATTGATTAATGATATAATATGTAAAATGGGATGAATACATACACCAAATAAAATAAATAAGTGGTGAATAATACATATATCGAAAAAATAAAAGTGAGATTGGAAACTCCCTACCGTATGTCCTAAAGCGTTTTTCACTTGTACATAATTTCCTTGATTATCAAATAATATTAAACAATTAGTTAATTCATAACATTTTATACAAGCATTTAATTTATGATAATTTTATTAAGTGTATTTATGGCCCATTTGATGTGTTATAGGATTCCATTTCATCATTCCAAGAGTTTTCATTTTATTGGTTTTCATGATTAGTTCGCTTGTATATAAGTATGAACGTGCATGTAAAATGGGAATAATTCTTTAGAATTTAAATGATGTATTATTAATGAACATACATATGTTTAAATGATTTATGTATATTTTAGTTATATTATATGAGTATGACTCATTGGATAAAATGTTAATGAAAATGATTTAATTTATTTCGACGGTTTTTACGACCTTCATAAACTAATATAATTTTATATAATATCATGTATATATATTTTTTATAAAACATTATGCAACTTATAATATTTATAATAAAATATAGTTTCATAATAATAATGGTGTTATGAAAACACATTATTGTTGTAAAGGAAAATGAAAATGCAACTTCCCTCATGGTGGTAAATTGACACAGCATGGATGATGTTTCCATTTTTAGAATACAAGGAAAGGGATAAGGAGTTTGATGATGGATATTCCATTAAAATAATAAAATTATAGTATATAAAAGATACTATATTTATAATTCGTGTTTTTATGGAGGAGGTTAGGAGAGGTAAAAAAGGAAATTAAAAGAAACTAAAATAGAAAAATGAGGATTTTATCTCTTGTATAGCGTCTCCCTAAGAAATTCCTTAAAGAAATTGTGATTAGTATTTTGGTGAGAAAAAAAAAGACCAGGAATTTGGGAAGAGTCTTGGTATATTAATTGGGAAGAATATATTAAATATCCAAATCATTGAATATGTGAGGAGAAGAGGTGGCGAGGGGGGGGGGGGGGGCTTATAGGGAGAGGAGAGGTGTCTTTTGGAGTATTTTATCCATTTGTTTATTATTTTTTGCACAAGGCTATTAGTAGTGATAATTATTGTGGTAAAGTAATGTAACTAGTTCATGTGAGTTTTAACTAATGATTCTTACACAATCCATATACCATAATTGACTTAATAATTCATGTATTTAGCTAATACTGTAAATTACTGTATTTGAATATTCACAAAAAAATTCAACTATTTTAGAAAAATATCAAAACTACGCCCTAAAAGTTTTTCTATGTTTAGATTTATGAAATGGAGTCAATTTTTTTTGAAAATAATTATCTAAGTATGATTAATTTAATTATTAATTAAAATAATCATTTATTCAAAAAATACATATTTTAAAATCATAATTGATTTTCCGACACTTTGAAAAACTACTTAAGGTCTCATAAAATTATAATATAATCAGAAGAAAAAAATATTAAGTTATGTATATAATCTATGAAAATAAATTTTCTTTTAAATTATTAAATTAATTATAGAATTATAAATAGACATTTACATTTTACAAAAATACGAATACATAATTTATCATTTTATTACATTTATTTAATTAATCTATGTTATAAATATATCATGCTCTCATTTATGAGATTCATAAATTTTATTTATACTTCAATAGGTGAGGAGATTATTCTAATAGCCGCATTACTATTCTAAATGGTAAAATCACTATCCCAATGGTCATTTTAATATTTAATAGTATATAATTATTTGTTTAAGCTATAAGCCATCAAATAAATTGATTTGATTTTAGAAGATAAATATGGTAAAATATTGGGGTGTTATATTTTCCCCTCGTTTAAGAAATTGAATCCACCAAAGTTTAACCATGTGATTGGTAATAATGGACTTGTCATTTTAAAATACCCTTGTGGAAATCCCGCATCATCAACAGGGCTGGTAAAAACAACATGTTAATGGAGGGAATGGACAATGCGATAGTCACCACAATACTAAGTTTCCCTATAGGTGAAAATTTGTGGGAAATTAAAACATGGGAATGAAAGCAAATATGACTACCACATTCTGATGGAGAGTGATATATATAGTTTTCATCAAAATATCTACCTTCCAAAAAAGGTTAATTTGTAATCAGTTAAAAGACCATTGATTTATTTTTAATAAAAGTAAACAAATGATATTTTTGTTACAAAAATAATTTTCCTAGAGTGGAGGGTTTATTTTACCATCCAAATAAGCACTTGATAAAATTAACATATTTTATTTATTCAATTTCATAATTTCATCCTTTTGTTTTTATTCGATCCATCTCTCCTTAATTTCTTAAATATAGAGATGTATATTTAAGAAAAAAATTATGCTGGAATCAATTTTTTGAATCATAAGATCCTCAAGTCATTCTATCAACATTTAAATATTTACTGAAATAAAAAAATATTTCATAGGTTATCCAACATGAAAAATATTTATTTAATATTAATCAATAATATCATTAATCCATTCCATAAGTAGGTAACCTTAAGACTCATCCAAAATATGCCTATCACAATTCAAATAACCAAAATTTAAAAGGTCACAAAATTTCTCAAATCAAAATAAAAAAATATTTCCAAAAATTATGTAGCTCTTATTATCAGAAAAAAAATATATGAATACCTTTATCCCCTTTAAAACCTTATGAAATATGAATGATTCAAAGAGTAAAATTTCAGGTTGTTGAATATATTCCTAAAATTCAAACATGTAATAATTCCATCATAACAAAAAACACCTTCATGCTCACCAATACTATCCAATCACCATCTATTTATTATTCTCTCAACATCAAGTGAATATTTTTGGTTATCTTTCCCAAGTCACATGTTTTCAAGAATATAAAATTACAAAAGAATTTCTTCACTTGATTACTGGTGTTATTCATCACATGCTTAATTTCATAAAGAGAAATTACTGCAGTACAATACCTATACATCTTATGATTCTTATAACCATACCATTATACTAAAAAAACAAAATTATTGAATCCACACACAATAATATTAATCATTCCTCTTCATACATGGTAGTATCTTAATCTTGACCATGATCCATTATACAATTTTGGGTTATATTCCTTTGACGATTTTGGAATTTATTTTCATAGTGTCCTATATCCTTTATGTTGAATCATTGTACATAGGAAACTTTTTTCATACCCTTTAAGTCACAAGTAAAGTGACATTTCTCTCCACACTTATATTAAACTGACATTCCTTAAAAGAAAATACCATGGGTTTTCTTTACACAATTATCACATGTGGGGACATTTTTCTTTACCTTCATTCCATTATCCAACATTTTCATAGCTGTATTCTTGTTCTCATGATTCCCTAAAAATCTATAATACATAGATAATTATTTCTTTTTATCATTATCATATGATATTATATCCTAATTTGAGGAGAATGATTGGGATATTTTTTCCCTTTGACAGTTTGGAAAGACCATAAAATATTTTATCCTATTTTCTCTTTGGATCATTTTCATTAGTGTGGTTCTCAATCTTACTACTAGGTTCCATTTCTGAATGATGACATATACTAGATTAGATGTTATCATTATAAAACAGAATGTATAATACCAAAAATAGTGAAATAGTTATCATAAATTGAAAATTTAATTCATAGATAATCTCATAAACATGGTTTTTGGGATGTAATTCTATAGTTATCATGAATGTCTATGTTTGGGTTGTGTTTCCTATATTTATAATTCCTAAATAGAGTCCCCTATGATTCTATTATTGTTTCTTTGATACCAACTATAATAACCCCGACCCCAGTAGCTGAGAGTCTGTGGTTATTATACTATAATGTAATATATTCAAGAGATCGCATAACTAAGGATGGATCAGTTTAGTAGTCTTGAATAACTAGATACATACTTGTTACCCTCATTACATTGGTAATTAAAAATAGAACATAATAATTTAAAATAAACTACAACCATGAAATTTATTCAAATATTTTATTTTGATAACCAGAGGAGGGGAAAAAAATAAAATGGTTTTCTCAAATGCTCAGTAAGGGTTTGGTTTAGCGCAATATAACTTGAATCAATAACTATAATCAATATTGAATGGTAAATAACAAAAAACCTCATTCCAATCAATAAACTGAGAATGAAAATTCATCTATATATTTTATCATAGTGAAAATCCTCTGGATAATAATAGCTAAATTCTAAATGTTGGAAATTATTAATTATTGGATATCATGCAGCTGAAACATGAACCATTATAACTTTAAGATATTGCACAAGATGGTTTATGTATATGTGTTGAAACCCATCTAATTTTTCTTGGACTTAAATAAAAATAATTTTTCACCAACTAATTTTATATCATGAGACTTCCAATGCATCATGGGGCTTGAATTAACCAGTCCCAAACCCATAGGGCTTATAATAAATAGTTTCCGCCTAATGTCATACTGGTCAAAATAATTACTCATTTATTGATTTAATTAAAAAATAATGTGCCTTATCATCAAATATCTGTATTAAATAAAAGATAAAAAATTTATCAATATTTCTGAAATTAGTCAAATAACTATCATGTTAAACACGATATGATAAAATGGAATACATATTAGGAAATAATAATATCCATGAAATAATGAATTTAAAAGTATAAATAGGCATAGATCATGATAAATTATGTCTAAATGAAATGAAAACATATAAAAAGAGTGTTTAATAAGATTTAGAAAAGAGACACTTTAGTGTGGTATAAGGGATAACATTAAAGTGTCTTGATGAGGAAATGTTAGTTTTTAATTATTAAATGAGTGATTTTAGGAAACTAATGGTGGATTAAAATAGATTTTGGAGTGTATTTGAAAATGGGTAATAAATTTGGATGCTCCCTTTAACTGAGTTTCCTTATCGGGATGAATTAAAAATGGACCCTTTTAAGAACATGTATTTCACATAAAATAAGAATGAATTGACCTGGAAACATAATTTTGGAACATGTAAATAGAATTTTTAAGCAAAAACAATAAAAATAAATAATAATTACATTGGGATAAAGGTAGATAATGAACAACCCAATAGTAAATTTGAATGTTCTGAGAGATCCCTTACTATTTTGTAATCAATCAAATCATATTCCTCCTAAAATTAATAATCATAGAACAAAACATTGAATACCATGTATATAAATGGATTAATGATATAATATATCAAAGTGAAAAAATACATAAATCAGACACAATAAATAAGTGTTGAATAAGGCATATCTCATAGAAATAAAAGTGAAATGAGAATCCCCTTATCTTATGTTTAAAATCATTTTCCACTGGTACTTAATGTACTAGAATATCAAATTTGATTTATTAATTAATTTATCCATAGAATTTTATACATTTATTTTATTTAGTATAATTTGATTATGTTAATATAATATCTTTTTATTAGTTATAGGATTCACATTTTTCTTTTTAGGAGTGCATTTTTTGGTTTTCTAGATTTATTTTCTTGTCTAGAAGCATGGATGTTCAAGTAAAATTGGAATAATTTTATAGAATTGAAATTAAATGTTATTAAGGAAAATATATAATTTTAAATTATTTTATTTATCATTTGGTTATATGGTATGAGGATGACTCATTATATAAAATGTTAATGAAAATGATTTAATTTATTTTGGCAGTTTTTATGACTATCACAAAATTATATCATTTTATTTGATGTAATGTTTATATATTGGTTCCTTAAAATTATATAACTTATATTATGTATTATAAAATATTATTTTACAAAAATAATGGGTTTATTAGGAAAATTTAAGGATGTAATTGAAAATGAAAATGCATTGTCCATGATGGTGGTAAATCATTACATCAGAGAACATGTTTTCATTTTTGGAATAAAAGAAAGAGGAGAAGGAATTTTATGGTGGATATAAAATTAAAATAAAAAAATCAAAGTATATATTTGGTAATAGAATTATCGTTCATGTTTTTATAGAGAAGTTAAGGAGTTAAAATAAAAATAATTAAATTAAATTAAAATATAATGAAAGATGATTTTACCTCTTTTATAACATCTCCTTGATAACCTCCTTATGGAACATAAGATTTCTATTTTGGTGAAAACATACAGAACAATACATGGGGAAGAGGTATGGGAGAAGAATCAGGTTTAATATAAGCAATATCCAAATCATATAAGCTATGAGGATAAGAGGTGGGATTTACAGGGAGAACGTAGGGGTGTTTTTGATTATTTAATTAATTTGTTTTTTTGGCTCAATAATATCAATAGAAATAATTCTTGAGGCCAATTATTGTAACTAGTGAATGGGAGTTAGAACTTGTGGTTCTTACAAAATCCATAAATCATCCATGCCTCAATAATTCATGTATTTAGCTAGTACCGTAAATTACAACATTTCACTATCCACTAAAAGTTAAAATCTTTTAGAAAAATAAAAAAATCACCATAATAAATTTTTAGCATGAAGATTTTAAAAATGGAATCCATTTTTTAAAATTAATTTTATAAATATGATACATTTAATTTTTTATTAAAATATTCATTTTTATAAAAATACCTATTTTATAATTATAAATTTTTTTATGACACATCGAAAAATTAATTAAGGTCTCATACAATTATCTTATGATCATAAGACAAAAAGATATTAATTTATGTATCTATTTTATGAAAATATATTTTTTAAATTATTATATTAATTATAAAATTATAAATAATCATTTATGTTTTATAAAAATACCAACACTTCATTTATCATTTTAAAAAATTTATTTACTTATTCTGTGATATAAAAATATTATAGTTTCATTTTTTTGATGCCTAAATTTTATTTATACTTTCATAGATGTGTTTATTATTCTAATGGTTGCATTACTATTTCTAATGACCACATTAATATTTCAACATTTATGTTAATATTTAATAGTATATCATGGTTTATTTAAGATATAATCCGCAATATGTATCATGTACATAGTATTAATGACTATATAATTAATTTTCCATGAAACTGACTGACCACTAGACATGAAACATATTGATATGGTATAGGCCTCTCATAATTTCTTGATTCTCTTAAAAGTATACACCATGTCACTGAATACATCTCATTTTATTCACCTATCTGATAATATAATCGCATGTCACTTGTTTTAGATATAGACCACATTATATATGAAACAAATAAGCATGGACATGTATTTCTTCAGTCTAATTCCATAAAGGACTACATGTTTTTTCATTTTATACAAGTGGAAAAATACCATCTTGGTTGTGATCTGAGCAATGACATGTTTAGAAACATACCCAACCACCCCCTGATTAGATAAGTTCATATAAAGACCTCTTATAAGTAGGGTATGAAAATATTAAGGTTCCCATGAGTGTTATCTCTCCAACCTCAGGTAACATGGGGTGTTTATAAGCATAAAACCCTAAATATATTTATGACTAGATGAAATTACCGGGGATATACTTTAGCAGTTCCATCAAAGTAATAAGTCTTTACATGTTACCTGATGAATCTAGCCATCATATCGCACATACAACCAATTTTATAGAGTAAAACATTATATTCATGCTAACATTTTCATTTCACCATAACCCATAAAACTTTTGAAGATCCTTAATAAGGGAAACATTAAGGTTGTACTTTGAGGGGATTATATATTCAACATTCATGTTAAATAATTTAGAGAACACATAAATTTTTATAATCTGAGATTTCTTTAATAATAACTTATTACATTTACAACTGTTACTTCAATATCTTAAGTATTTCATACCAAGAGATTCACCATGAACCTCATTATTTTTAAGAAATAATAGTTTCATCAATTAATCCACTACGTTTTCCTTTGTAGCAATGCAAATGATCTTTAAATTTACCATCTTAAAGATCTCTTATGTAATATGGTATTTTTGAGGGATGTGTTTGGTCCATTGGTGAGATCGGGGTTCCTTAGTTTGAGAAACAACCCCATTGTGGTCTAAATTTAGCTTAATTTCTCCGTTGATGTTAGGATAATATGTTCAAAAATGAATGTCTTGATCCAAAAATCTTCCTTCACTACATCAAAGGTATATATGTACTCTTAATTTAAGGTTGAGTCTATTATAGTGGCGAGTTTGGAACCCTTCTAACTGATAGCTCCTCCATTAATGAATAACGTGAATCTTGATTGTGATTTCATATCATCTATTTTATATAGACAACTAACATATGTGTATCCATTTTCACAAATCACATCCTATCCTCCAATTATTAAGAAGATATTATTAGTCCTTCTCATGTACTTAAGAAGGTTATTCACAATAATCTAGTGAATTCCACTAGGATTGGATTGGTATCTACTTATTATGATCAAATCAGAAGAGACATCAGGTCAAGTACACAACATGGAATATATGATAGATCCTATATAGGATACATAAAGAATCATATCAATCCTTTATAAATGCTTGAAAGGATCTTTAATCTATATAATATACATGGAAAGAAACATTGGAAAAGACCCCTTTTTGGAAAACCTATTTATCAGTTTGAAAATATATGTGTTTTGGTTCAATCTAAGATACATTTTAGATTTATATTTTTGGATCTTCATACTGAGTAATTCAAAAGCTTCACCCCTGTATTTCATTGAGAAACATGTATCTATTAAAAAATTCCTTGAATGAAGTTTCTGGACATCATTTAGGATAATAATTACTTCATCAAGATAAAATATTAGAAAAACTATGATTCTACACCAGACTTATTATACAGACAAGAATAATCAACATTTTTCATGAAACCCAAATAATTGATTATATCATCAAAACAGATATTCATAGAATGAGAATCTTGATTCGGTCCATAAATGGATCATTGCAAATTTTAATCCTTATGAGTCTCATTTGGAAATTAAAAACCCTTAGGTTGTATCATTAATACACCCTATACTAATTTACCATTAAGGAATCCAGTTTCAACATCCATATGATATATCTCATAATTATAATGAGATGATATGGATATAAAAATCTAAAAGGAAATTATCATTGCAATAAGTGAAAAGGTCTCTTTATAGTCAATACGATGAATTTTTTTTGTAACCTTTAGACACCAAGTGTGATTTCTTGGTAGACACACTACCATCTACATCCTGTTTCATGCATTAAATTCTCTGAAACTTTATGGGACTTACCGTTTCATGTTCTTCCACCAAGTTTCGAACATGGATAGTGTACTTGGAGTTTATCTCAGAATCTATGGATTTTATCAATTTATCAGAATCATAACTGTAAATGGCTTTATGGTAAGTGTTAGGTTACTCATTTATTAACATTAACTCATCATCATTTTTATGTTAAATACATATCTCACTATCTATTGGTAAATACTAATAGGTCATCGAGGTTCATGTGTAACTGAAGTTGCTTTTTATTCTACAACTCTTTTTGGAACTCATATAACCTCTATTTGAGGAACACATCATATTTTTTGGTCTTGAACTTATCCATGTTCAAATTTCCTATAAGTAAAAACTCAAGTCATTTTTTATTTGTCATGGAAAACACTAGTATAATCCATAAACATGTTGTGTTCAACAATATTTTAGAGATAGTATCCCTTAGTGTCTTTGGGATGTCCAATAAATTAGCATCTTTATAACTTAAGTTCAATATTATTATTTATCCCAATGGACATGAATTGTATTTTCTGTCAATAAAGGGTCAATATTTATTGAATATTATATGAATATGTGAATTTAAGAACCATATGGAATGACTATTCTCTATATAAAATGTGGTAATTATTCAACTAGTCTTAAATCTTAAGGACATGTGTGTTGGTGTTTAAGAACTGACACATTATTATAAAAAATTAATTTAGATTATGGCCATATGTGAAAGAGTACATGATTTTTTATTGTGTTGGATGTTTCTATGTAGGGAGATCTATTTTGGTTCTTATTTCGATTGGTGTTGTTAAGACGGTTTGTATCCTCCTTAGCAACTTTGCTCGCCTCCCCCTGGTGGGTTTGGTTTTCTGGTTCAGTTTTTAGTTTTTTTCTACCAATTGTTCTTTTTGGTTTTGGATGGCCTATTTTTGTTTTCTTTTATGGATCCAGTTTCTCTTTTGGGATAATTTTCATCGACACTAATCACAACCCATGCTCTGGAAATATCTACCCCAACTTCTAGTATGGCGTCAGCCGAAGATGTTATCTCCATAGTTCTAAGACTCGATGATGGGATGGTTGACATGGGCACTATTCAGGGTGGAAATGGGATGGGTGGTTTGTGGCCTACTATATTCCCTTTAATTTGGGTGGTTCTAGTATTGGTCTTGGTTCCTTGTCCAGCCTGCTTATAGGAACCTCTGGGTTTAGTCTACATAGTTTTGGTTCTCACATAACGTTAAAGTTATTTTATTTGAAAATATAAAAAAAATTGGTTGTGAAGAAGGAATATTTTTCAAAATTCAATAATTAATAATTATATATATATATATATTTGGTGATTTTTATATAAAAAATATGTCTAAACACATAAGACACAAGGTCCATCTAAATATTTTATTGTGGGAGATATATTAATCACAAGGGAGATTCACCCCTCGTAAGAATGTATGGTGGAATGAGTGAGCTGTTGTGGGATGGAAGGTGGATACATAGTAACCAGAAGCACATGCATGGTTAAGAACACATGTAGGTGGGAAAGTGGGACCGTGTAAATAGGTGATACCCATGTGAAAACCATGTGTGAGGTGTTGTTATAGGAGTAGACTCTGGTCTACTCACATTGATCCATTTAAGAGACTAGTTTAATTATGAATCATGGCTCAATTCAACAAATAATCAATGTGGGATTCAGTTTGATGGGAAAATATAGATCTAACTTTAAATGATTTATAAAGAATGAGTTCTCTCTAATGAGATTTATTTGGAGCACATCGATCTACACGAGTGTTTTTTCTTCAAACCTTAATCCTCATGGTTTCCACATGCATAATGTTATTAACAGTTGATCGTGTTCTATGATAAAACCGATGAAGTGAGAAGCGCTCTATCTAACCGAGGACCATGTATACATATGTTAAAATTTAAGAGAAGTGTAGAATGAAAGAAATGAAGGATTTCATGAAGAGAAGTGGTATCACATGAAAACTGATCCAACAGATGAATCCATTCCTAGAATCAACATGTCCTCATGTGAAAAATGTATCGCAAGAAGATTTTATCTTAGGAATCTTCTATCATTTGATTACTTAAACATTTTTCTATTAATTATCCAGTAAGGATTCCCATGAATATTGATCAGATTAAGAAATGAACTAATGTGTCCCATCATTAAGAGAATATATCATGTGATCATGTGATTATTTTTTCACTCTGTGATGCTTGAAATCGAGAGAGTTTCAGCATATATTTAGATATCAAGATCATCAAGAGACCTTCAGTCACCATGAAAGCCATAGGAGAGGTGGCATAAATTTTCCTAGAAATATTAAGGATGTTATGGTAATGTGAATATTCCATTTGAATAATTTAAAGAGATATTTTGATCAAATAAAATAAGCATAAATGTATATTGATGTGTAAAGAAGAAATAATATACATGATCTAGTCATGAAAAGGATAACATAGGGACTATCCTAGTCCCAAAATGAAAAAGAATCACCCACAAGCCATACCAGGCTTTCATAAAGGTATAATTTTTTTTGTGACACATTGATTGTAATTATAAATAGAATTTATTAAACAATGATGTTTGACACACAATTTTTTTTTTGTGAAGAATAATTAATATCACATGAAGGAAGTGTTCTTGAAGATGACAAATCAGGTAAAAATCTATTTTTTATGTGAAAATCTTGACACAATATTAGACAAAAAAAATATTTTTATGCTGTGAAAGCATTCCATAAAACCTCAGTGTCAATATTTAATTTCATTTAGAAGGAACATAAAATAGTGATTAAGAAAAAGGGTTATGTGGAATATTCAAGATATATGAATTCTTTCATGCATGCATGTATTAAGTAGAGGCTTCAAAGAAAAATCATTTTGAGATTGTAAAATATTATTCTGGAATAAAATTATATTTAATAACTTGTGTTAATCACTTACAAAAATTTATTTATGGTTGATATTCATCTGAATAATGATTAATTTAAGCTCACAAAATTGTAATGATTGAGTATGCTGATCATATATTATGATCAGAGGCTATTTGAGAAAGACCACCAACTGTAACTCATCAGGTGAAAATGATATTAATGATTTTTACAAGAGAACATAATATATAGAAAGATCATAGAGTGGTATGAACATCTATTACTGAATATCCAACTAGGAGGTTGAAGAGATCATCCTATATTGGATCTCGCCTTGAAGAAGGAAGGATACTATGTAATGAAGTATAAAGACCACATTCTGGGAATAAAGTGTGTGGAGGATAGTGTGGAATCTCGTAACATTGTGTGAAGAAGTATAAAGATAATACTATGTAGAATAATGAGATAGAATGTAATGTGAATCTATTTTAGTGACTGTAATTGATTCATATAGTATAAAATCTATGTTGGGGGGATTAACCAACATGAGAAGGAGTAGACTCACATTGAGATCAATCACTATAAATCATTATGTTCAATGTTTTTATTTACTGCATCATTCAAGGAGAGGATATTTGAAACAAGGAGAGTGGATTGAGTCTTTCATTGGACACAAAGGTTGAATTGAAATGTAACTATTTTTAAAAAAAAAGGGATCACTAATTCACCCCCTCTTAGCGATCTCAAAATGATCTGAGATCTAGAATTTGTATCAGAGTAACAGTAACCTTTGAATGATCCATTAGTATATTGATAATCAAGATCATTAATTATTTTATTAGTAGGGGTTTCTAGTATTTGATGGAAATGGATACCAAGGATGGATGAATTTTTTTTACCATACTTACTATCATTGGTTGTAGAAGTAATAGATACAAGAATTTTAGGATTTCTACCTTATGATGACAATTATTCAATGAATTTTATAGATAATAAGAATATGGGATTGTATTGAGATGCTTATTATACTCTATTTATTTCACTATTTGAAAATATATACAATAAATTCATGGGAAAAACAATTATTAAGGAGATTTAGGAAAAATTAACTATAGTTATCAGATAAATATAAAACTTAAGGAGGAAAAAATTAAAAGTGTAGAGAAATTTATTTGAGGATATAAAAAATGATAATGTTGAGAGTATTGATGACTAATTTACAATATAAAATGAGAGTGTTAGTAAAATCATAGGTTTTAGAAAGAAGTTCTATGACTCAATAATTCTAAAGAAGTTGATCATAAACATTCTATATAGATTAGATCCAATGTTTTCTACAGTGGAAGACCAATAATATATTTCATTGTCTAAAATTCACTATATTCTCATAGAATAGAAAATGATAAAAACAAAAAACATTAAAAAGAATGAAAAATATGTGCTGGATTTTTTAATCCATGATAAATGGTAATAGAAAATATATATGAAAAAAAGAGTTAAGTGATTCTAAAGATTATGAAACTGAGAAGGATTTATTTTAAATATTACCCTTATTTAAAAATATGTATAAGAAAGGTAGAATATGAAAATTACATTACACATTAAAGATTTGAAATAGTAATAGTGTTGTACATTTTTCATATGAATGTATAAAGAAGAAATATAATGTCACTCAGAATAATAAAGATGAAGAACAATTTGAAGATAAACCTATCAAAAATTGAAAAGGCGACTATGGGGAGAAAAAAAAGAATTTATCAAGGAAAATAGAATAAATTTTATGAGAACGAAAGTTAAGGAATATTTTCTTCATTATTTTGTTGGGAAAAATATAAACAATGTTCTGGAAAATATTCATGTTTAATGGGAAAATTTGAAAAAACTAAAGACTCTATTAAAGGTGTAGAAGGTGAAGAGAGAACTAAAATAAAACTGTTCTTAAAAGATAATCTAGAATCTAATCTAGAGAATCATCTGAAACTCAATAAGGCTAAAATTAATCCGTCCAAAGAGAATGGGGGGAATGTTATGAAAGAAGAGGCACATCTAAATGAGATAAGGTAATATATGAAGAAATTATCTGATTTAGGAAGGAAACTAAAGGTTTTTAAAGAATAATAACTTGGAAGAGAAGAGAATAACAAGAATAAAATTACATTCATTGAAGAAAAAAAAAGTTAAACATGTTTAATATAGAGTAATATTAAAATACATTGAATGTTATTTAAGAAATACTTTCTAGGAAATAGGAATAACTTTCAAAGACACAATCTATCCCCCTTTCCTCACAAAGTGAGTTGAATGTAATAAAAAAAGACTAAACCAAAGTTGTTAAGATTATGATAGAATATTCTAAATATGATGAGAATATTTTTCCTTAGAAAATGATTTTTCCCACACCTAATTAATCTAAACACAGATATGTAATTTCAAACAGCTTATGTAAAAAAGCTAAGACTACATCTGGATAGATTGAAAGAAAAAATGAGAAAACATCTTCCACAAAGTAAGAGTGTATTACTTCATCCAGAAGGTTTCCTCCTAATAAGAAAGAGTCACAATATTTTAAATGATATTAACAATAATCAATATATAATAACTACTATCAGTATGTAATATCAATGTTAATAGGGTAAAACTCTTATTATAGATTGTTGGGTTGTAATATCTGACGTTTGAACTTATAGTTATTCGAAACCATGGATTTCGGTATCATTTCAAGAGGAGTTTTATATGGAATTTTTAACCAAAGAAACCAAATATTTTCAAAATAGACCATTTATAACATTTTAAAAATAATTACCCTTTTTAAATAATTATTTTAACTCATTTTTTGAAAAGTGAGTAAAATGATACAAACTTTAAACTGTTTTTGGAGAATAACATTTCTATGATCTTGATGTACTAGGTATGTTCATCCTGATTAGTATGTAATATTAAATATTATTTGAGTTTTCAATTTTAAATAACAATGAAAAATATTTTGATAGGGTTTTAAAAGAAATTTTTTTCCATTCTTATGGTTTTCAGGTGACGTTTTTGACTCTCGAAATAAAAGGTTCAGTCATAATTTTAGGATTTTAGTCAAAACAAATTTTATATAAGAAAACTATTTTGAAATAATAAATTTACATAATTTAATAAAATTTATAAGAAAAAAAAATTCAATTTTTTATGAAATGAAAATTAATTAATAATTTTTTTCATTAAATAAATTTTTCTTTCTTCATGTGCTTTTAAATTAATACAAGTATATACTACATGCTCCCCCAAACTTATAACTTCTCTCAAAAAACTAATATTAATATAAAATAATTTTTACCAAATTATAAAATTTAAAAAATGTTCAAATATATTATAATATTTTAGAAAATTTGTTATATATCTTAATGTGTAGTTAAAAAATCATTAAGAAGTATGCATGATGTGAGTAAAATAGTTCAATATATTTATTCATAAAATACAATAATTGAGTGGAAAAATATTAATAGTTTTAATAAATGTATAATTAAATTTTAAATAAATAACATTTTTTTGTTTCTCTCCCCCTGTCTAAAAATTTTATTTCATTTGAATCAACTGTTAAAATAGAAATGAATTTCTTCTTGAATTATCAATTCCAATTCTGATGAACATTCCATTGAAAATAATATAAAATATAAATATAATAAAATTACATAATTTTCCTGAAAGAACCTAATGATATTACAATGAAGTCCAATGGTGCATACTTTCAAAGAATTAAATATAAATTCCCTTTAGTACCCATATGCTTTTGGGTCTGGAAGTATTTGAAACTAAAGACTTAGGTAACCAAATCTATTTTTTTGAGTAGATACTTTATAATTAAAGCTTGATAATTGTTTTAAATAATAAAAATTCTTAATACCACAAATTGGAGGTTTTCAAAAATATCATTCATTATAATAATGATCATTTATTCCACATTGAAAACATTTAATAGTATAAATTCCCATTATATTTTAAATAGAAGCAAAATAAATTCTATAGAATTTAATATTTTATCCATTGCTACCAATACCATGTTTTCATTTATGAATTTTATTTCTACAAAGAATTTTATTTAAATAGTTATCTCCTCTAATAAGAATTCCATGGGATTTTTTAACGTATTAACTTTTTCTAATAGCTCTTTAATTTTATTTTCATAAATAGAACATGAATTGTTTAAAAGGATAGTCCTTAATTATAAAATATAGTTATCCAGACATTTTTATCAATAGAAATAACATCATATAATTTTTAATATTTTCTATAATATTTTATTAAATATCATAATTTATCTTAAATAATCAAAAAATATTTATTTTGTTAATCATAAGTAAAATTTAATGAATCCAAATTTTGAGAGTAAGAAGTGTTTACCGCATCAGCATGATCCATAAAACATAGATATAAAAAAAGTTCATTCTCAAATTTTGAGTTTATAATGGATTCACTAATTAAATCATAATTATAACTCCAGTTAGTCTTCATGAATTTATTAACTTTTCTTTATAATGGGATTTCCATTTAGCTTTAGCCACTTAATAGTTAGACTTTATTTGACCTTTCTCCTTACATTCATAGAATCTACCTTCTTTATTCATTTTCATTATCTTATTGTATATTTTTTCAAATATTTTTGAAAGATGGGATATCACTTTATAGGAATATAGATAAATTGAATCATATGATTCATCCATTTTTGTTTTAAGTTCAACATCATCATTACTGTAGAAATGTGATTTTTATCTTTGGCTTTCATCTCAACTTCATACACCATCAAGATGCCAATAAGTTATATCATTTAAGTTCTATAACTATTATGGATTGATAAATAACATAAAATATTCTATTCCACTTATATGGTAAAACTATGACTACCTTTAAATATTAGATCAGTTGTTTAATTGAATTTCCCAAGGGAGAAATATCGCTGACAACTTCCGTCAATCTTCCATTTCTCGAAGTGATGCTTTCATATTCATGCATCTGTGATGTATCAAATTTCAATTTTTTAGTATTTCTTCTTAGTTTTATGATATTATCAGTTTCTTTATACAAAAAAATGGTCTTCCACATCATACATGTAGTATCACATTGAGTAACTCAACTAAATCCCAATGTTCTTAATCCACAAAAAATAAAATCCATAGCTATTAAATTAAGATCATATTATTTTTATTGATCATCATTATATTTTTCTATATCTTCTTCAATGATCTTATAGTGCTTGACTACTTTTATAAAAACTCTTATTATGTTATTTTTTAAATACTTAATAATGCATTTTTTCCTACATCCAAAACTATCATCATTAAAATAAGGTTAATGGATCATCGACATACCTTCTCGAAGATCAAAAATAATGACTTATCTCCACCTATATCTTTAACAATGAATTTTAAATAAATATAATCACTTGAGTATAAATTCTGATTCTAATTCTTGGTATCATGTATAATTAGTATAATCTTCATGTATTTATAAAAAATAAATATATTAAATGTCTACCAACCTATAATATCTGTTTTTGTGTTGGAATGAAAAATAAAAAGACACAAGTGGGGGGGGGGGGTGAATTGTATCCTATTCAAATATTGAAAAATAAAATAAACAACATACCTCTTAAAACTAATCAATCCTTTATTTTCCCCTCAATTATGAGTAAAAAGGTGTAATATAAATCAAAAAATGATAAGTCATGATGATGTATAGTTGTTTAGGTTATAAAGATCCCATATTCCACTCTAATAACACCCTCTCTATGAGCTTGGTAATTTTGATTACAAGGCCCTTTTTTTAGATAGCACTACAACTGATTGCTGATAGTTTACACATACCATCAAGGATTTTATAGAGATTTATAATTTTTTACAAGGAATCAAAAATCCACAACTTAGTACAAGAAAGAGTCACTTCACCATGACTGAGTACGATAAGTAGAAACTTCAATAGTAAATATATTAATTTAAATATTGTTGAAACAACTTTGACCCAAATTTATAGAAGAAACTAAAAAAAGAACATGAGATTCAATAAAACACAATATTAGAATATTATTCAATGTAAAATAGGATTTATTTGAACAATATTATAGAAAAACCCATGATTATGAACACATATGTATGGATATAAAGTGCATCTCTGAAGGTGATGACAAATTATTATTTTCTAATGAAAATCTTATCTCTAGAATAAGTAACTCTCAATATTTATCATGATTGTCGAATTTATTAAATTCAAAAATCTCCATTAATATCAAAGGATAAATAATGAGGATATGAATTTAAAATGTTCAAATAAAGTCATAATAACCCTTAGAAATAATTATTTTTAATATGTTTAATATGAGCATTTGAATTATTCATTAAACAGCTTTAAAGTGATATTTAATTCAGGCGATGTCATTGTTGAAAACACATATATAATCCATAATTCAAAACACCATAATTCACCTAATAAAACATAGTGTTTCTTTGTGTAGAAATAATCTTTAAAAGTTCAGTTTACAATTTACAGTTGATTATAAAATTAGGAATAACAAACCATACATTTGTTCCTCAAAGTTAGGGTTTCTTATAAAAGTAGGCTTATTGATCCATATATTCATTCAAAACATTGAGTAATACATTTTATGTATAGCCTGTGTTTTTTCTACCCCATGTTTGTAATTAATATATGGATCATGAACCATAGGTTTTTCTTAAAACTTTGGGGATGAATATTTTTTCTATACGTCTTATAAACACATCCAGAATACCTATACTTTGAGAAAAAAATAACCATACATTGGATTAAGGACTGATAATACTTCCAAAATAAAATAATTATTCTGATGAATTATATCTTGAAATTCACTTAATATAACTTCAATATCAATATATTTGTGGGTTTTTGTTAGAATCAAAATAAAAAATAAATTAACAAAATTTTATTGGTCAACACATGCCCAAAAACAGTTGTATGAGTGAAAATTTCAAAAATAATTTAAAATTTAATTTACCATATGGGAAAAATTTTGAAGTGAGACCTAAAATGGAGTTTCAAGAGTTGAAATACCTTATATTTTTGTTTCTATATGAGTAATGTGGCTCAAAGGTTATATCAGGTGTTCGTGTGTGCCTTAGGAGATTTGTGTTCAGAATAGAGAGTTTAGGAGTACTATGAAAAGAGTGCATGGTTTTAAAGAAACCGTGCTAAAACATGATTCTGTATGTCTTTTTAGTTCATTTTCAATTAACCATTATTAAGTTTCATATTTTGAACACGGTTTGGGGTAAATTTTTAGAGCTAATGGAAAAACTATGTGAGGTGGTGGAGATCTTGAGGCATGTTGTATGGTCTACACATTGTTCCAGAAAATCCATTTTCCTTTATATAGGTATTAGGTAGTGATGAAAACATTGGCAGTGCATGGTTTGACTCATCATTCATTATAACCGTGCAAGGCATCTTGTAATTGTCAATGAAGGGAACACAGTTAGCATTGGAAAACCATGTGAAAAACCCATGTAACATCCAATAAATTTAATAAAAGGAAAAAATGACTAAAATTTTCTATTGGGTTATTTAACCACTCCATCCACTTCCTTACCAATTAGAAATTCCCAGACTAAGGGTTCCCGAACCCTTTCCCCCCTCTCCAACTATTCATTTGGGGTGTGTTTATGGATATATTTGGGAATTTTGAGGTTAGTTTCACCCTCTGAAACCCTGTTATGTCTTACTTATTCTTCCTCTATAACTTTTGTGTTCTACAGTTCAGGTTTTATCAAACATCCCACTAGAGATTGCTGAAATCATCTATTCCTCATGGTGATTTTGGTCATCTTTCATTAATAAGATCTTTTGATTAATTCCATACATTATTGTATGGTGTTTAATTATAGTCTATGTTTATGGCGAGTTTCCTTAGGTTTACTCTAACGAATTAAATTAATTTATTTTTTAATTGTGGTGCCTCTTAGGTATTTTTTGGGGAATGGTTTTGACATTCCATTATAGACCTCCATGGTGGTTGCATATATTCTCAATAAGAGGTGAATGATCATCGAGTTTTCTATCATTTTACTAATTTTGGTTTTAATTAATTAATTAATTAATATTATAATGATTAATTAATTTTTGTTTCTTTCCATGATGTTATCTCTTGTATGGTAAATATGATCCCATTTGGACATAGAGAAGTTTAGATAAGGCTTGTATGAGACTTGGAAATGACATCATGATTTGTAAATGTTATATAAATATTCATTGATGAAGTGGGTGGTCCCAGAGATTAACCCACAGAATTAATAGTTTATTTACATGTGTATGTGGTATGTGCATTAAATCCCATGCATGGGGTGCTTCCATAATTGTTTTGAGTAAGTGGGTTTTGGATTCAAATATGTACCTTATACATTCCATGGATAAAATTGGACTACCGATTTTACCTTAACCCATTGGGTGCACCACTTCTT
This sequence comes from Viscum album, assembly GCA_963277665.1. Classification (NCBI taxonomy): domain Eukaryota; kingdom Viridiplantae; phylum Streptophyta; class Magnoliopsida; order Santalales; family Viscaceae; genus Viscum; species Viscum album. The sequence goes on along the minus strand of OY728139.1, from coordinate 1,493,020,103 downwards.
GAAAATAGAAAATTGGGGTTTAAAAGGGTTATGTAAGTGGTTTATGAGCCTAAAAAACATACTCTTGTTTGTTGTATTGGTTTAAGGTATTAGAGATACTTGGTAGGGCTTGAAAATAAATGTTCGAAAATATGTTGAAAAAATGAATGGTATTATTTTATGTTTCAATGATTATGAGAGACCTATGATGCCTTTAAAATGTATTAAAACATTTGTGTTGGGTTTTGGATCAATTTTCGGTTTCAATGGGGGAAAATGTTTAAAGTGGTTATTATTTTTAAATGGGCTGTTTACCTCTAAGTAATTTTTAAAATGGGGTTTCGATGATTTTTAGTTGTTGATTTTAAATGTGTATATTTTTTACAATTTAGTAAAAAATAAATTTATGGATCTTTTGAAAAGGCTTTAATGGGAAGGAAGGCTACGGACATGACTTTATGTTAAAAAGAAAGACAAATATTTTAAGGATGTATTAAAATTGTTTTATATGAATGTATGAGATCCATAATTTCCTAAAGAGTGTTGGAGTGGTGTTTTGAAATATAAAAGTGGATTTCCATACTAAGACTTATTGGGTGGTAATGGCCCATTGGGACCTTATTAAGGTTTTAATGAAGGTTTTTTGAGACCATTTTCAATGTTTTGAATGTTCGGGATATTGAACCTTAGTATTGTAGAACTTATGGGATGGTTTAGGCACGAAATCGATGCTCTAGGAAATCTTATTATGATGATTAGTTCTGGATGACTGACATAATGCTCTGTATCCAAGCTTAAGATATTTTAACATGACCCTCCACATGTATGATTTTGGAGGTAGGATATGGTGCTCCACATTTTAGGTTTAGAGAGTTGGACTTGATTATCCTCAGTTATGGTTAAGTATGTTTGACACAACATTCCATATACGAGGTTTAGAATGTTGGACAATAAATTCTCTGCCCATGGATCTTGATATTGGAAATGATAATATGGTTTGGTACCAATAGTTTTCTAAATGATTTAGGTTTTGTAACAAGTCTCCAAGAAAAATCTGTTTTGATTCATGGTTTGAAGTTCCAGGAAGGTGTTCTAGGAATAGATGGTATCCTATGTGGTTTAAAGTATGTTTCTCCCAATGTTTTATAACTAAGATGACCAGATTGGATCGATGCAGGTTTGGTTGGTCTGTGTGTCACTATTGAACCCAAAATACAATGAGTTAGTAGATCAATCACTTTGTATTTTTAATGTGTCTCCAGTTATGTACTTTTTATTTACCCCGCCATTTATCTTCTGACATTGTTTTTCCAATTGGTATTTTTATTTAAACATAATTTACGGTGGAAAAATTTGTTTTTATCACATTTTACATGGTCTTCGAATGAACATGGTTAATAGAGAAGATCTTACATTATTATTTTAAGAATATGATGGGATAAGGATCTTATTGATTTTTTCATGATCATACATGATATCTCGGATGGTATCTGGATATTGGATGATGTTCGTCTTATATATATAGTAGATAAATTTTATTTTTATCTTATTTTTCATATGTTTTATAACAATCTTAGTGCGCATTTATTTTTACAGATGAAATTGATTTTTGGGACCTTACTACACTTTATTTCTTATATTTATTTGTTTATATTTATTAGCTTTTGTTTCAATTTTTTTGAGTGTGGATAATTATTTATTCTTACCCTATACTATGATGTGTATGATCTATGGTTATTTATATCATTGTATTTTTTTCATTATTTTATGAATGTACAGTATCCACAAAGAGTCACATTATAACCTCTCTTTTAGTCAAATTCCTCTGGCATACGAGGTGGCTCTCCCGAGATCTTGTGGTGAACCATCTCAGTGAACTGGTTTACTGGATCCTAGGCGGCAATGTTGCAAAGTGGTATCAGATCCATTAATTTCTTGTTTTTTTTCTATTTATGATATTATAGACTAGAGATATAGGAATTTTCATGTCTAAGAAGGATATCATACTTGTGTATCGTGAATACTTGTTCTGGTGGAATGTCCAGGTCATTAGGGATTGGATTTCCATTTGAAATTGTGATTTTATGGTTGTTTGTAATTTTATCTTTGATTGATTCACTTGTTGTTCAGATGCTTTAATATATTATTTATTTCAATCTCTTTTCCATTGATAACATGTCTACCACTTTGGATTTTACTCTTGGACTCTAATAAAGAGGCATCTCATGCATCATGGTGGGATCATATGATCCACATGTTATAAACCTACTAGTGTATGTTCTTCTTGGTGATAGAGTATAGATCATTTAATGTGTCAAAAACTAATCATACAGTGTATTTTAATATAATTACTTGTTATAATTCTACTCAGGTGGGATGACATTTATATGGATCTATTTTTAATGGAAGGCTGTGTAGATCAGTGGTGAGATTATCAAAGGTGAGGGAGCTGATATGTTTATCATTAAAATATGGTGTAGTGACCCTAGTGGGTCTACATGGTATAAGTATATGACAATATTACCATTTTTGGTGGTTTTTGTTCGATTATAGTTGTGTTTCTTTGTCCTCTGGGGAGCATTTTGATGTATAGAATCTTGAAGAGGATATATTTCCTAGTTGTGGGTGTGTGGTTTGGAATATTAATTATATTTTATGTGATACTCTACAGATGGATTTTTACTCATGTTAATGTCATGTGACATTGCGATGGTAATTTTTTTGATCCCCCATGAGTTGTGACCTTCTTTGAGTTGGTATAGACCAAGGGGTTGGACCACGTGACATTCATACAGACCTTACTGTTGGGGTTAGGTGGGAGATCTTGGTGACCTTGAGGTGAGTCCAGTTTAGGGATTCAATGCTATGTGACCTTATAGGGTAATCAATGAGAGGGTCCAGCCATTTTTTGTATACCTTTGGTTGTGTGAAGCACAATTGGTTGTTTTGGGAATTTTGAAAATGGTGTATAATGGGTGTATCCTTATATGGGTTTATCCATGTTAGAAGCCTTTATTTCGAAGAAGAAAATTTTTTGCTAGTTTTTTAATGTTTTGGTTTGTTCCTAGAGGGAAAATTTCATTTGGATGCCTAAAACAGGTAACTGTTATGCTGGTGGGTTATTCCAGATAGTTATAAGATTGAATGTAAACATTGATGGTGCTTGAGGATATATGGTTATTGACATGTGGGTTTACTTTGGATGGATTATATACATGTGTGGTAGACCAAGTATATTTTTTGTGTGAGGAACATGAATATATATGGTTTCTTTGATATGGAAATCACTTGGAGTGATTATTCTTTAACAACACACGTGGTTTCAAAGTGTAATACTTGTTATGTGGCTGGCCTTGTTAGATCTGAATACATCTTCAGGAATGTAATGAGAGAATAAATGAACTTAGTGGATCTTTTTAATGATTATTGAGCATTAGGTGGTAATTCAAGTGGGGTTTTCTTGGTAATTTTCCATTATTTTTATAAAGTTCCAAGGGTGCTCTTCATTGCGTTAGATGGGAATGAAGGGTAGTTATGGATAGTTGATAGGGAATATCAGTTGTTTTTTTATATGGGACTCACTAGAGTAATAAAATGATTCTACAATAGGTTTACATAAGAGAGTGTAATGATTTACTGTTAATGGGGACTTGGAGTCTTCAATTTTGGTCCCAATATGATTATTTTGGACTATGGTTGTGAGTACGCTATGTACCGATGCGGGTTTGATGAGGGCTTGCAGAAAGGGAGGCATAGGGACTTTTAAAGTGTTTAGTAGGGCGCTACTTTGACAGGTGATAATAGGAATAGTTGATTTTGGGGTGGTATTCTTCATCCAAATCAGAGACAATTCCTAGTATAGATTTGATTATGCCCAATATATTGACATTTACCTGAGTAAGATGAGAGAAAATGGAATACATGCCTATAAATCTACATATATTTTCTGTTTTGATGAAGGGAATCTTTATAGGTGGCACTCATTGAATAGTGTAAGTAGAGATGTATGGTGGGAAGTGCATCCCCATCCATATAGAAAAATATCCTTAGGATATAATGGTTATTAGTGAGAGTTGTGGGTAGTGTTCTTGGAATCCTAGAAATGGAGATATTTCAATTTTTTTGTTGCTCCGATGAGACGGAGACAACTATATCAAATTATTGGGTTATCAGTGGTTTTATAGTGGTCCATAGTAGTTGGGGTTTCTTGAGTTAGGTTGTGACAATGAAAATAATGTGATTGGGAGAGATGTGTTTGTAATAGAGGCACAAACCTTGTGTTTGAAGGGTAATAGGTGTGTAGAACTAACCATGGTTCAGTAATGGTGACACCATGATTCTAGTGAGGAACAAATGAGGTGAATTCTTAAAGTCCATATGAAATACTAACAAGAAATCATATGTGATGGATGATCAAGAGAAGTGTTGGATTCAAGCTCAAAATAGATTTAAAAATTAATACGAGGTGCTTGTTTCGTAGGTGTACTACTAGTGTGGTAAGGAATGAAGATGGTTTTTTGTAAGTGGAGGATCTAACTATTTATTCTCACTAAGAGGAATGTATGGACTCCAATGGGTATGTTTGTGTGGCCATAGAATGCCTATATGAATGAAGGCATTTTGATCAGGTGAGGTGGCGATATTTTCCAGTTGGAGACATGCACTTTTGGAATGTGTCAACTGATGATCGTCTGACTTGGTTTATTACATGGAATGAAAGAGATGTGTTACAAACCACATCTTTCATGTCAATTTTTTTCGGGAAATATGTGTTTTGGGAAGTAAACTTGGCTTTCGGGGTAAATCTAGATTGTTCTTAGTTCATGCATAGAGGATAGGTATGTGTCCACTTGATTTTGTTTTATATGGGGAGGACATCTGAAGATGTTGATTTCAGTTCTTATTGGTGTTTGGGAATTGTAATTTGGTGAAACCATGTTATGATTTTATGATAGTTAATGTTCCCATCATCAAATTTTTGGGGTTGTAAAACAAATTATATAATGGTTATATCTGTAGAAACAAAAAGGGAACATGCAATGAAATAATTAGTTTTCCCTATTAGATGGCCATGGGAAAGTGTCATGTTGGTGTTCTAGTTTTTAAAATGGTATTTGGATTGATTTTTGATGGTTAAGTGCTATGAGTTTGAGTTTGTGCCTTGGTTGTGTCTATAGCATTTGGAAACCAAAATAAGCTGTTGTTTTCAACTGATGACTAATGTAGTTTGGGTGGTTCATATATATGATCACTGAGACTTCTCTAGGATGAGAATTATTAATATGGGGAGGTTTTAATATGTTGCTTCTATATGATTGAATTTTTTATAAGGAATTCGAAACTTCATTTTCAGTATGATTTTATTTTTGAATCCATCCTAAAACTAGAATTCCGAGCTTTGGAATTACTTAAGGTGTTATTTTTAGATGTGGAATGAGGTTGTAAGGATATGTCAGGTGTTTAAGTGAGTCTCGTGGGATTTGGGTTGTGTTTTGAGAGTTTTGGATTTTCATAGTAAGAGTGCATAGTTTGGTGTGAACATTTTAGGAGAAACTATGTGACACCTTGATGCTCAGGTTGTTTTCTATTCATTTTTAAAAAATCACAGTTAAGTTTAATGGTTATAGAATGGTTTTGGATAAAGAGTGCGATCCAAAGGAGAAATTGTGCATGTTGATGGAGATCATGAGGTTCAACACATGATTTTCACATGGTTTCAGAAAATATGGTAAACCTTTCTAGAGAGGGGAGGTAGTGCTAACAACACAGTTGGCACATAGTTTTTCTAACCAAGTAGCTTATCCATGAAAAGAATTTTTTAATTACTAGTAAAGGGTACATGGTTGGCATATAATTTGGAAAACTTTGGGATCGTCCATAATTTCCTTTAATGGGGGAATGACCAAAATCCCCCCTTTGGATTTTTAAGACACTATATCATATTCCCCCCCCCCCATTATATTCTCATGGATGCGGGGTTCTCCAAAACCTTTCCCCCCTTTCTAAAAAATGAATTGGGTGTGTTTTTATGTCAATATTTAGGCATTTTATAGGTTATCATCACCATAAACCAACCTCTTCTCCCATACCTCTTCACTATCTTTAACTTTTGAGTTCATCAGTTTAGGTTTTATTAATGATCCCATATAAGCATGATGGAATCATCCATTACTCATGGTTGTTTTCATATTACATGTAGAAGATCTATAGATAACTTCCACATGTTGTTTCACAGCGTTTTGTTAATGTATGTGTTCGTATAGAATTTTCATATTATTTTGATAAATATTTAAATTAATTAATTATTTTAATGTTATTTCCTCTTATGCATTTACATTGGAATGGTGTTGGGAGTCCATATTGGACCACCTGTGGTAGTTTGATGGAGTTTCTATAAGAGTTGAGTGCTAGATGAATTTTTCATCATTATGCTAACATAGGGTTTAATTAATTAAATATATATAATTGTTGTGATTAATTAACTTTCCTTTCTTGGTATGAGGATATATATTAGGTGCTCTATAAAACCACATTTAGACATTAAGGTGTTTGGAAGAGTATTGGACATTCCTTACAAAGTCCTTCAAACTTTGTAAGTGTTATGAAATGCTTTGTTTATATGGTAGGTGGTCTAAGTGATTTAACCATAGTCATGATAATTTATTTACATGTGTTCGTATGATGTGACTTAAATTCCATGTCTAGTGTATTTTCATCATGAACTATAGTAAATGGGGTTGGGATTTAAATTGGAACCCTATACTTTCCACAGATTTTATGAGATCTTTTTTTGGTTATAAGACCAAACACAGGGCCACCCATGGGGTGATAAATTTCATAAAAATGGTAATGTGGTGTTTTAAATAGAAAAGTGTGTGAGTTAAAGGATTAAAATTCTTGATATCATTGGTTGTATTGGTTGAAGGGAGAAGTGATTATTGGTATGTATTATTAATAATTGTTTGAAAGTATTTAAAAAGTATGAATTGGAATGTTTTTATGGGTTAATATTTTATAAAGTTACTACAAGTCCATTGAAATGGATTAAAATTAGTTTTTTGGGGTTTGACTAGGTTCATGGTTTCAAAGGGAGGAAGTGATGCTTAAATTGGTTATTATTTAAAAAAGTGGTATTGACCTCCAAGTTTTTTCAAAAATTAGGTTTTTGGTGGATTTAAAAAGTTGAATTTAACATAGTATATGGGTTACTCATATGTGAAAAAGACTTGATTGATCTTTTAATATGGTTTTTATGGGATGTAATGTTTTTTCCATTCCTTTGTGTTAAAAAGGAAGACCAATGTTTTAAGAGTGGATTAAGAATGTTATATATGGTGTGTGAGATCCATCATTGTCAAAAGTGTGATGGAATATTGTTTTGAAATTTAAAAGGGCCCGGTATATTAAGACATGTTGGGTGTTAAACACCCATTGATACCTTGTTAAATGATTAGGGTTTTAAAAATGGTTATTTGAGTCCCTATTGAATGTTTTGAAAGGTCGAGACAATGAACTATAGTTTTTTAGAATTGATGGCATGGTTTAGCTACTGGATCAATGCTCTATAAAATATTACAATGATGTATGGTTCCAGATACCTGATATGATGCTCGAAATCCATGTTTTAGAGAATTGGATATGATTATCTATTGGTATGGTTCAATATATATATATATATAATGTATTTCCACATCTGAGTTTTAGAGAGCTTGACATGATGCACCATTGTTTTTGTTCTAGATGTCTAATATAGTGTTCCACATTTGATTTTTAGAAAGTTAGACATGAAATTCCATTCCCATGGGTTAGTATATTCGATATGATTCTTTATAATAGTAATAATATTATTTTTCAAGGTTTAGGTGCATGACCATGGATCATATCACAATTATTTTAGATACTTGGTCTAATGTTCAAGGTAGGAATTCTAAGCATGGATTATATCCTACATGGTTTAAAGAATATTTCACACTATATTTTATGAATCATATGACTAGAATGGGTCAATGAAAATTTTATTGTCTTGAGTGTCACCTTGAAAGATAAGGACCATTGGGTTACTAGATCTATAACTGTTTCTTTTGAATGTATCTCCTTTTATATATTGTTTATTTAAACCACTATTTATCTGGATACACTATTGATATGACTATCATTTTCTTTAGACGTCGTTTGGGGTATCCTACCACGTTATACACTTACCCTTATTGGGAATCCATTGAACATGGTTACTCAAGAAACTCTCACCTATTTGTTATAGATATAGGTATGTTCTTATGCTTGTGTTTAGTTTTTCATGATCTAATTTGATAAGTCATATTAAATGAGGATATTGGATGAGGTTACACTTAGAGATGTATTAGAGCCCTTTTATTGTTTTTTACATTATTTTATTTTGGTATGTTTTGTAACCAGCCTACTGGGTGGTCAGTTTAATGGATGGAATAGTTGTTTAGTAACTTACTACACCACATTTTTCATTCATTCATGTCTATATTTATCTTCTTCAATTTTTAGTTTTTTGATATGTTGATAATTGTTTATTATTTATTCATACTTTGATATGTATGAATAATGGTTTTTAATATTATTATCTTGTTTCACTCTTATATGGAGGTATAGAATCCACACAATACCCCCATAGATTGTAGCTGCTAGTTTGAAGCATCTAGAATATGAGGAGGCACACATGAGCTCATGCATAAAACTAGCTCAGGGAACAAGTTTATTGGTTCCCATGTCAGGATGTAATATTTGTCATAAATATTATTCATCCTTCTATAACATGTCACTACCAGTAAAGAGGCATGAATCAAAGAAGAACAATCAAAATCAAATGATATCAAAATATTTGATAAAGAATCTTGTGAACAAGACAACATCTAAACTAGTAATACAGAACAAATATGAGTTCTTGAATAAATATTTGGTAATAAAGGTAATAAAGATGATAAATACATGAAAATAAATCCATGATATATTCCTAATTTTTTTAAAGGAAATATGTTTCAATAGAAAAAAAATGGTGAGTCTTGTGAAGATCTTTATAAGACCAATATTAATTGGAAAAACTGCCAATTCGTTTGGCCAAATCAACTGAAATTGGTTAAAAAATTAAAGAAGATAAAAAAATTCTAAATATAAAGGATAGAAAGTGTCTTTGGAATTTAAGGTAAATGTTGTTGAGTAATCATCTATAAATGATTACTTGAAAATTTTATTGTGTGAAATGTGTGAAACAACTAGGCATAACAAAAAACATTTAATGGAAATTAGACAAGACCAAGAAGAGAGAATGAATAATATATGGAAATAATAATGTAATGGTTTTGGTATTGAAGAGGAAAATTTAGCTTCCTCATCAGTTTTAACTGATGATGAAAAATCAATTTGACGTTCTTAGTTAACTAAGAAACAATGCTCATCCAAATTTAAGCCAAAGTATAATAAGATGAAAGAAATATTGAAGGGAAAAAAATCAACCTCAATATATCCTATAAACATTTTAGGTCCCTCCCAGTTCCCTTATTATGGTTTATCTAAAATAACTTGAATGATATTAAAGGAGAAGCAATTCTCATTACGGAGAACATCAATTTGCATGATGATGCTTGGAGTGAGTTCTGTCAGGGGGAGTAACACTAAGTCTAAGGTATTAATATCACACTTGAACATATTCCTTGATTATGTCAAACCACTTCTCATGGGGGAGTGATCGATCATAAGAAATATGATATATAGGGGAGTAATATTTTATGAACTTGAAATATTTTGAGGTTTTTTTATGATGTGTGCATGAAATATATTGATAAAAATGATAATATTACCATTTAAATAAAGAATTTTAATGGGATAGAGAATGGTATCACATTACTAAATATTTTCAGGATATATTTGATGATTTTTTGGCATCACTATTTTTTTATACACTGGGTTATTCCACACAGACTTATAATTTATCAACTAATATTTCATTACTTTTTTAAAAGTGTGATTCCATTCCTTGAGGTGATATAAGCTATAAAATCAAGATTTTAATGTTGTATATATATTAATTTGAAGTGAGTACCCTTATATAATCCTTTTTATTTATTTTCAGTAAGCAGGAGATGAAAAAGATGATAATTCATTTATTTATTTGGTGAATTAATTAATAATTGTTCAATTAATGAGGGTATTGATGAAAACTATTAGTAGGGAGATAGTTTACCCAATGTACTTGAATTTCTTTTGTTGTAAATTAAGGGTAGAAATATATTGGATATTATAATATGATGTTATGTAAATAAGGAAGGATAATGACTATTCCCCATATTGAATTTGAAAATTGAAATGGTATTAAAGATCAAAGACATGGGTGAATTGTGTTTAAGAACTAACACATTGTTTACAATAATAAAAAATGAATAAAAAGGCAACATAAAATAATATTTTATATGATAAAGAATTGAAGATGATGAATAGTAATTTAAGAAGGCCATGAACAATGTATCTATACTTTCATGAAGTATATTTGAGGAAGAATATGATATTAATAATCTTATTTGGGAATGTATTGGTTTATATATTCTATACTCAATATTTTTCTATGTATTTTTGGGTGGAATTTATACAAACAACGTGGTCACCTACATAATCCATAAGGTCTAGCTCAATCCATTAATGTTGGACCTTTGTTAACCATAAGGGATAGCTAGACTGAGAAAGAATGCATGATTAAATCAGTGAACACCTGCAAGTAGGTTGTTGGATACACAGTGTCCACAAGAATGTGAATGGGTGAGCATGAATGTGGGTGGGAAAGTGGTCCTATGTAGGGAGTGCAACCCATGTGAATCCATTCGGAAAGGTTCAGTTCTGAGAGTAGATTTTGTACTACTCTCATTGAGCCATTAAAGTGATATTTATACTTTTTGACGATGGATAAAAATAAAATATAATCAATGGTGGATTCAGTCTCATGGAATGCTATGGATCTACCTTTAAATCATTTTTAACGAATGGGAACCATTTGATGAAATCTATCTGGTATATTTGATTGACACTGGTGCTTTATATTTCAATCTCCGTCCCTCAAGGGTTCTTCCCACACCATGTTTTTAGCAGCCAAACAAATTCTATAACAAAATTGATTAATTTAGACTTGATCAATCTGAGCAAGGACCATTCATGAATTTGTTCAAATCTAATTCAAGTTTTGAATAAAAGAATATAAGGATCTTGTGACGAGTATTGGAATCAGAATCAACTTGTAATTACATGAAGAAGAGTTTATTTTAAGAACCGTACATCGTGGATAAATTCCATCATGTGAATAATTCAACAATTTTCCAAAAACATTCCTCTAAAGTGTTTCCAAAAGAATGATAATATCATGTAAATCACCATGGTTTCACATATTCAAGAAATTAAATCACGTGATATAATGTTCATTTTAGCTCTATATGATGTTTTTAACACTAAGAGTTTCAAAATTCAATGATCTAACAATATTTTGGAAACCTGGAATCACCATGTATACCAGAGGTGAATCGGTGTAAATATTTTTATAAACATAGAGGCATGGGTGATAGTCTTATGAATATTCCATTTGAATAACTGGGAAAGAGATATTGGTTAGAGAAATACAGAACCAACATATATTCATATGTGAATAAACAATAATTCATGTGATCCGATCACATGAAAGAGAACCCATAGGCTATCCTTGTTTTGAAAAGAATAAGAAGTAAATGAGAGCCTTAACTATATTTCACAAGGGAATAAATTGATATCATGCAATAATGTTTGTAACTATCTATACAATGTGTTAGGAGAATAAGGTTGAGTGGCCACACATTTTTTATTTGAAGCACACTTGAGGTAACATGAAGGTAGTTTTATTAATGAAGATAGATCACATAAACATATATTATTATGTGAAAGGGTAGAAATAGGATTGCACCTACAAAATCATTCCATTTAATACATGTATTTTAGGAATCTTATATTTTAACATTGAATATCATTGATAAGAAACATAATATAATGATAATGACCATGGCTTATGAGTAATATTCATTATCTATGAATTATTTCATGCTTGAATTAATTAAGTTGATACTTTGAAGATAACAAATTTTTAGATTATGAAGGATTATTCTTGAATAAAATAATATTGAAGAACTCATGTTCATCACATTAATGAATTTATGTGAGGTTGAGACTTCATATGATGAAGAAATAATTCAATCCCGATTAATTTATAAGACTAAGGAAGATAATCATATACTATGATAAGAAGTTATTTTATTAATATTTAGAATGTCTGATTCATTAGGTGAAAAGAATATTGAATGGGTGTACATGAGTAAGTCAGATAGAATAAGCTTGTGGAGAGGTATCAACATATATTAGCACAAAATAAACTAGTTTTTAGGAGAGATAATCCTACTATATATTTAACCTTGAATAATGAGTCCGTTTGATTCATAATATAGATCCTCTTGTGTTACTTAAGAGTGTGAAGGCTAGTGTCGACTCTGGTAATACTATGTGAAGTAGTCTAAAGATCCTCATGTATGGACTCATGGGATAGAGTATAGTGTGAATCTCTATTGGTGATTTTAATTAATTTATATAATGGATAATCAGTGTTGGGGGGATTTACTAGTACAAGAAGTTGTAGGCTCACATTGAGACCAAACCTTACAAATCATTGTTTTTGGAGTTTTTATTTGTTTCATAACTCCGGGTGATTCTGGGAGAAACTGGAAGAGTGGAATGAGGCTTTAACCACCTATAAATGTTGAATTCAAAAGAATCAGTTTTTAAAAATAAAAATGTGTCAATGATTCACCCCTATCCCTCTAAGTGATCTTACACTGATTAGGGATCTACACTTATCAGAAGCTAATCATTTTATGAGTTATTTTGAAACCAAAAATCATTATAAAAGACAAACTAGGATGGTTCCCATATTATATCTTATATAGTTTCTTTATAAATGATTTAGATAGAACATGGTTAATTAATAATACAATAGTTTCTAGAGAATTTCCCCAAAATTAGATAGTATGTTCCCATTGTTCAAACCATGTCTAGCAATCTATGATTCTTCATTTTAAACATACCATTAGTTTTTTGTGTTCTAGGATGAGTAATTTGTGAAAATATTTTACAATATCCTAGATGAGTTTAGAAATCATGGTTCATGCATTCTCCACCATGATAAGATCAAAGGACATTAATACTTTTACCCAGTTTATTATATACTTCATTATTGAACTCATTAACAATTCAGAAGTATTATACTTGTGTTTCATAAGAAAAACATATCCATACTAACTAAATTCATCGGTAAAAGTAACAAAGTACATAAAAATAATGTTTTATTCTCTTATAATCGGTCCACATACATCACTATTTTTGATATCTAATATCCCACTAAACCTCTCACACATTCTCCCAAAATGAGAACATTTCATTTTTCTTGATATACATCATTCTCAATACTTAAATTATCTAAAATGAAACGAGTCCAAAAATACATCTCAATAGAGTATTTTATTTTGTTTCTGATTTATATACACCAGATGATAATGAAATTTTTTGGAGTGCATAAAATCGACCCAAAACCTTTTATTATGAATGTTATTAATTGGACTATCCATATCAAGAATATATAATCCATTCATTATATTCCCAAAGCATAAAAAATTCATCCTTAAATATAGACCAACTATTGTTCATTATAGTGAATGAAAATACAATATTTTCCAAATAAGATACAAAATAATCTATTTATAGAGGGAACATAATAATAGTTTTTCAATTATAGTATTAATAAATTTTGTAAAATCAAATCAAAAGTACCAACTTCTAACGTAGAAACCCGTGCTCAATTAAAAACACATAGATCTACCTCTCCCACCATTAATTCCCTCTTATCTATTTGTCTGCATTTTCAGAAAAAGGTAGTGACACGTATTGGATTTGGTGTCCTAGAAACCCCTGTTTGTACATTAGATTGTATATAAACTAAAATGATTGAATATTAATTAAAATATCTTAAAACGTATTGTTTATTCTGATACATGACATTAATGTAATAATGTTCTAGAGTATCTGTAGCATAGAAAAGGGCATAATGGTTCCCTACTATGATAAGAACCCTAAAATGATATGATAATATTCTTAAACATTCTCTATGGTTAGACATCATTATATGATAGGGAACATATTGTTTTTGACCACTAAGGGTGAGTACTCAAAATCAGATGAAATTTCTTATAAAAAGGTTTTCACATGGTAATATAAATGATGAGAGATTATAATAATAGATCCACCTATAGAAATTCAATATGGTTATGTGTCATTGGATGTTATTATCTATAATCATTTGAATTGACACTTAGATATTAAAATTTTTGTTAATTAATTTCACGACTCATTCAATTTGATGTATTTTCATAATCTATGATGACATATGATCATGATGAAGTTGGGTACATTGATTTCATCACAAATTATTTTTTATTATTTAATAAGTTGAGGAAGTACTTTTCCCTTCCAACATTATAAATTCCCATTCTTGGCCCTTTGATCAGAAGAACTGTCAAAATAAATTCCAATTTTATTATGTTGTAGTCATGTTTTTTCTAGATAATCAATGAAATATATGTCAAGCATTAAGGTTGATGACATAATTACAAAATATTTTGATGAAATATGATGACAATGGGATTATAGTACATAGTGAGCATTTGTATGTGGTTTTATCATTGGAAAATAAATTTTTCCTTTGTGGGATCCTTGACCCATTTCTTGACATTAATCATGGATAATATGTAAGCTCACCTAATTCCTTTGAGGAAGAGGCTTAGATGGTCAAACACAAAGTGTTTCCATTGATCTCAATTTAATTTTTTATATTTATTAATTAGAATAAATTTTCTTATTCAAATCGAGATTTAATAATTTTCAATATTTATTAAATCATATCAAATATAAAATAAATTTGTATTCACTATGATATTATTTAATTACAAAAATATAAAATATTTATTTATATATTACTATTTGAGACGTACTAAATAAAATTTTAATTATTTATTAAATAAAATTTTAGCTTTGTGAATATTAAATAAATATATATTCACCATTCTCTGAATAGAACATATATTTATGTGTTGGATGAATAAATATTTAATAAAAATATTTATTTGGTTATTTGATAAATGTTGAGGGAGATAAGAAAAGTGAGAATAGGTCTGATGATAAATATTAATGTGCAAGACCATATGATAATATTTATCGTGGTGCTAGTAACCACACACCTTGGAATATAATTGTATTATTATTTTATTATTTGAAATGTGTTTTTTTGGGTTTATTATTTTATTAAATGTCCCTTAAGAAATTAAATAAATATTATACCTAAACCCCTAGTATAAAAATAGGCTAATATCTCATTATAGATAAGATTATTCATTGTTCACAATAGATTCTTCTCAAGATCTTCATAATCCTCTAATCATTTCAACAACGAGAAAAATAAGTGATATTTCTTCTAGACCAAAGGAATATGGAGTGATCAATTGTGAATAATGTATTAAAATCATTGAGGCTCTCATGCACTAGAGGATTCATCATTATTGTTTGGAGATCGATAGTGTATGTATAGATCACCAATATAGTGGATCTTCATTGAATCCTCATAATAATATGACACTATACAAATCGGGTTAGAAAGATCACAATCCTTAATAAGGAAAGATATCAAGATCAAGGTAAAATATCTTACTTTTCATAAATTAATTATAAAATAAAAAATAAAATATATTCTTTTGGTTCATAAATTTTTTTTCTCAATATTATTAAGAATCATTTTCATAGGTGATGATGTTTACATCTTATTGAACATTATGAATTTCAATGTTAAATTTAACTTCAAGTTTTATTCATTCATTATCTGATCACCAAGATATCTTCTTAATACTCTTCATTTCTCACTTATATAACCATGATAGGTTAAATGTTAACCAATATTGTATCTAAATAACCCATATTGCGGTGATAAGAACTATGGAAAGATAACATAGGGTTACACAAAGTGTACTCCATTGTTACACATCATGTATTCTGGTTTATTACACCAAGACTCCCATGTGGACTACAGGTTTTCATCTGATGAATACACTATATGTACATTAAATAAACCACATATAAACTAGCTAGGGTATCCCATGATTTTTTCTAACTGTAATACATATTTATTTTCTACACGCTGGAAATCCCAAATGTTTTCATGGATAAAAACATGGGGCCAAGATGTGACATTTAATTTATAAAACACATATATTTAATGAATGATGAATATCGGATGGAAGACATATGACTTTAATGAAAATACATGTATCCTTCCAACATGATCTGTACTTCATAAATTTCAGCGATAAGTAAATGCCAAGTCCTTAACTGTGTACTGTGGACATCCGGTGAAGAAAAGTACACATAATATGTCCAATGAAATAGACAATTTGTTTAATAATTACAAATTAAATTTTCATTTGTAATCCATATTATGTTTTATTTTATGGGAAATTTTTATATTTTATTATTTTAGAAGTATTTTGAGTATAATTTTGAAACTGGATTATTTTTAAAATTTTAATTATTTCATGTTAGTTTTTTCTTTTGACCATAACATTATTTAAAAAAAATCCAAAATGAAAAATTATATTCTTGGATTAAATATTCCTTAGAAAAAATTTCATTATACTGGAAAAAGAGTTTAATCCATCGTTTTATACTATAAAATAAGCTCAAAAGTTAGGCCCTGGAGTATTTTCTTAAAGTTGGAAATTTTTTTAAGATGAGCCTATATCTCACAAAGTAAAATCCCAATTAAGCTTAAAGTTTATATGTATAATGAATAAATATATATTAAAAACTTTAATAACTATTCCACCAATACTAAGGCCATAAATTCATGGTAAACTAGATATGGTGAATACAAAGAGTTAGTGATACCATAACAAATTTCTGGTGTAATTTAAATGTAAACTTTTCTACACTTTTCAAAGGAAGCTCAACACATGGGGATGAAAACAAAATAAATAGTGGGAAAACTTATTAGAAGTTATAATTTCCTAATTCTATCATTTAGTTTGTCTACAATGTGATAACATTCTGAGGAATAATATAGAACAAAAAATATTTAGCCTTCCAACTATAAATTTTTTCTTCTATAACCATTTATGGGATTCAATATTACACTAAATATTTTTATGAATTTACAATATTGTTTAGTCTCAAGTTTTATTTTGTTTTATTTTATTATTTTCATATAGTTTTTTAATTTTAGTGTTCTCATTTCTTTTTTTTTCTATCTCTATAGTTTTCTCTCCCCATTTTCTTCTTCACTATGAACTCTTATATTCATGATCAGAAGTAGCTAATACAAGGATGTTACCATGGGATTAATATAGTGATGAGTCCAATTATTTGAACTTCCATGCTTAATTATTCTTATTTTATTAGAGTTTTATTGGGGATCTTCATGGATAATGTTCCTTTGTGTCTCCACTTGTTACTCGAGGTTTAGCTTTCTCTTCTAAAATAGTTTCCCACAATTATGGATGTGGTTTATGGTGTACTAAAAAATCATTAAGTGAACCCATTTTAAAAAATCTTGAAGAATATAATGTTTATATAAATGATAGAGTTCGTTTGTTTTTATTTATAACTTCATATTGTCTGTATTTATTATGATTTCATTTCAATTTCATATTTAATTTTTTTATTTCATTTAATATTTCAAAAACCTATTGATTTTACTTCTATATCATAAAAATAAAAAATAAAAAATAAAATAATATTTGAATTTTAAGTCATGAGTGTTTTTCACTATGAACGATTCTTAAGAGGACAAAAAAGATCATCTCCCATAATACACTTAGTTAAAATTGTAAATATTTTTAGAGAACATACAATAGTGATTCATAAAATTGGAAACATTTTTGGGATTAAAGTAGTATTAAATCATTATTTTCATTCACCTTTTGTAAATAATATTCTTTTATTTCATTAAAAAAACTTAAAAAACTATATTTTTCTGTGATGTATTTCATTTCATATTATTTTTCACGGACTAACAAATCTCAGGTGGAAGATTAATTTTACAATGATCATGAATCTGCATATAAAATTATTAGTGATTAAATGAAAATTATAGAGATAAAAATAGACTATATTGTTGAATGTGTACTACAATATGAGGAGAATCTATTGGAGGAAGAAAAAAACCTGTGGGGAAATAAGTAGCTCAACTTTTGTTTCATATTGAAGAACCTGATGATTCCTGGAAGAAATGTAATGAATATAAATTCAGGATTTATCAACCATTTATCTATGATATTTCAGAAAAATAATTTCCATATATTATATATGTGGGAGATCTTGATGATTTGGATGAGTATTGGTAAAAAAAATTAATAGATAAAAAATTATGTGATTCTCCCATTTATGATATTGAAAAAATTAGTACCTCTCCACATATCCCCTGATTTGGAGGATAATTATGAGTATATACTAGTTAAGATTTAGTTTGAAATGGTACTTCATTAGGAAATTAGTTTACAAGACGAGTTACATGAAAGGGATGTTTTTATATTGATTCATCAAGTTTTAATCAAGTTTAGACTGAATTATTTTATGAATTCTACATTTATAAAAGTTATGATACAACTCAAATTGAATTAGCATTGTATTTTAAGGAAGATACGTCCCAAGTGGTAGTTATAAAATTATAAGAATATTTGGTTGAGAATATAGTGAAGGGAATACCTCTTCTACAACAACTTTCACACCATATAGAGAAGGACAATAATAAAATCAATATTGAGCGCCCCTAAACTCTTTCATCATCCACTCTGCTAAAAGTTATTTATTTATTATTTATTATAGGGTTATTATATTCCTTATATTATTTGGGGGAATCTATTCTTTGTGTTATCTCACGGACAGTGGGAAACATCCAATGTGGTGGTTCATCTCAAAGAATCCACACCCAACATCATATTCAAGATACAATTCTGCAACTACTCGAATATGGGCAATGACCCAGCACCCACTTGGGGGTATAAACCAAGAATTATTACTTATATTTCGATTTTCTAGTTATTTTAATTTATTTTTCTTGTGTTTTGTTTCTTTATTTATTTTATTTTTAAACTGGTTGTAGCTAATGACTTAACTCACATTTTCCACTGAAAAATAAATCTGGTTGTGTCTCTCCTTTATCTCTATTTTATTTAATTCACAATTAAAATTTTGTATGAAAATATTTTTAGAACTTATTTGATCTAAAATGGGGGTAGTAAATAGGATACATTTTGTGGAGGGATTGAAAACTATTTTGATGAATTTTCTATGTAATTTTATTTTTTCATGTTTTATATGAAATTTAAATGTTTTGTTCTGTATTTTTAAAGTGGTTTTAGGATTCCCTAGTTTAAATAGAATTATTTATAAAATTGAATCCATATTTATATAATTTTTAACATTTCATGATTTTAATATTTGAGTAGTTAAATTATTTCTTAATGGATTTTATTTCCAAATTTCCAATCATTTCATTTGATGATGTTTGATTTATTATGACATTCATGTGCACTAGTGCTGTCAGAATTGAAAATATTACCAAATTCGAGATGTTTATAATCATTTTTGACATCTTATTTAAATTTATATTTTTCTTGAGTGTATTGATATGTGTTTTATGATAAAAAATTGGTTATATTTAACATTTTCTAAGCTATTAGATTTCATGGAATTTTCCAAGTATGATTGATGCACCATTTTGAAATCCCCATTTTATATTTATCTCTTATTTTAGAATATCTTTACATAAGGTCATAATTCATCCCTTATTATCCTTGAAATTATTTTTTATAAAGAAAAATTAAAATAAATTTATCCGTTTCCAACCTTATCTGTATGTTAAATGCTTGAAAATTATTAAACTCCAGGGTGGGGAGACATTGATTGTGTTTTGCGGATTTTAAGAATTTGTTTAAGATATATTAAAAGTGATTCCATATTAATTGAAACTTTGGAGGAATAAATATAATTATTTAAAGATTTGGGTGGCCCAAAATATAATTACAAATATGGGTGGGAGTTAATCAATAGTTGAAGATCAAAATAAGCCTCTATTTTCAACAAAAATATGATTCTGAATAGAAATTATAGATCCAAATTGAAGAAAACAAAATGATAAACTATGAATAAAAGGTAATAAATTAACAATTATGGTAAAATTACAAGATTTTTAATTTCCAAGTAGATCAATATGGGTTTTGGGGTGATTAATTTTCGAGACAACTGAGGAGCACAAAAATCTTGATAAAAAATATTTTCTGGTATTTAATTCACTTTAGAGATTAACCCTCCTTATCTACTTCATAAAATTTTATAATTAAAACATTCAAACCCTCAAAATCAAAAGAACCTAAGAAAAATACAACATGATTAAAAAATTTCTTACTCTCTGAAGTATAGATACTAGGAGGATAATAAGAATATACAGATCAAACAAGTTCTTGATAATCAGAAAAAATAAACATTAAAGAAATCCTTAATTGAAGGGAGAAATAATTTTCTGGAGAGACACTAATGACATGAACAAGTGTATTAATATGCACACGATTTTTTTTTCATTTGTGAGTATTTAGAAAATTTTTATCATGTAGGAGGCATGATATTTCCATTGATGTGATAATTGAATCACATTTTCATTTTAGATTTGGGGAATTTATTTTGACCATGTGATAAGATGATTTCCCATGACTGAAATGTTTATGTGTGAGGGAATTGAAAGAGAAAATATTTTCCATAATTATAAATTGAATTTCAATGTTTTAATACCATACATGTTTTATTTTATGTCTAATTGTTAAATTTTATGGTTTTATAAGTATTTTTTGAGATTAATTTGGAAAATGGTTTACTTTTAGAATTTTAATTATTTAAAGCCAGATGTTTATTTTGGTCAAAAAACATTCTAAAATTATTCAAATTTAAAAAATTAATTTTTTATGATGATATGTTATTTGGGATACATTTCATTAAATTGTAACAAGAGTCGAATCCATCATTTTGAGGCCCAAAATAGGCTCATATATCAGGCCTTGGAATCTATGCCAAGATCTGTAATTTTTTTAATATGGGATTATAACTCATAAAGTAAAATCCCAATTATGTTGAATGTTTACTTGGAAAAAAATCAAGAGAAAAAACTTTAATAAACATTCCCCCAAGATATTATACCAATATAATTTCTATAAATCCATGGGAAACCGGAGATGTGGAATATAAAGATTCAGTCATACAATAATAATTTTATAGAGTACACAAGATGTAGAAATTTTCATCACTTGTCCCAGGAAGCTGAAATTTTATATATGCACATAAAAAAATAGGGAAAAAAATCTCCAGATGGAATTTTTTCCCAATTTAGGCTTCTGAGGTATCTACGTTGTTAAAACATTCAGAGGAAATCTATAGAGAAAAAATTAGAACCCGTCTACCTATAAAATTTTACATTTATAACATTTGAAGGGATCATATGTTACACCAAATATTTTGGAAAAATTATTCTAGAGTATAGACTCATGATTTCTTTTTTTTATTCCTTTACTTCATATCATGTTTTTATTTTAGTGTACTCATTTATTTCTTATTCTATCTCTCTCATTTTCTCTCTGAGTTTTCTTCTTTAATGTGGACTCTTATGCTCATGATCATGAGTAGCTAACCCAATGATGTTTTTGAGGGAGTAATATAGTGGTGAAACAAAGTATTTGAACTTCTATTGTTAATTTTTTTATTTTCTTAAGGTTGGGATCAGGGGTATCTTAGTGGTTAATGTTTATTTGTGTATCCAATTTCTAGCCTAGATTTATCTTTCTATTATGTAATATTTTTCTTTGATCAAGGGGGCTGTGTGCAGTGTACTTGAAGATCATTAAGTGCTCCCACATTCACAAATTTGGTAGAGTATGATGTTCACACATATGATTTAGTCTATTTACATTCTAAATTTGAAACCAATAATAACATAATTAAGGTTCACTAAGGATGATTCTCTCAGGAATATCTCCTTTCTCTATAACTTCATCTTGTTTACATTCAACCTGCTTGAATTACATTTTTATATTTACTCATAGTAATGAAAAATATATTCCCAAACCCAATTTATTTTTTTACAGTTCTATCATAAAAAAATATAAAATAAAAAAAGTGAACTTAAATAAGGGAGTGTTTTCACCATGAAGGATCCTTAATAGAATTACCTAGGCCATCTCTCATTCCATGCATAGTAAAAATCAAAAATATTTTGAGAGTTCACATGACAATACATCTTCATATAGACTTCACACATCATATACTTTTCCTGTTTACATGGAAATATTAAATTTAGTGAATTACTCTATTAAACCTCATCAAACCAAGTAACACTAGTAATTAAATTTATAAGAAACATCGATCATTAGTTTTATATTTTTTTAAATGTTTAATTGATTCCATGTAATATTTTAAACTATATATCCTTAATGGAAACATCATACTAATGAAAGAAAATGAATTAAATCACACATGTAAGGTAATTTTCATTCATTTTGTGTTTCATTAACTTGACAGTACACTCAATGAGATTATGGCGCATTCCATGTATGAAATTTTCTTGTGAGTCAATTGTATAAAAATGTTCTATAATGAGTAGTTTAGAATAGTACATTCTAGGTTCCATCCACATAAAATGTGTGTATTATTTTATTATATTTTAATAAAATAAAATAAAATATTTTATTTAAAGTCATATTGGATGGGAATCTCTAGGAAAATATGATGGAATAAGATAAAATTAATTAATAGATTAATAATATAATTGATCTGATTAATTTATTCATGTTTATCATAATTAATAATGAATTAAAATGAAAGAAATTTAATTTTTTCAAATGCATTGTCATTGCATATGTATGAATGATCCTGAGTATTAAATAGATCAATGTATGTTTTTTAAATTTATTTTATTTTATTTCATGAGATTTAAATTATTTGTCATTAAATTAAATATGATCTTCTATGTGACATCCTTCCATCCTTTATTATGTAGGATATATATTTCCAAGGTTGTTTTATCTAATTCCCCTTAACTAATCCTCTGGTTCCACTCACCTGGGCATGAGTTATAAAACATATGTAACAAAAGGAGTATCTAAAGGATCATGGACTTTGTTCAAGGTATAGTTGTGGTGAAGGCAGTTCAATATAGAATCAAGTTGATATCATTGTGGGTGATACATAAGTGGGCCTGTGGAATATGAAACTCTTGAAAATAATAGCACAATGAGTTTTCCCTTAGAGACATAGGTTGATTTATTTTCTTCTCAATTAATCAACCATTAGACAAGTTTACGATCACAGCAATTTTTTATTTTTTTTTATTTCTATATATAGATGATTTATCTTATTGATACAAGGACATTATCAAATAAATAAATGATTTAACAAACAAATATGGAATTAAAATGAAAGGATTATGAGTAAATAATATATCAGTACATTGTTAATTACTTATGTAAAATCCACATAATATTAAAAAGACATATAAAAGATAAAATAAGAAAATCTAATCATAATAGACAAAATACCTGAAGTTAATATTATTTCAATATGTGTTATATTATCTTAATTAATACAAACCACTATTAAAGTGTTGGTTCAGTCCATAGATTTGGAAAATTTTAATAATTTGACAGTTTTAACTAAGATGATGGGTTGACCTAAATGAACCTGCAGTGAATTTTATGGCCATAGTCAGTTCAATACATATTTGCAGGAGAGTGTTAATAAAATACAAGTTAGTATTTTAATAATGGTGAGTCTAGTTAAAATAAAAATGAGCTATCTATTTTTTATATAGAAAGTGAGGGAACAATTCTTTGTCAGTTTTTCATGTGGCGTGACAAGCTGCAACAAGAAAAAATACACCAAGAAAAATAAGAAAGGGGAAAATTAAGGTGCATTCTCTATTGAGTGAAATCAATATATTTCTAGTAATTGGGTATTAAAAACAATTTGTGGTGATAAAATATGTATTAAAATATAAAAACCAAGTAGGTTCAAGTATATTTCATAAGGTGAGGTTGATCTATTACCAGCTGACAAAGATAAAATTTTTGTGGCTATTGGGGACTATAACCTCATGTTTCTTACTAGAATAATGTTGGTGCCAATTTATTTTATTGTATCCCTTCAGTCAAAAAAATTATTTAAATGTCTATAATTGAAATAGACATAAGTATTTAATATGTTTGAAACAACTGTTGTTTGGTTTATAAAGAAACTTTTTTTATGGAAATTAATATTTAAATAATGATATTTACATATTGTATTACAAACAATGTAATGGAAATTGAGAAAAAATAAAATTCACATGAATCATAACACACCAAATTATGGAATCACCAAATAGGCCCAAAAAATGAAAATCATTTGTCATGATTAAAATAAAATAGATTTATGGATTCATTTGAACTAAAACCACATGGTGTATGTCACACATGTTTATCTGGAAAATTATGAAATCCCCATTTAGTGGAAAAGGTGAAAGGTCCATTGAGCTTATTTATTTAATTTATACTGATATGTGTGGACAATTTCTTATTGATTCTAGGGTGGGTACGCATACATCATATCTATTTCTAATGAATTTAGTAGGTATAGATATGTCTACTTAATGAGATATAAATTAGATTCATTTGACATATTCAACGAATAAAAGAATGAAGTAGAGAACCAGATTACTAATAATATTAAAAAACACATCAAAGTCCTTGGTAAAGAATAAATTTTTGAATAATTCATTTATTATTTATTGGACATGGGGGTTTTCTCCCAACTCACTCCTCCTTATACATCACAATGGAATGGTGTAAGAAAAAGGAGGAACCATACATTGTTAGATATGGTGAGATCAATAATGAGTCATGTAAGTATTCTATTATCCATTTTGGGAATATAAATTTTAGAC
Organism: Viscum album; assembly: GCA_963277665.1. Taxonomy (NCBI): domain Eukaryota; kingdom Viridiplantae; phylum Streptophyta; class Magnoliopsida; order Santalales; family Viscaceae; genus Viscum; species Viscum album. The sequence continues at coordinate 1,492,995,040 of OY728139.1, read as the reverse complement.
AGACGTATACATATCAAACTAAGTTACAACTAAAATGGAAAATAATATTCCATATTATCTTTCGTATGGAGACATACCCATATTGTCTCATGTACAAGTGTAGCCTTGTAAAAAATATGTTAAGTATATTTATGGAATCATTCTTTAACTATGAGGCACTAAAGGTATATTTATAGGTTATCCTAAGGAAACTATATGATATTACATTTATTCTTCATTAGACAATAAATATTTGGTTAACTGATGTCACAATTTTTTTAAAATGGATCACATATCCAAAGGAGATCGCGAGAGTGAGATTAGCTTTTAAAAAGTCCTTGTTCAAGATAAACAATAGTTAACATAAGAATGTATTCCATAAATCCTTGTAGAATAGGATATTATGGAAACAAAAGTACTTTATAAGAGTTTAAGAGAGGTTAGAGAAATATAATGATATGGTTTTCTACTCACCAGTGATTGTTCCTCATTATTAGTTGATAATATTTATCTTGTAACCTATAAGGAAGAAATATATGGCACAAAATCTACTAAATGGACAAAGGATGTGGACTCTGAAATGGATTCCATATAACAAAACCAAGTTTTTATTTTGGTAGATCTTATAATATATGTAAATTCTATTGGTTGTAAATGGGAATTCAAGAAGAATCTATACATGGATAGACAAGTCAATATATATGGAATTAATTATAGAAAAAGGGATCAAATAGTGTTAGGGAATAAACTATGATGAAAACTTTTCGCTCATTTATATGATAAAATCAATCAGAATCACAATTTCCATAGAATCATACCATTGCTATAATATTTTTCATACGTATGTCAAAACATATTTCTTTAATAGAAACCATCATGTAAATTTATATATTGAAAAACCTGAAGGGTTTGTGACTCCAAAGGATGCACAGAAAGTATGAAATTTGAGTATATCTTTTTATAGATTAATGAAATTATCTAAGGAATTAAACATTTAGTTTTATTAATTTATAACATAATATTATTTTATAAATAAATAATGTGATACTTGTTTCTATAATTGGTTTAGTGGGAGTGTAGTAATTTTTCTAATAGTTTGTATCAATGAAATAAGACTTATGGAAGGTAAACACTAGTCTTATAACACATAAAATTATGGTGAATCACATGCTTCTATATTTAGAACTTATGAAAATCAGTGTATATTATTGGGATCATGATCTAATTAGATAGATCCAATAGGGTTCTTTGACTAAATAAAATTATATATATTGACAAGATACTGAAGAGATTCAATATAGAACAATCTAACAAAGGACTGTTTCTAGTGTCACATGACATTAATATTTCCAGGAAATTTTTTCCTTAAACCCAAGATAAAGTATGAGGATGACAAGGACTCCAAATGCATCTGTGAATTTATTAGTCATATATGTCATGCTATATACATGAATAGACTTCACCTACAACTTAATCGTTGTAGGAGGATATCATGCTAACCCAGGAGACCTCCTTTGGATGGAATTCAAGAATATCCTTCAGTATTTGAGTTATACAAATGATATATTATGGTTAATGAATGAGATAAGGAACCATTCATCAGGGGATATAAAAATGTTAATTTCCATATAGATCAGGATGATATGAAATTACAATCATGATACATATTCACTATAAATAGAGGTGATTTGAGATATAAAAAAGTGGTCACAAATTCTATTGTAGATCCTGAGTATATTATGGATTTTGATGTAGGTAAATTAAGTTATGTAGATTAAATAATTCATGAAAAATCATCATAAGGTGAATAGTAGTAAAGACCCTATAACAATATATCATGATAGTATTGTAGTCGAGACTCTTGCTAAAGATATATTGTCAGATCAGTGGATGGAGAAAATAATTTGAAAATACCATCTCTTGAGGGATTTTTTTATAGATGTGATGCTACGATGAGATGTTTTTTATGGAAGACAACATAGTATACCCATTTACAAAATCCTTAACTTAGTATAAACATGATCATCATTTGAGATCTAAATGATTGAATGTCATTGGAAGTTGGCTCCAGTCCAAGTGGGATTCAAATGGATTTGGTGTCCTAAAACCAACAGTTTACTATTTTTATTTAATTTATATTGAATTTATTTGTATTAAATAAAAATTTCTTAATACATATCATTTATAGTTTTTTATGAGTTTACTGTAATATTTTTCTACTGTATCTATCCCATTGAAAAGGGCATACCAGTTCCCCACTATAATGTGAACCTTGAAATTATTTCTTAATATTCTTAAAACTTTTTCTCTGGTCAAATAATATTCTTTGAGGTGGAACATATTATATTTATTGTTAGGTATGATTACTCATAGGTAGGAGAAACTTAATCTCATGAAGTTCAAACATTGTAATCTCCAAGATGAGAGATTAGAAGAACATACCTACCTATATAAATTCCATATGTTTATGTGTCATTTGATATTCCAGTAAATGATCATGTTTAATGACCCTTAGACATTAATATTAATGCTTGTCATGAATCACACAATTGACTATATTTCCAAAAATCACAATGAAAGATGATCTTAGTGAAGTTGGGTATATTGGGTGTGCCACAAATGATATGTTATTAATGAATAAGTCCAGGAAGGATCTTCCCTTCCATATTTATAGAAGTTGATCTATTGTACCATTGATCATGATGGAACTATCAAAATAAATCCAATGTCCATTTTATGTATATATATTCATCTTGGATAATAATTGAATTATATATCAATAATTAAGGTTGATAACACAAGTATGATACCTTCTTGATGATATATCATGATAAAGGGATTATATTACATAGTAAGTGTTCATATGTGGTTTTTTCATTACAATATTTCTTATTCCTTTGTGATTTCCTTAACTCATTTCTAAACAGTAATCATGGACACTGAGTAATAGGCTTAGAGGGTCACAAATAATGTGTTTCCTTTAGCATCATTTCACTATTGTTTATATTTAACAATTTTAATAAATATTATTCTCTATAATGAGAGTAAATAATTCTTCAATATTTATTAAATGAAAAAACTATTAAATAAATATTATTTCACTGGGTAATTGTTTAATTACATGAAGATGTAATATCTATTTATCTCTTTTTATTTATTCAATTAAAAATAAACAAATATTTATTATTGAATTTATTTAGATATTTTAATGTTAAAAACATATTTATTCTCTAGTATGTGTAAAAAATATTCGTTTGTTTATTAAATGAATAAATATTTTATAATAATATCTATTTGGGTATTTTTTAAATATCAAGGAGTTATGTAGGGCCAAGATTTGGTTTTATGATCAATATTAATTTATAATATCATATATCAATATTAACTATGGATCCAATTAGAACATTCAATAGAATAAAAATAATATTATTTTATTACATGGAATGGGGTTTCTTGGTGTTTAATATTTTATTAAAGGGACCCTATAAAATTAGTTAAATATTAAACGGTCACCCTAGGTATCTAAGTAGACTACTATCACATTCTAGAGATGTTTATTTATTGTTCACAATTGAATCCTCTCATGATCGTCCACCTCCTTCCATCCTCCTGAGATTGATAAGAACAAAAGAGAGTTCATTAATCCAAAAGGAATGTGAGGTTATCAAAGGAAAATAAATCAAGACAAACAAAGTAAAATCCAGGTGCACCAAACTATGACTTGACCTACACAAGGAAGTATCTTATTCACTTATAAATTTCATTTCTTAAACATGATAATCCGTTGGCACCTATATATGAAATAACCTACCTAGTTGGACGATTGTGTTCTTGATAAGTGCCTCTTAGGAAGAAATCTCATGCTTAGTATTCGAGGGTTTTAAATTATCATCAATTTAATATACACCATATAAATATTAAATCTAAACTATTACATCTTATGTAATCATTATATTATCATGTCCTATTACTTTTCTTGTATAAATTATGCTAATGATTTAGATTTGGAATCTCAATTCCAACCACCAAATTGACGTGTTCACACCACATTAATGTCTAACCCTATACACAACCATCAAGTTTGTGTTAGTCATAAAAAATTAAATCAATCATTTCCAACATTTCTAAATTCATCGTAATCATAAGGTATATGATATTTTCATGTAAAAATAAAGTGTTATACCAAATTGAAAATATACAATTTAGTATGACAGAGTGACTGATATCAAACCCCATTCACTATTCTAAAAAGGTATAATCCGGTTGATAGTAGGTGGTCTAACCCCAATTCCCTCAACCCCGGGATACATTATTCAATAGATAGTTCAACTCATTATATCTTGAACACCTAGTATAAGAAAATTATATTCAATAAATATTTTCAATATCATAACCATAAATAAAATCTGACGTCAAGGTATATAGAAAGTAAATTTTATGGGATCAAATATAATATGAAATTCATGGATCTATCCATGAAGTAGTTTAAATTTTAATATATTTCACACACAATATTCAAAATTAACAAAAACGTTACAAAAAATAAATATAAAAGGAATTTAGAAAATATTTAAACATTTTATTTATTTTCAAATACCTTATACATTTATGAACTACTCATAAAAATAAAGTAATTATAAGAACTTATACATTATCCTTATAATTTTCAATATGTATTTTCAATATTTACATTTATTATTTTGGGAATATTATAAATGTTTCAAAAAATTTAATAAACTAAAAAAAATTATATTTAATTTCTTTATAATCCATTTATAAAACAATATCAAAAAAATAACTTTTATAATGATTTATAAACATTTTATTAATCACATAAATAAAGATGATAAAAATTAATCTAAAACATTTTAAGATTCACCACGGCATATAAAACACTATGGAGGTCAAACTGTGATCATTTTTCTTGCATACAACGAACATATTCATCCAAATGTTGTGGTGTGCTAGAACTGGCCTTGGTTTATAGAAATTTCAAGAAAAGAACAAAAATAGTATTTACTAAGCCACCATGTCGGTGGTCTAGTAATTTTGGACTAACCATGAATGCATTAAATAAACTGATAAGTCAAGGTGATAGTAAAAAATTTAAAAAACACAAATCAAACATGTTTAAATCTTTTAAAAAATCACCCTGATTCAATTTATTAGTTTATTTTGATCATCCAATGAACTTTTTCAATATAGTAAAACCCAAAACAAATACGATATATCTCCTAAGAATCAAACTTGTTTGGTATTTGATAAATAGAGCATATAAATTTCTTACTTGAATATCCTGATCCTAAACATCATCCTCTTTCATTTTTGATGGAGTTAGATTGATGATGATCATGAAGAGGATACGAAAAATTACTCCAACCCCTAAAAGGAACACTCTAGGAAATTAATCCACGAATACTTGGTGAGGACTCTGAAAATCATGAAGGTGAGAGAGTACCTTTGCTGTGAAATGAATGATATTTAAGATTGGAATAGTGATTCAACTAGATAAATCATCTCTCTTGAATTATGAATAAGTAATACAAGATAATTGAATCCTCATATAGACATCATTTATAGTCTTCATTCAATTAAGAGAATTGATCATACATGAAATAGTTAGAGTGTCACTTAATGTCACTAGAAAATTGCACCTTTTAGAGTGCTCATTCATTGAACGCCTCAATGAATGAGCTTAAATAGTCATAAAAGAACAAATAACTTGGTTTATGACTGATGAAAACATTTAGGACAAGGACATGACATTAATCATACTTCATATACATGATAAAAAATGAGTGTGTGCCGATCATGGATTCACACACTCCACCACACCATAGAGGTTCCTGTATTGGTGTATATCCAATAGAGATTCTAAGAATAGAATCACTAATTTGAATTATACTTGTTATATGTTTTATTTTATATTGTTATATACATACATGTGTATTTTGAATTTATTACTAAGGTATATCATGAATTTCATATATTGATTTATTTAGAGAAATCATGATGACATATTCTCATGGTGATGTAGGATAAATTGTGTGTGCCAAGTGATATGGAATTAATTGAATAAGTTAATAATGGATTTTCCCTTATAAGACCGAACAAAGATATCTTAGGCCCTTTTATTGGAATGGAACTATCTAATTAAATTATTTTCCATGGTAATTAATCAATGATTTAATTTCATTTAGTTAAATAAAGACAAATAAATGATATAGGTTGTTTGCATAAGTATGCATCCAACAAGATGTGATATCAAGACATATGAATTATATTACATAGTAAGTGTTCATATGAGGTTGTAGACATTGAAATATTAACTTTCTTCTCTTTAGGTTCCTTGATGTGTTATAAGATATGAATATTGAAATCTATCCCATTTCACCTAATGAAACTGAGAATGATCCCTATAGGCTCGCACACTATGTGTATATATAATATCAGTTAAATTAGATTTGAATTTTATAGTAATAATAAATATTATTCATAACTCATGGTTTAATAATTATTCGAGTGATGTTGATCGAAATAATTCAATCACCAATCATATTATAGTTCATAATATATATATATATATATATATGTGTTTCTGTGTGTGTGTGTGTGAATGTGTGTGTGTGTGTTAAATATAAAATAAATATGTATTTCCAAGTTAGTGAATATAGAATTTAATTATTTATTTAATGGATAATAGAAGGATAAATTTTTATTATTCAAGGTTTGAAAATTGCTAAAGAGGATTTATGGTAGGGGTTAAACGCCCCATGTAAATGGTATGTTTTACATTATATCATTTAAATAAATAAATATTTATTTATTTAAAAAATTATATTAAAATATCCATGAGTTTGTGTGTTTCATGAAATATAATAATAATAATAATAATAATAATAATAATAATAATATATTTATTAGATATGGGGATTAATCAGAATAAAGAAATTATCTAAGGGCCTTTTTGAAATAACTAATTATTGAAACCAAAGTATATAACCCCAATATATAACCTATAGGGGTATGAGAATTATTTCTCATTATAATATTCTATCATGGGAATTATCTACGGAATAAAGAGGAATTATAGGTAATACCCACCCTCCCTCTCAAGGCTGAGAGAACAAGAGAAATAATTATTCAAGATGTAAGAAATTATTATTTTAGTTAGCAATAAAAAACACATGATGATTTGTTTCAATTCAATATAAACCCAAATACCAATGAAAATGTTCCAAGATTCACAGAGCATGTATGGATACTGCTATTGAAGTTTTGCATGAGATCATTCTTTAAAATGGAAAGATGATAAGAACTTAGACTGAATTTTTCATCAATGACAATAGAATTATCAAGATAAGGTAATTATTATTATAAATAAATAATAAATTTTAGGTGAAAATATTTTCTCTATGAATATTTTAGGGTTACGTTCTTCTAGATCTAGGGATTTAGCTATAGAATCCAATGAAAAACATTATTGTGAATGGGTCCAAACACTTCCTTTATACCTCAAGAACATAATCTGGAGTCAAATTGGTAACATATTAAAAATAATTATTTATTATTTTTTGATCAGTTATAAATTTTATTGTTAGTTTCATTAATTATAGTTTTATTTACTTAATTATAATGCTCTGACCAATTTATTATAGCCCAGAACAGGCCATGAATAGATGAAGATTGATCAAAGATCCAATATGGAGGTATCAATAATGATGGATGAGAGACATAGTTATATGAAATATAAAGGAAAAGTATACATCATGTACCCATGGTCATCAACACCAAGATGATCTGCACAAATCATGGAATGCCATATGGGTGTTCGATACATGGAATATGTACCCCCCACTTGTTTACCTTCAACTATAATGAATATTGATAACATGTACATGATGTGTGACTGGAATACATGTTTCAAAACCCTATATGGTAAGGTCCCATAAAAATTATGGAAGTGATACAATCAATTTACATAACATGCAATTAATACACACAATTTATTGATTTATAGTCGATCAAAACATAATTTAATGATATATAAATCATGTTGTGGAATATATATACCATGTAACGCATAAAAAATTATGCGAGATACATTCCTCTTCCACAATCATGTAGTGTACGTGTCCAATAAGGATTCACATTCAATGTAGCTAGTTGTACACACTATGTAATTTTGGTCACCTCATGAAAGTCACCCACATCGAGACATGTGAATTTCATGGGTCAAAACTTGGAGAGAGTTAATTGATTTAGGGAAAAAACTACATATTGTTTATTTCGTTATAAATGTTGTGTGATAGGACATTCGAATAGAATTACACAATGAGTGAATTTAGTGGGTTGTGTGGGATATGAAATGATTTATGAATTACTTTTCACATTATTATACAGATAAAAAATGTGTACAGTTTTTGTATGAAATGTGAAATCCATTATATTTTCCAATTATATAAGGTATATACATTTAAGGTGTCCCTTATAGCCATACTTACTATATATATTACAAAACTTGAATCACATAACAAAATGTCTTGTATATCACAAGATATTGTATATGCATACAAGTTGTGTTAGTAAATTTTAGATGACAAGGATTATACACAAAATTAGTCACACATTGTCTTGTGTGATGGTATACACACGTAACAGTTAAACTCCAAAAATATTTTTAAGTGGAAGGGGAATGGTATATGTTCTGGAGCCTCTAAGAAACACCATTTCCTTAATTAATTTTAAAAGAAAATTAATTAATTTAATTTATTAAAATTTATAATAGATGTGAATCTAAATAACTATTTGGATTATTAATTAATATAGTTGAATTAATTAATTAACAAAACAATTAATTTAGTAATTTTAGAGATTTCTCTTAAAAATAACAAATTAAATTGAATGCTAGATAGTTTAAATTTGTAATTGTTTCATTTGTGAATGATCATGATATTAAATAGCCTATATATGTGTTGGGTTTCTTTTAAATTATTTTTTATTTAATGGTTTTTTGTGAAAGAATTATTTTAAATTAAATATGAAGTTATACATATCAACCAATTATTTTTATAATTATGGGTCTGTGTGACCAAAATTCTTTTATGTAACCTGAAACATTTGGTTCCCCTCACCTGAGAACGGGTGATCATATATAAAAGAAGGACCTCCAGATGCGTGATCAGGGTTCTAGACCTATCCTAGGTGAAAATAACCAAGAAAAAACTTACGATAAATGTTGAATCCTACAAATCTAGCAGAGATCATGTAATGGATTTATTCCCCTAGGTTCAAGGGTTTGTCTATCACCTACTCGATAAACCAACATGTAGTAAAATATAACGACAATACCACATGTTTATTTTATTTGGTACAATTCATGGATATTTATATATTTATGTTATTCGAATTTATTCTATAATTAAATGTGTTCATATTAAGTAAATCAAATAGTGATCATGATAAAATAAAATAAAATATATTGAATATGCATAATTTTTTATCAAACATGTATAATCTAATATAAAAAGTCTATAAAATATTAACAATCATATAAATGAAAAAATAAATAATAGTTGTATATAAAGTTATAAAAAATAACTTAAGAAAATAAAAAGTCAAAAAATACATACACCATGATATCTCATCTTCTATCTTAAGAAAATGGTAAGGAGGGATTTAATATAAATTATATTTTCAGTACCCTTACCTAGTGTAAACCTGAAATAAAAGTAATTAAATAGTGGTATTTCCTTTAAAATTATAAATTATATGGATTTGTTGGTGAATTTAAGCTTCCATATGGACAATAAGTTAACCATTAACATCGTATTATAATCTTTACCACATAGGTTACCCATATTTAGGAAGAATTATTGGATGAAAAAATTGAGAAGCTACTGAAGAATCATTCGACTATGCTCTTCTAGGAAGATAAAGGTTGATGAAAAAATTTATCCTCACTAATTATAGAGAATAAAGTGAAATAAAAAAGTTGAAAAGATTAATAATGGTTCAAATTGAAGGGTTCGATTATAAATATATTCAAAGAAATAAAATATTCAAAGGTTGTTTTTTAAAGTAATCTATATTCTTATTATTTTTTAAGAAAGGTCACTCGAAGAAGAATTGCAATGGGTTAAAAATGTTGAGATTAGAAGCCCCTACTTCATTTACTTTATTATTTAATGTAATATTTCTATTTAAATTATTTTTTGTAAAATATAATAATAAAATTGTATAATTTTATTCAAAAATAATAACCAAGTATGTTTATAAGAATTACATTAAGTAATGTGAATACTTCGAGTAGTTGAGAAAGGGTGATTCCTAAATATTCAAATAGGTGGACAAAACGTTTTATATCCAAGTGTATTGATTATTGTAAAGCTATGATTTTTATTGAGAATTTCCAAAACAATTATCTTAGAGTTCTATTATTCACAATGAGACATTATTTCAAGTGATGAATAAATTTTGTTATGGTATTTCACACTTAACTAATGGTTTAGTTATATATGGATCACATGTATCCAAAATCACTATTTAATAAGGAATATAAAAATATATATGTCTCTTAACAATTTATTTAAAGATTATTATTTATCAAAAAAGATAATATTAGTTTTCAAGAAAATACTTATTTTGAATTAAATATAACAACTAATTAAGTTCCAGACAAAGAAACCATAAGATACAAAGGTATGACCAAAACAACTTATAGGGTTAGTCCATAAAGACTATTTGAACTGTTATTATTGAATTTAGTGGTAAATTCATATAATCCATGAGATTAACATAATAAAATTTTGGAATTCTCAAAAAATAAATGGATATACTTTTTAAAAGACATAATATCATAAAGGCGATTTAGTTAGAGGATATCTTAACCAACTATTCATTTATCATTTAAACACATTGTGGAGTTAATCATGGAATAACATTACAATATAAATGTCAAATAATTGATGGTATTACAAGGAGGATCAATGAGGAAACTTATATGTTTTACAAGTCTTTCATAATTCATTTTCTTGAATGTTTTGAAAATATAATCATAACAGCTAACCATATGTCAACTATATTTAGTAATGGATTCATATAATTCATTATATGAACTAAATCCATTATTTCACAAATTCATGTGTTTCGATGATAAATTTTTATTAAATGTAGTACCCCAGTATTTAATGATACATTTATTTTCATATAAATTTAATTTATTTGATAGTTTATGATTGACGTAACATATAGTTTAAACAAACCCTAATATACTATTATAATAATATTATTTAAAGAGAAATTTATTAATAGACATTCAATTGACATGATTAAATTTGAATTACTAAATTATGAAAAACTTATGATTTAAACATGTATAAATGAAAATAATTATTTATGAATTGAATATAAATTAAAATAAATATCATTTGAATGTAAAAGAGATGTCTTTCGAAAAACATGTTTTTAGGCACACAATATTATTTAAGATAATAAATTAAATTAATAAATTTTGGTGAACGAGTTTAATGAATATTAAATATTATATAATCTAAATTTTTTTTAACAATAATATAATGCTTTATCTATTCTTGGGATCAGAATAGATCATGTTTTATTCTTAAGAATATACTTTCCAAAAAAATGGATTTTTTCATATTTTGGATTATTATTTTAAAATTAATTTTATTCAATTATATGAATTAAATACTAAAAAATTAATCCTTGATTTGGAATTAATATATTCAAATTTGGAAAATTGTTCCCTTTTATCTTTGGTCATTATTAATAGTAATAGTGGTAAAATCTTGCCACCCAGGTAAGGGTAAAAGTGTAAAATAGGGTTAAAACAATATGAAAATGCTTCAAAATTTATATAACATATTCATTTATCCTATTATATGAGTTTAGTTCATCAGTTTACATAATATACTCTAATATATGTATAGTTATTTCCATGTTTCTTTGATAATGACCTTTATATTAATTTAAGAAAATAAAAATAAAAATTGCAACTCTCTTGAAATTTTTATATCTAATAGATTCACATAAGGATATATAGGGGAAAAGTTATGTAATAAATTATTATTTTAAATATTATCTATTTTTTCATGGTAATTTATTTTCTTTTTTAGGTATATAATAATTATTAATAATTCATTCCCAACACCGACACATTATTTATTCAATTCATATAAAAATAAAATAAATGGGTTTGAAAATATTAAAAGTTGTAAATTTTTTAAGGAAATTTATGTACCAATTTTTTTAAAAAATATCACATATTACGGAATAGTGAAAGGTTTCGATTCATGTTTATTTCTTTTAATGTTTTTTTCAATGTCAAATTAGATGAATAGTTCCAAATACGACATTAATAATTTTTATAGTAAATAATATCATGTTAAATGATTTAAAATAACTAAAAAAATTAAATTCATCCAAGTGAATATTATATTATTGAAATTATAAATAATATTCCATTTATTTGTCATTTATATTTTTTTGGTAACATGCCTCACCCTTAAATACTAAAAGACATGATTTTTTTGTAATTGTTTAAATGGTTAATAGCGGGGTGGTAAAATAAGTAGATAATGGTATAATTCTTACATAAACTTGTTAAAATAATATTTTTTAAGATAATTTTGATTCATATTAATTTTTACTTTAAATAATATCTATTTTGATATATTTTCTATGAAAAATAATTGAAATTAACTTAATACTTTATGAAATTCAAAGAGTGTTCCTCCCCTCACTTATAAAATTGATCCTCTCATAGTTCATTATTCAAAATGTTTGATAAATATATATCAGACCACAACATGCATAAAACATTACTACATTTCTTCCACACAATATAGAGTTTTTAGTATTCCTAAAATACCATCCTTTTATGGCATAAGGTGTAATCTAAAAGAGGGTTCTCAACGAAGAGGTATAACTCTTAACCAAGCATTTTAAATTTCATTTATTCTTATGCCTCCTCCAAATCAATGTTATAAATTATAAAATAATTAATTTAGTATATTTAATATAAAAAATGTTTTATTATTATAACGTAAAAACCATTATCCACCTTCTTCCCATCCATTGTAAAATTATAACGTCGCTCGTGCGTACGTGTGGACTACCGCCTCCATGAAGCGATGTGATTTGTTTTTAATTTTCGATTTACATTGATGGAAACACAGATATATTTAATTAACATATAATATATATATGATATAAAATTTATCCTATATTGGTGAAATATTATTTACCATTCATTATTTCAAGATGTTGAAAAGTGAAAATAACATATGTGCTTACATTTGGATTAACATCTCTATGAACAATTTAATTATATATCATATTAATAACCTTTATGTATGACTCTAAATATATAAATAATTATTATATATGATATTTGTATCCTTATGAACATTATTTATATATTGGATTTGTGATCAAATTTAAAGTATTGGAACCACTCAAGAAACATTCTCAAGAAAAAAATGAAACAATTAACACTTGAAAAAAAAAATGATTTAATAAGAAAATATTAATAAATGTTTGTCAAATTTTATAAGGAGATAATATGATATTATAAGTATGTAAATTATTCTAGTATATAATTGTTATAAATTTTAATATATTATGCTGGAGGTTATAACACTTTCAAATCAAGTGGTACTTCAGGTAAGGAATTATCGTCTAAAATTTACTTCTTTGAGAAATATGTTATATTATAAACTTATTATATTTTATGAGGTGTGAATAATATAGGTTTAAATACTATTTCATGAATTTATTTATGTTCATGGTATTTAATGTTTTATTTTAATTTTTCCTTTCATGGGTATTAAAATTAAAAAGTTATCAAAGTGATAAAGGATTTATGTTATAATCTCATTTTTTTATCTAGATTATTTATGATTTAATTTATAATAATGAAATTTTATAACATCTATATCATTAATACCTTGAATTGTTTCTAATAGGGTTTATATAGAATACATTGCGTACTCTCATTTTTCTCTATTTATGAAGTCAAGAGATTGGAAGAATGTTTTTAATAAAAATGTACTTTATTTCTCTCTTCAGTAAATGATCCTTTTTCTTACATGTCAGAGTTTTCAAAAAATGATTCCGTAAATATTTAAATTATCCTATGACTATTTAAAGTAAAATTTCCAATGTTTGAATTTTTTTATAAAAATGTTTCAAATGAATCTTATATTGATCTACGGAATGAGGCACTATTTACTTTTTTCCAAAAATTTGAATGGAATATTTATTTTAACATACATTATATGAATATAATTTTCGATGGTCATGACCACTAAATGATTTTAATATTCCTTAAAATTTTTGAAGTTTTCATTTCAAATATAAATTATTTCATAATATTTTTGAAATTTTTAGATTTTAAATAATTGATTTCAATGTGAAAAGGTAATTTTCCGCAAGAAACATTCCAATTGATATTTTAATGGAAATTTCCCTCTAAAATGAAATATTTTGATGTTAATTATGTTTTATTGGGGATATGATCTAATGATACCATCCTTATTCATTCTATGGATTGTTTATGATTATAATGTGATATTTTTATAAAACCTTTTTATTTCCCATATGTTATGATATGATGGAATGTTCAAATGTTTACGAAATATGTTTCCTTTTCTTAAGTTACGATATTATTATTGTTTTATGATCTTTTGGAACACATATATATGATTTTCATAATGTTATGGGTGGGTTAATAATTATATATCCCTTCAATTAATCTAGTAAAGATCGATATCTCAGAAAATTTTAAGGAATGTAATTGGGAGTGTACCCAGTTCTGTAAGGGACTACGTCCACTATGATAATCATAAGAGAAAAACACGACTAAGGATTTGATGGAGTGGGGAGTGAACCCAGTCCAATATGATAGTCTTGGAAGAAATCCTTGGGTAAGGAAATGAATTTACATGATTTTGTGTATTCCACAAACATATGACTTATGCTAATGTTATGATCTCATGGATAATATTCTTTTATTAATTTATTATTTTTTGTCTTTTGAGATTCCAAACATTATTCCATGACTCATGATTTTGATATATGATATGCAGGGTATAGTCTTCAAATGTTTTCTCAGGTTCTCATGCCCTTATACTCCTGTTATATTTAATTGATCATCAATACCTCCCTTATTCACCATAAATGAGAATCATATATTACCATTTTTTATTTTTCTTTTCCACAAATCATGAAGAAAGGTTTTTAGTTATGAATAACTTAATGGGAGATTATATAGTTCACAAGTGAAACAGAAGTTTACGTATCCATGTCTTCAAAGATACTATACGTATATGATTATAGGGAGGATCATATTTTTTATTGAATGTTCAACCAATAAGATATGATATTTATGTATGAAAAGTATGGGGTGCTATAGGGGGTATTATAGTAGGTTTTAGTTACCTTTAGAAACTAGGATAAGGATACTTTAGTGAGAACCCCTAGTATAATCCATTATATAGGGAAACATTATATGTTATGGAAAAGAATGGAGTGTGGTTTTATTATAAAAAAATAAATTTATGGATACAAGATATATAAACCCTTTAGATTTACACATATTATTACATGATATTAAACCAAAATTAAATATTTAATTACAATACAAGGATCATAATGTCTAGTTTCATGGAGATTAGGTACATAATTAAACATCCTGATTCCAAAATAATAACTTTTTTTATTTAATCTTTATAAAGAGATCATAACTTCATTTGAGACCCTAAATCTAAATTGGATAACCTGGGGGAATACATAAACAAATGCATGGCCTAAAAATCTCAATAAGGAAATAATAATAAGAATAAATACTTACACAAGGTTTATAAGGTATAACATAATGATATAAAAAGTTATAAAACATCACCAAACATATGAAATTGTAAAATATAGAAAATTTGATCATATAAATATGGAATCATAGTAATTTGGAATCAAAAATGAAATTAATTTAGCATTAGTTAAGGCTAATTGCACATGGAGGAGCACAGGTCAAATCTAACCACCAACACCGTTGAATATGGAGCGCGAGTCAAGGATAAACACTAATACCATAGAAAATGAAGTCTCATGAGACTAAAAATAAACCAATGCATTGGAGTTATATTTGGGTACACCCATCATAAAATGTTTAAAATTTTGTTTTTCAAATAAATAATCATATATAAGTAGTCAAACATAAACATAGGGTTTACCCATGTAACGGATTAGACCTTATTATCATTTCAAAAGAAATATACAAAGGGAAATCGTAATGGTTTCCATGAAAGGATGAATTTAAAATATAAATGGACAATAATAGTGGAATATAGTCATATTTATTTACATGTGATTTCCAAATGAAGTGAAAACATGTAAAAATAGTGTTTATTAAACTTTAGAAACAAAACATTTTAGTACGGTTTAAGGGAAAAATATACAGATTCTATAGAATGGAAAATGAATATTGTTTGTATAAATCCAAAATTGAATAAGGATAGTTTTAATCATTAAATGATATATCCTATAAAAATAATGGAGGATTAAATTATATTTCTAAGTATACATGAAAATGGGTATGAAATCATGAAGTTCCCTTTAAGGAGGCTTGTTTATTAGGAAGAATTAAGAGGGGAACCTTTTTAAAAAATGTATTTCTTAATAAAAGAAGGATGATAAGACATGGATAGCAGAGTTATAAAAATATATAAATAATTTATAGTAATTATATAAAAATAAAAAAATAATTTCATTTGGTTAAAGAGTGAGAAAGAGAAACCTGAAGAAAAAATAGAGGTTGGAAAGGACCCCTTACCTAATGAGCGAATCTGTTTTTCACATGATCTTAACGTACTGAATAATAAAATTATTTCATTTATTAAAAATTTAAGAACATTTTATAAATGTAATTATTTTATAATAATTTTATTAAGTTCATTTACGACCTTTTGATGAGTTATAGTGTTCAATTTCATCGTTTGAGAGTGTTCTTTTTCTTAGTTTTCATGATCTGCTCTCTTTTTTATGAGAATGGAAAGTCATGTATGATGGATATAATTCTATTGAATTGAAATTATATGTCATAAATGAAAAAAATAAGTTTTATTTGTCTTATATTTTTTTAGATACATGGGTTCATCATTACATAACATGTTAATGATAATCGTTTAGATTAATTTTAGCGGTTTTTTATCACAACGAATTAGTTTTGTTCTATTGTTTAATATCATGTATATATAATAGTTCCAGAATATTAAATATGATACAATAAATATATTATAATCTATTTTAACCATAAAAATGGTTTCATGAACTATCTTGAAGTTTATAATAAAAATTGATAACCTGTTGTCCTTGAATATGATAAATTAACACATCACGAAAGATGTTTTTAATTGTTTTTTATAAAAAAAGGAGAGGGGAATGAATTTTTGATAACTTATTCCATAAAAATAATAAAATTCAATTATATTTAAAATAATTGATCTATAATTCCATTCAAAATAGCGTATGTGAGAATAGAATAAGAAAAAAAATAACATGAAATAAAAATAAAATAAAAGGAAATAGGAATTTCGTTGTTTAGGGAAGAGGTTGTGAGGGGTGGTAATAATTATGGGGGAAAGGGGTGTTTTCTCATTATTTTACTCATTAGTTTATTATTTTTACTCAAGACTATTAATAGTTTAAAAATTATCAACACAAATATTAAAATAATGAAGGATAGTTTGATATTTTTGTCTTAAATCAGACATACATCATCTATGACTCCATAATTCATGTATTTAGCATTTATTGTAAATTACTGTATTTCACTATTCCCAATTTTTTTTTGTTTTTCATAAAAAACAAAACAATATCCCTAAATATTATTTTGATATATAGAATCTAAAAGTAAACCCCTTTTTATGAAAATAATTTTCTAATTATGAGAAATATAATTTTTAATTAAAATCACCATTTGCATAGAAAATAATAATTTTAAATTTGAAGTGATTTTTAAACACTTTGTAAAACTAATTAAGTTCACATAAAATTATCTTATAATAAAAAGTCAAGAAAATATTAACTGATCAATACATTTTATGAAAATAAAATTTCTTTTATTTTATTAAATTAATCATATAATTGTAATTAAATATTTATGAATTACAAAAATAAAAGCACATAATTAATAATTTTGTAAATATTTATTTACTTTTACTATGATATAATTATATAATATTTTCACTTATATAATGGATAAATTTTATTTATTCTTTCATTGGTTAGGTTACTATTCAATTTTCCTCTTTATAATTAATAAGGGTCACATTACTATTTCAAAGGTAAATTTAATATTTCATTGGTATAGGTTTCATAACATCTATAAATACTTCTTATTTCAATCATTAGACATTTATAATGTTGTTATTGTGTACTCAAAGTAATTTTATGTGGTTTATACTATATGAAATACTTATAAGAATGTAATTTTTATTGATTTTGTGTCATTACATTCTTCCACCCCTATGAAATTTCACCATTTAAATTTTATTTTACATTCTATAGGAAAACCTAGTGGGGGTAGTTCTCCTACAACACTTCCTCTTATTCCCATGCCTCCTCTTCGTACTTTTGATTCCACTATAGTACATTGATGAGGTGAGTAGTCTTATTTCATAGAACATTATCTCTATGGTCCAAGATCATCATCAGATGTTCCTCATAAGAGAGATCATTTTACCACTATAATACTTATGAATTCAGTACCTGTGAGGGTTTTGTTATGTACTTTCTAAATATGGATACAGAGAATACATCATGTACTTGAGAGATTGTAGGTAGATGTGATAGTCGACCGACCACAACTCTGAGATAACCAAGGATATTTAAGTGGTTGATGTACCTAGGATATACCTTTCCTTTCATCCCAAATCTCATGATCCTCCTCCATGGAGATTTGTGAAGGAATACCATGTCTCCAACCATAAACTCAAGATTTCATTAATGATTGTATGCATAACAATTTTTTCAACTTTGAGTTTCATTTATGTGATACTGAATGGTTATCACATTATAGAGCATTTCTTAAATGATTTCAGGTCTTAGTATCTTTCATTCACTGACTTCATCCCAACATGCCACTATTATGCATCTTTTCCCACAACGATCTTCATATAGAGCCATTTGGATGCTGGAGTGAAAACTATTATTATAAGGGAACTCAACGGGAGGAAGATGTTCATCCAATCCTCCATTTAAGTCTATATAATACTCTATCAATATGTATTATAATATCTCAATAGTCCTCTAAGATTAGACATAATTGTGAGGATGATAGGTCATACTAAAGTTCAGCTCAGTGCTTAGGGAATGTTGGAGACTTTTCCAGAACATGCAGGTGAATCTTAGATCTCGATCAGACACAACAGAGAGTGGTATGCTATGTTCTATAACCACTTATTTGAGTTATATCCATGCAATTTGATCTAGTGAGGAGTCCTCTAGAATTTTGATAATGTAAGCTGTCTTTGTAAGATGATACACAACAACCCATATAGAATTGGTCCCTCTCAATGTGTTTAAAAGTCTAGTGTCAATGTTCATGTAAAGTTTCTACCACTTCGATGTTTATATGTGTAGTGGTTGAATCATCCCCATATAATTTCCACATTCAGACTTAACTTGATAACATACCATTCCCTTTAACAAATATTCAATAATATCCTTTTTCATATTGTTCCGCAAATGGTTCTCTCAGAGGTCTCGATGCATCTTGGTGCTCCAAGGGTGAATAGAGATGGCTGATCTATATGAATCATTAAAAATTTCATTTTTTATTTATGAATTTTATAGTATAAATTGTTGTGAGATAAATATTATGGATCCATCCTCATCAATCTTGAACTCAAATTATTTTCCCTTTCTAATAGCTTCTACCCTTTTTTGAATTTCCACATCATTACTATGATAATCCTTTATGTTCTCTATGAGGGATGGTTGATAAATCATTTGAGAAAGGATTGATGATGTTCATTCCTTAATGATTCCCTTTTATATTATTTATAGGTCTAAGAAGATTGGATGTAGAGACTCTAAGCTTAACGTACAAGGACATTACATTACTTTTGAGGAATACTTAGTACATAACAAAAACACACACATAAGGACCGTAATAATTTAGTGTCTTTGGAAACTCGGAATATATTCTTCTAATCATGGTGAAAGATCTTCAACATCTCCCATAAAGATATTTTTTTAACCTAAAACCTTTCTTTATATCATGTGGAAAAGAAAACATAAAAGGGTGATCTCAAATGCTCAGTAAAGGTAAACAAAAGAAATCTCAATCACATCATATTCATAAGGACATAACATTTTGGAAATCTTAACCCGCAAAAGAGATCATAATATCAAAACATGGGATAAATAATAGTAGTGAAATGTAATCCCAATAATCATAACTTAAAACATGAAACTTTGTGTCATACACACATAATCATAGAGGATCATTTCTTATTAGTCAAGACTCCTTTCCAAGACTATCTTAGTGGACAAAGTCTATTTCTGAACCGAGTTCACTCCTCCTTTCAGTCCTGTTTCACTAAACCGGTTTAACCTGCCGTTCTAGACATGTCTATCTCATGAGATATAAAATCTTTACCCAATGCATTGGAAGGAGATATAGGTCCCACCCATCTCATAATGATACCATTCTTATGTGTGCCACAAAATCATAAACCATACATCATAGCATAACCCATGTAATAAAAATGGGAATCTTAAACATCATGACATCATAAAACAATTCATATAGGATAAAGGAATTCATAAAATTATTTCCATCACAACATAATCAAATCCATGTAATAATAGGGATAGAAACAAAACCCTATATTATCTTAGATGGAAAATAATTTTGATAAAACTCTTGAACTCCATTCTTGAGGAAAATCTCTTTTCTACTTCAAAAACATTTTTCCTTTCTTAACATGTCATACAATTTTAAACTAAAACAAGTTGATTAAAAATAAACTTGGAAACTTTTAAAGGAAGCTTCTTGGAAATAATTTTTTTAAAAAAATCCATTCATACCGTATAAGTTAAAACAAACATTATTCTCGTCCTTTTGTCGGAAAAGTCAAAAAGTACCTCGTACGAAAAATGACAAAAGATTCCTTTCATATCATTTACTAAAAACTCACCGAAGGGTAAAATTGGATTTATAAAATTTTAGGTGGAAGGAAATAATATTAAATATTGAGGAAACATGGATGTTGATGATAAAATACACCCCAGTAAATTTCAAAGTATAAACAATCTCGGATAAAAATGAGATTGTGATATTTATCCCTTACCTTAGGTCCGATTTGCTTTATAAGTGTCCGAACCTCCTGTATAATGATTTAAATAATGTCATTGACTTATTCCATAATCATACTCATTATTATGATATCATATATGGTTTTCTTATGACTTTATATTACACGTTCTTTTGTAAATTCCATGTTAAAGAGCGTTTTGGGTAAAATCGTTTCATTTGTCGTCCGTGTTCTGACTTGTAATTATTAATATGATTACTTAGATCATGATTAAATAATTCCAGAATATAAAACATGATTTATATATAATATATATTCAGAATATACATATATATAATAGATCAGTAAATGGAAATAAATACACCGTTCATGGAGATGGTAGGTCGTACGTACGCATGAACATTGTTTTCGTTTTCTTATTGAGTTGAATGGAATTAAGTAGATGACATACATATATATACAAATAAATCCAGAATCATTATTATGTCATATATTTCATGATTAATTATTATATATACTTCATAATCGTGAATGGTTAACGTGGAGAATGAACCTCATCGCGTCGTGGAGACGGTAGTCCGTACGTACGCACGAGCGATGATATCGTTCTCATGATCGTGGAATTGTATTTGAGTGTATGTATACTATTTCAGAGTCAATATCACTTTACAATAATAATATATAGTTATTATGTACACCATTATACCCATCGATGTAAGGTGGTGATGGAAAATAGATCACACCATGACGTGGAGACGGTATTCCGTACGTACGCACGCGCGGTGATTTCGTTTTCCGTAGGATGGATAAATGGTGAAATATGGTTGTTTCATAATTAGAATAACATATCAGTATATGAGGGATACTGATGTTATTACCTCATAATGAAACAACCTAATAAGAAGAAGTGGAAGAAGAAATAAATTTGAAAGAATCGGTAACAGACATTACCTCTTCTTTGAAGCGCCTCTTTGAGTCCTCCTCTTAGGGCACTAATACTGGTCTTTGAAGAAGACCAGAACCTCTAGGATGTTTCTAGGGAAGTGTAGAAGAGAATTTTTCAGGTTTTGGACGAGCTTTAAGGCTAAAATTGGTGTGAGTAAGAGAGGG
The DNA here is from genome assembly GCA_963277665.1 of Viscum album. Lineage (NCBI taxonomy): Eukaryota > Viridiplantae > Streptophyta > Magnoliopsida > Santalales > Viscaceae > Viscum > Viscum album. The sequence goes on along the minus strand of OY728139.1, from coordinate 1,492,972,613 downwards.
AGGAGGTTCCCTTTTATAGGGGTGGAGAGGGGCTCCTTTGGAAAAACTAAATATATTATTTTATTATAAAGCCAAATTCGGTTTTAAATAGATCCAAATTGATATATTTCAAAGCTAAGGTGGGGTTGGGTCGAAATCCTCTCATCCAATATAATTTACGCATGTTTTGGATCCTATTTTAACCTTATCATTTAGATTTAACATTAAGTTAAATAATTTAACTTTTACCATGTCTTCTTGTGTTCTTATACTATAAGGTTAATAAACTTACTATAAGCAGCCAAACGAACCCCAAGTTGTTTATTATTAATAAATATATCCTTATCTAAGTAATTTGGCCGAACCTTAGATTTTTAGGAATAAAATAACAATTAATAATATAATATTTGTGTTAAAAACTATTTTATGTCAATTTTGACAATATTTTGTAATTGATTTTTTTCAAACTTATAACAGAATTATTTGTTCGAAAAAAGTTAATTAAATCAAGAATAACATGTCATATTAACCTATGAAATTAGTGTAATTCATAAAAAGTCTCAAATTGAATTTATTTTGGTATTTATAACATCAATTATGTCAATATTTCATTAATAAGATAATTACTGCATCATCTTTGTGTCATAAATAAATTATATTTTTTAATGTCTAAAAATTGAAAATAAAATATCATTATGTAGGAAATCGTTTTATATTTGTAATGAATATATATAGTCGAATTTATCTTATGTATAAACCAATATTAAAAATGATTTAGTTATTAAACTTTGATTTTAACTATTTTAACCCTTCTTTAAATAAATTAATTATAAATGTCCTAATCTAATCCAAGTGGGCCTAAATGGTCATAGTTTATTCCTAAGGTTGTTTTTGGTCAAATTACACTTCTCTAATAGAATTAAGACATGAATTAGGGTAATAATAATATCATTTTACCCTTAATTACCCTATTTACTTTTAACCGTGGTAAAAAAGTAAAAAGTTACTATTCACCAAAAATTATTTTCATCTCATTGAACCATATTTTACTTACTGACATCAACTGTGTCTCTCAGATTTTTGAAATTCCACTCACAGAAGTGGTAAAATTAAGTTTTATGAAAAATTCATTTTTTTCAACTACCACTTAGTGGTTTCACTATTCATCAAAAAAATGAAAGTTTCCAGAAAAATACAAAAAATTAGGCCTAAACTATATTTGGTATTATGAATTAAAAAATGATGTCTATTTTACCAAATTCAAAACATATCAGTTGCGTTAATTAATTTAAAAATTAATTCTTATCTTCAAAACAAATAGCGTGTTCTTAAGAGATAAAAACTATCAAAAGATTGACAGTTGTTTATGTATGGTTTAAATGTGAAATTACATCCAATAACCAACATTGTATTAAATTGTAAAAATATATTCTAAATATACTTTAAAGCCACTCAAATTAATAATTTATCACTATTAATTATTTCTATTAAAAAGGTTGTTTTTAATTAAAATTTAGTAATTTTCACTATTCATCAGAAAATGAAAGTTATCTGAAAAGTACCAAAATTTCACCCTAAGCTAATTTCGATATTCTGAATCCAAAAATGAAGTCTATTTTGAGAAATAAAATTTTCAAAATTTCAAAAAGTGGTTATTACTATTCATAACGGGTAGTTTTAATAATATTTTAATAGCATATCGTTGTTTAGTGAAACTCAGTATTGCATACTACACATGCTATCGAGGAAGGTCGTGATTGCATGTAATGCAAGGAAAGTCAAGGATGTGTGTTGTGCAAGATCCTTTTGGTGTAGCATACAACACAAGACATTAATGAAATTAAAAAGAATATTTTTCATAAAATCTCTGGGTGTTACATTCTACCCCCCCTAAAATGAATTTCGCCCTCGAAATTCGTCGGGGTTATAAATGGTTTACTACTCGAAAGATTCATTAATAGAAACCCACATCTTAAAATGGAATAACAAAACCAATCTTTAAAAACAAAAGTATGAAACGTAACGGTTACCCAAATAAACTAATCACTGGGTTTCCACATAGGTGAAAATATGGATATGGAAGAGAAATCTAACCACCATGTTCTGATATAGGGTGGTAGAGAACATGGCTATGAAAAAGCCAGAATTCACAAATCCATAAATTTGTGATGATATAAGGTAACATCTAATTCATTAGATATAAGAGAACTAGGAAAACATTTTTGGTTTTCAAGATCATTTCCCTAAAGTTGATGAAATTGGAATTAGAAGAAATACTTTCGTGATTTTGGTATAGTCTCACCGTTGGTCATTCTTTGGACAATTTCCACTTCATATCTTAATGAAATGAAGTTTAATTTTTCATTTGTGATGTGTTAGCGGATCATGTGATAGAATGATGGGTCATTCCATCTGTCTCAAACAAAAGGTTAGAAAAGTTATCAAAAAAATACATAAGTCAATCTATAGTGAGATTAATCATATATGGTTCCTAAAATGAACTTATACTTCTTATATTATACTGCTTAATATAATAAAACTAGTTTCTACTAAATAGGGACTTCCTGTAGGCCAGTGGTAGGCGATAAAGGCCAGTCGCACTTCGGTTGTGGGTTCGATTCCCACAGCCTTGTCCGACGTGATGGGATGTCGCTCGTTCTGCATGTTGTCCTTTTTCTAAAGCTATATTACTATAACATCCCATCAATAATATCGAAAAAAGATATATCTTAACTTATGTCCAACATAATCCATTCCAATATTTAGGCTTATCTAAAATACATCGGTCCAAGCTCATATTATAAAGAAAATGATTACTTGAAATGTCACATAACAATCATGTGAATTCCATCATTTATCCCCCATATATCATAAGATATATCGTGTTGGTCAAATTAGAAACATGTGAATACCTTAATCATGTATTCTCTTGAAGAATGAATACCCATTAATTGAACCATAGTGAAAACATGAATGAAGTCAAAAGTTAACTCTTTCCACATACCAAAATCCAAAAATTCTATATATTCAAACCATGATATAACCTTCTCCTTATATCAGTCATGAGCTCATGAATACGGTCAAACATTTCATTTTCTCGTTTTCCTTTCATTATGCGCATATCATCTTTTTTTCCAAAAATATCTCAATCACATTCTATGGTTACCGGTACCATTGAAAACCACAATAGACCACTACATAAATATTCCAATATTCCACGATACTATTTACAACATTATTTTGGAATCCCATTATATAAACACTTAATCATTCAACCATATTGTTGTCAAATTCAACATTTCCAATAGTGATCGCATGTGACTTCCCTTTGTCCTTTGGCTTAAGTAGTTGCTCATGTCGATCACCACTAACCCTTGGATTATGGCATTTATTAAAATAATGCCCCATTTCCATGCACTTGAAGCAGTGAAGTGTTTGTGGTGCATTCTCTACAGTCTTTTCTTTATTCACATCATTAGAAACCCTTTTTCAATTACTTCGACACTCAGCTGCTCGATGACCTTCTTTTCTACACATAAAACATTTTCTAGTCCCTTTAAGACAATCTCCACTATGCTTCTTTCCACACTTTGAGTATAAGGAAACATTCATCTTCTTTTCACCATTATTCTGAGATTTGTCCTTGAACTCCATCTTTCGTTTCTTGTCAAAACTATGAGATGGATAAGTAACACCAACTTCCATTTCTATCTTGATATCACAACGCACAATTTCTTCATAGCTACTGAAGTCTCTTATAGCTAATTCCCTTCGAAGATTTGGTTTTAAGCCACTGAAGAATCGATCAACATTACTTTCAGGCTGGATGATAAATCCAGATTCATACCTTGCAAGCCTTTTAAAATTCACTTCGTATATACCAACAGATTCATCATCCTTTTGATTTTGTTCAAGAAACTCCTTCTCCATCTTTGTTCGAAGAATACGAGGGAAGTACTTATTGAAAAATAAGTTCTTGAACTCGTCCCATTCCATGGACTCAATTTCATCTCTTGGCCTCGTATTCTTGATAAGATTCCACCATTTATCAGCATCACCTTCCAAACGATACACTGCTAAGATGCCTTTATCATGTTCAGAACATTGAAGAACTGAAAATATCTTTTCAGTAGTACTGATCCATTGTTCAGCAACAAGTGGATCAAAAGACCCACTGAAAGAAGGTGTATGTTGCCTCATGAAAGACTCAATAGAATATTGTTCCCTTATCTGCTCATTTGGAAGTCCAGAATGATTCATAGCTTGTGTAAGTATAGCAATAAGATTTTTCACTCCATCTCCCATAACATTTGTTTGTTCAGGCGGACAATCATTGCATTGTCTATTACATTGATCAACACGGTTCCTTCGGGTTCCAGCCATCGTCTAAAACCCCAAAATAATAGTGTGAGAGGAAAAAATCACGCTAGGGAAAACAATATAATAAAAGGGGAGTTCCATCAATATATAACATCTTAGGTTACCATAATTCTAGTACTATAACCTATACTTATACTTAACCTTAGGGACATCCATATACCTACCTTAGAAATATCTATAGGGATCTCACTAAAGTTCTCGCATCCTAGTTTCCAAAGGTTGACTAAACCTTTCCTCTGATACCAACTGTAGAGACCCGAAGCTTGACGTACAAGGACATTACATTACATTTGCGGAATACATAGTACATAACAAAAACACACACACATGGAATGTAATAGTTTAGTGTCTTTGGAAACTCAGAATATAATCTTCTAATCACGGTGAATGATCTTCCACATCTCCCATAAAGATCTTTTTTTTCACCTAAAACCTTTCTTTATATACTGGGGAAAAGAAAACATAAAAGGGTGAGCTCAAATGCTCAGTAATGGTAAACAAAAGAAATCTCAATCACATCATATTCATAAGGACATAACATTTTGGAAATCTTAACCTACAAAAGAGATTACAATATCATAACATGGGACAAATCATAGTAGTGAAATGTAATCCCAATAATCATAACTTAAAACATGAAACTTTGTGGCATACAAAAATAATCATAGAGGATCATTTATTATTAGTCAAGACTCATTTCCAAGACTATCTTAGTGGACAAAGTCCATTTCTGAACCGAGTTTACTCCTCGTTTCGGTCCTGTTTCACTGAACCGGTTTAACCTGCTGTTCCAGCCATGTCTATATCATGAGATATAAAATTATTTACCCAATGCATTGGAGGGAGATATAGGTCCCACCCATCTCATAATGATACCATTCTTATGTGTGCCACAAAATCATAAACCATACATCATTGCATAACCCATGTAATAAAAATGGGAATCTTAAACATCATGACATCATAAAACAATTCATATAGGATAAAGGAATTCATAAAAATATTTCCATCAAAACATAATAAAATCCATGTAATAATAGGGATAGAAACAGAACAATTTATTATCTTAGATGGAAAATAATTTTGATAAAACTTTTGAACTCCATTCTTGAGGAAAATATCCTTTCTACTTCAAAAACATTTTTACTTTCTTAACATGTCATAAAATTTTAATCTAAAAAAAGTTGATTAAAAATAAACTTGAAAACTTTTAAAGTAAACTTCTTAGAAATAATTTTTAAAAAAAATCCATTCATGCCGTATAAGTTAAAAAAACATTCTTCTCGTCCTTTTGTCAGAAAAGTCAAAAAGTACCTCGTACGAAAAATGACAAAAGATTCCTTTCATATCTTTTACTAAAAACACACCGAAGGATAAAATTGGATTTATAAACTTGTAGGTGTAAGGAAATAATATTAAATATTGAGGAAACATGGATGTGGATGATAAAATACACCCCTGTAAATTTCAAAGTATAAACAATCTCGGATAAAAATGAGATTGTGATATTTATCCCTTACCTTAGGTCAAATTTTCTTCGTAAGTGTCCGAACATCCTGTATAATGATTTAAATAATGTCATTGACTTATTCCAGAATCATACTCATTATTATGATATCATATATGGTTCGCTTATGACATTATATTACCTGTTCTTTTCTAAATTCCATGTTAAAGAGCGTTTTGGGTAAAATCGTTTCATTTGTCGTCCGTGTTTTGACTTGTAATTATTAATATGATTACTTAGATCATTATTAAATAATTCCAGAATATAAAACATGAGTTATATATAATATATATATTCATAATATACATATATATAATAGATTAGTAAATGGAAATAAATACACCGTTCATGGAGATGGTAGGCAGTACGTACACATGAACGCTGTTTTCGTTTCGTTATTGAGTTGAATGGAATTAAGTAGATGACATACATATATATACAAATAAATCCTGTATAATTATTATGTCATATATTTCATGATTACTTATTATATATACTTTATAATCATGAATGGTTAACGTGGAGAATGAATCTCATCGCATCGTGGAGACGGTTGTCCGTACGTACGCACGAGCGATGATATCGTTCTCATGATCGTGGAATTGTATTTGAGTGTATGTATACTATTTAGGAATCAATATCACTTTAAAATAATCATATATAGTTATTATTTACACCATTATACCCATCCAAGTAAGGTGGTGATGGAAAATAGACCACACCACGGCGTGGAGATGGTATTCCATACGTACGCACGCGCGGTGATTTCATTTTCCGTAGGATGGATAGATGGTGAAATAGGGTTGTTTCATACTCATAATAACATATAAATATATGAGGGATACTGATGTTATTACCTCATAATGAAACAACCTAATAAGAAGAAGTGGAAGAAGAAATAAAGTTGAAACAATCGGTAACGGACATTAACTCTTCTTTGAAGCGCCTCTTTGAGTCCTCCTTTTAGGGCACTAAAATTGGTCTTTGATGAAGACCAGAACCTCTAGGATGTTTCTAGGGAAGTGTAAAAGAGAATTTGGCAGGGGTTGGACGAGCTTGAAGGATCAAATTGGTGTGAGGAAGAGAGGGAGGAGGTTCCCATTTATAAGGGAGGAGAGGGGCTCCTTTGGAAAAACTAAAAAAAGTATTTTATTATAAAGCCAAATTCAGTTTTAAATAGCTCCGAATTGATCTATTTCGAAGCTAAGGTGGGGGTGGGTCGAAATAATCTCATCCAATATAATTTAGACAAGTTTAGGATCCTATTTTAACTTTATCATTTAGATTTAACATTAAGTTAAATAATTTTACTTTTACCATGTCTTCTTGTGTTCTTATACTATAAGGTTAATAAACTTACTATAAGCAGCCAAACGAACCCCAAGTTGTTTATTATTAACATATATAGTCTTATCTGAGTCATTTGGCCGAACCTTATATTTTTAGGAATAAAATAACAATTAATAATATAATATTTGTTTTAAAAACTATTTTATGACAATTTTGACACTATTTTGTAATTGATTTTTGTGAAAATCAAAAACATAATTATTAGTTCGAAAAAAATAAATTAAATAAATAATAACATGTCATATTAACCTATAAAATTAGTATAATTCATAAAAAATCTGAAATTACATTTATTTGGTTATTTATAACATCAATTATGTCAATATTTCATTAATAAGATAATTACTGCATCATCTTTGTGTCATAAATAAATTAAATTTTTTTAATGTCTAAAAATTAAAAATAAAATATCATTATGTAGGAAATATTTTTATATTTATAATGAATATTTATAGTCGAACTTATCTTATGTATAAAACTATATTAAAAATGATTTAGTTATTAAACTTTGATTTTAACTATTTTAACCCTTCTTTAAATAAATTAATAATAAATGTCCTAATCTAATCCAAGTTGGCCTAAATGGTCATAGTTTATTCCTAAGGTTGTTTTTGGTCGAATTACATCTATCCAATAGAATTAGGACATGCGTTAGGGTAATAATAATATCATTTTTACCCTTAATTACCCTATTTACTTTTAACTGTGGTAAAAAAAGTAAAAAGTTACTATTCACCAAAAATTATTTTCATCTCATTGAACCACATTTTACTTACTGACATCATCCATGTCTCCTGGATTTTTGAAATTCCACTCACAGAAGTGGTAAAATTATGTTCTATGACAAATTCATTTTTTTAACTACCACTTAGTGGTTTCAATATTCATAAAAAAATGCAAGTTTCCAGAAAAATACCAAAACTTAGGCCTAAGATATATTTGATATTATGAATTAAAAAATGATGTCTATTTTACCAAATTAAAAACATATCAGTTCCATTAATTAATTTAAAAATTAATTCCCATCGTCAAAATAAATAGTGTGTTCTTAAGAGATAATAACTATCAAAAGATTGACAGTTGTTTATGTATGGTTTAAATGTGAAATGACATCAAATAACCAAAATTGTATTAATTTGTAAAAATATATTCTTTTAAAACCACTCAAATTAATAATTTATCACTATTAATTATTTCTATTAAAAAGGTTGTTTTTAATTAAAATTTAGTAATTTTCACTATTCATCAGAAAATTAAAGTTATCTAAAGAGTACCAAAATTTCACCCTAAGCTAATTTAGACATTCTGAATCCAAAAATGAAGTCTATTTTGAAAAATAAAATTTAAAAAATTTCAAAAAGTCGTTATTACTATTCATAACGGCTAGTTTTAATAATATTTTAATTGCATATCGTTGTTTAGTGAAACTCGGTATTGCGTACTACACATGCTATCGAGGAAGGTTGCGATTGCATGTAATGCAAGGCAAGTCAAGGATGTGTGTTGTGAAAGCTCCTTTTGGTGTAGCGTACATCACAAGACATTAATGAAATTAAAAAGAATATTTTTCATAAAATCTCAGGGTGTTACATTGGATCCTTCTTAATTCTTATAATTGATAATGACACATGATCCTTTCTATGTAGATAATCTAATACCTTATTTTCTTTACTATTATTATAGTGTATTGAGCATTCATAATCCCTGTTGAGATCATACCATCTTTTCTACTGAATATAATTCTCCCTTTGAGTTAATATGTATTCATACTCTTGTGATCAATATATTAATACTACATATAATGATCACAACTACTTACTTCAGATCGTGGGTGGGATAGTTGTTTCTCATGCATTTTCAACTTCCTTGAGGAATAGTCTATCACTTTATCATTTTTCATTTGTAAAAAACTTAATCGCTTATTTCAATAATATTTGTATATGAAAAAGTGTTCCACACTTTCCAGTACTGTGAGCACTGGTGAAGTGATAAGACTTTTATAAACTCTTTGAAGTATCATTAACATTGACTCATCTGGAAAAAAATTCACTCCCTTCCAAGTCATCATGGTTACTAGGTTTGAAAATCATGATAATTTCAACACAAATTGTTTGTAATAATCCACTAGACCAAGGAAACTAAAGATATCCATTACAAATGTTGTCATGGGGAATACTTTGATTGACTTTTTCTAAGAAGGTTCCATAGATATCCCTTTGTTGGTTATAACATCTTCCAAAAGAAGCTTCCTTTATCCATAACACACATATGTTGAACTTTTCATATAGTTTCTACCTTCACAAAGTCCTCAACACAATATTCAAATTATCCTTATGTTATTCTATTCTCTTAGATTATTTCAGAATATCATCAATTAAGACTACCCATTTTTTTCGATTTAATCTATAAAGACTCTATTCATTAAATCCATGAATATTTCTGGATTATTAGTGACTCCGAATAGAATCATTATGAACTCATAGTGTTCATACCTCATTATAAAGGTAGTATTGGGAATTTATTCCTTCCCCACCAATAATTTGTGATTTCCCGACCGAAGGATCACCTTAGAGATATAACTATCCCCACATAGATGATCAAACATGTCATTTATCCATAGAAGGGGTTATATGTTCTTTTTCACGATTTTATTAAGCTCACAATAACCAAGGAAGAGACACAGTGATCCATTATTAAGAAAGATGACCGGTTCACCCCATGGTGAAGCACTATGGTGTATAAAACCACGGTATTGATTCTCCTATAATTTCTTCTTTAGTTCCCCCATCTCAACGGTGTCCATTATTACGGTTTTTTTAATAACTCTACTAAAATTTCATGATATGAATGAATTTTTAGAACCAAAATAAAATAGTATGTTTACTCTTCTTGAATGGATAATCAACATACATGTCACCACATCATTGTTGAGATACACTTCAGTAGTGGTGATAACATATTCAATTCCTCGCTTCCTTGGAGGTTGTTATTGTTGATTTCCTCCAACAACCCAAGGCTTAGAGAAACGGTTTTCAAAATTCCCATGTTCCTTGTAGTTCTAACAGTGCAATATAGTCTGATTGTTGATCTGAAAATTCCATTCTTTTTCCACATTAGTTGTACTCTTCATATCCCTTCACCAGTAATTAAAAAAATCCTCATTCTTCCACATTTTAAGAATTTCTAGGTTCCCTTTAAACAGTTCCCAGTAAAATTATTCCCATAATTTTGACATGTGGGATATTGGGTTCTAATTCCATCATTAGATTTATCTACTGATCAACAAATAAGAGGCTCAATTTTCATCTGTTTTCACTAGGCCCACAAGAACACTGAGAGTATTTGTTTCTAATGCTTTTATCATGGCACACACATCCTTCTGTGAGGATATAATATCTTTTCCCCACATTCCCGCTTTACAAAGGTAGGCGACATCCATTCCCTATTTCGGGATGTTTGCCCCTTGATCGAAACAGGATTATGGGATGTCAGTTCTTCCTTCTGTGGATTCCTCCTCAGAACTCATCACCTAGTCCGGGTATCCCTTAAAGATTAATTCATTGTTCATGAATCTCGTTCTCGATTCCATATCTTTGTGGGTGCAGGTTAGTTGAACTACTTTCTTCCGAACATTCTGTGGGGTCTTGACATGGTAGAAACCTTCGGTTAGAGTAGATGGTAACATCAGTCATTTCGTGGAATCACTGGATATTGGGAAATACGGGAACCTTTATCTTTCTTCATAAGAGGGCATCTAAAGGGTGAAGAACCTGAGGCATCCTCCTTCAGTCATGGGGTGTGTTATGCTGGAGGCTTCTCTCTGAGGTTTTCCTCATCTTCCCATGTTTAACACGAGGTATGCTGCGAGTATAACGTCTTGTGGAGACGGTTACACCAAAGGTGTGTCCTTCGAGGATCTCCTCAGGCATCTCATGTTTAACATGAGGTAGGCTGTGAGTTTAACATCTTGTAGACATATAATGAGGGTGATCAGAATGTCCCATAGAGACAGATCATATTGGTAGATCCCTAGGAAGGATCTCCAGGAGTGTTAACCAGGTAGATGGATCAGAACACTCCATAAGCGTAGACACGGGATGGTGTGTCCTATAAAGGGAATATGTCACACTGTGAAGGATGATTTGGACACTACTTAGGGTGGATCAGGGAGTATACACCCCAAAATGGGGAAGCACCAAGGTTTACAATTTGCTAGAATTGAACATCATTGAGGTTTCCTATGTACCCTGTATAGAAGAAAGGGATCAAAACCCACATAGTTCAAAGGGTTGATAAATAGGGGTGTACATAGTGGACAATGACCTGAAGAAATGTTGTGGATTACACGTGGATTGCAGCCCGTGTACTTCTAGGAACAGTGAGGAGGTGGATGACATGACCCCCCATGATGTGGTGGCCCCAAGTATGGATCTAGATGGATGAGGTAGAGTTGAGTGGAATGGAGGGGGAATGATATGGGACCGCCGTGAAGGTCATAGTAGTGTTGGTCTTGAGCCTCGAAGATATATTCAACATATTCACATCGAAGGGAATCAAAGTCCACATATTTTGGTGGGACGATGGGACTCCTAAGGAGGTGACCCGTGAGAATGGATGCATGGATGGGACCCAGAGGAAGTAGAACCTCCCGGTTGGGGAATGATCTTCCTGGAACACTTGGGATCGAGAGATAGATCAAGATGAGACATGGGTGCTGGACTTGAACCTCATGGAGGCTTCCTACATATCCCTGTGGCAGGGAATCAAATCCCATGTAGTTCATCTGACAACTTACCGTCTATTTGGGACATCAACGAATTACCGCCGAATGAGGTTGAAAATGGATTACTGCTGAATGGGGGGACAATGGATTAACGCTGATTGAGGCCCACAGTTTAACGTCATGAAGGACGAGGATGAACCAACGTGAAAGATGACCTGGCGCCCAGATAAATGGTGTGATTGAACCTCAGGGAGGCTTCCTACATACCTCACCATGGATAGGATCAAAGACCACATAGTTTAGGTGGGGGAATTTGGGGGTTACTCTCTAAGGCAGCCCAAGGTGTTGGTGAACCAACGTGAAGGAGGACCTGGGGTCCAATGGTTTGTGGGCTTGAACCTCAGCGAGGCTTCCTATGTATCTTTCCATGGAAAGGATCGATGTCCTCGTAGTTCAGGTGGGTGTGGGGCTTACCCTCTAGGCTGCCCAAGGTGTTGGTGAACCGATGTGAATGGGGTCAGAGCGACCAATGGGTGGTGGGCTTGAACCTCAAGGATGCTTCCTACGTAGCCTTCCTTGAAAGTATCAAAGTCATCATAGTTCAGATGTGTGTGGGGCTTACGTTCTAGGATGCCTAGGGTGTTGGCGAATAGAATTGAAGGACTTCGTAGAAACCAATGGTTGGTGGGCTTGAACCACAGGGAGGCTTCCTATGTACCCTTCCATAGAAAGGATAAAATTCCACATAGATCAGATGGGTGTGGGTTTTATGCTCTAGGCTTCCCAAGGTATTGGTGAAACGACGTGAAGGGGGGTCGGAACGAACAATGGGTGTTGGGGTTGAACCTATGGGGGGATTCCTACATACCTTGAATTGGCAGGGATCAAAGACCTCGTAGATCAGATATGGGTGTGGGTATTACACTCTAGGCTTCCCAAAGAGGATGTCATGGTTGATTCTTACTACTCGAAGCCCACGTGAGTCGTGCTTTGGGTGAGAAACAAGAGGCATCAAGGACCTGACTATCACAGTGCAAAGGTGCGTCCATGAAGGGTGGTGCATGGGGATTACCCAAGGGAGCTGCCTGGGTGCCGCTCTGGAGCTGCAATGGTGGATGGGGCTTACGTAAGGAAGCTGCCCGGGTGCCGTAATGGACCAAAATTGTGCATGGGGATTACGCATGGAAGCTGTCTGTGTGCCCCTGTGGAGCTGCAATGGTGAATGGGGCTTACATAAAGAAGCTTCCCGGGTGCCGCTATAGAGTGGGAATGGTGAATGGAAGCTGCCGGTAATATCCTCCTCATGTCTAGATATGAGGGCATCCCAACTCCCTGGTGGGTTGAGGTATATAATTGAGGCCTACATCTGTGCGCTAGTGCAGCAGTGGGATAATGCAAAGGGGTATTGGAATTATTCCGAACAAAAGTAGATGAAAAGTGTGAATTACATGCTCGCCATTCAAAACACAATGAGGGTGGAGTGGAAATAGAGGATAACTATTGACCATGTATGGAACACATTATCCATATAAAATTAGCCTGAAATGGGGAAAAAATGAAGGTTGACTGCTTACCATGTTCCAAACATAGGACCAGACTCGAGGTGTTGTCCAATGTCTTACGGGACGTTGGCCCAGGACGGTAGTTGAACTGATGCGGCATGGGACCAAGCCGTTAGGGGGTCCCTTCAGACGTGGAAGTGGATAGAGATCCAAATGGAGTACACACAAATCATGAGGTGGAGTGAGGGAATGTTTGAATGGATTCCAACGCTCTTGAAATTACACCACTATAATCATGGGATTAGGCATCTTATACTTAGTGCACAAGGCATCTCTTTTTTGGAGCAAGAGGCATCCTATGTTTGGAACAAAGGGTGTACTACAGTTTATAGTCATGTTGAGAGGACTGTTGGAATCTTATTCTTGGTGCACAAGGCATCTCTTGTTTGGAGCATGAATTATCCAATGTTTGGAACTTTGGGTGTACTAAATTTTACAGTCATGTAGAAAGGACTTTTGGTATCTCATGACTGGAGTATAAGGCATCTCTTGCTTGGAGCAAGAGGCATTATATGTTTGGAACATAGGGGGTACTACAGTTTATATTTATATAGACAGGACTGTTGGCATCTCATGCTTGGAGCATAACACATCTCTTATTTGGATCAAGTGGTATCCTATGTTTGGAACATAGGGGGTACTATAGTTTATTGTCATGTGGATAAGACTGTTGGCATCACAAGCTTGGTGAATAAGGCATATCTTGTTTGGAGCAAGAGGTATACTATGTTTGGAACATAAGGATTACACAGTTTAAAGTAATGTAGATAGGACTATTAGGCGTAAGGTACCGAACAATTGATAGTGTTGGGACTTATGCAAGAGTGGCCCATTCTGGTTTGACCCTGCATAGGATCCAAGTGATAGGGTTTGGTGGAGTTGCCTGAGGAATGGTTCGACTCATGGTACATGGGGAATTGATGATGTGAATCTCAACTCAAGACATGGGAATGGAAACAAGAGGAATATGTCGACTCAAGGTGTTTCATGGTGTGTGGAGGAGTATCTAAAATCATGGTATTCCATAGGTGGAAGGTCGGTGCACATAAGGTCGCAATGGAAAATCTCGATGTCCTGGCCCAAAAAGTTCGCGGGGCGACTCTCCATTTTTGATGGGGGTCAGTGACAGTAGCGTGCACACAATAGGGGATGTGTGTGTGCAATAGGGGAGTTATGTGTGCAACAGGGCATGCATGCGTGCAATATGGGATACGGGCGCGCAATAGGGGAGATGTGCACGCACAATGGGAGATGTGTGCGCAATACGAAAGGAATTGAACACAATTGGAGATGCGCGCTCAATAAGGCGGTCGGGTGCACAATAGGGAAGGAATTGCGTGAAATAGGCGAGGATTTATCACAATTGGATAGGGGTAATTTTTGGTGTGTGAACAAATGGGCACCATGGAATTATTGCGCACAAAATTGGGAGGGTTTCCCCCCTTTACATGAAAAAGTTATGTTTTGCGTGCAAGAGAGGGGATTTTACACACGTGCGCAGAACATTCTGACTTACGCACATCAGAGTGGCAGCCAACCTCTGGGCGCCTCTGGGGAGAAGGGGGTGAAATTGTATTTATAGGCAGAAACTAGGGAGGCAGTGCATGTAAAACTCCGTGTGTGAAAGGCGGTGCGCATAAAATTCCGCACGTGCAAGCTGTTTTCTGCATTAGGCGGTGCGCATAAAATTCCACGAGCACCATGCTGGGGCACGTCATATTCCACCCACGCAAGGCGGGGCTCGTAATATTCCACGCATGCAAATGGTGTCCAGCATGAGATTCCCTTTTTTATGCACAACTTCATTTTTATGTGAAAGATTCCCTTTTTACACGCATGATTCCCTTTTTAGGCGGAAATCCATACTTTGCCCCAAAACTGTCCTGTATGGCCAATTCCAGTAGCCCGACTTCGAATAGCCATAACTTCTGATCCGTAACTCTGTTTGAGCCCCATGACTAGTTAAATTGAAGCTTGAGGAGTGAGCTACGCTCTGAGATCATTTTTGGGAGCATTTAGAAAATTTTGGGGACGCATTTTTCAGTGTCAACAGTATTCGATCTTCATTTCAACCTTAAGGGAACAAAATTCAATATCTTCGTAGCTATTAATGTCTCGAATCACCTACTCTACTCATAAACATGGATTTGGTCTACAAAATAATTTATCCACCTTTTATTTGGTGTTCAAGATAATTTTGGTGGTGTATCTTTCATGTCATGGGATGTTTTCCTCATACGCTCTGATAGAGTCATCTTCATTCTGCTTCAGTCCGAGGAATTATCTTTCTATATTAATATGGGGGGATCTAGAAAAATATTTTTTGAAAAATATTTTCTTAAAATCTTCCCATTACATGGAATCAATTTCATCCTTGGTCTTAATATTTTAGATCAATGTCCACCAATGACCAGCTTCCCCATAAAAATGGTCATCCACAAACACAACTTTAGCTTATTCTAAACACTTTAGAACATACAATATATTTTCAATGGAGCTAATCCACTATTTCATGAAGTTGGAATCAAAGGATTCATTAAACATGGGTGGACATTTCTACATGAATTATTCTATGGAAACATTATCTATCTTAGTATAAAGTGGTTGTTCCACATGATTCATGTTATTATTAATAACTTGATCCAGTTTATCAAGTGTTGTCATGATGTTTGGAGCACTTGTTCCCATTATATTTGGAATGTCTATAGAGTAATAGTCACATTTCCAACCACATAGATTGTTGGAATGAGTTATTCTATGTCGAACCATTAACTAAGAAAAAAAGTGCAATTAGGTACTTGAATTATTAGCTAATAAGAATAAATGAATCTTTAAACATAAATGGATAAAATTGTAATGGAAACGTAATTCATAACTTGTGATTAATTAGTTTACAATTTAGGTTATCCATGATCTATTTCCTAACATATATTCTTATTGGAATTTTTTTGTTTCCCTTGATAATGGTTTGTAAGGTGTTTATGAACATACCAAATCATATCCCCTGGGAGTGTTAAACTAGGTGTATAGTAAGGCCCATTTTCATGTACTAAGATACCCTGAGTCAAGCCTGAAACACCCTATCTGAGTTTCTCCTATATGGTTTATATGCGAAAGATCCAAATACACATGTACTATCTAGACATTTATATATTTTCTTGATAAATCAGTTACTCTATAATTAAAAAAATCGAGATTATCCCAAGGGTTCTTACTAAAGTTCACTATTAATAGTCTCCAAAAATAACTATACCTTCCTCTCATATAAACTATATCGACCACAGATATTTACACATATCCTTTCATGATTTTAAGACAAATTAAACATCAAATTAAATGTATGGGGTCATAAAATATAGTGTCTTTGAGACTAGGTACATATTTAAAAACACGACTGTTAAAAAAGAACATAGTTTTATTTAATCTTGAAAAAGTGATACTAACTTATTTTATGACCATAAATCTCTATAGGATAACCTGGGGGAATATATGAACAATGGTATGAGGTAAAAAGAAAAGGATGGAAATAAACATCTGAATAAAGATTTTCACATGGGTTAGATGGAATAAAATAATGATATAAAAAGATGGAACATAATTAAAAAATGGAATAAAAACATATAGAACATGGGCCCATATAATCATGGAATACTAGTAATGTGGAATCAAAATAAAACATTCCCTTAAAATGATCCAAGGCTTATTGCACATGGAGGATCATGAGTTATTGCTAACCACAAAGACCGTTGCAAATGGAGCACGAGTCAAGGATAACCACCAAGACCTTTGCACATGACCTATCATAAGAATAATCACTACCTAATTAATTGTAGATATATCTATGTGAACACATAATAACTTGTTCATGAATATGTTTTCAACATAAAGAATCATACATAAGAAATCAAACATAAAAATTACGGTTACCCCAGAAAGAATTGGGTATCAAAATCTTGTACAAAGGAGTATCAAAAGGGAAATCATAATGGTGTCAATGAAAGGATTTATTTAAATTATACATGGATGTTAATAAGGTAATATAGCATAGATCGCGATAATTGATGTCAAACTAAAGTGAAACATGTAAAAAAATTGTTTAATAAACTTTAGAAATAAAATAATTTAGTACGGTTTAACAGAAAACATTCAGGATTATTTAAAATGGAAAAGACATAATTTTTTGTATAAAAAAAGGATTGAACCAAGATAGTTTTTCAAAATAAAATTTTTTATTTTATAAAAATAATCGATTATTAAAACATATAATGGAGTGAACATGAAAATGGGAAATAAATTAGGAAGTCCCCATTAACAGGGCTTGCTTAATGGAAATAATTAAGATGGGAACCTTTATAAATCATGTATTTCCCTATTAAAGAAGGATGATATGACAAAGTGAAAAGATTTTGGAACATATAACAACAATTTATAATAATCAAATAAAAAGAAAGTGGAATTACATTAGGTTAAAGAGAGAGAAATATTAACCTGAAAGAGAAATGGAGGTTTATAAAGGATCCCTAACCTTATGTCTGAAATAGATCTTCACCTGATCACAATATCCTGAATAAAAAATTATATTTAAAAATTATTAAGTCCAATTTTTTGATTTATTACAATTTTATTATGTTCATTTATTTCTTTTTTATGAGTTATGGTTTTCAATTTCATCTTTTTGGAATGTTCATTTTTTAATTTTTATGATTGGTTCACTTGTATATGAGAATGGAAATTCACGTATGTTAACACCACATAAGAATACAAAAAGACTAATAAGATAGCCCTGGAGATTTCAAACTCCCAAGGAAATGTTTGAAGAATTCCAAGGAAAGCCAAAACCCTTAAAGGGCTGCATGGCAGAGCTGCGCGATAGAGCTACGTGACATACCTACGTGGAAAAGATGCATGAAAGAGCTACGTGACAGGATAATTTCTGCACCCCTATGCGACAGAGCTGTGCGGAGAAGCTTCACGGAGGATCTACGAGGACCAAATTT
Organism: Viscum album; assembly: GCA_963277665.1. Taxonomy (NCBI): domain Eukaryota; kingdom Viridiplantae; phylum Streptophyta; class Magnoliopsida; order Santalales; family Viscaceae; genus Viscum; species Viscum album. The sequence continues at coordinate 1,492,954,115 of OY728139.1, read as the reverse complement.
CTTCGACCAGGCCCATTCATGCCTATAAATAGGACCCTGGGGCTCCCCATTTCAAGGACTGAAAAATTTTAATGGTTCTAAAAGCACCCATTGCGCAGCTCTTTCACTTAGATCCCTCAAATTTTCTAAGGAATCTCTCTAAAACATGATAGAAGAGATAATTAAACAAGATAAGAATGTTTTAAAGGTATTTTAAAATTTTTACATAGGTTTGGTTCTCCTATGTGAAATAAATTCTTTAGTCATCATACACTCCTACGTGGATTATGTGCGCAACACACCTGTGTGACATACCAACGTGCCACACCTGCGCGGCATGCCTGCACTCCACACCTGCGCAGTATAACTGCGCGGTGCGACCATGCGGGGTACCTACATGGGAAACTTTCTCAAGGTACCTACATGGAAGGTCTTGGTATAAATCCTTCATACCAACTAAAGTATCCTCTTTAAATCCCATTATGGTAGGGTATCTGTTTTACTTGGTTCCCTTATCTTAAGCGGAATAAGATGAATCCTCCACCAAAACCTTCATAATTATCAAAACATTAGGAAAGGAACATTAACGTGTCTCCTATATCTGTATGTATATCTATAGTAAGAGGTCTCCCACATTTGTTTTATAAGGGAGTTAGGATTCATGGAGTGTCTGTGGGTTTGTATATCCACAGTCACATGGACCTTTCTCCTAGGAACAGGGTTGGGAAGTTCCCAATTTGGAGGAGGGTGGGTTTTTAGCCTCTCTCTACTCAAAGAGTTGACCCAAAACGTTAGGTCTCTAGTAGGGAAGGCATAATTCAAACTTTTTTTCACTCAAGCATAGGAAAATCTTACCTCCTCTACTAGGATCAAATTTTGGGCAACCATCTTGGTTTAATCCCTTAGATTTTCTTAAAGGAGGTAGAATCATTGCTCCTCCTCTCTTATTTGGTGCCAAATACCATAGGAGAGACGGGCACATGAACTCTCTTTACCCTTTCCCTCTCCCGTTGAGCTTTTTCATAATGGGAATCCATCCTGGTGTAAGCCCCTAAACCTTCATCCCTTCTACCTTTCATTGGACCCTTGTACAATGTAAAGTGAATAGAGGTAGGGAACATCTCCTTACCCTCTTCTCGAGTCATCTAGGCATCGTTTCCATAGTCAACATGCCCTTTTCCACTAGAGTAGGAGGAAAAGTGTGAAGTTTCATTATTAAATCTTTCACATCCTCTTGTTTCTCACACCGAGCATGACTCACACATGCTTAGTGATTCGTGATGGTTATAACATTAAAAAAACACCCTAATGACAGAACAACAATAACTTTGATTACCGTTTAAACCAGGATATGTAGGAAGCCCTTTCAGGGCTCGAGATCACTGAATATCTTCTTCAAGAATCCAACCCTAATTCCCTTAATCTGGGCATCCTTCTTGTGAATAACCCGCAAATTAAACCCATGAATCATCAAGACATCCTTTTCAGGAAGTAATCCAAAACTTGTTTCTCTCAGATGAATACTCTATACTATGAGACTAATCAAACTACGTGGGCTTTAATTCCCCACATGGGATACATAGGAAGCCTCCTTGAGGTTCAAACTCAACACTTCAAATCCACCCTGTTCTCTGTGGGCCATATTACCAACATGGTATAATGTAACTTGGAAACCCATATTATTTCTATGTTCCTTGGGCTGCTTAGTTATAAGTCACACACCAAACATTGACTAAGAAACTTTTTCTTAAATATCTATACCACATGACATTAAACTGTATGGTTAGGTCTTTATCACATGACCTTAAAATGTAGGATGTGTACCATTAATATTCAATGAACTACGAGGATTCTGATTCTTTCACAGTGATACATAGGTAAGCCATTTCATGGGTAAGATCCCAATATTAAAATAAGCCTTCATATCCCCGGATGACAACAAATTCTGGAGTTCCCCGTTGAGTGACTTAAAAACCATTATCATTATAATGATGATTAAAAGAATCTTGAAATAGTATATTATAGGATACCAATGATGGAGATCCTCAAATACATATGGATATATACAATAATGAAGGACCATGAATGCATAATGATGATTCTAAATATTACACTTGTTAATAAGTGATTGTAAATTACTAGGGAAACTTATCTTATGCTTAGTGAATTAATAAGGATTCATGAAATTATCATAAATTTACAAAGAGAGTCCCTGAGTAGAAAATAATTCTCCCCAAAAGGGTGTGATGAGTCGGACCTCCCATCCTCTCGACAAATGTATGTTCTTATGTATAGTTAAGTTCAAACATAATGAACACCTGCCTTTGGAAATTAGGTCCCCTTCAGATAAAGAACTTTTGGAAGTTTCCTATTCCCTGAATAAATCAAATGGAAACTACATGGAAGTAGTGATTCTTAAAATTAGAACACACATTTCAAAGAACTATGAAACCAAAATGGTGAACCCAAAGTGAATCCTTAACCATGTTAATAATGCTACCCACTTGTTATGCCCCTATCATATGATAATGGAAGGTTATACAAAGGAATAAATCACCTATGAATCCTTCTTAAAGATGTTACTTTAGTGGAATTTATTGTGGTTTCATGTTTTTTTCTGAGAACTCTCTTCACTCCAAAATAGTTTTATTCAAGTAAACATCTATGAACATCCCAACTGCTGCTCAAGCTAGATCCTCATCCAAGGTAAGTACATTATCACCTCCCCAGTGTCTTCAACACTGGGTCTCCAATGCGCTGGTGAAAAAGTACTATTAGCATGATACAATTCTGACTTTGGAAGATGCCCGACAAGCCCTCCAGGTCAATAAAAATCCTCAATCATCTGGCCAACGATGACTAATGATCAAGAAGAAGATGGTTCCCACTACAATCTTCAAATGTTTTGGGTCCTTCTCCCTATAATGCTACAACCAGTCCCTCCCATACTATAGGGAGGTGAGTCAAGAGGTCACTCAGCAACTCAATTCAAGAATAAAAGAAATCCTTCTTGAGGAATCCCAAAACCAATCACCGCTAGAAAAATCACGTGGTAGTAATCCCCTAACATGATGGGGGAGTTGCCTCTGAACATTTGGACCAGGTATCTCAGACTCGAGAACATAATAAAAACTACCAAGGACAACGTTTGGTAAATAGAGAGTAGGTTCTTACCTCTACCTCCAACAGAGAAGTCCATCAAACTAACTTGATTGTGAACAACGAGCTGGCACATACACTCATTCGTCCATATTTTTATGTCCAACAGACTCGTCTTGCAGAAACCCACAAATCCCAAAAGATACAACCAGTGGAGTACTATGAAGTGGCTCATACACCTACTTAAAAGTTATCAGACAGTCAGTATGCTCGTCTGACTGCATTTATAGAAGCCCATCAATCTAATGTTGCGGTAACTGGTAAACATGAACATACACCTATTTACAATCACTAATTCTGATAGTAGTTTCTTCTGCTAGTATTGAAGGAATTCCATCAATCATACTTCATGGAAAATAGCCAGTAGACACATACACCTTCCAATGTTCATCAGGATCACCAACAGTCTCGTTTGGCATCACTCAGAGAAGTCAGTCAGAAAGCTCTGACGACAAATCTAGGGGAGACCCAACTCTCTTCCCCCATGCATGAGTACTCTCAATACCCATTGATAGGAAAATGAGGATAGGAGTAGGCACGTACACCTAATCCAGATACAGAATGGGCGTATATCCCCATTCTGGCTGTTGAAGTCACCAAACATATCTTATCAATGGTGAAAGGGCATACAAAAATCTTTGACCAAATTATAGAAGCATGACAGGATATTATAATAACTACTTCAGAAATACCAGGGGAACAGACACATAAATATGTCCCCACACATGGGATGACATATCGACATACCATCCCAAAGCAGACACACACCTCTGTTCTGGTCCGGGAGGTTCATGGGGCATACTCCCCTATATCAAACCGAAAACTAGATCGGGAACATACACCCTTTCCAATTGGAAGTAATTGGTCCGTTCTGGTAACCAATATAAGGAAGGCACACATACCTACCTATGATTACCAATTATCCAATAATGTGGCCCCAACTAAGTATAATATATAATCCAAGAAGAAATCTTGTCAAACATGGTTGGAAAATCAAGAGTCAAGTTGTAATCGGGATCATCTTAATGCTGGAGTTCTTGAAGCCCTCAAACATTTATCTACTGCTACTCAATATCCTATCCTCTAATTAGCATATTATGGGAGTGGTAGCAGTAATTATGATGTTCCTCATCAAAAACTTCATCATAAAGGCTTGCTTCATGAAAATTCAGTCAATCTAGAGCACTTATCTTTAAAAGATAGCCATCGTAACCCTTTGTCTGGCCAGAAGTCCAAGGTGCAAGAGGATTCATCCCTTGCTATAATCCACCATGGTGATCCTCCCCATGATGGAATTTGCTGCGAAAGTCCTCTCCATAGTAGTATTATACATTGTCAAGATAATTCTATTATTAAAAATGTTGCGATGAGAATTCCCTCTTATCTCAAATAACATAGAAACACAATTCCAGTCATGGCTGACGCATTTTCATTTCCAGGTGAAACACTATCTCATCCAGAATACATATTACGGGAATAGTCATTATCTGAACCTCCCTTGGGTCATTTTTCTTCTAATTCGGAGAATCCACTTTGGTCAGACTAAGTGGAGAAATATCTAGAAAGAAATGATGAAGATATGTAACACATGAAAAAAATGGCTATAGATAAAATACAAATCATGTTCTAGACTTTGGAAAATTCTAAATATAACATTCTAGAATTGATGGAAGAAGATTGTTTTCATGATATCCGCTACAATTTATGGAATAATCTTAATCATTTAAAAACCAAATTATTACCATATGATGAATATAAAAATATTGTGAGGGTAATAGAGGGATTACAATTCCAAATTGACTTGGAAACTCCCACAGTTTCCCAATATCCAGTGACTGAATAATAGTAGAGAACCCTTTAGCATGCATGCCTTGATGTTCTAAAGATGCTACACTAGTTAATTTCTGATTCCCCATTTGGTGTTTGTATCAAAGGATGGGGTGAACATGAAGCATTGCATTTCACTACACTCCAGAATTATAAAAGACCTCCAAAAGTGGTTTCAGTAAATGTTATTTCCCATTATTCGCTAAAATCAATATATTTTTTATGTAATCGAATGTACGCTCAAGAAGAGGCCTTAACCAGCTCCCATTCAAGTCAGGCCTAAAGAAAAAAAGTTTTTGGGTTACTTTTACAACAAGAATCTAAGAATATTGAGTAGGCATCCCAATTAGAATATGTCATCCATCAAAGAATGAATATCATTGAAATAGCACAACAACCCTCTGAAAAAGGTGATTTGAGTAGTTTTCGGATGATGCGCCCCGCTAATGTCAGAACAAAAATTCACAAAATCAGTAGGGAAGTTGCAAGAATATTAGGCATAGCTGTTCAAGAATCACCCCAACTTGCAAGGATGATGGTTTAGTTAATTTTACCTTCAAATTCATCCAGAAAAGTTCAGATATTTGAAGAAGAAGAAATGGAATAGCCCAAGCCTATAGGGATGAGGGCTTTTTCACATCTAAAATCCCCTCCTCCGCGGAAGTCACTTTTCTCCCGATTAGGGAAGAATCCAAAAAGAAAGAACAAAACTAAATTATCAGAGGATTCCCTTCAGGTTACTATTCCCCAAATAGTTCTCCGGAATTTTTCATACAAGGGAACATAGTCTCATGGAAGAAACAGAGAGAGATGACCTCACAAAGATACTGAGAGAATGCTATCAATGCATTATGCGTCAGTAAATGTCATTAACCCCATTGATGAAGATCCTCTAGAAAATGATTCTAGTTTAAGGGAAGCAGAAGATGAAGTTCTTGTTCATAATATTTTACACACTACGGAAAATGAAGAAGGTGTACGTACCCGAGATCAGAGGTTACCCAGAATCTAGGTATTCCTTCAAATAGCCAACTGTCACCCCTTCAAAAGGTTTCTAACAAGGGGAATGGTAAATTTCAGATTGAATCTAATTTTATACTTGAAGAGGTTAATATATTTCGCTTGAAGAATGATTTTCATTGCAAGAAGAGGATGTAAAGGTGTTGAGAAGACTCAATACACTGTTACTTCAAAGCATCATTTCTGCCAAATGTACTTCCCAAGAAGGTCCGTAACATGAACATCCTGTAAAAGCACCTCAGCAAAGAGGATTTGTAGTAACTAATGATGCAGATAATGAATTCCCTCCCCTGGGTACACAACCATAGAAGAATCAAACACATCTTAGTAAGACTATTCTCATGGGTTATCCAAGGAAAATACCAACACCACCAGCAGTGGTTTTGATGGTCATTGCACCAGCTCAAGCTCTAGTTGTTGTACCTTCACAAGTTACAGTGCATCCAGATATTCCACAAATGATTATGAAAGAAATTGAGACATTAATGACTTGATTGGAAGATATGGATGAATGATGTGCGCAAGTTCAGCAAGAAAAGAAAGCTTACCCTGAATGATTGCACTTGATTCCTCCCCCACCAAATTCTGTGAATATAATGTTTTTAATTTTTAATGGTTTGAGAGATCTAGAACATCACTTTAACACATTTCATTTCTCGTTGTGATCCCATAATGGGAAATCCTCAACAACAGGAAGCATTAAAGCTTAGGTGTTTTTTGAAGTCACCACATGGACTAGATTTTGTCTGGTAATAAACATTACAATCTCAATCTATTACTAGATGGGAAGGTCTTCATCAGAAATTCATTCTTCAATTTATCTCAATGCTACCTAAGATGATAGGTTTTGATCTTAACAATTGTAAATAGAGGTAGAATGAATGAGTTTCAGATTTCATTGCATTATGGAAAGAATTAACATATTCATTAAGTCTGGAACTTTCTCAAGAAGTGTTACTGCCAATTTGTATGGAAAGTCCGTGTGACGAGTTACACACACCATTGATCCATGTGAAATAAACAGAAGGGTTTCAAGACCTTACTTCAATTTAAATATAGATATAAAATTCTATTATAGTGGCTAAGGCTAAAACTCATGTAATTCCATAATATCTGGGTAAGAGAACATTGAAAGCTGAGGCAGCTACCGTTATATTCAAGGAAGCACATGTACCTACTTCCACATCAAAACCTTCATTGTATCGAAGGAATCCATCTCCAGAGCATCAGCAGTAGTGACTGCCTCGTAAAGATGGACAAATAGATCAAAGACTGAAACAATTTGAGGAATTAAAAAAGAAAATTTTATTCCTTCAAGATTGAACAAGTTCTTGGTTAATTCATCTATGCTCTGGAGAAAAATTCGGTTCAGTTGAAAAGGCAAAAAATTGAAACAAAGAAGGGGATGATGATCTTTATAATTATTTTTCCCTTCCACTGATGTTGGGGTATCCCATTCTGGATGGTTTTTTTTCAGGGGACTCCTGCAAAAAATGGTAGTCTCTGGACAAGTGAAATGAAAAATTTCGTCTGCTCAGGTAGCTTGTGTTACTGCTACTGATCCAGAGGAAGAAGGTGAATTACATGAAGTCAAAATAAAAAATGTGAAAAAATATGCTGATTGGATGATTAGGAAAATGATCAACCAAACTCACTGCATTTTACAAAACCAGTTGAAAAACTGATTGTGTCTTCTACAACTCCTGTTACAACAAAACCACCTCCATCAAAAGGTCAATCCTCAAAGAGGTGAGGTGATCATTTGAACAAAGGGTGGTCCTAAGAAGATGAGCTCGTGTCAAGGCCAAAATTGTCTTTGAACCATGAAGATTTCATGCCATGCATTTCAAAAGAATGGGTACTACCCTGCCAAACGGTACAAACAGAACGAACTAGTCAAGAATAATCTTCACCATATGAAGAATTGATCTTTGGTTCTATCAATGTTATTCACTTAACAGATCCTTTTTCTAATGGTGATTCTGATTATAATGACCCGGAATTCCTTGTACCTAACTTGGGAACTAGAGTAAGAGGCCAAGGTTGAGGATACAGGGGAAGACGTGGGAATTCGAAAAACCACCATTTTAACTCTACCCCTACTCGAACCATTTATGTGGAAGAAACTTGTGGAAGAGAACTTCAATGGGTTCAACAAGAACAAGAAGATTCTTTGATGCAAGACAGGTTTGGTTCTAATATGCTTATTTTAGAGGACTGATTAGAAGTTACACCATCTTCCTCTCATCAATTAGATATACCAAGTTAGTCTAATCTACCAAATCTAGAGGTTTTTCCTACTTCTGCTCTGACAGAGGGTACATCTACAACAGAAGCATAGACTTCCAAGGCACCTGTAAAGCCACATCTCTAGGATGGGAAGCACAAACCTTTGGACTAAGAGTATGATGTATTTAAATAATTCTCCCAAGTACAAGCCAGGTTATCAATTACGGATGCCTTGAATCTTTCAAAAGATCTTTGAGAGGCACTTATTGAGGCTTTTTCAAGTCCTCAAGAGTTTGAAATTGAAGTTTCTGCTACTGAGGTTTACCATATAGAGAATGATCCTAAATAATGTCATGCAACCATATCATTTACAGATGAAGATGAGGATGATGTTGTACATATACATATCAGACCCTTGTATTTATCTTTCAAGGTCTATGATATAGACATCCAACGAGATTTCATTGATAATGGCTACGGAGTCAACCATATTATTGTTCGTAAACTTCGTCGATAGGTCCTGACTGAATTTGATTTATCTCTATCTAATTTAATGTTGCAAGGATATGATAAGAATGATAAAGAACCTCTGGGCGAGATTACACTCAGAACTCAATTTAGAGATCTTGTGTCTAATTCATATTTCATGGTTGTTTGTTAGGACACAACCTTCAACATTCTATTTGGAAGGCCTTGGCTGCATCAACATGTGACCATACCTTCGTCATACCACCAATGTCTAAAGTACTTCTTCAATGGTCAAATCAAGATGTTTTATGGTGACAAGGCTCCATTCAAAACATGTGAATCGCAATACATTGAGGCATATTTTATCACACAAAAGGAATGAGATCCATGTCAAAGGAGATAAAAATATTTAATTTTCCAAATGGTTTGGAAAGGATTCCAGAAAATCCATTCATACATTTAAGTATAGATTATGTGCTAACCAACAATAAATTTGAAAGGGTAAAACAAAATCTAAGAACTAATCTAGTGACTTCAATAATTTTAATTGTAGAAAATGAACCAGAAAACATGGGAGAAACTGTTGATTCCCCAAGCAGTGAGGGAAGCTTAAATGGAGATGTCTTCATTTCATCCACTAAACTACAACAAGCCTCTAATTTGTGAATCAGAGTAGAAGAAATTGTAGCAATGTTGTAGGAAGAAAAAGATGTTGATTCCCAATCAATCATCTCCTCTTTACTACCACAGGAAGACCCTTTGTCATCAGTAGGGTCATATATGGTGGCCTCTTCTTCAGGATGTTCAAATACTGACTCCTCCCCAAAATTTGAATGTTTTTACTCATCATCTACTATGAAGGTAGAAACAGAAAAGGTAACATGTAATGAAGAGGAGGAGGAAGATCTCAAGGATTCTCCTCTATTATTTGAGGAGGGTGTCTCTACCACTGCGGATGAGCATAGAGAAATAAATCTGGGTACAAAAAAAGATCCACACCCCCACACTAATTAGTGAGGCTATGACCTTTAAAGAGAAACAGGTGTATACTTCATTTATAAATAAACATCGAGATATATTTTCTTTAAATTATACTGAACGTTTAGGTCTTAATACTGATGTAGCCACCCATCATTTGGGTTTTCCAGAAGAACTTCATAGATTGATGCAGGTAGCAAGAAGAACACACCCAACTGCTACCTCTAAAATTGAAGTTAAATTTGATAATCTTATAAAGGATAAATTTTTCAGGGATGTTCAATATCCCAAATGGCTGGACACTATTGTCCTAGGTAAAAAAAGAATGGGAAAATCAGAGTTTTCATTGATTTCAGAGATCATAAATGGAAATGTCCTAAAGATGATTTTATAGTTCCGATTATAGAGTTTATAATTGATGAAACAACTTTCTATAATTCTCTTTCCATCATTGATGGATAATATGGGTATAATAAAATCCTTATGGCCCCATATTATTATTAATATATAGGCTTTATATCCCCTCAAGGTGTGTTTTGCTATCGAGTAATGCCCTTTGGCTTAATGAATACAGGTGCAACGTATCAACATGCCATGCACCATATCTTAAAACGCTTCTTAGGAAAATTTGTTGAATTTTATGTGGATGATTTTTTGGTCAAATATAGACAACATTAAAATCACTTGTCTAATCTAGAGATCATATTAGATAAACTTTGACAAAACAGTTTGAAGATGAACCCCTTGAAATGTTCTTTTGGGGTAACCTTCAGAAAGTTCTTTGTTTTGTTTGTATGCCATCATGGTATCGAAGTTGATCCTGAGAAAACGAAATCAATAATTAGTATTTTACATCCTAAAAATTTGAAATAATAAAGAGGAATTCAAGGACACTTGTCATATATTGAACACTTTATCACCAATTTGGCAGGAAAGTTTTTTCCCTTGACCAAATTAATGAAGAAGGGAGTCACCAATAAATGGAATGAAGACTTCCAAGAAGAATTTGATACCCTCAAGAAATATCACTTTAGTCCACCGGTATTAATGCCACTTGTTAAAGGAAGAACACATATTATCTATGTGACAACTGTATAGTGATCACTAGGTGGCATTCTTTCCCAAAAGAATGATGTTTGGAATGAAAACAAACTTAACTATCTCAATCAAACTTCTCATGATGCAGAAACATGGTATTCTAGTATTGAAAAGTGCTATCTGGCATTAATCAATGTAGTGAAAAAATTAAGGCACTACCTACAACATCATGAAGTCCAATTGGTGTCTCGTAGTAACCCGCTCAAATTTACCCCAGTCGTCATATGCTTATAGGGCGTCTGGAATGGTGGGCAGTTATTCTGCAATAGTTTGATATCCAGTTTTTATCTCAAAAGGAAATAAAAGGCCATGATCTGACTGAATTCCTTGTTGAACATCCATATGTTGAAGATACATCATTAAATACTAAACTTCCTGATGAATAGGTCTTCTCTATTCAGGATAATTCCAGAACATGGGAAATGTACTTTGATGGTACTTACAGAAGTCCAATATGTAAGAGAATAGAAAACCCTAAACATAAAAAAGTTGGGTTAGAAATTGTCCTTATTTCCTCAGAAAAGGAAGTGTTACCTTAATCCTTCCTATTTTCAATAGGTGGTACTAAGAATGAGGCAGAATATCAAGATCTCATTTCGAGCTTGGAATTTTAATTTCAAGTGAGAGTGAAGAATTTAAATGCGATAGGTTATTCAAAATTAGTAATTAAACAAATAAATTGAAAATATTCTGTTTGAAAAGTAAAGTTAATCCCTTTGTGTGATTATGTTATAGGGATAATGTATGAATTTACCTCAGAGCTAACATTTTCTTTTGTCCCTCGATCACAAAATGCCTAAGATGATACACTAGATAATGTAGCTACAGCTCTAGAAGATCCAAATAGGGATGAGAAAATCATTAGTATAGATCATCATCATGTGGTATCACCTTTCATTCAACTCAGAATGGTATAAATTAATGAAATTATCCCTATTTTCGATCCATATGGTCATATCACCAAATAGAGAACACCCATCACGGAATATCCTCAAAATGGAATACTTCCACCAGATAGGGATGAAAAATAAAAGATCTGATGAGCGGCCAATTTTACTCTTTAGGATAGTCTAGACCATCATAAAATTCATTACAAATGAGGCTTCAATAGAATCCTTTTCAGATGTACTGATGGAGAAGATACTGCAAGTATCTTGAAAGAAGTGCATTCAAGGATTGTGGTGCCCATCTATCTGGGCACAGACTCTCTGATTAGATCTGAATGTATGGATAATTTTCCCTTTAATGAATCAAGATTGTATAGATTTAACTAAAACATTTCCTCAGTACCAAGTGAATTCCAACATCAATTGTTAAACCCCAGAGTTTCTACATACAGCTAAATACTCTTGGCCATTTTCCTCATGGGGAATGGATATAGTAGGACCTTATCCTCCAACCACAACTAAGCAATTCAAGTTTAACCTTACTTCTACTGAATTCTTATCCAAATGGGTTGGTACAATACCTCTAAATCATGTTAGATCCAAAAGCATTGTTAGTTTTTAAAAACAAATGTCATCACCAGATTTTGGGTCCCTCATACTATTTTGACAGACAATGGAACCAATTTTTGTTCTCCAAAGGTAAAAAAGATATATCAGGATCATAATTTCAAATCCAACAATTCATCTCTCTATCATGTAGTGTCTAATGAATAGATTTATTCCTTCAATAAGTCCCTATCAAATATACTCTAGAAGATGGTTGATAAAGATAAGAAATCATGGCCTGATAAAATTTTGAATTCATTATGGGCTTATCAGAATACTACCCGTACTTCCACCCAGAAAACACCTTATTCATTGGTATACAGAATGAAATATGTCTTCCAAATTGAAATTAAATTACCTTCACTATGAATTGGAATATGCAATCATTTTTCTAAAGAGTAGAGGTCTCAAAATTGGTTTGACGAGATGGAGTGGTTAAAAGAAAAAGATTTCATACTTTTCATCACTTGGAAGTCTACCAGAACAGAATAGCATGAGATTTCAACAAGAAATTTCACCACCATTAATTTCATCAAGAAGATTTGATATTAGTCCTCCTGACTCCAATGATACCAGGAAAGAAACCACCAAATCTTGATCCAAAGTGGGAAGGACCTTATTATATACATAATGTATACTCAAATGGAGCTTAAGACTTAATCTAAATTGATGGAGTGCTCATTACAGCTCCAACCGATGCGATATTCTTGAAGAAATAATTTGTGTAATTTCCCATATCATTATTCCTCACTGCAATACTGAAAACTATATAGCCCCCATGTCCTTACTGCCAGACTAAAAAGTGAACAATGCAATGTCCTAGTTTCAAGATGTTAAACCATGTAATAACTATAAACATCCATGCTTCACGATGTTAAAATGCTTAGCATCCTTGTCCTTATTGCACGATGTTAAACTGCATGACACCACTTGTCCTCATTACACAACATTAAACTGTATGACTAATGTTTTCTCTACTTGACATTAGGAATTTCCATAAGCAAACATCATGGACATCATTTCTACTCCTTAGTGGAATATGTGTCCATCTCTTCCCAATGTCTAAGTCATATCTACATAGAGATCTTGTTTCAAGAACTATGTGTGGATTGATTCTCAGTTATTTGATATATGTAGAGATGCTTGAATATCCAATCTTGGGCCCAGCCTCAATCACCAAATTTCTACATCCCTTTTTCTTCCCCTATATATGAACTAGATCTATGCATAGTTCTCTTTTAAGACACATGATTTTATTTTGATACTATCTTGTGTCTTAATTTAGTCATTCTTTTAGAATGTGTTAATTCCCAGTTTCCCATGTCAAATTTGATTGTAGTGGGAAATGACTGTTTAAAGAACTATGTACGGATTTATTATCATCTATATGAGGTATGTAGAGATGCCTAAATATCCAATATTGGGTTGATACACGATATAAAAAACCCTTTATTCGTTATATAAGAATCAAACCTACATAGGGAATGTATAAAGAACTATATATAGCTTGATTCTTGCCCTTAACAAGACATGTAGTGACACTTAGTTTTTACCCCTTAGTCCATTCTCAATATGTCTTCCTTTTCACATTGGTTCCTCTTCATCCTTACCACATTATGTTAAACTGCATGGAAATCTACCACCCACATTCTTCATTTGTGTCACCTTTGTGTCATAGAAGAAACCCTTACTACTTCTTGTTTCTCACACTGAGTATAGCTCACGTGGTATTGGTAATTGGGTAAAAGGAATATTTATATAAATGAAGTGTCTCGATTTCTTGTGGGGTTATAAATGTCCTCACTACATGACTTTAAACTGCGCAGTATAATTTCATTAGTGCATGAATTTAAACTGCACAATAGAATGTCATTTCCAAAGAGAAACAAAGAAAGTATCCATTTTATTTATGAGTTAGATCTATGTAATGTATGGAAATATCATAACCAATATTGATTCAAATATTTCTTATATACATTGGGCATAACCCCCTTCTATATTTTACACTCTCAAATCTTTAATATTTCAAGTTCATCAAAATCTTTCTTACAGTTTCTGGTGTTGAAGTTTCTAATAATTGAGAACTCTTTTTCCTCACTATGCATCACATGCCCTTTAGTTTCCTTGAATACATTTCCTAGATAATGGTCCTATTAGTCAAAAGATGCCACTATTTAGATATGCAGAATATTCCCTAATTGGACCTGCATAACACAACTCCCATAATGAGTTTTTAAAATAATCGTAATTTCGTTCTTGGTTATGGTATTTTTATCCCCTTCAAACTTTGATGATAATATACAAGAATCTTTATTTTAAAATAGTCATTCCGGTATATTTTTCCCATTATCTTTCTCTCATTCTGAAAGTCTTCAAGAATATCATCTACACATTTCCCTCTCCATGTGTTCATTGTTATATAAAATAACCTTGGAATCACTTGGACACATATCATATACTGTTTCCATTTTATGGTCCTAGTTGTATGACCTAAAACTACAGACACCACTACTCTTACGATTGGGTCAAACCTTCATAAAATCCTCATTCATTTAATTCTTTTGTAATCATTGTTGGAAATACCCTCTCTATATTCCAGAACCTTTTTATATAAACCAATCTCTATGCTTCAGAAAATATGAATCTCCATAAACGTCCATTGGATTTTAGCTATAGTAAAATGTTAAACATCTGAGAGCTCTTTTGCCTAACTATGCAGTACATGACCTTTGGTGGCATTGCATAAGTTTCCTACAAAATAGGTCTTTCAGTTGAAAGATTACACTATTTCGATATGCAAAATATTCCCCATTTGACCCTTCATAATATAGCCCCCATAACAGGTTCTTCAAATAATGGAAACTTCCTTATTGGAAAAGACTTCTTATAATGCCTTTAGCCATTTTTTACATATCATTCTTCAGATCTAAAAATTATGAAATCATAGTTTACAATTTTTACTTCCATACCTAAATATGGTAATATTTTTCCAAAAAAATTATCAAGAAATTGGGAGAGTCTCATACCTTTGGTCAAAGAAAAAGAACTCTAATTAAAGACACATAATGTCCTCTCTTCATGACTTAAAACTATATAGTATAATGTCCTAAATACATGACTTAAAACTACATGGTACAATGTTCTCACAGCATGACTTAAAACTGAACAGTACAATGTCCTCACTGCATGACTTAAAACTCCACAGTACAATGTCCTCACTGCCTGACTTAAAACTGCATAGTATAATGTCCTCACTACATGACATAAAACTGCACAACTTTTTATCATAAATTCCCCTTTTTGATATATTTCAACCATTCTTCATACACTAAATTTGTATAGAAGTGGTTTTCCTATTCATGACATATGTCGGCATAAAAATAGTCATTTATTCTTAAAACCCCATTCCTTGGAAAAAACACCCACTGTGGTCTTGAGTCGCCGAAACATTATTTTCCCTTGTCTATCAGAAGTAAGATGTTAAAATTAGTAAGAGATCTTTTGATTGACTATGCAACATTTTCCCTTTGGTGGCCTGGAATAAGTTTCCAACATAATGTGTTTGTCAGTAAATAGATGCCACTTTTGGCTATACAATATATGCCCCAATTGGCCCTCTATAATATAACCCCCATAACGGGTTTGTGAAATAATGGAAACTTTGTTATTTGAAAAGAAACCCCTTATATTGATACTATTTTTAAATTTGGTGACCATAAAAATCATGGGTCAAGATTCCCCATGGAAATATTTAAATATTATTAAAGAAATTATTAGTCATTGAGTCTTGTTTGGGATTTAATTTCAAATTTATGGTCAAATATATTTTGACCTTACACACTAGACCTTTATCGTCCATCATTAATGACTATAAAATGCCAATACTATAAGACATAGTACTCCCCAGATTGATAACCCATAAAGGGAACTCTGAAAAAAGGTGAAGTCTTAGCTCCCAAAATGCACATTTTGTACGATTTAGGTAATATTGATAAATAAAAAAATGTATAGTCAAAAGATATGAAGTTTGTGGGATTGTCCACACAACCCTAGAAAAAATAAAACTAT
The DNA here is from genome assembly GCA_963277665.1 of Viscum album. NCBI lineage: Eukaryota > Viridiplantae > Streptophyta > Magnoliopsida > Santalales > Viscaceae > Viscum > Viscum album. Next base: position 1,492,937,796 of record OY728139.1, on the reverse strand, counting down.
GGTCATTAGGACCATTGACATAATAAGAAAATTATGAGCACCCCCATTCTTGTTATTGTAATGATGGTTGTATAACATGAAGGTTTAATAATGAAAATGGTCATTATCATCATTAAAATTAATATTGAAATCATGGAAAACAAGAATGAAGACACTTATGATTGGATACAAGGAATCCCTTTCATTTATATGGAATCATAAGGATATCCACAAAATGGATCCTCTCTATCATACATCAAAATATTCTCTCAACATGACTCTTCATTTGTTGAATAGCTTTATAAGCCCTATCAACTATCTGTTGAAGTTGAGATAGCTGAGAAAATGCATCATCCTCATCCAAAAGAAGTTCTTCCTTAGCAGTTGAAATGGATATTATCACCTATAATTGGTTTTCTCCCAATGTTTGGTTGAATTTCTCATGTTTTTTATGAACAACATCTAGTTTCTGTTGAAGATATAACAACTCCTTCCTGGCTTATTTGATTTGTTGTCGAATTTCAATCGATTTCTTATTATGATATTCCTACGCCTCAGCTACTATAGATTAAAATCCCTCAATATTGATAATCCAGTAAGATTATTCAAAATCCATCCACAACTTATGCTTTGGATCCCATCGTTGAATAGTCTATTTCATTACATCATAGACTGGTCGAGAATTGAATCATTGAAATCCCAATACCCAAAATAATTCAGGGAGTTTTGAAAAATGGGATGATAGTTTATCTAAAGGATTATTAGCAATTATTCTCTAGATATGTCACCATGTCTTCTCACATGCCATACCAAGAGCATATTGCATCTCTATGTCTGAATCTGAGTCACTAACATGAGGTAAAATGTACTCTAGAAACTGATCACTTAAGGAGCTGTCTTGTTCTCCTTCTCTCAGAATAGTAGAAGCTTCACCTTCTACTGATGTATGTGACTGCATAGAAATATCACCTTTTCATCTAACTATGGATGCTGATAACCCCAAATGATAAATCAAGGCCATTGTCAATTTCAGAAAATGGAAGGAACCTTGTATGATCCAAGACAACCAATGAAATTTACCTAATAACAAGTCGGTTATTTGATTGAATTCATCCCTAGTATTCTCAGCTTTAACATTTTGAGTAGATGTTTCTTGAGAAGGGGAACTCTCTTGAGATTTAATTTTTTTCATAACTTAGGGATCTGGAACATTTCTTGATGGAGGGTCCTCTATAGTTATTTCTCCAGATCCATCAGAAAAAGGATAGAGTGGAATGCCCCATTCCTAAAGAGCCTTTTCAACACTTTCTGTAGACAAAGCTACATAAAGTGAACATTGATTTAAAGAATCTTGTAAATAAGAACAATTGTGTACAGAAAATGCATGAATAAGGACTTGCGTCCTTGAAATTCCTCAATAAATTCCCAAATATCCTTGATGGAACCTAAAATATCAATATTTGGATTATGGGATTCCATCATTTCAGTGCAAGCAGCATGAAATGTTAAGCATCCTCACCATTTAAGGTATCAAAAAAATGTTGGTTGATGCCCAAATTGGATCTGAGTACATTCTTTTCCATAGTCTCTTTAATGGGTATAACATCATCATATCTTTCCAAGTTTGGTCCAACATCAGTATTTATGTCAGGTTGTCCTGGGTATTCATTCCATTCTTCTTGAGAAATAGGAATATCAGCATTGGTTATTTAAGGACCCATTGGCAAAGGAAACTGATCTAAAATATGTTGAAAATAAGAATATTGGAAAATATTTTAATATTAAATAGAAATATATTTGATCTTATCATGACTTTTCTCTCTCTTAGTGTTGTTGATAATGGGTACAAATGAATCTTTTGATGATTTATCTTCTAAGATAGCAGATTCATCACAATGAACTAGCGTTTCTCTTGGTGTTTTCTTCTCTAGTGTAGATGAATCAACCCATATTCATTTGAGAGAAGAGAGATACATAGATCCTGCAAGAGGAAACTTGATTACCAGAGTGTATTGAGAAAATTACATTCCCCAAGAACATTATAAATACTTACTCCTTTGGCGAACACTCTAGAGAAATCTCATTGATCTCTTGTGTTTCTTTTAAAAAGATTGGGGAGAAATCAAAACACTCATATTGGAAAGAGATACTTGAGGTAATGGTTGAGGATTATCTGTTACCCTTACCCCAGTCATAATTCTAGCTCTTGGAGAATATTATGGAGACCTGGGAGGATCATTCATAGCATCAATGGGAGAGCCTGAAGGCCCATTCTTTGGTGATTCAAGAACTGGTCTGGAGTTTCCTTTCCTACATTCATGCTGCACAAATACATTTTCATAAAGATTAATGATGATTAATGGTTAAGAAGGTTTGAGACAAAAGAAAAGGAAAATATATTCTCAATATTAACATAAATATCCCACTCCTCCTCATGATCAATAATTACCCCTTTGTGTGCTCCTAAGTCCATCATATGAGATACTCCTTTAGAGGCTGGGATTTGTTCATCAGTTTCATATATAAAATCCTCTAGCTTGGTAATATACTCATGTACTTTAGCTAGGTTATTTACTAGATTGCAACTAGAAGGGGCCTTAATTTCACCAACATCTTGTATTCGAATGCCATGATGGGGGAATGCCCATTCATCCCTAAGATCAGAGGTCACACTCTCCCAATGATGAATGGTGGAAAGTAATACATAATTCATTCTTGGTATTGTTGATTGTGTATGTGATTAAACACCTTCAGACTAGTTAGCCTCTTCATGCCTCCTTTATTATTCAGAGAGTTTAATAGATAGAATATGAACCTCTGTTTGATGGTGGTAGTTGGATTGCATTGGTGTTGGAGGTATTTCTTCTCTAGCCCGGGTATTCCTGGTATATTCCCTACAAAGATGTTTTGAAGGCTCTGAAACCTTTGTATCTTCTGCATCATCTCTGGCCTGGGACTTCTTACCACGATTTACATGTGCAACAGTAGTTTTAGCTTCCACACGATATATTCGTTTCTTCAAAGCCCCTTGAGGATTTGAAGAATCCAAAGATTTGGAATATCCAAGTTCCAATACGATTGATGTATCAGGTGGAGGTAACGTCATTGACAATTTGGATGCCTTTAAAGCCATTAGAATCCATAATTTCCTCGCTACCATTGGGTGTTTCTCATATCTAACATATGTGAGTGGAAAAGTGTTAGATTGTTGAAGACATCTGAACTAATAAAAATTCCTATAAGGGATGTAAGACTCACAGATAATTTTCCCATCAATAATGGTCGAAATTACTCCATCCCTGAATGCCATCATATAAGACCTCATCTCACAATTATTTTCTTCATCATCATAAATAAATGTTCCTATTGGTGGGTTACTAAAAGGAAAGAAGCTGAATTCTCATAAGACATTCAATGCCTTTAGAACTGCATCGGGTCTCAAATTTTGATGTTGAATACCAAAAAAATTCTATAACAATGGGATGAATTGACCATTAGGGACTCTAATTGAATTTAACACAGAGTATGAAGAAAAGTGTGCAGAAATCCATTCCCAAATCACTTAAAATGGACCCGCAATTCTAAAAGGATATTTTCCAATGTATAGATGTAATAGAATATGGTAATTTCTTACTAATATAGGAGTTTATAATCCAATATACATCCCCTCTCCTAATTTATCTGTGATATCAAACTTCCTTGGCCTTACACCACCTCCAGACTCATGAACTGGAAGAGAGTAAATGCCAAGTCACGTGGAAAGGAAGGAAGTTATGAATATATTTTCATCTATATCATATTTGACATCATATCCCTAGTTCTTATAGCCACTTCTCTCTAACATAGACCATTTTGTGCTTGAACTGTCCCGGTTAGCTGCAGGTATAAAAATAGCAGGAAATTCACATGTGGGACCTTTCTCTATTGTTGGTTCTAAAAAGGATTCTATCCACACCCTTGCAATAATATCTTTCTTTTATTTGGGTAAATTATTTGATACTTTAAAGAATTCATGGGTTAGTTGCAATGTTCGGGTAACATTACTACATGTTGTAACTGGCGGAATAAACTCATCATACATTTCCCCAAGAATGGGAATTCCAATTTTTTGGTCGATGTCCCAGGGACTAATACCAACATCACCATGCGTCAAATGGAAGTATTTCATTCATCGAATCCATCGAAATAGTAATTTAGAGATGAAATCGTTTTTATAAACATATTTTTTCCCCACCCAGAGATCTTCATAGATATAAACATCTGATAACTCTTTCTTGAATTATTCCCAAGTCCAGTGTACCCAAAATGCCTATATCCATTCAAGTTTCACACCTCCTCCAGAACGAAGATCCCATTCTTCCTTCCAACCATTAGACTAATCTATCCATGAAGCCCGAAAAGATGAATAATAACAATGTGGCCTTGGCTCTATAACATGATCCTCCATATCCTGAGTACAACCACTGTGATGTAGGATGAAACCAATAGGGATCATTCCTTAATGTACTAGAACCCCTTGCACTAATATTCATGAAGTTACAATAGGAGTATCGAAGAAACAAAATATTTGGAAAATAATTCTTGACACATGGAACCTGGGAATCTTATAAAATCACATGCCCATATAGGGGAAGGTAAGGACTTTGTAGAAATTCACATTGATACAAAATTAAACCCTTCTAAATCCTAGGAAGAGTACTTTGAACAACGTCAAAATAGTCTGGTCCGACGATATTCATCATTTCATTTTGACAATCTTTAGCATCTTCACTATAGGTTATCAAATGAGCCATTTTACTACAAAAGAATTAACAAACATCCCCTATTAGGTTGATATTTTTTCTAAAAATTCAATTTATAGGAAATGGAAATCAATAATATTTTTTAAAGGAAGCTATTTGTATAGGACCTTCAACGAGGTCCGTCACATAGGTCCTTCAACAAGGATCCTTGTGCAACCCCTTTGACAAAGTCCTTCTATGCAGCTCAATCTTCAAATTAGTTTCACCTTGAGAAAATTTCAAGGAGACTATGCTAGAGCACATCATGTTAAACCTTGATGAAAAGGTCTTCATAATGAGAGCTTGAAAATTTGGAGGCATGGGTGAAGAAAATAACAAAGGACCGAACCTATGTATAGCCAGTCATGAACCTGCGTGACCTACCTGTGCAACCTACCTGTGTGAGAACACTATGTGGCATAACTATGTGACGTAGCTCCCTAGAAAACATGTGATGTCTAGTAATTAACCCAAAGTTTTTCCTTGTTATTCTACATCAGGACTCGACCCTCTTTCTAGTCAGATCCAATCCTGATGGGGAGATTTTGTTAACAACTCTTAAGAATGAAAAAAGACTATGGAGATAGCCTTGGAGATTTCAAATTCCCAAGGAAATTTTCGAATAATTCAAAGGAAATCCAAACCTCCAAAGGGCTGCACGACAGAGATGCGCGGAAGATCTATGTGACAAACCTGCATGGCAAAGCTATGTGGCAAAATAATTTATGCACCACTACGTGAAATAGTTGCATAGAGAAGCTACAAGGAGGATCTACGTGGACCATGTTCCTTTGACCAGGCCCATTCATGCCTATAAATAGTACCCTTGGGCTCCTAATTTCATGGACCGAAAAAGTTGAAACATTCCCAGAAGCTCCCATTACATAGCTCTTTCACCTAGATCCCTCAAATTGTCTCAAGTAGCTCTCTAAAACACGTGAGAAGAGATCATTAAATGGGATAATCACATTTTTAATGTCTTTTTCAATTTTTATATAGGTTTGGTTCCACTGTGTAATATACATTCTTCAGTCATCATACACACCTATGCAGCTTACCTATGTTCCACACCTGCGCGACATACCTGTGCGCCACACCTATGTGGCATACCTACGCACCACACATGAGTGGTGTACCTGCGTCATGCAGTAACACGTGGTACCTACGCAGCACACTTGCACGAGGTACCTATGCAGAAGAGCATGGTACAGTGCCTACATACCAAATCAAGTACCCTATTTAAAGCCCATTATGGCACGTTATCTTATTCCTTGGTTCCCTTATTCGAAAATGACTAAGTTGAATCCTCCACCAAAACCTCCTCACTTATCAAACCATTTGTAAAGGAACATTAACATGTCTCCTATTTGGGTTTTTATATCCAAAATTAGAGGTTTCCTACATTTTTTTATTATAGAGTTAGGATTGATGGAGTTTCTATGGGTTTTTATATCCACATTCACATGGACTTTTCTCCTAGGAACAGTGTTGGGAAGTTTCTAGTTTAGAGGAGGGTTGGGTCCTGGCCACTCCCTTCTCCAAGAGATAACCCAAAACCTCAGGTCTCTGGTTGTTAAGGTACATTTCACACTTTCTTTTCCACGCAAGCATACGACAAGTCTCCCTCCCCAACTAGGATCAATTTTAGGGAAACCATCTTGGTGTAAGCCCCTATATTTTCATGAAATAGGTAAAAAAATCACTCCTCTTCTATTCTTCGGTGCCCAAGATCAAGGGTGAGATCGGCATAGAGAATCTCTTTACCCTTTCCCTATCCCATTGAGCTTTGTTACCATAGGCAACCATCCTTGTGTAAAACCCTAACCCTTCACCACTTCCTCCTTTCATTGGACCATTTTCCAATGTAAATTGAATAGATGGAGGGATATGACGGGCGTCCTTGTCGCGAGGACAGTCAAGCTTACATTTATAAAAACCCAAGATATAACACAATGGCTAACCTCGGGGTCGATTTCAGGGAAGCAGTGTCGAGAGCCTAAGTGGTCGTTCCAAAAATAATTTTGTATTTTTTAATTATTTTTTAAAAAATAGAACACTAACCCTAAGAAAACTCTGATCAGTGCTGAAGAGAATAGTGGAGAGAGAGATAGTGACAAAAAAGTGAAAAAAAACCTAGAGATAGGAAAACTCTACATTGAATAATAACAGACAGCAGCCAAACACAACACAAGACAGAAAAATACACAAAACCAAGAAAAGGACACCAAAACACAGAAGACAAAAGTCAGTGAGAACAAGGCCGGACCCAAGTTACTTCACCCTCTACTCCCTATCCTAGATCAGATTATGTAATTGATCAACAATTCTCGAATTTGCTCAGTGCATGACTGGTGTCTCAGATCACATACCAGTCTTGCCTATAAATTGAACACTCAAGCATCTAAGTTCATCAATACTCAAGCATTCCTCCAAAATTAAAGGTGAATCACCCAGCAAAGTCATTCTGGAAAGAATTTCTCACAATCCAGAATGATTCCACTAAGATCGTCGCATCGCACAACCAATCTTGATTCTCATTTCGAGAAATCAAGACAGAAAGAGGAGAAGAAATTAAACAATAAAGTGGAAAATCGTCCTATGCAAGATCTTCCTCTCTCTTAATCTAACTCGCAGACGCGATTTACCAAGGCGAATAGAAAGAATGTGATCGCATTAATGTGTGGATATCTAGATCGTAGTGGGTTTCATAAACTGGATCCATCCCGGCAATTTAGATCTCCATTTCTAGAGATTCGAGATCACAATACGAAATAAGGATGAATGAACGACACAAATAATTAAATATAACTAACATCACAATTCAATTAACTAAACATGCAACACTACGAGAGTATTTATAGACTCAACATAGAACACTAAAAACAGAGCAGCGGGAGGATGGATGAAATGGAGGAGCAGGAACCCATCTCTAGGTCGAAGATGAGTTCTAGTCTGGTGAAAATGGTTTGGAATGGTGCGCGAACGGTGGTGGAGTGTCCTCCACCACTGCTGAATGATGCCCCCGGGTACTTGTTCTGCCCCCTGCCTAAGAGGAGTCGAGGGTCCTCTTATTCGGAGATGAAAACAGAAAACTAAACTAACAGGAAGCAGATCCATGTGGCGTGCTTTCATGTGCACATCGCCAGCCTTTAATGTGAACTCCCTCTGAGTGCAAACAATTCCCCTGCAACAAACTTGCTAATGTTCTCATGCCTTCCCATGAACTATTTCCTTTATCCCGCTTCTGACAGTAACTCCCCCTGCACAAAGCAACGCACGTGAGTCAAATAAAATAAAACTAATATATATATATATATATACTATATATTAATATTAATACTTAAAAAACATATTAATATATATATATATATTATAATACCTAAATTATTAGCAATATATATTTAACAACTAATTTATTTAATTAATCCATATATTATTATGATATATAAAAACTTTTATACTATTTATTATTACACCTATTATTATTTTTTGAATAGTATTTGATATATATATATATATATATCATATAATGTGTTATATTTTATGTTATATATATATTTTACTTTGAAATATTATGTTATATTATTGTTATTATAATAACTAAACGAAAAATAAAATGAAAAATAAAAAGAGAGGGGGAGATGCGGGTCTGGTGGAGGGGGAGAAAGGAGTGCGGCAGGGGTTTAGGGTAGGGGAGGTGTGGTGCGACGGCAAGGCCGGCTCAGGGGGTGGCAAGGTTGGGAGGTCCTGAGGTGAGATCAGCCAGCGGCGTGGGCTTCGGGTGGCTCTCTGGTGAGAAGGGGGTTTGAGACGACACTGGGGATGGGAGATGCAGGTTCAGGCCGCGATAAGGGTTCAGTGTGGAAGGAGGGGCGCAGCGACATTCCAGCAGGTGGCAGGAGCAGAGTGTGGATGGCACTGGGTTCGAGCAGGTGGTGATGGAGGTTCAAGTGGGGAATCAGGCGGTGGCTATGCAGAAGTGGTATCTCAGCTTGGAGAGGACATGTTACTGGTCTGATCCAGAGTCTGGGAGTGGTGCGGCGTAGGGAAACCAGTGGCACATCAAGGCCGAGTGTTCACGGCGGCATCGATTGTGATTCTTCATTCAGATTTTGAGTTTTTTGGTGATTGAATCTGCTGCTATGTGAAAATTACTGTGATGTTGTTGGTTTCCTAGATGAAGGTGATGTGTGTGGATGGTGGAAGAAATGAGTATCGGTGAGGTTTGAGAGGGAGAGATGTATCGGTGAGGTAAAATGGAAATATAGCAGTGAGAGTACTGGTGAGGATTGAGGTAGGGGTGTATTGGTGAGGGATTGGAGAGGGAGACGTATCGGTGAGGTTTAGTGTGTCAGTGAGGTAATGGAGAGGGAGACGTATCAGTGAGGTAAAGAGTATCACTGAGGATTGGTATATCAGTGAGGTTTGGGTGGAGGTGTGGTTTATGCATCTACTGGTAGAGGGGGTATGGTAACAGTGAGTAAAAGCAGTGAGGTATCAGTGAGAAAATGTGTATCATGGAGGATTTGCGTATCAGTGAGGTAAGATGAATCAGTGAGGATGATCGGGGGTGTATCAATGAAGGAGGTCAGTGCGCGACCGCAACACCTACGAACAAAAAAAACAAAGAAAATTAAATTAATAAAATAATTTAATAAAACTAAAAAATAAATATCTAAATATACTAATAAATTAAATTAAATAGAACAGAATAAAAAACTAAAAACACAAAGTAACAAAAATAAAATTAATAAAACATTATTTAAAAGAATTAATTAATTTGGGATTAAAATTTATAAAAATACATAATTAAAGAAAAAATTAAAATATTTACAATTAATTTATTAAATTAATTAACCAATTAATTAATGAACTAGTAAAATTAAAGAATAATAATATTCAATGAATAAAATTAAATTGTTAAAACTTATTAAATTATTAAAAAAATATAAAACCAAAAAGAGTTATATATTTACAATTTAAAAAAGAAATAATTAATTACTTTAATTAATGAATTAGTAAACTAACTAGAATGAAAAATTATAAAAATAAAAGAATAAATAAAAAAAGTATAATTCTCAACACTAAGTTAATTTAAGAATTATTTAAAATCATACTAATGCACATTAAAACACATGTTTTAAACTAAAACTGGATTATTTTACACATCAAGTGAAAAAACAAAACACCTATCAAATATTGACGAAAAACAGTCATTTTGGTATAAAAAAGTCAATTTAAATTATAAAAAGGATGTGGAAAAGAGTGTTAAAATAGTGCCCCATCAGGATCATTTCCTTACTCTCTTCTCGGGTCAACTCAACATCATTTCCACAGTCGATGTGCCCTTTTACAGTAGTGGAGGAGGAAAAGTGTGAAGTGTCACTATTGAATCTTTCACATCCTCTTATTTCTCACACCGTGCATGACTCATATAATCTTAGATATTTGTGATGATTATAACATTCATAGAAACAACCTAATGAAAGAACTATGAGAACACTTATCCCTATTCAAAACAGGAAATGTAGGAGTCCCTTTTAGGGCTTGAGCTCACTGTATACCCCCTATAGTAATCCAACCCTAATTCCCATAATCTGGGCATCCTCCTAAGGAATAAGCCCCAAATTAAACCCCTAAATCATCAAGGCATCCTTTTCCGGTAGTAAGCCCAAACTCATTTCTCTCAAAGGACTACACTCTCCTATGAGACTAATCGAACTACTTGGGCTTTGATTCCCCACATGGGATAAATAGGAATCATCCTTGAGGTTCAAACACAACACTTCAAATCCATCATGTTCTCCTTCGTCCATATTCCCAACAGGGTATAATCTAACTTGGAAACCAATATTCTTTCCAATTTCCTTGGACTGCTTAGGTATACGTCCCACACCAAACATGGACTGGAACCTTTCATTAGATTTCCTTTCCATATGAAATTCAACTGTATGGTTAGGTCCATATCACATGAACATAAATGGTATGATGTTTCCCATTAAGTGACACCGAACTATGACGGTTCTGATTCCTTTCACAAGGATACGTAGGTTATTCATTTCATGGGTATGATCCCAATATCAAAACAAGCCATCCTCTCCCTAGATGACAATAAATTCCAGAGTGCCCCGTTGAGTGATTAAAAAACTTAGTATCATCGTAATGATGATTAAAAGAATATTGAAATAGTGTATTATAGGATACCATTGATGGAGAACCTCAAATACATAAAGATATCTCCATTAATGACAATCCTTGAATGCATACTGATGATTCAAAATTTCACACATGTTAATAAGTGATTGTAAATTCCAAGGGAAACTTTTTTATGCTTGTTAAATTTATATGGATTCATGAAAATATCTTAAATATATTAAGATAGTCATATAGTAGACAATAATTTCCCCAAAAGGGTCTGATGAGTCCAACCTCCCATCCTCTCGACCAATGTACATTCCTAAGTATCATAAAGATAAAACTTAACGAACACATGCCTTTGGAAAGTAGATCCCCTTTGGATAATGAACTATTGTAAGTTTCTATTTCAATGAATAAATCAAATGGAAAACTCCTGGAAGCAGTGATTCTTAAAATTAGAACACACGTTTCAAGGAACTATGAAAAAATGTAGAATGGATATAATTATAGAGAATTGAAATTGTATGTTATTAATAAACAACCATAATTGTAATTGGTCTTATATTTTTTTCCCATATATGAGGGATAATCGTTAGATAACATGTCAATGATAATTGTTGAGATTAATTTTAGAAGGTTTTCAATCATAAGGTATTGGATTTTTATATTGTTTAATATAGTGTATATATAATTGTTACAAAAAATTACATAAGATATAATACATGTATTATAATCTGTTTCAGTCATAAAAATTATTTCTTGACCATTCTTAAATATGGTAATAGAAATTGAAAACCCATCATCCTTGATTGTGATAAATTAACACATCACAGACGATGTTTTCATTTTTTTGAACAAAAAGATATGGGAATGAATTGATGATAGATTATTCCGTAAACATAATAAAATTACCTTATACATAATTATTGTATATATAATTCCATTTGGAAGAGGGGTGGTGAGGAGATAATAAAAAAAGAGAGAACTTTAATGGAAAATAAAATAAAAGGAAAAAGGAATTTACCTCTAGAATTTATCCTACTTGAGAACCTCATTAGGGAAAATGTTCCGTTATTTTGATGAGAAAATGGCTCATGTACATGGGGGCGGGGTTTGGGAATATATTTTACTAGAATTCATACAAGATTAAAAGAATGAGATGTGTGAGGAGAAGAGGTGGTGAGGGTATGTATTTATAGTGGAGAAGAGTAGTGTTGTCTCCATATTTTACTCATTAGTTTATTATGTTTTCTCAATAATATGAATAGTTTGAGAAGAATAATAAAAATAATAATTACGTAATGAAGGATAGTTCTATATTTGTGGCTTAAATCATCTTTACAGCATCTATGACTCAAGAATTAATGTATTTAGGATTTATCGTAAATTATTGTATTTTACTATTCACAAAAAAATTACTTTTTTTAGAAAAACCCCAAAAAATACCTCAAACCATTTTTAAACATGTAGAATTAAAAGAAAACTCTATTATTTGATAATAATTTTATGAATATGATAAATTTAATTTTTAATTAAAATCATCATTTACTTAGAAAATACCAATATTAAAATTTTAATTAATTTTGTAACACTTCAAAATTTTAATTAAGGTCCCATGAATTTTATTATAATAAAAAGACAAAAAATAATAATTTATTAACACATTTTATGAAATTATATTTTTGATTAAATTATTAAATTAATTAGAAAATTGTAATTAAATATTTATGGCTTACAAAAATACCAAAACTTGATTAATATGTTTTAAAATATTTATTTACTTAAACTATTATATAATTATATAATATTTTCACTTATAATATTGCTAAATTTTATTTATTCTTTCATTGGGGAGGTTACTATAAAATTTTCTTGTTTACTATTCAAAAGGGCCACGTTACTATTCCAAATATCAAGTTAATATATCATTGGTATCGGTTCTTTAACATCTATAAATACTTTTTATTTAATTCATTTTCCATTTATAAAGTTTGTAATGTTTTATCAAAGTGATTTTATGTGGTTTTTACTATATGAAATAAATATAAGATATGAATTTTTAGTGATAAAATTTTGGGTCATTACAAAAGAGTTGATGTTGTTTTACCACAGTTCGTCTAAGGGTAATAACCTCAAAAATATTTTGTTGAGTATATCTCAACTATCATTCTGGTTCGTAGTGAGTGTTCCCTTACTGTGCACCTCGTTTGACACTCTATGGGACATTCAGGGGTTAATTCACATTTTATTTAAGAACCATTATGAATAATTTTAATAGATGATGAAAATGAATGAACTAGGTTAAATATAATGTGCAATATTTTTAATATAAGGTGTCTTGATTCAGAAATCCTTAATGTTTTCATCATGATTATGTGGTGTTCCACTATGATTATTGTTTCTCACACTATTTGTTTTAGTTTTAGTCAATATCTAGGACCCAAAAGAATCATGTGAACTTTGAAAGTGACTCATAATGTAAGTATTTTAGACACATGCAACCAAATGTTATGAGAGATAGAATGAAAAATATTTTTACTATCTATACAAAATTTTTTGAATCAATGAATAATGATAAGATTCCAAATGAGAAATGTATCGAAAAAATTTCTATTGAGTTTTTCATTAGGCAACATCAACCTTCTTTTAGCATGCCTGCTGATCCACTATTTTCCAAGAAATGGATTCGTACCCCAAAAAATATATTTTCGATTATCTATTGTTCAGAATATGAAAATATTATTATGACAGTTTAACATTTGGAATGAAAAGGCGATAAATAATGTAATCTTATCATGAACACAAGAAAATGAGATAAAATGGACTCCATAGGGCAGTATGAGTTTACGATCTATTTTTCTAATGAGTATTTTATTCATAATATTTATATAAAATTTGAGAAGGAATTCACTGATCTAAAGTAGAAAGTAGAAAAATGCATTTGTGACTATGAGGAAAATTTTACAAGACCTGTGAGGAAATATTCTTGTATTAAGAAAGAACCTAAATCTAAGATTGATCGATTCTTTAGTAGCTAAAAACTATTTATTTGAGTGGTGTTATCCATACGAGATATTATTAGCTGTAAATAAATTTTTTGATGTAAGGAAATAACTCAAAGAAATATCTAAAACGGTATTTGAGTGAATTTTCCAATTTACTAAACAGAATTTTTTATCTCTTAGGCTAGTGAAAAACGTCTTTTCATCAATAAAATACCACTGGGTACAATTTCTCCCAAAAAATATTAAAATAAACAAACTGCACTATAGAAACATTATCGGATACACACATTAGAGTATAAAGAGATTCTATAAAAACTGAAAGAAAAATGAAACAACCCAAAACTATTTCTTGGTGGTCTATGACCACCTAATATAACCCAAGTAACACGTCCTTGGTCAACCAATCACAAACCTAAAAATTAATATGATAGAACAATCACCTATGATAAGATCCTAAAGGCTGAAAACTCTAAAAGGTACAAGTAGGGTTTATGCTATAGGGCCTAGTAGGATTCCACAAAAGATTATATATAGTTTCCTCATATGAAAATTTAAATAATACCAAAAGGGGATTATAATAAATAGAGTAAAAATCTTAGTTTAAAAATATATTTTAAAACATTTTAAAGTCAATTTATTAATCCAACCTTAAAAAGATGCCATTTCACCATTTAAAAACTAAAAGTTTTCTTGAAACATTTTGAGGACAATTTAATAAGATAAAAACATATAATAAAGTAAAAATGAGAATATTAACTTGAGATCAAAATATACATAATAATAAACAGAATTTATTCAAGGTTCACAATAATAATAAATGAATCAATCAAGAGTAGTAATCAATCAAGAAAGTCAACTCCAGTGTAATGAAGTGGAAATGAATGATTTTATGTATATAGTATTATATATGTGTATATCATGAGGAAAAACTAGGTACTATGCAATTCCACCATTTAATAGTTAATCAAAAATCATCATGACTATCCACTGGTCATACATCTAGTCTCACAAGGTCCCAAACAAACCAGTTTTATGCGCACATTCTTTCCAAGATGCATGTCTATACCATGAACCTTTCATGTACTCAATAAATCAATTACACATGGTTTGAGTCTGATAATGAAGTATATATCTATATCATCCACTATATATATACTAATGTTCCCATGTATTTTCAAAATAAGTTAGTGTGATAATCAATTTATGAGGATAAAAAAGTTATCCTTATAAATATCAAACATGGGATTGTGCCCTCAAATCAAATGTCACTATCACCCAAAGATCCACGATAGTAAATAATAACTTTTTCAACTCCCAATAATGGGAATTATAAGTATAAAAAATGTTATAATAAGAAGGTATTAAATAATATAATTATCCTATGGTGGAAACTTATCCATCATGCATAATCAATTTCAATTAAAAATCATTTATACAATTCAACATTTAATAGGGTAATCATACATGATTCCATTGAAAAATCGTTATAATAATGAAAAAATGGGTCTTTGAAACATTCGTTTCTTTGAGATAAACCCTAAATCCTTAAAAGGATTCATTAAAATTTTAATAGGTATGAATATATTTAAAAACATGGGTTTACACACTATTTACTTGAGAATAGATCAATAATTTTAAATAAACAAAGAAAGCCCATTTTAAATCCAAGGGAATATTATTTAATGAAATTTATTGGTTATTTCAAAAAACCTATGAATTTAAAACTATTTAGAAAACATTAAATAGTTTAAATAACTTCATTCAAATCAAGGAATTTTACATTAGCAATCAAAACCAGGGCCAAGGCCCTCAATTTCATCAAAAATATCCTTTAAAATTTATTTTCAAATAGATATAAACAAATATGGAATTGAAAATTTCAAAAATGGTTTGAGAGATAAATATCATAACCATTCAATTCACTTCAAGTTAAATTCTATGTGAAATGGGTGAAATAAGATTTCATAATGCATTTCATGTCAACAATTTTATAGGACATGTGTTGGAAATCAAGATATATGAATCTATGTGTTATTAAGAAATAATACATTAAAAATGAAGAAAAATCATTGAAACACTTACTTAGAATATACTCAATCCAACCACCATGAATCAAAAATGGGTTTCCTCTGATGGAGATCCTGAGATTTTGGATGAAGGATCTTAATAGAATAGAGAAAAGACCAGAGATGAAAAATTTTACATCAATAATCCAAGACCCAATGAATCAAAAGGATAACATAGCCTTTATGAAGAAGGAATAATAATAACAATAGTAGACATGAAATAACAAGGAGAATGTAATTCCTTGGAAGAGGATCACCACTTAGATCGGTACTTCAATACACTAAGAATTGATGTTGGGAGATCCGAAACACCGTAATAAGGTTCCCAAAAGCCAAAGGATTAGATTTTATTCGAGTGGGGGAGGTTAGGGATAATTAGGGTGGATTTTGGGATTTTAATTACAATTTTATAATATTTAATTACCGCTCATATAGTTTCCTTGGTTAGGTCACATGGTTAGTGCTTAGTGTGTGCCTAACCATATTCCCTAAATAGAGCCATTGGAAGAGATATGTAGTTAGGTTGCACAGTTAGTTAAACTATGCGCTAACCATGAAACCCCTTTAGTCCATGTTTAATGGTTTGGATTCATGGTTTGTCTAACCTACAAAAATTTTTCACCCTTACCTGGGCTATATGAAATGTTTCATGGTTTGGATACATTGTTTTTCAAACATCCCACCAATCATGCACAGGCCCAGAAACCTCAAAAAGTCCAAAGAAACACTAGAAAGATCCCATGAATATATCCAATCATTATATAATCAAATAAATGGGTACAAACACATAATAATAGGTAAAAATTGTTTCAATATAGGAATCATAGGAAATTACTTCCCTAGAAGGCATCCAGTATGAATGATAGAATAAGATGACACTAGAAGACCTCCCACCCTCATCTTTTAGGATGAATGATTTGTAGTCCAAAATAGAGACTCCCTAATGACAAAACATGCAAAAACTCTCCTATATCATATCACCATCATAATAAAAATATTTTAACTAATATAAATACTAAATAACTGTCATATTTCTGGCCTCCATTTAATGATTCATCAAAATGGTGTTACATGATAAAATAACATCCCTTCGATCCAAAGAAGGGACTCCAACCACTCACTAAGGATATATAACTAAGACCAATCATCCATAAGGAAGGTAAAGAACTCACAAGTATGTCTACACCAGGTAATTAATCTATAGTAACATGTGATTTTCAACATTGAGCCTCCCCCCTCAATAAAATCCTCAAATAAAACACCAGCACCTCCGGGTGTCACATCCCTAAAAAATCCACAAAGTCCAAGATAGCTGAGTGCAACATTGGGGAATATCAATGTCTAATAGAAATGAGTTAAAACATCAAGTCCAGTTAGACAGGTCACTACACTCTCATAAGGGATATCATCCACATTTCCAAATTAAGCTATATCTACCAAGGGAAAATAAGAGAATACCAATGAATAAAAACAATGTTAAACATCTCAAGGTTTCTCAATATATAATTTCCACTATCTCATGAGGGAAAAAAGGAAAATGAAGGAACTAAATTCATTCCAAAAGGAGGAAAAGTATTCAATAGTGAACATTCACAAGGAATACCCACAAATGGCACAGGAAAATTACATTATCTTTATGATAACAAACTAGTTCAAAAAAGATAATCCAAAAATATCTCAAAATAATACATCAAGATCTCAATGAAAAGGGTATACAAAAATATGTAAGACATAATAAAGAAAAATAGAATTAGTTTACACTCTAATGTTTAAAACAACATGCTAGATAAACATCCACATTATCTGAAATCATCATCCAATAGCTCCTCCACTACATGAGAATATTGACTTAGAGGCCTATAGTTAGTGCCCTATTATCTTGAAGAATATACTACACTAGAGTTTGGAGCTATTGAACCTAAATAAAACTTCCCTTTTTGGTCTAAAATCTTACCAAACCTCTTAAGGTGACATAAATTTCCACACTATTTACAAAATATAAGTGATTTTGAACAAATCCTTTGAGGATGACCATGTTTTCTACACTAGAAGCACCAAACATTCCTCTTGTTTCTATTAAAAGAGATTCTTTTTTCAACAACGAATGTAGAAATCTTCCCTCCTTATCATTTTACTATATATAATTCATATAAAAAATCATTATTGACAATATTTGAATAATAGATCAACCAATATATATGAATGATGGTTAGAAGTTATGGGTGAAGACCATATCTAAAATAGATAGCCTTACTGAAGTCATCACCAATAATTATAGGTATGAAATATACCAACTGTGATAATTTCTTGGCATACTATGATACTGATAGAACATTTTAACCAAAAAAAAGGACTCCTAAACATTAATCTTCTTCAATTACATTGGATACCGTCACTAAATGAGGTCTGGAATGAAGAATTCCTAAACAATACTACATGAATAGAAGAGAAAATAAAAAATTTCCACCGCTCCAAACTAGGACCCTCAAACAAAGAATTGATATACTTGACCTTTAGAGATCTGGTTTCTTGAGAGAATCACTGATCCCATTAAATTTTTAAAGACACTTTACTTACAAAATAATATCTTTTCGACATTTATAAGAATTATTATGAGAATTTAAGAAGTCAAGGATGGGTTTCAAAGGTTTCAAGGTATCTAACTCCACCACTCTATATGGATTTTGGGTAGAGTCATCAACAAGGGATGCCATTTCAAGAAAACATGAAGGGCCTCTCCAAGAACTGGACCGTTGAATGAAAATTCAATATTTCATGGAAAACATCATGGGGTAAATTTCTAGTCATCATCAAACATAATCTCATCAAGTTAGGCATAAAAAAATATAATACAAGAAATATAAAAGATTCCAATCAATCCATAAACCACTTTATCAATGTATTAGTTATTTAATGTCACAAATGTTTCATACATTTATAAAACATTACTCTTCCCTTTAAAGATAAGTAATTTTGTTATAAATCATTAATATTTTTTAGTAAATTCAATACTAACTCATAGAAATTCTTCCATGGATTCACAAAAAATGAATTCAAATTCCAATTATAAAAACCAATTTAATTTTTAATCCATTAAAACAATAATTTATTCTGAAATCATTCCTTATAAAACCATGCAAGAGTGTTTGAAAATTAATTTTATTGAAAAAAAATTCATAAGAACATGGATTTTGGTAAATGAATTCATTTCTCAAAGAACTAAATAATAACTTTTTTAAAGAAAAATGTGGTTTATAAAAGACTTAAAACCATTAAAAAAGGATTAAATATAAAATAACCACATAAATGAATGAAATGACCACATCCATAACCTTTCCAACTAACCCAAAAAAGTAAAGTCTTCCTATAAATAATGGAACATGGTTCTAAGTTTTAGTTAAAGTATAACTATTAATGGAATGGTTTCATGGTCTAGTAAACCACACAACAATTACAAAACATTTCCTAGATTGACTACCCAATTAGTCACAATGATTCCTAATAGTTTTCTAGACCATGAATTCATAGTAGGATTTTGGTAATAATTCCATTAAAACCTAAAATATATATCAGATTATAAATATAAAATATAATCTCATCAGGATTATAAATCTCATTAATCATTAGGAAATCAATAAATGAAAACAAACAATGAAGTCCCCACATTCATGGTAACTCTAATCTTATAGTGAAGAGGTAGGGATCTTACACCATTCCATGAACTACCTCTTACATATCAACAAATTATTAATCTTATTTCTCTCATAACATACCTTAGATAACATAAGGTATATCAAGTAAATGTGATTCCATTCAAGGAAAGACCTCCATTGATACAATTTATAACAAACCAACCTATAGTACCATTTAAAATGGTATCTGAGCCAATTATTAACTAACCTGAAGAGAATTATCGATCTCCACTAGCCAATATCAATCATCTGGGCATCTATAAATTTTCATTATGAATTATTTCTCTAATAAAACCATATAATAAACAATGTAATATTCAAAACAATCCTTAGATACATACATCATTTTATAAAGATTTGATATAAAAATTAAAAAGGAATATAACTACCAAAACCCATCTCCTGGTGGTCTATAAACACCCACCATATCCCAAGTCACCCAACCTTACTGAACTAAGCATAAACCCACAATGAAATATGTGAGCATGGTCACCTACTATAACATCATAAAGACTGAAAACCCCAAATTGTACAAGAAGGTTTCAACATATTGATCCTAATAGGGTTCCAATATATATATTCTATTCAATTTATTCATAAGAAATTAAAATACTCTAAAGTAGGATTTTAATAAAGAGAGTATGAATCTTAGTATAAAAATAGATTTTAAAACTTTTTAAAATCATTTTTCAAACCAAACCTATAAACATGCCATTTTAGAATTTAAAAAATAAACACTTTCATTAAAAAATTGAAAACCATTTGACAATGTAGAGTCATATAATCAATAAAAGATAATAATATTCACCTGATATCAAAATCCACACATTTTTCAATTTAATATATTGAAGGTTTATACTAACAATAAAGATATTGATCACGAGTACCAATCATTCAAGCAAGGAAACAAAGGTTCCAAGTAGTGACAACAAACACTATCATGTATTGAGTATCATATATGGATTTCCTGGGTATAACCTAGCTATGATAGTTATTACACCATATAATAGCTAATATAAAATGATCATGAATAATCATTGATCTTACATCTACTATCACTGGGTGTTAAGAAAACTAGTTGCACGCATACTTTCATTCCTGGACACAATTCCATAGAATCAACCTTTCTTGTTCTATAAGTAGACACTAGATGGGGTTTTAGTCCACTAATAAAGAATATATATAGTCCATCTTATATCTCTAATAAGTTTCCCGTGACTAGTCAACATTGGTGAGTGATATAATCATGTTACGAGGATCACATGGGGAACCTTATCAATATCAATCACATTATCATACCATCAAATCACTCATCACTTTCACCATAGATCTCCTTAAAATTAAATAATCCCTCTTTCAACACCAAGTAATGGAAATTATAATTACCAAAAAAAGTCTCAATAATGTATTATTATAGGATAGAATTATCATTAAGTTCCAATCGGTCTTTTATGAATAATGAATTTCAATTCAAACCCATTTATACAATTCAACGTTAAAAAGGGTAATCATACCTAATTACTTTCATAATTCATTATAATAATTCAAAATAGGAATTTAAAACAATCATTTCATTCAAATAAACCGTATATAATTCAAAGTAAGCATTATAAATTTTTGAAGGCTTTGAAAACATTTCAAATAATGGGTTTCCCCCCACTTTCTTTGGGAATAAATCCCTCATTTTAAATAACCCAAGAACCCCCATTTCAAAAAAAGGTAAAGTAATTCATTTATAGTTCGTGGAAATTTCAATAATTCATGAATTTAAATTTTTTTATAAAACATAAAATAGTTAAAATCATTTCATTCAAATCAGGGAATTTCACTTTTGAAATAAAAACCTGCTATGAATCCCCCAATTTCACCAGAAAATAATTTAAAAGTTCATTTCAAATAAATCAAAAAAAACATGGAATTAAAAATATTACAAAAATGAGAGAGGGATCGACATCATAGACACTTAATTAATTCCATGTTAAATTCAATGAGAAAATGGTAAATGAGGATTTAAAACAAAATTCATTGTCATATTTCATTGTACATGTGTTAGAAATCTTGAAACACATATCCATGAATTTTTAAAAAACAATGAATTTAAAAATGATGGAAAATCAAAGAAACACCTACTTTTAATTTATAGAATCCAACCAAAATGAATCATAAATGTGACACCTCCAATTCCTAATAATGTATTTAGGAATAATGATATCAAGAGAATAGAAAAATAACCTAGATCCAAACATCCACATCATTCATCAATGGTTCAATGAACCATAAGTCTGAAATAGCCTCTAGGAATAAGAAATCAAAATAATATTATAGATCGAAGATCAAAGATAAAGGAAATCAACAAAATATTATCACTAATTCGGTTGACACTTTGATCCACCATGAAATGAGGTTGGCAGATCCAAAATGCCCCTAGATGGAATCCAAAAGCCAAAGGATTGTATTTGGTTAGAGTGGGAAGAGTTTAGAGTTAATTATGAGGTTTTGGTATTTTAATTAAAATTTTCAAGGTTTTAATTATCGTTATCCTAGTTTCTTAGGTTAGATCTCATGGTTTGTACAATGTTACTAACCTTGAAATCTAAATAGATCCACTAGAAAAGTTGCATGGTTAGACTGTATAATCAATCTAATCATGTGATCGCCGTGTGACCCCTTCTGTCTCATTTTCATGGTTTGGTTAAAAGGTTTTTCTAACCATGTTCAAACCAAACACCTCAACATGGGATACTAAAAATGTTTCTCAGTATGGATTTAGGGTCAATCCATCCATTTTCCAACCATTAATAGGCCCAGAAACCTTTAAAAAATATCCGAAAAAAATAATAAAAACAACCCATAAAGATATACAATTATTGGATATTCAAATAAGTGGGTTACTACAATTAATAAAGGTAACACAATGTGAAAATTTATGTGCCCTCATGGTGGAAATTTATATTGGAGTTACCTATTGATATTCTTGTTTTGATAAGATATGAAATATGGAATTCAAAGGAAATTATAAAAAACCCATAGAGAAAAGATGATTATATTTACATTATGATTGAAGTTTAGAAGGAAAATGAAATTATATCCATGGAAATGGTAGATGATTTAACTTCAAAAATTAATTTCATTGGGAAATCAAATACTGAAATAATGTGAATAAAACTTTTGCTAATAATGGTAAAAAAGAGACAACGAATTCCTCACCCACACTTTGGTGATTCAAAAGAATGGAGTTTAGGCATTATGATAACCAATGATTAAATTTAAAGGTTAGTTATGATGATCAACATTAGTAACCTATTAATCCTAAAGATAAAAGAAATATCATGTGATTACTTCTACTAATGTGGATGCAAACTTGGTGAAAGGTACACTTACCAAAAACTCTATATTGTTGATGTATTATTTAAGTATGTATCTAGTGACTCTTTTATTTCTGAATAATTATCAAAGGGTATCAGAAGACCACCTGAATGATTAGATATTTTATTAGAAATGAAAACTCATATTGTTATGATGATCACATCTCAATTTAATGATTATTCTCTGATTGAATTTTGTTGGAATGTGCTTCCTAAAAATATCATTTCCACCCCCTAGTTGAATTTTATGTTATCTTAGGCATGGATTTAAATTCTTTAAATAAAGAAACACATTAATTTATTAGGAATTGAATTATTTTTTGATATAATGAATCAATTTATTATTTTATATCTGTGTGATGATAAATATAGACCCCTTATGGAAATTGTATTCATTATATGGGTATTAATTCATATTCAAAAGGGGTGTTCATATCATATAGTTGGGTAGAATCTCAAGATCAAATATTTGCCTATTGTGTGGGAGTTTTGTTTTTGATTTTTGGAGAATATTTTCCTAATCATCCACTGAATGATGAATTTTGGTTTTCAATAGAACTCATACCTAGGGATCCACCTTTTCAAAAGACACTATATAGAATGGACCTAATTGAGTTGTTGGAGTTGAAGAATAAACCATAGAATCTACTTAAAAATGGATTCATTTGTCCAAGTGCATAACCTAGGGGTGCACCTATCCTTTTTGTTACAAATAATGATGGCTCAATTTGACTCTACATTTATTATCAGCAACATATCAAGATTAATATCAATAATGACTATCTTCTGCCCCGTATTGATAAAATGTTTGATCAATTGCAAATTGCTCAATAGTTTTCCAAGATTGAACATCATTCTACATATCATCAATTAAGGTTCATAAAGGAGGATATAACCATGGAGACATTCCACATAAGGTATGGAAACTATGAATATGTAATTATTTCATTTGTTATTACTAATTCCCCCTATATCGTCATGTATTTAATGAATAGATTCTCTAGATATAAACAAGATCAGTTTATGGTAGCATATATATGTTATGTTCTTATATATTCAATGATAATGGAAGAGTATGAATATAATTTGAATATTTTACTAAAGACCCCAATGAAGGAGAATTTGTTTGAAAATTTTACCATGTGTGGACTTTGGATGCTGAAAGATTCAATTTTTGGGTCATATAATCGCATTTGAGGGTATATTTGTGGATCACTAAAAGACAAGAGTTATTGAACATTATTTTAGACCAACCATGATGACTGTTATCAATAGTTTTCTTGATTTGGATAGATATTATACATTATCTATGTATATACCTTCATGAATTCATAATCCACTCACCAAGTTAAATCAAATGTGACTCATGTTCCTTCATATAGATGAGTGTGAGGAAACGTTCATGTAATTAAAGAGATGGTTAGTTAGATAACATATTCATAAACATCCATGCATTGGATATGGGTTTGTTATTTTTAGTGATACATCAATGAATGGATTGAGATGCATCCTCCGGTATAATGATACGGTGATAACATATATTCCATGAAAATTGAAGGCTCATGAGAAAAACTACCTAAATCATGACATGGAGTTAGCTATGGTAATTTTTTAATTAAAGATACAGATAATATTGATGGATAAAGGAATGATATTTATTTTTATTAAAAAAATTAATGAATATTTTCACTCCAAAATTGAAGAATATGTGATAAAGGAGATGATTGGAGTTGATTAAAAATTTTGACTGCTCAATAAATTACCACCCTGGGAAAGAAAACAAGGTGGATGGCACTTTGAGTTGAAATGATCATGGAAGAATATCTATGATGTGGATCATAAAAGATCCAATATTTTTTGGATTTTCAAAGGATGGATCTTGAAATCTTGAATTAAGTGGAGAAATATTTTTTGTCTTAGACGATCGTTCATCCATCTTTCAAAGTTAAGATTAAAGAGGCACAAAAGGAATATGTAGAGTTAAAAAAGAAGGTGAGAAATGTTCTTGAGTAAAAAAATTATTATGATTGAATGATAAGGTTAAAGAAAGGTAAATTTATATTTTGAAGAATATACATCCAGAAGGATCTATTGGATGAATCAAATACTTCAATATTCTCTATTCACTTAGAATGTCAAAATATGTAGAGGTATGCAAGAGTATTCCATGCAGGGTAACATGAAGAGAGATATTGTAGAGTATGTATCTTTATTCATAGTATATTATGAAGTTATGTCTAAGAGATGAAATTATAAGGGTTTGTTACAACCATTATAGATACCAAAATAGAAATGAAAAAATATCAACATGGACTTTTTCAATAGACTCCCCAAAATGTCTAAAGTCCATACTTTTATTTAGGTTGTATTTGATTACCTTATGAATTCATCACACATAATTTCTATCAGAGAAGATTTGCATCTTTATCAAAATTCCATAATATACATTAAATAAGTTATCGGGTTTCATAGAGAACCAAATTCTATTTTATCTAATTAGTATTGGAGGTTTACCATGATGTTCTAGTGATGTTTTGTACAAGCACTGGATTTAGAGTTGTGTTAAATTACTTATTACCAAACATTGATAGATGATCAGTCTAATAGAACAATTCAAACCCTAGAGTATTTTATGATATCTTTTTCTATGAGTTTCAATGGTGGTTAAGATCAACACCTCTATATAATTGGGTTTTTATACAATAATAACTTTCATATGAGAATTTAGATGGATCCTTATAAAGGCCTATATTGAAAGAAGTGTTGAAATACATTATGATGGGATGATGTTGGAGAAATAATGCTATTAGGATATGAGATTTCTGAGGAAATAAAAGAGGATGTTATATCAATTCAAATTCTTATTAAGGAATGATATAGTTAACAAAAAAATTATATTTGTAATCATTGGTGAAATATAGAATTTGATATTGGTGAGAATGTATTTATATCAATTTCTCCATGAAATATGGTTATGAGATTCAAAAAATAAGGGATATATGATCCCTATGTATATTAGACACTTTTATATTATTTATTGTGTAGCGATGAAATCTTATCTCTTGGGGATTCCACCATACCTCTCTCAAGTTAATGACATGTTCTATGATTCTCTATTGAGAAAGTACATTTGTGATCCTTCACATGTACTAAATTTAGAGTTTAAACCATTGGTGCATGACATTTTAGAAGAATAACAAACAATATAAATCTTTTATCATATATGTAGAGTGATACAGAACAAGACTACTGACCAGGATAATGTTCTCTGGAGGTATCATAAATTCAATGAAGCTGCTTAGGAAAATGTCGATGTGATAAAACAAAGATATCCTTTTTTTCATCATAATGTTAGTATTTTTAGGGATAAATTCATTGGGGGTAGAATATAACACCTTGAAATTTTAGGATATATTTTTTAAAATGAACTTAATTTCTTCTATAGCTTGAGATACATGTAATTAAGAGTTTAAAAGAACTACAATATACTATTGAAATATAATTATTTAATGAGACAATTACCTCATAGACATCGAATTGGATTTAATTAATATAAATAAAAAAATTATTAAATTTATACAGTTTAAACATGTATAAAATAAATTCATTGGTTATCAATTGATTAGAAATAAAAAAAATCATTTGAAAGTAAAAGATATTTTCTTATTAAAAAGTTTTTATATAAAAATAATATATTTTCATCATAAATAATAAAATTAATTAGTTTAGTGAATCCTTTTAAATAAATTTATATATTATATATTTAATAAAATCATTTAATATTTATATAATATATTTACTTGTCATGAGATAAGAATAAATCCATTTTTATGCTTAAAATATATTTTTCTAAAAAAATAGGGTTTTTCATGTTTTCACACCTATTTTAAAAAAAATGTATTCCATATATATAAATTGAATCATAAAAAATGTAACCATATTTGTAATCATGAGATTAAAATTTAGAAAATTGGTCACTTTTATTTTTGGTCATAATTAATAGTAACCTTGGTAAAATTTTGCACCTCATTATTGGTAAACTATGAAAAATAGTGTTAAAACTTTGGGAAAAGAATTTAATTTTTTTCCAAAACATTAATTTAACCCATTATATGAGTTTATTTAGTCCATTTCTATCCAATTATTGAATATATTAACACACAATGATATTTTTCTTTGATTATGACTTTTATATTTATTTATGAAAAAACAAATACAAAATGTAAATCTCTTGACATTAATATATCTATTATTTTAAAAATTGGATAAGTTTAGCTATAAATTTTTATTTTAAATATGAATTTTTTTTATCATGGTAATTTATTTTCAATATTTAGTGGATGAATAATTAGTTTAATTACTTACGGAATGCCAACACAATATTTATTCAATTAATAGAAAAATAAAATGAATGTGTTTAAAAATGTTAAAAAAATATAATTTTGAGGAATTATTATGTTCTATAATTTTTTAAAGATAAATAATAATATGTAATTTGTAAGGGTTTATATTCAAAATTTTTTTCCTTTATGGTTTTTTCAGAGTGAAATTAAATGAAACGTTATAAAAATAAAATTAATGATATTTTATAATAAATAATATTATATTAAATGATTTAAAATTCCATAAAAATCCTTTTTTTGTTCATGTGAGGGGTATATTGTTATACATATCAAATATGGTACATTTATGGCACTTTCCTTTTATGGTAATGATATTGACCCTTAATTTGTAAAACAGTTCAATTTGTAGTAACTATCAAATGGGTTTACGAGGGTTAAAATAAGGAGATAAAGGTAAAAACATCCCATAAACATGGTAAAATATTTATTTTACAATATTATTTATAATTATCATCATATTATCTTATATTTATATACATTTTTATACATTTCTCAATTAAAAAATTTTAAATTAATTTAATACTTTAAGTAAATCTAAGAGTGTCCCTCCCCTCACTTTTAAAAGGGGACCTCCTCTCCTCTGTTATTCACAATGTTTGAGATTTATATATATCCACCAATAGATTCCATAATACATTATTATATTCCTTCCCCACATTCTATAACTTTTGGTATTACTAAAATACCATCCTTTCAAGGTTTGAGGTGTGATCCAAAAAAGGTTTCCCAATAAAGCGGTATAACACAGAACAAAGTGTTTTAAATTTATTTTATTATTATAAATATTAGAAAACCATTTTATCCATTATAAATAAATAATTAATTATTTTAAATTTAATTTATTTTTATTATTATAATTTTACAACCATTATCCACATTTTTCTCACCCATAGGAAAACGACAACATCAATCATGTGTTTGTGTGGACTATCATCTCCACAAAGTGATGTGAATAATTTTTTAATTTATTATTTAAATGGGTGGTAATAAGGATATATATAATTAATATATAAGATATATATTATTTTAAATTTATCATATGGAGGTGAAATATAATTTTCCTTTCATTATTTATATCTATCAAAAATTGAAAATAATGTCCATGCATCAATATGACCTACCATCTCCATGAACAATATAAATCATTTTTATATATATATCCTTTGTGGATGACTAAAAATATATATTATATTTATATCATGATTAAATTATGGATATTGTTGAATCATGATCAAAGTAAAATTATGGATCTTCCAAAAAAGAATTCTTATTAAAAATGAAACTGTTAACACCTGAAAACGATATTTTTAATAAGGGATTATTAATAAATGTGTGCTAAAATTTTATAAGTAGATTATATATGGTATTATAATTATGAAAATTATTCTTGTTAGAGATGTATAGAATATTTATATTTATTATCTAGGATTTTTTAATTCTTTCAAAGAATTCGGAACTTTGTGTAAGTGTTTACCATATGAAATTGTGTTATTTGAGACAAATGTTATCTTATAAACCTATCTAATTTTTTAGGTGTAAATATTACCTTTTAACATTTTATATCAAGAGTTTTTCATGTTCATTATATTTAATGTTTCTTTTTTATGTTATTATTTAATTGGCATTATAATAAAATATTACCAAAGTGGTAATTGATTTATGTTAAAATCTCATTGTTTATCAGGATTATTTATGATTATGTTTATAATGATGAGATTTTATAAATAATATCTAAATAATACAGTTAATTATCCTCTATTATGTATATTTATAGAGAATACATGTTTTCATTTCATTTTCCCATCTTTAATAACTCAGTAGTCTCAGAGAATATTTTTAAGAATAACTCACTTTATTTCTATCTTTAGTTAAACCATCTGTTTTATTTTGTGTTCATTTTTTCTAAAAAAAATAAAGAATTTTTTTGTTCACTTGTTAAATTTTAAATTAATTTCTACATGTTTTTAAATTTTATAAAATTGTTTTCTAATAATCTTATTGTCATGTTTAGAATGAGGCACTGTTTACTTTAAAAAAAATAAAGCAATCTTTTTTTAATGTATATAAAATGAATGGACTTTCCCACCATCATGACCAGTCAATGATTTTAATATTCCTTTACTTGTTTCCAATTTTATTTCAAATAATTTTTTTTCGATAATATATTTTAAAATTTTCAACATTAAATTTGTGATTTCATGGTTAAAAGGTTATTTTCCTCAAGAAACTTTTCAAGTGATAATTTAAAATACTTTTTTATCTATGATTATATATTTTAGTGTTTCATAATAATTTTTGGGGATATGATCCAGTTAAACCATAATTATTATTTCAGTGGAAAAATTTTATGAAACTTTTTTATTTTATATGGATTATGTTATGATTAAATATTAAAATGTTTAGAAAACATGTTTTATTATAACTAGTTATAATTTGATGAATGTTTTATGATCTTATTGAACCCATATGCATGATTTTATTTATATTCTGAGTGGGCCTAGAATTATAAAACCCATAAAGGAATTTGGTAAATATGGACATATCGTGAGATAATAAGGGCTAGAATTAGGACTGAACCTTGTTCATCAAGGGAATATATCTACAATTTTAGTCTTAGTAATGAACCTTGAATATGTATATAATTAAAGGGGTTATGAATCCAATCAACTATAACAATATTATTAGTTATCCTTTTCTTAGTTAATTATTTTACTTTCTTATGTGTATGAAACAATCTTATGTATTATTCCAATTTTATGCTATCATTGATAATTTTATTTGATTATTTTATTATTAATGACCTATGAACTACCAAGATTTATGAAAAGGATCAAGATAATGATCTATGATACGTAAAGAATAATTCAAATTTTTTTTTCTATTGTTCTCATAACATTATGTGCATGTTATATTTAAGTGATCATTTATATCTCCCATATTTACCCTTACATAACATCATATACAAGGCTTTAATATGTTTTCTTTCTCCAGGTTGTGAAGAAATTCTTTTAGTTATAAGGATCATAGTGGGAGATTATTTCGTTCAATTAGGATCCAATTGTTCTTATATTAATGTTTCCAAAGTTAGTATACCTATAAGATTTTGGAATGTATTTTACTATTATTTATGGAATGTTAATCTAATAAGATTTGATATTTATATAATAATAATATGTTTTGTTACATTAAATTCTGGTTTTAGTGAAAATAATTCACCCCAGAAAACACTATGTTCATCTCAGTTAATTATCATATCACATTTCAGGATATTAACATCCCAAAAATAAAAAGTTATCAGCCAAGAAAAAATATATTTATATAAGACAGAATCACTTATATTTCGATAAATTTGACTTTTATTAGGTTCATTATTGGGAAAAAGTACACTATAATCCACTAGTTTTAGTGGGAAGAATTGTTCTATAGGAACATACTGTGTAGGAATGTTAAAATCCATGATGTGATTTTATATTCATTATGAAAAGTGATATATTACTGGATAAGAATAATTAATCCTAAAATGAATAAATAAATGGAAATAAATTATGATTGGAAAATTCATATGAATTTTGGGTTTGATTCTATATACTAAAACACAGTTCATATTTTTGTGATTTATCATGTTATGTAAATCTATTGTCTAGTTATCTTGGGGAAACCAAATATGAATGGTTCAAGTAAAAACTAACAAAGCTCAATTAGTGACTATTGGTTTCAAGATAAGACTAAATATAGTATATTAATATTATTTTACACCAATTGTTATGCTGAAATCACTTAAAACCTATGTTACATAAAAATACACTATGATAATTATATTAGGTTTTTGGATGTCAATACCAAATTCCATTATGTGAACCTTATGGAAGATTTATATATGAATAAATTATATTTTTTGGTGACCATAATAATTCAAATAAGTTATGAAAGTTGAAGAGATTCGTTTATGGGTTAAATAAATCATAATGATTATATAATATTTGTTTCATGAAGACATAATATAGTGTGTTTTATTGAGTAAAGAAATAGATCCATGTGTTTACAAGATGTCAGTGGGAGTTTTGGTTTTTTCGATATAGATATTTTATTAACATATTGAAAAATGATTATTCTTATATTTAATTGTGGCTAATTATAATTTCTCCATGAATGAGTTAAAGTATCAATCCAAGATCTAGTAAATGTTACCAATAGACTTAGATCTATGGGGACTCATAAATTATGTCATATTATATCTATTTATATAGTATTGAAATTACAAGGTAGAATGATTCAATAATGATTTTTCCCATGTCACATGTTATGGAATCCTTCCATAAAGAGAGGTGATTATTGGGATAAATAAACTATATTTTATTAAGAATACTTTGGAATCTATCTCACATGCTATGATATGTACTGAGGTTTTATATTTCATGTTCATAAATCTTAGAGTGTGAATATAAAATAGAACCATGAGAACAAAACATGCTTAAATTTGGAAATATCTTATTTTAACCATGAAAGTAGAAATAGATGTGTTATTGGTTATGGGACAAGTGGGAATACGAATTGTCAAGGAGATATAAAATTAGACATCCCTCAGATTAGTTTGATCATGTATCATTATGAGGAAAAATAATATGAAAGAGGCACTTATTAAATAATTTGGTTATCATATCAACATAAAAGATGTAATTTTATGCTTATGATAATGCTTAAGAAGCTGTTTAATAATATTTTTTTGTTCAAGTCTATATTTGTTTTATGAGATATTATGTTTTGATAGAGGATAAAATTTTAATAATTAGTGACATCACATGTTGTGGAATTTTCATATAATGGTGAGTCTATAGTACTTTAAAAAACCATAGGAACATTATGGGACCATAATCTATAGTCATACCTTAGTAGGATAATGTCTATTATGTGAGGCTGAATAGTTAGTTAATTGTTAGATCTTGGGAAAGTTGGTGGTTTTTGGTGTTAGTGACCGAGAACAAATATACATTATACTTTTTATTACCAAAATATTGAAATGTTTGAATATTAATAAATATATTATCACATGATGAGTGTTATATATAATATTAATATGATAATTTCCTTAGAGTATTTGTGACATTGAATGGTTTTAACAGTTCCTATATATAAAGAGGACCTTAAATTACTATGCTAATATTCTTAAAAAAATATTCTATGTTCTGATAGAACCTATTTAATATGACATATATGAAGATTTAATATCAAATGTTAGAGGCTCAAAATATATTGGCACTTCTTCTCATTTGGTTCATGCATGTTAATATAAAAGATAGAGGGTTTTGAGAATCGACTCACCTAAGTATAACTATACTTTTTATATGTGTCACTGAATATTTCTATCCATTGAAATGTGTATTGGAACATAAAATTCATATTATTATTAATTTATATAATCAATCACATAATTTAATATATTAATGATATATTTGAAAATATAATCTCACAGTGAGGTAGGATACCATGGGTGTGTCATAAGTGATATGACAATAATTGAATAATCCAAAAAAGCATTTTTTTTACCTTCCATGATAGAAAGACGACATCACATGCCCTTTTATTTGAATGGAACTATTTAATCAAATCAATATCCATGTAAATTCCTTAACAATCTCATTTCAAGTAGTTAAAGAAATATAGCTTAGGATTATAAGTTAATGACAGAAGTATTCAACCTACTTGATGAGATATCTAGGTAATGGGATTATATTACAAAGTAATAATTTATATGATTTTTTCTCATTATGGCCTAAAATTATTTTTCTATGGGTTCCTTGATGTGTTTCTAGGGTTATAGAATTATTGGGCACAATAATATTCTCTCAATATAATTATCTCAAGACTATTGTGAACCCTCTCATTTCTGATAGCATTAGAAAAAATATTCTTGATTCTTGAAGGAATTATTTTTGTGATCAATGGTGAATGAGACAAGATGTTTGGATTCTCCACACTGCTACAAAGAATACCAACAGTGATGTTCTGAGATTCATGGAGCATATTTTTATACCATTAGAGGAATTGTTATTTGGATTATTTATCAAAATGGCGACATGGAAAGATAATTGTCCAAATTAATCATCAATAATGAATGAATTATCAAGATGAGGTAATTATTTTCATAAATAAATTATAAATTTCATGTGAAAGTTTCATATTTACGAATATTTCATGGTTATATTAATCTAATTTTGAGTATTTATCTAAAGAAATTGATGAAAAACATCATTGGGAATGGGTCCAACCACTTCTATTACACCTTAGAACCTTCACCTGACATCAGACCACCCTGAGAGTCTCTCTCATTAGAAAGAGAATTATTATCATCCTTACCAATAAGAGAATGGAGAGGGATCATCTAAAATATATATTATTACCCATATGATTCCAAAGAAATGTCCAGCCAATCATGGATTTCATTACCATCACGCAATGACCAAAATTGCATAGAAATTTTTTGAGGAAATATTTTCTTCCCTGGTCATCTGGAACATGGAACCTATTAGGAGACCCCCTTGTGGGAAACCAACCAATTTAGGTTTTGAGTGGGTTCACACCACTGCCACCACTTCTATCCATACTTTTTACCATCTGAACCCAATGTCAGTACATATGAAATTAAATTTCATTATAAAAACTAATCATTCGACACCTTTGTGGTAAATATTGGTGACTGCATTAACTGATTCCTTCCCTAAGGGAAAGATAAATCACCACTACATATGACCTATCTATGGTGATTTGGAATCCATACTCCTCTATTAGGGGAATAATAATGTATAGAATTCCTCAAATTTTATGAATTCAAAACCTGTATATATAGGGTAACCCCATCCATAGGTTTGGGGGAATATTCAGACTTATAGTCCTATTTAGTATCATCCATTGGATATGAACATAGCCAAATTTTAGATATAACCCAATAAAGTAATACGTTATTATTAGCACATGTTTCACATTAATATATTTCATCACTATTGATCTATCTAATGCTGGAGAACATGATAATTTAAAAGAACATAAAAAAGAGGGGGAATTCATAGATAATGAAATTGACACAAAGGCACACGAAGAAAGATTATGAACATAGAATCAATGAGAATCCCTTATTTTGGGATTTGCATTGAATATTCCATTGTCGATTACTCGATGGGTTAGTTACAAAGTAAAGGTAAATCGTGACTAATTTATAGCCCCTCTCCCATAACACAAGGATAGTGAGACCATATAAATAGAAGAAAAAATTATTTAGTACAATTACTTAAAAGTGAAACATGAGCATATTAATTTGGAATAAATAAAGGGAAACATAACCACTGGGTATGACATTCAGGGTTAGTCTATACACACTCAGAGAAAACCTCTATAATGGTGGAAAAATTCTCAACCAAAAAGGAAGAATAAATCCTCCCCATTAGATCATGACTATATCAACCAACCAATTTTATTTTAAAACTAATTAAATATTAAGAGTTCTCTACACTAGGGGGTGGATTACTTTGGCCCATGCCTGCCTTCATGTCCACCAGGGTTTCACTAGTACTGGACGACCTGTCGGCCCCTCCCCTCCCTGTGGGGGAGGGTAGAAATGGAATCACTTTACCTTCCTTATATGGAACTTCACTTATATTTTCTCCCTTCACCAAACTCGGTGTTCTCTCTGATTTATAGGGTATATATTTTTCTCTAAAGGTTCCTGGTTTTTCTACTTGAGCCCCCTCCCTTTCTATTTCCCTCTCAGAGGTTTCAGAAGCTTCTTCCCAACACAACCTTACCTTGGATTATTGTTTAGGTCAACAGAGTCCTTTAGTGGATGTTGTTGATAGGTTCATTAACACTCACTGGGGTCTTCTACAACACGCGTTGGATGATTTTTTCATCTTTTGAAAAATGATGATTCACTTCTCCTCTTATGAATATATCACTATTGCATGGTCCAACGGCTCATGATATGTCAACAATTTATATTTCTATCTTCTACATTGGTCCTTCTAGATTAACTTCAATCACAACCTGAAGAAAATAGCTATTTGGGTTTATCTTCTTGGTTTTCCGCTCTCTTTCCAAAATCCTTCCATATTTTGGATGATAGGTAATCTCGTGGGATGATTTTTGGTTGAGGATATTAGGACCTGAATGGTATGTCATCCAATAGAACCCCAAATTTGAGTTAGGGTAGATATTTCTAAACATCCTATAGATTTTTTCTTGATTGAAATTGTGGGAGAATACGAACTCAAACAACCCATTGTATATGAATTGTGGACCCATTATTGTCACTCTTTCTACCTCAAAAATAATTCTTCTAAGAAATTTGTTCAAATTGGTACAATTTCTACTGGTTTGAATACAATATATGTGGCTACCTCGATGCAGAAGGAGGCCATTACTATGAAGGAGATTTTTCTTGTAGAGGGTCAGCCTCCTAAGTGTAACAAGTGTGTTGAAGGTTCTCATGTGTCTTATGTGGATGCAGTGAATTCAACAATCCTCATCTTGGGTGAAAATTAAACATATGATAGGCTTGAAGGGCCAAAGTATTTTTCTCACTCTGATGTTCTGATTGTTCTTAATGATCAGGCTATGGATGTTATGCCCATCCATGATAGGAACCCTGTTAAATGCCAATCCAACAATTTTTCCATTGAAATTACTAATGGAATAGGAATTCAAACCGATATACGGTGCTGTAATATGAAGATCGTACCTCACTTTACGGAGGAAGTGGAAATGAGATAGGATGTGAAGAGGGTCATCCCCTAGGAAACTGGCTGGATGAGACAGGGACTGAGAAGGATTCAGAACTTGAAACTAGGTCTTCTGAGAGCAAGGAAATGGAACTTGCAAAAGAATATATTCGTTCTTTAACAAAGAAAATGTAAAAATACTTGTTGATTATGATGGTTTCATAAAGAAAGTATGCATATTGAGGCCTTGGAAAAAAATCCAACCTACGTAGTCCCCTAGTAACAAGATTGGCTAGCAAATGTTCCTAATTTTAGAAGAAAACCTATGTTTCTATTGATTCTCCAAAGAAGCTAGATATTCCTACCTTTGATCCTGAAGTAAGTATTTTTGAGGGGCCAAAAGTTCTAAATACTTCTATTGACTTGGAATTTCTGAAAGAAGGTGATAAATAGGAGGTGGAAAAAGAAAGAATATAAGAGATTAACCTTCATTCTAATTAAGAGATGCTCGAGGAATCCTTCTGGATAAATATATCACAGTATGATGGCCACAAAATGTTCGAAAGACTGCTGCGAGTGGATTTGAATGAATAAATAAGTGCATGG
Organism: Viscum album; assembly: GCA_963277665.1. Taxonomy (NCBI): domain Eukaryota; kingdom Viridiplantae; phylum Streptophyta; class Magnoliopsida; order Santalales; family Viscaceae; genus Viscum; species Viscum album. Next base: position 1,492,901,053 of record OY728139.1, on the reverse strand, counting down.
ATCGATAAACATATTCATATTTTGATATGTGGTTTCAATGAGGGAAGAATAAGTCTATAGAAACATGTCCGACCTGGGAAAAATAGCATACCTCTTCGAGGACCTTATCAAAGACAATCCAAAATTGAAGGTTGACTCCATCGAATGGCCTTTATACAAGATAATCAATTCTAACTCCTTAAATATTTTCTAAAATGGTCTATTAATTTCGTATGTAGTTTGAAGTGAATTTTGTTATGTGATGTTTATCAGTTTCCCAATTTCCCTTAAAAGTGATTCAAATAATAATATTTATTTTTTGAAGAGTTCGATCCACTCGAGAGACATCATCCACCAGTCATGGAATTCTTATGAGGCTTACTCAGGCATTTCTTTAACCACTAGTTCAAAAAAAATGTAAATATTGGATATATGTTGCAACTCAAGTGTCAATCCAAAAGTTATTTTCCAAATAATTACCTAATAATCTTATAGATCAAATAGAATCTATATAAGGAAAAAAGGAATTAAGTGAACTATATAAGGTAGGATTATTATCATTGATAACATAGACTAAATCCTATAAAATCATAAGTTAAGGTTATAAAAGTAATTTATAAGTTATACCTTTAATATCATTGGTTTCCCCTTTATGTGTTTAACTATTGATGATAATCATACCTAATTTTCCTTTTATTATATAAAATGGATGAAAATAGGTGGAATCATGCTAACAACTGATGAATTGTGTACAATGAGGATTTCCCCATTGAGATGTCCAACCTGATGGGAGAAAGAATCACGAATATTTTCATGATACTCTCTTAGTTATCTAATGATTCGAATAGAAATATGGACCATGAGGAGTTCCCAACCCCCTCTAAGAGATAAAATCTCACAGTTAAGAGATTTATATGATAAAGTCCTCCTACTTGCATGGGATCTTCGGATTCATTAATCACAAAGCAGTGGATCAATTCAATTGAAAAGATATTATACATCATTAATTGTTTTGACCAAGATAAAGTTACTCTATATATTTATAATATGGAGGGTGAATCTGATCAGTTTTTTAAATTGATCAATAATACGAATCCTAAAGAAGATATCGAAGTAATGTTGTTGATGGATTTATGGAAAACGTTTTTTGATAAATATTTTTCTCACACCCTCCATAATAAGATGGAAATATTTTTCAATGAACTAATAAAGAAGGATAATGAATATATTGGGGTGTACAAGGAAATATTCCTAAGACTTTCATGATACACCCTCGGTTTTGTAATTAAACCTGAATGAAAGGTTTCCTGCTTCTTTGGTGGGATAAAGCCTATCCTATGAAAAGACATGGAAGTCTATGACTTTTATAGTTATGAGGAAATTGTCCAATGTGACCTCCAAGTATATATGGATATTACTGAATCTCTAGGGTATCATGTGGATAATAAGTATAAATTGGACTTTAATTCTAGCTATTCTATGGATAAATCTAACGGTGATAAGAACTTTTATCACTCTACTTGTCAAAGGCGTAGAAAGAAGCACCCAAAAAGTTCCTAAGGTAACAAGGAAATGTTTTAGGTGTGGAAGAGATGGAAACTAGGACAATGATTACTGAAAGGAGAATCCTTCCAATGAGAAAAAGGAAAGTAACACTATAGTCAGCCCTCAATGTGTTGGTCATTTCTCAAACTACAAGAAACTAGGGAACTTTGAGAACCAGTACCCAAAGGAAAGGGTTTATAAAGGAAAACAAAAACCTATAAGGCAGTAAGGGAAATATTTTTAAATCAGTACAAAAAATGATAATCCCGATAATGAATTGGTGAAAATTATTCTAGTTATTCAATCAAGAATAGAGAATATACCTTTTAATTCTGGTCCTATGCATTCCTTTATATGACAAAAGTTTCCAGAACTATTCAAACACCACCACAAATCATGGAAGTATAGATGTCAGTGAAAATGGAAAATTGGGAAATTATTGCATCCCATGTATATAACTCCTCCCCAATCACAATTTGTGTATTGAACTTCTAAGAAAACCTTGTCATACTTCCCTTGGAGGAATTTTATGAAATTATGGGAATGCATAAGCTTTATTTATATAGATCTATAATAAATTTCATCAATAGGGAAATCACTCTCCATATGGAGAATTGAGCTTTGATTCTATACATGTTCATGGAGGTGGATGCATCTTTTTTAGCATAATTATCTCAAAAATGGATATTATTTCCCTATTAGAAAGAATATCTCACTCAAATTATTGATTCTAAGGAAAGAACCATTCTTGAAGACATGCCTATTGTGAGGGAATACACTAATGTGTATCCCAAGGAATTTCTTTCTCTTCCCTCTAGTGAAGAGGTTGAATTTTAAACCATTCTTATGGTATGGGTGTTGAAAATATCCAAGACTCTATATTGGATGGCTATTGTGGAAATTGAGGACCTATAGAAACAACTATAAGGGAATATAGATAAAGGGTTTATATGCATGAGTGCTTCACCATGGGGTACACTAGTCCTCTTCATCCAGAATCAGGATGGTTTAATGTGACTTTTCATTGATTATCTTAATCTCAAAAAAATAATTATAAAGAAAAGGTTTCCTTCACCATGAATTGATGACTTGTTCTAGTAGATATGTGGAGAACTATACTTATCTAACGTGGGTCTATGGTCGAGATATTACCCTGTAAGGTTGAAGAAGGAGGATATCCCCAACATAGATTTTTGTACAGGATACGAGTATAAAGGGATCATAGTGATTCCATTAAGACTCACTAATTCTCATACAATCTTCATGAAATTGATTAATAGAGTCTTTACATATTTCTTTAGCAATTTATGGTAGTCATTATAGATGATATTTTAACATACTCTTAAACTGAGGACGAGCATGAGCATGATTGGAGCACTCTACTAAAGACCTTGTGAAAGGAGGAGCTCTTTAAAAATTACAACAAGTGGGAGTTATGTTTGAATGCAGTCTCATTATTGGGGAATATCATTAGATGCAATGGGATATCTTTAGACCCTTCCAAAATAAAAGAAATTGTAGGATTGATGTGGCCAACATCTGTGAAAAATATCCATTGATTCCATAGGTTATTTGGATATTATCACTGATTTTTGATAAATTTCTCACGATTTTCAAACCCTCTTACTGAGATAACTCTAAAGGGAGTTATATTTTCTCGTAATGTTGAATGTTAATAAAGTTCCATGGAGTTGAAAAAGAGGATTATAAGTACCCTTGTTCTCACACTACCCATAAGTGGAGATCCTTTCATTATTTTCATAAATGTTTCAAAGAAGGGATTGGGATGTGTGTTGATACAAAAGGAAAACTTCATTGCATACTCCTCATGGTAGTTGAAAATTAATAAGAAAAACTATCACATTCATGATCTAGAGTTGGAATTTCTTCTCTTTTCATTGAAAATCTAGAGAAATTATCTCTTTGGGGAGAATTGTGAAATATATACGGTTCACAAAAGTCTAAAATATATATTCACATAGAAAGATCTAAATATGAGCCAATGAATATGGTTATTGTTAATCAAGGATTACGACTACTCAATCCACTACCATCATGGAAAAGTGAAGAATGTGGCATATGCTCTGAGTAGAAAAGACCTATATATTCTATCATTGATGATAATTGAGAGGGATTTGATCATATTAGATTTGATGAATATGTACATGGAAATCATAAGTAAAGGAACATCATGAATCCTTTCACAAATGATTACTCAACCGTGTCTTTTGGAAATTTGAAAGGATGCTCAAATAGATAATGTGGGGATAAGGAAGAAAGTGGAAACTATCATAAAAGGTAAATCCATGGATTTAAATAATAATGAAGAAAGAATTATGTGATTTTATTCAAGAATATGTGTTCCATAAAATCCCGAGTTAGAGAATGAACTTTTGGATGATGCATATAATTCGAATTTCTCCATTCACCCACGAAATAATAATATGTATCGAGATCTCTAAGGGCACTATTAGGGGGACAAAATAAATAAGTAGATCATAGAATATACATCAAAGTGTCTAGTATTTCAGCATGTGAAGGAAGAAAGGATGAAGTCTTAGGGGATGATGAAACCATCACCCATACCTACATAGAAATGGGAAAAATCTTCATAGACGTTTTCACCATAATTCCAAATACATCCAAGGGAAAAATACTATCTAGGATGTTGTGGATTATCTTAAAAAGACTACACACATCATTACCAGTTGAGAGAAATTATCACTAGAAAAACTGGAATGGATATACATCAGATAAGGGGTAAGGCTACATGGAGTACCTCTATTGATTGTGTTTGATCAAGATAAAAGATTCACCTATAAGTTTTGTAAATTTCTCCAGCATTCTCTAAACATTGAGCTAAAAATTAGTACAACTTATCACCCTCAAACCGGTGGCTAATATTAATGAAAAATCCAAACACTTGAGTACATGTTGTTATATTTCTCAATATTCATAAAAAGAGGATGCGACTGACATCTTCCTATAGTGGAGTTCTCATACAACAACAGTTTGCAATAGAGCATAAAAATGGACAACTATAAAGCCCTTTATGGGAAGAGTTATAGAACACATAAATTTTGGGAAGATGTAGGGGAAAGAAATATTCTCGGTCATGAAATTGTTAAATAAATGGTTGATAAGTTTGATACCATCCTGCAGCACATCAAAGATACACAGAGTCAACAAAAGAGTTATGTTGACAATCATCCATGAGACCAAGAGTTTGATATTGGAGACATGGTATTCCTATGAATAACATTATAGAGAACAGTGATGATATTTGGGAGGAATGGAACACTTAATAAAAGGTATATAATTCCTTTTGAGATCCTTAATCTCATTGGAGAAGTTCCCTGTTGACTGGAACTCCAACAAAAGCTATCTAAAGTACATGATGTATTCCTTGTATTCCTAGTAAGAAATTATATACCAGGCTAATCACATTTAATCAATATAGTTGTGGTACTATTTGAAAATGTCCTTTCCTTGGAAGAGAAGATAGAAATGATTTTTTATCATAGAGAAAAAGTTCTGTGAAATTAGAAAATTCTCCTCTCAAAAGTGTTATGGAGAAACCACATGTTTGAAGAAGAAATGTGGGAACCTGAAGAGATGATAAAGAAAATATACCCTCATCTATTTTAGTGTGGGAAAATGAAATTTCAAGGGTAAAATTTATTAATTGGGGAAGGTTGTAATGACCCAAACATTTATCAATAAAATTCACTTTCCTTTTATTTCTTTAAATGTATTATGGTTATAGAAAACACATGAACTTATTTTATTACGTCCAATTGAATTTCAAATGATTATTAAGTATATTAACCATTGAAAATATTTTCTTTGGACAATGATCAAATGACTAGTATAAATATAGGGCTTTCAAAAATTCTTTTGGCATAGAAAAGGGAAGTGATCTCCCCAACCAGTTAGATCATACCCTAGGAATCCCATTTATTAGGGCTTCCAAGGGATATATCATTTCAGGGATTCCCTTAGACAAATCCCAATATGATATCCACTAACTTAAGCTTTATCTAAATATATTACATGAGAAGTTCAATCTCATCAAGATCATGGCTCACACCTTGTTCACCAAACGGTCCCATGAAAGCCTCATCATTGTGAACCAAACTCTTAGGGAATATGCTGGTGTAATAAGGGGATGTGTATCAAGACCTTAGTAATTAGATTTTGTAAATAATTTTTTTATATAATAATTAATATTTTTGCTTCCTATTATTGTTACTTTGTAAATGATTACTAAATAAAAAATATTATTTTTTGGTTAATATTCAAATTAAATTAATAAATCTATTTTGATGAATAAATGTATTTTTGGAATAAATAATATATTTTTTAAAAAATATTATTATTTAATTACATAAAAAAATTAAATGATCATATAATTTTTATGGGGTTAAATGTAATTTTTATTAGGGTTCAAAAACCATTATTTTTAAAAACATGCAATTTTCAATTAATATCAGTTTTTATTTAGAAAGTGAAAATTCACATATTTAAAAAATAATTTAGATAAAATGAATATTAATTTTGTAATAAAGATATAGAAGTTATCCAATGGTGATTTTTTAATATTTTTCTGAGATATTAATTTTTTTGGGTAAACATTAAATACCGTATAAATACATGGTGTGTTTTATGACATCATAATAGCAAATAATGATGTAATAAATACTATCAAATGTAAACTCATCCAAATATACGATATTAATTTAAAATAATGTAATTTTAGGTCTATTTTTTCTATTTTATAAATTCTTAGTGAATCCTCGAAGACTTATAATATATTCTCTGAATTTATAAGCATTTCCTTGATTGTGTTACTCACCACCACATAAGTAAGGGAAATATTTTATCACCTTCAGCACTTGTACTTATAAAATAATGTAAGCTACTCCCCTTTTCTTGATACCTTGGGAAAACCCATGTGATGGTTTTTTAAATATTATATTATGATGTGTCCAAAACCAAAATAATAATGAAATCCTCCTTCTTTGAAATATAAACTAACCCAATCCCCTATTTATCTTCACTAAAGCTCCTTTAAGTGAATCCAAAACCTTAAATATTGTCCCTTTATTCCTACCAAGGAACCCCAATCTCTAAGGAATCCTCTTCCATCCTTTAGAGTCACACATCCAAGAAAGGGATTCTGTCTCTCATATTTTAATCAAGCACTTAATTTATGATATAAAATTTTTATTTGCTATTTATAATTTTGGGATACATTATTACCTATCCCAATTCTATAAATATGTTTTATAAATTATAGGAGCCCCTTTTAATCTCATTTAACCTTCCTAATAACCTTTATATACATCTTTTAGCATGCCAAAATTTTGTGATGGTTATTTTCCTTTATCCTCCCCCTTTATGATTATTTATTATGTTACACCTTCTATTTATAATTACATATGTATTAGAATGTCCTTCCATGTTCCAATTAATTTAAATTTCGTGTATAAATTTTTATAGGACCCATTCTCTCTCATCAACCCATTTTTTGAATTTTCATATGATGTCTTTATGCCGTTGAAATTGCACTATGATTTACCATACCAAAATGAGCATGTAGTGAATACCATACACAGTTATTTATCCATGATCATAAATTTATGAGAATAAAACTATTAATTAGGTAATTACATGTATTTATTAAACAATTATAGATCATTTAATAATATGATGGTGAATTAATCCATGTTATATGATCAGTTTGGAACACTTCAGCATGAGATTGAAATATTTATGAATGTTGTGCCTCGATAGTGATCCAATGAAATGGGGAATGTTTTGTATCATGATACTTTATGATGGGATGGTGGTTTACCTGATTCCTTTATGGGACTTTTGTACATCATGAATTCTTAGCGGTTTGGCTTTGACTAATGTTTATGATGCAATGTTTTATGTTGTTTCCACATTTACCATGTTATGATTATCATGCTATATCATTCCTTATTATACATGTTTCTTTATTCATCATTGATATTCCTTTTCTAACTTGTATTATTATCCTCATGTTATTGAATGTTTATTCCCTTATTAGGCTTTATAGATCACTCCTTTCTTATGTATGTTCTCACATTATCCAGTGCAGCGTTAAGTATGAAGGAATGTTGGGGTCACGTCAAAAACGTTTTCGATATAGATGTGTTCATATTCCATTTTTAATTTGTTATGTAATTTTCCTAACCCTAAAATAAACTAGACCTCTTAATATTTTGAGTTGTTTTAAATGAAATATTATATAATAAATTATGTTTAAAGGTGAAATAAAGAGTAAGTTTTTAATAGAAGACTATGAATCCATATTCCCTGGGCGACCATATCAAAACAATCATCAACCAACTTCCCAGAAAAAGTATTATTCCTTTTCACCAACATACAACCAAGGGTGTAAGGATTATTCAAACATAAGGCATGGATATATAAACAAAAAATTCCCCCTTTCACCAAAATATAAATCATCATCTACCTTATCCACAAGGATTTCAACAAACCCAAAAGATATTTGAAACCCAATCATAAAAAATTCAATAATAATGGAATTATAAACCAATGGTAGATTCTAATAATGAATATCGTTTAAAAAAATTGTTTTGAAACCAAATAATGATATGAAAAGTCATGATTCAGTGTTGAGGGAGTTGAAGACACAAATTAAAATGGTTTCCAATGCCCTACATGAACTAGTAAGTGAGAAATATGGAAATATACCTTCCTAGTCTACTCCAAATCCAAGTGTAATTTCCATGCCATCATTTTTAGAACTAGGAATCAAAAAATTTATACATATTCACCTCTCATTCTACTAGGATTCACAATAACTATAGAGAATCCTCATTCAATACTATCTTATGAGAATCCCAATGAGAAAGACAATTATATGAAAAATATTGGTTATGTTCTTGATAAACCACTTCCCATTACAAGTAGAGTTTTTCAAACTAAGAATATGACAAAATAGGCGATGGAAAAAGTAGTTTTGGATACATTAAAACAAATTGAGATCAAAATCAATATTATTTAGGACATTATGAAAATACCAAGGTATGAGAATTTATTAAATGATATTTTTTCAATTCTAAGAGGGATCAATGAAAATTAAAGGTCCAATATTTGAAGGAATGTGCGAGTACTCATTATAAAAAAATAAATCAATTCCAACAACGTGAAAGGATACAGAGTTATTCACCATCCGATGCACCATTGGGTAGTTACAGATTTATGATGCTTTATGTGATTTGGGAGCTTCTATAAATGTGATGTATCACTCTGTATACTTTTAATTATAGGCTGGTGAGTTGATGTTGATAAGAGTAGTTGCATAGTTGGTGAATAGAGATATAACATATCTAGTTGGTGTCATTGAGGATGTACTTGTTTGGGTAAGATACATGATCTTTCCCTTATATTTCTACATGATTAATACAGAAGATGATAATGTAAATTATCATGATCCCGTCATCTTATGTAGTCCCTTCCTCAAAATGGAAAAATCAATCATAATTTTCCATGATGGTACCCATTCCATGGTGTCTGGAGATGAAATTTTGATATTTTTTGTAATGGACTCCATGAATTACTGCTCAGATGACCTTCCTGTTTTTTTATCTCCCATTTTGAACCACCTAGTTAAAAACCAATGGATTTTTATTATTATATTCATAGAGATACTATGAGAATTATTAATTGATTGACATCTAAGAGAACATACACACCTATTTCTAATACACAAAACTCTCTTGTATTATATTTTTATGAGGATTAAAATTATTATTTTGATCATGTTCACTCTAATAATGACATTCCTATTGAGTAATATAATGGATTTTATGAATTATTATCTTATTTTTATGATTTATATTCTATTACTGATGTTCATTATTCATATATTTCAGTTCTATCAGTATATCCATCAATAAAACATCCCCTTTATTGGAAGTTAATCCATTTCCACCAAATCCAAAAAATACTCATAGTTGTTTAGTAGTGATATATTACTTTTTATAATTTCTAACAATATCCCATTTTAACAAGAATAATTTTTTTTGAATCTTTCATGGGACAACATTAGGGAAATTAGGTGGCCCTTGGCTTAAATATATGGTATTATCACATCCATTTTCATGTTTAGTATTATTTTGAAGGATCAAGATAAATTAGTTTGGCAACTGCAAAGGAGACACAATATAACACTTCTAGAATGATGTCAAAAAAACTTGTTAAAAATTACTCAAGGAAGGAATAATTTATCCCATTTTAATTCAAAGTGGGTGAGTCCTATTTAGGTTATTCCAAAGAAAAGTGGTTTTACTATTTACAGAAATTAGAGAGAGGAGTTAGTTCTTATAAGGGTGAAAAATAGTTGGTGTGCATGTATTGATTATATAAATCTACAACAATCCACATGCAGTAACCATTTCCTCTCTCATTTGTTGATCAAATGATTTTGACACAGGTTGGGAAGACCAACTATTGTTTCTTGGATAGATATTATAGAAACATTTCGGTTTATATATCTTTTAAGGATTAAGATTATTTGACATTCATTTATCCATTCATTACATTTTTTTATTGAAGGATTCCATTTGGAATTTTCGATGACCCATGTACCTTCCAGAGATTCATGGTGAATATTTTGTCACATTTCATTGAGACCTACATGGAGGTTTTTATGGATTATTTTATAGTGTCTTTATATTACTTTAATTAATGTATATTTACTTTGGTAAACTTGTTGATTCATTATACTAATAATAATATGTGTTTGAACTTAAAAAAATCCCATTTTAAGGTTGATAATGGAATTTTCATTTGGAATGTATTTTCAAAACATATAACAGTGTTTGATATATATATGTTATATATATTTAATATTTTTCATACCCATCATGTGTGTATTATATTAGATCATTCTAGGTCATGTGGTATTTATTGAAACTTCATCAGGGATTTTAGTAAGACCGATATACCCTTATTTTGATTGTATAAAAAGATATTGAATTCTTTTTTGATGATTCATTTCGGGAAGTATTTTTTGAGATAAAGAAGCGTATGACACTCTAAATATCATACAAACCCATGATGGGATATTCCATTCATGACTATTGTGATGCATCCAAATTCAAGTTTGGATCCTTCTTATCTTAGAGGGTGGAAGGGGGTCCCCTGTGAATGCTTATACAACAAGGACATTTGATTCAGGACATGGAAATTACACCATAATTGAAAATTATTTTATTTATATTATATTAATTGTAGATAAATTCCATTCATACTTATTGGGAACTAATGTAATTTTTTTTCTATCCATGCAGCATTGAGGTACCTCTTAAAGAATCCTCATGTGAAGTCTAGGATTATCTGATGGATTCTCCTTATGCAAGAATTTGATTCTGTGATAAAGGATAAAAAGGGTTCATAAAACATGTGGGTGGACCACATGAGTATGATTACTCACACACTAAAGGTTGAAACTTTGAACTAGGTACCACTTTGAGAGGATTTTCTTGATGATAATCTTTATGCACTATTTAATATACATACTTGGTATGTGGATTTAGTTAACTACCTTATTGCCTAGGAAGTTCCTAAAAATGTAAAGAAACATAATGTCCAAAAAATTTAAAAGTGAGTATCAGATTTACGTTTGGGGTGATTTCTACCTCTAGAGCATGTGTAGTGATAAAGTTATTATCTTGTGTGTTCCTGATCATGAGTTTGAGTATGTTCTTCTTTTCATCCATAAAAATTCATGTAGAGGTCACTTTTCACCCCAATATATAGCAAGTAATTTCTTAGACTATGAAATATATTGGTCAATATTATTACATGATGATCATGTGTTTTATAAGATGATCTCACATTACCAAAACACTGGAGCTATTTCTAGGAGACACAAAATGCCCTAACAACCCATATTATTCTATGATATTTTTTATGAATGTGAAATTAATTTTATGTGTAATTGTCCAATTTCATTAGGATTTTTTATATTATTGTTTCCATTTATTATATTCAAAAATTAGGCAAGGCCAAGGAGACATGGATTGATGATTCTCATGTTGTACTTGATTTTTTCAAGATGTATATTTTTGTAGGTTTAGAGTAATAAAGGCTATCATTAGTGATCATGGGAAAACTATTTCCATCAGAATTTGGATTCCCTATTTCAAAATTATGGGGTGACGCACAAAACAATAACATCATACCAAACCAAACAAACGTAAAGGCTGCTGTTTCAAATTGGGAGTTGAAACAGATTTTTGAGAAAAACATGTTGCCAGATAGGAAGGATTGGAGAAACCACTTGGATGATGTGCTATGGTTCTATAGGGTAGAATTTAAAACTCCCATAAACATTTTCCCATTTCTAATTTTGTTCATATTCCTTCATCTCTCCATGGAGGTCATGAATTGTGAATATTAGGATATAAATAAATGAAATATGGATTTGGCCATGTTGGAATTCAGAGGAAGATGAAAATTCATTATATTGAGGAGATTATATTGCCATAATATGAGAACTCAAGGATATATAAACAAAGATAAAAAGAATATAATGATATAATAATCCAACAAAGGAATTTTCATGTTGAAGAGAAAGTCCTACCCAATAGTTCATGACTGAATCTGATGCTTGGTATGTTTCATTTTAGATAGTTAGGTCCATATGTTGTATCTAATGTATTTCTTAATGGTGTAGTGGAGATCACACAAGTGGAAACTGGAATGAGATTTATAGTCAATTGGAAACATTTTCAAAAATACATTAAGGGACTTCCTACTGATAAATTCGATTTCACCATAATGTATGACCCCATCATCACTTGAAGATATTAGTTAATTCCTAACCCATTCACTTTAATGTTATTTTTCATATTTATAAGTCTCAGTTTCATGGGAACATTTCATATCATAGGTTCACATTAAGGACAATGCAATATTTTATGTGTTGGGAGGGCACCAAATTTCAGGGTAACTACATAGGATATTCATTTGTGACTTTTGTGTATATTTTCTTTTAGGATTTATAATAAATTAAATACATATATATATATATATATTGCATCATGTAAGATACTGATTTACCCGTGGAAGATATTGAAAATTCATGTTTTCAAAATTCATTTTTTAGTACGATAAGAATGATAAATATTCCATCATCCGGGTTTTATTTTTATAAAAATAGTATTCATCAATGATATGATTGGTTGTTTCATTATAAAATCTTTTAGATATTGACCCCATTCATTGTGATATTTTCTCATGGTAAATTGTGTCATTTATTTCTCTATACATATTTTCACACAACCATGATTGTGAAATGTTTCATACTAAATTAATAGTCTATATAAGTTAGATAAAAAATTAATCTTATATAAATGGTGGAACCATACGTGAATTTTTCTTCTGATCATATTCATTGTTGTAAAAAATGGACCTATTCCTGTGTACCTAATATCTTAAACTTTGACCCCCTCAAAGAAAAGATAAATCGAAAAACAAAATTCAAATTTTTTAAAATAGATATTATCTTAATAAAGCGGGGGAGAAGAAATTGTTAACACGTTGTGATATCTAGGTTAGGATATTATGGTTTTATGTTCAAAAATTCCTTAGTGATTGGGTATTGAAATTTTATTATAAAGGAATGTAGAATAGGATCAGTGAATTAAACAATGTAAGAAGAATTATTTTAATTGACCTAAATATACAGAATAAAGGGTCGAGATATGAGGTTGAAATGGTTGACACACACACACGTAGGGAATTAATGACATGGTAGACCCATAACTTGTTTCTCTATGATTAGTGTTGGGAATCTCACTAGATTTTATTTTGATAGAATTTATGAGACAATGACTTTGAAATTTATTATTATTTAATCTTTATGGGATTACTACTTTTCTTATATTTACATTGTGGATTGAGTAATATGATCATTCATATCTTTTAAAAAAATTGGAATACATAATTTGAGGTTTTTCCAAAGAGTTAAAAAGGGTAAGTGTAGGGATGTTTATAAAAAAAATTTATTGAATATTTTTTTGATAACAACTGAAATAATATCATCAAATTTTATAAAATATTTTTATTTATAATATATATGGGATTATATCATTAATTTGAAAATTTTATGAGATTTCCAATTTTTTCATTTAAGATTCACGATAGTATTTCAGCCATAAAATTTTTTATTTGTATTATTTTAACTTAACACTAATAGTGTCCCTAACATAATGACATAAAATTTTCACTTAGGATATCCGATATAGATCATGAATTTTATTGGATTAAATGTGCCAGGAATTGAAAGCAAGGATGGACTCACCAGATTAGAAACCACTTCAGTATATAAGGCATAAATTCTTCATATTTTCTAGTATTGGGCTCAATGCTAGAGAGAATATCTGGGATAAAATGTTTCAAAAATCATCAATCTATAAGGATAGATGGTTCAATCATTTTTAGGCCAAATAATCATTTTAAATTGGATTAAAATATTTGGATGAATTTCCCATTTAGACATGAAAAATATTGAAACCCTAGACTCTCCTCCACTCTATAAATTTGTATTTTTATCATTTAGAGGGGTTATCAAATTTCTTATAGGATTGGGTTAATAAGAGAAGTGGTGCATTTCCATTTCAATTCACTATTGAATGAGGGAATATATCAATTTATGATCTCATCCAAAATGATCTTATTTTCCACTTCTATTTTGTAAAGTTGTTGTAATTTCAATAAAATCTATATTTTTCTCCAATAGGTTATGTAATTTTAAATTTAATTATTACATAATTTACTTAATTGGGATGGAACTCATGAATAAAATCTTGATTGGGATATACCCTTTCTAAACCTTTGTGAATGTAATTCGTTTCTACGATGTCTATACTTCCCATTGAAGAGTAGTGTTCTTGTTCATCGATCTACCTATTAAATTCTTCATTTTTTTTATTTTAAAAAAATGAGAATATATAGTTCACACAATTTTATTTTATAATTTATATTTTAATATAAAATAAACTAAGTAATAAATTGAATAATTTACACAAAATAACTGAGGTTGAGAATTGTGTGAATTGTGAGATCACAATATTAATCAGAAAAACATGACAACAAGAGATAAATTCTTATTATTGAAATTCATTACCATATATCAATTCATCCACATTTATATAATGGATATATTCCTTAATTTACCAATGATCATAATTGGTCTTTATAATTAAAATCAAAGAAGGGTAATAGGATTTCATGTTCTGATTAAAGCCAAAGGTTTAATTATTTTCATGTCTATTGTAATATTAATTATCGTAGGGTTTAAGGATTAAAAAATTTAAGGATCATAATTAAGTGGATATTTATTTAAATTATAATGAATTATTAGTAAGGGAAATAGATATAGTAGTACAGATTAATCCGTATAAAAATATGTTAAATAGAAAAACCTTCTCATTGTGTTTTAACAATATAAATTATAATAAAAAATATATAATTTTATTACATAAATATTTATCAAGATATATAAAAGATAAACACCACCCATACATTTAATTAGATCATTTATTTATTTTATTTCATTTACCTAATAACTTTAATATATTATTTTAATTACACCCTATTTTGAGAGAAAACCTTGGTCATCCACTCTACTACACCTAAACAACCAAAAAAAATTTAATTTGAGAGAACAACATTAAAATACCATTTAGGGGTCATTTTGTGGTATTCATAGGTTAAAAGAGCCCACGTTATATCGTTTCATAGTTCTATTTGAATTTATGGATGTGTAGTTGGATTATTCTTCATTGGGATATGATCTTGAGATCTCCTAAACCTCTAGAAAATGGAATTTTTTGGCCAATGATTTGTGTAAGAATTCATGGAAGGAAGTTCTTTGGGATTATTGGGAGGTTTGGAGATCCATGGAGGATTTTGAAACCATCCAATTAGATTCATGGGTAGATGATGGTAGATGATGTTTTTTTCTCAAAACGTGGTTCAGTATTGTTTGATATGCATGGTGGAGGAGTGTCAGTGGGGTGACTAAGAGGCATAGGTGGTGCACAACTATGTTTTCCATGGTGTTGATATGTAGGGATGGTCCGAACCAGATAATGTTTTAGGGAATACCGTTCTAGTGGTGATTTATGAAAGATTCCTTCTTATGATTACTTAGAAAACTTTATTATTACACATAGGAGTATCCAAGATGTACCATGACTTGACAATGATGTTTTGGTGGCCCACGATAAAATGATCTCATTAGGAGTTCATGACGAGGTGTTTGGTTTTACGATAGTTAATTTATGATTATTGTGTCCTTAGTAGTTGTTTTGTAGATTTTGATGTTCCTGAGATGAAATAGGATGAAATCTCAATTGATTTCATAACATGGTTACGGCATACCCACAAGGGTTGGGATTTTATTAGTGTGATCATAGACTAGTTGAAACAATCATCCCACTTCTTAGTAATAAATGTTTTGGGGGAAGTTAATTCTTTGGCTAAGAGTTATATGGATTATGCGGTGTATATGCATGGAGTTATGATATACATTATCTTAGATTGGGATACACGTCTTAACTCTTGATTTTAGAGTGGATTAGAAAATGATTTTGAAACCCTATTAAACATCAACACTACTTTCCTAACTCCAATAGATGTGCATATGGAGTAGACCATTATTCGGTCCAAAAGGGACCTAGATACAATAAAATGGGTAGTGAATCAGTGTATGGATATACTTTTCCAACTTATTCTTCCTTCCCCACTAGATCTTGACCTCTGTGTTATAAAGGCCACTTTGTTTTCACTTAAGTGTTTATGTAGACCACATTATTTCCATCTTTATTTGGTGATGATGCATTAAATTCAATGCAGGGAATCAAAAGGCGAACATAGATATTTTTACTTAGTTCACCCTCACTGGGATACATCCAAGGAGCATACAATGCTGATGTGCCGATGTACCAAATCCACTAAATCCCACTTCCAATTTACAATGTTTGGGCTATATCACTTCTAAGCCAAGGATCACTTCCTTTAAAATGTTAATGTTAATCTCACTACTTTAGAAAGGTTAACTCCCTGTGTCTCTCTCTGGATCACTACCAGTGGAGAAGATGAGCTTCTTCCTCTTAATTTTCTCACTAATATTGAAAAGATCCACTCATAGTTTATGGAAAAGTAAATCCCTTGATCATAAAAAAATAATGCATTCTCCACTATATGTATATGCTCTACTAATGTTCCACATTCATTTTATTATTAATAAGACTTTACCAAATGTGTAAAGGGTAATCTTCCAACATTTGCGCAACTCTAGGTAGACCCACACGGTTCTTTAAGCTTGGAACGCATGTTCCACACAACCACTTATGTGAAACTCTATTATCCAACTCAAAACTCTGATGACACTCACCCATTTATCCCAAACCAATATTGAAGTGAAAATATCAACTAATGTGAATCTTATGAATAAAATTATACTTTCGTACCCAAACAACTTGCATGACCAGAGCTCAAATGTTCCCTAAATGTTGAGATATTTCAAAAAATGATTTGTAGCCTTCTATTTATAGGTATTTGGAAGACCATGATCACCTGTTATATAACTTTCCTTGAGCATGCATGTACTTCTTCCCAATCCTCTACCACCATAGTCACCTTTCATACAGAAACCAAAACATGGGATCCCTATTTCCTTTTCAATATTTTGATTTTATGTTCTTCAAAAAAATATGGCATGTAACTATTCAATCCTCCAAATCATTCATTCCTTTTTCATGGTTCTTTTTAAACATAGGTTTTCAAAAATACTTCTGGAACATGACAAGTCACCATGGAAACCCTCTTTTTCAAAAAACTAAATGTTGAGACCTGATTTTTCAACAAACACAATCACCCCAAAAATGCCTCAATGGTACCTTGAGGGATTGTTTCCCAACAACCATCTAGACAAAGATTCATTCCTATTACCCATATCTATTTTGAGTTTTTTACTTCTCTATTTTTCTTGTGATGTAATTTTTTTATCTTTATATTTTACTTGATGTGTTTTTTCCATGATGTATGATGTGTGTTAAAGTTATGAAACAAGAAAATGGGAGGACATATTTCATAATTGAGATTCATTATAACATGATGTCATTAAACCCATGTGTTCAAGGTAATGACACCCTAAGTGAAAAAATTATTTATATTGATGATGGAAATACCTAATTCATGTATTTAGGGTGGTGAAGTTATTTGGTTGATGTAATTTTTGGATTGGGCATCAGGAAGGTTGAGAGGGTTTTGTAAGAGGAGGTAGTTTCTAGCTATCTGGGGATGAGGTTGTGTGAAATGTTTTGTGGGTATTTGGTTCAGTGTGTTTGGATACTGGTAGTGTTTGATGTATGATGAGATAATTGAGGGGTATCTTGTGGAGTGGATGTTTAGAACCCCTTTCCTTTTGGTCATAGTTTTAGATTCTCGAGGGTGATAATAATTTGGAAGGTATCTGGTGTAACAACCCATGCCTTCCTAGAAAGTTAATTTTTAGGTTTGGTTGCTAAAGGTGTTTTTGGGAGGTTATAGGAGTTTTTGCTTTTGGATGTGGGTGAATTATATTTTTTTAGGAAATACAAACCATATATTATTTACATGACATGAAATGGATATTCACTGCTTGTATAGTTGGTAGGTTCACAACCTGTAAATAAAATAAGGGGTTTTCCATGAGACATGTACACATCGTGAAAGTGCGATTCATAATGTGTATTCAATGGAGGTGAAGGAAATATGTTTTTTAGGTAAAGGTGGAAATATTTTAAAACATGAGTATTACACACCATGTAACATTTTCATAACGTGAAACACATTGGATTCTAATTTTTACGGAATTTTTTTGGATAAATATCATTCATTGAGCCGCACCACCTTCTATCACATTTTTTAATATCCATAGGATCTGTAAAAGGATCTTATATCCCCCTTCCTCCCACTATGGATCGTTGGTTCTAGTGGATCCCTACTGGCCATTTGTGGCAAGTTCTTCTTTACAATGGTTTTATTTCATTCTTCTCTTGGAGATTCACTATGGTGATGTTTTTTTGGTTTGGGGAGTGATTTGGATTTGTTTTAATGATCTTTTGGTATTGTTTTGGGTTGATAAATTGGTTTTTGTGTGTGGTTTTTTGTTTTCATAATTTTCTTCTTCACCATTCAGTGCACTACGAGTTGAAAAAGATTATTTGTTGAAGAAAATTTCTCATTTCTCCTTATTGTGTATCATGCGGGTGGGGTTTGAATTTTTTCATATATGGGTTATGGTTGTGTTGGGTTAATCAATGATAAATAATTGAAAAATTGAAATTTAAGGGTAAAATTGGAAAGATTCACATGATGTTACAACATTAATTTGATTGTGATATTGTGTTTATACGGGCTTGTTTCCCCACTAAATATTATAGTAGTTGGGGTGTTTGTTTGTATTTTATGATATGTGTCATGATGACATCTTTTATTGAGATTTTTTCATATCACCATAAAATGTAAAATTGACTAACCAATTATATTTTTCCAATGAAATGGTTACCCCAGTATAAGAGTTTGTGTGATAATGCCCCTAAAATAAAGTGGAATGTGATAAATTTCCCCTTTTAAAAATTTGTTATGTGATCTTGATTTTTCATGATGTGTATCCATGATTGTGGTACATTGATGTATGATTGAAATGCGATGTGGGGATGATGCAAAATGGTAATTCTTTTGGGTGGATAGGTGGTGGTTGTTTGGATATGCTTTTGGGGAAGTGGGGTAGTGGTTGTTTGGATTTATTTTTTGGGAAAGTTGATAGTTTCTTGTATGTGCTTTTGGGATGGGGAGTTGGTGGGGTTTTGGTCATGATTTTGGGTGGTGAGGTGGTGGTTATTTGTCTATGTTTTTGGTGCAATGAGGTGGTGGTTGGTTGGCCTTGCTTTTTGGTCGACAAGGGGCTGTTTTGTTTGGCCTAGCTTTTTGGGTGGTGAGGTTGTGGTTATTTGGACATTATTTTGGGTAAGGAAGGATAAAATGTTATTATGAGGATGAGATTATTGTGATATGTGTTTGTGTTATGATACATGTACATATTGTGATGGAATAAGTAATTATTTAGTAATGATTGAAATAAATGGGGTTTAGTTTGGATAATGGGATAAAAATGGATAATGAATAAATTAATGATTGGTTGTTGGGTTAAATGTTGATGATGGATAATAATGAAATGAAATGGATGGATAATGGGAATTGGTTGGAACTGTGAAATGTGCCTTATAGATTTTGTGGTGTTTTGAATTTTTCGGCGGCTTAAAAGGTTTTGATGTTGGGAGTTGGCTTGGTATTGGTTGTGAACCCATATGTTGGCGATGTGTGTGGATATATATATATATAATTTTATATTATTTTTTATTTCTATATGTACCCCACCCACATTGAGAACTATGTAGTCACACTTTTATAGTCACCCGAGGGGTATATCTCTCATTATCTAGTGAAGGGGACATATGGATGGGTACCCTATCTTTCCTGCTCCCTCTTCTAGGAGAGGTAGTTATTGAATAATATGTTATGTATGGGAGACTTTTAATGCAATATATGGTCGTTCAGATATCCCATATTGTTCTAGGAATGTTATGATGTGGTTATGCTTGTGGGGCAGTGAGACCTGGTGTCCTTGGGTGATATGGGATGCAACCCAGGTGTCTGCGGGAAGGATGAGATGTTATGAGGTGGCTTATTTTCATGTTCATGAGTTTTTGGATGAGGGAACATGGTTTATTTTTTTAATTTTCATGAAACCCTACTACTCTGGTTATGGTTGTGAATCTGTGATAGACCAGGTCTTTTCAAGTGAGACGTGATGTGATCGTGTTGATTGGGGGGGGGGGGGTGAGCCTAGGTGTCTACATGAATTATGTGATGCAACCAAGGTTTCAGGGAAGTGTTATATATGGAGGATATGTGAGTACCAGGATGTCATATTTAGGGGGTATTAAAGATTAATAAAAATGGGAAAGAAGTGTCAGGTTACCGTCATTGATGTGACTCATGTTATATTATATTACATGTCATGCATTATTTGGTGAGCAAGGTATTGTGAGGTTAGGATGTATAGTTGACCTAATTTGATACTATTGGTTCTCATGTTTTCTCAGGGGATCATTAGTATTCTTCTTTCACATGCTCACTAGAGACTTTGTTTTTCCTTCGGAGTATACTTTTATGTTCGCACTATATATATAAACTAGTTTTTAGGATTCTAGGAAGATTACATTAAATGTGATGGACATTACAATCTAAAATATTTGGATAGATACTATATCTCTACATTACCTTTTCTTTTGGGTATTTACATTGGATGCATTCATATGTTTCCTTTTTATTTACACAAGCATTATGGGTTGATTTTTTTTTTTTCATTTTATATTTTTTCATGGAGTTTCTTGATGTTTATTTATCTTATCTCTCAATAATATATTTTTATAGAAGGTAATTCCTCCAATTTCACTAGATTTTATACCATCAAGGCATGTCTCCAACCCAAGGCCTACTAAAAATGGTACTCATGTGTCATTATATCTCTCCTCTCATTGTAGAATCTTTAGAGGGATGGGGGGCATGACATCAACTTGCGAGATCTAATGCAATCAACATAGAAGAGACAAAGAAAAAGAATGGTCCCAAAGGATTCAAAAACTAGTCTAAACTATAAAGGGTTTAATTCCAATATCATTTGGAGAATAGGAAACATCCCACTAAATGATACCCTAGGAACCATTCCCTCAAATGAGACAATATTTTCCGAAGGAGAACTAATACGAACTATCCCACTTAATAATATCTTCCTAAGAGGACCACAAATGGGCACAATTCCACTAACTGAGTCCATGGGAACAATCCCACCGAATGAGACCGTGGGAACTATACTTGAAAAATGATATCCTCTTCATAAAAATAACACCAATGAGCATTGTACCACCAAAAAAGATCCCATTCATACGAGAATTGAGAATGGGTATCATCCCACCAATCAAGACCACAAACACAATTTCACCAAATGAGACTGTGGGAACTGCCCCATTAAATGATATCCTATTCTAAGGTGGAGTGAAAATGGACACTATACTATAAAAAAAAATACTTTTAGGATGTGAAATACAAATTAACATCCATCATTGACATATAATTGATGAAATAATATGATGAGAAAATAGAGTTTTTTAAAACAACGACCTTTGTTTCCATTAACATAAAATTTTACTTGTCTAAGTAACTGTGACTTAGTACTAGTGAACGCACTCCTGAAACAGATAACGTTATTCCTATACATTCTCTTGAGGATATAAATTTTAGCACCTCATTTAATCCAAGTATTGATTCAGAAAATTTCATATATTCCCCACATTCTTATAAAGAATGTATTTTCACCCATGTTAGTGCCTTTGATTCTGATGCTGAATAGGAATATGTTAATGATGATTCATCTATGAAAGATGTCATTCATACCAATGTATATAATGAAGGATTATTTTCCCATTGTCGAAAGAAGATCCAAACATTGGGGATCCCACATAGACTCTTATAATCCACTCTTCATACCACCAGGAAAGGAAAAAGGGTTCTGATGTTTTCTTCCTGTCAACCAACAATATCGATCAAAATTACCTTGGATTTAGAACTAGAGGCATAGTTGAAGAAATGAAATGAAAATATTTAAAAAATAATAATAGAGTTACATTATAAAATAAAACCATTTCTTGACAATTTTTGGGATAAATATATATATTTATTGGTCGAAGCCATGAAACACCATCTAATTTAATTGAATGCCTCTTTAGTGGATAACTAAATGTGTTTTATTTATGATGAAATTCTATCCTCATGATATGATGATCCTCTTTATAGTGAAGTACACCAATAATGAATTGAAAAAATCATTCAACATTGGTTACCCCCCCAAAAAACCTTAGATAATTGGAGTTTTATTGGATAAGTTAATCATCATTAATATCCAAATCATTGATAATATCAACATCTTCTCCCAATTTTTTAAAGATTAAAGAAATTACATCCAAATATCAAATTCATTTAGGCACTCATACCACTAAATACATGTATGGAAGGAATGGAAAAACAAATTTCAACCTATTTTAGGAATATAGAATAGGGTATATTCCTTAAAACTAGAGAATGTTTATGAGAATTTCATCTTTTCCATAGAAAATAATTTGACTAGGCTCTTAAGGATCAAGAAACCTTAATAGGTATATTTTAGAGATCGTTCTAATTATTTCCCATAAAATAATTTATTATGGAATACAATTGAGAATTTATTAATATTAAAGGATTGTATTCAAAAAGTAGATATATTAGGTGATAATGGAGTTTGTGATGCCTAAATTTTTAATTCATCCATGTGAGCCCTGAGTAGAACACATAATGCGCACAAAATAATATGGTCAATCTGTATCTTAAAGACATTTGAAACAATATCTATTCCATCAGTACTAATAATGTGGGAGGATACTTAATTTATTATCTAGAGTATAATTTTATTAAAATACTAGGAATCAAAAAACTTATGCAGGTAGTTTTAATAATCATATCACATATTTTCTATACCCCCAACTTTTGGGACATATGAATAAAGAATGATTTTCTATTAATAATTGATTATAAAAGCATATAAAAGAATGATTTATAGATTTAGATAATCCTAATACACATAAGTACTCATTCATGTAGTTCTACATCAAAATAAAAAGAATCATTCTTAGAACACCTCATGTTTTTAAATGAGAAAATTTTGTTTGATAATGAATGTGACATGGAACAGTGAACCTAAAAAAACAATGATTATTTAAAAATTAATGTTGTAACCTAGAAATTAAATATAAGGGTATGAATATGATTAACTACATTATAACACACACACAAACAAACATATATATATATATATATCCAACTCAATATAAATACATCGACAAATTATTAGTAAATAATCACTCAATTTTTGTTAACGTCATTTGTTCTTCAAAAAATGTTTTCGATTTATTATTGAGATAAAATATTATAATTTTTTTATAGAAATTTTTTTTTAAAAAAATAAACTTAATTATTATATCATTATATTTATATTAACTTTCTGTTAAACTTTGGTACTTTTTGGAAAATATTAATTTTCCATTGAATGGAAAAAATGACCCGTTTTTTAAAAGTGTCACTTATTTTGGTAAATTATGTCATATAATATTTCTATTTTTATTTGAAATTTATTTAAAGGTTATACAATTATTTTTTGGATATATATAACCAAATTAATTACATTTAAATAATATTTATACTGGATTTTAGAATATGTTAATTTTTATGCTTGCAAACACATTTATTCTGAAAAATGTTTTAAAATGTATAATGGTTCTCCATTTTAGTTAATTAAAATATCCCATAAGTAGGACAGATTTAAAAGAAATATTTATATTATATGTATATATTTATTATTAAAACTTATATAATGATGACTAATAGTCATATAAAAAAAGTAAAATTATATTTTTCATGGAAAATGTATTTTTGGAAAACCTAATCTTTATCCTGTTTGTAAGTTTTATTTAAATTAAAATTTTCCACCTAAATGAAGTGATTTTAAAAAAAATGGATTCTATTTTTGGGACCATCATAATTACTATTAGTTAATATGGTAAACTAAAAATTTAATCAATAATAATTGTAACTGTAGTAAATATTTATCACTATGGTATAACGATAACATGTTAAATAAGGGTAAAAATAATTTAACAATGCCTATAAAAAAGTAACTGAAATATTTTGAATATTTATATATTTATTTAAATATAATAATTATTATATTTTTTTACATTATAAATTATTTAACAATTATTTAGATAAAAATTAAATTTCTGATTCATTAGAACATAAATTATAGTTTGGGTAATATATTGTTTTAATCAAGAAACTTTTTATCATTAATTCAATAATTATTGAAATAAATAATATTTTAATTAAATATTATAACTAGTAGTATATATTAAATACAAATAATAATACATTTTTATGAACCCTAATGTAATTTTTATAAGGGTGGGAAAACTGTTATTATAAAAAACAACATTTCTCAATAAATGTTGATTCATTTTTTTAAAGTTAAAATGTATATATTTATTAATTTATTTGTAAAGAATAAATATATTATTTGCATTCACCATTTTAAAATTATCCAACGGTGATGTTTTTATAATTATATGATATAGTTGAATTTTAGGTTAAAAATAAAATATGCTATAAATATATGGTGTGTATTATGACATCATAATGACACAAACCTGATGTAATAAATTATATAATTGGAATGGAATACTAAATATATGTTTTCAATTTAAAATATATAATGTTCTATTGAAATTATATTGTCAATATTTAAAATCCTTTATGAATCCTCTAAAGCCTATAATTTTTTAATGTTTTAAATCATTTATTTATAAACATGAATCACTTCCACATCGCTAAGGTTAACATTTTAATGAATTCATAACTTCTATAGATAAAATATATGAAACCACACTTATTTTTTTGATACCATTGGTAAAACCGACATAATGTTTTAATGTTTTTGTTAATTAATTATATATAGTCCAAAACCTAAGTCTGGGAAATATTAATGAACCCCTATGTATTCCTGTATAAAACCACCCAAGATCTCATTCCTATTCACTCAAAAACCTTGGATTACTTTCTGAAACTAACCTCACCTCTCTATAATCATCCCAAGATACCCCCATTCTCAATAGAATCTCCCCTATGCTTTTGAAATCTCTCTCTCAAGGTAAGGGATCTCCCTGTCATCTTTTTATTCAGAAACCTCTTTTATGTTGTTCCTCTTAATTTCGAATTTTTTGTTTACATTTTTATTCATCGATGTTAAATAACTGTTAAATTTCATGTGATGATATAACCCTTTCAATCTAATTAATATATATCCTGATCCTTTATATACACTTATTATTCTACTGAAATTATATTGCGGTTTTCTGTACTAAAAGTATGGATATCCCACTGTTCTTTTTGTTAAATAACATATTTTATGTTGTCCCTATTAATTTAAATTTTTTCTAGTTTAAGTCTATTTTTAAATATCCATCTTACTTTCCTTTTTATTTTACCTTATGATGAAAGACCCCTTTAACTCTAATTATTCCCTTCCATGATCCTTTATGTTCCCCTACTATACTTTTGAAATAACCCCAAGATATTTTCCATGAAATGTTTTTATTTAGGAACAATCCTTGTCTTATTCCTATTTATTAATAAATTTTAAATGATGGATTATGTTCTTAAATATCCCTCATACAATTATTTTTATTTAAAATTGATAAAAGACCCCTTTCTATCTCATAAATCCATTTTATTAATCTTTATGTACTATCATTATGCTATCAAAATGTCACTATGGTTTTCCATGATGAACATTTGTTAGGTGTATACACATAACCATTTTTAATTTATGGTATTCAACTAGCCGTACCTATAATTTATTTATCAGGAACATCCATGTATGTAACCCAAAATTCTTAATCTTGGGATTAAATGTGGTTAAATATATTCTAATTTTATATGATCTTTGTAGAATAGTTATGATGTACATGATATAGTTATGATGAGTGTTCACGCTCAGATGCATTGGTTAATGTTTTTCTCTCATGAGAGTCCATGGATAATGTACATGAGGTTATCTTAAACACATTATGTTATAATGTCTTTGTGGTTATCATTATAATTTCATGTTTAATTTTAATACCACATTTCAATTTCGCCTTTATATTAGCAAGCTATATCATGCCTTATCATTCATGTTTTTTATTGCCACCCATTTTATGTCGCATGGAAATTATTATTGTATAAAATGTAATACTTTATTCCTTTAATTCATTGTTTATTCCCATATTGGGATATATATCTCACCAATTTCTTATGTATGTACCTATGTTATACTGTGTAATTTTAAGAACGATTGAATAAAAAAAGCATGTTAAGGATGTTTTCAATTATACTAATTTACCACCAATTTTAAGTTATTATGTAATGTACCTAATCTACCAAATAAATTACATTTATAGATATTTTGGTTTGTATTATTATTTTTCATACATAATAAATCACGAATTAATATGTAAAAAAGACATGGGTTATCATAATAATCCATGTTGATTAAAAAATTCCTTTTCGTATGGTTCCAAATTAATGATAAAAATGGCCCATTTAAAAGGCCTTAAAATTATTGACATAAGATCCTTACCACATGACCCTAAAATGAATGGTGTTTTGTCCATCCCATATCGAATTAAACTATTTGGAGTAATCAACCCCAGATAATCCCAAACTATGTTCCCCCACTTTAAATATTAGGTTAATCTTTGAAGACATCTCCTGGTTACTTTGGATGGGTTGAAAGCCATTTTAAAATATTGTTTTTTCTAAAACATGAATGGGTTTATATAACCAATGACCAAAATTTTCCCAATTACATCTTGATACCTCACTCCATTTCTCACGAGGTTAAATTTATGGTATTTAATAAACAAATATAATTTCTATTACATTACGTACATATGATATTAATATATGTAAAATTTCTCCTTATAATGTGATATAATGGTTATGGTATCATTTTCTTTCCCTATTGTCAATATTCACCAAACATATGAAACTTTTTCCCCTTTCTTAGAACTATAGTTTGATTTATTCCTATTATCATAGGGTACATGGTGATTCCTAGATCTCTTGACTTAGGGTTGACTAGAAAATCTCATTCCCAGATAATACTATAATGTATCATAGGGTATGGGTTTTCCAATTTACATCAGGTTTTTTATAACTTTCTTATACTTTAATAAAACCATCTTATTTCAAAAACTATACATGTCTTGATTCCTATTATCAAAATTTATGTAGTGATTCTTGGATATCCTATCCTAGGACTAGACACAAATTAATTTACTTTTCAATCTGAAAAATTACCATTCTATTGGGATCATAACACTTTCCGTTGGATTTAGAATCTTATCCCCTCATAGGGGTGCCACTTCACTATATACCATTTTATTTTACATATAAGTAAGCCATACATAGATGGATATGAGTAACCTAGATTTATCTAAATTAACTAACTATAAACTATGAAAAATTGTTTGGTCCCTATTATATAACCCAAAAATTCATGAATATTTCCTCCCCTTTGAGATTTCATACAATGTTATGGGGTACATAATTCATGTCAAGCTATTTTTTCCTCTAATTCGACAAGCAACCTCATTTTTGATCAAAATTTCATGAATAAAAAATTTATCCATTTATTTTAAAAATGTATGAACTGAAACATTAGATGCTTTAGATCCAAAATTGTATGGCCTTAAACATTTAATTCCTTATTTTCAACCATTATGGGTTTAATTTTCTATGAATAAAAAAACACAATGCCTTTTCACATTGAAAACTCATAGAGGTTTTCCTGAGATAAATTCATGTATTTGATCACTGAGAAATTACCATTATATTATTATGTAAATGTTAGAGAATAAAATAGAAAGTTGACAGAGATTTTAGGGAAAACTTCTCCCAAGAAAAATCAAACATAATATCACTAGAACTACACGACTAGGAAAACGTTAGTGATAATTATCCTACCTCAATCCACATGATATTAAATTATATAATGGTTATATTTGTTTCTTGAAAAGTAAACCTCATTTACTTATCGAATCACTACCATTCTAGTGACCATAAACCAAAATCATTTCATTTCATAACATATCACCTTGAGAATATGTTCAATACATGGAAGTGTAACCCTTTGGGTGATAAAAACGTTCTTGAACATCCCTTTATTAACAAGTACACTTCATAATTTTTACATGAGATCATTTATAGACACAATAGTCCTTGATTCAATATTCTCCTCATTTTATATTAAAAACCATGAGCTTATCCTCTTGGTATCCCCTTTCATAGAAACTGGTAATAGGGTGATGACTTATATTAAAGTACCCCTATAAATGGTTAATAACTTAATTACCTATGAGCTTCTAATTATCCGTTAGTACATGTTTATTGTTCTAGAACAATGTTCTGCTTAATCCCTATTCTATATTTCTATATGGCGTAATTGTGGTATCTCTATTACCAATGATCTATCTATTCTCACCGGTCATAATTTTCCATTGACTCAAAAATTAATATTACATGATTTACTATTTTAAAAACCCAATTTTCCAAGTGGATTCAAATTCCATTGATGCATCACATTTGAGCGTCGTACCCATTATCAAATAAATATTATGAAACCCTACCCTTTTACGGTATCAATCATGGGTATTCTATTTTATGAATACTAAAATATTTATTTTTATGTTGATCCCATAAAAAAATTCATTGAGTCAATATACTCTTATTGTAAACCTAAAATCCTTGATTTAATATTCTAATCATTAAAAACTCATATTGGGTTCAAAGTCCTCATTGAGAAACTCTAAAAAACATGAAACACTAATCTATACTTCCTAAACCTAAAATGTACGAAGTATTATATTGTATACAACCATAAACCTTTAAATAGAGCATGATATATGTATTATTTAATAGTGTATGGGTTTACCAGTCAACATCTGATCCTCTCCAATGACCACATACTAGGACAATTTTGATTCTTCTACACATTTTCTAGATCTTTATAGAGACCATTTTCGTAATAACTATGTTTGGTTTGATTCATTTTATCCAAGTATACGTAGTTATAGTATCCCGAGTACCATATACATTTTATTTCATGTTTTTAATAAAAATGTCCATAAAATACTACCAAAAAATATAGAGGCCTAGTGTATTTGGGAGAATAGATATATAAAAAAATGACATACACATAAGCCAAAACATCTTTATTTAATTATATATAATGTATTACTAAATTCCATTCATCTTCTATTTCTACATTGGATATATTGGGGAAATACATAAAGGAGATGGATGATCTATAAATCCCAGTAAATGAATAAGCAGAGTAAAACATGATGATAAGTAAGCTATGCCATGAAAATATAAAGGAAAAGGGGTCTATGTGTTCACATAATGAAATACGGTAAATAATATGATATTATAGGATTATGAAATCATAGGAATGTGGAAGAAACATAAAATAGGAAATCATAAACCCAATCCAAGGATCATTACCAAGATAACTTAACATAGTCAACAGGGATCACATCCCTTGTACCATAATTGATATGTCAAGAGATGAAAAAATTACCCAATTAATTGGGGGTATATATAATTTTTTACCCACCTATCAGATTCATAACATATACTTTCATATGTGTTCCACATAATTAAATCATACATACGGTATAATATTATGAAAAACCAATGAAAATAAAATGGGTACTATAAAATTATCTTATAGAATAACCACATTGAATATTATTATTATTCTTATAAAATAAGTGATTCAAT
Organism: Viscum album; assembly: GCA_963277665.1. Lineage (NCBI taxonomy): Eukaryota > Viridiplantae > Streptophyta > Magnoliopsida > Santalales > Viscaceae > Viscum > Viscum album. The sequence continues at coordinate 1,492,870,942 of OY728139.1, read as the reverse complement.
CATTCTTGGTTGTTCATTAATGACTAAATAATCATATCTCATGTAAAATAAATTCAAGTGAAGTGAATTTGTAAAAACGAGTGAAGGAGTAATCTTGGAAATGAACCACATAAGGAGGGATTTATGAAAAGGGGTTAAAAGTATTTAATAAGGGTAAGTGGATAATGATTTAATCAAAAATAAAAATGAATCCAAATGGTTTTGTATAAAAAAATAAGTTTTTTTATATATCATAATGTTTAAAATAATTATATTAAGTGGTACATGAAAATATACAGGAAATAAAAAACATCCCTTTAAACAAGTTTACATGAAAGAAGGAATTGATAATGGAACATTAAGAACATGTATTATCACTAAGAAATATAGGTAAATTAAACTAGTTATATATGTAAGTAATTTGTGAAAAATAATATGGAACTATTTCATGCAAAGATTATAAATTTAAAGGGATAAAATAGAGATAATTTGTAGTGTAAACGTAACGAGGGTGGTTTAGAATATCTCTTACCCCAGGTCATTAACTTATTTAGTATGCTCATATAGCTACATTAATAATAAAAATATGTTTATTAAATACTCAATGAACAATATATTTCATATATAGTTTTCTTATTATTACCCTTTTATTCTATTTTATAATTATTTAATTGTGATATCATGTCTATATTCACTGTCATGAGGTCGTTCGTGTAATGATTCAAGGTCGCATTGGTTTGTAGATAAGTCTGGAAGTTCTTTTGAAATTGTTCAATAATTACATAATTCTAATGACATGATTTTTAGGAAATTAAAAGATTTAAATGGTTCCAAATATCCATAAATGTTCATATATTGTTATATTTCATTGAGAATAAATGTTATAATTATATAGTAATTAATTTATGGGGAGTTTTTTGAAAACAAATGATTATTTTGGATTTGTTTCTCTCTATGACCATATATCCATTATAGAAGGGGATAAAATTATTTTACTAATTTATGTAATTTATTTCCATACTTTTTTAATTTTAATTATCCATGAAGGTGTTGGTGAAAAATGAAATTCATTGTTCGTGGAGCCTGTGAATCAACCTTAATATGAAAAATGTTTTAATTTTAAAATAGAATGAGAGGATATTAGATAGTGGATATTCCATTAATATAAAAAAATTTAGAATATTAGTAACACTGATTTTATCATACTATAATGGATAAAATATATTCTAAGAGGTATGAGAAGAATGCAATTTAATATAATTCAGTTGAGAATAGTACCTCTTCCTACGATTGTTCACTCTTAGGCTACACCATATGGCTCTTTATTCTATTCTATTAGTGATACCAAGTCCTATAGGATGTACTAATTGAGTTTTAGGATATATTTAGGTATAATATTTGTGATCTATTGTGTTTTTAATGTGAGGAGAAATGGGTGGAGGGTTGTCATTTAAATGGGATGAGAGGGGTGTTTAAAATTAAAATACTGGAATACAATATTATTCCTTAAAAAACATGATCCACATTGTGACTCAATAGTAATGGCATTGTGATCATACAGTAATTTAGAAAATATACTATCCATATAACTTCTTGAAACTTCATAAATTATTTCATATTTACCATTACTAAATATGAAACTTTTTGTAATATTTAATTATTTCATCTATGTATTTTAGTTTTCTTAAAAATAAAAAAAACATCACCCTAACAATTTTTTAAATTGGTGATTCAAAATACTAAATATATTTTATCAAAATATGTTTACAAATATAGGAAATTTAATATTAAAATAAAATACCTATTTTTCTATGAACCACTTTTTATGACATGATAGAATCTCTAAAACTTTATGAAATTAATTATGGTTAAAAAATGATATCATATTTATTAAAATACATATTTTTTCCTGATAAAATTTAAATAGAATGAAATTTTATAATGGAAATTAAATTTATCTATTTTTTTAATAAAACTAAATCATATATATTTTTCTAAAAAATATAACTATGATTTCAATATGTAAAACATACATTTTTCTATATTTAATATAAGTTCCTTTTATTTTATTTATTAAGATAAAAAAATAATATTTTACTATTTCATCAACCTGGTTACTATTATAATGGTTAGGTAACTAATCATAATGGCCATGTTAGTTTTCCAATGTTCACATTGGTAATCAACTTATTATAAATACCTCCAACTTAAATCCTTCATCATTCAATCCAATATATACTATGATTTTATATTATTTATTTTCAAAAATTTAAAATAGGTTTCAAATGTGTTTTTATTTTTAAAATTATTTTCCATGTGTGTGGTTATTCTAACAAACCAGAATGATCCAGATTTCCCAATTCTAGTTATTTTATTTCACTTTCAATACTATCGTTCTATAACACTTTCATTTTTTATTGCGATATTTATTCTCTTAATGTAAGGTTAATGTTAATATAGTATAGATTTTTCTATCTTTTCTGTGCTGTTCATGTGTTTTATATTATACTAAAAAAGAAATTGTCTAATACCTATATATTCAAAAGGTAAATATCATTTATGAAATTCTGTTTTGTTACATTCTACACACTAAATAAAGTTTCCCTAAGAATTTTATGATTCTTTAGAATTAAAAAATATATGAGGGTACTTATATTTCATTTTTTCCTTAGGTTCCCATGTTTCTTCATAATAATTATATTTTAGATAATGAACTTTAACTAGGTGAGTCATCCTATTGTATATAAATTTATCTTTACATTATAAGATCTTCTCTCACTTTTCCTCACATGAAATTTAATTTTCTAATTGTATGTACATTTAATTTAGTACATGTGATGGATTTAGAATGTACCTACTCAATATGGATATGTGGAATGTGTCATATAGTTGAAAAATGTTTGGTGAGAGTTTTAGTCTGAAGGCCAGAACAGTAATGTGAACAAGAATCTAAATATGTATAATATATATAGGAATTATATCTCCCTTTTCCCCAAACTAGATGAATACCCACCCATAAGTATATGAAGGAAATTTTTTCCCCATCCTCCTCCTATAGATCTCATAAATCAATTTTAACATAGCTTTTATGTCATCACTATGATGATCTGATGAGTTTTTGAAATGCCTTGTCCTTTTCTCTTATTTATTGGACCGATTCTGGTCCTAACAATATATGTTCACAAAATTCATCCTACCACATGGGTGTTCTACTTATATTCCAATATAAGTATTCATTAAGATCCAAATAAAGTCCCAAGTATAATATATTGTTGTATGAGAACTAAACTAGTGGAAGATGTTGATCCTAACTTCATTTAATGTCAATAGAGAAGGCCATTAATATATACATGAATTTTAGGGTAGTTCAACCAGTATTCTAGTGGTGATTGGTTATTTGGATTTTTAATTATATGTTCAAATAATGTGGAATTTGTTTCCAAACAATTGAAGTTTTCCTCAGATCTCAATTCTATATTATTACTATTGTCATCCCATGTAACCTCACCACTTCTTGAATGTATATCTTTGCAACATGTTCAATAAGTAAGACCTCACAAATTATGATAAAGTGAGTAGTTTTTTGAGATGAAGTGCTATTAAATTTATAGAATTATTTTATTTGGATGAATTCATAAGACACATGAAAAATATCCTTGGTAATGTTCTCTTATTTCTAGGATGTTATTGGTAATGGGTACATCATCCCCTTGGATTTATTTTTTATCTTTAAAAATTCACATACATAAATATTAGAAACTTTTTTTTATTCAATAATAATAATATTTATATTTTCCCCGAATTAATGATCTTTTATTTGTCCATAATTTTCACTTAACTTCTCATTTATGATTATTTTATCGTAAAACATAAAATTTCTACTTGTTTCCCCTTTCTTTTAGAGTATTTATGAATATTATCTATAAATCACATCATAAATTTATCTTGGAAGTATCTAAAGAATATATTCATCAAGTCCAATAATATTTTTATATAATTGGTGTGTGTAAATTGTATTAATATGAACTCATAGTGTTCTTAAATTGCACAAAAATCACTCTTGGGAATATCATATTTCTTCACCCATAACTGAGGACATCTTCACTAAAGATACACTTTAGAGATGTACTAATCCATGTTCATCTAGTCAAGAAATTCATCAATCTATTGAAGGTAATTTTTAATCATTATCGTGATTTTATTAAGTTCAAAAAAATCAATCAGATTTTCATCGACCCATCATTATTATTGAAAAAGAGGACTTGTGCACCGCCTGGTGAAACACTTGGGAATATTAGCCCCTTATCAAGATTCACTCATAGTTGGATCTTCAGTTCCTCTAGTTCAATTTGGGTTATTCTATAGGGAATCATGTCTATAGGTATTGATCTAGGTATAAATTCAACTAAGAAATCAACCTCTTGAACATGAGTAATACAAAAAAACTCTTTAGGGAATACATCACCATATTCCCTCATAATGGAAATGTATAAAATGATTACATCTTATTTTTATCTATAAGTTGAGCTAGATGTTCTTACTCCAATGGTAATATTATCATTTATATAAAGTAGTTTCCATGGATATTCATCTACCTCCTTAAATGTTTATGGAATATATGTATGGTTTGAGATTTGGAAAGTGATTTAATTTGATCTAAAGTTTACATTAGATCAACATAATACACTCATTCCATGCCTAGTACAACATCTAACTCTACTAAAAGAAATATATAAAGGTTTAATAGGAGATTCATCCCTAAATATTGACAAGGGAATAATTATATTCTTGATATAACATAATTTATGTGTCTTTTGATTTCAATGACAACCCAACCTCATTGTTTTTGGTGGGTTTTAAGTAGTTTTACTAAATTTTCATGTTATGGAAGAATGTGTGTAACCAAAATAAAATAATACATTCTCTATTATTGAATGAATAACCAAAAAAATATAACCAATTCATTATTTTACCTCCCTTAGTATCCCATCCTTCGACACATGTCCATGGAGGTTGTTAAAAATCAATTATCATTGAAAACCCATGGATTTGGGAATAATTTCACATAGTGTCTGTGTTCTTTTTAGTTGAATATTTAGAACATATGTTGAGGATTTTTCGTAAACATACTTTCTTCTATAACATTAGTGGTCTTAATCATATCCCTTTGACATACATTATCTTTATTTCCTATTTTACACACTTTAAGCATCTTTTTTTTTCTTTAGGTAGTTCCCCAAATACTTATTTCCACACTTATGACAAGTATGTAGTTTAATTGTTTTTCATCCAGGGGATTTATCCTCTAATTATACCAAAATAAACTCCATTATATTATTCTTATCTTCATTCACACGAGACCATAGAGAATCACCAATCTCCATCCAAAGACTATGCTTATAAATAATAATTTCTTTATAGCTATCATTGTGTCGAATCACTAAGTATTTTCGAGGAATAAAATTTATCCCACTAAATAATTAGTTAATATAAAATGTATGGTAAATAAAAAATCCATATGGGAACTATATAATACTTGTGATGTTTACATCATCTGATCCCATATATTCATCCTTATTTTTCTTGAGTATAAGTAATTAACTCTTTGTTTTAAGAAAGAGACTATAGGGAAAATATTAATTGAAAAATATTTTCTTGAAGTCTTCCCATTCCATGGATTCAATGTATCCCTTTATCTTTGTATTAATTATATACTTCAATTTATGATAAAATTCTTCCTATATGTGATAAATAAAAAATGTGAATTTATCTTTATTAGATCCTTAGATGATAAAGAATATATTCTCAATAGAATTAATCCATTTTCTTAGATTTGGGAATCATATAATACACTAAATGTAGGATAAAATTTTAATATAAGGACTCAACCACAACCAAATATTCATTCAGATAAGGTGGTGTGTTCAACATCATTAAATTTATTATTCATAACTTGATTCAGTTGAGAAAGTACATCCCTGATGTTATTAACTCCCACTCCCATCAAGGTTGACATCTTTTTTGGTAAATCATCATAATGGATGTTGGAAATATCCCATTTATTTCCATCCATTAACTTAAATAAATTATATTAAGGATGATAATATTTATATTAATTATAATAAAAAAGGAAAATAAAAAACTTATAATAAAATACACATAAAGTATATGTATGCCCTAACATATGAATTTATAGGTTTCAATATAGGTTATCCATGACCATTATATTATTGGGTTCTACAAACTAACTTATTATATATTGCAAAATAAAATTTAAAAACAATATGTTAAATCCTTTATAATTTTGCATTATGTGTATTTAAAATAACCAAAGTATGTTACAATGTGTGTCAAACTAGGTGTTCAATTTGGAAAACTGGGTTTTTATTGATAAATGATCATGTTAATACACAACCAAAACGTTTTACAGCTATTACCCCTAGTTTTTTCTATTATGGAGCCTATATACACTTTTTTGTGTCCAAAAAGGGATATACTTTATAAGAAATAATGGAATCTATACATTTATAAAAAATTTGGATGTTTTCCTTCAATGAATCCAAATGGTTTTCAGAAATGTTATATTATCCAAATCCATAAAAATAAATTGACCTTACTCTGTTAACAACTATAGATACCCAAATTTATTATACATATGATTTCATGATTCTTAATATAATATCCTGAAAAATAAAACACATAACTCTAGAGGCCTAGTGTATTTGGTATATTTGATACATAAAAAATCAACTTAAATATAAACCAAAACATATTTATTTAATTATCTATAAAGTTATCATAAATCCCATTGATGTTATTTTACTATATAGGATACCATGGGGAAATACATAAAGGAAAATTGTGAGTTATAAATCCTAGTAAGGTATTAATCATAGTAAAGTATGATGACATGAAATATATATAATACAATATACAAGTCATGATAATATAAAATATAATGATTTTATATTTTCCCATGACTGAATGGTATACATAACATGATATCATAGGATAATGGAATCATAGTATTGTAATAAAATGTAAAACATGAAATTATATGCTTATGTTAAGGATAACTACCATGAGAACAAAATATAATGTGAAAGGAACACTTCCCATGCACCATACAGGGAATCTTAATAGATAAAAATATGACCCATTGAATTTGGGGTTTCTATAACTCTAGGACAACCCATCACATTCATGACATATACATTCATATATGTGACACATAAATAAAAGATACAAAGGTCCCAAGCATATGAAATAACTATTAAATGTAAATGGGTTACATAATCATGTTTTAGAGAATAAAAAAATGGATTATTATAAAAGTTCTTATAAAAGAAGGAATTACTTCATTCATGGGTGTTTATAAACGAATAAATAATCATAGGTCATGTAAATGATGTTAATGTTTAGTGAATATATAAAACGTATTATAGAAGTAAGTTTGGAAATGGACATCTTAAGTGGTGTTTTAAGAAAAAGTATAATGAGTCTTATTGAGTGTATGATAATAATTATTTTTCATATGTCAAGACATAATAATAAAAATAATATCATTATTATAGAAATGATGTTCCATGGTGATTAAGGTAATAATATGTTTTCATGTATAATTTTTTTTCTAACCCTATAAATTTTTAAAACCAATTATATTTTTTATAACCATAATGCTAAACATTTTTTTGGTTGTGCATAATGAATCTAAATAATCCTCTCAAGACCTATAGAGAACAACTCTATGAATGATCTCAATAATGGAGATTTATCCTCCTCTACCACCCTGTTAATTCTAGATAGATCAAGGATAATCCTTCACAAAATTGACTCTAATGGTGATTAAGGGTAAACAACATAAGAATTAGGATGTTCCATACTAGAAATAAAATATTCCTATTATGGTTCTTGTAAGTTCTTGATACATGTGAAGATCACCACTAAGGGGAATTTAAAATTTATATTTGCAAAACAATTATGGTATGATAGAGAGGGATTATAATATTCATCAATGAAGAAAGAATTAATCACATGATAATTATTTAAAAACTGAAATTAATTATAAATCATTATGTTATAACCCTACAATTGTATTCATCATTCTCATTTCAATTAATATTTGATTCAATTCCACTGGTAATGATGTTCTTAATTGATTTACATCTCAAATCAATAATCCATTATGTTAAAACCCAAGTTGGGAATACCCCATCGCTATTTCTTTAGTGATAGAATCTTTCAAGTGGTATAAGAGAGGTCACATAATTATTTATAATTTTTTGAATATAATTGATTGATTTACAAATTTATCATTATCTTTCATTTTTTATTTTTTCATTAATGTGAATCAAGATATATTCTAGTATTTCTATTTATTATAAAAAATATAATCAATAAAAGGGTTAATTATGATCAAATAATAATCAAAGAACACATCTGGAGGTGCCAAGGATCTTGGTTGGATAGAACCAGCATACACGATGTGTAATTCATATGTTAACGCCACTTACACATGTTTAATTCTCTAAGAAAAATTTGGAATTAATTTGGGTGATGTGCATTTATTTCATTTAGTTTATCTTTAATACACCATATGTTGAATGGACCATCCCTATTGATGGGTAGCTAGACTACACTGAATGTAATGTGAGTACACAACATGCAGTCCACCAGTTAAAGAATATCCATTTGTTTTCACATTAGATGCATGACTAGAAACCATGTAACTCAGATACCACACAGTATATAACCTAGGTAAATGTCATGTTTTACATTATTGTGTATGGCATTCCAGCATGACCAGTTCATAATTACATTCTATGGATAGACTGTGAAGAAATATACATAATGTGTAGCTAGATATTACACGACAGAGATTTTACTTGTTTATGTATAATATAAAATTAATTTATTATACTCTTTAAAACCTAATAAAATTTGTTCCCTTTTTCATTCATTTTAATCATACACACAATGTGATGTGTTTAATATATATTAAATATCAAAATAATTTATATGTAATATTCAGATCAGCATATAATGTATAATTCATAATACAAGAAATACTCTGCACACATTAAAACAAAACAAGCTACAAAAATAACTTGTGTTCCGCATATCATTGATTTGAAAATATATTCCATTAAATTATTTAATAATATGTGTATACTATATACCACTTGAGTAAACAATATTTGAATATAATACATGCTAGAATGTTCTTACATTTTCTCACTCTATATCCTTTAAAAGTAAATAGTTATATACGTAATCAATTTTAGAAAATTATTTAATTTATTTTAAATAATTATGGATGAGAATCTCAAGAATTTATTTATGGTAATTAAAATAAAATATTTTTTTAATTAAAATAATTCATTAATTGATTCAAGAATTTTTTTTTTCAATAATTAAAAATATTTGGATTGAATGATACAATATTAAATGTGTAATTTGTTTCATGTATGCGGATGATCATGTTCATAGATCATACCATACATGTGATTGGTTTGCTTTAAATTTATTTTAAAATTATATTAATGGAAGGCACATTATCCCTACTCTCATTATTTAAGGCATTGTGTGCCCACATGTGATGTGCCGACCCAAGTGCCACTTATAGGTTCCCGGGACCCATTGTCCATGTGGCCTCAATCACACCTCCTCATACACTAGAGGCATCCAACTATAAGAGAGTTCCTAGGGTGGTGTTTGTGGGGGAGACTATGCACTATAGTTAGAGTATCATACTTGTATAACCAATATATAAATAGCGGAAAAATATGAATAATGGAAAATAAAGTGGAATCTTGTATAAAATTCAAAGAACACAATAATAATCAAAAGCGTTAAACTGAATCAAATTTCAATGATGATGATGTCACACCTCTAAAAAATAGTGAAAACATGTATACATGGAAGTAGATAGTAAATAGTGTACATGACATACAAAAGGAACAAAAAATCCAAAATATATCCAAGCATCCCAAGCTCCAACTGGACCATCTTGTACCAAGGCCCTATCCAATGTCAAAAAATAAGTCACATATATACTAGAGGACATTTACCATTATCTACACCAACAAGCACATAGTCTTCCTAGGTACCATTGGTGGACTGAATAGGGTGTGAGATAAACTCAATAGTCCACCACCAACAATGTCTATAAATATCAAATTACCTTATATAATATGTAATTCTGAATATATAATAATTAAAACTAATGATAATAACTATAATTGGGTTGGATCTGGTTCCTATATGAAACCAGGCTGACACTACCTACATCGACCCATGACAGAATATCTCTGAACATGTAACCATGTGTATATAGATATATAGACTACATATATACTGACTTCTACAATTGTATATGAGGATATTTCCACTATCCTGGACCCAAGGAATAACATAGACATAAATAATTTGTAGCATAATTATCACAAGTGTCAAAAGATATAATTCCAAATATCACAAGAATAAGGGATTCCATTCCCAACATCACAATAGTACAGGCACTATACGCATGTATCGCAGTAAGGGTAATCATTCCCAGAATCATATCATAAGGGGATTCATGCTCTGATCCCCATATCATAAGAGACACCATGCGAATATAACATCTATAAAGGGTAACGATGCCCATATCACATTTATAAAAGGTCTCCATGCCCGTATCATAATAGAATATGGGACACCATGCCCATATATATTTATATATATATAAATATAACATGCATAAGGGTCATGATACTCATTTACCATAATTAACATAGGTCTCCATTCCCAAACATTATAATAATGATGAGTAATCATTTGATTTAATACAATCCAATGGATAATTCATAACTCATGAACATTTAATATTAAAAATGGTGTAATCATTTTCCAATTTGATAATATTACATGGGTGTACCACTCACCATTATTCTTTTCATATTAAACTAATAAGTGTGATAGTTATGTTATACCACAATGATTATCAATTTCATTCATGATATCAAAATTTTTAAGTAAATAAAAATACTTTTAGATTATAGTCTGACCATTTTTTCATTTATAGACACATTCTAAAAGTGATTAGAAGACCCCAATGGATGGCCACAATTTAAGGGGCCCTAAGAAGGTCATAAGGTACTCAATTAATGTAACCATTTTAATGTGGATTAAATTTGAGGTCAACACACAGTGAAACTGGTGTGGGGAAAATAATTCATATTAGAGAACACCATGTATTTATGTGATAAATACTAGACCACCAACATTATGCATATAGAGGTGTAATCCTACAGTATTGGCCTTTGGGTTTTTCATGATCATAAAAAATGACAAAATAGATGAACTCCCTAAAAATAGGGTATATGAGCCTGCACATAAATAAATCACTTGAGAGAAATTAAAATAGATAAAGGTGAATAGATTAGACATTGTTGGATGTCCAATGACACTGAGAATGAATGAAAAAGATTCTGGATGAAGGATTTATCACTTAAGCTAGGAGGCGTATATCGAGGTCTTCAACGAGAGGATAAAGATCTCCCTATTTGGGGAATGAAGAAAATATAAGGAGGGCTACGAAATAAATCAATAATGGAGAAAAGGTAATTTTACCCAATTTTTAATGGGGGTCACAGTTTGGCACATGATTAGAAAAATCATGCACCAACTGTGTGTCTAGAACTATCGATAGAGGGGACCTGCATGTTTAGGCCACACAATAGGAGAAAATATCCACCAAACATGGTATATTCCTATGAAAAACATTATAGAAGACCTATATAGTCATGCATCCATGAGAACATGGTTAGGGAAAAATACACCCTGATTTCCACTTTAAAATCCCTATATGTTTAGGAGACACCATGTAGACTAGCTTTCAAATTTCATAATAACCACGTGTTCTAGTGTTTTCATTACTCGTTGGGGTTCTATGCTCTGAACAAGCCCAAGACACCCCTAAAACTTCTAAAAATCCTTTGGAATCCACAAAATGTCCAAAAAACAATTTATCCTATGATTTAAAGGATCCATATCTTATATACAAGTTGAGTTATGTACTTATCTTACAGTTACCATTCCAAGGGTGGTGAAACATTATTTGAGAAAAAATATGACCATTGAGCATGCATGTTGGTCTCTGTCTCATAGGTATAGTCCTATACCAGGTCGTGCTTCCCTTATACATGCATATACAGGATAGAACAATATTGGATAGACATTTTTCTTTGGTCTATAATGTGTATAGTGTATTCCTAAAAAGAAGTATCAACACATAATTCAACATCCTTGAGATCAAAAGTATGAGATGGTTATGCATGATATCAGAGAATATTTGAAATGTGGAAGATGTTGTACATGGAACAATACCAATATGGTAATGGATACTGATAGGATTCTAACCTTACTATCTCTAAGATATCTAACGACCCAACATAATGAGGTGAAAACACCCCTTGTCTCTGTAACTATATATGCCAGGTCTTGGTGACAGGTGTAATAAAAAACTCTCCCTAACCTTGAACACTATATGTCAATAGTGGTGATCAACATATAATTTATGTATAGACTAAGTGGTAGACATCCATTTCCTGATAGGATGAACCTACTCAGAAGGATTTTGAACGATATGAGAACCCAGTAGCATTTCATCTCCTTCCTCAAACTAGAACAGTGGTGAATGGGACAACATATAAAATAGGGCCTCATAAAGAGACATCTTATCATCACCTAATAATAATTATTATAAGATAACTAGACAAGAGGAATGTGCTTCTCCCATGAACCACCAAGATAAATGTAGTATGTCAGGTGCATGTACTCTTGCCCAGGTATAGTCTGCTCTCCCTGAAAATCAGTCTGTAGGTGAAAGTAAGTTTACAAATGCACTTGTGTAACCATTACCTTATGTAACCCTTACCAGGAACCTCAATGTGAAAAAAGAATTAATATCTAAAATAATAGTATGAGGGACACCATGTTGCTATATAATCTTATGGACATACATTATTTACATCTTATTAACTAAGGGAGCCTCATATATTAGAAGGATGTGGGACACTATAGTCTGTTGATCCATGAATACCCAAAATGTCACTCTACCTCAAGGGGACCTAAGTATGACGATGAAACAATCCATAGAAATATTCCCTTATTTAAATTTTAGGACTTATAATGGATGTAGTAATCTAGAAGGTTACTAGGGTTCTTCCTTCACCTACTAATAAGTGGAACAACAAGTGATAAAAACCTTATATCTTAAGTTTCATCTTTGGAAACCATTACCATCATCACATATCACAATATATATTGGAGATACCTAGGTAAACATCCCACTAAGAAGCATGTGACTCTCACATCATCTCCTCTCTCATGTCTATAGGGACCTAGATATACCCATATATATGTAATAATTCATCATTGTTGATAGTACAATTAATAGGTGGGTCCTTAGCATAAATAATTTCTTATAGGACCGAACCATAAATATATAAAATCTTCCTCTTCTTTACTCTATCCATAAGTGAAGAGGTCACTAATAGCGATTAATATATAGACTATCCATGACTGTTCTGAACCTCTATGTGAATCTTATAAAATAAGGACATATGCTACCACTCGCTACTACCCTCTAGATCCATTTGTGTTGGAGTCCTCCAGATAAGAACATCTAGAGAAGAATTACCTTTCCCAAGCATATAAGAAATATCAAAGTAAAAGGATTTTATGTACTCAATCCATCTTCTCTTCTTATTATTCATGTCATGATATGTAAAAATGTACCTGTGGCTCTGTGGTCTGTAAACACCAAAAAAATGATCTCTATGAATATAGTTCCACCAACAATGCAAGGCATGTACAAAGAAAAATATCTCCAAATCATTCATTGGGTAATTTCACTCATGATGCATCAACATTTTTAGCCCCTATGGAATAAATTTATCTTCCCGCGTCAAAACTTATCCTAGTCTAATTCCTGATGCATCAAAATAGACTATATATCTCCAACCCAGAGTTTGATGAGTGAAGATGTGTGCTGATATCAATCTCCCTTTCATATACTAAGAGGCAATCTCACAATATCTGGACCTCATAAACTTAAAACCCTTCTTAGTCATGTTCCAAATTCATTTTAAAAAGAATGATATGTCCTATATAAAACTCTTTTACTGACCAACTATCCCCACGAATATCTATATGTCATAGATGGACTTGGTATGTCCCCATGTAACCATGACTCTCACCTTATCTGGGTCTACTAGAACTCCTTCCTATAAGATAATATGACCCAAAAAAGTTAACATATTCAATACATAAGTGAAATTTATAGATCTAAATATAAAACTTGTGCTATCTCAATGTATTCAAAATGATCACAAGATGGGCATCATAGTCACTTTGAGTATGAGAATACACCATGATGTCATATATAAAGGCCACCATAAAAGAATCTAGATAGGGATGGAAAAACCTATTAATAAAACTCATAAATAAAAATGTTTTGTTCATAAGACCAAAAGATATAATGAGATACTCATATAACCTATACTGACTAAAAAATCCATATATGGAATATCTGAAGGCCTGGATCAAACCTAATGATAAAATGATCTCATGTATATATTTAAGAATTCCCTTGTGCATATATGATGGTAAAAAATATCATCTATATGAGGTAAGTGATATTAGTTCTTCATTCTATGCTAATTAAATTTCTAGTAATCCAAACAAAGCCTAATTTAACTCTCTTCCTTCTTGAAAAAATGGATTGGTGAACCCCAGGGAGAATTATCGTTCTGCATAAAATGCTTGGCCTCTAAATCCACTAGCTCACTCTTGATATAAAAGAACTCCATATCATCCATACTATAAATAGGAATGGTTACCAGTGCAGCTTCAGATACTAGATTGATAGTAAAATATACCTATCCTTTATGAGGTAGTCCTAAAAACCCACCAGGGGAACACATCCTTGAATCGATCGACCATAGGAGGGAACTCAGTTTCATATAATCCTTTATCATCCATAGAAATGATAGAAATATGTCATACCAATCAGTTTAACACATTATATTCTGGTCTATATCTACCTTCCTATGGATCTTTTTTATCCTTTTGAAGATACGTACCACCATCTGGTGATGAAAACGATACACTCTTGTGATAAAAATTCCCAAAGGTGTGATATGGATCAAACTAGACCATATAGAGAATGAAAAAAAGTCTTTTATCCATAAGAAGAAGAGGTCCCATGAGAAATGATGGTTCTATACCTCATTGGGAAAATCCTTACATTTGTATACACTCTCTAATTTCAAACCCAACGGTGATTTGATGTGTTATAACACCACAAGAGTACTCAACATGAAGTCCAAGTCTCTCCACAATAGAGATGAAGTTAAAGGAGTGTGATACACATATATAAAAAGGGAATACACTATTATAGAGGCTACTAGAATAGTAACTTAAATAGTAGATGGGCCATAACCATGATCCTTTGGGATAGGATATAGGGAATAAATATAGACTGATCCCCAACCCTATGACAAACCTTACCAACCTGATGCGAGTCTGATATACTATCATTGTATATATAAATCCTGGAAACCTTGTCCACAACCCCATAATTTTCCTATACAACCATTAGTACTCCAGCTACCAAATATGGATAGGTGACACTGAACTATCGCTTGATGTTTGAGCTAGCACAAATTTTCTCCCACATGTCATAGATGGGAAGGTCTTGAAAAAATGAATATGCCCTAATATTCCAAATCCTCGACACTCGATGGGGTATCTAGGACACTGTATCTTCTTATTCCTAAGATTCCTACATTGGTGTAATATCACCTAACTATCTTTGGTTGTCATCTAAATTTTGTTGCTCACATGCATAGTCTCAAAGCATAACATTCAGCCACTATTCAAACTACAAAACCATCTTGGTTCTGAACTACCTAGGTCACACTGTATACATCCCTCACGTTTTGATCAATGATAAGATATTTTCTTACTATATCTGATAATATAGACAATTTAAAAACAACCACTTAAGAATAATTTGGATTTATAAGGACATTCTCAAATCATACCAATTTTTTTGGATCATGAGTAATAAAGACTAGTTAAAGCACTAAAGATCTATAAATTAAGCTAAGTAGTTTATAACTGACATAGAAAACTACTAAAAGTTCCTAAAATCCTTGGAATGATTGACCATAAAGGTCTTAGGGAACCAATAATCATAAAATATTGACAATAAATACCTACAAGTCACCTATCAATGCTGACATTGTCGATTCAAATTATCCCACAAAAGTTTTGAATATCCACAATGCATATAGTTTTTAGATTTACACTAATATCAGAAGGTGTCTCTAGATTATCGAATATTGATAGAACTATCTATTAAAACAATCTGCATCTTTAGGTCTTGAATCCCCCTAAAATATGGGTGGATGTTACTGCTGGAACTCTGGAGTCAACCCTCCCATGGAAGAGGAAGAGAACAGAGCTCGTGGTATCTTCTAGATAAGTGGAAGAATATATCCTCAAATCTTGGAATAATCACCCACATCAGGAATATGAATAGGTCACATAGGTTTCACTTATGTAGGAATCACTAGCATATCAGGTCCAACCACCTCTAAAGCATGGTTGTTACCACCCTCCTAGAATATAACCATAGGATGTCGTGGCTTCATCGCTCTAAAAATGTAAAGAACATGTCTCAGATGGGATTTAATAGTGATAACCTCACAACTATTTTAATAGGATAAGTAAAAGCCTTCCTATATAATAGTCACGCCCCTTTTCCTTCTCATAGATCCTCGTCTGGGTGATAAGATCAATCATATAGAACATATGAGATGCTACCTACATCCTACTACTAAGTTCAGGTCAGGTTTAAGGTCTATGTTATATATCTAAGGTTTTTTTGATAGTGACCATTTTTTTAGAATAATTCTCATTTGAAGTTCGTTTTCATGCATTTAAAAATTATCTTTAAAGGGTCAAACCTAATGGATCACCACTTACAAACACATTTATTTTGGGTTTTAGGGTTAATGTTTTATATTTCATTGTTAGGTTTTAGGTTTTAAGGTTTAGTGTTTAGGATTTTGATATTAGGGTATAGGGTATACGTTTTTGGGTTTAGGGTTCATCTTTTTAGTTTTAGAGTTTATGGATTAGGGTTTTAGGTATAATGTTTAGGAATTTTTATTTAGGTTTTAAGGTTTAGATTTTAGATTTTTGGGATAGGGTTTAGGTTTTTTGTTTAGGGGGTTGTATTTTTAGATTATGTTATAGGGTATTTGTTTTTGGGTTTACGGTTCCAATTTTAGGTTTTAGAGTTTCGACATTAAGTTTTCAGGTATAGTGTTTTGGTTATAGTTTTTTTAATTTTAGGTTTTGGTTTTAAGGTTTGGTTTAAGATATTAGGGTTGGTATTTGGGTTTTAAAGTTTAGGGTTTTGGATTTTTAGATTAGGTTATTTGGTATGGTTTTTGGTTTTCAGGTTCAGGATTTTGGTTTTAGTGTTTAGGGAATATGATTTTAGTTATAGGGTCTTGGTTATAGCTTTTAGGACATTGGGTTTAGGTTTTTGGGTTTTGGATTTAGTTTTTAGGGTTTTTTTTGGTTTTATTGTTTAGGATTTTGGATTTTGAGATTATGGTATCTGGTATAGGGATTTGGGTTTAGGGTTCCACTTTTATAATTTTAATGCATATCTATATCAATAATTCATCTGAAATAAATTCTCATATAATTAACTTCATTAAAATATATTCCATATTATATATAGAAACTTATGAAACCATACCGAGAACTCAATTTAGATATCGACTAAAACTCCATTTAAGGAAGCTATAATTATTATCTCAATTTTTTATACAAATACGTTGTAATAAAACATATCACCATTCAAAAAAAATATGATTGACTTCATAAGACTATATATAACTATAAATAACTATGAATTATTTAATTTATAATTGTATAAAATTAGTTTCTATGAGAATAACATTATTTTTGTTGATGTTTTAATGGGATGCAACCTAATCTCTTTGAAACACATATATATTTAAAATTATTTCCAATATTTAAATCATATAAAATATTCATAAACAAACAATCCCATTTGAAATATATGAATTAACTACGAGACATGAAGTATATCAATCTTTTATAGATTACTCACCCAAATAGATGATCACATCAGGTTATCCTCATCTAAACTGATAAGAACAAAACACACCACTTATCTATGTAGGACCATAATCTTCCTTGGTTTATATTGACACTACTTAAGAATACAAAAGTCTATGAAGATATACCTAGATATTTCAAAATCCCATGGCATGTTTTGATGAATTAAATGGATAGCCAAACCCTCCATAAAGCTATTCGGCATACCTGCATGGCAAATCTCCGCGTCATACCTATGCGATAACATATTTTTTGTTCCCTTATGTGGTAGACCTGCATAGAGGACCTGCATGGATGATCTATGCGGAAAATGTCCCTTTATCTAAGCCTCATCCATTCCTATAAATAGGACCATTGGTCTCTCCATTTTGAAGACTGAAAAAGTGGAAAGACTCCCTGAAGCTTCTATTGTGTAGCTCTTTCACCCACTCCCCTCAAATTGTCTTAGGTTGCTCTCTAAAATATGAGAGAAGAGATAATTAAATGGGATAAGAATGTTTTTAAAGTCTTTCAAAATTTTAACATAGGCTTGGTTCCCCTATGTGAAATATAATCTTCATTCATCATACAAACCTATGCGGAGCACCTGCACGGTACAACTGCAAGGTGTAGCAACGCAGGGTACCTAAGTGGCACACTTACGTGATGTACCTACATGGAAGAGCATGGTATAAAGCATATATAACAACTTAAAAACCCTCTTTAAATCCATTCATGGCAGTTTATCTCCTTTCTTGGTCCCCTTATCTAAAAGGGACAATGTTGAAGCCTCCACCAAAACTTCATGAATTAACAATCCTTTGGGAAAGGCACATCAGCATGTCTCATATATTGGGTTTGTATATCCACAGTTATTGGTTTCCCACATTTGTTTTATGGTGGGGTTAGGAGTCATGGAGGTTTATTTGGGTTTGTAGATCCACATTAACATGGACCTTTCTCTTAGGAACAGTGGTGGGAAGTTCCCAGTTCATAGAATAAGGGTTTGGTTCATGCCCTCTCCCTTCTCAAAAGTGCCAGAACCTCAAATTTCTAGTAGGGAAGGTAAGGTCCATACATTCTTTTCCATTAAATAAAATGAAAAGACTCACTCCCCTACCAGGATCAATTTTTGGGTATCCATCTTGGAATAATCCCCTAACCTTCATCCCTTCTTCCATTTATTGGACCCTTGTACAATGTAAAGTAAATAGTGTGAAGGCTGGTACCCTCGCCCTTGTCCACCCTCACTGCCGTTGGCATACCCTCTTCCACCAGAGGAGGAGGAAAAGTGTATATTTCATTGTTTAATCTTTCACATACTCTTGTTTCTTACATTGAGTATGATTCACATCGGATTATAGATTCATGATGATTACAACATTTGAAAAGAAACCCACACTAAATGAACTATGAGAACCCTGATTCCTACCACAATAAGGATACATAGGAAGCCTTCTTAGGGCTCGTGGTCACTGAATATCCTCTTCAGTAATTGAACCATAATTCTCTTAATATGGGAATCCTCCTTAGTAATAAGCCCCAAATTAAACCCCCCAAATCATCAAGGATTCCTTTTCAGAAAGTAATCCCAAGCTCATTTCTCCCAAAGGACTGTACTCTCCTATGATACTCATCGAACTACGTGAGAATTGATTCCCATCCGCATGGGATACATAGGAATCCTCCTTGAGGTTCAAACCCAACATTTCAAATAAACCCTATTCTCTTGGTCCATATTCCAAACAAGGCCTAATCTTACTTGGAAACCCATATCCTTTCCCAATGCATTGAGATTTTTCAACCTAAGTCCCACACCAAACTCTGACAAAGAACCTTTCACTTATATATCAATACCACATGACATTAAACTGTACAACTAGGTCATTATATCATGACCATAAAAGGTATGATGTGTCCCATTAAGCGGCACCAAACTATAAGGGTTCTAATTCCTTTCACAAGGATATGTACGTAGACCATTTCATGGGTATGATCCGATTATCAAAACAAACATTCATCTCCATGGATGACATTAAATTCTAGAGTTCCCCACTGAGTGGCTTAAAAACCGATATCATTATAGTGATGGTTAAAATAATATCTACGTAGTATATGAGAGGGTATCTCCTTTAGTGAATAACCTCAAATACATACTGATGATTCTAAATTTTACACATGTTAATAACGAATTGAAAATTCTAAGGGAAACTTATGTGATACTTAGTGAATTAATAAGGATTCTTGAAAATATCTTAAATTTTTTAAGTGAGTCATGATGTAGACAATAATTCCCCCCCCCTAAGGATGTGACGAGTCTGACCTCCCATCCTATAGACCAAGGCATGTTTCTATGTATCGTAATGTTCAAACTTGATGAACGCATTCCCTTGAAAAGATGGTCCCTTTTAGAAAATAAACTATTGGATATTTTTGCTTCCATGAATAAATCAAATGGAAACAGTCTGGAAGCAAGGATTCCTAAAATTAGAAAATATGTTTCAAGGAACTAGAAAACTAAAAATGGTGAACCTGATGTGAATCCTTAACCATGTTAATAATGTTACCCAACTATCTGGCCCATATCAATTGATAAAGGAAGGCTACACAAAGGACTCAATCATGTATGTATCCATTTAAAAGATGTTTATTTAATAATTTTTTTTGTTGTTTCTCAATTTTTTTCTCCGAACTCCCTTGATTCCAAAATGGATTTCTTTAAGAGGACATCTATGAACTTCTCGATTGCTGATCAGTCTGAATCCTCATCCATGGAAAGTGCATTATCTCTCTACCCAGAATCTTCATCGCTGGGTCTCCAACATGATAGTAATGGAGTACCTTCATCATGGTATATTCTGAACATTGGAGGCTGCCCGACAGGCCCTCTAGGTCAATAAAAAACGTCGATCGTATGGCCAACAACGACTGATAATAAAAAAGGAGATGATTCCAACCACCTTATTCAACCGTTTGGAGTCCTTATCCTCAAAACACAAAAACTAGTCCCTCCTATACTATTGGGAGGTGGACCAAGAGGTCACTCCGGGCCTGAAATCAAGAATACAGGGGGTCCTTCCAACCGTCTTTCCAAACATGGTTGGAAAATCAATATTCATGTTACAATTTGTCTCCTCTTAATGTTAGATTTATTTAAGCCATTATACATTTATCTGTTTCAGCTCAAGATCCTACCCTCTCATTACAAAATTATGGGAGTTGTAGTAGTAATTTTGAAGTTACCCATCAGAAAAATCACCATGAAGTATTTCTTTATAAAAATTCATTCAATTCAGATATCCTATCTCTAGATGGGAGCCACAAAAAACCTCCATGTGGCCAGAAGACCATGGATATAGAGGATTTATCCCCTGCTATAATCCACCATGGTGGTCCTCCCCATGATTGAATTCACTGCGAAAGTCCTTTCCATAGTAGTATTTAGCATTGTAAGTATTATTCTATAATTGAAAATGTATTGATGAGAAAACCCTCTTATCTTAAGGCACTTGCAAACACAAGTCCATTAATGTATGATGCCCTATCAATAACAGGTGAGATAATTTCTCAACCAAATGTCATCTTAAGGGAAGATTCATTCTCTAAACCTCCATTGGATCATTTGTCTTATAAAACAGAGCATCAACTTTGGTTAGACCATGTAGAGAATCCTGTAGTGAAATATGGTGAATATATGTTAAAAATGAGAAAACAATTGGCTAAAGGGGAAATACAAGTCATGTTCTAGCCTTTGAAAAATTCACAATATAACATTCTAGAATTGATGGAAGAATATTGAATTCATGATATATGCCTCAACTGATGGAAGACTCTTGGTCCTTTGAAACTCAAATTATTACCATATGATGAATATCAAAATCATTTAAAGGTAATAGAAGGGTTGCAACTCCAAATTGACTTGGCATCTCTCTTAGTTTCCCTAGATCCAAAGGCAGAAAGAAAACAGATAACCCTTAAGCATTCATGGCTCAATGATCTAAAGAGGCTACTCTATTTAATTTCTGACTCGCCATCATCTGTTCGTATCAGAGGATGGGGTGCACATGGAGCATTTCATTTCACTGCACTCCAGAATCATAAAATACCACATAAAGTGGTCTCATGAATAGTTATTTCCTATAGGGATAGTAGCAATCAATAGATTTTTTATGTAATCAAATGTATGCTCAAGAACATGCCTTCACTAGCTCTCATCAGAGTCATGCCCAATTAAATCTAGAAGTTGACTTACTTCTATGTCAAGCATCTGAGAATCTTGAGTAGGCCTCCCACTTAGAGGATTTCAACCGTCAGATAATGAAAATGTCTGAAATAGCACAACGATCTTCTGAAACAGGTGATTTGAGTGATTGTCGTATAATTCACCAGCTAACATCCACACAAAAATTTGTAAAATCAGAAGAGAATCTGTTCAAATCTCATCCATAGTAGTTCAAGAGCTGCCCCAAGCATATAGGGCTGAGGGATTTTTTAATTCAACATTAAATTCATTAATAGAAGTTAAAAGTTTTGAAGAAGAAGAACATGAAAAGACTGAGATTGTAGGGATGGGGAATTTTCCACATCTATAATATCCTCCTCAACAGAAGTTGGTTTTCTACGGATTAGGGAGGATGCCACAAAGAGAGAACCAAACTGAATTATCCATGGTTCCCTTTGGGTTACTATCCATCAAAAAGATCCTAAGAATCCATCATATAGGAGAGCAATGTCTCATGAAAGATATAGAGGGATATGATCTTACAAATATACTGACAGAGTTCCATCAATGCATTCTACGTCAGTAAATGTAATTTTACACCATTATATAAGATCCTCTAAAAAATGAGTCTAATTCAGGGGAATCAGAAGATAATGTTCTTATCCATAATACGTTAAACATTGAGGAAAATGAATAATGTGTACATACCTGAAATCAGAGGCTTAATAAGAATTTAGCTATGCCTCCAAATAACCAAATCCCACCCATCCGAAAGGCATCTAACAAGGGGATAGGTAAAATTCAGGTTGCATATCACTTTTTCACTGGATAAGGTCAATCTCTTTTGTACGAACAAATATTTTAAGAGTAAAATGAGGAGAGAAAATAGTTGAAAAGAATCAATATAAAGTTACTTCTATGCATAATTTCTACTATATGTACTCCACAGGTAGGTCCTCAACTGGCACATCCTGTAGGAGCTTCTCAGTAAAAATGATTTGTACTAACTACAGATGCGGATAATGAATTCCCTCCATTGGGTACACAACACAGGAATGATAAAAAACATCCTGATGAGCTTGTTCTTGTGGGTTATCCAAGGTAAATAATAGCACCATCACCCGTGGTTTTTTTGGTCATTGCACCAGCTCAAGCTCTAGTTGTTGTACCCGCACAGGTTCCAAGTCATCCGAATATTCCCCAAATGATCATGAAAACAATTTAGGCATTAAAAATCGATTGAAAGATGCGGAGGAATGATGTAAACCATTTCAGTTGGAAAAGAAAGCTTACCTTGAATTGGTGGATCCAATTCCTCCCCCAGCAAATTTTGTGAATACCACATTCCTAATCTTTAATGGTTCAGGTGATCTGGAACATCAATTAACAAATTTTTTTCTCATTGTGATCCTATGATGGGAAATACTCAACCACAAGAAGCAGTAAATATAATGTGTTTTTTGCAGTCATTATAGGGACCATCTTTTGTATGCTATACAAGTATTCAATGTCGATGAGTTACTGGATGGGAAGATCATTGTCAGAAATTCCTTCTTCAATTATGCTTAACAATACCGAAGACAATAGTTTTTGATCTCACAAATTTTCAAAAAAAGGGATAATGAATGTTATTCAGATTTAATTGCTTGATAGAAAGGATTAACATATTTCTTATGTCTGGAACTCCCTCAAGAAAATTTGATACCAATTTGTGTGGAAAATATGTGTGATGTGTTATGTACACCATTGATACCTATGAAATACACAGGAGGGTTTCAAGACCTTACATCAATTACTCAACAGATAGAAAAATATATTATAGAAACTAATATTAAAATCGTGTAATTCCATCAGATCTAGGAAAGAGAATAGGGAAATAAGAGGCTTCTACCGTAACACTTAAGTAAGAACCTGTACCTACTTCCACTATAAAAACATAATTTTATCGAAGGGATCTACCTCAAGAGTTTCTGAAGCAATGACTGCCTCATCATGATTCTCCAATAGATCAAAGGTAGGAACAATTTGAGATATTAAAGAACAAATATTATTCCTTCTAGAATAAACCAGTTCCCGGTTACTTCATATCAACTTTGGAAAATTATTTTGTTCAGTTTCCAAGGTTGAGGAAACCCAAAAAAGAAGGAGATAAAGATATTCCGAATTATTGTCCTTTCTTCAGATTCTGGGGAATCCCATTTAGGAGTGTTTTGTTTTCATGGAGCTACTACAAAAAATGGTAGACTCTAGACAAGTGAAACTGAAAAGTTTGTCTGCTCAAGTTGCATGTGATACTGCTACTGATCCAGTGGAAGAAGGAAAATGGAATGAAGTCAAAAGTAAAAATGTGTAGAAATATGATGATTGGATGATCAAGAAAACAATCAACTGAACTCATGAAATTCTGAAAACATAGTTGAAACAACAAATTGTGTCTTCCACCACTCCTTCAATAGTAAAATCGCCTTCATAAAAAGGTCAATCCTAAAAAAAGCGTTGAGATCATAAGGACAAATATAAATCATAAGAATACAAGATCATGTCAAGGCCAATGTTTTCCTTAACCCTAGAATATTTCATGCCATATGCTTCAAAATTATGGGCACCGCCCCACCAAATATCACAACCAGAACTAACCTATCAAGAATAATCTTCATCAGATGATGAATTGATCTTTGGTTCCGTCAACGTTATCCATTAAATGGATCCTTATGCCAATGGTCATTCTGATAATTATGAACCAGATTTCCTTGTACCTAACTGGTGAAATAGATGAAGAGGCCATGGTCAATGATACATGGGAAGATAGGGGTATTTTAGAAGCAACTATTTTAACTCTACCTCTGATCAAACCGTATATACGGCAGAAACTCGGGGGAGAGCCCTTAAGTATGCTCAACAAGAATAAGGATATTATTCCATGCATGACAGATTCGGTTCAGACATGATTATTTTGGAGGACCGATTAGAAGTCACACCATCTTCCACTCAGCAAATAGATAGACCTATTCAGTCTAATCTACTAATGCTAGGAGTATTTCTAGATTCTGCTCTGACATAGGGTATATCTACATTTGGAGCGTCAACTTCCAATCTACCTGCAAAACCGCATTTCCATGATGGGAAACGCAGACCTATAGACCAAATGTATGATTTTTTGAAGTAGATGGCCCAAGTACCATCCATGTTTTCAATTATGGATTCCTTGAGACAATCAAGAGATCTTAGAGACACACTTATTGAGGCTTAGTTAAGTCCTAATGAGTTTGAAACCGAATTTGTTGCTGCTGATGTTTACCATATAAAGAATGATCCAACCGAGTGTGATGCATTCATATCTTTTATAGATGAATATGAAGATGAGGTTGTACATGAACATATCAGGACCTTATATCTATTTCAAAGGGTCAATGACATAGACATTCGATGAGCCTTCATTGATAATGGATCAGGAGTCAACCTCAATCCCATTTTTACACTTTGTCAATTGGGAATCACTGAATCTGACTTACCTTATTCTACATTAATGTTATAAGGAAATTAAAAGAATTATCAAGAAACGTTGGGCGATATTATACTCAGAACATAGTTTCATTATATTGTATCTAATTTATATTTCATGGTTATTCGTCAGGACACAACCTTCAATATTCTTGTTGGAAGGCCTTAGATACATCAACATGCGACCATACCTTCATCATACCATCAATGTCTCAAATACAGTTTCAATGGACAAATCGGGACATTGTATGGAGGCAGGGCTCCATTCAACACATGTGAATCTCAATACATTAAGGAATAATTTTATCACATGAAGGGAACAGGGTCTATAACAGAGGTAACCAGAATCAATGCTCCGAATAGCCTGGAAAAGAATCCAGAAAACCCATTCATACATTTGAGTACAAATTATGTGTTACTTATCAATATAATTGAAAGGGTAAAACCAATTCCAAGCACTCGTACAATAACTTCCATAATGTCAATTTCGAAAACTGAGCCTGATTGAATGGAATAAATTACTGATTCACCAAGCAGTGATGGAAGCATAAATGGAGATGTCTTCATTTCATCCACTGAACTTCAGAAAGTATCTACATCATCAATCAGAATAGAATAAGTTGTTTCAATGCTAATGGAAGACAAGGATATTTATTCCCAAACCCTCATCTCCACTTTTTTATCTCAAGAAGACCCTTTATCAGCAGTAGGGTCAGAAATGGTGCTCTCATTTTCAGGGTGTTCAAATACTGACTCCATCCCTTACATTGGGTGTTTTTCTTTGTCATATACTATGAAATTAGAAACAGAAGAAGTAACACATAATGTATAAGAATTGGTATATCTCATGGACGATCCTCCAACATTTGAGTAAGGTGTCTCTACCACTGTGGATGAGCTTAGAGAACTATATCTTGGTACAAAAGAAGATCCACTCCCCACTCTAATTAGTGCGTACATGACTTCTGAAGAGCAAGAGGTGAATAATTTATTTCTAATGAAACATTGAGATATATTTTCTTGGAATTATACATAAATACTAGGGCATAATCCCGACTTGGCCACTCTTCATTTGGGATTTCCATAAGAACATCGCGG
Organism: Viscum album; assembly: GCA_963277665.1. NCBI lineage: Eukaryota > Viridiplantae > Streptophyta > Magnoliopsida > Santalales > Viscaceae > Viscum > Viscum album. Next base: position 1,492,843,953 of record OY728139.1, on the reverse strand, counting down.
ATAAAAGTAGGTAGCAAGAAGAAGACACCCAAATCATGACTCTAAATTAGAAGTTGAAGTTGAAATGATTATAAAGGCTAACATTGTCAGGAATGTTCAATATCAAAAATGGATGGCCAATGTTGTCTCGGTGAAAACGAATAATGGTAAAAATCAAAGTTTTTATTGATTTCAATGATCTTAACTGCCATTGTCCTAAAGATGATTTTCCAGTTCCAATCACAAATATTTTAATTAATGCAACAGCTGGATATGAAACACTTTTCTTAATGGATGGTTACTCTTGGTATAATCAAATCTGTATGGACCTAGAGGTTGAATAAAATATTTCCTTTAGATCCCCTCAAGGTGTGTTTTGATATTGGGTAATGCCCTTTGGATTAAAGAATGCATGTGAAACATAACAATGTTCCATGCACCTTATCTTCAAACCCTTCTTAGGGAAATTTTTCGAATGATATGTCTATGATTTGGTGGTCTAATACAGACAACATTCCAATCCCTTGTATTCTATGGAGACCATATTCAATAAACATTGGCAACATAGTCTGATGATGAACCCCTTGAAATGTGTTTTCGGAGTAACCTCAAGAATGTTTATCATCTTCATTGTATTCCATCGTGGTATCGAAGATGATCCCAACAAAACAAATTCAGTCCTTGGAATGTCACCTCCTCGAAATTTGAATGAATTAAGAGAACTCCAAAGACATTTGGCTTATATTTGGTGTTTTATCACTAATTTGGCATTAAATTGTATTCCTTTCACTAGATTAATGAAGAAGGTAGTCACATATCAATGGACTGAAGTATTCCAATAAGTATTTGATACCCTCAAGAAATATCTCTTGATTCCACCAGTACTAATGCCACTTTTTGAAGGAAGACAACTTATTCTCTATGTGACTGCTTTTGAGTGATCACTAGGTGCCTTACTTGCCTAAAAGAATGATTTTGGGAATAAAAACATCCTTTACTATCTCATCCAAACTATGCATAATTCAGAAACTCAATATTTTAGTATTGAAAAGTGCTAGCTGGCATTAATATTTTCTTCTTATAAATTGAGGCACTACCTAACAATCATGAGGTCCAATTGGTATCTCGCAATAACCTGCTCAAATTTATCCATAGATTTCCTATGCTTACTGGGAGTCTATCAAGGTGGTTAGTTAATTTTCAGCTGTTTGATATCCAGTTTGTACCCCAAAAGGCAATAAAGTGACAAGATCTGGAGACTCCCTTACTGAACCCCCATTTGAGGAAGATACATCATTGAATACTGAACTCACTGATGAAGGTCTCTTCCCTATTCAAAATAATTCCCAAACCTAGGAGATGTATTTTGATGGTGCCTCCGAATTTCCAACAAGTAAGAGAATGGAAAACCCTAGACTCAAAAAATATGGGTTAGGGATTATACATATCTCCCCAAAAAATTCATTGTTTCCTTATTCCTTCCTGTTGCGAAAAGGAGGTAATAATAATGATGCAGAATATCAAGCTCACATCACATCCTCAGAATTGGCACTTCAGGTGAAAGTGAATCACTTGAAAGTGAATGGTGATATAGAATTGGTAATCAAAAAAATAAATGGGGAATATTATATTAGAAGAGAAGATTTAATCTCATTGTGTGATTACATAAGATTATTAATGGCTGAATTTTCCCTCAAATCTAAAATTGTCTTATGTCTCATGATCACAAAATTCCCAGGCTTATGCAATGGTTAATGCAGTTACAACCCTAGAAGATCTAAATCGGGATGAGACATACATCAAAATTTCCCATTACCATGTAGTCTCACTTTTTTTTCAAATCACAATGAAGGGAATTAATGAATGTTTCCCTATTTCTAAGCCATATGGTCATACCATAGAATGGAGAACACCTATCATGGAATACCTTAAAAACAAAGTACTTCCACCATATAGGGATTAAAAAGACCAAATCCAAAGACGAGTGGTCAATTTTACTCTTTATGATATTCCAGATCACTAGAAGATCTTATATAGATGAGGCTTTAGTGGAATCCTCTTCCGATGTATCGATAGAGAAGAAACTGTAGTTGTCATGAAAGAAGTACATTTTGGAGCTTGTAGTGATTACCAGTCTGAGCACTGGTTTTCTGATCAAATCCAATGGATTGGATACTTTTTTACTTCAATGATGCAGGATTTCAGAGATTTCACTAAGAAATGTCATCCCTACCAAGTGCATTCCAACTTCATTCATCAACCCCTAGAGTTTCTACATAAAGCTAAATACTCCTTTCCATTTTCCAAATGGGGAATGGATGTAGTAGAACCTTATCCTCTAGATACGGCTAAGCTGTTCAAGTACATTCTTACTACTAATAACTTCTTATCCAAATGGGATGAGGTAATACCTCTCAATGAAGTCAGATCCCAAAGCATTGTTAGTTTTGTCAAAAACCAACATCTTTACTTGTTTTGGGGTCCCTTAGACCATATTAATGGACAATGGAACCAATTTCTGTTCTGTTGAGGTAAAGAAGATATATCGGGAGCACAATATCAAGTTTAACCATTTATCTCGCTATCATGAGGTGAACAATGGACAAATATAGGATTTCTATGAGGCTATATAATATAAACTTTAAAAGATGGTGGATAAAGATAAGATATTTTGGCCTGATAAACATTTTCATGCTTTATGGGCTTATCAGACTACTACCCATACTGACACCCAAGAAACACTTTATTCCTTGGTATACGTAAAAGAAGAAGTTTTTCCAAGTAAAATGCAATTGCCTTGACCAAGAGTTGTAATCTGTGATCAGTTGTCTAAAGATGAGAGGTCTCCTAAATTTTTCAATGAGCTGGAATGATTAGATGAGAAAATATTTCATTCATTGCATCATTTATAAGTCTATCATAACGGAATAGCGTGAGCCTTTAATAAGAAAGTTTGCATCAATTAATTTATTCAAGGAGAGTTTGTATTGGCCCTCAGGACTTCAATGATGCCAGGAACGAAACCTCCAAATATTGATCCAAGTTAGGAAGGACCTTATTCCATACATAAGTTCTAATAAAATGGGGATTATGCCTTAATCTCAATGGATGTTGAGCTTATTACAACTCCCATCAAATGAGAGATTCTTGAAGAAGTACTTTGTATAATTGCATGCATTCGTCCTTACTACTAGACTTAAACTACACAGTACAAAGTCCTAGTTGTAAGACATTAGAACTGCATAACAATCATAAACGTTCATGACGGTTGATGATAAATGTGTAGAATCTTTATCCTTGTCATACAACATTAAACTGCATGCCATCATTTGTCCTCATTACAAGACATTAAACAATGAAACTAATTTCTTCTCTATTTAACGTTAGGAGCTTCCATAAAGAAGTATGGATAACATCATTGCTACTCATTAGTGTCACATGAGTCCCTCTCTTCCCTTTTTCTGAGTCATATCTATACAGGGACCTTGTTTCAAGAACTATGTGTGGCTTGATTCTCATTTATATGAGATACATTGAGATGCCTGGATCTCTAATCATTGGCCCATCCGCAACCATAAAATATTTTATTTCCTTTTTATACTCATTTATATGAATCAGATCTATACAGAGTGTACCCTTAAGATACATGGTCTGATCTTTATACTATTTTGTGTCTTAAATTTAACCATTCTTCCAGAATGTGTCAAAAAAAACCCCATCTCCCATATCAAACTCGATTGGTGTGGAAAATGATTGATTAAATAACTATGTGCAGCTTGATTCTCATCTATATGAGATACACAGAGACACCTAGATCTCCAATATTGGGCCCATCCACGATATAAAAAACCCTTTACTCTTTATATAAGAATCAAACTTTTATGGAGAATGTTTAAATAACTATGAATGGCTTGATTCTTTCCCCCCAGCAAGATACGTAGTGACACTTGGGTTTTATCCCTTAGTCTAGCTATGATATGTCTTTCTTTTCACCTAACTTCATCGTCATCCTTACTACATGACGTTAAACTACATGGAAATCTATAAAGTATATTTGGATTGATTCTTGATCGAACAAGATATGTAGTGAACCCGGATCCTATGCCTTGGCCCAACTATCACATAATTATAGCACTCCTTTCCCCCCATGTGTCGCCTTTTGTGATACAGCAGAAACCTTTTACTACTCCTTGTTTCCTACACTGAGAATAGCTCACATGGGCTTAGAAATTGGGTAAAATACTTCTCTGTATAAATAATGTGTCTCACTTCCTTTGGGGATTATCAATTTTTTCAACACATGACTTAAAATGAAAAGTACAATGTCCTCACTTCATGACTTAAAACAACCGAGTATAATGTACTCACTACAGGACTTAAAATTGCACAGTATAATGTCTTCGCTGTATGAATTTAAACTGCACATCAAAATATTAATTCAAAGGAAACAAAGAAGGAATCCATTTTAAATATGAGTTAGATCCATGTAAAGGATTTCAAACTCATGGCTAATATTGGTTCAAATATTTCTCATGTACATTGAGCATTACCCCCTTCCATATTTCGCACTCTTAATCTTGAATATTTTCAGATCTTCATAATCTTTATTATGGTTTCCAGTGAATGAGTTTCTAATATCTAAGAGCTATTTTTCTTGACTATGCAGTATGTTCCCTTAGGTGGCCTTGCATAAGCTTCATATATAAAAGGCCTATCAATCAAAAGATGCCACTATTTAGCTATTCAGCATATACCCCAGTTGGCCCTGCATTGTACAGCCCCCATAACAAGATTGTCAAATGATGGTAATTTCATTCGTGGTTATAGTGTCTTTTTCCCCTTCAAGCATTGATGGAAATATACAAGAATATGTATTTTAAAATAGTCATTCATTTATATTAATCCCATTTTCATTCTCTTGATTTGAAAGTCTTCATGACCATGGTTTACACATATCTATCTCTCCATGTATTCAATGAAATATGTAATAACCTTGGATCACTTGACCACATATCATATATTTTTTATAATTCTGGTCGTAGTTGTATAACCTAATACTAAAAACACCATACTCCCTACGTTTGGGTCAGAACATCATAGAAATCCTATTCCTCTGATTCTTTGGAAATCATGATTGGAAATACTCTCTTCATTTTAAGGCACCTTTATTTATAAACAAAACTCTGTGATTTGTAAAATCTAAATATCCAAAAAAATTCTCCAGCATTTAGCAATGGAATGTCAAACTTCTAAGATCCCTTTTTTCTTGACTATGAAGTACATGCCCTTAGGTGGTCCTGCATATGTTGCCTACATAACAGGTCTGCAAGTCAAAAGATACCACTATTTGGATAAGCAGCACATGCCCTAGTTGGCCCTATATAACACAGACCCCATAATGGGTTTGTCAAAAAATGGTAACTTCATTCTTGGAAAAGAATTCCTCTAATGTCTTTAGCCCTTTTTTCCATCTCATTCTTCTGATCTAGAAATTCCCAAATCATAGTTTACAATTTTCCCTTTAATACCGCAATATGGTAATATGTTTCCAAACAAATTATCATGAAATTTGGAAATTGTCTTACCTTTGATCAAAGCAAAAGACCTCAAATTAAATCCATAAAAAATCTTCATTGCATGACATAAAGATGAATAGTACAATGTCCTCACTGCATGACTTAAAAATGAAAAAATAACCCTTTATTCTCGAAATCCCTTTCCTTGAAAAAACCACCCATTGTGGCCTGGAGTAACCTAAATATTATTTTCCCTGGTATATAAATAGTAAAATTTCAAACTTCTGAGAGCTCTTTTTCCTGATTATGTAGTACATTCCCTTAGGTGTCCTTGCCTAATATTCCAACATAATATGCCTGTAAGTCAAAAGATGCTATTATTTGACTATGCAACATATGCCCAAGTTGGCCCAACATAACATACCATCTGTAATCAGTTTTTCATACAACGGTAGCTTCATTCTCGGAAGATACTTCCCTTATGTTGATACGAGTTTTAAATTTGGTGACCATAAAAATCATGGATCAAGATTACCATTGGAATTATTTAGAAGAATATTGGATCAGTTCTCATCCACTGAGTCTTGTTTTGGATTTTAATTTCAAAATCCTTTGGTCAAAGCTATTCAACCTTAAAAATTAGTCCCTTATAGTCCAACATGAATGAATCTAAACAACCAACAATATCAGATGTGGTACTCTCCAGACTGAGGACCCACAAAGGGGACTCTAAACAAAAGCTGAGTCACATCTCGTTAAATGTACATTTTGTATGATTTAGGTAATATTGATAAATAGAAAGACAATAGATAGAAAGTTTGTGTGGTTTTCCGTATAATCCTAGTAAAAATCAAACTATTATCATTTACCCAATAAGCTTAATAAGAAAATTCTGATCACCCCCATTCATGTCATTGTAATCATGGTTAACTAACTTCATGTTTTGATGTTTTAAAAAGAATCATCATCATCATTACCTTTAATATTGAAATAAATAAAAAGGAAATAATGAGAACAGATATGGTTGAAGACAAAATTTCTTTCATTCATCTGAAATCAGAGGGATATCCACAAAATGGATCCTCTCTATCATGTTTTAAAATAGACTCTCAAAATGACTCCTCATTTTTTGAACAACTTCAGGAGCCCTATCAGTTTCCTATTGAATTTGAGTTAGCTGAGCAACTCCAGCCTCCTCGGCCTAACGAAGTGCATCCTTAACAGTTGAAATAGCGGTTATCCTCTCTAATTGGGTTTCTCCCAATGAATGGATAAACTGATAAAGTATTTTATGAACAACATGTAGTTATTATTGAGGATATAACGACTCTTTCATGGATTCTATAATTTGTTGGCAGATTTCAATCAACTTCTTATTATGATCGGCCTCTACCTTAGCTACTGTAGTTTGAAAACTCTCAATATTGATAAGCCATTTATCCTTTTCAAAATATCTTCGCATATTATACTCCTACTCTCATCGGTGAATGGTCTCCTTCATTGCATCATAGACAGGTTGATAATTAAATCCACCAAATCCAAATATGTAGAATAATGCTGGGAGTTTGGAAAAATGGGAAAGAAACTAATCCAAAGTCTTCTTAGCAATTATGCTCTTTATATATCACCACATATTCATATAGGTCATGCCAAGAGCATATTGCATGTCTATGTATGAATCTCAGTCACATCCGTGGGGTAAAATGTACTCTGGAAACATATCAATTAAAAAACTGTCTTGTTCTGCTTCTCTCAAAACAGTATAACCTTCACCTTCTACTATTGATTCAGCCCACATGAAATCTTCACATTTCGATCTAACTATGGGAGATGATAGTCCTAAATGATAAATCAATATAAATGTTAGTTTTAGAAAAAAAAAATAAGAAACAGAGTCTTATCGGTACAGCCGGTGATAATTACACCAAAATAAGTCACCCACTTGATTGGATTCATCCCCAGTATTCTTAGCATCAACAGTTTGATTAGATATTTCTTAAGAAGGGGAAATCTTTTGAGTTTTCCCAATTTTATTAATTTAAGGATATCAAAAATATCTTAATCAGGGGTTCTCTATTGGTATTTATCTAGCTGCAATAAAAGAAGGATATAGGGGAATGCAACGTTCCTTAAGATCTTTTGCAACATTTCCCGCAGATAAAGCATCATATGGTGAACATTGATGTGAAATATCAAGTAAAAGAAGAGAAATTATATATGGCAGGTGAAATAATGGAACTTGTGTCCTGGGAATTCCTCATGAAAATCCCCAAACTCTTTAATAGAAAATTGAATATCAATATTTGTATTTAGGGCTTCCATAAGTGATGTGTTTTTGGCTTGGAATGTTATAGCATCCTAACCATTTAAGGTATCAAAAAAGAATTGGTTGATACCCAAATGGGATTCGTTGATATGTTGTTCACTTGGATCTTCAATTGGTACATCATCATCAGATATTTCTAGGTTTGGGACAACATCAATGTTTATCTAATACTTCCTTGGGTCTTTATTCCTTTCTTCTAGAGAAATAGGAATATCAACATTGGTTATTGAAGCATCCATTGGCAGAGGAAACTGATCTTAGATATGTTTAAAATAATAATATTAGTAAATATTTTAATATTCATGTGAAATGTATTTGATATTACCATGGATTTTCTTTCTCTTAGTAGAGCCAGGAGCAGGGATAGCTCAAATATTTTGATGATTTATCTGGTATGATAGCAGATTCATCAACCTGAACTTGGGTTTCTCCAGGGGTTACAATCTCTAGTCATGAAAAAATAGCTCTTAGTCCCTTTAGAGTGGAGATAGACTAATATCCTATAAGAGGATAAAGGTGATTACCAACATGTATTGAGAAAATTATAATTCCCTTAATACAGTACAAATAATTACTCCTTCGGTGAACAATTAAGACCAATCCCATTTCTCTCTTTAATTTCGTTTCATAATCTTGGGGAAAAAACACTCCTCTTAGAAGGAGAAACTTTTGTTAATGTCTGAGGATTATTTGTCGCAATTACCCTAGTCATGATTCAATCTCCTGGAAAAAGTTCTGGAGACCTAAGAGGATCATTGGATGTGTTGATGGGAGAACCTGTCGGCCCATACTTTGGTGATTAAATAACTGGTCTGGAGTTTCTTTCCATGCATTAAAGATGAAAAAAATAAATTTCCCCCAGATAGATGATGATGAATGGTTAAGTAGAGTTGAGAAAAATGAAAAGGAAAATACATTCTTAGTATTAACATAAATGTCCCACTCCTCTTCAGGGTCAATAATTAACCCATCGTGTATTCATAAGTCTATCATATGATATAATAATTTATAGGTTGGGATTTGTTCATCAGTTTCATATATAAAACCCTCCATATCTGAAATATTCTCTTGTACTTCAGCCATCTTATTATCCGAATTTCATTCATAAGTTGTCTTAATTTCACCCTCATCTTGTATTCGAATGCCAAGATAAAGAAATGACCATGCATCCCTAAGACCTTGAGTCACACTCTCCAAATAATGAATGGTTGAAGGTCGCACATAAATCAATCTTGGAATGGTTTTTTGTGGAGTAGATTCAACACCTTCTGACTGGTGAGCCTCTTCAGGTCTCCCTTCTTCTTCTTCAGAAAGTTCAACATATGGAATATGAACCACTTTTTTATGGTGGAAACTGGATGTCCTTGTAATCAGAGTTATTTCTTCTATATCCCAAGTTCTCCTAGTATACCTCCAGTGAAGATGTTTTGAAGACTCTAAAACCTATGAAACTTCAGCATCATCTCTGGCCTTGGACTTCTTACCATGATTTCCACAGACAACAGTTGTTGTAGCTGCCACTTGATATATTCCTTTGGTCAAAGCCCCTTGAGGATATGAATAATCCCAACCCTTGGCATATCCAGCTTCCAATCTGATTGATGCATTTGATAGAGGTAACATAATCGACAATTTGGACGCCTCTAAATCCGTAAGAATTCATTAATTGTCTCGCTAACATTGGTTGTTTCTCATGTCTAACATATGTGGGTGGAAAAGTGTTCGATTGTAGAAGAAATCTGAATTGAAAAGAAAACATATAATGGATGTAAGCCTCACAGATAATTTCACCATCAATCCTAGTCGATAATACACCATCTCTGAATTCCATCATATAAGACCTTAGCTCGTAATTGTTTTCTGTACTATCTTCAATAAATGATCCCATTTGTGGGTTACCAAAAATAATGAAACTAAATTCTCATAATACATTCAATACCTTTAGCACTACATCAGGTCTCAAATTTTGATGCTGAATAGAAGAAACCTTCTATAATAATGGAGTGAATCAACCATTGGTGACTCCAATTGAATTCAACCCTGAGTATGAAGAAAAGTGTACCGCAATCCAGCCACACAACACATAGAATGGCCCAACAATTCTAAATTGAGCCTTCCCATTGTATAAATGAAGTAGGGAATAGAAACTTCATGCCATTATAGGAGTTTCTATCCCAATATACTTCCCTCCAACCAATTTAGCTGTAATGACAAAAGTCATTGGCCTTATACCGCCTCCTAACTCATGAACCGGAAGCAAGTAAATGCTTAGGCCCTTGGATAGAATGGAAGATAAACATATATTTGCATCAATATCATATTTGAATTTGTATCCAAAGTGGTTATAGTCATGTCTGTCCAATGTAGGACAAGATGTACCTGAGCTACCCTGGTTATCTATAGAAGATAAAATAGTAGGACATCCACAGGTGGGGCATATCTCTATTGTTGGTACTAAAAAGGCTTCCATTAACACCCTGAAATGAATATTTTTCTTATATTTGGGTAATTTCATTGATATTTGAATTTTTCATGTTCTAATAGTGTTTTTCTGGTAGCATCACCCCTTTTTGTAGTCGGAAAAATAATCTTTTCAAACATTCCCCTCAGAACGGTAACCCCATATATTTGGTAGATATCCCACAAACTAATACAAAAAACGTCATGCGTCAAATGGTAAAAAAATTTGTGGGATCCACAAGCTCAATAATTCAGGAATGAAATAATTTTTATAAACATAAGTTTGTCCCATACATACAACTTTATAAATATAAACATATGATATCTCTTTCCTAAATTTGGTACAAGTTTGGCACAACCAAAATTGCCGCATCCATTTAGGTTTCACACCTCCTCCAGAACGAAGATCTCAGTCTTCCATCCTATCATTAGATTGATCTGCATGATAATCTCAAAATTTTGAATCATAGGAATGTGGCCTTGGATGTACAACATGATCCTTCATATCAGGGGTAAAACCACTGTGATGCAGGATGCAACCAATAGGGATTGTTCCTTCATGTACCAGTACCCCCTTGCACTAATATTCATGTAGATACAATTGAAGAATTGAAGAAACAAATTCTTTGGGATGTACTTATTAATAGATAGAACACGAGTATCGTGTAAAATCACATTCCTATATAGGGGTAGGTAAGGAAATTGTGGATATTCACGTTGATACAGAATTTAACCCTTCCATTGTCCAGGAAGAGTACATTCAACAATGTCATAATAGTCACATCCGATGATCTTCATAATTTTATTTTTAAAAGCCTTATCTTCTTTAGTAGAGGTTATCAAATGATCCATTTTTTTGCAGACAAATTACCAAATTCCCCCTATTAGGAAATGATTTTGAATCAAATTTCATCTTAATGGAAAAGGAAATCAACAATTTGGCAATGAAAACTATTCGCGTAGGTCCTTCAACGAGGTCGGTTGTATAGGCCATTCGACAGGGTTCCTAGCGTAACCCCTTATATGAATTCGTTCCACATAGATCCATTTCATAAATAGTTTCACCTTGAAAAAATTTCAAGGATACAATGCAAGATAACAATATGTTGATCCTAGAAGAAAGAGCTACGCAACGAGCCCCGGAAAATTTGGAAGCACAGATGAAGAAAATCATAATGGCTCAAACCTATTTATAGACAGCCATGAACCTATGTGAAATACCTACATGAAAACAATATGACACATACCTATGTGATGTAGCTACATGGGAAACCTAATATATCCATGAATTAACCCATTGTCTTTTCCCCGCAATTTTACCTCAGGCCTCGACCCTCTTTTTTATCAGATCCAATCCTGATGGGGGTCTTTTGTTGAAAATAATTAAGAATACAAAAAAATACGAATATTTCCCTAGATATTTCAAAATCCCAATGAAAGGTTATATGAATTTAGAGGAAATCCAATCCCTTTAAAGAGCTGCACAACATACCTAAGAGACATTATAATTTCTTTACCCCTACGCGGAAGAACAGTGTGGAGGACCTGTGCGGATGATCTGCATGGGCAAAGTCCCTTTGGACATTCCCCATCCATGCCTAGAAATAAGAACCTTGGGCTACCCATTTCGAAGATTGAAATAGTGGAAAGACTCCCTGAAGCTCCCATTACGTAGGTATTTCACCCAGATCCGTCAAATTGTCTCAGGGAGATCTCTAAAATATGAGAGAAGAGATAATTAAAATGGATAAGCATATTTTGAAAGTATTTAACAATTTTAACATAGGATTTGTTCAACTATGTGAAATATGTTCTTCAGTTATCATACGAACATATGCGGAACACCTGCGTTATACAGCTATGGGGCGTAGCAACGGGGGGTACCTACGCGAAACACTTTTGTGAAGTACCTACACGACATAACATTGTATAAATCCTACATACCAACTTAATTACCCACTTTAAATCCATTCATGGAGGGGTATCTCCTTCCTTGGTTCCTTTATCTGAAATGGACTAATTTGAAGTCTCCACCAAAACCTCCCAATTTACCAAACCTTTGGGAAAGGCACATCAGTGTGTGTCCAATTTGGGGTTTGTATATCCATAGTTAGAGGTCTCCCACATCTGTTTCATGATGGGGTTAGGATTCATGGAGGGTATGTTTGTTTTTATATCAATAGTCACATGGACTTTTCTCCTAGTAATAGTGCTAGGAGGTTCCCGGTTCTGAGAATAAGGGTTCGGGTCCTAGTCTTTTCCATCTCAATGAGCCGAAACCTCAAATTTCTAGTATGGAATGTAAGGGTCACACTTTCTTTTTCCATTCAAGAGAATGAAAAATCTCCCTCCACTACCAAGATCAATTTTATGGAAGCCATCCTGGAATATTCCCCTAATATGCATCCCTTTTCCTTTCATTAGACCCATGTCCAATGTAAATTGAATAGAGAGAAGGCCCTGCGCCTCACCCTCATCCTCCCTCATTGCCGTAAGTGTACCCTCTTCCCCCAACAGAGGTGGAAATGTGTATGTGTCATTGTTGAATCTTTCAAATCCTCTTGTTTCTCACATAGATCATGAATCACACGATCTTATAGATTCATGATGATTTCAACATTTTCATAGACACCCACACAGAATGAACTATGATAACTTTGATTCCTACCAAAATTGGGATACGTTGGAATACTTATCAGGGCCCGAGCTCACAAGATATCCTCTTCAAGAATCCCACCCTTATTCACATAATTTGGGAATCCTCTATAAGAATAAGCCCCAAATTAAACCCCCAAATAATCAAGGAATCCTTTTCAAGAAGTAAGCCCAAACTCATTTCTCTCTAAGAACTATAATCTTTTATGAGACCCATCGAACTACATCAGTTTTATTCCCATACACATGGAATACATAGGAAGCCTCCTTGATGTTCAAACAGAACATTTCAAATCAACCCTATTCTCCTTGGGCCATATTCCCAACAAGTTCACATCTTACTTGGAAACCCTTATCCTTTTCCAATTTCATTAGTTTTTTTTAGCATAAGTCCCACACTAAACTCTGAATAGGCACCTTTCTCTTAGATTTTCATGCCACATGACATTAAACTATATGGCTAGGTCTTTACCACATGAACTCAAAAGGTATGATGTTTCCCCTTAAGCAACGCTAAACTATGAGGTTTATGATTCCTTTCACTTGGATAAATAGGTATCCCATTTCATTGGTACGATCTAAATATCAAAACAAACATTCATCTCCTTGGATGACAATAAATTCTTGAGTTCCCCACTGAGTTGTTTAAAAATCAGTATCATCTTAGAATGATTAAAATAATCTTTGAGTAGTATATGAGAGGGTATCTCCATTAGTGAATAACCTCAAATACATACTAATGATTCTCAATTTTAAACATGTTAAAATGTAATTTCATATTCCAAGGGAAACTTATTTCATACATGGAGAATTAATAAGGATTCATGAAAATATCTAAAATTTATAATGAGATCTGAAGAGTAGACAATAATCCCCCCCCAAAAGGGTGTGATGAGTCTGACCTCTCATCCTTTCGACTAATGCATATTCCTAAGTATCATAAAGTTCAAATTTTTCAAATGAATTCCTTTTTAATGTAGGTCCCGTTTGGATAAAAAACTATTGGATGTTTTGGGTTCCCTGAATAAATTTGATGGAAACTGCTTGGAAGTAATGAATCTTAAAATTAGAACACACATTTCAAGGAACTACGAATCAGTTTACCGCAATCGAGGGAGTATTTGTCATCCGAGATATATGAGTGATAAATATAATCTTGGTTAAACCTGAACTGATCACATTATCATCAATATACTTAATAACCTTTTATTAAAGCAGTCATTGGGATTAAATAATAAAGTAATGAAAGAATGATGGATTTAAATATAGATAGTTTTTAACTTCAATTAAGGGAAATTCCTATTAAATATAAACCCATAATATTCTATATTTATAGCGTATGACACTCCCTTTGATATCATTGGTTGGTTTTTCATCATAAAAACATTACATTGTGTCTCATCAGAAAACCCATGCTAATCATTACGGGTTATCAGAATATCTGAATATCTATGATGAACATAGGTTAGGGATAAATCATTTTCATTATTTGAGAGGTTAATTACAATTTTAATTCACATAATATATATTTCCAAAAAAATATATTATAAACCAGAGATTCTATATATATAACATGACACATTATACTCTTCTAAACACTTTTAATAAAACTATAAAAAGCATATATTAGTGAAAAGAGACTAATTATAGGGTTTATTCCTTTAAATATAATCACTCTTATGAATGAATCATAGATCTGACCTTAGGGTTTTCTCTAATTGGATCTCAAATAGCATATAAATTCTCTTAAAATATCTCATAATATTCCTATATTTATTTTTTTAGTCACTCACTGTAGTGACCCTAGCCCTAGAATCCTAGATCAAGTGGTTACTATATTATGGTGGTATAAGATACAAGAGACCACATCCCAAAGTACTAAATAGTTTAGTAGTATTGGTAATTTGGATACATTAATGAATATAACATTACATTTGAAAACATAAAATTCAATATATTACTTTTTTGAGATCTTCTTTATTCCATCCAGAATATCCTTAAATATCAATCATAAAACACTTTCTACCATTATGGAGGAAGAAAATATAATAAATGGGTGTGATAAGATTCATAGAAATGGAATTTATATAGTGGAAGATATCAGAGAATAGATAATAGAAGAATAATATGAAAGGAATTAATGATGTTAAAATAATTCCATTAATATAATAATAAGATAATGAAACTGATGGACCCCAGAACACCCTGAGATGGGAGGGGTGAATCAGGGTGTCATTTTTTTCTTTTAGAAGGTATGGATATCATTCCAACATTGGTAGGAAAATGTTAAATATTTCAATAAAATTAAAGTAGGGAGATGCCACAACACTTTTACATGGTTCACTGCCAAGGTCTATGTCCAACGAGTATACACCTATAGTGTGTTGTTCGTACCTAAATCGACTAATATTTACCAGTTGTGGAGTACAAGAGTAAAGTCACAGTCACTCTATACCAGGCACACTTCCCTTAAAAAAGTTCAAGGATAGCCTACCGCATCCCTCAGAACACATCCGTCGAATCCCCCTTGATCACTGCCATGGGAAAAGTCTTACTCAGTTTATTTACATGAAGTACTTTTCAATATATTGTCATTGAAGTCTTTGTCTCTTTTCAGCATGAGGCAGAGCTAACATTAATGTCCTGAATTGTTGCGCTTGAATTTAATGATCACACAAATCGGATTTTTAAAATCCCATCATAATCTTAACAATATGCTTGTGCGCAATACTTGAACTTGAGAGAAATATTTGGGATCATCACGCAAGTTGATTGTCACACAACACCTACTTTTCGTGGAACCCTTACCTTTCACGCAACTACACTGTAGGGTTCACTTGGTCTTTTCAGACTAAAGGAACACATTGCATGTAAAATTAACTACCCATAATTCTTTTTCACATAAATCATTGATGCAACTACAACCTTTATACACAACTTCAACTTTTATGCGCGACAACCATTTTGAAATGCAACTACCATTTTTACGCGCAACTTTTACGTTTTCACAAAACTATCTTTTCACACACGGTTGATGTGCATTAGAGTTTGGATCATCTCTAAGTATTTTTCCATAAATAATGATCAGAGATCACCTATTATATATAGGCATCGCCGACCACTGCGTACAAAAACCATCGTATCGCACACAAACCCTCATTCTAGGCACAATTATTTTCACCCTGGAACCATTTTTCACGCACATCTCTGGATTTTTCGTGATCCTCCTTCCTTTTCCATTTTATGATGTTTAGATCCTGAAATATTCCTTATACAAATGTTTCCAAATAACCAAAAATATTGCACGCAACTTCCTTTTCCAACCACACAGTTCTCCATTTTCAGATTATAGACCAAAAAATTTGGCAAACACTAGGAATTGATGCCACCTTCAATACTGTTTTTCACTTGAATAGTATGATCTAATTCCTAGAATAGATTTTGAAATTACTATGAGGATTGAAAAAAAAACAAGAACTACACTCCATTTCCTTCCTAGAACAGACGTGGTTCCAACAATCTCACCCTTTTGGTTTGTTAGAAATCTCTAGATAAATTCAATAGAGCACCAGTCACAAGAAAAACTGAGACACAAGAATCAACTCAGCCAACACTCTAATCTACATGGGAAATGATTGATGTAGAAAATAAGAGGGGAATATTTAATTGGGTTCCCATGTTTTGGGATTTTTAAAGATTCCCAAGCTATTCTCTTACTTTGTCATAGAAGAATTAAATATCCTGAAAATATTCATTATCTTCCTAACAATGAATTTTCATTTTGTCATAGTAGAATTAAATGTTCATTAAATTTACATGTATTACTTCCCTTCCAACACCAAATTCTCATCATGTCACAGAAGAATTATGTAACACCCCAAGTGTCCATGGTTCGCTTCTCTTTGAATAATACAGTAGCGTATGTTGTACGCAACTTCGAGTTCTAACACACCACAACCAATCAAACTAGCAGATATGAATAGTAATACCCACCTTTTGACAGTATATAAGTTTTATATTTTAAAATGGACTTCATTTTCACATTTGGAATATCGAAATTAGCCTATGTTGATGTTTTGGTATTTTTCAAAAAACTTCCAATTTTTTATGAATAGTGAAAAATACTTAAAAACAACTTTTATAATCAAAATAATTTATAGTGATAAATTATAAAATTGAGTGGTTCTAAAGTGTAATTAGAATATATTTTTACAATTTTATCCAATGGTGGTCATTATAATTAATTTCACTTTGGAATTGTACCTAAACAATTGTCAATATTTTGATTGATATTCTTTCTTAAAAACACGCTATTTGTTGTGACAGTGGGAATTATTTATTAAAATAATTAATTCAACTTATATGTTTTGAATTTTGTAAAATAGACATCATTTTTGAATTAGGAATATCAAATATATCTTAGGGTTAATTTTTGCTGTTGTTTTGAAAAACTTCGATTTTTGATGAATAGTGGAACCACTAAGTGGTAGTTAAAAACTGATTTTTCGTTTAAATGAAATTTCACCACCTCTGTGATTTGAATTTCCAAAATCCGACATACATAATTTTCAATAGGAAGTAAAATTTGGTTCAATGGGATTAAAATAATATTTGTTGAATAGTAACTTTTAAGTTCTGTTAATTGCGATTAAAGGTAATTAGTGTAACTTAAGGTAAATATAATGTTATAATAATATGAAATTACCTTTACACTTGTCCTACCCTTATTGGGTGAGTCATGGACGACCAAGAAAATCCATGGGTAAACTTGGGGACCCAATGGAGCCACTTGGGTAAGAAAATCACTTTAATAACTTTTTATTTAAAGTAAAAATAAAATCGACACAATCATGTGTTGTTTAACTAAAACAATTATTACATGGGGTTATATAAGTTAACATTTCGACTATAAATATTGATTGAAAATATAAAACTATTTCCTACATCAGGATATTCTTTTTATAACTTTTATAAATTAAATAAATTAAATTTCTTATGACACCATGATGATGCAGCGATTACCTCATTAATTGATGGTTTAAATAAAATGAAAAGATACTGTAAAATCTAAGGCTTACACTTGTCGAAAACTTATTGGATGGGAATATTTCGAACCCTTATAACCTTATACTAGAAATATATAATTTCGGGACCTTTGAAATTCGAAAATTACTTCATAATAATGTGACATTTCATTACATTCCAAGGGTGCCCCTCTTTTCCTCTTATAAAAGGCCCCCACCACTACCACCTTATCCACGCCTTAAATACATTTGGATTGGCCAACATCTGCCAAAATACTCTCTAAAATTCCCTCTATTACTCCTATAAGACTCAATTTTGTCATAATTCTTCCCAAGGAATCCTTCGGCTCAAATAAAAAAGAGTTACATGATTTTAAGGTAAAGTCTTCTCTTATGTTATTTTGTTTAATTTTTCTTCACCAACCCCTTAAACTATTTCTATTCAATTATGTTGTAATAACACCAGTATATTAAATATAATAGGATGTTTTTATGAGAAGTATTTGATTTAAACTTACACACACCTTCGTCTAATGGTTAAAGAACATACTGTTTTTGTGGTTGGTGAATTTCTTGCTCACGAAACGATGATTATTCAACCTTCTTTTAACACCTCTCATGGTGGCCATTAAGATGTAACTATATTTATATATGATATATATTATGTTTATGTTTTCCTTATTCTTCTGTATTTTTCATTTATGGCATACCATTATCATTTCTATTATGGGTAAACGTGATAATTTCATTTTAGGAAGTGCGGACTACCGCCCCCTCAAAGTGATTTTAATCGTTAATTCCATATGTGGGATTTATAAAGGATGGATTAAATGATATTATATATGATATCATACTGGAATTATATTATACCTTTATATAATTATGATTTAATTCCATTAAATGTGAAATAGAAATGAAAGTAGTGTTCATGCGTACGTACGGCTTACCATCTCCATGAACGGTGCATTTCATTTCTTGCCACTAAATGTTACGTAATATTATAAATGAATGTATATACTAGATATATATGATATATATGATATCTAAATCATGAATATAATTATATAGATAATGGATATTCTACCACATAAACAACTTGTAATTATAAGAAGTTTATTGTTGCCTCAAGTACCAAATATAGACAAAACGACCGTTATTAACTTAAATGACTACATAATTTTCATAACATTGTAATAAGCGATATAAAAGGGATAATGAACTTGAAAAAGGTTCTTAAGCAAGTAGAGATTAACTCTAGTTTATTATTCAGGAGATTAAAGAACGGTCGAGTGAATTCAGACACGAGGTACATGAACCTCTTAAGCCAATTTCTATTCTTTGGGTTAATCTCCAACTTTAAAATTATGTCATGATATTATTATGTCCTATCTTGTATTTGTACTTTTTTTATGTGTACTTATAGTGAATACACATAATAGATTTATTTTATTTAAAAAAATGATCTCTGTAAGGGACTTCGTCTCAATCTCCTTTCATTGAGGCATATTTTGTTTTATACACAACTTTCTTTTATACGGTGTATAAACCCCTCTGATTTTTACGTTTATTCAAAAGGAATATTTTTTATACAAAGCATTTTACTAAAAAACAAAATGGAATGTTTTTTTGTACGTATGCGGTGATAAAAAATTGTTCGTTGTCGTGACCATTTTTTGAGTTTCGGCTTCCTCTACAAGACATAACTTTTTTAAATGAAAAATAATTACAATGTTTTAATTTTCTTTTATTTTGGTATTGAAAATGGTTTTGAAAGTGTTTTTTATATCAATGTGTTGTATTGATATCTTGTAATTGAAATGTAGAAATGTTTTGTTTCCTTTATGCATGTTTTATGTGATACGATTATGTTATGGATTATGATATGTTTAAACCTGTTAATAAGAGGAATGAATTGAACTTAATAACTGACAGGTGGAGCCCGCTAGAGCTCCTCGATGCATCTGTAGGTCTAATGAGACAAACTAGTGTCTTGGCACGAGGCCTTGACAAAATTTTATTTGTAGTCTTGGCACGAGGCCTTGACTACATGGTTATGATAGTATATAATTATGAATTCCATCATTATGGAAGTGGTTATTGATATTGCATGTGATTATTAGACCAGTAGAATATCCATGTGAATAAGTAATTGGAATTATTTAATTTTACTTTTTCTATTTTATGCTGAAGTTCAAGTTTAAAAGGATTTTGTTTTAGTTATACATTGCCTTAAATGTTTATGTTTATTTATGAAATTTTCCTCTATATTGTTATCCTTACTGAGCATCTGAGCTCACCCCTTTCAATGTTTTAATTTTTCTCGGATGTGAAGAAGTATTTTATGAATGACCTGAAGGAATAATATGAGGGGATATGAAGACAAGATTTTGTTTTAGTTTTGTATGACTTTATGATGTAATGTAAAACTAATGAATGTATCTAGTGTTTCAAGGCTAATAAATTAATCGGTCTTTCGAGACTTGATCTTTGTGATCATGCCAATGTTACATAATAATGCACCGAATTTGGGTAACTGGGGTCGGGGCGTTACAGTTGGTATCAGAGGCAGGTTAGTACTAACCTTGAAAGCTAGGTTTAGATAAACTCTGATTAGAGCACATAGACCAAAGATAAAATTTGAGGATTAGTATAGAAAATCTTCCTATAATTTTGGTATTATAGAGATTTTATGAGTTTTCTGAGCAATACATCCCATTATGGATACGAACAGGTAGAGGTGGCTCTGGCATAGATGTACCTAGGGGTAAAACCTGAAAACACCACATTCAGTTGGACTCGAACGGGAACTGGTGCACGACAACAGGCCTTGCTGCACTCTTGGTTATGGCACTCCCGAGGGATATGCTTAGGATAATTATCATTTTCTTACAACCATTATGAAGGGTTTATGGGTATATAATTCCTCAAACAAAATATTTTTATGATTATGGATTATATCCATAAATAGTTCAATTTATGTTAAGTGTTTTTCAAGTTTGTTATTATGTATTTCGATACATAAACTAATATAATTTAGGCCATTGTTTAGAAATAGCGCCTAGTGGGAAGAATGGAAACCGTATCAATGCACAAACTCCATGTAGGGATTTCCCTCCTTCTCAAGATAATTACAGTGGAGATGGAGATACAACTGGTTCTGATCAACTTTTCACCATACCGGGACAACTCACTGAGGTTATGAATAATAAACTTACTCGTATGGAGAACCCTGATCCGAAACATAGAGGATCAATGTTAGACTGCTTCATGAGGCAACAACCACCAACATTTAATGGGGCTAAAAATCCATTAGTAGTTGAGTAATGGATAAAATCCTTAGAGAAAATATTCCAGGCCTTGGGGAGTAGCAAAAGGGAGATGGTTTTCATGGCAGTCTACCGCCTCACTAGAGATTCCGATCAATGGTGGTCACTGATTCAAAACACAAAGGAAGATGAAGAAGTATCAAGTATGGAATGGAGGGTGTTTAAGTAAATTTTCTTAGAAAAATACTTTTCACATGACCATCAAGCAGATATGGAAAGGCAGTTTCTGAGTCTGAGGCAGAAGGAGGATGATAATGTCGCAAAGTATGAGGCTAACTTTACAAGGTTAGCAAGGCATGATGCAGATTATATATGTAACCCAATAAGTAAGATTGATCATTTCATTGATGGATTAAAACCATTTCTCCGTCGAGCTTTAGTATCATAATCTTTCTCAACATACGAAGATATAGTCTCGTGTACTATCAAGACGGAAAAGGAATTATCTCGGTCTTATGACAGCAAAGTAAAGCAAGAGAAGAAGAGAATGATGGAACAAGAGACAGATAAAGGGAAAAAGGGAAATATGGATTTTCATTTATGTGATAATTGTGGGAGGAATCACCTCGGTACTTGCCTAAAAGGAATGGGAGTTTGTTATAAATGTGGAGAAAAAGGTCACCAGGCTCGTGATTGCAAGGGAAAGAAAAAGGCTATCAATGTTGAATGCTAAAATTGCTGGGAAATGGGGCATTATCAAAATGAATGTCCTAATCGTCAGGGAAACTTACCTCAGAAAAGGACAAGGGATCAAGGACAATATTATGCTGTTACTACAGTTGAAGTGGAATAATTAATTTATTGGTGCTTTTGTACTCAAGTATTATATTCTGGTTATAAGAATAATGCGATATATATAAGGATTGTACTGCAGTACTTGTTATTTTCATTAAGTTTTTAATATGATGAAGGTATTCATATTTTTATATGTGACAATAAGAGAAAAATTACTTTGTTTGAGGAATCTAATGATACAATTGATTTTGGAATTTAGAGACCTTTTAGAGAATGTCTGGACGAAGGTATTTTGGATAACTATAAAGGTTGGAATAGATTAAGTTGAACTTTGGAAAGTACTATTTAAGGTTAAAACATTTATGAAGATTATTTTTGGAATATTTTAATACTATAGTTTTAGGAAAAGGACAACCTACAGGTTGGGGGATAACCCGTCGCTTCGGAAAAAGCTGTAGGAATCGAACCCACAACCATAGTGTGACAGACCATTATTACCTACCACTAGCCTACAGGAAGTCCTTGGTTATTACAAAAAAATTTCCCAAATAAAAATGGTATGTGTTAATATTTGGAACCTTATACAATTATGAGAAATAGAATATTTTTTAGTTCTATTACCGTTTGGAGTGAAAGATGGGTTTGTGGTAAAAATTTATTAAATAATCAAAGCATACATGACAAGTAAGTATATTTCCTTACGTTATTAGTAAATATCCTAAATAAATTCCTCAACTTTATGAAAGGTAACTTAAAACAAAAATGTTGTCGGTTAACTTTTCCAATTGGGGAATCAATGACCGTTTAACCAATCAAAAGTTTGTGATTTTCTAGTAGTTAACTTTCTCCTAATACTATTTTATATAACTCTCCATCAGACCTTGATGAGTTGTTTTCCCTCCATATCCATATTTTCATATAATCCTAGTATGGTCTATCTCGGGTGACCTTTGTACTTCTCTTTCTTTCTTTTAAAGTTATATTTTTATTAACCCTATTTCCGATGTGGGTTTTCCACAAAGGTATTTTCTATTTTCAACCTTTTATTTTCGATGAAATATTTCAAATTTAAAGGACACAATTTATTGAAGGAGGGGAGAATGTGACACCCCAAGCATCCATTGTACGCTTCTCCTTGAATAATACAGTAGTGTGTGTTGTACGCAACCTCGAGTTCTAACACACCACAACCAATCAAACTAGCAGTTATGAATAATAATACCCACTTTTTGAAATTATATAAATTTTATATTTTAAAATGGACTTCATTTTCAGATTCAGAACATCGAAATTAGCCTATGTTGAATTTTTAGTATTTTTCTGAGAACATCCAATTTTTGATGAATAGTGAAAAATACTTAAAAACAAATTTTTTAATCAAAATAATTTATAGTGATAAATTATACAATTGAGTGGTTCTAAAGTGTAATTATAATATATTTTTACCATTTTATTCAGTGGTGGTCATTAGAATTAATTTCACTTTGAAATTTTACATAAATAATTGTCAATCTTTTGATTGATATTCCTTCTTAAAAACACGCTATTTGTTGTAAAAGGGGGAATTAATTATTAAATTAATTAATTAAACTTATATGTTTTGAATTTTTTAAAATAGTCATCATTTTTGAATTAGGAATATCAAATATAGCTTAGGGTTAATTTTTTCTGTTGTTCTGAAAAACATCGATTTTTTATGAATACTGAAACCACTAAGTGGTTGTTAAAAAACTAATTTTTCATTTAAATGAAATTTTACCACCTCTGTGATTTGAATTTCCAAAATCCGACATACATAATTTTCATTAGGAAGTAAAATGTGGTTCAATGGGATTGAAATAATTTTTGGTGAATAGTAACTTTTATGTTCTATTAATCACGATTAAAGGTAATTAGTGTAACTTAAGGTAAATATAATGTTATGATAATATTAAATTACCTTTACACATGTCCTACCCATATTGGGTGAGTCATGTCCGACCAAGACAATCCATGGGTCAACATGGGGACCCCATGAAGCCACTTGGATAAGAAAATGACATTAATAACTTTTTATTTAAGGTAAAAATAAAATCGACAGAAACATGTGTTGTTTTACTAAAACAATTATTACCTTGGGTTATATAAGTTAAAATTTCGAATATAAATATTAATTGAAAAGCTAAAAATATTTCCTACATCAGGATATTTTTTTTATAATTTTTAGACATTAAATAAATTAAATTTCTTATGACACCATGATGATGCAGGGATTACCTCATTAATTATTGGTTTAAATAAAAAGAAAAGATAATGTAAAATCGAAGGCGTAAACATGTAGAAAAACTATTGGATGGGAATATTTATAACCCTTATCACCTTATCCTAGAAATATTTAATTGTGGGACCGTTGAAATCTTAAATGTACTTCATAATAACGCAACATTTCATTACTTTCCAAGAGTGCCCCTCTTCTCCTCTTATAAAACGCCCCCACCACGACCACCTTATTCACACCTTAAAGCCATTTGGCTTGGCCAACCTCTTCCCAAATACTCTCTACACATCCCTCCAGTACTCCTAGAAGCCTCACTTTGGTCATAATTCTTCCCAAGGAATCCTTTGGCTCAAATCAAAAAGAGTTACCCGATTTTAAGGTAATGTCTTCTCTTATGTTATTTTGTTTTATTTTTCTTCTCCAACCCCTTCAAATATTTTTACTCCTTTATTTTGTAACAAAACCAGTATCTTCAATATACTAGGATTTTGTTATGATAATTATTTTATTTACCCTTACACCTTTGTCTAATTATTAAAAAACATATTGTTTCTGTGGTTGGTGAATTTATGCCTCACGAAATGATGATTGTTCAATCTTCTTTTAACACCTCTCATGGTGGCCATTAAGATGTCACTAAATTTATATATGATATATATTATGTTTATTTTTTCCTTATTCTTCTGTATTTATCATTTATGGAATACCTTTATTATTTCCATTATGTGTAAACGTGATAATTTCATTTTAGGAAGTGCGGACTACCACCCCCTCAAAGTGAGTTGAATCGTTAATTCCATATGTGGGATGTATAAAGGATGGTGTAAATGATATTATATGTTATATTATACAGGAATTATAATATACCTTTATATAATTATGATTTCATTCCATTAAATACAAAATAGAAATGATAGTAGCGTTCATGCGTACGTACGACTTACCGTCTCCATGAACGGTGCATTTCATTTCTTACCTCTACATGTTACGTAATATTATACATGAATGTATATACTGGATATATATTATATATATTATATCTACATCATTAATATAATTCTAGAGATACTGTATATTCTACCACAGAAACAACATGTAATTATAAGAAGTTTATTGTTGACTCAAGTACCGAAGATCGACAAAACGACCGTTATTAACTTAAATGACTACAGTATTTTCGTAACATTCTAATAAGTGATATAAAAGGGATAATGAACTTGAAAAAGGTTATTATGTAATTATAGATTAACTCTAGTTTATTATTTCGGAGATTAGAGAACGGTCGAGTGAAGTCGGACATGAGGTAAGGGAACTTCTTAACCCAATTTCTATTCGTTGGGTTAATCTCCTACTTTAAAATTATGTCATGATATTATTATGTCCTATATTGTATTTGTACTTTATTTATGTGTACCTATAGTGAATAAACATAATAGATTTATTTTATTTAAAAAAATGATCTTTGTAAGGGACTTCGTCTCAATGTCTTTTCATTGAGGCATATTTTGTTTTATACACAACTTTCTTTTATACGGTGTATAAACCCCTTGGACTTCTACATTTATTCAAAAGGAATCTTTTTTATACAAATCATTTTTCTAAACTTCAAAAGGGAATGTTTTTTTGTCGTACGTATGCGGCGACAACGACTTCTCTGCCGCCATGACCATTATTTGAGTTTTGGCTTCCTCTACAAGCCATAACTTTTTTTAAATGAAAAATAATTAAAAAGTTTTAATTTTATTTTATTTTGGTATTGTAAATGGTTTTGAAAGTGTTTTTTATATCAATGTGTTGTAGTGATATCTTGTTATTGAAATGTGGAAATGTTATGTTTCTTTTATGCATGTTTTATGTGATACTATTATGTTATGGATTATGATATGTTTAAACCTGTTCATATGAGGAATGCATTGGACTTAATATGTGACGGTTGGAGCCACTATAGCTCCTCGATGCATCGGTAGGTCTCATGAGACAAACTAGTGTCTTGGCATGAGGCCTTGACAAAATCTTATTTTTAGTCTTGGCGCGAGGCCTTGGCTACATGGTTATGATAGTCTGGAATTATGCATTTTATCATTATGAAAGTGGTTATTGATATTGCATGTAATTATTCGACCAGAAGAATATCCATGTGAATAAGTAAATGGAATTATTTCATTTTACTTTTTCTATTTTATGCTGAAGTTCAAGTTTAAAAGTCTTTTTTTTAGTTATACATTGCCTTAAATTTTTTTGTTTATTTATGAAAGCTTCCGCTATATTGTTATCCTTACTGAGAATCTGAGCTCACCCCTTTCAATGTTTTAATTTTCCCAGGATGTGAAGAATTATTTTATGAATGACCTGAATGGATAATATGAGGGGATATGAAGACAAGATGTTGTTGTAGTTTTGTATTACTTTATGATGTAATATAAAACTTATGAATGTATCTTGTGTTTCAAGGCTAGTAAACAAATCGGTCTTTTGAGACATGATCTTTGTGATCATGCCAATGTTACGTAATAATGCACCGAATCTGGGTAACTGGGGTCGGGGCGTTACAAATTACATATCTTGAAAATATTCCTTCTCCTCCTAACAATGAATTCTTATTGTGTCATAGAATCATTACATGTTCATTACATGTACTTGTTTTTCTTTTCCTCCTAACACAGAATTCTCATCATGTCACTAAGGAATTACATATCCTGAATTTATTCCTTTCTCCCCCATTGAATGTAATCTCAAGGACCTGTATAAGTTCATTGAAAAGATCAAAACACTCC
Organism: Viscum album; assembly: GCA_963277665.1. NCBI lineage: Eukaryota > Viridiplantae > Streptophyta > Magnoliopsida > Santalales > Viscaceae > Viscum > Viscum album. The sequence goes on along the minus strand of OY728139.1, from coordinate 1,492,816,901 downwards.
TTAGACAGTATCTCCCCCATAAACCTACATCAAATCCACAAATAGAATAACAATAGTTAACATTACTAGAAAGAGGGGAGATTCATAACCTCTTTTTTCACTTTGAGGTGGCTGAACCCCACGGTTCAACAAATGTTTCTCAAACACATTCACTGATAGTGTCTTGGTCAAGATATCAGCCACTTTCTCATCAGTTCTCACATGATCCATTATAATCACACCTTGTTCAAATTTTTACTTGATGAAGTGATATCTTATTTCAATATATTTCATATGAGAATTTTTAACACGATTCTACATACGATTAATTATGCTCTTGTTATCACAATAAATCACCATTGGTTGTTTAACGTCATCACGATTGTCAGTCAATTGCTTCTTCATCCAAAGTAACTGAGTGAAAACCTTTGTAGTAGATATATATTCAGCTTCAGCAATACTAAGAGAATTAATTTCTAGTTTCTTGCTCAACCGCCCCACATATTTCTTCCCAATATAGAATGATCCAATACTAGTCGATTTTCTATCCACTACATCTCTAGCACAATTAGCATCAGAAAAAGCTGATAGTTACTGTCTCTTCTTGTAGAAAAGTATAACTCATGATTATGAGTATGTTGAATGTACCTCATGATCCTTTTCACTACCGCCATATGTTCCTCCTTTAGATTACTCTCAAAAGTGGTCCACTAGTTATGTTGCCAATATGATATTCGTCTATGTCGTTTTCAGGTACATTAGGCCTCCTATGATTCTCTTATACATTGTGGGATCCACAGACATCCTATCCTCATGTTTTCCTAGTTTTGTTCCAACCATAATCAGAGTCTCAATTAGTTTGGAGTCTTGCATATTGAATTTCTTCAGCAGCTCCCTTGTATATTTTTCTTGAGAAATGAAAGTGTAATCCTTATTTTGAGTCACTTGAAACCCTAAAACGTATTTGAGTTCAAAAATCATGGATATTTGAAATTTGTATTTCATGTGATGGGAAAATTTATAAAATGATCCTTGCCTTCTTCAACAAAAAATAATACCATCCATGTAGACCAATACCATGAATTGACCCTTTTGAGATTTATTTAAATAGGTATTATGATACTCACCTCCTCTTTTAAACTCAATATTTCTCAAATAAGATTCCAATCAAGAGTACCATGCTTGTGGGGATTGTTCCAGGCCATGCATAGCTTTCTTTAATTTGTAAACCTTTATTTCATCATTTCCAAGTAAGATCACCATGTGTTGTTTAATAATGACTTCGTCTTCCAATAATCCATTTAAGAATTATTTCTTGATTTCAATTAGATAATCATTATAAACTCTCAGGATTTACATGGAAATAAATAACTTGATATACTCCAGTCATGATACTATAGAAAATGTATATTCAGTATCAAAACCTTATATTTGTGAGTATCCTTTAAAAACCAAGTGCACCTTGTTTCCAACCACATTTCCATGCTCGTCAAATTTGTTCTTTGAAGATCCACTTTATAAAAATAACATTGCAACCTTTAAGTCTCTTGACTAGGCCCCATGTCTAATTCTTGACAATCAGATCCAACTCTTTATACATGTATTTCACCCATGATTCATCTGTTGCAGCTTCATCAAATGAGGATGGTTTCACAACTGGAAGAAATGAAGATTGTGTGTTATTCCTCATTCTATTTGTTTGTGTGGGTGTTGTCCAATCCCAAATAATGTTAGATTGATCAATTTATGCTCTTTGATTCCTCTATTGAGATTTAACCACATTCTATCAAGCCAATACTTTTCTATTCAGATTATTCTTTCGAGTCAACATCATGATGTGACCCCTGAGTGTTTTTTAAACCATCCGCTAATTTTTTTTATTTTCATTTACTCAATTTTCACTTTCTTTCTCATCTTCTCTCACATCAGCATATGAAATCCATGAAGCATTTGTGGTTTTCCCTTCAAGTATATTAACATCATTTCTTTCCAAAATCCTTCGTAAGTGACTGTTGAAACCCTGGTAGGATTTTCGGTGCATTGAGTATCCAAAGAAAATTCCTTCATCTACATTGCCACTATACATCCCTTGATATCCTTCCTTGTTTTTGATGAAACATTTACTTCCAAAAACATGAAAGTATTTAAAATATGGATTCTATCCATGCCACAATTCTTATGGTGTCTTCGTCTCACCCATATAAATCCCTTGTCGATTTTCAATATACATTGACGCTTGAATTTCTTCTTTCCAGTAATGTCGTGGAATATGACTCTCAATCAGAATTGTTCATTCTATGTTGTTCACATGTCAATTACTGTTCTCAAAAACTCCATTTTTCTTTTGAGTTATCACAACAACAACATCATGATGTATCCAATTCTTCTCCAGGTAATTTTCAAATTCAATGGACATTTATTCCCCTCCGTTTTCAGATAATATCACTTTGATTGTTCATCCTGTATCATTCTTAGTGATTCAACAATATGTTTTCATGTTCTAAAGAACTTTTTGTTTCCTATGTATAACCATTACACATTCCATTTTTCTTTAATCATCTATGAAAAGGATGGAGTTTCTTTCTCCATGAGTTCCTCCAACATTTATCGGGCCACATATGATTGTATGAATGAGATCAAGAATATTAGACACCCTTCTTTTCTTTGGAAGATATGAAATGCAGGCCAGATTACCCTGAATGCAAGCATCATAAAACCTTTCACACTCATGCATTAGTTTGGGAATATCTATGACAATATTTAGTTTTGATATTTTCTCCATGTATTGTTGATTGATGTGAATAAATCTCCAATGCCACAGATTATATTCTCTGTCAACAGTCATTTAGAAAATATTTTATTTACTATCAACCTGATAAATGTTTTCTTCTGTAATGCATCCCTTCATAAGTAAATTTATTGTCTTTCCCTTCATAGTGAAGCCTTTTTTATTAAAAATAACTATATTCCATGATTCATTGAGTTGAATCAAGCTGATAATATTATGACGTAGGCTATCCATATAAAGGACTTCAGTTTTCTTTAGCTCTCAATTAGATAGTTTAGTAAATCCATTGCATTTGATTTTTATAGATCCATCATTAAAAAAACTGTAATGTTCTATCAACACTCTTCTTGACATCTGTTAACAAGTCTTTATTACATTTCATAGGATAAAAACATCCACTATCCAGTATCCAGGTGTTTTTTCTTTTTGTAGCTTTGAGAGAAACTTATGCAAGGTTAGATTTCTCAATTTTCATCTTTTCATTCCATGAAAAATTGGATTGAATGTAGGACATTGATGGAATTTCAATTCCCTCTTTAATGTACATGGGTTCTTCATAGTTGATATCGTATTCTAGAGGAGCAAACATACTGGTAAGAGAAACATTGTCTTGTTGATTAGATTTGACTTCTCTAAAATTTCAGTATGAGGTGTCTGTGTCCCTCCTCTTCCTACAATAAATGGCCTTATGTCCAAAGTTAGAACAATGAAAACAATATCCATATAAATTATTTATTCTGTAAGTAGTAGGAAATGAATTTTTTCCTTGTTGTTGAACTCCTAACTCTCCCCAATTTAGATAGTTTCTTACCACTTCGCAATATGAAAAGTATGACCCAAATATCGACAAAATTGAAACTTCATTAAAAGAAATGTCTTCTTAATTATATTTGTCCTCATGACTTCCTCCATAGGAAAAAATATTGACTGCCTGTCATTCATGGAAGCTTTAGGATTGTATTCTGATCTTCTTTTAGTTTCATTTAAGGGTATCTTTCTTCATCTCTTTTAGTGATTTTTCAACATGATCCACTTTCATCTTTCCTTTATTATGGTCCACTTAATTTTTAGCATTTGATGTTGAGACATCATAACCGATTCCACTATTTCCCATGTGTGTGGGTCTTTGATCACTCAAAAATATTTTCAACTCCATCATACCCTTTGTTTTTCTCTCTCTCCAATAGCTCAACCTCTAGGAACCTACCAAATTGTTTTTTCTTATTTGCTTATTTTCAATTTGATTAAATTTTTAGCATACTACTAAGTGTAACAACATCTTCTTCGATCCCCCAATACTTTTGGACATCTCCTCCAGTATTTTGGTATGTTAATTGATGCAATTTTTCTATTATTTGATTCTAAGATTTAGTTCCACTACATTATTAGTCCTTTCAAGGATTGATTACTATACTTTCACTAGTTCTTCCAATCATTAAATTTAAAATATATGTTCATCAACATATTCTGATGATTTTATACCATTCCTTTACACTTATTTCGTCTCTTACAGTTATTTTCCAACTTATCAAAATCTTCCTTTAGTTGTAACTTAGGACAAGAATTGGTTGTCAACTGGTAATCTCCAGCTTTATCTGTTAATGTTTCTAACTTTTCAATGGTATCCATCATAGAATCATAGTTTCCAGTTTTAAATTCTGGTCATTTTTATTCACAGAATTTTTTATCATCATCTTCATCTTCATAGATAATACTCTTCTTCTGTACTTTCTTTTTACATTTGAAGTCTCCCTTTTTGAAAAACCTTTTCGGAGGCTTCTCAATGTTTTCATATTCTATATCATCATATTTGATATTTCTTAAGCACTAAGAGGTAATTTTCTCTACATTTCCACAATGAAAGCAATACAAATGTAAGTTCCATTTAAATTTACTTTTTCACTTCTATAACTTCTTGGAAATGATAGAAAAATATTATTTTTCATCATCATCTTCACCATTACTATTATTTTAAATTTTCAGTTTCTCCATGGCATTGAATTATATTTTCATACTCACTCATGTTATAGAATATTCTAGTTGGACTCTCATTTCATATGCCACCAGGTTCCTCAACATATCATTCAGAGAATGTTCGAAATGATATATTTCCTCGAGAGAGGACAACATTTCTTTGTACATGGGTGGAAGTCTTGTCAATATTTTCTTTTCAATATCAAAATATTTGATTTCTTCACCTGGACCCCGAATTTCTCCAAAAAAATCAGTAATTTTATTGAAGAAGGAGTATTCATTCTCATAAAGAAGCATCATCAGATCATCAAACCTATTATGTAGGACTTTTAGTATCGCCTCATTCACTTTTATATCTCCTTCATAAATATCTTCATGTTAATCCCACATGGAATTTGTTGAGTTAAAACTCATCACCTTTAGATAGAACTGATCATAAAGGGTTTCTGGGAGAGAATTATATGTATTAGCATCTTCATCAATAATTTTCCTATCTACATTAGTCATAGCTAGCCCGGTTGGATCAGTAACTTGTATTCCATGCATAGTGGAAAATAGAACTTCCATTCCAAGGGATCTTAGATGACTACTAATTATTATTTTCCAATCTGAATATTACTTCCATCAAAGAGGGGGACTCCCCTAATAGTGTATGAATTATCTGTGATTGTATATGATAGATCAAAAAACAGCAATCTCCTTTTGATACCACTTGAAGGACCCCATAACACCTTGAGAGGTGAGGGGGAATCGGGGTGTCAAATGATTCTTTTTAATGTTGTGGATCTTGTTCCCACATTTTTAGGAACATGATAAATCATTAAAAATAATTGAAGTAGGGAGGTAAAACAACACTTCTACTTGGTTCTCCTTAATGGGATATATCTGAGGAGAATACACTAACTGTGTTTCAGTCATACCTAAATCCACTAATCTTTACTTGTTGTGGAGTACAAGTGTTCGGTCAAAGTCACACTATACCAGGCACTCTACCCTTAAATTGTTTTAGGGATAACCCATTTCATACCTTAGAACACCTCCGTCAACTCACCCCAGCTCACTGTAATGGTAAAAGTCTTACTTAGTTTATTGACTTGAGGGTCTCTTAAATATATTTTCATTGATGTCTTTGTCCCTTTTCAGCACGATACACTGCTTGAATTGAATTCCTAAATTGATGTACTTGAATGTACTAATAAATAAATCCAAATATTCAAAAGCATATCAGAATATTAACAATATGCTTGTGCGCAATACCTAAACATGCGTGCAAGATTTGGGATTGTCACGCGAGTTGCCTTTCGAGCAACACTTATTTTTTCACAACCCATTTCTTTCGAATAACTACATCGAAGGGTTCAAATGGTCATTTTAGACTAAAATCACACCTTTCATGAAAAATTAACTCCCCATAATTATTTTGCAAGAAACTCTTTCATGTATCTATAACCTTAACACGTAACTTCCACTTTTATGCGCAGCTACAATTTTTACGAGTAGCTACCATTTTTACATGAAACTTTTACGTTTTCATAAAACTCCCTATTCATGCATGGTTTGTGTGCATTAGAGTTCAGATCTTCATTATGTATTTCTCTATCCTGAAGGGGTGAGGGTTACCTTTTATTTTTAGGCTTCACCAACCCCTGCGCCCAAAACCCACAGTATCATGAAAAAAATCTCATTCTACGTGCAATGCTTTTCGCACAAGAACCATTTTTCATGCACATATCCATATTTTTCATGCCTCTCACTAATTTTCCGTTTTTTGACGTTTTGATCCAAAAATATTCCTTGCACACAAGTTTACAAAACACTTATAATATTGCGCGCAACTTCCATTTCCAGCCACACATTTCACCATTTTATGATTTTCAGGCCAACAAATTTGGTAATCACTAGGAAATAATGTCACCTTCAAAACTATTGTCTTCTTGAACTATATGATCCCTTTCCTAGAAAACATTGTGAACTTCCAATGAGGATTCAAGACAAAAAAAACCATACTACATTACTTACATATAACCGTCATGGTTCCAACAGAAACTTATTCATGGAAATATTTACTATTCTAATAATCCCATGGACATCAATAACAGATTCTATAATAATGGAATTTATAATACCTGGTATCATAAACTTACCATCAAGGCCCCATGAAAAGACATTTTACTTAAATAGGTAAGTCACTAGACAAATACCCATCATGCTTCTTCTAATGAGGCATATTGATGTGTTAAGGACATGTGTAATTTGAAGCCCCACCTATCACTTAATATTTTCAATACATTATCCATATTAATAAACAATAAAACCTAATCTATTTTCCTTATAATCTATGACTATCCATAATGGAAAAAATAAATATGGGATGTCAACAACTTCCCCATAAAAATTATCACAGACCATCCAAAGAAATAAATTTTATAGTATCATTATGTTATAACCATAATAATTATATGATATATCAAATTATGTTTAAATAGATGAAAATATTTTTATAAGTTCATAGGAAGATTAGGTTCGGATAATACCATCTTTATTTTGAAGACACTTGTTTTAAATTTTAAAATTTCAAAAATACTATTGAAATTTTTTTATATTAAACTAATCATGGAAACATTAAAGGAAGTTTAAATGAGAATATTAGTCATGATGGTGAGAAAATCTATTTATGTTTTGTATATCAAAGAAATATTATGTTCCCACCATCATAAAAAGGTGTCTCCTTTAGAAAAGTCCACGAAACTTATTTGAAATTATTTTTATAAAAGTAATACATGAGTAAAAATAAATTTATTAAATAATTGGAGAATATAAAAAAATCATGAATTATATTTAATGAAAATTTGATCATGTATGAAAAAAATCACGACTAAATGAAAAATAAGGTCGATTTTCATAAAAAAAAACCGGTTTAATCAGTACTTAAGAGAGGAAAATGAATATAAATCATGTCATTTAAATAGATATCCATATAAGAATAAAATAAATTGGGTTTAATATTGAAAAATTGTAAAATTACTCATATAAATACATTACCATAAATAATTTGAAATAGTGATGAGATTGTGAAATAAACCCTTACCTCAAACTGCCATTTCTTATAAATATCTCTAAAATCATGTATAATAAATATAAATTTATTATAATTGTCTTAAATAATAATTTAAACACTTATAATATTAAGTATCATACACTTATAACATTTTAACACATATTTATTTATAATTATTTATTAAATGTTTCATTTCATAGTTTTAAGTATTTTATTTTTCATGGAAGTATCGATTCTGTTATTCTTGTCCTGTTACTTGGATCACAATACCATAATTTATATAAATTTTTAGATGATATAAATATCATTTATATTCAATATTTTTTTTATATTCATCCATAAAATGTAGATATAGAAAAATTAATTACACTTGTAATGGAGTAGGTGGGTTGTACGTATGCATGAACGTTGTTTCCATTTTTTGAATAATGGTACAAAGTACAAGTAAATAACAAGTCACCATTACATAATCATAAAAATATAATAAAAAAATATTAATTAAATATTTTATTATAACCATCTATGTAAATTGGTGATGAAAAAATAATTACACTGCTACGTGGACACAATAAGCCAAACATACACATGAGCGATGTTTTCACTTTCATTCGGATGAAAATGAAGTGTATAATTTTTGTTACATCATTGTAATAGAAATTACCTAATATTTATATACCTAATTAGTTAGTTTATAAAGGACTCCATGGTTTTTTAGACAGTATAATACTAAATAAAATTTAAAATTATCAGTTTAGAGTTATACCTCTTCGTTGAGAAACCTCATTTGGATTAAAATTTAAGCCTTGAATGTGTGGTCTTTTAGAAAGACTATATGAATAACATTCTGGTGTAGATTATAATAAGGTATTATGTTCGATATTGGATGATATATAATTCTTGTAAGGTGTGAGTAGTAGACCAGAATAAGTTCCCTTTTATATGTGAGGGGGGACACTCTTGGAATTACATAATGTTATGAAATAATATAATTAATTTTTAAAATAAAGTGACTCAAAACAGACATATATATAATATAGTTATATGTTGAAATAATGTCATCCAATAAAATTTTACAAGATAATGTGATGTTTTAATCCTTATCATTTAGTTTTAACCCCCAATTACTAGAAACACTCAGTCAGAGGCAATCCTCTGACCATTTATTAATAAAAGAAAAGGCATAAAGAAGATACAACAAGTCCGAATCAACTACATATCATAGAAATCATACTCATTACCACCCACTTTAGCAACTATGTCCTCTGCATTTTCTGTCACCCACTCTGAGCTTTCATAGTGTTTATGAACCATGGAATATTTCCTTTTAAGATTCAGCTTCTCCAGGGCCATAAATTACTTCGAGGACTTCATAGCCCGACTCTCCTTCCCAATAGAAGATCTAGTAGAAATTGGCCATGGAAGATAATAACAATCTTTATTCGCTCTTCACCATGGTGGGGCAGTCCCAGTACCTTCATCCCCATGCACCTTCATCCTTTCTCCATGAGAAACATCACTGTAGGAAGGCCGTACCACGCCACTATCCATTTCCTTGTCACTTTCTGAGATATCACCCCACTTTCCCAAGATTTTCATCTCTTGATAACCATCCTTCAATCCAAAATCCTGCTAGGATTTATTTTCGAAATCAACTATAGAAAGGCATTTTGGCTGATCCATCGTGGTTAGCACACCTTTCCCAATGGCAGTATCCATTTGGCCAATCTCAATATTCAAGAGGCCACCTTCCTTCCTCGTAGCAATCTCCCCTGTCAGGCAGTTCCCCCTCATTCTCCAGTTCAAGGAAAATATTTCCAGTAGAGATCATGATCTCCACTAAAAACCATCATCATCCTTCCCTTCTAGAACACAAGCCCCCACATTCCCTGAGAAAGGAACAACCGAGTCCAAAATAGTATCAAACACAGGCTCGGACCGTAAGGAGTTGCAAGCCATATCCTGAAATTTGAACTCATGGCCAATAAGCCTCACATCCTCAGCCATAGAATGTCTAGAGGTAACCAAAATAGTAGCATCATTGTTCACCCGCTACAAAAAAACTAGAGCTGAGTGCCCCTCTACCACTGTACAACAAGTACCTCCCACCTAGAAGCTCAACATCTCCTCAGATGAGCATGCAGAGACCACAACAACACCATTCTCTATTGCCTCCTCCAAAACACTTACATTACTTCTGTTCATAACCCTTTGATCACTAGACGTAGTAGAAAACTTCTCCTTAGAGGAATGAACCATCTGCAAGTGACATGAACTCCCCTCCACAACAGACTAAGACTCCACTTCAAGATCACACTTAAGTATGTCGAAGACTTGCATCACCGATGGATTCTGAGATGCCTGCACTGCCTTCAGACCACATGTATTTCCTAATACATCAGCAACTAAGCCACCCACTTTAGTGCTAGAAGAGCCCAGCTAGCCTCCCTACCCATCTGAACTTTCAATTCTAATACATCCATCAGATGCAGTAGGTGCACTCATGACTACATCCACACATCCATCATTCACAACCTTCTGAGCTGGCCTCACAACATTATGAACAACACAACCCTCTCCAAAATTCCCTTCCATCACCTACAATATACCACTCATCCCTCCATTGGGCCAATCAACCTCCAAATTCCCAAACCATTAACATTTCATACAGAATTCCATCCATTATTTGAATACAACCTATTGAATCCATTAGAACTCCTTATCATCAGAAATCCAAACATGACGTACCAGGGGATTCACGACGTCAACCTCGACACATAATTGTGGGCAGATTGGATGAGAAACAGACCTAGTCCATTTATCAGACCAAAGATAATGGCCAATAATATTACCAATTGCACAGAGAATCGAGGGATTTCGAAAGGAAAGAGGGAGACCGAGGAGACTTACCCATGTCACGATCGAAGAAGGATGACGATGGATATTAAATTCAAAATTCCATCAGAAAAAATAAAAGTAAGAACCACCACACCTTCCCAGAGTCCTGGACCAACCAACACTCATATCCTCCTCCGATCCAAAATGAACCGTTAAATGTCTCCTATCAAGCAGTCTGACAATCGCACGCTCAAGAAGATTCCATGATTTATAAATGACATGAGTGAAAGCTTCCACAGAGGGTCTTTGAGGATGAAAGCATACCACCAATGTCAACTTGCACATATCCGCTGCACTGTTTTGCTCTGATGGAAGAAGAGATAGCTAGGGTGCCTCCCAGAAGAGACCCAACACTTTCGGGGAGATGTAGATCTTGGGAAAAGGTTGCAATGGGCCATGGCATGACAAAGGATCCTCCCTCCCTGGTTGCAACGAGCGCGAACCTCCCCCTTCCGAAAGGGAGGGGGAGAAACTCCCGAAGTCATGGAACTAGGTCATCAGGAAGGGGAAGCTCGCGACAAGGTTGAGAGGGATGCCAAAAAGTTTTTAACCCCCAATTAATTCTTTTGAAAATTATAACAATATATCTGTTCTCTACTATTTAAGGGGAAATAATGATAACATACAAGTATAAGTAAAACATTAATTTTCAATGTTTTTTATACGATACTAGATCAATTTTATTTGTCTTAATATATAAGTTTTATGAATATTAAATCATTCAGAAAAATGCTATTTATTATAAAATATCAACAATATCATTCTTGGAATTATTCACTAACTTTTACATTAATTTCATCATGATAGTCAGGATATTAAAATATAAAATATTATCATAGACCTAACATATTATTCATATGTAAAAAATTAATCAAAAATATAATTCCTCCATATTGTATTACATTTAATAATTTTAAAACCATTTAATTTAATTTTCAATTAATTTAATAAATATCATGTTTGTGCTGCAAAATCATTGAATTAATTTATTATATATTTAAAAATAAAATATAAACTACAATTATAAAAAAAATAATTTATCTATAAAATTAATATTTATAACTAAACTTATGCTCTTATTATCCTTTTCTATAAAACATTTAAGAAACTAAAGTCAAGTTGTTGAAATTTTGTATTTAGTCTTTTCTTAAAATAATATAATACAGATCATAAAATAAATAATGAACGAAGTGTCCATATATGCTTTAATTTATTTAAAATTACCAAAATACCCTCAACTACTTGGAGAAAGTGAATATTTAGTGAAATTTTAAATCCTTATCACATAGTATGATTTTTATTTTTTCTGTCTTACCCTTACCGAGATGATAAATATTTATCAAAGTTATTATTCCTAATTACCAAAAATAAATGGGTCTATTTACCAAATTTGATCATATGATACAAAATATGGAATTTACTTTTCAATATTTAATTGAAATATATAGAAGAATTCAATGTAAAATTATAGAGTGAAAATGGGATGGAAATTATTTTTTTAAAATTTTTTTTGGATGTTTTGAAGTATTTATAAATGAATAATTAAAATAATATATTTAATAGCTTTTAATAGATTATTAATAATATAAATGAACTAATTTTACTTTTAAAAAATTATAAAATGGGATGGATTTTTTAATTCTTTTAAATAAAAAAATACATTAGATAAAAAAATAGTATTTCTCACTACCCACGAAAAAATAAATAGTGTTTATAAAATTATAAGAAATGTACTCCTAACTAGTAATGAAATTATAATTTCTTAAATGATGAAAATTAGGTAAAATAAATTGTATAATTGTGGAATAAATTAATAATATTATTTATCTATAAAAATAAATAAAAACAATTTTTAAGATAAATGTATGTTTATGGAATTTAGTGACTTGTATAAAAATATACTTGATTCATCTAAATGATTTTTATTTTAAAATGGAGTGGTTATTGTTATTAATTAAACAGAATTTAATTTCTAGGTTATAATGGTATACAATGTGACACTTCATTTAGACATGGGGTTGCATGTATCAAAAAATTTAAAATAAATTAAATTTATTTGAATATAAATATATCATAAAATATTGAGGTGTTACATTATACCCCCACAATGAATGTCACCCTTGAAATTATACTACTCCTATAAAAAATTATTATACCCTTATTTAATAACTTTCTTATGATCCTAAGTAGCTGCCTCAAATTTATGGTTTCCTCACACAAAATTGACCATATGAGTAGTCTTATTTAATATAAATTTACCTCTATGATATACAATCTCTACAGGTTGTTCCTTGTAAGAGTTAAAATTTACATGTGGTATGACCTTTGATTTATATATATTAATGGGATGGTATGTACGTAATCAATAGAAATACATGGAATACCTTGTGAACATGAGAGAGGCAGTGGAATCACCAATAAAAAAGAAACTGCCCAGAGACAATCCAAAATTTTAGAGGAACTGGTATACCTAGGACTTAACATACCCTTATTTTCATATATAATATCATTATTCCATGGTGATATTCGTAGGAATATTGTTTAACTAAAATTAAATTATAATTCCTTCTGATGATTGTGAGTATAACTTTTTTTTGACTCTATTCTTCCCTTATTGGTTGGTGAATTACTCTAACCTTAACTTCTATTTCCTAAACAATATTAGGTCCTAATTGTTTTCTTTATCCAAAATCATTACAAAATATAGTAAATTTACATTTCTTGTCATATATTCCTTCACGAGGAATAATTTTAGTTCATTAGTGAATGATATATTTGTAATAAAATTTCACCAAAGGATGGTGTTGATACCAACCACTTTTGAAATCTATAGACAAAGATATCAATGTGTATTCTATAATTATAATGGTTCTATTAGAGTAAACATCTTCTTAAGGGTGATAAGAAGTTCAGAAAATCAACTATGTATCTATATCCTATTGATTATGTATCTATAACTTCAACGTAAACCTCAAATATAAGTTAGATACAAATGAGAGTGTAACTCCATGAAGTATTGGAACTTACTTAAGGTATAACTGAGTAAGTTCATCTAGAGATAAATGTTCTTTAATGGAAATAAAATTCATTAATTTTAGAAGGTGCTAAAAAAAATCTATATATCATTATTCCCTTTAAATGTGTTTATGACTCAAGAAATGAAATCTATGGTAAAATATTCACATAAAAAACATGTTATGGGAATTTTTTGTAAAATTAAATTGGAATTATTTATCTAATCTATACCTTTATGAAATACTGGGAATTTGGATATATACTCTGAAATATACAATTTACTTTTATCCCAGACCCAATAATCTTTTATATCTTCATACATATTTTTACATCTAGGATGAATAAACCCTGATAAATTATGAGCTCCATCCAACAACTCCTACAACTATGGTTTTAAAAAGATACATATTTGGTCCCAAAACCTTAAAATTCCAGTATGATCATTGCTAATGTTAGGAACATTTCTCACATTGTATTGGAATTTCCATATCATTATTTTGATAATTTTTGTTACTCTCGTGGATGGATAGTTGAAAATTAATCTGAGAAAGAAAATATATGTCTCGTTTCCTCATTATTTATAGATCTATCTTATGAAAACCAATAAATATTAGATCTCTTTCAATCATAATCATGGAACAAATACAATATTATTTTAATCTCATATATTCTTTCACATTTTGATTCCTTCATATAGCGGTGTTTTATTGAGAAGTAGTATTCTGTGATCAAACCCAAAAATATTCTCTATCACATATTCAACTCTTTTTATGTCAATATACACTTTAAAAATTTATGACCACTATATAAAATTCTAATTTTAGAGTATTAATAAATGAAATAATGAGGGAAAAAATAGGGATGATATAATTAATGGAGTCCTAGAGAATCGACTTGAAAAAAATCAACACACTTAGGGGAGAGGGAACCAAAGAGAGAAAATATAATTCTAGGATTACTCTAGTTACTCTTTGAATCTAATATAATACAACATCATTACATTCATGACATGTTTTCTTCAATCTCACATGTCCAATGAGACTCTTTCATGATCAGATGAGGTAGAAAATAGATTATGGAGTAATAGAACCCTGTTGTATAGAGTTGAGAATAATTGAGAAGACTATTTACATCTTAGATAGTTTTATAATGGTGGAAAGACAAACCTCAATTCCATTAAGGAGACCATATTTCATTGAAAAATAGAGTATCCACAATATTTGAAGTAGTTGAAAGTTATAGTCACTGAACCATTGCATACATGAAGAAAACATCCCCTCACATGATACAATGATTATAGGATCTGTGAATGTTATTCTTGAGACTGTTATTAGAAGAAAACCATCAAACCCATATACCTTGGGTAAACACTCTCATTATTTAATATGATATCCTCATTCCAGTCATAACCATCTTCATGTTGGTGGAATTCTACTATTTTTCCACGAGAGCGCTTAGGTACACCATAAGGAATCTAGATGGGATCTTCATGGTCAGAAATGAGTCTGGGATGTCTTCCAGATGAGATTTATTTATTTATATATCTATATACACATGCATCCATAATATAACAAAATTACTCTCACCTTCTTATCCTGATCATTACTCTCCAACCCATGAGACTAGCTCAATAATAATCAGAACTGGTGTACTCTAAGTGTTTCAATACTTATGAGACTACCATTAATTCTTCATACATCATTTTACCACTCCCCTTTAAAAACAAATTCTCAATAGATTATTATTTGTAGATAAAAATAATAATTAGATACAAGGTAAACTCCCTTCCATTTGATATCCTCATCTGTCGACACTAAAAGGTTCCAAATATGTCAACGAAAAAATTTAAATATAATAAAAATATATTTTCACTCTATAGGGACCCCTTTCTCCTTTTCGATGCTTTAATATTGGGAGATACAATATGACTTGTTCAAGGAGGATCCCAATGAGACTCTAGTATAGACAAGTCTACCATGTTTAGATGGAATCTCAATTTTGATGAATAAATAACATTTTTGTCAATCATTAATGGATTGAAGGAATGTTTTTACAAGTATTCTAGAGAAAAGTAAATGAAAGGGGAAGGAAATATTGATAGCCTAATAGGAAAAACTACCTAATTTTATTTCTAGAAGCTAATCTCTCTATACCCAATGATACAAAAAGACTGTCACTGGAGCAATTATATATTCTGTTGTAGCATTTTTTACAAACAAGATATTTTCCCCTTCAACCACCATTGTTAATCCTTTTACTTCACAAAAATAAACATGACCCAAAAGTAATTCCCATCATGGACCTCCCGACACATATTTCCTTTCATTATATGCAAGGTATCCAAAACACTCCTAAGATTAATACAACATTATTCAACTAGTTTATCCATTCTTTCCCAATATTCCTAATAGCAACATCCACCCATATGAGCATCTCAAATGAAGGATACTATGGATTAATCAACATTCCTAACCACTATTTCTTTGAACTTGATAATAGATAACACATGAATCATAATGGATGTGTGAACACTATTAACCCAAGTGATTTGTCCCTCAAAAGATAATAAGTGACTCTTATAAATGTTGATGCATCTGAATATATTTCCAACCAGGCCCCCATTCTGATGGATCCCTAGCCTTAATGTATAAATCAGATCTCCATGATATTCTATAGGAAATGGTTTTCTACTAATTACCAAAATATCATCAATTCTTTTGGCTTTCCAGTTTGATAAATAGGTAGAAATATAAACACTGATTTTCTTTTGATTGATAACTTTTTTTGATTAATTTACAATATTCCACTAAAAACCTAATAAAACATTTCTAAGATCTCATTATACAAATAATAAAGATATAATTTTAACCCAAAAAGAGAATACGGGATACACCATTGAAATGAATCCTACATCAGAAGGGAAGTATAATACTTCTGTGAATGTCACTAGTCAAAAGTCTACTGATGGAATCCTAGTCCATAATAAATAGATTTAGAAACAGTGTGTCTCACTTCATTATTCAAATAATATATTTGAAAAACCAAAATATATATTCCATAAAAATAACTGTATAGAAAATGGACATGAATCATCTAAATAACATTTCATTCACCTAATTATTGATCCAATTCATGAAATCCCCATAAGGATAAATCTACACTCAGTATGTGATATGCCTTTCCCATGAAACTTTTACTCACCCTATTGGTTCTAGGTGAATTACAATTTATATCACTAATCATCTCCCAAGATAGTGTGGGGGGGACCTCCCACTAGGGAAAAAAAGCTTTTTTCTCCTTATACATCTATTCATGAATGTTAGTTGAGAGGCTACTCTTAATCACACTATAAATAATATTGTATTAGAAATTACCCATAACGATAGGCCTTTAGAGATTAATAGAATATGGTTATTTCAACTATGTAATTAAGATCAATGTGTTTGTACATTCAACCTTGGGAATTATGTCACCGAAAAAAATTTAAATAAATTCCATGATCTCTCTCATAACAAGTCCCAAAGTATTCACATAAAAGGATCCTGAGAACCTATCTATAACTCGAGAACTATCCTATTTGAGAGTGAAAAAATCATCCCAAACCCCTTCTCATATAGGATTATAAACCCAATGTTAATAGCATTAGAAACAAAATGAGGGTTAGAATTACAGAAGTCTGATTGACCACTAAGGAAACCCTCCTACATGAATAAGATAACACTAGAATGTAAATGTTTCACGTGGTCCTAAACCATACATATAACTACATCAAGTTCATTTGTGAAATTACCATCCTCGGTGAGGATGGTAAGGGTGAGAGCGATTTTCTTCTCTTTGAGACAAAAATAAAAATATTTTTTTTGTTATTGTCTCCGACCTTCAACCACGTTAATTTTATTTATCATGTGGAATCTACTCCTATTCAAGAGGCTTATTTGATAAAGGGGTTTTCTTTCAAAAAAAAATAGCATAAAAAATATCACTATCCCAACACTCCCCATTTCTATACTCATAATATTTGATTTATTTTTTTAATAGAAAAACATTCCTAAAAATCGGGGGGTTGATTCATGATCCAATCCAAAAGGTCACCCTTCAGCCTCCTATGATTACTAGGAAATATAAACCCAGATTTCTATTTTTTGGGTTCTCACCATGATGAGTTCAATATGGAATGATGTTTTGGTATGGATAATTCACCACATATAGAATATAATGTTTTCACCATTGTCATCTTGTATCTCTAGATGGACAAGAATTGGTGGGTGTTCTGACATGGCCCCAAACAGATGAGATACACTTCAATTAGGATTTGGGGAAATGGCTGGGAAGGTTCCTAAGAAGTGATCTATCCAACACTAGGTATACTGACCTCTATTTTTTTTATTACACAATGTTAATTTATTTAGAGAATCCCAAATCTAATATACCCTTGTGGGAAATAAAAGCTTAAAATTTATACATGTCCTTCTATGGATAGAACCCCCACCCTTATTCTATAATATGTCTATGATAGTGTTGAAATCACCCCTGATGAACAAAGCTAATTCACCTAGGTTGAGGGCCTCAATGTCCCGCTATAGTTATTCTCTTACCCTCACATCGCACTTGGAATACATGAAAGAAAATAAGTACATGAAATTATTAGAACATACCTCTACTATGATATTACACTAGAAAATTACCAATTGTTCAATTAAGTACAGTAATTGTTTCCAAATGTTTTATATTTGAAAGATTCATATGATGTCATCATTTCAATCTGATGATGGTGTATCAAAATACCTTTTTTGATTCATCACTAAATATCAAGAACCATTCACCATTATTTGGTAGTATAAGCATAAATGAACTGACTAACCTTCTATTCAAATATTTAAGATTCTATTCATAATCATATGTAAAAAAGAACATGATCTCATTCCATTTAAACATGGGGAGTAGATTATATAGTCATCAGAAAAATATAAAAAATTATATGTAGTATCTAGACATCCCAAGAAAACTATTAATATAAGTTATCATGTTTGTTTTAGGCCATTTCTCAATAAATTCTATCATTGAAGAATCCACCTATATACCCTCACTTGAGATTATATGAACCGATAAAGAATATTTTTGTATCCAAAATTCACAATTGTTAAATTTAGAAGAAATGGACCCCTTTGTTAGGGTCTTCAACACAATTCTTAATGGATCTTCATGCTCTTTTTTACACTTTTAATATATAAGAATATCATCAATATATACTAAAAAAATGGATAAAGGTATGCATTATCGACTCTATTAATTAAAGAAATGAGGATATCAAGAGAATAATTAATTAACAATGACTTTACTAAAACATAATTATTCAAATACATTGAACTGAAATATATTTTGGGTATATCATCATTCTTAATAGTCAATCGATGATATCTAGAACTAGGTTCGATATTGGAAGAGTATTGATATCCTTGTAATTGATCAAAAAAATCTAAGATATGAGGTAGGTGGTACATTATATTAATTTTAGACTTATAAATATCCTTATAATATAGGTAAATATGCATTGAACCATCTTTACTCTTAATAAAAAAAATAGGTTCAACCCCTGAAAAGTACTAGTCCAAATGAGTCCCTTATCCAGATTCTTCTGAAGTTTCTCCTTCAATTCGCATAACACAATTGTGTCCATTCTATATAGTGTCATTAAAATATTCATATCACCACGTATTAGTTCAATTTAAAATGTGACATAATGATTTTAGACAAGGTTAATAATTTCCTTATAAAATACATCAACATATTCCGGAACAATACGAAATTTTTCTATGCTAAGCTTCTCCTAATAATTTTAGATAACTAACCCTCATGAATATAGGTATCTTGGGGAATAATTTTATTATCATAAATACATGTAATTTAACCCTCATAACTACAATGAAAACCCAGTAATTATTATACATGACATAACTCTCACAGTTATACTTGGATGTAACCATCACCGTTATACTTGGAATAACCATCAGGGTCAACGTTCAAAATACCCAATGCATTGGATGACAATCAAGATCCCAAACATATTTGTCTTATAATATAACCACAATTCACCATACAAATTTACCAATAACCATAATATAGTCATAAAATATGAAGGCTTTCATCATAAAAACATTCCATGAGGAAAATAACTTATTGTTTAAAAAAAATTCACACATACATTGGAAAACATTTAATTTTAGAATAACAACGTATAATTAAATTTTAATATTCAAAAAATTATGTCATTATGATGGAATAAAAATAACCTTATTCCATATAACATAAAAAAATTATATATCATTTATTTTCTAAAAGAGTTGAAAGGAAAACATTAAAAATGGGGTTTTAAAAGAAATTCCCCTAACATGAGACTAAGTCATCATTTACATTCCTTATCATCGTAAACAATACAATCCAGTTAATTATTTTTTTTATTGAAAAAAAATTCTATTATTTTATTTTTTAATTTCACTTATTACAATATTATTACAATTACTTAATTATTTAACTTCTTGTCGAATGCTTTGATGAGATTCAAATCATAAGTCCAAAATGACTTTCGTTGGATGAATGTGGTCAGAGGGATCAATATTAAGTCATTTAAATAAAAATAGTCATGGAATTACTATCAATTTTTTTAATTAATTTTAATATTATATCAAAAAAATTAAATATGGTTATAAAAAATAAAATTCATTAAAATCATGAAGATGGTAGGCTATACGTACGCTTGAGTAAATTTTCATTTTTTAAATGATATTTATAGAAATAAGGTAAGAATTATTGTATACTTATATATTTATAATAGTATAATATATGTCATATTATTTTTTTAAATTTCATTTTATATATCATCTATGTTATGTGGTAATGAAACCCAAATCACATCACTTTGTGTAGGTGGTAGTCTGCATGTACGCAGAAATGAAATTTTTTGTTTTTTATGCATGGAATTGTATGAATTTAGTTATTATATTATATTTTAATTATGATTAATATGTCATAAATATAATATATTAACTATAATTCCATAATTATAAAATGTATTTAGTTATTTTTATGGTTAACAAATTGCCTCGGTTCGCGGGGGCGGTAGTCCTCCATACACACGATTGATGAATTCTTTTCTGATTTCAGGGAAGTGGAGATAAATATAGGTCATTAAACATACATATAAATGTCTAAAAATATTTATTATAATGGATTATTTATTTTGTCATGATTGAATATGGTTTTAGGTATTTGGAAGAAAAAAAAATCTGAAATTCTAGATTAAAAATAATAGCTCTATTTCAGACAATCACCTTTACGTAACACCTTAACTCCACTAAGGGTTGTGCTCTGCCTAACCAAATAACTCAAAAATGAGTGGATAGATTATAGAAATATATTTTTAGGTATTTTAGGATGAAAAATGGGTTTGAAGTGTAAAACAAATAGGGATAAGCGGTTATTTTTTAAAGGGAAGGGAGGGGAACTCTTGAAATGTTTCAAAATAATATATAATTATAGTTTAATAATTAAAAAAATGGATCTAAATATATAATTTTAAAATATAGTATGAGGATTTTTTGAAAAAACTTCAACAAATAAAAATTATATACATTTTTTTCTATATTTATAATATTATCTATTTGTTTTATCCATTTTTAACATATTCAACTCTTACAAGGAAAACCGGAGTTTTTTCAATATTGGGGATAATATATTAACTATAAAATTTCAAAAATAAAATGAATGGAGAATGGGTGAATTTTTTGGACTTATCCACATAAATTTTCAAAAATTTAATATTTTTATGAAATTTATATCATTTAGTAGAATATCGGTTTGAATACAATATCTATAAGGTATATTTATAGAACTATTCACCAATTTGACTTTAATAATATCAAGATAACACTTATTATTAGAAAAAAATGCTTTATTTTATACCTTTAATGTCAATATAATTTAGAGAAGATGGGAATACCATTATTTATAAAAAATTATATTTATTTCAATATTTTTAATATTATTTATTTTAATATTCTAATAATTAAATAATTTTTTCTTGAGTGTTGTGAATAAATATTAGGTAATTATTTCATTATATAATTTATAAAAAAATTACCATGATAAGGAATTTATTTTAGATTTTAATAATATTATTTATATAAAAACATATTCACTTGGTAACAACATATTTAAAATGACATATTTATTAAACATACGAGTTGGACATCTTTGACCTTTTTAAAATATTATATTAAAAATATAATACTCTCTTAAAAATGAAGACATAACACATAAATTAAAAATAATTGAATTATTATTGATTAAAATGACTAATCTATTAAAATTGGGGCAATTATATGTTCCATTTTATAGTTCTAATCATAATATTCTCACCCATAATTACGTGATTTACCATTTATGGTGGTCGTAAAAATTAACAAGGTTACTATCTATATTAAAAAAACATAAAAGAGGGGTATATAATAACATTGGACCCACTAATTATAATTTTGGAATCAATTTTTAAAAAATAAAATCATATAATATTCATTATTTAATTTAAAATTAAATTGGAAAATCAAAATGAAAAATAGTTTGTTCTAAAAAATGATCATTTAAAAATAAAACAATTTTATACTTCATTTTATTATATAATCCATTGCAAAAACAATAATTGGATTATTTCAAATCAAAAATAAATAATAAGTGTTTAAAACTAATCAAAATTCTAATTTTACTATGTAAGTACTTTTAAATTAAATAATGGTTTTTATAAAAATATTATTTTACACTATTCCTGGAAAAATTAATATTTTTTCAAAAATTCCCAAAAATTAAACCTATGAAAATTTTAACATGATGAATTAAGAAAATATAAATTTAATATCTTGTAAAAAATTCTTAAAGTTCAATAAATTATATATAATAATCACCCATAAAACTTAGTAGATATGAATTTTTTAGAAGACATATTTTATTGAAGAATAATCTTTCATTACTATAATATATTTTATTATTCTATAACAAAATAAAAACTAATTTATATTGTGTTAGACCATTATATTTTTTTAATAAATTATTTATTTCAATTCATAACCTACAATTTAATGTCTAGGTTATAATGACATCATTTATTTAAAAATATTAAGTTATTAATTTAAGTTCGATGTATTATACAATGTATTATATCAAACATATTGTTTCCTTTTAAATCATCAAGAGGTCACATTCACCCATTTTTGGAAATTTCAACGTCAAAACTTGATATCAGGTTTAGCAAATAAGGGTTTGACTTTTATAAATACCATTGTTAAAAATCCCACATCTTAAAAATACAAAATAAATATTCCTTTTGAAAGGATAAAAATGATAGTATAAAGGTCACCAAAGAAAACACCACTACACCAAATTCATAGTTTAGAATATGTTTAGTACTCGCGGTTTAATAAATTTTCCATAAACATTTTCCAGGAAATAGAAATTACATAGGAATATGATACCAGGAGGGCCCTACTAGTCAGTAGAGAGCATCAACATTGGGTTGTAGAGGTATAGGGTGATATTTGGACAAGGGTCACTATAGAAAATAGTGGTGAAAATGTAATGATAACTAGTAGAGAAAGGGTTGGAAGACCATTACAATGGTTTCAGGTTGATCTAGTGGACACCAATGATACAAGGATGTCAGATGTCCAGTAGTGAGGGCCTCAGATGGTGTTTCCAATGACATAGGCATAATGGGATGGATGATGACCCAAGTTATGGGTTTATATATGAGGGACATTGTTTCCAACATATGTGACGATTAGATATGAAGGTGCAGGGAAATGGCAGATGAGTATCACAACAATTTGGGGGAAGATCTGGTGGACACTGACAATG
Source organism: Viscum album (assembly GCA_963277665.1). Lineage (NCBI taxonomy): Eukaryota > Viridiplantae > Streptophyta > Magnoliopsida > Santalales > Viscaceae > Viscum > Viscum album. The sequence continues at coordinate 1,492,793,289 of OY728139.1, read as the reverse complement.
TAGGGATGGTGGATGTCTAACAACAAGGGTCTTTGATATCTGTATCCAGGGATGACGACATAGAGATGGTGATATGGGAAATGGAATGAGCTTTGGGTTGTTAAAATGAGATTTATCCTGGCCATTTGGCCTGTAAGGGCCATGTAATGGGTCCCATATTCCAAAAAAATAGAGGGACATTGATTTTATTTAATAATAGAGGCTCCAGTCCCTAATTTATAAAAAATGAAAAAAATACACTTTCTTCCCAGCCCCATTTCTGTAAAGACCCGTAAAATTCAGGGGAAATTTTTTCTTAATTTTATTTGGAATTTTACAAGAACGCGGTTTCAGACGGCACTTGATTCCGAGGCCCAGAGTGCCCGGAATTTCTATCAGAAGTTTAGCTCGGGTACGTTCAGTGAACGAACGAGCGGGAATTTATAACTTTTGAACCGGTTCCCAGAATCGAATTCCGAGGGCACCGATGGAACCGAAGCACCGATAATTGCTTAGGAACACCGGTTCCGGAGTTGCGTTTTCATGAGGGTTGATGATAAAAATTGTGGAAGTTTTTTTTATAATTATTCTACAATTTTTATTATTTTTACTCTAAGTGTTTAATTCTTGATGGAAGTTGGGTAAAAAACCAACCTCCCTCGGGAGGTTATGAGGGTGGTGGGGCCCACACGAACCCCACCCCTTCATATCCTATAACCCCTCTCAACTCCCATTAAATGTTGATAACTTACGTTTATTAAAATTATGGAATTAATGTGGTAAGTTTAATGTGAGTTTTTGAAATTCAAACTCTTGAATTTCAAAAGGCTTGTTGTGTTAATAAAATAAGAAAGGAGATTATTTTATTTTGTTGTTAGAGCTTTGTCGTTGAGAGGTTTTGGGAAGCGTGAAGATCTTCTTCATCTCCAACGAAGAACATCTTCGACGAAGAACATGAAGCACACCTCGGACTCCGACGAAGAACACCGTTCTTCAATGAAGGACATCTCCACCGAAGAACACGGAGAACATCTCCAATGACGTTTCCTCTTTGGACTCACCCTCGACGACAACGGAATCGACGTTCGTTTTCCGCGACGCCCGACCTCCGCGATGCTCATCTTCCGCGGCTCGTTGACGTGCACCGTTCTTGAAACCGAGGCAGGGGTTTTATTTTATTTAATTATTTCCGTTCATGATTCTAGTTTGTCGATCTTCATGGATATTCGACTAAATGTTATCGTTTAATGAGAGGGGTCCAGACCGCACAAACATGACCGACCCTCCTCTTTATCCTTGTTGATACTTTGTGGTTTGGACGGAATGGCATGGTTCCGTCGCACCACGCAGAAATCGCACGACAAGTACTTTGCGGCGTCGTCGCGCCGCGCCGCGAATTAAAACAAGGACGCGACGCCATCGCTCCGCATCACAGACATCCGAAAATATCGCGGCCGGTACCAGGGCCGCGGTGGAGGGGCGCTGCGCCGTCGCGCCGCGCCGGACGACAAGGGCCGCGGCCGGTTCCGGGCCACGGCGGAGTAGGGTGACCGGCGGCCGGTACCGGGCCGCCGGCGTCAGAGCTGGAAGGGGACCGACCATCGCCGGTCCGGTTGAGCAGGAACCGGTCGGCCAGGTCGGGCCGGCCGGACAGGGAGAAGCCGGGGGAATTGAATCCCCCGACCAGCCATCAAAGCGGCCCCAATTAAGGGGCCACGGTTACATGAAACTGGGGGGGCAGCACCCCCCCCCCCCCCCCCGCGAGAGCCAAAACGACTCGGCCGTTTTGGACGAGCACCGACCAGCGCGCGGGTCGCCGGTCCGGGCCGTGCCGGGCCGGTTCGACCCGGACCCAGGTCGGGTCGACCCGGTTCGGGCCGACCCAGGGGGTCTCGGTCCGGGTCGGTCCGGGCCCAAAACCCCCGTTTTCGGACCGTTTGGGTTCAATTGCCCATAACACGGGCTACAGACCTCCGATCGACACGCCGTCAGTGGTGCCATGATCCTTGGAACGAGATGGTCGTTTCGGTATATCTCATTCAAGGATTCAGATTACTTTGAGTTCGTCCAGGTTGGTTCGTACACGAAACCAACCGGGCCCTCGGAGCAGAAACACTCATATCTTGAGCTACAGATGTCCGATTGACGTGTAATCGACTTTGTTGGTTTCCTCTTAGTGAGACGGATCTTTAGGCTTACTCCGCCCGAGGTTTGGACGCAGGTGGAGTATGGTCGGGTTGGTTTTGTCTTAAAAACTAACCGGGCCCCTGGGACGAAAAAGCCAATAACTCTCAGACCGGGCGTCCGATTGACGCGCCGTCTGCGACGTTGAGTTCCTGTTGACGATACAGAACTTTTGGATACATCAACTTTGGACTATGTGTCATTGGATGTATCGGCCTCTCATCTCTTGGAGCAAACCCTCCCGAACGAGCTTGCTGTGTGAGAGAACCCTATAGATGGTTGCGACTGCTACTGTGACTACGACGACGACTCTGCAGAGATCCACAGTGGATTCAACGACGACGACTACAGCACTCATCGATCCTGTGTGGATCAGTGCTACTGATCCTATGTGGGTCTGATCCTGTGTGGGTCAGCACTTAGCGGTTCTGTGTGAGCCAGTGCCTACAGATCCCGTGTGGGTCTGATCCTGTGTGGGTCATTGCGGGGGTTAGTTTCCTACCGATCCTGTGTGGGTCTTTGCGGGGGTTAGTACCTATCGATCCTTTGTGGGTCCGACGACTTAGATGGATCAGTGATCATCTCTATCGTCTTTCGAAGAAGTATACCTGTGTGAACTGAATCATGTTTGCTTTCCTGTGTGGATTGTGTTGTGCTATCCTGTGTGGATTACGTTTTTCTTCCTGTGTGGAATTCGTTTGCTTTCCTGTGTGGACTGGGTTGTACTTGGGTTCGGATGTTGGAGCTGAATTGGAATTTATGACATAGGTATATGTATGAGAATATACCTAAGTAGTGTCGGATGTTACTTCGTTATTGTATCTTTCCTTAGTGGTTTATCCTTTGTGGATTTTTGGAGACCTTCGGGGGTCTCGGGGTCCCTACTGAGTAACTTATACTCACCCCTGCACGGGCTATGCCCGCACTACGTTGTGTTGGTTGCAGACGACGGACAACGCTGATCGTGGTGGAGGATTGTGGAGTAGAACGGTACCTGGAGGTGGACTACTGGGCAGGACATACTCGGAGAGGTAGGCTAGACCCGAGGAGCAGTGGAGGATTTTCTGTACCCACCATTCAGGTGGGAGTCCCAGTGGATAGCTTGTCGTTGCGGATTTACCTTTCAGTTGTTGTTTTCCCTTTCGAGTTGTACTTTACTTTCAGTTTGGGTTTGTATACTGGCCCACTTACCTTCCGCACTTACAATTGTACTCTGTTTTTACTTGGTGTTTACTTCTACTGCTTGCTTGCTCTGTGGTGTTTGTTTACTTTACAAAGGAAATTCCTTTCCTTTTTACCGGGATTTACGACTTGGTCCTAGTCTCCAGCCCCTGGCCTATGGAAGGCGGGCTTGGGGTAGTCACGGCATGAGCCCCGAGGATGGGTCGTGACAAATTGGTATCAAAGGAGTTCGGTTCTACCGCGAAATCTGATCTTTTCTATGTGAAGCAATATTGTTTAGCGTATTGGGTGTGGTTATCAGTACAGGGAGTCTAGTGTTGGTGAGGCGGCCGATGTATCCATACACCAGGACCCTGACTTCTGATTTCCGACTTAATGCATGAAAACATTGATTGCGTGTGTGTTTCAAGTTTTCTTTGTGATTAATTTGTGTCAGATCACCAGGTATACTGTTCTGACCGCGGCGCACGTGTTTCCTTTTCAGGATGGCCCCATGATGGCCGCCAGCTAGGGTTATGAGAGTCGAGCGTGACGACAACCCACCAAGAGATGAGGCCTCGGTGCAGGGGCCCTTTGTCAGTAGTGGCACCAGCGGTAGCTCTACCCGTCGAGCCACCAATACTTCCAGCAGAAGCCGCTGACGATGAACGTCGCCTTAGTGCACTGCATCAGTTCCAGTGCTAGTGACCGCCTAGGTTCCGCGGGGAGACGGACCCCCAGGCATCCGAGGACTGGCTGGAGGCAGTAGTATGAGTTTTCAGGCTAGTGAGGACACCAGCAGACCTCATGGTGATCCTCGCAGCGAGGCTACATCACGCAACAGTGGGCCGATGGTGGAGCTTGATACTCTAGGTGCACGATGAGGCATCTCTTCTCTGGACGGACTTTGAGAGCCTCTTCTGCTCAGAGTTCGTCCCAGTCACCCTCCGTGCGGTGCGCATTCTGGAGCTTCTTCAGCTGCGACAGGGCAGTTTGACGGTCGCCCAGTACTCGGCGAGATTTGCCGATCTCTCGCGCTACTCGACAGACATGGTACAGGACCCATTCTTCTGGGCCCAGACCATTGTGTAGGGATTGAGACATGAGATCAGGGCATCGCTGATCTCCCTCAGCATTCCGACTCAGACATGAGTACTGGAGCGAGCCCTTTTGATCGAGAGCATTCTTGCTGAGTCTACACCAGCGCCGAAACCCACCGCAGGGCGACACGTAGCAGAGTCTTCTGCAGCAGGCAGTCGACGGATGACACATGGGTCCAAGCAGGCCAGACCATCGGGAGGACAACCACATGATACAGGCTCGGAGGTTAGGGGCACACGCAACAGAAACAGTCTTACGAGTGGAAGACAGTGCTATGCATGCGGCGGGTAGGTCCATATGGCTCGTTACTGCCCGACCCGCCATGCAGAGGAGCAGCAGATGGTTGAAGAACCACCTAGGCAGAGGTAGAGGTTCGACCGTGGCGGTCCGTAGGGAGCAGGCGGACGAGGCAGAGGAGCTGGCCGAGCAGTAGGTGGTGGGCGACGCTTTGAGGCTCTACCACCACCACCACCACCAGGAGGTCCACCCCGACCTCAGGGGAGAGCACAGCTTCAGGCAGCTAAAGCTTACGATCATGGAGCTCCGGAAGTGGGTGGACTAGTGCGGGACTAGCTCCAGGCAAAGAGGCCTTTTCCCATAATGCCTCTAGCTTCATAGTTTGTGTTTCCTTGTGTCCTTGTACTTTGAGTTGAAGTAATAAAAGACACTTGCATTGGTGACATTTTCTTTCTTGTCTTTTGTTTGTTTTTACTAAGAGGTGCCGGTTAAAAACTGTTGACTTGACCCTCACTTGCGAGATTTTGACTGGAGGAGACCTAGTGACCACACACTGATGCCGATAGTGTGACTCAACCCTTGGAGGAGAGAGTAACAGTTGGACCTCTTGGTAGCAGCGTCGAGGCCTTACGACGTCATCCATGCTATGAATTAACTAATCATGACGGGATTGACTGTATTAGGCAAGGAACGTGGTTCATCTAGGGGATGAGACCAGATTTCACTTTTCGGAAAAGGAGAAATCTTTGTAGCTTTGCAGAATGTTAAGGAGGAAGGGGAAACCCTTCGTGTGGTTAGTCAGATGTTTGCAGAGCTTCCATGAGCTGAGACAGAGATTGACCAGCACCCCTATCTTGAGGATGCCTGAGGTGGGAGTAGGGTACGTAGTCTACTGCGATGCATCAGGGACCTGGCTCGGATGTGTCCTGATGCAGGAGTAGGCAGTGATCGCCTATAGATCACGTCAGATGAGGCCACATGAGCAGAACTATGCTACCCATGACCTGGAGTTAGCAGTAGTGGTCTTCGCTCTGAAAACATGGTGACACTATCTGATGAACGAGCGCTTTATAGTCTTTTCTGACCATCAGAGTCTCAGATACATCTTCTCTCAGAAGGATCTGAATCTGAGACAGCGGCAATGGCTTGAGTTCCCCCAGGACTATGACTTTGAAATAGTCTATACTCCTGGAAAGGGGAACGTGGTAGCCAATGCCCTCAGCAGGAGGACGGGCATTCAGCTACTTGAGGAGGCGACAGAGCAGCTAGACTCTTTGCAGATATCCTTCGTGGATAGAGATGGATCAGCCTTCCATCAGTCTCTCACAGTCACTCCTCCACTACTGCAGCGGGTTAGAGAGGCACAGCGTGGGGACACTGAATGTGAGACGCGGCATGCACAGATATCCTCAGGACATGCACCTGATGGTTTCTCCTTTGGAGCAGAGCACGACATCCTTTTCTGAGGACGTACCTTGGTACCAGTCTCTTTATGAGAGGAGGTGCTGAGAGAGTTTCACACTTCTCCTTTGGCGGTATAACCTGGAGTGGAAAAGATGTACCAGGACCTCAGATGACAGCACTGGTGGCCGGGCATGAAGAAGGCTGTGGCAGAGTTCGTTTCACGATGCGTCACCTGCCAGCAGGTGAAGGCTGAGCACCAGGTACCAGCAGGCTTGGTACAGCCCTTGGAGGACCCGGAGTGAAAGTGGGACGGGATATCTATGGACTTCATGACTGGACTTCCACACACTTCCAGAGGTCACGACTCCATTTGGGTGGTTTTCGACCAACTCACCAAGTTGGCTCACTTCCTACCCTTCAGAGAGGAGGGCTCAGTGGAGAGCTTGGGACGACTTTACGTTCCGGAGATTGTGCGGCTTCACGGTGTGTCGTCATCTATAGTCTCCGATCGAGATACTCGCTTTACTTCCTGGCTTTGGAAGGGGTTGCAGAAGGCGTTCGGGACGCAGCTACGTCTGAGCACAGCCTTTCACACTCAGACGGATGGTCAGACGGAGAGGACCATTCAGACTCTCGAGGACATGCTCCGCGCATGTGTCCTCGACTTTGGTCGCAACTGGGAGGACCACCTACCCTTAGTGGAGTTCGCGTACAACAACAGCTACCACTCCACCATCGGGATGGCACCATACGAGGCGTTGTACTACCGACCTTGTAGATCTTTTTTATGCTGGACAGACCCTGGGGAGTCAGCACTTGTGGGACCGAAGATGGTCCAGGCCACAACAAAGAAGGTCCAGGTCATCCAGGAGCGGATGTGGACAACTCAGAGCCGACAGATGTCTTATGCTGACAGGAGGCGGAGGCCACTAGAGTTCGAGGATGGCGACCACGTCTTTTTGCATGTCTCACCTTGACGTGGATTACGGAGATTTGGCCGAGGCATCAAGTGGTCTCCACGCTTCATCGGACCATTCCAGGTCCTCAGCAGGATTGACGAGGTGGCTTATCGCCTGACTCTACCACCTCAATTGCACCGGGTGCACGACATCTTCCACGTATCTCAGCTGAGGAGATACGTGCACGACCTGATGCATATCATTGACCATTGGGAGCTAGACGTTGATGATGGGGCGACTTTTGTGGAGGTCCCGGTGGAGATCGAGGATCGACAGGAGCGGGTCCTATGTGGACGGTCGATTCCTCTAGTGCGCATCAGATGGCAACACGGGAACCTCCAGGACAACACTTAGGAGTGGGAGGCTCAGATGCATTCTCAGTATCCTCATTTGTTTCCCTAGTTATGATGTATCTTTATGGGGATGTAAAGCCCTGAGGTGGGAGTAATGTAAAGACCTGTAAAATTCAAGGGAAATTTTTTCTTAATTTTCTTTGGAATTTTACAAGAACGCGGTTTCAGATGGCACTTGATTCCGAGGCCCAAAGTTCCCGGAATTTCTATCCGAAGTTTAGCTCGGGTACGTTCAGTGAACGAACGAGCAGGAATTTCTAACTTTTGAACGGGTACCCGGAATCAAATTCTGAGGGCACCGATGGAACCGCAGCGCCGGTAATTGCTTAGGAACACCTGTTCCGGAGTTGCGTTTTCACGAGGGTTGATGATAAAAATTGTGGAAGTTTATTTTATAATTATTCTACTATTTTTTATTATTTTTACTCTAAGTGTTTAGTTCTTGATGGATGTTGGGTAACCACGCAACCTCCCTGGGGAGGTTATGAGGGTGGTGGGGCCACACGAACCCCATCCCTTCATATCCTCTAACCCCTCTCAACTCCCATTAAATTTTGATAACTTAACTTTATTAAACTTATGGAATTAATCTGGTAAGTTTAATGTGAGTTTTTGAAATTCAAACTCTTGAATTTCAAAAGGCTTGTTGTGTTAATAAAATAAGAAAGGAGCTTATTTTATTTTGTTGTTAGAGGTTTTTAGTTGAGAGGTTTTGGGAAGCGTGAAGATCTTCTTCCTCTCCAACGAAGAACATCTTCGACGAAGAACGTGAAGAACACCTCAGACTCCGATGAAGAACACCATTCTTCAACGAAGGACATCTCCGCCGAAGAACGCGGAGAACTTCTGCAACGACATTTATTCTTTCGGACGCACCTTGAGGACAACAGAATCGAAGTTCGTTTTCCGCGACGCCCGACCTCCACGATGCTCGTCTTCCGCGTCTCGTTGACGTGCATCATTCTTGAAACCGATGTAGGGGTTTTATTTTATTTAATTATTTTCGTTCATCATTCTAGTTTTTCGATCTTTATGGATATTCGACTAAATGTAATCATTTAACAAGAGGGGGATGGACCACACAAACATGGCTGACCCTCCTCTTTATCCTTGTTTATACTTTTTGGTTTGGAGGGAATGGCGTGGTGTCGTCGCACCACACATAAATCGCACGGCAAGTACTTCGCAGCGCCGTCGCGCCACGCCGCGAATTAATACAAGGACGCGACGCCATCACGCCGCGTCGGAGACATATGAAAATACCGCGGCCGGTACCCGGGCCGCGACAGAGGGGCGTGGCGCGGTCGCGTCGTGCCAGAAGACAAGGGCCGTGGCCGGTTCCGGGCCGCGACGGAGCAGGGTGACCGGCAGCCGGTACCGGGCTGCCGGCATCGGAGCTGGAAGGGGACCGGCCATCGCTGGTCCCGTTGAGCAGGAACCGGCCGGCCGGACAGGTAGAAGCCGGGGGAATTGAATCCCCCGACAGGCCATCAAAGCTTCCCCAATTAAGGGGCCACGGTTACATGAAACCGGGGGGGGGGGCAACCCCCCCCCCCCCCCCCCCCCCCCGCGCGAGCGAAAACGGATCGGCCGTTTTGGCCGAGCACCGAGCAGCGCGCGGGTCGCCGGGACGGGCCGCGCCGCGCCTACCGGGCCGGGTTGACCCGGACCCAGGTCGGGTCGACCCAGTTCGGGCCAACCCAGGGGGTCTGGGGTCGGGTCGGTCTGGGCCCGAAACCCCCGTTTTCGGACCGTTTGGGTTCAATTTCCCATAACTCGGGCTACAGACCTCCGATCGACGCGCCGTCAGCGGCGAAACGATCCTTGGAACAATACGGTCGTTTCGGTATATCTCACTCAATGTTTCGGATTACATTGAGTTCGGCCGGGTTGGTTCGTACATGAAACCAACCGGGACCTCGGAGCAGAAACACTCATATCTTGAGCTACGGACGTCCGATTGACGTGTCGTCGACATTGTTGGTTTCCTCATAGTGAGGGGGTTCTTTTGGCTTACTCCGCCCGAGGTTTGGATGCAGGTGGAGTACGGTCGGGTTGTTTTTGCCTTAAAACCCAACTGGGCCCCTGGGACGAAAAATCCAATAACTCTCAGACCGGGCGTCCGATTGACGCACCGTCTGCGACGTTGAGTTCCTGTTGACGATACCGAACTTTTGGATACATCAACTCTGGACTATGTGTCAGTTGATTTATCAGCCTCTCAGCTCATGGAGCGGACCCTCCCGAACGAGCTTGCTGTATGCGGGAACCCTAGAGCTGGCTGCGACTGCTACTGTGACTGCGACGACGACTGTGCAGAGATCCTCAGTAGATTCGACGACGATGACTACAGCACTCAGCGATCCTGTGTGGATCAGTGCTACCGATCTTATGTGGGTCTGATCCTGTGTGGGTCAGCGCCCAGTGGTTCTGTGTGAGCCAGCGCCTACAGATCCTGTGTGGGTCCGATCCTATGTGGGTCATTGCGGGGGTTAGTTTTCTACCGATCCTGTGTGGGTCATTGCAGGGGTTAGTACCTATCGATCCTTTGTGGGTCCGATGACTTAGATGGATCAGTGATCATCTCTATCATCTTTCGATGAAGTATACCTCTGTGAGCTGAATCCTGTTTGCTTTCCTGTGTGGATTGTGTTGTGTTGTCCTGTGTGGATTACGTTTTGCTTCCTGTGTGGAATTCGTTTGCTTTCCTGTGTGGACTGGGTTGTACTTGGGTTCGGATGTTGGAGCCGAATTGGAATTGATGACTTAGGTATATGTATGGGCATATACCTAAGTAGTGTCGGATGTTACTTCGTGATTGTATCTTTCCTTTCTGGTTTATCCTTTGTGGATTTTGGGAGACCTTCGGGGGTTTCAGGGTCCCTACTGAGTAACTTATACTCACCCCTGAACGGGCTATGCCCGCACTACGTTGTGTTGGTTGCAGACTACGGACAGCGCTGATCGTGGTGGAGGCTTGCGGAGCAGAACGGTACTTGGAGGTGGACCACTGGGTGGGACGTACTCGGAGCGGTAGGCCGGACCCGAGGAGTAGTGGAGGATTTTCTGTACCCACCTTTCATATGGGATTCGCAGTGTATAGCTCATCATTGCGGCTTTACCTTTCAGTTGAGGTTTTCCCTTTAGAGTTGTACTTTACTTTCAGTTTGGGTTTGTATACTGGCCCACTTACTTTCCGCACTTACAGTTGTACTCTGTTTTTACTTAGTGTTTACTTCTACTTCTTTCTTGCTCTGTGGTGTTTGTTTACTTTACCAAGGCGATGCCTTCCTTTTTTTCCGGGATTTACGCCTTGGTGCTAGTCGCCATCCCCTGGCCTATGGAAGGCGGGCTTGGGGTAGTCATGACACAGGCCCCGAGGATGGGTCGTGACAATTTCTCTCCAAGCCAACCTTCTCCCCTGAGAGCCATTACATCCCTCTCCCCCAAGAACCCCTACACCAAACCCTCACCACCACTATATTACCCCCTCATATATGATCTAGTTTCCCCTGAGACTCCCCCAAATCCCTTGGCAATGATCTTCTTTCTGCTAAGCCTCATGAGCCCAAGATCTCATCGGCTCTCCATTTTACCCTTATCCCCCAAACCCACACCCCCACCCTTTCTATCACTTTGGATCCCCTAAACCTCTCCACCATTGTCTTTTTGGTTTCCCCCACCCCTCCTTCAATCCCTCATCCTTATTATCACCACCTGAAGTCTCTTCTCCCATGGAAATCATCATGAGGAGGTCATTTAGAGATATAATATTGTAATAACATAGATTACTACCATGAAAATAGTTAGAGAAGATTAAATTTGGTGAATATAAGGTATGCATTGGGAGTTTCTTCTTGGGTTTTTAATCCTCATGTTCCAATGGTGTTTACCTAAATCAACTCCCTTGATAGTTGTAAGAGATTATATATTGGGTTAAATCTATCTTCTTCATGAGGCCTCAAAGTATAGTCTACAATAAAATTTTTAGGTGTCCCCCATATTCCTCTCATATATAATGACTATTAAAATTCAAATGTTATAGGGTCAAGAGAACCACATGAAACCAAAACCTTTTGTTTTAGTATTGTTTTTACCATGTATTAGACTATGTTTATCACTCTATTAGAATGTATTTTTTAATGGACTCTACCATATCTCATATATATTTTTTGTTTTCCTATACGTATGAATTGGTTGATAAATAATAAATATATTATGCTACATTTGAAGTTCTACTAGTATGAATTAGACATTTCAGATGATATCTCTTATCCATTGTTTTGTTTTCAACTAGTATGAAAACATGACTGATTTTCTATCTCTTATATAATTGTTTTCAAATAATAGTTATAATTATTTTCTTTATATTCCATCTCTTATACATTGTTTAGTTTATCATTAATATAAATTAGTTTTCCTGAATTTCACCTATTTTAATTTTCTTGGATTACAATTAGTATATTCTATATATTGGTCATTAAATAACATATGCATTTTTTATATTATAATTAATACGCCTCAGTGGTCAGTCATATAATGCTTTGGGCATTGTTTATATTTCTAATAGAAATTTTTAATTTTCAGTTATTCCATAACTTATACTTAGCATGAACCTAATACAACAGATAAAATATAATTTTATACTTTAATGGTTTTAAAATGGTTTAATTACATTACATAGAACTATGTCACATGATGAGTGGTTGGTAAAATTTTATGTAGATTTTATAATAATAATTAACTATTGAAAGGGGTGTTTGTCATCAGTTTTTTCATTTAAATGCGGGTGTGTTGTTTTAGAGTCATGCTTTTGGAGTTGAAGGTTGTAGACATTTAATCTTTTTTTAAATGGGTTTGAGACCATAATTATCATTGTGGATTGAAATGTTTAAAAAAGTTGAAAATATGGTCTTGAGAAATTGGTACTTAACACCAGTTGACTTGCATTAAAGAGGAGTGTCTTACTATCAAATTTCATTTTATGGAAGTAGTTAAATTTATAAATTTGTTTTAAATGTGTGGTTTTATAAATGATTTTCATATAACATTTGAAATGTTTTTCTTAATGATGGTAAAAAATTTCCCTTGCTTCTATTTTACATAATACCATCCATGATTGATTTTACTTATTTTACATTAACATTTTTAGTAATTATATGACTCTTCTTTAACTACTTGGGTTGTGTATTTTTTACAACCATTTATCTATTTTCTTACATAGTAATAATTAAGTTTTATACTATTTATTAATAATGTTAATGTACAATGTGACATATATATGGATAGAAAGTTTATCACATTACTGAGGAACACACCTCAGTATGCTAAGGGTTTGGAGTTTTATTCAATTTTTTATATTTTGAAGCTATTTTTTTGGGATAATAAAGGACGTTTGAAGAGACATGAAGTTTAAGAACACTTGACATTGAAAAAATTACCTTTTCAATATTTTGTCAGATTTTTCATAGATAATTGAACATTACAGAATGTTTTAGCACTGATGTCAATCAATATAATGACAACCATCTTCATCAAAAAAGGAGAATGAAAAGGAAAACACTATAAACAATGATTTAGATATTTCATGAAAACAATATAAACATCAAAACATATCAGAACAAACTAGTAGAGGGTGCTATAAATACTAACTTGACTAGTGATTTTTTTGGACTATTGGACAATCAAATCAAGATTATAACATTTAATGTTATACTCTTATTGATTATGTGGATAATAATTTATAATAGAACTTCACTAAGAATAACATTTCATCTCTTTATTTAGATGATGATGAAAATAAAATATTGTATGGTGAATGTTCAAACTATTCAAAAATTACTTTTCTGTTGATTTTATACAATATCAAATGCCTATGCAGAATTTAAAATAAGGTTATGTTAATAAAATTAGAATTTTTGTATGATGAATTTCATATAGGTAGATCCTTCAGTCTATTTATGATATGAAATTTTTTTCTAACAAGACTAGTATTAATTATAGAAAAATACATTCTTTCCCCAATGATTTTGTGATTTATTGGGAAGACGATTCAAGAATACATGATTGAAAAAATGATGATTTTATAGATGACTATGAATGGGTTTTGTTGGAATTTTGAATCAACATACCTTTATAATGAATAAAAAAAAAACTGATGTTTTTTAACTTCCTCCCTTTAAAGCCTCGATGGTAATACAATTAAAGTAATAAAAAACTATAAATCACATGAGGTAGAATTATATAGTTAATAAAAATGATGGGTAAATGTGATATCCAAGAGATTCATAAGAATTGAATGAATTTGATTCAATACATCTAGATTTCCCATTTCATTTTATGAATTATAGATTGGGGTTGGCTACTAATTGATTCCACACATTTGGGAGTTTTTGCACCAGTTATTGCCTTTGGTTTGTTGTTTTGATCACTTACAATCTACTTCAGTGAATGTGTATGCAACCAATTCCTTTTATAGTTTTGATAATTATTCCAGAATTTTTTTCTAGAGATGATATTGATGTATAAATGATTCCTCTAATTGAATAATTATAGGATTTATGGAGCAATAGAGTTGACACATATGATACATCTTCTAGAGAAACATTCCAAATAAAGACTTCTAAAATGTGAAATATTAGAGACTTCCATTGACATGGGAACTTATCCAGTTGGAAAACATAAAAAGGTTTGACTTTTCCTATTTGTATATTTGATTTTTAGCCAGGTTGACCTCCTTAGAGTAAAACATTATTCTTCTTGTTTCATCAAATATTTATCGAAGAATCTCATAAATTTTGGTTTAACAAGTAAAAATTCAATGGATATCTTGATCATAGAAATATTCCAATGTTTTTTAAGGGTTTTAAAATTTTGGTATCCCATGGGAATTTTGAAACAAAATTTCGGAAGGGAATCATTTTAATGATAGTGGTAAATGAGATTGAATTGCACCATCATGTAAAATTGTAATGCAACAATGGAATAAAAAACATATGTTCTTCATAATTATATATTGGGAATTTAATTTATTGTGGAATATTTTTGTAGTTATGCCTATTGTGAATATTTTTTTTAAAAAATATGAAATTCAAATTTCATAATGAGCATTGAAAATCGAAGGACCATCTCAATGCTCAGAATGACATAGAAAAAATGAAAATAAATCAAGATCTCTAGCTAGTTGAGAATGGAAAGTATTATATAAAAAAATTCAATGCAAATAGGGATAACAATACATTTCATTGAATTATAAAAAATTTTATGGAATTTGATTGGTATTAATGTGACATATAATGGCATGTAGATTTTTAGAATTGTAGGTTACAGGGATTGAAATGTCTGGATTCAGATATTTAGTTACAATTGTTACTAACCTTGTCATTGTATAATTTATTACCTGAAAAGATTACAATATTTTTACTACCATTTTTAACTTTCCTCAGACACCTATTTAAGAGAATTATAAAACCACATGATCTTGAAAACTTTAGGGTTGTATTTGTGTTAAAACATTGTGCATTGAAGATGATCTTCACTCTGTCATTTTTTACAATCATGAAGCATTTAAATGTTCATTTTTTCAAGGAAACTAAATTTGGAATCCCTATACATCATTGATGGGTGTATCCAATTGAGAGGTACATTATTTTTATGTTTTATATATTAAGTAAAAATTCATGGAACTTCATTAAATATATAATTATGTATTTTTTTTTCAAAGATACCTTTTTTGTTTGAAATAAAAAATGAAACAAAATCTCAACCTAAATAAACTATTTATAAAGGCTATGAAGCATATATTTTAAAAGATTTTATTCAAGATATTTGGATGATATTGATACAAGATTGAATCAAGTTTGACATGTTGACTACACATGGACTTAGTATCAACTATATGGAAAACCAAAAGTATTTCCTACTATTGGATGATCAGTTGGGAGAATAAAAAATGCTCAAATCATAGAAATGGAATTATTACACGCACATAACTATGTGTTTTTGAATAGTAAAATTGAAAATATTTTTATTGAAAAAAATAAGGACAAAAACAAAGAGACGAACAAGAATCTGAATATGAAATGAGAATGATATAACAAAAGACGTTAATAAAGCGTTATAGAATGGTTTTCACATCCTGTATGTTCATGAATATTGGAATCAATAATGATATTTGGATGAGACATATTTTTTAAATCTAATAATGTATATTACTTCTTTTAGATCATGAATATTATTACATAGTATGAATATTCATATGATTCGATTTTTTAGCTAGAGGTCCCCTAACACATGCTATAAATTTGATGATAACAATGTCAATGGATTCAAATATCATACATTTGACTAGGAAGAGGGTTAAAAAATAAGTAATAGTGTAATAATTATAGTTTCCAAATTGGTATACTAGGAAAAATGCCTAATATTATCGAATTAACCTAACATAGTGATTTTTTAATTGTTTTCCTCAAATACAAGTGGGTGAATATTACTTGGTGTATTGAAATATATTCCATTACATTTGATTAGGTCAACTTCTATTTCTTGATTGATTTCAGTGACCAAGAATTTCATGATCAATATATCTTCTAATCATAAGAAAAAAATGTAATATTATGTGGAACATGCCATGGATGAAGGCTGGAGTGTAGATTTTACCCTAAAACAAAGAGACTTTTATGATGGACTAAATAATTTTTTCTGCAGTCATCCATTAATATATCAACCATTTACGCTATATGTGAATTAATTAATTATCTTAGATATGTATTTTTCATGTTTACATACTATGAATCTGTTATCATTTCTTTTTTTGTGTGTTTTTTTGAAATATATGTTATGAAGTTAAATTTATTTGACTAGAAATAATTAATACCAAGGAATAAGAATTTCATTGATCATAGCAGACTCCTAGTTGGCATTCCTTCAACCACACTGACATATGATGATCCACTGAACTCCATCCCTATATCATCTGAGACACCCTTCGTCTTCCCCCTTTAGTATCTCCCATACCCTCTATTCATTCAGTGTCTATTACACCCTATTTCTCTATGCTATCAGTATCTAAGATAGTTCCACCCCACTCAACATGTTTAGTAGAAAGTGAACAAATTTTCACTCGATTTTCCTCAAGAGAATATTAGAGGGTGACTGTTGTAGGAATAAATTTTAATTTGAATAAAGTTATTAAATTGTTTATAATACTAACTATTTTCTATAAAATATGAAAAAGGATTTCACTAAGAGAAATAAGAAGAGTTTAGATGTTTGGAATGTGAATTAATTCGTGATAGTTGTCCCATTTGACTGTCATACAGTCCCCATGGATGATACCACAAGATATTTAGCTAGATTCTATGTCAACTAAAAGTAGAGTCAGTTACCCTTCTAATTCCCTATGATGATTAGAATCATGGGCCTCAATCTTAGAAAAAATGAATTATTTTTTTACCATATAATGGTAATTTTATCACATCATGGGTAATTTAATGTCATTATGTTATTAAAATCAAATATTTAATAAAGAATATATTTTTACAGATGTTTTTTCACATTACTATTGATGATTTTATCATATTAATGTGGATGTTGAAAAAATTGGGAAATAAATGGAATGATTTTAAATGGAAAATATATAATTAATTCAATGATACATAATTTTCCATTCAATAAAAGTATGATAAGGTACCCTAAGGGATTCTTAGAGAGTAGTTGAATGTGTTTGTTGATAGTCATCTTCATGAGAAGCACATTGTATTGAAATATATATTATTATATTAATCTAATTTTACATATGTACATACATATGACCAGGATATTACATTGTGTACATTACTACTAAATTACATGTTATATAGTTCAGGGTGTTTCAAGTGAAAATGCATCAAGTCGACCTATTAAAATAACACCCCACCCACCACCAGGTTAAACAGTTTTCTAGAAAGATATAAAATCTTGTAATATTTTTATGAGTTTAAAAGTTTATAAGAAAATATTTTCTATTTCATATATTAAATTATTTACGTATATTTATTTAATGTATTCAATGTTTTAAGGTAACAAATATTCCAAAAAGCACATTGGTTGGATGTTCATACAAAATCCAATGGTAGTTATGTAAATCAGCCCGCCAAAGAATTTGGGGTTTGGATTCCATTTTAATTGTAATTAATTAATGTTAGTAGTTGATATATTAATATTTATTGCTTGAAATATGAATTATATTTGATTTATTTTTGAAAATAAACAAACTATGGGATGAAAATCCCATGCAGTCCTTCTCAATCTTCCAAGTTGATCTAGTTGGTGTATTAATTGGGAAGGATAATCTTGGTCGTGTGCACTAGGTTGGTTTGATACTATTACCATATGAGGACTTTGGAAGTCCTCTAGGGATTACAAAAACATCTACACCTAGTTTTAGTTACTACCTACCTTGAGATGCTTATAGAGTGTTTTTTTCAATGTCCAAACACAAATTCAAAAACCTGGGGTTCATATAAAGATGCAAGATGAAAAGGTCATTATTATGCAAAATTCATTAACTTAATTATATCAGAACATGATTAAATCTATCCCTAGTTATATTTCATTGATGGATGGTAGTGAGTAGTTAAATAAAACAACTTAATAATCATTAAGAATAATTTTTTATTGGTTTTATGTTTAAAATTAAATATAAAACACTATTTAATTTTCAACATAATATTCATGATAGTGCTAGTACTAGGGAGTGGAGATGGATATGAAGAGGGTGTGAATCAAAGTTCACCAGTTACTGATTAGGGTTAACATTGGATTCAGAGAGGATGTGTAACTCAACTTCTGATAGACTAACACTAATATGGTTATTCAAAAACAATTTTTTTCTTTCTGGTAGGGATATTTGTATTTCCCATACATTGGATGGAAATATATATTTGTGGATCATTTTCATGGAGATATGTGAATGGAATTCATGGTTCTCTCCCACACTTTTTGTCCTGTATGGTGGAGGTGTCCCTGAGAATGTGAAAAGTAGAACCCTGAGATCATGGGTGATGTTGTGTTTTAAAGTGGCCACTTCTAAATCTGTATGTAGATATTATGAATCACAATAAATAGGGTATGTTTGATTTCCAGTTCGATTCAACATGGATATATGGAATGAATGAAGTGCCTATATTGAGTCCCATCTACCTCAACTTCCCATCATAGGGGTGACATCTCACATAATCATGAGTCTGTGAAAGTGGTTCAAACTCATGAAGTTCCTTTTCTTGTGGTTTTCATGTCATCAAAAAAGAGTCTCGTGACAGTCTCAACCATCACACCAAGGACCCATGGGATGTGTTTTCATACCAAGAAAACCATGTCCAAGGTAAATTGTGAGTATCTCAAGAAAAATGATATTCCAACATCGTAAGATCAGAGTCCTGCGTGTTGTGTCATATGGGATTTTAATGATTCAGTTATCACACTATTGAATAGAAGATCCATCATGGGGATATATGAATGACCGCGAATGGTGAAAACCAAGGCTATCCACGTGGAATAAAACCCTTCTTGGTGAAGTCAAAGAACCATTAAGGTATCATGTGATCACGTGAACCCCTTACATGAATCATGAATTGTATGATGCTTAGTTCATCATGTGATTTCATGGTCTTCAAAAGACCATGCAGTGGGTTCTTGCAATCTTCTGAGGTGGGTGGTTCTTTGTGGATGGTCACCATTTATCTCTTTTCCACCATCTTCCTCATTTTATTGATATCTTCATCCTCCGTTATGTGTCTTTTTTTCTTGATGGGATCATATTTATCTAGGACATAGGAGGCCAAAGGTGGTGACGCTTTGTATGGGATGAACATTGAATGCACCATCGAGGTGGTGGAGGTCTTATCACATGATCATTTCATCTGATCATGAGATGCTTTTGTGCCTTTCTCTGGTGTCACCTGATTTATAAAAATCCAAATTGATTCAGATGAAAAATACATCAGAGGAATGAGTGTTCATGGTCAAGGAACTTATTGCAATGTACTTAGTTCTTGTCTTCAATTTAGTCACATGATCAAAGGATCCTCATGAAAAAATTACCCAATGTTGGAAGGGTATCCTATTGTATATCACTAGTATTATCTATTTGATCTTGCGACCAATTTTTTTTTGGTTGTCTAGGTCCTGTGTGGATATTAGTGAATGATCAGAGGGACAATGATGTTGATCACAGATCAATCATGCGAACAACAACTTCAAGTTTCCATCTCAAATTGGTTGGTATAGATGGTTGATGTTTGTTGTACCATGCAGCATTGGATCAGCTGAGTATGAATTCACGAGGTGTAGGAAGATTTCAGTTTGAGTTCATGACATGCGAGATTAGAGAGAACGGTTGGGTTTTGAGGAGGGCATGATCGGACGATGAAAATAGTTTGGTGGCATGAAAGGATGGTCCAAATTTGGTCTATGTAAAAAAATGTCACCCCAAATAGAGTTATGTTTTGTTCCAAAATCTGGTATATAATCTACTCTGCAAATTTCCCTCAATTAATATGGAAATGTGGTTAGCACCCATTCCACTTGCATCACTTCCACCCTTGGGCTTAATCCAACCAAGATTATGGATCTGGCTATGCATTCCCCTAGGCTCACAAACCAGGGGTCCAACATGACCCTCTCACGTGTCGTATGTGAAATACTCCCATACCTAGTTGTCGGATAGCCCACAAAAATTTCCATTGGGCATCATTGACCCCACATCCCACATGTTCTTGTGGCTGAGTTAGCCTGGATGGTTATTTTCTAGCCTTGTTTTCTATCCAAGGTAATAATAAATACCCTCAAATATTAAGAATAAAATTATATGTAGAATATAAAGTTCCAACAATTTTATCTATTCTATATCCAATCCCACTATTTAAGGATTCCAGGAAAGATAAATTTTATTTCTATATAATCATCAAGGTTATAAAATATTCAATGAAGAAGTGTTAGACGCATATATATGGGTGCCAAAATCAAAACCATATCACTGCATCAATCTATTATTTTTTAATGTTTGAGGAACTAGGAAGGAGAGTGACTTCCCATTATTGATTTTTTTTTATTTTTGAAAATCCCATTTCCACTCACTTATAAATTGGAACATCCTCTCATCCAATTTACAGACATAAAATTGAAGTGTTCTCAAGTATACCTACCTAAATCATATAATATAATCCCTCCCCATGTTATGGAAAACATTTATTGAAGATAAACCCAATTTTGGAAGGCTTTAGGTTTAATCCAAATGAGGTGGTTCGAAGAAGAGGTATCATTCTTAACCGAAGCATTATTTTCTTATCTATCCTATAGAAAATATTAATAAAGAATTATGATATAACAACCTCAGTATATAACATATAATTAAATTTTATTAAGTTAATATCATAATCTATATCCATCTTATCATCCATTAAATGGGAAACAAAACTATCGTTCGTGGGTATGGCAGACTATCGACTCCTGAACAGATAGAATCTAATTTCCATCATTTCCTCTCATAGATTATTAATAATATTTATTTATTTTATATATATTATATTATTAAATTATCAATATTTATATAAATTTTACATATTGTATACTTTTTTACATTAGCATCTATGAAAAAATGATAACTTCCTTCAAGTGCACAACTGGTTAATACCTCACGAAGCGATGGGATGTGTTTTTAAATACTGCATAAAATGGATGGTACATGAAGAATATTAAATAAATAATATTATATTAATTATATAATTATCATTTATTCAAAACTAAAATATGTCTAAACATCATTTAATCATGGTTGAAAAAATGGGAATGTCACACAAGCATACGTATGACCTACTGTCTCCCTGATTGTAAGGTAGTTAATTTTGCATAACCATATTTCATGGTTTTTTATAATATAAATATTATTTATTAAAATTTTAATTATATAATTTTAATTATATAATTTTAATTATTATAGATACTACAGAATAATTTTCCCTTTTACCATGATCAATACATCGATATCATTTTGAATTTTTGAACTGAACATCCTCAAAACACTCGACATATACCTCTCTAATTAAGTATTTAAATATGTTAATAAAAATAATGAATTAAATTGTTTATGTAAAAGGTATTAAACATATAAAAGGTTACTAATAAAAACGAAATTGATATAAGTTCACTATATAGTATATAAATGATATACATTATAATGTCTGGACTAAATGTAAGAGTTTTCATCTCAAAACCTCCCTCTCTAAGACACATGTTTTTTTATATAAATAATTTAATTTAAAATGAATATATAATAAGAAAAAAAGAATATTTTAAGTCATATATTATTATTATTTAATTTATTTTAACTTTAAATTCAAGATCTCCCACTTTCATGTGTTTTTATTACGACATTTCTTAAATCATAAGATATTAATCTAAAACCCCCTTTTTCAGACTGTGTCCATTCTCTCTCTAACTCACTTTCTCTCTATCTTTAAATATATGGAATGATACTAATTTCTGTATATTTATTTCATTCACAAATAATCCTAGATTATATTTTATTCCCATTATGGGTTAATACATGTCTTATAATAATGTCATAAATGCCTTTATTATGAAATTTCATGTGATTATG
This sequence comes from Viscum album, assembly GCA_963277665.1. Lineage (NCBI taxonomy): Eukaryota > Viridiplantae > Streptophyta > Magnoliopsida > Santalales > Viscaceae > Viscum > Viscum album. The sequence goes on along the minus strand of OY728139.1, from coordinate 1,492,771,273 downwards.
ATATGATGTAAGATAATGAAACCCATTTTCTTTCAATTAGTAATTTTAATGATTATGAAATAGGATTGATTTCGTTTTTTGGAACACATAATCATTAAAATGAGATGATTATTATTTTTATATTACACTCTAATTTATTGGGTAAATATTTATTCTTATAAGATATTATGTATTGGATTAGGGAGTATACATAATCCATTGTAAGAATTTATCCACCTTGTGATATTCTCTAGGGAGTGAACCTTGACTCATGTTTATGTTATGTTTTGTGTTGTTGCGATATTTCTCATGTTAACATTATCTTATGATACCATTTTTGATGTTATTCTTCCATGTGATTATTAATGACCCTTATATTTTATGATATCGTATTATACCCTTGAACCACACCTTATGTATACTTATAATGTGTATTCCTTTATTATGATATTTAGCGCATCCATTTATTTTATGTATTCTCCATGGTATAATATATAGTTTCTATAGATAAGATTTATTTAATAGCTCATTATGGAGAATAAAATAAGGGCTTCATGTTTTACGTTTCCTTTTTTATGTATCATGAACCTATTTTTCAAAATACACAAGACCTCCAAATATTTGGGGTTGTACATATTGGTTATTCATGTTTAAAAATCACTTAATAATATGTATAAAAGTCATGCATCAGAATAGTTGATATCAAAATAAATTTTAGTTATTTTTTGGGATTATTACTAGAATAATTTAGTGAGAACCCTATGGGTAAGTATAAGAAAATGACTAGGAATATAAAAATACACTGTAATCTTGGTGAAGCATAGATAAAGTGGGTTCTAAACAAATATACCACTATCTGAATACTAAAAGTTTTAGTCAACTTAAAACAGATGTACATAGAGTTAATATGTAACTTCCTAACATGTATTACAGTAAAATGGTGTCCTATCTAGTTGGTTATGAGGGCTCAAGAATGCCTCCCCATATGCCAGAGGTTTCCAACTACAACATGGTCCATGGATGTGACAATGGGGAGACTATGACCTTATATTAGGGTAAGAAAATAGTGGGAATCTCTGTGTTTCATAAAAATAATTAAATAAATAGAGTAAAACTGAATACATTTAGAAAAAATTGAATGTTTTGAAATATCAAATGACAAATATCTAAAATACCAAATAGTTATTTCATACATATAATAATCATCACACAATTGGCTGACCATAAAAGATACAGGAATACAAAAACAAACTAAAATATAAGTACAGGGCTCTACCACTAGCTCCAAGCTAGAACAGATACCCAGTCTCCGGACACTGTCGATCTACATCATCCTGATCATAAGAACCCACACGAGCTACTTTCATGAAAATGAAACTTATTCCCTCACCCTTATCCAATATGAAACTATATCCAATCATAAAATCGGACGTAATTTCTACACATAAACACAATGGGGTTCATGTTCTTGGGTTTTAAATAATATCAATAGGACACCCCAATGATGAAACTATAAAATTGTATATCATTAGTTAATGAAAAATAAATATGATCATCCAACCCAAGACTCATACAAAAAGATAAATAAAAATAAAAAATTTCAAACTATAGTCAAACGGTGGGTCCTTAATACTGATAAATTGGTAGTGGTGCTATCATCAAAATAAAAATTTGAATTCATACATATATATAGTCTCATACCTATAAATTTATACATATAGATGAATATTCTTGAGTAAGGTGAAAGAATTAACAAAGAAACAAAATAGAATTCGATCCTTGGGTCAGTAGTCCAGATTTCCTAGACATCATATACTAGGGAATTGAGATGGATTTCATGCCACTCAAGCCATGTATCATTAAGTCAATATTTTTGTCCCTAATCTGAATATAAATATTCCAAATATATCCAGTGCTAGGAAATTCTGAGAAATCTATGCCACCGATTTGGGATACTCTTATATACCATCATCTCACCTGTACACACCTCCAATCACTATAAGGATTTTAGGTATGCGAATCCAGACATCCTATAATGATCATGGAGCTATACACCATGATGATCAGGCCAGGTAAATCCAGTCCAATGTATGAGCCCTAGGTCCCAACCCATAGGAGATCTCAACATTGTGACTTAGATAATCCCTATTAGACTCACCCTTATGTTATATATAAAAGGAATACCCTCTTGACCAAAGTACAAGATTTTAATACATTCATTAGAATAGTATCACTATTGAGTCTACCCAACCCTAGGGGGAATCATAGGTGTCTCTTAGAGAGAGAGTAATCATCCACCAAGAACAAGTCACATCAATGTAGTGCATTGTCATGTCCACCACCACGGTCTAGTAGTTGACTAGGGAGAGCATAATCATACCCATCGCTTAGGATAGATTAATAATCCATGAGTATAAAACAATGATATTGAATTCCATGTCCAAAAATGTTATCCAATAAATGATTAAGGAGACCATAATCATCCCTATCCCTTATGAGAGCTTAATATTCCATGAGTATCTTTAGATCTAGGAGAGAATAATCATCCTCATAACATAGAAAACATAGGAGAGCAGAATCGTCCTCATCACTCCGGAGAGAGAAATCAACCCCGAATATCATTACTAGGGACTTCATGCCTATATATTATAATATCAGGCTCAATATCCAGATACTTGGAATCACCTCTCGAAATCCCTATAATAATTATAATAATAACACCTATGATCAATAACCAAATCCCAGGTAGTACATCGGTGTATAGAAATAATATAATAATAATATGTCTCAAAATATAGATCCTAGGAAAGAATATTTGGGAATACCAAAGAGAAAGAAAGACTCCTTGTGTCAGGTTCGATATCCTCCCACTAGGAAGCACCTCTAATGATCATTGTTTCATATGCAGTAAACATGAGAAAGTATATATAAAAGAGTGAGAGTGTCCAAAAGCCTAGACCCACAACTATTTTTTCAAGAACCAAGGATTACCAATTCGACATTGGTTCTAAGGTTACACCCGCTACCATCTCTACCCAAACATGTTGTACAAACTGAGGGTCAGTCAAACATTGAGGCTCCCATTGGGTCCTGTAATTCAATCCCTTTTAGGATTCCTACTTGGTATCCTTAGTAGAAAGGTTAAATGTGGAATCCCACATGGGATCGTCATGGTCCCGGAAAAATAGAATAAATCATACCTAGGATATGTAGCTATAATGGTAAAGGAGGAATCCTATTGGGGATCCTTGAATGGTAAGAAACACTGATGTAACCTACAGGGGATCCTCGATGGTACATACGAAGGGGTATCCTACACAGGTCGCTTACAACACGGTATGAAGGTAGATAAATACTATGTGAGATCCTCAGAATTGAACATGTATAGGACTCTTACAAAGGATTCCCTAGTAAAAATTATAAGAAATGGTATCCCACATGGGATCCTTAGCAATAAGAATAAGATAGGGACATCTTATAAGGGATCCTCTAGGTCAAAAATTATTAGGGTAATTCTACAAGGGATCCACAGAAACAACTAGTCTCTCGACCTCTAGGGTCAAAAGGGTACCTCTCATAAGGGAGGCATCCACAAAGGTATTGATATAAATGTATAAGTAACAAGATATAGTTCATGGATCATCTCAGATCAAATGGTCTCACTATTAGGATATATCTAGATTCAATTTCTTGAGGATAAAACTCTCTATTAAATAAATGTATAAAATTCCACCTAGGATCCGCAAATATATATCACAATTCATAACATAATGATCTAAGTGAAAAATTAATATGAAGGGACTAATATTATTTCCAAATATATATATGGGGAAAAAAGGAATGAAAAACCCAATGTGAGTGTAAAAGGGGGTAGTACACATCGTGTCTCCTGGAGCACTTGACATGTACTCCAAAATCCCTATTTAGGCATGTTGTCTTGCCAGAAATGGCGTGAAAATTACCAAGTACATGGCATATAAGATGGGTACATAGTGCGTAAACCACATGGGTTACTTTACTAGGTCCCTCACATGTCCTGGCCATGTATTATCCTGGATGAGTACCTCTACATGGCATGTGTCCCACCTAGGGTCTGGTCATGTACTCCATATGGCATATGCCCCTAATACAGGAAACCTGGTTGGGTACTCTGCTACATAGCTGAGTACTAGTACACATTTTTTATGAGCCATACATGGAATTTACATGTAAGAGTTTTTATTTCCCAAATAGGAATAAAACATGACATCTGACCCCAAATCCAAACACCGTACACATGAGATTTCTCAAATGAAACCCATTTAATTGCCCCAAAACCCCCATTTTCACCAAAAAATTAGTAGATAAACTCTAAATGATTCGTAATAAAAAATAAGAGGGATTTGAATCATGAAAATAAAAATTCAATGGGTATTTTTGGTGGACACTTAAAAGTAATACATTTGGTTGGAATCCACAGATGCTTCACTTGTTTCTGCGGTCCATGGTTGTTATACAATGATCTGACACGTCCCAAGATCCACAAAGGTACCACTATTACTCTTCCTCCCATTATATATCCCCCTGTATCATTTTCATTATTAACTTTGTGAAGGTGGATCCCAAGACACTTTCCCAATAATCTATATGTGAAAGGAAAAAAGGGAAATAAAAGAAATAATAAGAAAATAAAATAAAAATAAAAAGGGGCCTTACCCATCCCCAGCAGATCCACTGAATTTATGCCTTGTATAGGAAAAACTACCCATTATGGAGTCCACTAGAGATATATTATCTCAATCGTTTTCTTCATTCAAATGATACCATGAAATGAACTTGTGTGATTTATTAAATATTTATTTAACTAAAAATTTAATATTACTAATTCTGCTAATATTTGAATGTTTTGGATTTCCACCAAAATCTTGCCCTATGATATACACCCTATTTAGAAAGAAATAAAATGATTAGAAATATTATTCTATACCATATATTCAGAATAAAATTCCATCATACCCCTTAAAATCATCCAAAATAAAAAATTCAAATTTCTTCTAAAAAATTCAGTCTGGAAAAAACACATCTCATTACAATATCCCCAAAATAGAACTTCACTCCCCTGATAATGTCAATGGTAATACTAGTAGAATTGCTTGTAACATTAGAAACTACACAAGAATCTAACTGGAGTGTCTAATGACTAGTCTCCAAGCATCTACAATATTATCCAATGTAGATGATATTTAATTATAACCTATCTTGTACTCCCCACGATATGAAAACCATTATCATTGTTCTATAAAAAATATCAAACTAGTAATCCCATATAAATTCCAAAATAAAACAAAAAAGGATATTAATTGTAACACCCCGAGCTTCCACGATACGCTTCTCATTCAATAATGCAATAGCTTGCATTGTACGCAAGTTCGAGTTCTAACACACCGCGACTAATCAAAGTAGCTGTTATGAATAGTAATACCCACCTTTTAAAATTATGGAAATCTTATATTTCAATATGGAATTCATTTTTGTATTCATAATATCGAAATTATCCTAAGTTTAATTTTTTGTCATTTTCTGTGAACTTCCATTTTTTTATGAATAGTGAAAAATACATAAAACAACTTTTTTGATAAAAATAATTTATATTTATAAATTATAATATTGAGTGGTTTTAAATTATAATTAGAATATTTTTTTTACCAATTTATCCAATGGTGTTCATTATAATTAATTTCACTTTGAAATTGGACAAAAACAATTGTCAATCTTTTGATATATATTGTTTCTTAAAAACACGCTATTGGTTGTGACAGCAGGAATTAATTATAAAATTAATTAATGAAACTTATATGTTTGCAATTTTTTAAAATAGACATCATTTTTGAATTCAGAATATCAATTATAACTTAGGGTAAAATTTTGGCATTGTTCTGAAAAACTTCAATTTATGATGAATAGTGAAACCACTAAGTGGTAGTTAAAAAAACTGATTTTTCGTTTAAATGAAACATTACGACTTCTGTGATTTGATTTTCAAAAATCCAACATACATGGTTTTAATTAGGCAGTAAAATGTGGTTCAATGGGATTGAAATATTTTTTTGGTGAATAGTAACTGTTATGTTTAATTAATCGCGATTAAAGGTAATTAGTGAAATTTAAGGTAAAAATAGTATTATAAAAATATGGAATGTCCTTTACACTTGTCCTACCCCTATTGGGTGTGTCAGGAACGACCAAGAAAATCCATGGGTCATCTTGGGGACCCCATGGAGCCACTTTGGTAGGAAAATGACATAAAGAACTTTTTATTTAATGTTAAAATGAAAATGTCACAAACAAGATATGTTTTACTAAAACAATTTTTTAATGGGGTTATACAAGTCATATTTTTGACTATAAATATTCATTAGAAAGATAAAAATATTTCCTACATAATGATAGTTTTTTTATTATTTTTAGACATTAAATAAATTAAATTATTTATGACACCATGATGATGCAGCGATTACCTCATTAATTATCAATTTTAATAAAATGGAAGGATAATGTAAAATATAAGCATTACACTTGTCCAAAGCCTATTGGATGAGAATATTTCGAACCATTATCACCTTATCCTCGAATTATATAAGTTTGGGACCTTTATAATCCGAAAATCATTGTATAAAAAAGTAACATTTTATTACTTTCCAAGAGTGCTCCTTCTCTCCTCTTATAAAAGGCCCCCACCACTACCACCTTACTCACACTTTCAAGCCATTTGGATCGGCCAACCTCTGCCCAAATACTCTTCAAACTTCCCACCCTTACTCCTAGAAGCCTCAGTTTGGGCAGAAGTCTTCCAAAGGAAGCCTTTGGCTCAAATCAAAAGAGTTACCCGATTTTAAGGCAATGTCTTTGCTTATGTTATTTTGTTTTATTTTCTTTATCCAACCCCCTAAACGCTTTTTATTAATTTATTTTGTAACAACACAAGTATCCTCAATATACTAGGATATTTTTATAATAAGTATTCGAGCTACACTTACACACACCTACATCTAATGGTTAAAGAACATACTATTTCTGTGGATGGTGAATTTCTGCCTCACGAAACGATGATTGTTCAACACTCATATAATACCTTCAAAGGTGGCCATTAAGATGTCACTCTATTTATACATAATATATAATATGTTTATGTTTTACTTAAGTTTCTTTATTTTTCATTTATGTTATACCTTTATTTTTTCCATTATGGGTAAACGCGATATTTTCATTTTAGGAAGTGCGGACTACCGCCCCCTCAAAGTGATTTGAATCGTTAATGCCATATGTGGGATGTATAAAGGATGGAGTAAATGGTATTATACATTATATTATACTGGAATTATATTATACCTTTATATAATTATAACTTCATTCCATTAAATATGAAATAGAAATGAAAGTAGCGTTCATTCGTACGTACGGCTTACCGTCTCCATGAACAGTGCATTTCATTTCTTACCTCTAAATGTTATGTAATATTATAAATGAATGTATATATTAGCTATATATGATGTATATGATATATAAACCATTAATATAATTATGGATATAATGGATATTTTACCACATGAACAAAGTGTAATTATAAGAAGTTCATTTTTGATTCAAGTACCAAAGATCGAAAAAATGACCGTTATAAACTTAAATAATTACATAATGTTAATAACATGGTAATAAGTGATATAAAAGGAATAATGAACATGAAAAGGGTTTTTAAGTAAATATAAATTAACTCTAGTTTATTATTCAGGAGGTTAAATAATGATCGAGTCAAGTCGGACACAAGGTAAGGGAACTTCTTAACCCAATTTATATTCTTTGGGTTAATCTCCTACTTTCAAATTAGGTCATGATATTATTATGTCCTATCTTGTATTTGTACTTTATTTATGTTTACTTATAGTGAATACACATAATAGATATACTTTATTTAAAAAAATGATCTTTGTAAGGGTCTTCTTCTCAATCTCCTTTCATTGAGGCATATTTTGTTTTATACACAACAATCTTTTATACGGTGTATAAACCCCTTTGACTTTGACTTTTATTCAAAAAGGAATCTTTTTCTACAAAGCATTGTACTAAAAAACAAAAGGAATGTTTTTTGTCTTATGTATGCGGCGACAATGACTTCTCTGCCGCCATGACCATTATTTTTGTTCCGGATTCCTCTACAAGCCATAACTATTTTTTAATGAAAAATAAATAAAAAGTTTTAACTTTATTTTATTTTGGTATTGAAAATGGTTTTGAAAGTGTTTTTATTATATCAATTTGTTGTATTGATATATTGTGATTGAAATGTCGAAATGTTATGTTTTTTTATGCATGTTTTATGTGATACGATTATGTTATGGTTTATTATATGTTTAAACATATTCATATGAGGAATGCATTGGACTTAATAAGTGACGGGTGGAGCCCGCTACAGCTCCTTGATGCATCGGTAGGTCTCATGAGACAAACTAGTGTCTTGGCACGAGGCCTTGACAAAATATTATTTATGGTCTTGGCACGAGGCCTTGGCTACGTGGTTATGATAGTCTGGAATTATTTATTCCATCATTATGAAAGTGGTTATTGATATTGCATGTGATTATTCGGCTAGTAGAATATCCATTTGAGTAAGTAAATGGCATTATTTAATTTAATTTTTTCCATATTATGCTGAAGTTCATGTTTAAAAAGGCTTTTGTTTTAGTTATACATTGACTTAAATGTTAATATTTATTTACGAAAGCTTCCGCAATATTTTTATCCTTACTGAGCATCTGAGCTCACCCCTTTCAATGTTTTAATATTTTCCAGGATGTGAAGAAGTATTTTATGAATGACCTGTAGGGATAGTCCGAAGAGGATATGAGTGTGGACTATGAAGACTTTTTTATTTTAGTTTTTCACTTTATGATGTAATGTAACATTTATGAATCTATCTAGTGTTTCCAAGGCTACAAAACTAATCAGTCTTTCGAGACTTGATCTTTTATGATCATGCCAATGTTACGAAGTAATCCACCGACTCTGGGTAGCTGGGTTCGGGGCGTTACATTAATAACCAAAAAGGATATTCATAACCCTCACACGACCAATGGTGAACTCCCTAAAAGTATGGTGCACTCCCTAACATAAGGAATACCTTATACCACTCCTCGAGAACAACCTCAACAGGTTTACTTCCTCAACCCGGGAGGAACATTGTGAATGGAAAAGGAGTTTTATGTATAACCTATACTATCTCAATATACTCATATTGATATCAAGATAATTAATGATCATCTCTAATAGGTGTACACTATGATTCCAGAAAAATGAGTGTAAAAATATTTCTCCAAGCCACAATCACATCAAACAAGGATAACTTGCCTTCAGGCAACACCTAACACCATGTCTCTCAACAATTCATGTCCAGGTCCAGCCACAATTCAATCATTTCACCTTACCCAATTAAATTTGATGTCTCCTCTAAAATAGAGGAACATTAATCATGTTCATAAGAACTCTTGGTAAACCATTCCCATTTAAATTATTGAAAAACATTAATCATCAGCTCGTACACATCCACTCAATGATTTAAAACATAATAGAACTATGTGCTACTATTATATTACTTTTCCACTCAAATAGTACTCTATAGAGTTGTCCATTATAGGGACAAGATGACCATGCTATATGGATTGTCCGTATAATTAATCTAGAATGTTCTTTTGAACTCATATTCAAAATTAGGAACCAAATATGTTCCATTATTTTTTTCCGAGACAGCCCATCACCTGATGTCATTCAAGTCATGAGGTTATAATAATTCTTTGACCACATTATCAACAGTGGAAGCACTAGTCATCTATGCTGGGCACCAGAACTATATTTCCCATCAAAGCAAGTCATTAAAAAAATCAACCAAGGTGGTTATCAAAGATGAAGGCATAAATATCCCAATATCAGAATAATAGATCACCAACCACGCCTTGATATAAAAGCAAGATTAAAACAATAATCACTTCCTAAAAGGGAATTCATAAGCCTGGGAAAATATTTCACATTGGATATCCTCAGATAAAATAGACATCAAAAAACAAGGGTCCGAGTCAAAATTATGGGATTCTAGGTCCCTTACTTATCCCAACTAATAAAGTCTCACAACTGAGTCATGATGTCTAACCACCTAGCTCAAAAGTTCAATGTTATGAAAATAAGGTAAAGATGACATTGACCTACAAAATTCCAAACTAAACAGAGGTCATATAAAGTTCAAATCCAACTAAAAAATCCTTATAAGGAACTACATCATGGAGTTACTAATACCAATGAAGAAGAGGGACTAAATTGACACACAACGGGTATCCTTATTTGGAAACACCCCCATGAGGTCCATCTCACAAGAAACGTCATAGTATCCATCAACATCGTTCCCAGAAAATAAGACTAGATAACTAAGACTTGCGAAAAAAACCCTATAAGGGGTACAAAATAATGCAATTACATTCAATATTGACATACTTCGGTCGCTTCAACTTCCCTACATGAGGAATGAGTGATAAAAATCACACCAATGCCTCAACATAGATCCAAATAACCTTCCATTATAAAGAAAAATATATGTATGTAGCCCTAATTAAATAGACCTTAGTCATTAGTAAAACCACACACTATACATCCAATATGATTTGAATCATGTGTTCCAAATATGATGCATGAGATGCATCTATCCATTATAGAATAGGATTCAATGATCTACAATAATTCATAACTTCCAAAAAAACATACGGGTCACTCAAGGAAAAAATTAGATTCAACTATAACATCGTAGATCAGAACAGAAATCCCATGCCCCTAGAAACTAGGATAGTAGACTAGAAGAAGTGTTCTCGACACACTAGTCTGATATGCATCACAGTTTCTGACACATTCCTAACACTCGATCTACCATATCCCAAATAATAAAGACATTGAAAATAACAGATCTGATAACAAATTGTAATATCCTGGTATAAATTCCAATAAAATGGTACCCTGTGCTGGTTGGTTATGAGGCTTAAAGCATGAATCGCCTTATGCAAGAGGCTAACAACTAGTATAAATGTTCCTAAGGTGTGACGGCGGGGAGACTATGCCATCATATTATAGAAAAAACAACAGAAATATCTAAATATCATAAAAATCGATAAAAAATAGAGTGTAGAAGTAGTAAGTGAACATAAATAGAACATTATTTAATAAAAAAAATATAGAGAATCACAGGTAGCTATTTCATACATACAAAATAGGTCATCCGCTGGGATGACCATACAAATACTAGAATACAAAAATAAATTGAAATAAAGGTATAGTGTTTTACCACTAACTCGAAGACAAACCACTTATCTAATCTCCAAACAATCTAGAAATACAGTATACTAATCATAAGAACCCATGTGAGCAGCTATTCCCAAACATGAAACTTAGGACCTCATCCCTATCAAGCATGAAACTGTGTTCAACCTAAAAATTAGACATAAGGTCTACATGCACACCAAGGTGCATGTGGAAGGGTGAAAAATAATCTCAGCAGGACATCCCAATGACATATATTTAAAATATGATTCTATAAGTGCATGAAAAAGAAATATTTTCATTCTATCCGAGATTCAACTAAAAAGATAAGTAAAACAAACAAACATGAAACTACAGTCAAACCCCATTATAGTAAGCCCAGTCAATTGGGCATGGTGTTATCATGAATATAAATATTTATATGCATATATATCTAAAGTATCATGCCTTTACATATATAAATAAATACAAGTATTCATGATTATGGTGAAAAAAATAACATAAAAACCAAACAACTTTCAATCCATGGGTTTGTAATCCAAATTTCTTATACCTCCCATGAAAGGGCATTGTGTTGGACATCATTCCACTCAATACATGTATCATTATGTCGATCTCTAGATCTGTAATCCCAATATACATATACCTACATAGACCCGTTCTAGAAATGTCTCTGAGAAATCTATGTAACAATAGGGAGAAACTATTCCTAACACTTTGCTCACTCATAGTCACCCCCAATCACTATAAGGATTCGAGTGAAGTACATCCAGATATCCTTTAATGGTCAATGAGCTAGAATCCATGATACTTAGTCGAGGTAAATACAGTCCAGTGTCTAAGCCCTAGGACCCATTCTATAGGTGGCCTTGAAATTGTGACTTGAAGAATTCATAAGGGGCTCAACCTTAGCCGATATGTAAATGGAATACCCTCTATACCCAAGTATATTTTTGACCAATATTCACAAGAATAGTATCACCTGTGCATCCACCTGAACCTAGGGGGAAACCTAGGCATCACCCGATGAGAGTGTAATCATCATTCGACTATAAGTCACAACAATATTAAAGAGAATAATATCCATCATTAAGATCTAGTAATCAACCAATGAGAGCGTAATAAACCTTATTTCTTAGGAGATCAGAATAATCCAAGAGTATACATCAAATATGTAAAACACCATCTCCAACACCATGATCCAGTAAAAAATTAGTGAGAGAATAATCAAACTTATCCCTCAAGAGTGCGTAATCATCCATGACTATCATTAATCGAGGAGAGCATAATCATCCCCATCACATATCATCAAGTTAAGAGAATAGTAATCCTCATCTCTTGAGAGAGCATAATTATCCACAAGTATCATTATTAGTGACTTCATGATCCTATATCATAATCTTTGGATCAACAGCCGGATACCAGGAAGCACCTATATAAATAAAAATAATAAAAATAATAATAACATACAATATCAGTGGCTAGATACTAGGTAGTACATCTCAGTATACAAATAATTAAACAATAACATGGATCAGAATCTAGATCCCAGCATTGAATGTCTGGTCATACCAAAGAGAATGAAGGAGACCTCATGTCAAGCTAAAAATCCACAAACCAAAAATCCCCTATACTGATCATCACTACATCAACAATAAACATGTTAAATTTTTAATAGAAGAGTGAAGGTGTCCAAATTCCTAAACCCACCACTATTTCAAAAAACCACATGGGATTACCAATGTGTAACATGTTCTAAGATGACTCGTACTACCATATATACCCAAACTCGGCAATCCAACTCAAGGTCAATCAAATATCAGGGAACCCACAGGGTCCCTTAAGTTAAAAACCTAAGGGGAATACTACTTAGGACCGTCAATATAAAAGGTAAAGTAGGATTCCTACATGGGATCCTCATGGTCCATGTATTGGTGAAGGAATCCTACTTGTAATCCTTATATGTGAAGGTTAAAGGACGAATGATAGAGGGTATTGTTGAACATTAATCAATACTGAGGAATCATACATGGAATCCTTGATGGTACATATGATGGGGAATCTTACAAGGGACCCTCAAAACACGGTACAAAGGTAGAGTCATCCAACACGAGATCCTCTGAATAAATTATAGATATAGGACTCCTAAAAGTGATTCCATAGGTCAGATTATAATAGAGGTTATCCCATAGGGGATCCATAGTAACAAGGATAAGACAGAGGAATCCTAAAAGTGATCCTATTGGTTGAAACATATGTAGGGGAATCCTGCATGGGATCCTTAGAAAACTGTAGTCTATCAACCACCTGGTCTATAAGGGAACACATTGAAAGGGACATGCCATTAATGGAAGCACTAAGAAGGAATAATTCATGGACGATAGCTCATGGATCAACTTAAATAAAATGATATCACTCTCAGTAGATAAATGAATTCAAATATTGAAGGAAGAACCTCTCCACTCAAGAAACACACCAAAAACCACATAGGGGTCCTCAAAACACATCCTGCATTTTACCGGTATGATATACATGAAATGAAACTTTTAATGGACCACTCTTTTTTCTAAATTTGACTCCAGGGTAAAAAGACCTGAAAAACCTATAGAGGGTTGAAAAGGGGGATGTTCATGGCATGTCTCTCTGAGAAAAAGACATGAAATCCAAAATACCCACTTAGGCGTGTACTTTGTTTGGACTTAGGAGGTAAATGCCAAAGTACACAATGTATAACAAGGGTACACCCATACATGGTATGACCATGTATTTTCTAGGATATGTACTTCTACCTGGCATACAACCCACATGGGGAATGTCTTTGTACTCTACACAGCATGCTCCCCTAACATGGGAAACCATTCTTTGTACTAAACTACACAAAAGAGTACTGGTACATGGTTTGTATGAGCCATACAAGGCGCTTAATTAGAAAATTTCATCTTCCCCAAATAGAAAGAACACATACCTTGTGTTCCCTGAACCACACACCGTGTATAAATGATTTCCCAAATAAAAAACCTAGAATCTCCATGAAACCACCATTTTCACCCTGATTGAAGTAGATCGACCCTCAAGGGGTCCTAACCAACAATTAAATGGATTTAAAACATATTAAATAAAAATTTATGGAGATTTTAGATTAAAATAATTCTTACATTTCGGCATAATCGAGTGATGCTTCACCCATTTTTTCAGTTTACGGTCATCGCACGATGATCTAGCATGTCCCACGCTCCACGGAGGTACATGTATTAATATCCCTATCATTACTTCCTACCTCTCTTGTTTTCCCTCTCGAATGAGAAAAGAAGGATCCCAATCCAAGTTCCTCAGAGTCTATAGGATAAAGGATGAAATGGAAAATAAAATAAAAAGATGAAGAAAAAAGAAAAGAAAAAGAAATGGGGCCTGACCGGGAGCTGACACCCATACTATGTTTATACCCCACCTAGGAAAAAATAAAGATTTTAAAATCAATGGTGGAGAAGGAATCTCAGTTCTCTGCTCTTTTCAAAATATATTTCAAAAAAAACTTGTCTGAATAATTTATTAGTTGTTTAATTAAAAATTAAATAATATTTATTCCACTAAAATTTGAACAACTAAGATTTCCACAAAACACCTATCCAAGGGTAAAAACCCTATTACATGATGAAATGTGTGGTCAAAAAAAATTCTGAGAATATATGTTAGGGTAAAAATAAAATTTTCTCCCTAGTATGTAACCAAAATAAATAATTCAATTTTCTGCTAAAACATTCATTCTAGAGAAAACACAGATCTTTATATAATAACTCCAAAGGATGAATTCGGATCGACTCTATTATCACATAGTCTACAAACACATGCCTTTTTTCAAAATATTTTTCACACTCTAGGGGGATTTTTTTTGGATGTTAAAAAACTATATATGAGCCATTATGAAATAATTGAACAAATTATTCGGTTAGAAAACCTAATAGTAAATGTTACCATAGAAAACCTATATTTAAACTTATAGACGCACAAGTTAGGATATAATTATCATTTATAATTTATTTCCTCTAGGTTTATATGTCTCCCTTTTGTATGTTAATGTATTCTCATACTATTTTTTTAGTTAATGGATGGACATATAAGAAAGCATTCCAATGGCCGATGTAACGGGAAATATAATGACTTCTCTAATGTGATGCATAACCTGGTGGAAATCTGAGTTAGACATCTTGTGATATTTCTAAATGATATATCTCAATTTCCAAACATAGTTAAATTGAAAGACACATAAAAGAAGAGAATGATGAGGCCTCATGGGAATTCAGGTGGAAAAGGTGATAGATAAAATAAAATTCAATTTCCTAAATGTTAAAAATATGGGAAGAGGAACCACGTAAAATGTCATAAAGTAACTCAAAGAGATGTTTTGTGTGGAAAAATAGGGAAAACATCAGCTAAATTCCTAAAAAAAGAAGAATATGGTAAATGGGTTATGGGGATATAAATTTTAACATAAGGAATCACTAATAGTTCAATGATATAGATGTGAGGAAAATGGTCATTATCTGAGTAAATACCATAATATATGGATTAATTAATATGTTCCAATGTAATGAAAATCATTAAATTGGACTTATTGAAGTGTTTATTGTTGGAAATAAAAAAAATGTTATCAAATGTTTTTTTAATGGTATTTTTGTAATAAGAATCCAGAAATATTTTAGTATTGTTTCTTAATTTTTTTCTTCATGCATTTTAAATAATATGTTTACTATTACTAATGAAATAGAAAGGAATTTTAATGGTAATGTGATATTTTATATAAAAACACATGATTTAGGAAAAGATAACATTTAATATGTCCCAGATGTTGAGGTTACTATAGTCAATTACTTTTTTGTGTGTGTGGAAATGAATGAGATGAAAAAACTAATAGGTTGAAAAACTTTATTTAATTATTAATGTTATATTTTTATTTTTTTTCAACATTTTCTTCTTAATGTTATAGGATCAAGGTTAATTATGAATATGATTATCGTTTTTTTCTATAATTTTAGAAAAAGGATAACCCAAAAGTCGGGCGACAACCCATCGTGTACAGTAATGCCATGGGGATTGAACCTAAAACCAAATGGTGAAAAGGTTGAAATTCCTACCACTAGTTTATGAGATGTAATGGTTAGTAGAAATTATTTTACTCGAAAAAATTAAGGGATAAATATTATGTTCATTTTTGGAATCGTATTTTAGGATCAAATATTTTTGGTTTTTTAGGACTTGAGGTGATATATGATACCTTGGGAATTTTGTAATTATGGTGATGTATATATGAACCTTAATTATAAAATGTTATTTTAAATTAAATATTACATCTGAAGAATATAATTAAGTATTTTATTTTAGGTTATTTAGGATGTAGCTTTATTTTTTAAGGGAATAATTTAAGTTGAAATTTTTATTTGGATACAAATAAGAAGGTGTATTCAGTTTTAGTAATTATCTTCACATGATAATTTTTTTATTTCACATTAACATCTAATGAAGAGTGTAATATCTTGATATCATTTTTTTAATCATTTGATCCATTGGACGTTAATTTGAGTGGTTTGGGAAAGAAAAATTCATCTTAAATACTCATAGTTTAGAGAGATAGATGGGATTTTGGTGAAATATAATTAAATGATGAAATTATACTTTTCATGTAAGTATATTTCCTTATGTTATTAAGATAGATGTTAAAATTATCCATCATCATTAAGAAAAAGATATTGATAAAAAAATTGTATTCATTTTTGATAAATCAAGGGTCTCTTTTTTATAAAAAAAGTATAACATTGTCTCCAAAAAGGATCAATTTAAAATTATATTTTTTAAATTTCCACTAATGTTATCCTATTTGGAAAACTAGCTATATTAGTATCTTCATATTTCCATTTCTCTCATTTTATGATGAAGTATTATTAACTGTTTTTAGGATGTTGGTTTTCTCCAAAGGTATTTTTGAATGTGAATCCATTGATTACTATTAACATATTAAAATTTTGAGGATAAAATTTATTTAAGGAGGTATAATGTGGAACACCAATATTTTTAATGAACACATTGTTTGATAGTGTATTCAACATGAAACACATAGTTTAAATGAATAGTCATAAATTTATTAAAATATTATTATTGTGACATGATCGATATAAACTAAATTTTAACCTTGAATGTACAAAAAGGATTATCTATTTTACAAAAATTTATATAAAGGTTATAATAAATTTTAAGATATTGATAAATTCATAATAAATAAGCACTCAATATTAATAAAGACATATCTATTCAAAAAAATATATGATACCTTCAAAAATAATTCTTATTTTCTTTTGAGTTAAAATATTATAGTTGATTTATAGATCTTTTATAAATTTTATTATATAAAATTTAAACCAATATTTAAATCATAATATCAAAATTAACATAGGTTGAGATTTTGGGATATTTCTGAAATGGTAAATTTTCCTATGAATAGTGAAGATTTATAATTTTTCAAATACTATCAGGTATTTTCACTTAATAACTTAATTTTAATGTTCCATTTTATTTTTTATTGGTGTTAAAGTGAAATATGAAAAAACATTCTTCAAAATAATATAGATAATTTTATTTGAATAAGTAATTTTAATGATTTTCATATGAGTTTATTTTTAGGCTTAAATACACGGTTTTATGCAAATAGTTTTTATGTTCATAATGGCTACGTATTTTAAAAAATAAAATAACCCCTTGAAAGGAAAATTTAAACAAAATTCATGTATTATACATATATTTATATTAAATTATATTCATAAAATCTAGATTTATAATCATAGAGTTATTATAAGGTAATAAATTTCTTAAAAATTTCATATCTTGAAAACCCATTTTTCAAAACAATTTGGGAGTTTAATTTTCTATTGAATTTTTTGAATTTTGTTATTTTAATTCGATTAAATTAATTATATATTTTTAATTATAAAAATTACTATTAGGTAATAAGTCCAAATTAATTTTTGTTAATTTTGAATATTAAAGATAGTAAAAAACTAGTTACCTTGATGAAAAACTGAAATGATAAAAGTGAGTAACATTAAAAATAAATTAAATAAAATATTTAAAAATGATTTTTTTAATTTTTTGATATTTTTATTGACCATACTAATAATACAATCAATTAATTATTAGTTGTTTAGGAACTTTTCATTATAGTAACTTTAAATTATTGAATAGTCTTTGGTATTTACAACAATGTCACTCCCTCTCACTTATAATAGAGAAACTGTTCTTCCCCCATTCAGAAACAGAAAATGAATTTTGGATTAGAAAATACCTACCCAAATACCATTATTACTTCCTTACCCATTACCTATAGGCATTTTTTCAAAAATCCAATCTTTGATGGCTTTAGGTTTAATCTCAAAGAGGTCATGTGAAGAAGGGGTATTGTTCTTAACTGACCATTTTTGTTTGATTTATAATTCCACCCCCATTTAATATTATTTAAGAATGTTTATATAATAAAATTATTATTTAAAATGTAATTATATTTTATTTTGTTAATATTATAACCTACATCCATCTCCTATTTCATCAAATGGGAATTGAAAATATCATTCTTCTGTAATACGGACTACCACATCACAAACCGATGTAATTGTTTTCCAACATCACATCTCATTGATATTTAGAATGATGGATTTATTATTTATTTATGATACTAATTAAATTTAAATGAGCATTTAAATTTAAATTATCATATACTTTATTACCTTACCATCCAAGGAAAAATGATAACATCATTCGTGTGTAGTGAAGAAATCCATCCTACGAAGTGATTTGATTCATTTTGTTGTTTCAGAATTACACATATTATATAAATATGTATATTTAAATAAATAATATGTTATTTATTATATAGTGATAATTTTAAAATGATAAAAAAATTACCATCCTTCCATCACGATCGATGAAAAGTGGAATCATTACACATTCATTCATATGTAGTATCATATTCATTATTGCAATTTACTTCATTTTTCATAAACATTTTTTATTTTTACTTTTAAAAGTATAATTTATCCCTAAAATTATAGTTAATTCATGAATTTTATTTTGTATGTAATTTATTAATGACCATTTGACCATGATTAACAAACTGATGCTTGTTGGAATTTATGAACCGAATGTCCTCAAAATGCCTGACGTGTCCATAACTGATTAAATTAAATAAGTCACAAAAATAAATGGAGATTATCATTTCAGTTTAACGGATTAAAACAAGAAAAGTTTCTTAATAACAATTATAATTTTTATATTTTTATTATGTATGAGATAAAATTCATACATGTTAATGATTGTACTCAAGGTAATGGTTTTCATCTCAAAACACCCTTCTTTGAGAGACATGCTCTTTTATGCACGAAATTTCATTTAAAAGGTTATTATACTAAATATTTAATATTAAAAATAATGTTTTTTTATTATTAATGGTTTTGTAACTTCAAATTAAATCCCATAGTATTTCAATTTGTATTATTATGATTCTACTTAAATAATAAGGGATATATCTGAAGCACCCGTTTTTAGGCCATGATCATTCAATCTTTAACTCAATTTATCTTCATATTTAATTTTATGGAATGGGTAAAAATTATTTATATATATATCTCATATATATTCCAAAATTACCACATTAATTTTAATGGGAAAATACAATACTTTGGTTCTTGTATTCAATTCATTCGTAATGAAATTACCATTCATAATGATATGATTGAATGTTATGCAACCCATTTTCTTTCCATGGGTAATTATTATGTTTATAATTATTATTGATGTCTAATTTGTGGAATACATAATCATGAACATGTTTTTATGGGTGAAACCGTATAGTTCTCTAATTAATTGTTTAATGATTTAGTCCCATGAGACATTATGTATGGGATTAGAGAGTAAAACAAATCTATAATGTGACTTTCTCCACGTTGATATTTTTTCTAGGAAGTCATCATTGATTCATGTTTATGTTATTTTTGTTGTTTCAGACATATTTCCTATGATACCATGATCCTTTTATATTGTTTTCTCTATGTTACGCTTCCATGTGATTATGCATGACCCTTTTGTTTTAGGTTATCTTGTTGTATATTTGACTGACACATTATGATTCCTTATCATGTTTATTCCCTTGCTATAATTTTTAGATCACCCATTTTTTTAATGTACTCCATAGGTTGTCCTATGAATTTTTAGAAGATTAACTGAATTTAGGATATCATTATGGGGAATAAAATAAGGATTTCATGTTTTAAATTTGCTTTTGATATATCATGAACCTAGTATTCCAAATACAGTAAGCCTCAAAATATTTGGGGTTATAATTATTGGATATTTATGTTTAAAAATTTGTAATAATATGTGTAAAATTATTGGTCACTATATAATTGTTCTCTCAATGATTATGAAGGTGGTATATCTAATTATTTCATTATTTTCATTCCTTTAATGAAGGTTGTGAACCTTTATTTGGCTGGAAAAAAGTATTAGATAAGATGATATCAATAAAACTTGTTCCCAAAAGTGAATCCATTTCGCTATTCCCAATCCCTTATTCACAGGCCTAAGTAAATTCATTAAGTTCACATAGTGTAACATACTGAACACACTCTGGTAAACTTGCATGAGTTCATCAGTAAACATGTCTCGTTAAAAGAACTTGCTTGCATGAATACACCTTCATTCCCAACATCTGCACCCTAGTGCATGTGAAAACATCCTTCTATGCTCTTCCCTCGGGCACCGTCCTCCATATGTTTTCTTATAAATAGACCCAATAGATCCTCACTTGGAAAAAGTCAAAGAAGAATATAAAGAAACCCATTCCCAAGATAAAATAATTACGTAGACCCTATTATCTAACCCCATTTAGGTAGTATGTTAAGCAATAACCGATGGAAATTAACATAAAATGGGGGAAATGGAATCATAAGAATATTATAACACATATAATTTTGAAAACGAATACTTCACCAAGGATCATCGTGGACATTGAAGAAGGACCCAAACCCATAGAATAATCACATAGTACACCTTCCCCAAGCCTCTTTATTTGGTAAACACTTATACCTACTTTGTTTTTAGGATAAAACTCTCCCATCACCCATAAAATTTTGAAGTAGTATACATTACACCCTATCTGGGTGAAAAATTGTGAAATCCCATCATTTAGAAACTATATTTTCCATAAATTATAATTAGGGTAACACTCAATTATCCTCTATATTATAGGGTTCAAATTAACACTAGTACTTACTAATTATCAAATTAAATTACATACCCTACTAGGGCACTAATTCTCTAAGGTACACCACTACAGATTAAATTTGTCCCAGCACTCCAATAGGGTGACAATTCACCTAGGTATGCCCCCACGGTGAAACTTAAACTAGATCCACAGGCATGTGAACTCATTATAACCAGGTTTCTTACCAAGGTTCCATCCTTTCCTAATCAATATACCTAGGAACTAGTTAGACCCAGATCTTGTACATGGGTTTCATCCTCACCCAATCAATATACATGGAAAATGATCTCACTTAGGTTTTCTACCTTGGTTCTAATCCCTCGAGTCCACATCCATGGACTCTTGAAATATGAGGTCATTCTATTAATTCCCACATTCACCAAAAAAAAATTATATTTTATTTTTAAAAGGTATCTCTTGGTAAATCATCCCTAATGATATAACCCTCAGGGTAATCACAATTATGAATTCCATTGAAAATGGGTGTAACTATCATTTTTATACCATTTAAAATTCACCTAGATCATGTTACCCAGCATGGATAACCCATATACAATGTTCAATTATCCTCAAGCTCCATGGGAATCCATTTGTTCAACGTAATGATCCTTGGATTTTCCAAGGACAACCTATTAGATGTATACCCTAGATACATAACATAAAGTGACCTATCTACAAGGTTAGAGATCCCCATTCAATATCCATGTCTATCACTCCCATAAACAAGGTGGGTATCATATAGAAAATCCTAATTCTCCTCATGATGTCATATTTCCCATGCATTCCGTCATCCTTACTTTTCCATCCATCCATCATTGTGAAGTAGATGTAAATCCCCTAGAAGCACTCTCCAAGATATGATCACCTAAAAATATAAATTACATACCCTCTTTGATACAAACTATATATATTGGACATATATATCAAATTATTACATGATATAAAGAAATAAAATGAAAAAAATTCTTAAGACCTCTTTATGAATAGAGATTTAGATAATTTGGAAAAATGATAAACCAATAATTCCCATTCCATTCTAAACTTATAAACATTATTTATTCCCCATTATATTAAAATAATTATTCCATAATAATTATTTAACATTTCCCTAACATTATCTGCTCAAGATATCCTATTTTACATATTATCCACATTAAATTTCATCATAACTGGGAGAAATGGAATTATAATAATGGGTAACCTAAATTTATTAGGAAGGATAAACATAAGTGATGAAAATAAAATATATTTTGTTATAATATTATGAGAAAAAATATTATGGCATGAATAGATAAACAAAAATTATTTCATAATGGCATGAAAATAAAATCATAATATATCCATGGACATAACTACAAATTAAAATAAAAAATGAATGAAAAAATAGTTTTCTTAGTAATTAAATTCTTCAAGTTGGATAGATAATTCAATACAATATGACAATAAATAAAGATATAAGACATCAAGATCTTATTATCAAGGGAATATATTATTCTATAGTGAAATGCACCAAACACCTAAACATTTATGTCTCATGAATCCTACCAATGCATAAATGGGTATATAATGTCATGTATAACTCATTTCTTATTTAATACCAATTAAATAATCATATAATATATAAAATAAAAAATATATAATAAAAATTTACAATAATTTTCTATGATGTGATAACAATATATGGAAGCCCAATACTTTTCCCCGTGTCAATCAAAAGGATAACATGATCAGAACCCATCTGGAGAATTAAATTAGATGGTTAAAAAATATATAGTTAATTTTCATAACTAATAAATGAACAACCATATAATAAAATATATAGATATTTTCAATAGTTCCCCAATAAATGTATGGAATAAAAATTTATGTAATAATCTCCCAAACAATCACGATATAGAGAAAGGGGTATAATATTAATTCAATAATTTCTAATTTAGTTGATTTAGGGAATCTAGGGGATCAATAATAAACCAAATGAATTAAATATAGAATGTACATATAGGGAATAAATTTGGATGGAAAATCATCTCTTTAAAAGATTTTTATATTGAAATAAAAATGTATCGATGGATAATTATTCTCATTGAAATGAAAATTTTAGAATACATCTTGAGAATGAAAGTTTAGGGTTAGAAATGATGTTATCCCCAGTGTAATAATGGAAACTGATAAGGATATCATTATAGAAAAAAAATAACAATGGCAATGAATGCATTAAATAGTGTCACATACAAAGTGATCTACTAAAACAATTAAATATCAGGAGTTCAGTCCACCAAATTATAAATATATATATTTATTAGAAGATAAATAATGTAACATAAATCCCATGAGTGTAAAAACTTATGAATATGAATAGGAAAATGGTTGTGAAAACATAAAAGTGCTTATGAATTTTTTTTACCATTCATATAAAATACAAATTCACATATCCCTTTCAAATACACATTTTGAAAGGGTTAAGTCAATTATTTTAAAATTTGTTCCGTTTCAAAAGAATCTCAAATAATGTAACCTTGAAAATGACATCATGTTATATATATAAAATAAGGAGGAACACTTTAATATGAAATGAAACTATTTTATATGTCTAGATAACCTTTTTTGAAAACCCAAACTATAAAATATTATGAAAAAAAAATCATTGTATTAAAACTAAATTTTCCAAAATAGGATTATAAAATAAATAATGATAAATTATTATTGTAGAAGAATCCACCATGGAAGAAAAAATTCCAAGATAAAACATTATAACTCAATGTAATAATATTTGATTCGTCAATATTCCTTATGGGAAACATAGCATATATTTGTGTAGTAAATGTGTAATGTATTAAAAATAGTTTCTTCAAAAAAATATTATAAAATTTTTAAAATAGCATTAATAGGTTTGTAAACTGGAACCAATATATTTAGATTTATAACATAAATTATTAACAAAATTAATTTTTAGATAAAGGTATCAAAAATTTCTATGACATACTTAGATATTCATAATTTCATTAAATCACGGTATTTGTAAAAATTATATGTTACTCTGTTCAACATAAAAGAAATATTTCAGAAAAATTAAAAAAAAATTATTATTAATAAATTGTTACTATTATGAATCAAAAAATAAATTTACTTTTTTTTTAAATAATCTTAAAAAATTAGAAATAGAACTTTTAAAATAAATTATAAAATATAATGAACTTTTTTATAGGGAAAGGGGCCCTTTAAAAAATTATTCATATTATTCTTTAGTATCATTTACTGATTAGTGTCAATAAAGTATTCACATTAATATATAATTGAATAAATTAACCATAAGTTTCTTATGAAAACAAAAATCATAACACAAACATGATATATTTTGTAAAAATAAAACTCTATTCTTGACCTTATTAATGATTTTAACTATTCCTATTGAATTTAATACATATTCAAAGTATAATTTTTTTAATTTCTATAAGTATTTCCTAATGTTTTTACATAAATTAATTCCTACAAATTTAACTTATTGGTAATATCTTTCATACTTAAATATTTTTATTTAATCTAAATATACCATGGGTTTATTTATGTTTGGTTTTTTCTGAGGAGATAGATATTGAAAAAATTGAATTATTTAAAAGTAATATTATAATAAAAAAATTTGGTTATTTCATTATAACCCATTAAATTTTTTTGATCCGATTATTTTTCATTTTTTTCTCATTGAAATAATAGGGTGGGGTAATCATAGAGTATCCACAATTCGGGATATAAGTTCAAATATGCAATCTAACTTCCTCTCTTTGGTTATACCATGTTACATATCATTCCTCAAACAAAATATATCTTTCAGACAATCACATACCCCACTCTGTATATACAATAATAATATGTTCTCTATTTCGCATCTTTACCAAAAAAATTAAATCTTGAAGACATTAAATGATTAGGAAATCATATATTCTATTAAAATTAGCTCTTATATTCATCCACTAGTTCATAAAGTCAAACAGTATTCTATGTATTTCATTATCCTTAAAATTATATAAACATCACCAAAAATATCATGCATTTCCCAAATAAATAATAAATTACATTCCTATTAATATTATCTAACACACTTTTCTAAAAATAAAATTGACCTTTATTACCTCAACATCTTGTACATATTAAAGATAAGAGTTACCCTTACTTCAATCATGTATTCTCCAATTTTTAGCACCAAAAATATATACTTGACATAAAATAACTTTTTGAGGTTATTGAAACCATTTAATATATGTTTCTATATCATTGAATAAAAAATATCAAAGAAAAAGCCTTATATTTTTCACATAATCCTCATAATATTTAAAATATAAAACAATATCCTTGAAATATATCAATCACTATTGAAAATAGCTATTATTATCAAGATATAACTCAAATTAAGATATAAACTTCAATACCTTAGGTACAATAAGGAAACTCATATTTTTACAAGATAATAATTATATACTAAAATTATTATCCACCTACATGTGCTCCCTTATTCTTTTATAGCATGTTATAGTTTATAGATACATAACATTCTTTGTTTCATTTTTATGATCCCAATTTAACTATGTAATAAATAACATTGATTATAATGATTACTAATAAAATCAGAGTTAATGATATTATGAATATGAAATCACAATACTATGATATATTCTCCAATTAACCAATCATTTAAACCTGTGACACTTTCATTTTAACTATGTCACACTTGGTTCATCAAATAACTATATTTTTTATACTAAGGTTGTATTAAGTTGTGTTATATCATACTTATTAACCCAATATTTATTGTAATTAGGAAATTAATCCTTAATAATAGTTCTTAAATATAATTTTATTGATCAAATAATGTCCATTCACAGGTTTTAGCTAAGTGTGTCATCTTAGGACCACTCATTGTTCACTAGATTGAAGACTAATTATTTTCTCATCTATCATTTTTTGGGGTGATTACTCTTAGGTGAATTTATTCCAGAACTATATCCACAATCTTGAATCATAATAGTGGTATAATATTTTAGATATAAACATAATATATACATTACCAAAAAAATGATATGTCATCCTATACATATAATTAACCCTTATAATTATCCATAGAGTTTTAAATAAATTACATTTAAAATAGTACACACAATATTAAGTATTACCCTATTGAATATATGGGTTCTCTATTCCTTTAATAAAATCATCAACCATAAATTATCAAATATCATTAATATTTTAACACCGTGTTAAGAAAAACATTTCAAAAAGATTCAGACTCTATCAAATATGGGAGGCTAAAATGAAACCTACCATATTAGAAATAGAGTAAAATTTTAAAATCAACTAATATTTCATAGATAATACACAATGCGAAGACCATATCTTCTCCTATATTCCCTTGATATTAAAACACATATAATTTGAGGTAGTCATTTCAGATCCCCCAAAAATCAATTATAGGGTGACACAATGATCTCTCACCCCCACAAAAAATTGTTTGCGGCATGATTCACAAATGTCATCCCACACAAATGAAAATTATTTTATTGGTGAGGTTGAATTCAAATTCTCCCATAAATGAAATCCATTTTCAGTTGATGCATCACTTATCACTCACTATATAGAATTCTGTATAATAGGTGTACGATCATTTCGGGATGGGGATTATTTCGATTCCTCATAAAAATATTTTTTGGTATCCAAATTAAGATATAAAGGATAACCAATAAGATATATCATAAACCCAATAGTAGATAGGAGAATACTAGGTGAACAACTTTTACCTTGGCAGGTAATACACTTACTGTATATGAAAAAATAGAAGTAACACCCTCCAATGGGATCGTCAACTAAGAGAGATTTACCAAAATTTGTATACCCTATAAAATAAAGGGGACACCCTCTATTCTTAAAAGAAACCACATTTGATGAAAAACCCTTTGTGAAACATCTTCCTTTGTGATGCCCCATCCCACATAGGAAGAACAGTATGTAGAATGGGTTATCCTTAGGATATTGTTCATTCCACTCCCTCCCTTTACCATGCAGTGTTTAGATTCACCTTATCCCCTTAATGTAGTATCAGAATGGTTCACTATAATCCATACCAAGAAACATGATTCCCATAATTAATACATCCCCTACAGCCACTAGAGTCATCTGAAAATGGCATGAGACACATAAGTGTGTCCCTATTTTGATCAAACATTTCAATGTTAAAACATTTCCCCCACTTAACATTCCTATAATTTGTGGTCCTGAGAATTATCTAAATAATGAATTGTCATGGTAATAAGGATACTAAAATTATGGGATTTGGTGGGAGACATATTTGTTCTAGTAGCGGTACCCATCCACTTATATCTTTAAGAAATGTGAATTGAATTAGTCTATATCTATGCATTCTTCATATAAATGGACACATGAATCAATGATTGTGCATAGATACATTTGAGAAGATGATAATGTGAAATACCCATATTTATTATTTTATTCCCCACCATTGCCTCTCCCTCATCCCCTAATAGACGAGTGAAAAATAGCCATCATTGGAATAAATCATGGAGTAAGCCTCTAGACCATATTACTAGAAGACACATATCACTAGACATCCATAACCCAAAAATAATCCACCACTATATATGTAATAATAATTCACCTTGATATTTTTATTAAGGAGTAGTACACTTCACATACATGATTTTTCAATAGGACGTTCTGTTACTACACCTTATTTCTCACACTGAGAATAACTAAAATGGGAATAGAAATCAATGGTGATCATATCACTAACATGTACAAGATGTCGTAAATGGACCTCCACTTATAGATGTAATCCCAAAATTATCTTAACTACATGTTATTTGATTTCCATGTTGATAATATATATAGGGATCATCATTGAGGTCCAAGCCCAACATATCAAATCCACCATCACCTTTATTATGAAATATTCAAAATAAGATCATTCCCCACCAGGGAGACTATATTCCTTCCAATTTTTTATCATCCCATCATCCTCGGCCCAAAATCATGATGAGAGATATGTTCCCAGGTATATACTCCCTATAATATTAACCTGAACCTCACAGGTCTATATTCAATGTAGTATCAAACAGAAAGGGCTTCCCATGAATAAGTCCCACAACTATATTTGTTATCCACATTTGATATAGGAATATTTTCCACATTTCAATAAACTATGTTCTCTAATCCTTGCCACATGACCCTATAAAGTACAATGTGTCCAATTAAGTTTTACTAAACTACATGGGTTCTAATTCCATCCATGATGATATGTAATAATTACTTATCAAGGGACATATCCCGAGATCAAAAGGACACCCATATCCTTATATGGTAGTAAATTTTTGAGTTCCCCACTATGTTTCATTAAAATATCTCCAAAAAATAATAAAAGAAACCAAAATATGACAAAAATGATATATAAATATGATACCATTAACGGAGAATGTCGGATACATATATATGGTACCATTAATGGAAATTTTTTTGAAAATAATGATAGTCTTACAAAAACACATTCCAATAATTGATCAATGACATACAGGCAACCAGACCAAAACATGGGATTTGGGAAGCATTTCAGGAAGATGCCTTAAATATATAATAGAGATTCATAGTATGTAATAATTCCCTCTAAAAGTGTGTGATTATCCTGACCTCTCATCATTGCAACCAATTTTTGTTCCTAAAAATGGTTTTATAAATTCCCAATGATCGTTAGCCTTCGGAAACAAGGTCTGTGCCCCATCCCGGCTCTAGTAACTTTTGGGTGTTTTCAATTTAATTAATAAACTCCATCAAAAACAGCCTAAAATTGGGTGAGAAACCAAAATGCTGAACCAAACATGAACCCCATCCAACCAAAATGATTAACTCACATTCACTATAGGCCATTTCATCTTATGTATTTTTAAAATGTGATATTGTGATCTATTATAATCCTATGAAGAGATCATTCCTACATGTTTTTATTTATTTATAATCATACAATGATACATCTTCTTATTTTTTGTTTGTTATAATCTCGAAGAAAATTTACCAGAACTCCCTTTAATCCAAAATGGTTTTATATCATCAACAAAAACCATACCCATCAGTTATCATGTAAGTTGGATCCCCATCCATCTAGAGGATAACATTGCACACCCATCATCTCTAATACTGGGTGTCAAATGAACTGATATGGGTGTGTCATCTAAATGGTACTATCCCAAAACTAGAGGTTTATGAAATGATCTCCCAAAAAACAATCCAAACAGACTATAATCCCAGTGATGATGGTTACAAAGAAGAAATAAGAACCTACTTTCATTTTCAAAATGATTCTAGATCATTTCCCTATAGTGCGATAGAATATATCTCCATTTTCATTGGATGGTTGATCATGAGGATAATATAAAACTCATCATAACAAAACAAGATTCTCCATGAAAATATATTTCCATCCACTATTTCTACCAACACCAAGCATTTTAAAACCCTCATCCTATTGAGGATGCCACCCCATGGGGTCCGAGTTAGGTCACTCAGATCTGGGTAACAAGGATAACCCACCAAGGGTAGAAAACAATAAATCATTCATGGGAACATATCACAAAAAATTTACTTTATAATAATGTTAATATTATTCTTTGGAAATTTATGAGGACACCGTTATCCCTACTCAAATCAATCAAGTCTACTATAACAATTTTTTGGCACCCGAAGAAACATTTCATTAGATCCAAAAAAATGAGGAAGGTCCATTTCTCTCTCCCTTTAAATGATGAATTTCAGTATGTCATTTCTCGAATTAAATTCAATTAGTAGGCATTTTTTTATTTCCCTACCGGTAAATGAGTATAAAGATAGAAGTGGAATTATTTAGGGGTCATGAACATAACCCTCTGTCCATAATTGTAATGAATCTTCAACTATATTTGGATATATGGTTTTCCTATCATGGTTTATACATGGAACCAGAAACATCCAACTATTATCTCATCCTTAAAATGGAACCACCTTCCAAATATAGGTGATCACTGAACATTTTTTCCAATTAATCTTAGAGAAATTCCATGGTCGGGAGGATGGGATGTTGGGATCATCAAACCATTGAGGGAGGAAATTTTTTCCACCTTTGAGACTATTATATATTTAACTCATATTCACGAATCATTTATAAAACCTTATATAAGTATAGACGCTATTTACATATATAATCAGCCGCATATACATACGTAAGTAACTGTTTATATATATCCATGATTCCATATTAATGAATCCATTTATATGTATACGAGGTTATGTATTGATGGATCTATCAGTATTTATTAGAGGTTATACGTATCATCCTATTATTTACCAATTCATGCTACATTTTAATGAATCATTATTTAAAGACTCATGATTGAGTAGTAAAGAATTTACCAGCATACAAGGAGGTGGTTGGAGTTTTGATGTCATGATTAGGCCCATGAGATGGGCTTCCTATGTTCTATTTAAATGGAATTAGAACCCACATTGTTTGGTGCATCTTAAAAGGGAACGTCACTATGCTTAGGGTAATGTGAAAAGGAATTGACCTTGATATTTAATATCTTGTGGGAAGGAAATTTGGGTTAAAGGTTCCAAGAAATAGTTGGTAGGGGATATATGCATGAGCATCAATTAATTTTTTTCCCTATGGTGAAGTTGGATTGATGGGAATGGATTGATATTCAAAGTAATGTGAACCTATGAATATATATCTCACCAAGATTATATACCAATGGGGATTATAATTGTTTATAGAAAGAATATGGCTCTAAATTTGGGATTTGGTTCAATTTTCAATATATCTCCTTAAAGGTAATGGTATATTAATGTTGTTGAATTTAAACCTTACATAGGCATCCTACACATCGCATTGAGGTGTTAATCTAATTCAACATAGTTTATAATGTTATAGATTACACCTATAAGGGAGGTCCATTGTTACATAGTTGGGAATATTTCCATCTAAAAGTATATATCACAAGGAATATGATCCTTTGAGAGGATGATAACATGGTTTTGGGATTACATGTAATGGGTTCTCATTTAGGTGTTTATATCATTCTAGTGTCATGATCAATACTAAACTCTAAGACCACGTGTGTCATGTTCACTGTGAGACAAAAGAGACTATATAAGATCACCACATCACTCAATCCTGTTTGGGGGTAATAATTACTAAATCAGAATCCCATACTAAATTTTCTTCCCCGTCCACATGTGTATAAATGTGGGAATATAGAATGTATAATGAATATGAAAACCTGTATTAAAGACTTGGGGATTACTCCATGAGGGGTGCCCAAGGGAAAGACCTTCACCTCATGTACTAATTGATGAGGGTGACGTTATGTTTATTTAGTTGGATAGAAGGTAACAGGTTAGATATTATCATATTTCAAAGTATTTATAATCCCTAGGTTAGGGACATACATTTATATATGGATACACACCTATTTACTTCACATTTTTAGTAGTACATAGAATGAATGCCACTACCTAAATTGGTTCTAACCTCTTAAAGGATGGGATCCATATTATTATAATAATTCATGATTGTGAGAATTTTGATGACCCTAGCTTTAGTAGAGATTAAATTTGGTACTTACTTTTGAATGATAAAATGTGATCATTATATGGACACAATAAGATGTCTTTTATATAGGAATGATAGTTTTGATGGATTCAATGAAGGTATCAATGATGGAATCCAATGGTTTTTTAATCAGTCAGAGAGAGTCATTTTTACCACTCACAAAGTCGTAAAGATGAAGCATAATTCTAGGAATATAGGGGGAGACAAGAGATGAAAGGAAAAATACACTAAGGATACCCCATTCCACATACTATTCTCACTATTCTATTTAGGGAATCATGAAGGGGTTCTATTTTTAAAATTATATTCCTTAACAAGGGAATCATTTTGATCATAAAGTGGGAGTTTCCTTTGAAGATGGATAGATGGGTTATTTCCCTCAGAAAGGAAATTCCTTTATAGGATCTCGTTTTCCCTTTGTGATAGGTAATATGTGAATTACCTTCCAAGAAAAATATATCGCTTATATGTTCTCACCTCTCATTTTATTTATATAGTATCCCCCTCATTTTTCTATCTCTTTAAAGTTATATTAGATCATATGGTATTTATATGGAATGGAAATATATATTTTATTGAAATGGTCTTCCAACCACATAACAAACCCAATTTTGTGTGACAGTCAATAAAATTGTTGCCTAACCACAATGGAATCACTATTTCAGGGGGAATGATATTATCGCATCATTACATAGAAAAAAACTATTTTCAAGGGTTATGTGTTATCTCCTATCACCATAGATAAAAATAGTTTTCTAATAGGTGTATTATCTTCTTATACTGCGAAAAAAAATCATTTGTGGGTGGAGATATATTAGTTCATCACATTGAAAATGGAAATTATTTTTTGGGTGATATTCAACTACCTCACACCACAAATGAGATTCTTTTGCTGTGTGAAAATATGTAATGGTATTTCCCTAAAAATAATTATCTTTCATGAATAACCTATGTGAACCGGTGATCTTGCATAGTGTTGGGTGCTATGTGAGAAGGAGATAGATTCTTTGTGGTTCTTATTTATTTTCTAATTTTAATACCATGTGTCATTTCTCCAGCTCGATTCTAGATTTCCCAAATTCACAATAAATTTATGTGATTATTTTCAAACATTTTTCACTCCCAAAATATACCTCCCATCAAAATAGAGTCTTGATTAGGACAAAGTGTGGTCCATTATGATGAAGAAGTGTTACTTGTTGAATGAATTGTGTTGTGAATAAAGACCTAAAGGGGGAATATTCCAATATCATGGGAATATGGAGAAATCTATTTTTATGTAGGAAAATAGGAACATCATAACTCCCTATAATATTGTGACCTACATCCCTTCTTGTATATCAATTTACCCAATGTGAATGACCTTTTACATATCCTGAAGAATTGTGAACCATCATCTAGTGTTTCCAAGAACTCATTAACATTCTTTGTGATATAATTATTTTAGATAAACAATGATGGTTTGTGAGGATATAAGTTTCATTAATTAATGAAGTGTGATTTATAGATAAAGGATATTATATAATAATTATTGGATAATTTAGACTAGTTTCAACCATAGAGGGGTGAATCTACTCCCATTATGTTCTTAAGACTAAATTTCTCACGGTACACATAAGTATTTTCCTTTATAGAACTATCTTGGATGCATTGTAAAAGTGGTATTTTCATTGAATTGGGGTGGTGTGATGATTTGATTTTCAATAGTTACAACA
Organism: Viscum album; assembly: GCA_963277665.1. Lineage (NCBI taxonomy): Eukaryota > Viridiplantae > Streptophyta > Magnoliopsida > Santalales > Viscaceae > Viscum > Viscum album. The sequence continues at coordinate 1,492,737,309 of OY728139.1, read as the reverse complement.
TATATTTTCGGAGTGAGGATCAAGACATATTTAGTTCTTATAATGTTTCTTATAAAGATCAGTATCATATGTAAAATTAAAAAATCCACCTGGCGGAGGCCACTCTATACAGTTTGAGGTCGTTTTGGATTGACATGTCACTCCCTTCACTCTTGGAAAGGTTTAATTATAAAAATTTTAATAATCACTCTATGTCTCTAAGATCACATGAGTCATGTTTGATGTGAGAAAAAAGAGGAAAAAGAATTATTATCTTTATTCTACTACCATTACTAATCAATGATTGTTTATGTTATACACCAGTTGATTTTTTATTTCATAGTGGTCATGTAAAGAATGAGAAAGCATTTTTTGGGAAAAAAAAAGGGAAGTCATATGCCATGATCCTGAATCTATGGGATATGAGGAAAATGATATAGGACAAGTATATAGTGAATTAATGTTGACTATCATTTAATTGTGGCCTCCGTTATGATTTTGTCTCGTAGAAAATTATAATAAGAAATTATTAGAAGGATGAATATGCCTGAGATTGTTGGACCACATTGGGGGGAAAATTATGCAAATTCATATTTGGGGTAGTATACATAGAAAAAACAAAGGCAACATTTTGGTTTGAAAGATATTATTTTTGATAGCCAAGGAAGGTTTCTAAGAATCTAATTTTCTCTAGATATAGCGTTAGGTTTGTGAAAGGGATGCATCCATGGAATATAAAAGAAGAATTTAGATTGGGTTGGACATGGATGAGAAATTTAATACATAGATATAATTTATAACTATCAAATGGTCATTTTTTTGAATCACAATTTCATTAATAAAAGATCTTATATTGTAATATATTTTATTGGCAAGGGATATGTGCATGAGAGGTTTTCTTATTTTTGAATGTTCCATGTTTTTGAGATCTTATCATTACTATGTATCTTTATAGACTAATAATCAAGACAAAAATATTTCTAGTATGACGATTCATAGACATATCAAGTTCTCATATAAGGAAAGGGAAATTTTTTTCATAGGGTGGATAGGCCATGATATACGATCTTGAAATCACTATGTATCCATTAGAGATAGGTATCAATTCAAATGTAGTTCTTGAGAATAAACCTGGTGTGGTAGGATACCAACACTGAATATAGGAGGGACTTTCCAAGTTTGTTCGATTGTATCTCATAGTTTTATGTCATCTGAATAGAAAAAACCATTAAATTTATATTCATATATTAAGGGAGTTGGATGCATAGTTTAACTTCATATGGTTATGGTGAGGTTTCATATCAAATAAAATATTATGAAATAGATGTTTTCCTACAATTAAATTTCATGCAACTAGATTGTAGTATTTCTTCAATTAAATTTCATATACTTTATAATTTTTTTTAATGAGGTAGTCTATGAAACAAAGGGAAAGAGAAAATTGTATTGGAATAGAGAACCCATGTTTTAGTATTGAAAATATTATGACTTTGTAAACTTATTTTAACATTCTAGTGATCAGACATATGTGTGGATAGTGTTTAATGTAACACAACATTAACAAACAAAATTAAATTTATGTTCGTGTATCCTTGACCCGTAGCTGATCACCTATCCATAAAAAAATTAAAAATCATTTAAAATATATAAGGCCACATGAACTTTGTTCGATGTGATAAATAAGGGAAGTTAAATAATTATGAACATTATACCAAAATTTCAATCAAGGTTTGTTTCTAGTGTGTTCCACATGATTTTCCCTTCTGTGGTAAAAGAAATAATAATGATCTAAACATTTATGTAATTCAAGTGGTGAAATTGTAAACCCATATCATAGGTATCTCAGATATAATAAATTTATATTGTACAATTATTAAAAAGAACACCTAGAACCATGTTAGAAATCAGTTTTTTTAATGATATGGTCCATTTATATGAAGACAATATCACTTTTTTCTTTATATGCAGATTCATCTAGTTTATGGTATATATTATAAGAACATTTTATAAAAAGATATGTTTGGTGTAGTGTGAATATTCAAGGAAAAGGTGTAATTTGGATTCATGTAATTTTATAACCAATATCCAAAGAATTCTTATAGGGACATAAGTATCCAGATACATAGAGTTTAGTTTATGAAAGGAGGATGTCCAAGCATAATGGACTAATTTATATCTTTATTGACCATGAATGGATGGATATTTATTTATATATATATGATACAAATAAGAGTAAGGAAACATTTTGTCTCAACCATTAGTTTTTAAATGAGGCAACCCATGTCAGAATTTACTATACTGATTGAGATCGTATGCAAGAGGGAGGAATTTTCATTATTTTATAGCAGTTTCTAGAATGAGAAATGCATACATCACTACATATATCATTAGAATAATAATAAAGGAACACATATTTCTATAATGAAAGGTCATTGTGGTGAGAGACTCGTACTGGGAATAGTGGTCCATCTAGTGGGGGTCATAACATCATGTAGTTTTACATCATTCGAATTGAAGGTTAACCATGAAAATTAGTCATTAGGATAAGTTCATGATTTCATATAGATTACCATATTCTGGAATGAATGTTATACTATATATTAAAATTCTGAAATAAGGATTTTGGTTTTAGATCGTCTCACTTGTATCATATAAAGCATGTTGTGTTTTTCACACATGTAAAGGAAATAGTTTAACAACATTTGATGGTGACATTGTAATTTTTAGTTTTATTTCATATAGTTTGGACTCGACATTCATGTTAAATAACTCATAAGTATCCTAGAATTCTGGGGAGGTGTGATGTGATCTCTATCCATGGTGATCAATGAGTTTTCACCATTATATTATACCTTATGAATAACTTTTTCTCCTTCCCATTTGGGTTCCATAATTGGAGATTTCTTCTCATGTATTATTGGGGCCTTGAGATCCAAAAACAGTTCTCCTTATAGAAATGAATAGTGGTGAAATTTCTGATTTTAATCTCATTATATTCAATTTTTATGTACCTATAAATGGTTCAAGTCTCCTCATCTTTTATCATATCTCCATTATATTTTATCTAGTCACTTTTAATATTCTTCATTTTCATATAAATGATTTCATATTGAAACACGAAGTGATGGTAATTGGACCTCAAAGGGAAGAAATTCTTTTTCCCCAGATACAAGTAAATACATTGTTTATTTAATTTAAATATGAGTTGTATTATGGTAATTTCTAAAGCAATGAATAATTTTATTTTTAAAATATTTCTAATATTTTTCCACTATTTTTGGATGTATGTTGAATAGAGTCTTAATAAAGGCCTCTATCAATTCATTATTCACTGCATGATTGCGAGATGAGTAGTTATACCCAATATTGTACTCCTATTATAGAATATTCAATCTATATGAGAATTAATTAGTACCGTTGTCCATAATTATTTTAAGAGGCACACCAAATTAGGTTATGATGTTTGGATTCATAATATTAATAACATTATTTTCCCTGTACTTACTTGAGGAGAATTTCCTTGACCCATTTGGAAATTAATTTGGTGGTATTAAGAATGTACATAAACTACTTAGCTATAGTAGGAGGGTATGGACCCTAAACACAAATCCCCCATATAGAAATTTTCCTGAAGTATTTAGTAGTGTGAAACAATTCCGAGGTTGATGGATAATGTTTTCAAGGTCTTGAAATGTAAGAATTATTTTTGAAAATTGTGTGAAATCATGAATCAAATAAGGCCATAAACACTCAAACCAAATAATATGACTAGAAAGATTGATCCATTATTGGTGGGCACTGTAGGTGCAAGTATATACTTATTTTATAACAAAAACTATCTCCTCTCAATCCTTTTATTTGGGGAGGACCCCATTGAATCACCATTTAAAGACAATCATCTAATGATTCGGCTAATCATAACTGGTAAAGTTTACTATCCATAATCACATTTTCTCTTTTCTTACTCCATATGATGAAATAAACCCCTTTCTTAAGTATTATATTATATACATCATCCAACCACTTACAAAACATTCTTGTTAGGTGATGGAATTGACCTTGTTTATCTCTTCCATGCTATCATGAACAAATGGAAATACCTTTTTGCAATGCACAATGTTGATGAAAATTTCATCATGGTTTGGATTTTACACATATTTTTCCAAATTTTCCAATATATACACCTATGAATTTGTGAATATTAGAAAATAGTTAATGATAGAACTAAATGTAATTACACCATCAAGCCCCACCCCACATAGTCCAACATGGGGATCATATCATCCTTTATGTCGGAATACTCACCATTTATATAATTTATCACTATATATAAATTCTTGTTGACTATAAAGTGTCCCAATATAATTTAAAATCATAGTTATAGACCTAAGAGGATGGACTGGAACCCCACCTCAATATTATTGAAGCCTTCCAATAATATAATAGAAGAAGTTAGAACAAAATTTTCTGGAGAGATAAGAATGAATCATAACTTGACATTTTTAAGAATAGGGTTTTCTATTATATTTATTATTGTGATTTTGGATGAACAATCAAAGTAAAAGTCACATTTTATGGAAAAAATTAATATATCTTCATTAGTTAATTCTATTTTAAATGACGTTTCTTCTCTTAGGGAGCGTTTTCCATGAAAATATACTAGTGCCCATCCTTTTACCACATTCTATAGTATGAACTGGATAATGAACTATTATAATATGACTACCCACTATTATAAGAACATAGTATTCATACTGAATTTGAGGTTGTATTTGAGTGGGTTTTCATGGAATATCGAATGGATATCATGATGCTTCTAGTAGTGACTCAGTTTCTCAATTGAAAAAATATTCTGAGGAAACTGTTTTTGATGTCTGAATACTGATTCTCAGTATCAACAATGGATTTACTGAAACAATATAGGCTATTATTACTTATTTAATCACAGATATATGGGGTGAAATCTCTCAATGATAACATTATAAAATTAAGATATAAAATGTGTTTATTTCCTTTAAAAGGTGGATTAAACACTAGTGGACTCAAAAGATACTTCTTTAGATTGTCAAATACTTCTTGACAGTCATCAACCTATTGATAAGTCACACTTTTAATCAGTAGTTTGTTGAATGTAATATATTTACCTTCCATATTCGCTATAAAGTGTTGGATGTAAGATAGGATACCCTTTATTTATCCCAACTCTTTATGGTTCTGAAAAAGTGAAATGTCAATGATAAACTTCATCTTCTCAGGGTTCACGTTGATGATGTGATGGTATACCAAGAATCCAAGAAAACATTAATGAGGTAATACATCATGAACATTTTGTGGGATTTATTTTTAATCTGTACTAATTTTTATTAAAAAAACTAATATTGTTGATATTATTATGGTGACACCCATTGTTCACAAAACAATCACCTAAATACACTTCTATGGACTTTTCATGGAATGGTAGGAAGAAATAGTTCATGCAATGTTTTTATATATCATCGGTCTGCTTGAAACCAAAAGAAATCATCTGATGACATTATATACCTTCAGATGAAATTAATGTAGATTCCTCTTAATCATTGGGGAGATCAAGATTTTGTTGTATTCTAAATAGCCATCCATAAAAGAGATATCTTGATAGTCATTTGTTTCATTGATTAAGAGGTATATAATTAGAACTCATAAATCATTATTGAATAATGTCAGTTGAGATCTTGGATATCAGTTAAAAACCTGATCATCCCATTCATATATTTGACTCTGAATATATTATATTTTCATTTCAAGAATTGAACTTCATGAATTAATTTGGCCATGGAAATTTTATCATCATCAGTTTTGACTTTAGTATTATGAGTTGGATTCATTATTATGGATACCTATTTTTATCCTTGGTGATCTTCCAAAAATCCTTAGTGGTTATTGGTCACATCAGGATCAATTCCCATAATTTGTATTTTGTAATAGGAGAACACATTTTGGTGGTACTTTAATGAAGGCGTGTTCCAATTGTTTTTCAGGGGACTAGGTCATGCTGATCTTTGTATCTCTAAGATCTTCTCTATACCTAAAATTATTTTTTTGAGTTTTTCAATGGTGGAGGAAATTACTTCCTCAAATACTAGTGGGGAATATTTGATGTCCTCCTACTGTTCAAACTCTTTTTATTCCATTCTAATTATATAGAGAATGGGTGTAGAAGGGGGGCCTTCGAAGCTAGAATAATATTCTCCCTTTTGAAATTTAGAAGATGTTGTAGGGTATTATCATTCCATGATAATGATATAATATCTATTTCTAACATGGTTTACGATTAAGGGGTCTTTTTAATCTCTAAGGGGAAAACACAGACATTTTCATGTGTAGTGTTACTATAATTGTGGTAGCTAAAATATTCTCTAATGTTTACTGGAATAGTTAGAAAAAAATATATCTTTAGATTTTATTAACACATACCCAAATATAAACATTCACATTATATTTGGATTATTGGAAATATATATTCATCCTAGATATCTTTAAAGGGGTTCTTAGAGGTTACGTTGAGAACGTTTGGGGAAGTAACATGAGAAAAATCATTTTTCATGGGTAATTCCACTTCCCAATAGTAAAATATTTTGTCTATATAGTGAGATTCAAAACACTAAAATAGATATTTTTCACTCTGATATGTTGTGGTATGTCTGTTTATACAATATTTATGTCATTAGTGGTATGATAAAGGGATCCCAGTATGTTAATTCAACTAAGACCTTCCTTGATAGATGATGAAAGCGGTATATTTTTTATTGATTAGGAATTTCAATTAATATTTAAGGATGCTGGATTAGGTCCTAATCATGATTCGATCACAGGGACACTATTTTCTCTTGTAATGAACCTGAAGTATAGGGGATGATAGAGGGGAATTGGATTCCCTGTAACCCAATAAATAATGTGTACGGACTTGAATAAGGTTGAGTCTTGAGCCATTTTAATAAAATATAATCAAAATCCAATATTATATAGTCTGATAGATTTATAAAGGGGTCTTATGTGTCCCTATATAATGACATACATGTTATTTTTTGTAAAATAGATAATTTTTTGTCATTCCACATGATCAATTCTTTCATAATAAACATTATTATATGTAAAGTTATCTTTGAACTCTTGATGGCTCCTCAAGGTCATTATTTGTGCTTCCCAATAGTCTATAGATAAATTGAGGTATCTATAATTCATTTCTTATCCATCATCAGGGATAATTGTTTCATGATTTCATGTATTTTAGCCAAGAACTATATTTGAAAACACGAGTTTGTTCCTTAGTATGTTTTTTAGCATAAATGTTTGAGGTCGGATTGTAATGCCTTAAAATAGAAATATAAATCACTCTTATCACTAGTATGTTTTACTAGCTTGGTCTACCTACTATCTTGGGTTGACCGGACAGACACATCCCCTACAAAATGTCTTATTTAATAATCATAAGTGGATGAATCTTAGTTAAAATATGCTATTTTTCCATCTCATTCAGTTCTCACGATTTTCTTATCTTATTTTCTTTAATAGTATAAAAAACTCTAGTAGGGATGTGGCTAGAGAATTAGTTTTGGCCAACACAGTGCCTTCCCTTATTTATTTGGATACTATGGCCTTTACCTATATTTGTCAATTCATGCATAGGGAACTTAGGTCCATAACCATAATCATCATCAAAAAAGGGTTCCATTAGATGAATGATGATAATATCAGTAAAGAACAATCCTTCTGATGATGATGATTTCTTTTGATGGGGAAGTTCATATGGAACTGTTTGATATAATGATTCGCATTCCCATGAGTCGACAAGAATGAAGTCTGAAAGGGTCAAGTATAACATTATAATCCATATCAAATCATCTTTTTATGTTTCGTTTCAATTTGTCACTTTACATTATTTCATGGAAAATCAGCTCTTAGAGGATTCTGGTGTTGAAAAAGGTGGTCTCACCACTGGAGAGGAGAATGGGGGAAAATCGTGATAGCATGTTGTTAATTGATCTTCTTTCTAATCATCCAATCACTGAAATTATATCCTCCCCTACATGAGACATCTTTCCATTCACCATCCTCCTCCAGAGTGGTAGTATAAATACATGATTTTTTTTCTGGTTCCCTACCTAATTTTACCTAACCTGGTTCAACCATATTTTGATGAATTTATTTAAATAAAAATTAATCCTCAATAGTATTTTCCCAAATTAGTTGAATGGTTAAATATTTTGTGTGGTCATCAAGGACCACATAATGGTTCCCCTTTGGTTCTGGAAATGTTAAAAAAATATTTTCCCTAGATATGATAACGTAGTTGGGAACATTTTATTCTTGAGAGGAATAAACCTTATTTTTATATTCCTAAAATTTATTTCACCCAAATTTGTTTTCTTGTGCTAACATGGTTATTTTTTTAATCCAAGATTTTGAGGATTAGTCATACGATAGAGTGTGGGGTTTGGAGCTGAAGTTGATATGTGAGTTGGTTTAAGAGTTACAGCCATAGTTTCAACATTACTCATTAACATTCTCTAAGATCTTAGGATTGGTTGGGATGTACCCTAGTTCAAATGACCAAGTCTTCCAATATTTTGGAAATGAAGACATTTTCATGAAAATCACCTATATATCTAATGAATGAGCAGTGTTTGCAATTCATTATGGAATTTCCCTATATGGAGGTATAACAAATCCCAGATGGGAAGATGAAAGTTCAGAGATTTTTATCAAAAACTTGCATATATAGATGAAATTTGAGACATTGTTTTTCTAAAAGTTTAAAATTTGAGAAGTTTATTATCATTTACCTTCATAGAATTGAGTAGAATTGGTAGAGAAATTTATAATTGAAATATTCTCATCATTTGGTCATCCTGGATGGTAAACTAGTTTACCATAAAAGTTCTACCCTACTATGGCTATCATGAAACAACATATAATACCATTAGAATCATTGAAATATTTATTTCAAATAAATTTAATTTAATTTATGGTTTTTTGATATGCAACTCCTTTTTTTAATGAACAGAAATATATTATTAATATTATTATTTATACATGACCATTATAACATTGTAGTTTAACTTGGTGATATGAATATGATTAAACCCATTTTAATAATTTCATATAAATAATTTAAACAATGGAAAAATATTTACAAAAAGTTTTTAAGTTTGATTAAATCTTTTATATTATTTGAAAATACATTTTCTCAACAAATGGTTTTAAATTAATTTTAGTGAAAATGTAAAAGAATTAAAAATTTCCCTTTTCAAAAAAATTATTCTAAAAAATAAAAATTATTTTTTAAATAATCATGTAAAAATTATCATAGAGTTAATCTATTATATTTTTAGGAAATGATTAATTTTTCAACGAATAATTAAAATTTCTAGTTTTTAATAAAACATTAATTTTCATTTAAATATTTTACTCACTATTTATTTAAATATGGTTATAAAAGTAAAATTAATTCTTTAATATTATGATGAATCAAATTTGGGTCATTTTAAGAAATTTTATTTTCAATTTTGATATAAAAACATCTTATAATCCTTAGAATTATTTTTCTTTGGAAAACCTTATTTTTGTTGTATATGTGTGTTTGATTTTAAATTATGTCATACCAGTTCTATTAATTGAATTCGATTTCATATTTTCATGAATAATAATTTATATTAGTTAATAATTTTATCTATTATTTCATAATTAATAATAAATAGAATAAAAAATTAATTATTGTGGTTTATTTTAAATAAGGTTTTGTGCATTACATACACATGTGTTCAAATTTATTTAACACCCTTATATAATTATAATTTAATAAATTTGTTTTAGTATTTATAAATATTGGTTACACATTATATAATAGGTCTCATTTTATTTTAGAATTAATGGTTACATTAACTAGGTTAATTAATAAGAACTAATTACCATGGTGAAAACTCCAACGGTGAAAGTGGGTAAATTTATAGGGTAAGGGGATAAGATGTCTAAAACGTGTGTCTCTTTTTTCATATGTGTGTATCAACGATATATTCTCTCGAATAAATTATTTATCAATTTTTGAGGCACATTTATTGAGATTTTCAACACATTGTTGAATAGTTATGGGTCTATAAAAAAATGCCACTTATCCTTAATAATAAAAAGGGGACCTCCTCCCAACACTATTTCACACCTATTAAGTCATTTTGATTGACTAGAACCTAAAGAAATATCTCCCCAATATCCTAATACATATTATAAAGATTATTTTCTTCCCAAAATACAAATAATTGTTTCCATAAAAATATGTTTAAAGGAGGTTCTTCTAAGTGATGAATTTGTTTACTAAGATCATTATTATTAAATCTTCTCTTACCACCTTAATTCATGTTATAATAATTATAATAAAATAAAAAAGTATCTAAAATATAAAGATATTTTATAATGTTAATTATATAACATATATCCATCTCATCCTTCATAATATGGGAAATTAAGCTCTCCATCATGTGTATAGTGGACTACTGACTCGCAAATCGATGTAATTTGTTTTTGATCACTACCTCTAAAAGATTTATATAATGATGGATTTAATGTTTATATATTATATTTATGAATTAAATAAACTTATTGTAACTATAATATAACTTCTAACTTCTTACCTTTTAATCTGTCGAAAAACAATAACATCACTAGTGCATTCGTGTAGACTACCACCTCCATGAAGTGATGAGATTCAATTTTCATGTAATTATGACATGGATTTTGATAAGAAGACATTCAATATATTTTCAGTAGATATATATATGAAATAAAAATTGTTCTAAAATGGTGCTATATTATTTAGCATTATTTTTTCTATCCATTATGAAAGTAAAAAACAAGGTTCATGAATATGTACAAACTATTTCCCCCATGAGAAGTGTCATTCATTATCGAATTATAACTTTTATAAATGAAAAAAATATTTATTTAATGAATTTATATGGTTTAAATATCATGTTTAAAATTTTGGATATTATTTAACCATGATCAAATTAAAATGACCAGAAATATCATACCAAAAAAATACTTGATAAACAAAGCAATTATTACCTGAAATGTGGTTTTAATAAGGAATTATAATAAATGAGTAATAAATGGTCATAATAAAATAATATATGGTATGATATATATGATAATGTTCCAATAATATATTTATAATAAACCAATATTTATTATAAATGATGTTCAAAATGTATGAATAAAATCGATACTTGATTTAAGAGATTTCTAGTCTCTCTTTAAATTTTTTGTGACATATGCTATAATTAGAACTCATTTTATTTGTGTCGTGTGTATAGTGAAAATTTTAAAAGTTATATCATGAATACCATTAATTTAATTATATTTAATTTTTCACATTAAGTTATTTTTCAAGGGGTATTATGATGCAAAAATTCCCAAAGTGGCAATAGCTTTTCTCCTCACCGTTATTTTCACGGGACAAATGTCATATTCATAACTTGTTTATTTTTTATCATGTATTTAATACCCATGAAATTAATTTATTTTTATTCATATAAATTTTATGGTTATTTACAATTCCAAATAAGGATATTTATTTATTGTCCATTATTATTCAAAAGTTACCCAACTGATAAGGGATTGATGTTTCAATCTCATAGCTTATTGGGATTGTCTCTGATTATGCTTCCAATGATGATATATTATGATCTATCTCTCAATTAACACATGAAATTTATTATAATTTGGTTATTTATTGAAATTTAATTTTTTCCACATTCATTTTTATCTCTTTTTTCCCTCAAGAGTCTGGATGAATTGTTGAAGGTTAATTGACTTTATTTCTCTATTTGGCTGAATTTTTTTCTTCCATGTCTATTTCTTCTATTTTTTTAAAAAAAATTATTTAATAATATTCAATGATTTTCTCAATAAATTTTTATAAAATCTTTTAGAATGAAACTTCTTGTCATTTTTTGAATATGGATCTTTTGACTTTTTACTAAAAATATGAAAGGAACCTTCATTATAACATTAATGGAATGAATTCGGTTTCTTTTTTCTATGACTTCTAAATGATTGATAGATTCCATTTAAATTTTTCTGAATATATTTTCAATGAATTGTTTTTAATAATTATATGTATTTATATTTTAAAAATGTTATTTCAGAGTTGAAATGTTTTTTTCTTTGAGAAATGTTCCATGTGATCTTTTAAAACTCAATTTGAATCTATGACGAAATCCTATGATGTTACATAATATTTAATTATGATATGATCAAATTATACCATAATTATTCATTATATAGTTTTTTTAAGTTGACGATGAAAAGATGTTTATGAAAGTCATTTCTTCTCCAAAGGTTATGATATTTCAAATGATGAAATGTTTATTGAAACTATTACGTTTCCAAGAGATATGATATAAGGAAATGAGTATGAAACCCATTTAATTTCTTGGGATTTGATATGAAGAAATTTCTATGATCTTACAGAACATAGAGTTATGGTTACTTATGTCATTTGTGGTAATGTTATAAATTGAGGATGGGTGGTTCTGTTATAAACTAAGGATATGTGAGAATATTACAGCTCTTCAATGAATTGGGTAAATATAGGTAAATTGTGAGTTAATGATGTTATGTGTGAACCCGATTTCATGTTCCCTATGTTATGTAAGGACCTAGTTTCATTTAAATAAGGTTATATGTGATTTTTTTTCATATTAATTGGGTTATTTGTTGAACTACTTTCATGTTCATAAGTTTTTGTGTGGGCCTAGTTTCGTGTATATAAGTTTATTCGAGGGCCTAATTTCATATAAGTAACTAAATGAGGGAACTTAATTCTATTTATATATGTTCACATTCTAAAAATCCAATTTTTTCACATTTCAATGTCTATGTTATGATATCATGTATTATGTTCATTTATTTTCATTTTGACTAATGTATAAATAACTACCAAGATTTATACCATTATTCAAGATTATGATCTATATTATGTAGGGTATGGTTCTCAAATTTTATGATCATATTATAAATATGTTACACTCATGGTATTATAATGTGACCATTGATAACTCCCTTTATTTCCCTCAATGAGTATATGATATCACACTTTTATATTTTTCCATCCCCCAATTCATAAAGAAAACGATTATGTGAGGTATTTCTATAAATAATACTTAATGGGTATATGATTTATGGAGATGTTGAAGATATTTCATGAAATAAGATAGTTATTTATCTAGTTCCAAATAAACTGAACATTTATGATCCGCAAGCATTTATATTTGAGGCATATTTAATATTTACCTAAAGAGATGTAATATTTATGTATGTGATTCATGGGGACTATTATTTAGAATCAAAGAAAAGGAAAATTCAATATTTTACTATTATTATTAGATAACATTGATAAAACCCCAAGGTATAATTCTATGTATAGGGTAATATCCTAATGTTTTGGTATGGAATAAATTTTGTGGTTTTCTATGAAATAAAACCTTGTCTGTAAACTATAAGTGGATATTGCTAAGAAAAGGTTTTACTTAGGGGTAATGAATCTGAAATGGGTGTATTAGTCTTAGAGTGGTCATCACATTGTGCATGACAAAAGGCCTTGATACACAACTGGTTTGAAACTCCCAGGGGAAATTATTTGGTTAATTTAATTTTCCATTATAAAAAGTTTTAATTGATTTGAATAGATGATAATCACAAATAACCAAGGTTAAACTTGAGGTGTCTTATATTTACAAGAGTGTGACATGATTAAATAGACAATAAATGATTTTTCGTGATTATGTGGTTTACAACTATGATCAATGTTGATAAAAAAATTATTTTTAGTTTCAATCAGTGCCTATAAACCAAAAGAAACAATTTAAATTTAGAATTTGATAGAAAATTTTGTGATTAACCACTAGAGAACCCAAATTTTGTGGGATATGTAATGTAAAACCATATTGATGTACTTATAAAACTTTTTCAATCCATGAATCATGATGAGAATCCAAATATCTATAAGTGGAAAACATGTTTTATGGAACCATTCACATGGAAACATCCACCTTATCTTAGTGGTTTGACTGATCCACTAGTGTAAGTGAAATGGATCAGTACCATTGAAAATATATTTTCCATTCTCTATTTTATAGTAATTGAAAATTTTATTTTGGTCGATTACCATTTTGTAAAAATGAGGGTTAATGGTGAACTCTTATTAAGAATATGAGATAACGGGAAACAGTCAACACCAAAGAGTGGGATGAGTTTATGATCTTGTTATTCAATCAATACATTAAGCGTATTCTTTTCACAAATGTTGATAAGGAATCTCTCATGAATAAGTAGAATGATGATGAATCTATTGGTTCCTATGAGGAAATTATTACATAAACTATGAGGTAATCTTCTAGTATTATCATCCAATCTAATTTTATGGTTGAAAAATTATTTAGTATGTTAAAAAAATATCATTTAATCGCATTATCCATAAGGTCATATAGAAGCTATGAAACAATAAGTTGATGTGAATTGTAATTGTAATTTGAACCTAGTAACCCTCATAGTTCTAGTGATAAGAAGAGAAATATGGGGTTTCATAGAGTCCCCAATGAAATATCACATAGATAGGTGAAAATAATTTAACATACTACCTAAAAATATATTGGGAATGAGCTCTCAGTTGAATTCCTTAAAATAACTAAAAGGTATTTCATGTGTGGTAATCAGTTCCATCCAGGAAAATAATGTAAAAGTTATATAAAGAGGAAAATCAATTAAATATATGGATATAGATCTCAAAAAAAAGAACAAACCACACTATAGGGTTTCAAATAAAATTTGTTTGAGAATTATGAAAATCAATTCCATAATCTAATCGACAATGAGGATAATAATCCAGAACAACTGCTGAAGAAAAATTATAAATGGAAAGATTATGTAATATCAACAATTGAAGTGAATCATGATAATTAGGGTAAAATTATCCTCCACACTAGATTTAAAAAATTAATTTTAATGTTTGTCTAGATGAGGCCAATGAAAATATTAATGTTCATCCTTTATTGAAATTTAATGTCCATCCAATGGCCCGAAGGCCTTCAATTTTTATTGATTTATTGATAATACACCTTCCAAGGGGTGAGGTGGAACCCTTACAAGGCTCGTAGGTGTATGTATTACCAATCAGTACCTGTTATTCCATCAAGTTATGGATGAGTGAAAAAAAATAAAAGGTTATGTTAAAACCATCACCCATACTAGAATGGAAATGTGAAAAAATAACCTCAGATTTGTTGTCAGACCCCTCAAAACATATAAATGGTAAAATACTATATGGGTTATAGTGAAATTCGTTATGAAGTCTGCACACTTCATTTCCATTAGAAAATATTTTCTTCCCCGTACCAGTTTAATTAGTTTTACTTTAATTAAGTGGTATTATTTCATGAAGTATAATATAAATCATATCTGATGGGGATCCGAGGTTTACCTCAATGTTTTGGAGAACCTTCAACAGCCTCTAGATATAGAGTTTACTTTCACCATTGTGATTCATCCTTATATAGATGGTTCTTTAGAAAGAACCATTCAATCCCTAGATAATATTTTGGGACTTATTTATGTGGATATAAAATGTGTTTGGGATCAAAACCATCCTCTCATTGACTTTTCAAAAACCAATATCATCCAAACAAACATTTAGAAGGATCTGTATTAAGAATTATAAGTAATGAAGTGTAAAATTATAAAATGGTGGTATGAAGTTGGAAAAAAATTATATTCAGACCTAAGATATATAAAGATAATTAATGTGTGGTTTGATACATTTATGAACACATAAGGACACCACAAATGTGATAGAAAAGTTATGATGATAATCATCGACATGATTTTGAATTTGATGTTGGTGAGAATATTTTTATATGAATGTCTCCATGAAAGAATGTTATGATATTATGAAGGAATTTAAATATGATCCCTTGGAATGTTTTCCCTTTTTATATTATAGAATATATGGTTTCTTATCATTTGGTGCTTCCACTAAACCACTCTCGTGTTCATAAAGTGTTCAATGCATCTCTTATAAGGAAGTACGTACTTAATGCTTCACATGTACCAAATTCAAAGGACTTACACAAAGATCATGATACTTCCTACTAATATAATACTATATAGATTTTATACCATAGAGTTAATGTGATAATAAAAAAGACAACTCATGTGGTCGATGTTTTTTTGAAAAAACCAATAACTCGATAATGCTATATGAGAACTAGAGAATAGGATGAGTTAAACGTATACTCAGTTGATTGATTCAATGTGATAGAATTTGGAGGGATAAAATCACATTATGTGGGGGTATAATGTTACTCCCAAATATATTATTAAATATTTTATAAAAAAAATTTAATTTCTTTGATATATTACATTACATGTAACACCAAGTTCTAATGAACTAGAATATAATGTTAATATTATTATTTAACATGATATGTGTAACCTAGCCATTATACTTAGAGGTATAAATATTAATAAATGATTTTTTAAAATTATGTATAACGGTATTATATGAATAATTTTTTTTGGTAATAAATACTTTCAATTTATTATTGACTTTATATAATTCGATAATAGTTTTTCTCAAAAAATAATATTATTGATTTCTGTAAGCAAATTATAACGGAATTTTTTTTCAAATTTATAATAATTTATTTTATAAAATAAAATTATCTTTTAAAATCTTCATTTCAAAATTTAGTAAGATTTATGTTTTTAGAATTTTCTAAAAAGATTAATTTTTCAACGAATAATGAAAGATTAATATTTGTATTAAAAATGATCTATTTGTTTAAGGGATTTAGAAGTCACATTTTTTTGATGATATTAAAACTAAAATTTGTTCAATTATATTATTATTAATAAAATTTATGAAATTTTTATAAATTTTATATTCAATATTTATATAAAAATATCTTCCACTTATCAAAACAAATTATCTGGAAAACTGGTTTTTCATCTCGTCTGTGGGTTTAATTTTAAGTTAAATTCTACTACTTATATGAATTGAATTTAGTAGAATTTATTACACATGTTTAATCAAAATAATTATTATTATGAAATATGATAAAAATGAATTTTTTCCACAATGAATAATAAAGACAGTAAAAAACTAACTACCACTTTTATATTTAAAACATTGTTTTCACATTATACACGAATGTGTAAAAATTTGGTTTCCATACACAAATGATTTTTATTTAAAAAAAATTATTTCATATTTATAACCAATGGTTCCAAATTTTATAATAGGGATTTTTATGTAAAGGATAAATTACCACGGTAAATAAGAAGAGAGTAGTTACTGTAGTGAGAACCCAAATGGTAAAAGTGTGTAAACATAGAGGCTAATGGAATAAAATAATAAAATATTGGGGGGGGGAGTTTATGTTATAGGTGTTTTTAGACCATATTTTCCATCTAATTAATTATTTAAAAATTTTATTAATCACATTAATTTAGTTTTACTTCAAATTATTTAATTGTTTTGAGTATTTTCAAAATAATTTCTACTCCTCCTAAATTATAAAATGGAACCTACTCCCGTACCTTCTTCACATATATTAAGTCATTAATCTCCAAAAAACCATTATGAAATGTATCCTAAAGATATTTTTCCAAATTATAGAGCATATTTTATTACTAAAAGAGAATCCCTTGGGTTCTTAATTTGATATCCAAAGGAGGTTGTTTTAATCGATGGCTATTTTTATCACCAGGTTCGTTCCTTTTTCCTTCTTATCTTACCACCTTCATTAATGTCTTAATAATTATAATATAATATCATAAATTGATAAAATATACCAATAGGTTATTATTTTATTGGGATAAAGTATATCTATCTCTTCCACTATCTAAGGGAAAATGAAACTGTCTATCATGTGTGTGGAAGACTACCGCCTCACGAACTGATGTATTTAGTTTTCCATTATCGCCTCCCAGATATTAAGATAATGAAATATTTAATGAATATATATGATATTTATGACATAGTTAACCTATTTTAGTTATAATTTCACACTTACCATCATACCTTATATTCTATTTAAATATAATCATGGTTCCCATGAATATGTATAGACTTCCACCTCCACATAGCGATATGATTTGTTTTTAATTTTGTAATGAAATTGATGGTAATTAAGATTAGTTTAGTAAATATATGTGATATTATTGAAAAACAATTAATTGAATAGTGATATATTATTAACCTTTCTTATGTTCAATTCCTTGAAAAAATGGAAACATCATTTATGTGTATGTATAACCTACCATCTCTATTAATGGTGTAATTAAGTTTCTATATATAACTTTTATAGAAGACCCTAAATATGTATATAATGACTTTATATAATATTTATATAATATTTAATATTATATTGATGTTTTAAAAAAATTAAAAGTAAAAGGAATGAAAATATCAAACCAAAACATACATGAAAACGAAGTAGTAATTACCTAAAAGAGGATTCTAACAAGGAATTATTAATAAAATGTTAATTAATGTTTCCAAGTTGGTAAGGGATTTTTGTCTCACTTTTATTTCCAAGGGACACATTCTATATTTACAACTTGTTTCTTATGTGTGGTGTGTATACTGCCCATGAATTTAATTTATGATTCTACACATCATCTGAACCTATGTTCACATTCGAGCTCAGGCACCACATGCCCTACACACAGACCTACCCAGTCTTTAAGGGAACTATGTATCCTCCTATCCTTTGGTTGGCCTAGATATGTCCCATTAGTTATGTTCAACCTTAGTTCCACATTGTCTTGTGATTGACACATGGCTTGGATGGTTAGTGGATTGGCCATATTATTTAGCTATGTTAGGTAGAAATATTCATCAAATCATAGAATAATATTCTATCTAAAATGAAATAAAGGTCTAAAATGTATTCTTTTATAAATACAATCCCAAGAAACATTATTCAATGATTAAACCTTGGATTATTTCATAAAAATAAAACCAATATTTATGAACTATATTCTAACTTATGAAATATATGATGGAAAATTGAGAATTACATAATAATGGGTTTCACCAGCCGGTGCATCACAACAGGCCATGTTACACACTTACTTTGACAGATCTAGATGATATTATTTAGTTAACTCATAAGATCCATTGAAACCAATATTTATTTAAAATAAATACCCACAATATTTTCTTTTCAGAAATAGATCATGGATTACATAGGTTAAATAATCAAAATTCATAGGTTAGAAATATGTATAATTTAAGATTTATGACTTTAATGTTTGTGGTTTCACATTTATGTGCTTAATATTTTAAAATTACTTGACCCTAATTTTAACTATATTCTCTTCAAAATATTGAAATATGAGAAATAAAATCAATAATCAATGTTAGGTGCAATATAATGGCTGCACAAATGAGATGTAAAACCTGATTTAATTAGTATTCATGAAATTCATGAAAACAGTTTCTCAAATAACTCGGGATTTGAATTGAAACATGAATCAAAAGGAACACCCAAATCCACTTAAAATGGATTATTTCAATTGATAACTTTATGTGATAATGTTTTCTGACATTCATGGGATCTTATGATCCCCTAATCATGCGAAAATGGTCCAATTTACTTGAGAATATCTCATCAATCTTTAAATTATATGAGTAAGAGAATTTACTATTGGATTATTATCATATAGAAGGAGAATATTATCAAGAGAGGTTATTGGTAAAAAAATATAAATCTTTGGAGGATATTTAAGTGACATAATGGAAGAAATTTTAGAATTATTTTATAATATTATTTTCCTCTCATTCTTAGACTAAAAATAAAGAGGTAATTTCATTAGCTCAAGAAACATGATGATGAATCCATTGGGATATATAGGAAAAAACTCGCAATTCATGCATGATACAACTTCCCTTTTTTCACAACCCTCTAATTCAATGTTTCCCACTTCACTGGTGGTGTTAATTTGAGTCTATTAAAATCTATATAAATTTAGAACATCAAAATCTATGATGATATATTTTGAGGTTCCCTAAAATTCAAAATGGGAATCAATTAATCTCATGGTTTTCATGAGATAAAAATAAGTAAATGGATGTTATTTATATTGATATTCTAGATAAATAAAATTTTGGAATGAAATCCCAACATCTTACATTTCCAAACGGTGGGAAGAAGCATAAAAAAATGCATTAGGTGTACGAGAAAATTATTTTGGGGAAGGAGGTATGAGAACCTGGCTAGCTATTACCAATAAGAAAAAACCCACCAATGTGATATAGGAAAGTAATTATTTAGTGAAACCATATCTAGTAGTACTGTGTTTCAATTTCTTGAAACAAAGGCATTAAGAGAGTGAATTTCTAATAACAAGGTTTTTAAAAGACAATCTACACCAACAACCTCCAAGGTAGGAAGAGAGAGTTTATTCAATCACAACTATTGAAGTTGATCCAGAAATTTAAATTGTATAGGTATGTAATCTCTTCATTCAATGTTAGTAAAAGTAATTTTTATTCTAGTTCAATTAATTCTTTCATCTTTCACATGTTTAGTTGAACTATTCAAACAACACCACAAAACATGGATGTAGAGTTATTGGTGGAAATAAATGATAGGGAAATTGTTGCATCCTATGTATATAACTATTACCCTATCAAAATATACACGATAAACAGCCCATCAAACCAAATAAGACTTTATTTATCATAATTTGATGTTATTCTATGCATGAATGATAATCCTTATATTGAGAAAACTTAATTTTTCATGGGAAGTCTTTCACCCTCCGTATCATGAATCACCCCTACTTGTATACATGTTCAAGATTGAGGATGAATATTATTTGGTAAGAAAATCTCATGAAAGGATATTATTTATTTGAAGGAAATATTATCTTAATAAAATAATTATGACTAAAGGAATAATCATCCCTTAAGGTATTCAAATTGTGAAGTAATAAAATTACATTTTTTTCTAAAGAAGTTTTCAGTCTTCATACAAGCTGAGTGGCTGAATTTTCAATCGATATTTTACCGAATGATTTACCAATAACTATAAATCCATATAGAACTAAAATTATTTAACATCATGAGATGAATAAGTTACTATATAAAAAAATTTATAAAGGGTTAATATTCACATGTGTTTCACCTTGGGGTGTACCAGTCTACTTTTGTAAGAAAATGGATTGTTCAATGGAACCCTTCATTTATTATCATGCTCTCAAAAGGACCACGATAAAGAAAAAGTATTATCTTGATGAATTTTTAGATCACCTATGTGGAGTCCAGTATTTCTCTAAGAAGACTATTCGGTTGGGATGCTATCAATTAATGCTAAAGAAGAAGGATATCCCCACGATTTCTTTTCATACACATTATTTTCAGTATGAGTACATATTGATTCTATTTGGACTCTCAAATTCCCTTGAAATATTAATGAACATAATTAATTGATTCTTTAGAGATTACCCTTATTTTTTGTGAAATCTTTATTGATGATTTTTTCAGAAATGATAAATGAAAGGAGGAACATGAAGAGAATTATAATTGTACACTGAAGAATTTGTGAAAGGAAACTTTTTTTTTTGAAGTAAAATAAATGTGTGTTTTTGTTTTAGTAGGAAATATTCCTTGGGAATGTTATAAAATATAAAGGGATGTCCGTGTATCCTATAAAAACTAACGGAATTGAAGGATATACAAGGAAAACACATATGATGTATATTCATGGATTCCATGTATTATATGGGTATTATCATCGATTTCTGAGAAAAATATAATGATTTTCAATCCCACCAACCCAGATAACCCAAAAGGTAGTAATGTTTATCTGGAATAAATAATTCGAGGAATGTTTGAAAGAGATAAATAATTAGCTTATCACTATAGCAATGCTCTGATTACCCAACAATGGGGATGTATTTTTGATCTACTTTGATGCATCCAAGTAAATATTTTTGTGGTACTCATTCAAGATGATATTGTGTTAGCCTATTCTTCTCACTAACTAAATTTCCATGAGTAAAACTACCCTACTCATGATCTAGAATTGGATAAAATGATATTTTCATTAAATATTGGATATCGTTATCTTTAGAGGGATATGTGTAACATATAAAAAGGTTATAAAATCATAAATTTTATATTCACACTAGTAGATATTAATATTCTCCTATGAAGGGGTTATAGATGATCAATGATTATTATTATTAAATCCATTTATATCTAGGGAAAGAAAACATTTTGGAATATTTTATGAGTATTAAGGGTTCCATAACTCTATTTATGATGTGTATGCAAAAGGATCCTATATTTTTGGATATGGAAAGGATGGATATGGGAATAATAAAAGGATATTCATCCTACATTAATTAAATAACTACCCAACCAAAAATTCTTAAGATGATCAAGGTTTCCCTGAAAGATGACGAGGTTCTATAAAAGAAGTTAGAACATATTCAAGAGTTAAATATTGATAATGGTGGAGTTTTAAATCTTGGAACAAAGATATGTGTCCCATAGAAACTAAAATTAATAGATATATTTTTTATGTTGCTCACAACTCGTCCTTCCCCATTCAACTAGAAAGAACTATTATGTATAGAGATCTGATGTGAATCATCTGGTGCGATTACAAGAAGAGTGGAATTTTGGAGTTTATATCTAAATTCATGGTATTCCAAGGTGTAAAAATTTGACAAAATAACTCTATGGGTAAGATGAAACTATTTTCCATACCGTTATGGAAATGGGAAAACAAAACCCTAAATTTCTTCATAGGACTCCCTTTTAATCCAAAAGGCAATAATAGCATATGGGTGTTAATTGACCACCTTACCAAGTCACATAACTTAATTTATATTAAGGATTATTTATCTATCGACCAACTCAGCAAGATATACATAAGGGAATTTTTATGGATTCATGTATTTTGAAGGACTATTCTATCTGACCAAAAAATGAGGTTTACCTCAGGGTTTTGGATAATCCATCAATAGGAATTAGATACAGAACTGAGCTTCAACACTTCTTATAACCCTCATATTGATGTGTAGTCTCAATTGACCATTAAAACATTATAGGTTATATTAATACCATGTTTAGTGTTTTTTCAAGGATGTTGGGACTAGTTTCTTCTGCTAGTGGAGTTCTCATATACCAACAATTTCATTTCTAGAATTTAAATGTAACCTTAAGAGGCTCTATATGGGAAGACGTGTCCAAATATGTCATGTTGGGATAGTGTTGGATGGTGGAAAATGATGGGACTTGATCTTATCTATAAAATTACATAGATTTTCAGACCATTCTATGTTGTATGAAATCCACACAAATTCAATAAAGAATCTATGAATACATTCTTCATCATGATCGTGAGTTTGTGGTCGTAGATAAAGGGTTTCTTTATATATCTCCAAAGAGTAAATTCATGAGGTTTTGGAATAAGGCAAATACAATTCCTAGAAAAATTATCCCATTTGAGATCCCTAATCATATTAGAGCAATGACCTGTTGACTAGCACCCCCACCTAACCTATCTTTAGTACTTGATTTGTTCAATTTATCACTATTAGGAAATTACATACCCGACCCCTCACATGTAATGAATATATAGATAGTACCTTGGGAAAATGATCTTTATTATGAGGAATATATGGTAATGATCATATATTATAGAGATAATGTTCAAGGAGACAAGACAAATCACTTGGTCAAAGTGTTATGGTGGAACAACATGATTGAGGATGTGACATGGGAACCGTAATAGGTGTTGAAAAAACTACATGTATTTGTTTTAGTTTATGAAATGAAAATGACAAGGGAGAAATTTATAAAGTGGTGAATAATATAACAACTCTAAATTTTATAAATAGAATCCCCATTTTAGTAAATAAATTCCATATTAAGTTAGAAAGTTATACAAATCATAGATACTATTTTAGTTATTTTGAATATTTTTATATTCTTTCAAATTAAAAAGATCATTATACATTATAAAAATTGTTAAGGTTAAAATTTTTAGTGACCAATATATTATTATACTAAGGGTTACGATAAAGTCCAATTGATACAAATGAAAGAATTGGTGACCATAACTAGCAGGATAATACCCTATGAAGCCTATTTATCATAACTTACTAGGGAGATAAAATTAATAGGATTTTTCCATGATCAATCAGAAGCTAATTAAATAACTAATGTATTAATGAAATTGTTTATGGGAAAATTTCAATATAATATTGATGACAACCCAAAAAATGTATGCTGAACCACCCCAAGAAAATCTCACCATGGATCACCTTATCCTTTAGGAATTAACAAGTGAAATAATGGTATGCAGATTTAGACGATAATAGTATGAATTTCAAAATTATATTTTTATTGAAAAATTATTTTTTATACCTATTTAATACTACCATTTTAATGATTTGATAACTAGTTTGAACAAAAAATGGTTTTTATACGATGCAACACAATTTTTTTATGGGAAATATATATTTTCAATCAAGACACTCTATTTTAATGAATTCATGAATTTTTGAAACAAATGATATTTTAATAAAATATTACTATTAATTAATTTAAATATAATATAATTTATTATATAGTATAAGTTATTATAAGTTATTATGAAGTAAAAATATATTTAATAAGGGATATAATACTATTATTGTCAAAAAAACAAATTATTCTTCAATAAATGTGTAATTTTTATTTAAAAGTGTAAATTATCATATTTATATTATGAATTTAATTAAATTAGTATTTATTTTTAATTAAAATTATTCTATTATTATTTTATTAATATTTTTTGAGATAATTGAATTTTATGGTCAAAATTAAACATGATATAAATATACGATGTGTATTATGAAATCATAATTACCGTAAAGTGATGTACTATATTCCATAAAAGGTATACATGAATAAATATATATTTATTATTTAAAATAATTAATTTTTGAATCTATTTTATTATTTCTACAAAACACTTAATGAATCCCCCAAAAAAATTTTTATATTTTAGTGTTTAAAAATACATTCTTGGGAAACATGACATGATTCAAGATCACTAGGGGTAGTAGTTTGATTAAATTAGTTTTTAATCATGTGAAGTAATAAAAAAATATCATTGGTTGAAACTATGAAAAAATACATGGTAATTATTATGGTTTTCATCACATTGTCATATAGATTCCAAAATTGATGGTTGGAAATTAATATTGAACCATCCTCTATATTTCTATAAAAACCCACCCAAACTCCCATTCATCTTCAATCAAAACCCTTAGAGAAGGACAAAACTTTTCCCTTCCTTTTATATAGTCCTCCCAAAATTCCCCAATGCACTTATGAGGCTCCTCCATGGCTTTTGGAAACACCCCCTCAAGATATGGGTTCCTCTTCTTCGTCTCTTTAATGAAGAACCTATTTTATATTATTACCTTTATTTTCCAATTTTTCAAGTAATGACATGATTTCAAACATACTTATTACTCCACATTTTATTCCCAAGTGATGATATACCCCATTAACACTCTTTGATCGCTCCCACAAACCTTCATATACACCCATTATACTCCCAAAGTTATCTTTTTATTTTCTATATTATATGATTAATGTGGCACACTTATGAATGTACTTTATATGAAAATTATTGGTGAACCCAGAGAGCACTCTAAGGATTTGGGTAATGTGTTAGCATCACAAGTCACCGTGTATTGGATTGGGGAGTAAAAGAAAACCATTATGGAAGTTTTTACACCATGATATGATTTCTTGGTGGTTATCTGTAACATCCATAGAAAGTAATGAATTATATATTTTATTATCTATGTTTATTTATGAATTAGATAGTGTTTTAGAGGCTTAAAATGAGAATAAATCCAATCTTAAGCATACAATACACTAATATTTTTAAAAGATTGTTTTACTACCTTTTGAAGCAAAACCATTTTTAAATGTACATTTTTAAACTTTTATAAGCTATATTTGTCAAAATAAACTTATTGTTTAGAATTGGGACATTTAAATTTAATTTGGATAAATTTTTTGTATTTTTCTGACAATGTCCATTTTTTAATGAATGTTGAAAAATACTGCATTTTACTTCAAAACTGTTTTTTCATCTAATTTAATTATATAGTTAGATTATCTGTTTAATTGGTTTTAAAGTGTAATTAGATTATATTTTTACTATTTAATCCAATGGTGGTCATTATAATTAATTTCACTTTGGAATTGGGTATAAACAAGTGCCAAACGTTTTATAGATATTGTTTCAAAAAAACGCGATATTTATTTTGACAACGAGAATTATTTTTAAATTAATTTCTGAACATTCTGTGTTTGGAATTCGGTAAAATGGATTCCATATTTAGAATCAGAAGTTCCAAATTATTTAATTAAGACTCTTTAGTTTTTGGACATTATGAATAGTAATGACAGTAATTATCTTTAATTATCGTGATTAATTAGTAATCGGGTAGTTAAGGGTAATAAAATAATATAGTATTAATATAAAATGACCCCAAAATGTGTCCTAATGATACTTGTTCTTTCATGTATGACCATGGGATGCCTTGTTCCAAACTTAGGGACCCCATGGAATTACTTTTGGGTGATAGTGACACTTTATAATTTTTTAAAGAATGGAGAATATCACAAAAGTATGTAACACCTAAGTAAAACAATTTTAATTTTGTCTGTGTAAATGATATATTAGACTATAAATAGTCATTGGAAAGATAAAAAGATTTCCTACATAATAGTAGTTTTTTTATAATTTTTAGACATTAAATAAATTAATTTATTTATGACACAATGATGATGAAGCGATTACCTCATTAATGAACAATTTAAATAAAATGAAAAGATAATATAAAATCTGAGACGTACACTTGTAAAAAACCTATTGTAAGGGTGTATTTCGAACCCTTATCACCTTATCCTCGAAAAATATCATTTTGAGATCTTTAAAAATCAGAAACTCATTTTAAAATTAATTAACATTTCATGACATTCCAAGAGTGACCCTCCTCCCTCTCATAAAAGGCCCCCACCTCTACCCCATTAGGCACAAATCTCAAGACATTGGCTTGGCCAAAATCTACACATTTTATCTATAAACATCCCTCTCTTCATCCTAGAAGCATTACCTGAGGCATAAACTTCTTAAAGAAATCCCTTTGGTTCCAAACAAAGGGAGTTACCCGATTTAAAGGTAACGTCTTCTCTAATGTTATTTTGTTTTATTTTGCTTCACCAACTCCCTAAACTCTTTTTATTCCTTTATTTTGTAACAAAAAAAGAATATTAAATATTCTAGTATTTTTTTTATGAGAATGATTTGAGCTACACTTTCACAAACCTTCTTCAAATGGTTAAAGAACATACTGTTTCTGGGGATTGCGAATTACTGCCTCACGAAACGATGATTGTTCAATTTTCTTTTAACTCCTTTCAAGGTGGACATTAAGATGTCACTATATTTATATATGATATATATTATGTTTTTTTTTTCTTATGCTTTTTAATTTTTCATTTATGGCATACCTTTATGGTTTCCATTATGGATAAACGTGATAATTTCATTTTTTAAGTGCGGACTACCGCCCCCTCAAAGTGATTTGATTCGTTAATTCCATATGTGGGACGTATAAAGGATGGAGTTAATGGTATTACATATTATAGTATACTGGAATTATAATGTATCTCTATTTCATTATGATTCCATTCTATTAAATATGAAATAGAAATTAAAGTAGCATTTATGCGTACGTACGACTAACCGTCTCCATGAATGGTGCATTTCATTTCTTACCTCTAAATGTTATGTAATATTATAAATGCATGTATATACTGGATATATATGATATATATAAAATCTACATCATGAATATAGTTTTGGATATAATGGATATTTTACTATATGAACAACTTGTAATTATAAGAAGTTTATTTTTGACTCAAGTATCAAAGATCAACAAAACAACCGTTATTAACTTAAAGAATTACATAATGTTCATAACATGGTAATAAGTTATATAAAAGGAATAATTTACATGAAAAAGGTTTTTAAGAAAGTATAAAGTAACTCTAGTTTATTATTCACGAGATTAAAGAACGATCAAGTCAAATCGGATACGAGGTAAGGGACTTTGTCTCAATCTCCTTTTATTGAGGTATATTTTGTTTTATACACAACTTTCTTTTATATGGTGTATAAACCCCATTTAATTTTACTTTTATTCAAAAGGAATATTATTGTATGAAGCGTTTTACTAAATGAAAAAATGAATGTTTGGTCTTACGTGGCGACAATGATTTCTCTGCCGCTGTGACTATTATTTGAGTTCTAGCATCCTCTACAAGCCATAACTTTTTTTGAATGAAAAATAAATACCATGTTTTACTTTTCTTTTATTTTGGTATTGAAATTTATTTTGATAGTATTTTTATTATATCAATGTGTTGTATTGATATCTTGTTATTGTAATGAGGAAATTTTATATTTCCTTTATGCATGTTTTATGTGATATGATTATGTTATGGTTCTTGGGAATTGTTTATGAAGACAGGTGGTTCTGTGAAAAACTAAGGGCGAGTGAGCCCGTTATATCTCTCCAATGCATTGGGTAACACGAAGGGGTTAAACGCTAAGGTTTCTTGGAAGATATTTAGGGAATGTACTATGATGTGTATTCTAAACGTAACCATGAGGGTTACTCCCTATATAAGAATGTTATGGATGCCTCAAGTTACCTTTATGTCTTATGATTTCTATGAGTTATTTATGAATCTTATTATTTAATGAGGTATATTAAAGTGCTTATGTTTTATGAGTAAAGTATGATTTCATTGATTCTTATGTATATATGGACTAATGTTTTCATTCCATATTTTTATATCCCTTACTGAGATTTTTATGCTCATCCCATGTTTTTGAATTGTCTTTCACAAGTCAAGGGAAAATTATATGATGTGATGATAGTGTCGAGGAAGTGTCAAGAAAGAATCCACATTTTATTTTATATATATCTCCTTTGATGGGAAAAATGAATACTGTCTTTTATGTAACCACCTTGTTTAAATGTGGAATGTAATGCATGATTTATGATATAATTCTCTAATACTATAATCCTGAAAATATCCTCAATGTATATTCTTTAAATATCTCAAGATTAAGTAATTTTTAAGGATGGGGCCTTGTATTTGGCATCAATGGTCAGTATAGATAACTTTAAGAGTTTTAATTCTATTAAATAATTATCCCAAAATATTTTTTATGGTCAAATTTAAAATGATATAGAATTTGAAGATTACCATGTTGCTTTATCTAAGATATGTTAGTTTAGAATGGTTTTCCACAGAGGAAACATGGAAGCAGTTCTAGGAAGGCATACCGAAGGAAATGGCCTTCCAAATCAGCATCCTGAGATAGTCAGAATTGGGAATGAACAGTTTGTTTCCGGAATGGCGTAGTTGGATCATGCGATAAATGGTGGTGGTATCCATGCCCGAGATCAACCAGATCAACCGCAGAGGAACATGTCTGTGGTGGAACATTTCAGGAGGCAACATCCCCCATCATTCAGAGGATCATCTGACCCTGTGTTAGCTGAAGGGTGTATTAAAGCACTGGAGAAGCTTTTCGATGTCATGGGGTGTTCAGATAATCAAAAGGTTAGTCTTGTTGTTTACCGTTTGGAGGGTGAAGCAGATCAGTGGTGGTCTATGGTTAAAAATATTTGGGACGCTGATGAGATTGATGCTCTTGAATGGGATGAATTCGAAGGTATATTTCTTGAGAAATATTTTCCTAAGGCTATTCGACTTAGGATGGAAAAACAATTATTTGAATTGAGGCAAGAAGAAAACTCAGTGGCTGCTTATGAAGAAAGGTTCACTCGATTGGCAAGGTATGCTCCAAATTTTATTCGAGACCTTGATAGTAAAATCAATCATTTTTACTCAGTATTAAAGACAAAATATCGAAGGTCATTTTCTTCTCATGAGTTAAAAAGTTATGAAAAGCTTGTTCGATGTGCTGAGAAGGTGGAAATGGAGTTTTCCAATGATCAAGTGTTCTAGGAAAACCAACAGAAGAAGAAACCTAGGTGGAAGGATAAATGAAAGAATTCTTCAAAAATGTTTGTTGGTAAGAAAACTAAGTTTTTAGTTTGTGATAAATGTGGTAAAAATAATGCTGGGGAATGTCTTTTGAATTCTGAAAAGTGCTATCGATGTGGTAATATGGGACATAAGGCTCGTGATTGCACTAGAAAAGATCAAGGTGATGGTAAGACCAAATTTTATTTACAGTTAGTTAAATGTTTCAAGTGCAATGAGATGGGTCATTATGAAAACGAGTGTTCGACAAAGAGCTCGAATGATGGGAAGCAGTTAGACTACACGTAGAAAGATGTGGTGAAATCCTTTGCAACAACTTCAGCGGATGTTGGGCCAACAAATGAAGGGGTATCAGGTACTTTTTTTTCATATTATGCTAGTGTGTTGTTTGATTCAGGGTCCACACATTTGTTCATCTCTGAAATATTTTCTAGTAATTTGGGAATACCATCTCAAGAAATGACTCCTGAACTTGTGGTAAAAACACCTGGGGGAAATGTTGGGGTAAAAATAATTTATAATAATATTTATATCTTTATCCATGGAAAGAACCTACTTGAAAACCTTATTGTTTTACCTCTAGTAGATTTTGATGTTATCCTAGGTATGTATTGGCTCTCTGTTTAACATGCTATGATTTATTGTAGAGCTAATGAAGTTTCTTTTCATGAAGACTTTCAGTTTGTGTATAAGAATGAACCCTTACTATTGATAACATATTAAGAGGCTGAGAAACATGTAAAAGATGGAAATGAATGTTACCTTGCACATATTTTTTAAAACAATGGAACCGTTCAGATTAATTATGTTCCAGTGGTAAATGAGTATCCTGATGTTTTTTCTTGATGAGTTTCCTGGAATAATACCAGATCAGAAAGTTTAATTTACCTTTGACTTAGTTCCTGATGCTAATCCAATTTCAAAACCCCCTTATCGAATGGATTAAATTGAACTTTTAGAGTTGGAGGGTCAATTTCAAGACTTATTAGAGAATTGTTTCATTCACCGTAGCACATCACCATGGGGTGCTCCTGTCTTATTTGTTTAAAAGAAATATGGTTCAATGTGATTCTCATTGATTATAGAGCCTTGAATAACATCACTATTAAGAACAAATATCCTTTGCCTCATATCGATGATTTGTGTGATCAGCTCCAGGGAGCTCAGTATTTCTCAAAGATTGACCTGAGATCGGGGTCCCCTCAGTTGGCGGTAAAGGTAGAAGATGTTTCGAAGACCGCGTTTCGTATAATATATGGCCATTATGAATTCATAGTAATTCCTTTTGGGTTAACCAATGCACCTACTGTATTCATGGATCTTATGAATAGAATTTTCCAAGAGATCTTGGATAAGTTTGTGGTTGTTTTCATTGATGATATTTTGGTGTTTTCTAAAAGTAAAAAGGAGCATGAAAGACATTTAAGGGTTATTTTTCAAACCTTAAATGAAAATAAATTGTATGGGAAATTCAGAAAGTGTGAGTTTTGGTTGCAAAAAATTTCTTTCCATGGTCACATTGTTTCTAAAGATGAGATAACTATTGATCCTGCAAAAACAAAGGTTGTTGAAGAATGGCCAAGACCCACAAATGTAACCAAGATTCATAATTTTCTTGGTTTGGCAGGAAATTACCAAAGGTTTGTTAAAAAAAATTCACGGTTATCTAGTACATTGACTAAGCTAACTCAGAAGGGTGTTATTTTATCTGGAGAAAATAATGTGTTTCTTTTTTTCAGGAATTGAAAAGAATATTGGTGAATGCTTCAATTTTGGAACTACCTTCCAGGAATGGGGAGTTTTTTATCTATAGTGATGCTTCATTAAAAGGACTTGGTTGTCTCCTAATGTAGAATGATCATGTAATTTCTTATGCTTCACGTCAGTCGAAAACTCTTGAGGGAAATTACCCTACACATGATTTGGAATTAGCTGCTGTTGTTTTCGCTTTAAAAATTTGGAGGCATCATTTGTATGGAGTAAAGTGTGAAATATATAACAATCACAAAAGTTTAAAGTATATATTCACTCAGAAAGAATTGAACATGAGACAGTGGAGATGGCTAGAATTAATCAAGGATTATGATTGTACAATTCATTACTGTTCGGGAGAAGCAAATAAAGTGGATAATGCTTTGAGTCAAAAAAGTAATGCTTCATTAACAATGTTACATTTGGAATGTGATCCTTTGGTTAAGGATTTGATGAACTTTGGCATAAAAGTTGTTGGTGCAGGATGTTCTTCTATTTTTTTTAGGTATCAGTGAAATCTTCTCTATAAAAAAGAATTAAGCATGCACAGAAGCAAGACAGTGCGTTGTAGAAAATGGAAGAGATGGTTCAGAAGGCTATGTTGCCTGAATTTAACATTGATAATGATTGTGTTTTGAGATTTGGGAAGAGATTGTGTGTGCCTTATGATTCATAGTTGAAGAGAGAGTTCTTATGTGAAGCTCATAGTTCTCCATTTTCAGTTCATCCTGGAAGTACTAAGATGTATAGAGATATTCGGGATTATTACTGGTGGGACGGAATGAAAAGAGACATTGCTGATTTTACTGTGAAGTGTTTGACATGTCAACAGGTTAAAGCAGAGTGGCAGTTACCTAAAAGGATGGTTCATCCTTACCAGTGCCAGAGTGGAAATGATAGAATATATCCATGGACTTCGTTGTGGGATTTATGAAGACACCTCGAGGTAATAATGCAATATGGGTTATTGTTGATCACTTGACTAAATCTGCTCATTTCCATGCTATACAAAATACTTTTTCCATATATCAACTTTCTTTTTTGTATCTTAAAGATATAGTCATGTTACATGGAGTTCCTCTCTCTATTGTATATGATCATGATCCCAGGATTACATCTAACGTTTGGAAAGGTCTTCAGAAGTCATTGCGTACTGAATTAAATTTTGGTACAGCTTTTCATCCTCAATCAGATGGGCAGTTAGAAATAAAAATTCAGAATTTGGAGGATATTCAACATTCTTGTTCGATGGATTATCAAGGAATTTGGGATAAATATCTTTTTTTGGGTTGAGTTTTCTTATAATAACAGTTTTCATTCTAGTATATAGATGGCACCATTTGAGGCATTATATGGGAAGCAGTGTCGAACTCCAGCTTTTTGGGATGAAGTGGGTGAAAGGAAGTTGATGGGACCAGAATTGGTAGAAGAGTTGTCAAAAAAAGTTCAGCTGATACAGAAACACATGATAACAGCTCAGAGCAGGCAGAAAAGTTATGCGGACAACCGGAGGAAGGATCTCTCTTTTGAGGTAGGTGATCATGTCTTCCTCAAAGTTTCACCATCGAAAAGTGTGATGCGATTTGGTAAGAAAGGAAAGGTGAGTCCAAGGATCATTAGACCATATGAAATTCTAGAGAGAGTTGGATCAGTTTCATACCGAGTGGCTTTAAATCCGAGTTTCTCTCAGGTACACAATTTTTTTCATGTTTCAATGTTATGGAAGTACATGCCATATCCATCTAATGTTTTGAGCCTAGAGGTAGTTTAGATGGAAGAGAATCTATCTTATGAGAAAAAACTGGTCCAGGTTCATGACAACAGGGAGAAAGTGTTTCGGAATAAGGTGATTCATTAAGTAAAGGTTTTGTGGAAAAACCACATGATTGAAGAGGCAACATGGGAATATGAAAATTAAATGAGGGATAAATACCCCCACTTCTTCGTTAAGTAAATAAATTGCGGGGACACAATTTTCTAAATGGGGGAAGGATGTAACATCCCAAGTAAGTAATTAATAATAGATTTTCTTATCTATGTCTATTTATGAATTATATAGTGTTATAGAGGCTTAAAATGAGAATAAATCCAATCTTAAGCCTAGAATACACTAATATTTTTAAAAGATTGATTTACTACCTTTTGATAGAAAACCATTTTTAAATCTATCTTTTGAAAATTTTATAAGATCTATTTTTCAGAATAAACTAATTACTTAGAATTGGGACATTGAAATTTACTTTGGATAAATTTTTGGTATTTTTTTGACAATGTTCATTTTTTTAATGAATAGTTAAAATACTGCATTTTACTTCAAAACAGATTTTTACATATAATTTAATAATATAGTTATATTATCTATTTTATTGTTTTTAAAGTGTAATTAGAATTTATTCTTACCATTTAATCCAATGGTGGTAATTATAATTAATTTCACTTTGGAATTGGGCATAAACAAGTGCCAATCTTTTCATAGATATTGTTTGAAAAAAACCAGCTATTTGTTTTGACAAAGAGAATTATTTTTAAATTAATTACTGCAATTTCTGTGTTTTTAATTTGTTAAAATGGATTCCATATTTGGAATCATAAGGTCCAAATTATGTAAATAAGAATATTTTTTAGGACATTATGAATAGTAACGACGGTAATTATCTTTAATTATCTTGATTAATTAGTAATCTAGTAGTTAAGGGTAATAAAATAATAACATAATAATATAAAATGACCCTAACATGTGTCCTAATGCTACTTTTTGTGTCATGGAATACCATGGTATTCCTTGTGCCAAACTTAGGAACCCCATGGAATCACTTTTGGGTGATAGTTACACTTTATCATTTTATTTTTAAAGAAAGGAGAATATCCCAAAAGTATGTAACACCTAAGTAAAACAATTTTAGTTTTTTCTATGTAAACGATCTCTTAGACTATAAATATTCATTGGAAAAATAAAAATATTTCCTACATCATATTATTTTTTTTATAATATTTAGACCATAAATAAATTTATTTATTTATGACAGCATGATGATGCAGCGATTACCTCATTAATGAACGATTTAAATAAAATGAAAAGATATTGTAAAATATAAGACATAAACTTGTCAAAAACCTATTGTATGGGTGGATTTCGAACCCTTATCATCTTATCCTCGAACTATATCATTTTGGGACCTTTAAAATACAAAAGTCATTTTAAAATAAAGTATCATTTCATGACATTCCAAGAGTGCCCCTCCTCCCTCTTATAAAAGGCCCTCCACCTCTACCCCATTACCCACACCTCTCAAGCCATTGGATCGGCCAAACTCTACTCATTTTATCTCTCCACATCCCTCTCTTCATCTTAGAAGCCTTACTTTAGGCAGAAAGCACTTCAAGAAACCCTTTTGGTTCAAATCAATGGGAGTTACCCGATTTAAATGTAAAGCCTTATCTAATGTTCTTTTGTTTTATTTTGCTTCTCCAAACCGCTAAAATATTTTTATTCCATTATTTTGTAACAAAACCAGTATATCAAATATACTATGATGTTTTTATGAGATGTAATCGAGCTATAATTACACACACCTCCGTCTAATGGTTAAACAAGGTACTGTTTTTATGGATGGCGAATTACTACCTCATGAAACGATGATTGTTTAATCTTCTTTTAACACCATTAAAGGTGGCCATGAAGATGTAACTATATTTATATATGATATATATTATGTTTTTTTACTTATGATTCAGTATTTTTCATTTATGTCTTACCTTTATTCTTCCCATTACGGTTAAACGCGATAATTTCATTTTTTGGAAGTGCAAACTACAGCCCCCTCAAAGTGATTTGATTCATTAATGCCATATGTGGGACATATAAAGGATGGAGTTAATGGTATTAAATATTATATTATACTGGAATTATAATGTACCTTTATATGATTATTATTCCATTCCATTAAATTTGAAATAGAAATGAAAGTAGCATTCATGCGTACGTATGGTTTACCGTCTCCATGAACGGAGCATTTCATTTCTTACCTTTAAATGTTATGTAATATTATAAATGCATGTATATAATGGATATATATGATATATATGATATCTACATCATGAATATAGTTCTGTATATAATGGATATTTTACCACATGAACAATTTGTAATTATAAGTAGTTTATTTTTTACTCAAGTACCAAAGATCGACAAAACGACTGTTATTAACTTAAATAATTAAATAATGTTTATAACATGGTAATAAGTGATATAAAAGGAATAATGAACTTGAAAAAGGTTCTTAATAAAATATAAATTAACTCTAGTTTATTATTTAGGAGATTAAAGAACGATCGAGTCAAATCAGACATTATGTAAGGGACATCGTCTCAATCTCCTTTCATTGATGGATATTTTGTTTTGTACACAAATTTTTTTATACAGTTTATAAACCCTTTTTACTTTTACATTTATTAAAAAGTAATATTTTTTGTAAGAAGCGTTTTACTATACAAAAATGTAATGTTTTGTCTTACACGGAGACAACGACTTCTCCGCCACCGTGACCATTATTTGAGTTTCGGCTTCCTCTACAAGCCATAACTTTTTTAAATGAAAAAAACCCATGTTTTACTTTTCTTTTATTTTGGTATTGAAAATGTTTTTGATAATATTTTTATTATATCAATGTGTTGTATTGATATCT
The DNA here is from genome assembly GCA_963277665.1 of Viscum album. Taxonomy (NCBI): domain Eukaryota; kingdom Viridiplantae; phylum Streptophyta; class Magnoliopsida; order Santalales; family Viscaceae; genus Viscum; species Viscum album. Next base: position 1,492,700,685 of record OY728139.1, on the reverse strand, counting down.
TGTGATTGAAATGTGGAAATTTTATGTTTCCATTATGCATGTTTTATGTGATATGATTATGTTATGGTTCTTGGGAATTTTTTATGAAGAAGGGTTGTTCTGTGATAATCTAAGGGCGGGTGATCCCGATATACCTCTCCAATGCATTGGGTAATGTGAAGCGGTTAAATTATAAGGTTTCTCCGAAATGATTTAGGGAATACACTGTGATGGGTATTCCAAACGTAACCATGAGTGTTACTCCCTACTTTTGAATGTTATGGATGCCTCAAGTTACCTTTATGTCTTATGATTTCTATGAGTTATTCATGAATCTTATGATTTCATGAGGTATGTTAAAGTGATTATGTTTTATGAGTAAAGTATGATTTCATTTATTCTTATGTATACATGGACTAATGTTTTCATTCCGTATTTTTATATCCCTTACTAAGTTTTTTTCTCATCCCATGTTTTTGAAATGTTTTTCAAAGGTCAATGGAAAAGTACATGATGTGATGATAGTGTCAAGGATGTGTCAAGAAAAAATCCATATTTTATTTTAAATATTACTCCTTTGATGGAAAAAATTAATATTGTCTTTTATGTAACCACCTTGTTTAAATGTGGAATGTAATGCATGATTTATGATCTAATTCTCTAAAATTTTAAACATAAAAAGATCCTCAATGCGTATTTATGAAATATCTCAAGATTAAGTAATGTTTAAAGATAGTGCCTTATATTATCCTTGACCTATGTTTCTGATTCCATGTTTTATTTGGTCACAACATTCCCATGATGCATTTATGCTATGATGTTATATCATACCTTATTATTCATGATTATAATTTGAACCCCTATTATGTTACCATGATATGAATCTTGGATTCAATGTTCTCATTTAACTTATTGTATTTTTAGTTTATTTCTTTTCTAGGATTTATATATCACCACTTCATTATGTATTTACCTAGGTTATCCCATGAATTTTTAAAAGTGAAATGTTATTTTTGGTTCATTTTAAGGAAATTTTAAATAATGATGTTTTATCCATGTGTTAGGTTGGTGTTATACTTAAAAAATATCTCCAAAAACTAGGATTTAAGATATTTTGGGATTTCATATTGTGATCCTTTATGTAATTAATCATTAAATATAGATTATTGAAGACATGGGTTGTTATAAGTACCGTGGACACCCTCATCATGATTAAAAGATCAAATATAAAGAAGGCTCCCTTTCTAATGTCCGCTATGAAGGTCCTTATAATGGTATAGTCCATAGGAATACTCTATATGTATTGATATTAATCTATAATGTTATTCCTCCGTGTGATAGGGTTCCCTATAAAGGTCCTCCCCATAGTTTGTTTTCATTTAGAAAAGGAGAGCCTCCCCTTACCAAATCAATTGTGAGAATTACCTCATATCATGGGGAAATTTGAATGATAAGGCCAGTAATGCCTAATACCTAATTATTGATAAGTGATACAATTTAATAATAGGAAGAGATCCCAAGGAAGCATTAATTCTTTGAAACACCCATGTTTTGTCCTCCTTCCAACACAGTAGATGAGATTTCAGCCAATCTCATTGTCCAAAATAAAGGATCCATGAAATATCCACTTTGGTCAAACCAATTGGAAAATATTTTATAGATTATTGATAGAGTAGATTTCTCTTGAGTGAAAAAATAGTGAAGGACAATATAATGTTCATGTTTTGGCCATTATCCAATCCCCAGTATAGTATTATATAGATATTTTTATAGTAATGTGTGCATGAAATTCACCTCAATTAAAATAAGGCTATTCTCTATATGAAATGTAAATTCATTCCTTATGATGGTTTTTAAGATCATGTTAATAAATTCAATGAATTCCACCATCATATTTATTTATATTCTCTGTCATTCTCACTGAGGATGGAATTGGGAAATTTTGGTAGGATGTTCAATGTTCTTGTCTTAATTATTTTATAAGTCTATGGTAGTTGATAAATGATTCCATATTAGGTGTCCATATTTGAGGATTGGATAAAAATGGATAATTTCATATCACCTCACTCTCTAATAAATGAATCCTTATACATGTGACATCATGATATTTGTTTTCTTCAAATATGCTATAAAATGAAATATATACCCAAAAAAGATTGTATGACTAGTAGAAATCATCCATGTACAGATCTTAAAGGAATCATGATTGACAAGAGAGTTCCATCAAGAGACTAAAATATTAGGTGAATGAAATGTTTGAGAGAACATCCCACATAAGGGAGGGAAAACATTAAATAACTACGATGTAATTTGAATAAATTATCTCGTAGTAAAATCATTTACTGAACACAACCCATGCTCAGACAAAGATTTGATAGATCAAGAGATTAGCCATAAAATCCAGAGTTGAGGAAATACGTGAACAGACCCATCCCATAGAGATCAGGGATTTTTAATACATAAAATTAATTCTAGGGCACTATATATGGATTGAAACATTATAATAATGTAATAAGAATATCCCCATACCATATTCCTTGGTGAATTTTTAGGTCAAGATCTTGCCCAACAGAGTTCAATCTTTTTCCATTTAAGATGAGCATCAAATAATGTGTCCTCCAAATTCATATTATTTTGTGCCACTACATTCTCATTGGAAAACATTATGATAATATTTTCCATATATTTTCTCCAGATTACCCTTCACCAGGTTTCTCCAGGTGAATCCTTTATGTGGAGAAGGAGGCCCCATAGTGGTCACAAGCCAAAGAAAGCTATTAAGGGTATAACTGCTCCCAAAGATCACAACCCTTTTAATGGATATACAGTGAGAAACCATCCCTCATATCATTACCATGATATTGAGATAACTTTAGTGCATTATAAAATAGTAAATATCATTAGTGCTACCCCTACATATTCTACAGAATATGAATCTAATGTAGTGGAATAATAGGAGGATGTTTCAATTTATAAGATGATCCACGTTGAAGTAATTAATGATTGTCTGGGTAATAGGATTGAGAGTTTCACTAATAATTTGGGTAATCCCATGAATTTTACTTTTCCACCACCTTTAATGGAATTAATAAAAGAAAACGATAAATGTGTGGCTACATCCGACCCACTATGCGACGAGGCTGAACTCCTCTCAATTGTGGAAATATTTTCTCAATATTAGGAAGAGAATAAATATCTGAGAATGATCAACATGAAACTACTTAACATAAATTTAAATAAATGTTTTTTCATAAATCAAAACTTAAACCTACACTCATATGGGATCTACTTCCATAGGAAGAACCCAAAATTCCAAGAAAAATGGATCCAATACTCCTTCTTAACCCTGAATCTAGGAAACTAATATATCAAAGTCCAGTTAAACTAGAATGTCAGGTCTTCCATCTATTAGAAAAACCATCAGAGTTATGTTATACACATTATTTTATTCCATTGAATGTGGTTTATCATACACAGGTATAATTAGATCCACCACATATGGATCAATATGTTTCTACCTCTACTAAAACTTTTTCTTATCTAGTTATCCCTCTAGACCTCGATGACACTATTGATTCATTGATATACCAGTTGGAATATATTTATTTATGATATGAAATAGTACTTCTATATATTATAACATACCCAAAATGGGTAGATGCGACTCTTACCTGACCTTATTTTTGGAATCATACCTTTTAAACATTCAATATCATAGGTGATCTGGAAAAGAATCTAAGGCATTTCATGTCTTGTTCTGATATCACGATGAGAACTCTTCAAACACAAGAATAATAAAAAATAAATTTCATTTTATGGAACTTAGAAGGGAAAAAAATTTGGTATACCATTTTACTAGTTAGGACTCTCAAGGGAAAGGAAGATCATCACTAACAAATACTTTATCAGTTTTGTTCTACGATACATTAGACAAGCATCCATGAACTCTCAAATTGGAAAAACCTGGGGAATGAGAGATCCTTGAAATTCATTACTAGGTGGATGGGTTTCACATACTCCCTAAATAGATAGCCTCCTTTATAATATTAGTCTATCCTTTTTATAGACAACCACTGTGATGAGTTAAAAATTACCCTCATCTATCAGAAATATATAGGTGGGTTCTGTATGCTTTCCAAAGACACCAATAGGTCATAATATTCCATTTGGAAAACTAAATAGGGTTATCAATTGATGCTAAATAATCACGGTATGATAAATGATTAAGTGAGATAAGTTCTCTTCACACTTAATTCATCCCATATCATGGCTTCTACACAAAATTCCATAAGTTATCGCATGGAACCCCCTCTAGAACTAAAACCAATATTGAAATATTCATATCAGGATGATATATGTGAGAATAATTGAATAAAGTCTATTCATTATGTGGTGAAAATTTTCTAGAATACATTATAGTTTCTATAGAAAAAAATTTACTAAATTATCCAGATTCTTGAAGAACTGATCAGGTTGGCCATAGTGATTAACCAAATTATTTACACCTTCAAAAAACATTTCAGAACACCATCCTTGAGTGATTTAATTTTAAGTATATTCTACCAAATATAGTTGACTTAAAAATATCTAAATATAGGCATACCACCAAAATAAGTGGCATATGTTTCTACTACCGCCCTAGAGGAAGAATGTAAATTGAAAGAGGTTAAAATTAAGTACTCACAAATTTTCAATGAATGGATGGCTAAGAATATGATTAAAAAGATTCATTCTATACTCAATTAATAGTGAAACAATTATTTTATACCCCCTGTTGTTTCTAATGTAATGCGGCCAACATAATATTGACTATAATCATCTATGAGATGATCCTACAAGAATTTTAATAACTAAAAAAAATCAAGTACTATAAGATGAGCCTCCACATATTCCAAAGTCACCCATTTACCTCTTGGAATTCATTCCTCCATTATCTATAGGACATGTACCATACCAACAAATTGTATTTTATCCTCTATCTTGTTAAGAAAAGTCTTCATTATATAATGAATTACTCTTTGGTTCCCTTAATTTTATTCATTTAATTATTCCCTTCATTGATGGTGACTACTCTTATGAATCCTTATTCCACATACTAGGAAAATGAGACACAAGTAAAGGCCATAAGATCCAAGGAATCAAGTGAATAAGTAATAATGTTTCAACCCAACACCTTGGGAACAACTCTGATAAAGCTATATAAATTGTAAAAACTCACAGAAAGGCACATTATAAATCCCATTAGAAGCATGGAGGCACCCCAAATACTCTAAAGAGTCAGCTGAATCCATTTATTTTAGGACTATATGTGAGCATATACTAATCCAATCAGAGTATGCATGTGGGAAGATCGATTCATCTTAATCCATAAAATAAAATGTGTTCCTACAATGATTGTTCTATTTATTGATTTATATACTCTATTAATATCATCCTGTAGATTTCCTACTTTAGAGAAACCTATCATTGGGAAACAATGACATTTGGATAAAAAATGTGAAATTGTAAAACTTCTAGCTATAGTTGAGGACAAAATCTAAATCATCAATTCTCTAAGCTTATGAAAGTTTCTATATTTAGCGCTTATAGAGGCCCTTATAATACCACAATATTTCTAAGTTGAGGTCACTGTTGTTGAGCAATATCATGATAAGATTGATTCTTTAGAGTTTCATGTGGTTATCAGTTTCCTAGAAAATGAGAGGGATGTGGTTATATAAGGAAGCGTCTTACCCTTATATGTAACTAGTATAATATATGATGTTGTTATCTAATGGTCCTTCATTGATAATGGTTTTTAGATCAATATAATTCTACTCGAAACTCCATCGGTTTTTTTACATAGAACCTGACTTAATCCATTCTTCTATAAAACTACAGAGGTAAAACAAAAGGGAGAAAAGGTCTCTTATAAGAAGAATGTTCAAAGATTAATTTGGATACCATTTGGCTAATTATGAATTCATTGTTTTCCTATAGTGTAAAACATTCACGGTTTTTCTAGGAAGGCCTTTGGTAACCTCAAAATGTAATAGTAAATTCATCATACCATTAATGTCTAAAATATCATATTAGCGAACATATTGAGACATTTAAGGTGATAATAATATGTTTGAGTCATGAAAATCTTAGTATATCAATGAATATATTTTATTCGAGAGAAGGGAAATGACTCCTACCAGATGATTTATCTCTGTTAAACTCCCTAAATCGCCTAAAAACGATCTCTTATGATGGATTAGAATATCTTAGTGATGAATAGACACTACCAATATACAAATTTGAAAAGAAAAGGTTGATAATTGAGTATGTACTCATCAAACCTCATGATATCTATTACAATAACGTTATGTATAAATGCTAAAGTGGTCATGGATCCTCATTACTACAACAACTCCTATTGTGAAATATCCTTCTTATTGTCTCCATGACATCAACATACCCCAATACCATTGGTTGAATCAGTAGGAACTCTCATATCACCACTTGAGAGTAAGAAAACCTATAATTCATCATCTAGATGTGGCAATATTGTATTCTATTATAAATATAATGATTCAAATTCTACAACCATCCATCTCAAGGATGGTGTGGTGGAAGAGGAGGAAGAAGAATAATATGTCCTCAAATATAACCCTACAACATTTGAGGAAGGGTTCTCTCTCACTATTCATGAACTATTCCAGATAAATCTGATCATGGAGGAGGATTATTGACCTAAAATCATTACCAAAACCATTTAATACAATTATCAAAATGTATATACCAATTTTCTAAAGAATCATATATATGTTTTCTTGTATAACTCTAGAGAAATGTTATGCCATATCCCAAACATAACCACAAGACATTTGATTTTTCTAGAAGAACATTGTACTTATAAGGAATTTCACAAAAGAACACATCTAACTCATGCTAACATAGTTAATGAATAAGTGGATAATCTCATATAATCTAATGTCTTTTTGGAGTTCCATAACCCAAATTAGCATACAAATATTTTATTAATGAAGAAGAAAAATGGAGAGATTGGATTTTTTCTCATTTAGTGACCTCAAATGGAACTGCCAAAAATAGTACTTCCTAGTTATGTGTAAAGAATTTCAAATCCCCACAACAATAATTTATTAATACCTTTCCATTAAGTATGGTTACTTTTGATACAACCAAATCCTTATGGTCCCCCAAGATTCAGATTCTACAACATTTAGGACACATCAAGGGGTACACTGGTATAGGGTGATTCCTTATGGTTTGAATAATTTCCACACCACATATCAATATTCCATGAACATAATTTTGAATCCTTTATTGAAAAAGTTTGTCAAATATTAGATCAATTATCTGGTGGTGAAAAACAATAAATATCTTGATTATTTTTTAATCTAGAGACAAATTTCAACAATTAATGGTTGTATGACTTGATGGCAAATCCATTGAAATATAATTTCAGTGTTAACTTAGTAAAATCTCATGGATTTCTAGTATGTCTTCATGGTTTTGAAATTAATAATGAGAATACTATGTCTATCATTGACATGTAACCTCTTAAAAAACTCAAATAGTAAGTGTGTTGTAGGAATTCCTCACCAATAATTGATTCCCCATAGAAAATAATTTAGGAAAATGATTCCCCTTAAACTGGCTAATGAAAATGGTATTAACTTATCAGTGGACTGATGATTTCAAAAATGAATTCAACAATATCACGATATACCTTTTATTCCCCTCATACTAGTTTATCATATTTATAGAAATCAACTCATTTTATACATGAAATCCCTTGAGTTATTATTGGGAACCTCCCTCGAACAAAATAATGATGCTAGGAATGAGAAAACACTATATTATCTCAATAGAATCATATTTGAGATTGAGACTCAATATTAATATATAAATAACATCTATCTTGTGTAATTATTTTCATTTCAAAAATCATGGCACAACATTTAGCACATAAATCCCTTATTTTCTTCTCATAGTTATCCCCTCAAATATATCCTTAATCATCCCATTATATATGGATTATTGGTATTGTGGGAAGTCATTTGGTAATAGTTTTATAAGATTTTCATTCTATAGAAGGCTATAAAAGGGAAGAAAATGGTAGATTTACATAAAATACATCCCATTGCAGAATAAATTCCATTGAATAGTGAATTGATTAAGGAAGAGGTCTTTTCTATTCAATATTTTCTGATGACATGGGAATTGTATTTTTCTGGTATCTCTCTAAGTCAAATAGAAAAGATAATGGATAACCCAAAATCTATAATAATCGGTTCGGAGTCATTCTTATCTCTCTAGAAATTGTATTTTAACCTTATTCAATGTTATTTTCAAAATTATTGTGAAACAATTAGTTCTAATACCAAGCCCTCATTTTAGTCATAGAATTGGCTCTACAAATATCAGTGGACCACATGATGGTCAAAGGACTTTCAGAGTTAGTGATCAAGAAGTTCAATGTTGATTTTTCTATTAGAAAGAAATAGATGATTCCCTTGATTGATTGTTTTTAAGGTTTGATTGTGGAATATCTATTATAGGAAATATTAACTCATGTACTTAAGTCATATAATTCTCAAGAATATTCCTTCTAAAAAGATGTTATAGCCTAGGATGATCCAGATCAAGACGAGGTGGTTATCAGCATTGTGCACCACAAGTTGGTATCATTATTATTAGAAACATCATAGAAGAGATCAATGAGTTCAATTCCATCCCTGTACAAAATAATCTAGAAAATGGTTGCACGATACCCATTTTAGAATACCTATTAAATGGAGTTATTCCTTCAGATAGAGAAAGGAAAGAGAAAATTTGATAATGGAAAATCAACTACACTCCATATGGTATCCTGAATCACCAGAAGGTACTATATAAATGAGGCTCCAACATATTCCTCATCATATGAGTTAATTTTGATGATATTATCACCATTATAGAATAATTCCACATTGGAACCCATGTAATCCACCATTCTAGTATCATGATATAACATCAAATAATGATACCTAGTTTTTCATAGCGTTCAATGATATAGGATTAAAAAATATTTACAAAGATGTTCTATTCCTATAAAATTCAAGGAAAATTTATACAATAACACCTTGAGATGTTTCAAACTTCCAAATACTATAGGTCACATCTCGATTGTGTAATGGAATACATGAGTCCATAACATTCGACTACAACTAATATTTTTTGTATATCTTCACTATAGCCTTCTTCATTTCCAAATGGTTAGAGGAAATACCCCTTATGATGTTGAGGTAATGAACATCATAAATTTCATGATGTCCAATATTATCACCAGATTTGGAATCCTCCATACAATATTTATAGAAAATGGAACCAAATTCTATTCTTCCAAATTTAAATGTTTTTACCAGGAATCTGTTAATGAGTATAACCATTTTTCCCGCTATCACATGCATCAATTGAAAAGATTTAATATTTCAATAAAACCTGAAAAAAATAATCTATAAAATGGAGGAAAATGATATAAAATCATAGTTTGATATGTTTCCACATTCCATATGGCATTACCATACTAAAACCTCAATTTTGACACAAGTGAACCCATACTGCCTGGTATATGGGACGAAAGATATTATTCCCATTACGATCTAGTTTCATTCCATCCGCATTTCCATTTATGATCAGTTCTCCTCAAATGATAAATTTTATAGGTAATTAAATGAATTTTAATGATTTTATGAGAAATTATTATTTACCCTTAATCATTTATAGGTTTATTAAAATCTAATATTATGATATTTTTTGCAATAATTATTTCCTCTATTCATTCCTTCAAGGATAATTGGTTTTGGTTATTAGGACCCCATTGATACCTAGGATGAAACCTTTAAAGCTTGAAAAAAAATGGGGGTGGGGGTTAAATCTTCATCAATATATTCTACTTTAATGGTGAATATTCACATATTACCATATCTAGGGAAAATATCATACGCCTACCAATGTGAGTTTTCTCAAAAAATATTTAATATAAACTCTTTTTTTCATATAATATTTTTTACCAACTAAAAATGGGTTACTGTCTATCCTAGATGGAAGAAGATAAAATGAATATCAGTGGTCAAACACATGTCCCTATAAACAATATAAAAATATATTTCAATACCACACAAAGTTAAATTATGTGATCAACGTCTTCACCATAAGATGTTAAAATAGAAAGGTTGACACCCCTTTACATGATGTGAAACCATTTGTTTCTATGGACCCCACATTAAAATACTTTTGATTATAGTGTTGGTGTATTACAACACAAGATAACTTTATTTCACTTCCATGTTAAAATGGACCCCCCATTACTATTAGTTTCTCACACTAATTGGGGCTCACACGGGCATGGAAATCTCTTTAGAGGCCTCCATGTATGGTCAAGAAGGAAGCCTTCCAATCAAAGAATTATGATTTTAAGAAGTTTTTAAATCACTGTAAAAATGATTGTGTTTCATGAGGCCTCCACATACCTATTATCCTTTCAGCATTAAAACTCTATAGGACTACATGTTATTTTGGAATGATTCCCATTCACCATTGGTCCTAAAAACATCACCTTAAAAGGATCACATGTGTCCCTCTATGGAAACTAATCCGCACTTGATTTTTTTCACCTATGGTTCATCATAGACTAATTAAACATGTTTTTATATACTTGGTCGAGAGGAATGCACTATTGTTTTACTATATTCTACTACACCACATTCTCAGAATTATGTGTGTCCTGATTCTCACTATGTTGAAATATGTAATGACAATTAAGTCTTATATCTTGTCCCAGCTACCCTATGATATAAATGTACACTCTATGGACAAGACCTTGATTAATAAATGGATCTATCCCCTTATAACTACATGGGTATTGATACTTATTCCAATGATATATATAGTGGTCTTTGTATTCTTTTACTTAAATCTAGCCGTGAGAAAAATAGAATACCACTGTTTTCTAACATATTATTTTTAATTTTATAGGGAATTTTCCACCAATCCATGGAAACTTTTTGTCAAAATGCCCCCATACTTCTTAGAAACTCCTTTTCAAAAACCACACTCTATTTTTGTGAGACTTTTATACCCACATGCTTTCCTTTCAAATCATAGACAAAAAATCCAATTCTAAAGGAAGAAATTATTTTGACTATGCGTACTACACCCAAAAATTCATTGTATAATATGTTCCCCTCACATGGACTTTCAATCAAATGCATATTCATCCTCATGAGAGATTACATTGATTGGTGTATGCCTTGACAACATCCTAAAAAATCCTTCATTCAAACATGGAACATGGTCGCCCCTTAGGTATATGACACATGTAATTTATTTATTTTTGAGAACCCTTATATATTGGTTTAAAAAACTTCCCCTTACATCTATAAGATAATAGAGAATTTATAGAATGACAACATCCCCAATCCCAAATGAGACAAATATCATGTGGTGCAAGATAGAATAATCCTTTGATTGGTGTTTTAGTAAAATTCAGACCATGATACACTTTTTATTCATTTATCACATTGATAATGACTCAGATGAGCTCAGGTATTCTTGATATCTACTCTAATCTATACAATCAGACCACTCTATGGTAAGGGCCAAAAATACTTGATGCATCATGTATGACCTTAAACTTCTTAAAGCATCCTCCCTTGTATGGATTGTTCTTCCTTATACATGATCTAGATCAAGGTAAGGATTATTCTTATAACTACATGTGGATTGATTCTTATGTTGGTGGGATATTTAATGCTTCTCATATCCCACATCTTGGCCCATAATGGTGTAATGAAAAGTACATTTAACTCAGTATATAAACTAGGTCTATATAAGGAAATTATTAAGAGAACCAATAATTTTTTTTTCACATCCTCCCAATGGGATTGTAAAAACCCATTCATTGAATACATAAGACTAAATATTTCCATAATTATTTTAGCACAACATATTTTCATAATCAACAATTCTCTTTTTTGTGAAACTTATATCCACACCCACCATCCCTATAAATCATTGGTAAAACAATATAACTCTAAAGGACACCTTTTTGGACTATTTATACTACGCCCAATATGGATCCACATAATATGTTCTACCTATATGCCTTATCAACTGTAGTCTTATTTATTCTCTAGAGAAATCCATTTTATCTCTATATTCCCAAAATACATTGTAACAAAAAATGTCATTCAAACTTGGTGCATGACATTTAATTGTGTGCCAATCCCATATAACCATTCAATATGTGATATCCTCAATATAGTAAATCATAATATCACTCCCCACATTAGCGATTAATCATATCACCCTTTCTTAGTTTTTTCATCCCGTTTATCAATACAGACTACCTCAAGTCGTGCTCAAATACATACGACCTTAAACATCAGCCTTGACAGTCAATATTGAAAGTCCGTAAAATACCAATATAATGAGGAAAAAAATCATCAGGTTTCAAGACAAATAAAGTATAGCCTAAGAAAATGTAATGTATTTCTATGTAAGTCATTTTTTAAGTCTTAGTCAAAAGATGAGATAATGACCCTATAAATGAAAAACCCGTAGGGACCACTATACAACCCCTACCACATTCTAGTTTTACTCATTGGGTCCCTTTTCCTTGGAAAAAGTTAGATAATTCTTTCTCACATGAAATTATAGTTCAAAAAGAAATTCGGAATAAGTGGGACACAATATTACTCATTTAAACAAGATAACTATAATGTTATGGGGATGGTGATTATACCTATACCAATTCGTCCTCCATGCAAAGAAATAAATGTAGAGTGGAACGTATCTACGAAAGTATTCATAATTATGGTTGATAGTTATATTTGGTGGTTGAATGTTCTAAAATATGTTATTGTTATTTTTTTGTATTGCAAAAAATTATGTAGAAACATAAAAACAAATTAAGCAGAATATAGACAATTTAGACTAACTATGTTTTCATTCTTTCCTAAATATATTTTAAAGTAAAAAATACCTAGCTTGGAGTCTCTATTTGAAATTATTATTTTGGGGAAATAAATAAAATAGATTCAATAAATATTTATATATTTTTTTGATCAATTCGGCTAACACATGATGATAAATATTAATAGTTTGTTGAACATTATCTCTCTAATTAGTATTCTCTTCATCTAGTTGGTGTGTTTTCTTAATAAAGTAATCTATCTCATAGATTATTCATTTGATGGATTCCATTACATTATTTACTGGTGATAATTTTTCCTTTAATATGGTTATATGAACCTCAAATTCTAACATCTCTATAGTCTATAATATGGTCCATTCATTGATTTTTTCTTCCTCGACAACCAAATTCTACATACACACATTATAATTTTCCTGATCTTCATCATTATTTTTTTCAAGATCAAATTGGATAAGGTCACATTTTAATGCAACCAAATTATCTCAAGATATTGGAACATGAAAAATATGTTCTATCAAGTGTTGGTAACTGAATTTACATGCACCCAAGACATTGAAGAGCTTGAAAAGACCTAAAAAATTGTCAATAATATTCTCTATATTATTACTCATTATAATAGTAAAAACATAGAAAAAATTACATGTACTCAAAGAGAATGTTGTTATGTAATATTTGGAAGATATATTTGTTTTTAATACCAAATATACATAGTCTAAAATTAGGGTTTCTGGGGATATCTTTATCTTAACGAAAAAAAATTCTATTGAAAAACCTCATATTTTTTCAATTGATTTACCTTTGGGATGTGGTTGGTGGGCACAGAACTAACTAATGGAGTGATCATCACCACATTATCAAGATCTATTTCAATCTTTATTTAATAGTCTATAATTTTACCACTTCCAATGTGAAGGGAACTTTAAGAAAAAAAATTCCCACAATGTTTTGAATGTATGAAAAAATGATTTTCTATTTCATAAATTGATGAGGGAAATAAATGTACTATTTCCCATCGAAAATACTTCCATAACATTCATTTAGTATAAAAAACCTCTCATGCACTAGAATATTACAATGAAAATGACATCAATGTTCCAACGTATGAATGCACTATTTTCGTGATGGTATCATCACACTTCAACATTAACCAAATTCGATAGAGAATGGATTGATAGGAGTATTATTATTCCTAGTGAGAGAAAATTACATAACCTATTTTAGGCATATAAATTTTTGTGAAAACCGATAGGGGTGGGAATGTTTGGAAATTTTCACTCCATCAATTAAAGAGGTCATAATCTCATACCAAAATTTAATGATATAACAACAATCTTCTGAGGTTCCCCATCCATTTTCAATCAATATTAGAGAAGGTGAAAAGTAATGATTTAATGTAAATTAGAGGGTATGCATTGATAGATCAATAATTAAATCAATATATAATTTTATTAGATGGAAAATATCCATATTGAAAAATATTGTGAAAAAATTGAAGAAGGAACAATTTCAGTATATTGATATTCCTAACACTGAAATTATTCCACAATCCAACCATATGAAAATTGTAATGGTCCACCAAGGTAATGAATAGACCTTCCTTCTTGTTCATGACCCAAAAAATTATAAATATAAAAAATAGTTGGTATGTCTATGTTTATGAGTTATCATCCCACAAATGTAGTCTCCATAATAAAAGTTCCAATCCCGATGCATGTGAAAGGATCATAGTCTCAGAAAATCCATTCACATAGAAACTTGGTAAAAAATTCCTCCAGTTAAAAATTTAAATATATTTCCATCTAAATATTATATATCCACATTGTGTGATGATCCAATTTAAAGGTATCCTTTAATGTTCCCCATACTCATCAATATTATTAGGTTGGGTGAGTTACATTGTTTCTGACCTTTGGATTTTGCCCACTAGGTTTAAAGAAAATTATTATCTATTAAAGAAAATTTAGAATAGATTGATTATGAAGGGGATGTACAAATGAATTATCCACCACTGTTAATACGTCCATTTCTAAAGGAGAAATAATTTTAGCATCTTTCCAAATGTAAATCGATAGGAGAAACTCATCATACAACCACCAAGAATCATGATTCGTACTGGTTTAAAGATATCTCATAAACTAATATTGACGTGAGTATGCAATTGATGTAATGTGATGTTCTTAAAACACCAAAATATGATCACTTCTAGAAACGTCTTGGTTGGGGAATACATTGTAAAGTTTGAAATTCACACTTCTTGGTAAAAACTGAAAACCTCAAATCATTCAGGAGATTATATATAGTTTTAAATCACCATGAAACCTTGGATCACTCATCATAAAAACTCTTGTTGGAATAGATGTACCCCTTGGAACTCCACCCCCATTGTAATACTCCTTTACAAGTTTAAAAATTTATGAATGGTTTATAGAAACCTTTCATAAAGGTATATCAAATATCTCTTTGTCACCGATATTCAAAGAATATCATTTCAAAATGAATTCATTCCTTCAACATGACTCTAGGATTATATGAACAATGTTAGAGATGATTACATGAACATAGTTTGAGGAAACCTGTATCCTTGAATAAAGGAAACACTGCCTTTCTTTCAAGATCGAGGTATTTTCCAAAAATAAAAAATTGTTTGGAGGCAACATCCTGGAAAATGGGTAATTCTAAAACATAGTTAAAAAATATCTTCCCAAATAAAATTTTGATGAATAAAATTTTATCAACGGATGGCCCCAACATTTCAAGAAAAAACCATTCTCCTCTAAATGGTAGTCATATATCAAAACATCTTCCACAGATCATGAACCATTATCTTTATAAACAAAAGAAATTGAAATACGAGAATCTAGAGTAACTAATAGAGCCAAATATTATGATTTCAAAGGTAATTTCATAGAATATGAAGTAATATATATATTTTATATATATCTTATGGAATTTATATGATGAAATATTTCCACATTGAATTATAGTATTTATGTTTTAGGAATACCAATTCACAGGCTACAATGAATATTTATGTGGAAGAGTTTGACATCAAATGGATTGGAGTATGTGAAAGGAACTTTGGATCAAAATATGTGAGAAAAAAATAAATGACCTATCATCAATAGATGAAAAATGAGTTCTCTTGACACCTTTAACAATCATTTTTATTCTTTGGGTCCACATTTATACCTAAACTGTAACACCCCAAGCTTCCACGGTACGTTTCCCTTCGAATAATGCAATAGCGTGTGTTGTACGCAACCTCGAGCTCTAACACACACCACAACTAATTAAGCTAGCCGTTGTGAATAGTAATACCTACTTTTTGAAATTTTATAAATTTTATTTATCCAAATAGACTTCATCTTTGGATTTGGAATATCGAAATTAGCCTATGTTGAATTTTTGGTATTTTCTTGAGAACTTCTAATTTTTTTATGAATAGCGAAAAATACTTAAAAACAACTTTTTAAATCAAAATAATTTTTAGTGAAAAATTATACTATTTAGTGGTTTTAAAGTATAATTAGAATATATTTTTACCATTTTATCCAATGGTGGTCATTGGAATTAATTTAACATTGAAATCGGACATAAACAATTGCCAATCGTTTGATATAAATTGTTTCTTAGAAACACGCCATTTTTTGTAACAGCGGGAATTAATTATAACATTAATTAATGCAACTTATATGTTTGGAATTTTGTAAAATAGACATAATTTTTGAATTCATAATATCAATTATAGCTTAGGGTGAAATTTTGGCTTTGTTCTGAAAAACTTCAATTTTTGATGAATAGTGAAACCACTAAGTGGTAGTTAAATAACTGATTTTTCATTTAAATGAAATATTACCACATCTGTGATTTGATTTTCAAAAATCCTACATACATGGTTGTCATTAAGAAGTAAAATGTGGTTCAATGAGATTAAAATAAATTTTTGGTGAATAGTAACTTTTCAGTTCTTAATCGCGATTAGAGGTAATTAGTGTAGTTTAAGGTACAAATAATGTTTTAATAATATGAGATGAGAATGAAACTTGTCCTACTCCTATTGGATGAGTCATGGCCGACCAAGACAACCCATGGGTCAACTTGGGGACCCCATGGAGCCACTTTATTTGGAAAATGACATTAATATATATTTATTTAATGTTAAAATAAAATTGACATAAACATGAGTTGTTTTACTAAAACAGTTTTTAAGTGGGGTTACACAAGTCCAAATTTTGATTATAAATATTCATTAGAAAGCTAAAACGATTTCCTACATCCTAGTATTTTTTTATAATTTTTATACATTAAATAAATTAAATTATTTATGACATCATTATGATGCGGCGATGACCTCATTATTTAACGATTTAAATAAAATGAGAAGATAATGCAAAATCCAAGGCTTACACTTGTCCAAAGCCTATTGGATGAAGCGATTTAGAACCCTTATCACCTTATCCACGAATTATATAAGTTTGGGACCTTTAGAATCCGAAAAGCATTGTACAATAATGTAACATTTCAATCTTTCCAAAAGAGCCCCTCCTCTCCTCTTATAAAAGTCCCCCACCTCTACCACCTTATTCACACTTTCAAGCATTTTGGTTCGGCCAACCTCTGCCCGAATACTCTCCCAACTTCTCTCCCTTCATCCTAGAAGCTTTACTTTAGTCAGAAAGCCATCCTAAGTATTCGTTTTGATCAAATCAAAAGGAAGAACCCGAAGAAGAGGTAACATTTTCATCACCCTCTTTCATGTTTCTTTCTTCTTCCACTCCCTCTTTGTTTATTATTTCAATTATAAAATTATAACTCCAGTATCTTCTATATACTGTGATGTTATTATAAATATGGAACAACCATATTCAGTATTCTACCCATCATTTGAATGACATGTCACCATACGTGCGTACGTACGACTTACCGTCTCCACGTCGTGGTGTAATTTTTACTCAATATATTATTATTTAGATGGGTATAATAATGATATGTAATTCATGTAAATAATAAATATAACATGATAATGATTATTTATATATTATATACTATCCAATTATATATTATTTTAATATCAAAATAATGATATTGTCGCTCGTGCGTACGTACGGACTACCGTCTCCACGAACGCGATGAGATTCATTCTCTGTCATATCCATTCAAGTATAATTATCATTTGATGATTTAAAAATAATTTTTAAGGACATGATATCATTCTGGTTATGAATAAGATACAACCTATCCATGAAAAACATGACTTACGTAACAAAACATATAAGAAAACGAGTAAGTTAACACCCGAAACAACGATAAATCTAAGATATTGTTAACAAAGCAATGTTAAAAGATCATATATGATATCATGTGAATGTATATGATTCTTGTATAATTTGATAACAACTATTTCACCATTATACAGGAGGTTAACCTACCCCAACCAAGTAAAAGTACAAGGTAAGGGTTTACTTCACAACCTCTTCATTATCCAAGGGTGTTTATACATAATTATCTACTGGGACCTCGTTATCATCCACATCCATGTTTCTTCAAAATGTATTTCAAAACATTTTTATTATTGATAAGAATATGGTTTAAAGTCATTTATACCCTTTTTGACTTTTTATAAGAGGAATCTTTCCGTCGTTTTCAAAACAAGGTCCTTTTTAACCTTTTCGACAAAATTGAGGTAAGAATGTCTTTTTTAACTTATACGGCGGGTGCGGTTATTTTCTGCCGTTATGAAATCTTCAAAGCTTTACTTACAAGATTATAAGAATATTTTCAAGAAATTTTTTTGTTTTCTATGGCTCTTAAATAATTTCAAAAATAGAAAGATATATTTCTCTAAAAAGTGTTTTGATTTCATCTATGTCAACATCCTTTGATGGATTTTACGCTTATTTGAAGTTGATTTATTATAATACAAAACTTCTATATTGTATTGAAGGTTTTGTGATATGTTTGACTGTGGATATGCTATTTTATACCATTCATGGTTTATGGTGAAATTATTGACATTTCATATGCTAGTTTTAATACGAATGTTTATGTTATGTTTAAACCTTTTCATATGGGAATGCATTGGACTTAATATGTGACGGGTGGAGCCCGCTATAGCTCCTCGATGCATCGGTAGGTCTCATGAGACAAACTAGTGTCTTGGAACGAGGCCTTGACAAAATCTTATTTGTGGTCTTGGCAGGAGGCCTTGACTACGTGGTTATGATAGTCTGGCATTATGCATTCCAACATTATGAAAGTGGTTAGAGATTTTGCGTGTGATTATTCGATTAGTAGAATATCCATCTGAATGAGTAAATGGCATTATTTCATTTTACGTTTTCCATATTATGTTGATGTTCAAGTTTAAAAGGCTTTTGTTTTAGTTATACATTGCCTTAAATGTTTATTCTTATTTATGAAAGTTTCCGCTATATTGTTATCCTTACTGGGCATTTGAGCTCACCCCTTTTCTATGTTTTATTTTTCCCAGGAAGTGAAGAAGTAAATTATGAATGACCTGTAGGGATATTATGAGGGGATAATAGTGTGGACTGTGGAGACATTATGTTGTTGTAGTAGCATTTCATTTTATGATGTAATGTAAAACTTATGAATATATCTAGTGTTTCCAAGGCTACTAAACCAATCGGTCTTTCGAGATTTGATCTTTCTTGTGATCATGCCAATGTTATGTAATAATGCACCGACTCTGGGTAACTAGGGTCGGGGCGTTATAGTTGGTATCAGAGGAAGTTTAGTACAAACCATGGAAGCTAGATTTAGATAAACTCTAATTAGAGCACATAGACCTAAGATGAACTTTGAGGATTAGTATAGAAGAACTTCCTAGAATTTTGGTATTGTAGAGATTTTGTGAGTTTTCCGAGCAATACATCCCTGTCTGGATACGAGCAGGTAGAGGCGGCTCTGGCACATATGTTCCTAGGGGTAAAACCCGAAAACACCGCTTTGAGCTATACTCGAACGGGAACTGGTGCACGACAACAGGCCTTGCTGCACTCTTGGTTACGACACTCTCGGGGGATATGCTTAGGATAACTCTCATTTTCTTTACAAATGATTATGAAGGGCTTAGGATTATATACTTCCTCAAAGAAAACATTTTTATGATTATGGATTATATCCATAAATAGTTCAATTTATGTTAAGTGTTATATAAGTATGGGATTATGTATTTTGATTCATAAACTGATCTAGTTTATGACATTGTTTAGAAATGGCACCTAGTGGAAGAAATGGAAACCGTATCAATGCAAGCACTCCATGTAGGGATTTCCCTCCTGCTCAAGATAATTATAGTGGGGCTGGTGATGCAACCGGTCCCGATCAGCTAATCACCATACTGGGACAACTTACTCAGGTTATGAATAATAACCTTACCCGTATGGAGCACCCGGATCCACAGCGTGGAGGATAAATGTTAGATCGATTCATGAGGCAACAACCACCAACGTTCAATGGGAGTACTAATCCTTTAGTAGCCGAGCAATGGATAAATTCCCTAGAGAAAATATTTCAGGCTTTGGGGAGCAGTGAAAGGGAAAATGTTATCATGGCAGTTTACCGCCTCACTGGAGATGCCGATCAATGGTGGTCACTAATTAAAAACACAAAGGAAGATGATGAATTAAAAAACATGGAATGGTAGGAGTTCAAAGAGCTGTTCTTAGAAAAATACTTTCCTCGAGACCATCGAGGGGATATGGAAAGGCAATTTCTGAGTCTGAGGCAGAAGGAGGATGAGAATGTCGCAAAGTATGAGGATAACTTTACAAGGTTAGCAAGGTATGCTTCAGATTACATACGTAACCCAAGAAGTAAGACTTATCGTTTCTTTTATGGGTTGAAACCATTTCTCCGTCGAGCTTTAGTATCACAAACCTTCTCTTCATACGAAGGTATTGTCTCGTGCACTATCAAGACGGAAAAGGAATTCTCTAAGTCTTATAAATTTAAAGAAAAGCAAGAGAAGAAGAGACCTGCTGATCAATCTGGGAATGGAAATAATGGGAAGAAGGGAAAGGTTTAATATCCATCTTGTGGAAAATGCGGGAAGAAACATCCTGGTTCTTGCTTGAAGGGAATGGGAGTCTGTTAAAAGTGTGGTGAAAAAGGCCACCAAGCTCATGATTGCAAGGGGAAGAAGGAAGCTACCAACATTCGGTGCTACAATTGCAGGGAGATTGGGCATTATGCAAATGAATGTCCTAAGCGTCAGGATAAATTACCTCAGAAAAGGCCAAGGGATCAAGTCCAGGCTTATGCCATCACTACTGCTGAGGTAGAAGCTCCGAAAGATGTGGTGGCAGGTAATTTAATGGTTTCCTCAAGTTTAGCAATTGCATTATTTGATTCTGGATCATCTCATTGTTTCATATCTTCCCAGTTTGCTAAGAAAATTAGATATTTCCAATTTGATTTAACAAGGGAGTTGTCGGTCAAAACCCCTAAGGGAAGTATTATTGCAACAAAGTTTTGTCGATTAGTTCCCATTAGAGCACCTAAATGTTCTTTACCTGCTGATCTCATCGGCATACCCATGATTGAATTTGATATAATCCTCGGTATGGATTGGATTTCGGACCATGATGCAAATATTTATTGTAAGAGGAAAGAGGTTACGATTCTTGATGATGATGATAAGGAACACCTTATCTTTAGAGCCGAATCGTCGCCACATAATTCTTATCTAGATCCAC
Organism: Viscum album; assembly: GCA_963277665.1. NCBI lineage: Eukaryota > Viridiplantae > Streptophyta > Magnoliopsida > Santalales > Viscaceae > Viscum > Viscum album. The sequence goes on along the minus strand of OY728139.1, from coordinate 1,492,679,019 downwards.
CCCCAGTAGCTCAACTAAATTCAATTATCGGGGAGGAAGAGAAGGAAATTACTGAGGGTGAGGAAAGGAATATTCAAATAGAGGATGTACCTATTGTGAGAGAATATGTTGATGTGTTTACGGAAGATTTACCTAGACATCCTCCAGAATGAGAAGTTGAGTTTTCCATTGATTTAATTCCTAGATCAAGGCCCATATCGAAGACCCCTTATAGAATGTCCACTGTGGAATTAGTTGAACTAATGAAACAACTAGAGGAATTGAGTAATAAGGGATTTATTCGCCCTAGTGTTTCTCCTTGGGGAGCCCCTGTTCTTTTTGTTAAGAAGAAAGATGGATCTATGAGGTTGTGCATTGACTATAGGGAGATCAATGCTATAACAATAAAGAACAAGTATCCCCTACCTCGCATCGATGATTTATTTGACCAACTGCATGGATCTGAATACTTTTCAAAGATTGACCTTCGGTCTGGATACCATCAGCTGTGTGTAAAGAAGGAAGACGTTCCAAAGACAGCATTTCGAACAAGGTACGAGCATTACGAGTTTACAGTAATGCCTTTTAGATTGACTAATGCACCCTCTGTTTTCATGGATCTAATGAATAGAGTTTTCAAGGAATATCTTGATGACTTTGTAGTGGTATTTATTGATGATATCTTGGTATACTCCAAAAGACACGAATATCATGAAAATCACTTACGCATTTTCATGAAGACTCTTAGAAGACAGGAATTATATGGGAAATTTAGCAAGTCTGAATTATGGCTTCATGAGATTTCTTTTCTTGGCCATATTGTCTCTAAGGATGGAATTTACGTTGATCCTTCTAAAACCAAGGCAATCCAAGAATGGCCAGCACCAACAAGTATAACTGAGGTACGCAGTTTTATTTGTTTAGCAGGTTATTATCGACGTTTCGTCCAGAATTTTGCCAGATTGGCTAACCCATTGACAAAGCTCACACGTAAAGGGATTAAATTTGTCTGGACAAAAGAGTGTGAAGAATGTTTTGAAGAACTAAATAGAAGATTAGTCAATGCCCCTGTATTGACTCTACCATCGGGGAATGATGGGTTTGTTTTTTATAGTGATGCATCAAAGAAAGGACTTGGTTGTGTCCTTATGCAGAATGATAAGTTCATTGCCTATGCATCACGACAGCTAAAAATTCATGAGCAAAACTATCCTACTCCTGATCTTGAGTTAGCAGCTGTGATATTTGCTTTAAAGATATGGAGACATTACCTCTATGGTGAAAAATGTGAGATTTATACTGATCACAAGAGTTTGAAGTATATTTTCACACAAAAACAACTCAACATGAGGCAAAGGAGATGGCTTGAACTACTCAAGGATTATGATTTCACGATACATTACAACCCGGGGAAGGCAAACAAGGTGGAAGATGCTTTGAGTAGAAAAGACCATGGAGTTTTGAATGTGATTAGAATTGAAAGGGATCCAATTTTCTTGGATCTAGTGAAGATGGACATGGGAATAACTAGGGATGGTGAAACATCAATGCTTTTTCAAATGGTTGCCAAACCATCATTACTAGAAAGGATTAAGAGTTCTCAGACCAATGATGAAGAATTTCAGAAGAAGATTAAAGATGTGAATGATGGAAGATTGAGGGAGTTTGTGTATAAGGATGGAATTTTGAAATTCAGGAAGAGACTTTGTGTTCCCAATATAACTGATCTAAAAAGGGAATTGCTGGATGATGCTCATAGTTCCAATTTCTCTATACACCCTGGGAGCACCAAAATGTATAGAGATTTGAAGGAACATTTTTGGTGGGACAATATGAAGAGGGAGATTGCTGATTTTGTGTCGAGGTGTATGGTTTGTCAACAAGTGAAAGCTGGAAGGCAACATCCTGGTGGAGTATTACAACCTCTTCCCATACCTGAGTGGAAATGGGATAATATTACGATGGACTTTGTCATGGGACTACCAAAGACTCCTAGAAGGAATGATGCAATGTGGGTCATTGTTGATCGTCTTACTAAGTCAGCACATTTTCTGGCTACACGGGAGGATCTACCACTTGAACGTCTAGTAAGATTATATATTAATGAAGTTGTAAGACTGCATGGAGTACCCCTATCGATTGTTTCTGATCGTGATCCTCGTTTTACTTCAAGATTCTGGAAAAGTATTCAAAAGGCCTTGGATACTGAACTTTGTTTGAGCACTGCCTATCACCCTCAAACAGATGGACAATCAGAACGGACTATTCAAACCTTAGAAGAAATGTTGAGATCATGCTCTCTTGACTTTCAGGGTATGTGGGATCAATACTTTCCACTGGTAGAATTTTTCTATAACAATAGCTTCCATTCAAGCATTCATATGGCACCTTATGAAGCGTTATACGGAAAGAGATGTCGTACACCAACCTTTTGGGATGACGTTGGTGAAAGAAAACTTGTGGGACCAGAACTGGTGGAAGAAACAATGGAAAAAGTGAAGGTAATCCAAAACCACATCAAATCAGCTCAAATTAGGCCGAAGAGCTATGCCGATAACAGAAGAAAGGTTTTGGAATTTCAGGTGGGAGATCATGTTTTCCTAAAGGTATCTCCATGGAATGGAGTTATACGTTTTGATAAGAAGGGTAAGTTGAGTCCCAGGTACATCGGACCTTTCGAAATTCTAGATCGTATTGGGGATGTAGCTTATCGTTTGGCGATGCCGCCAAATCTCTCCAAAGTTCACGATGTTTTCCACGTATCTCTGTTGAGGAAATACATGCCTGGCCCAACGCATGTACTCACCTATGAGGAATTAGAACTGGAACCTGATCTTTCCTATTGTGAAGAGCCCGTCAGGATTCTTGATGTGAGGGAGCAGGTGCTGAGAAACCGAACGACTCGTCTGGTAAAGGTTTTGTGGAGAAATCATAAAATGGAAGAGGCAACGTGGGAACCTGAGGAACTTATGATGAAGAACCACCAGAGTCTTTTTATGCATCAATACCCTAGAAATTGTGAGGACGCAATTATTTGAAGGAGGGGAGAATGTAACACCCCAAGCTTCCACGGTACGTTTCCCTTCGAATAATGCAATAGCGTGTGTTGTACGCAACCTCGAGCTCTAACACACACCACAACTAATTAAGCTAGCCGTTGTGAATAGTAATACCTAATTTTTGAAATTTTATAAATTTTATTTATCAAAATAGACTTCATCTTTGGATTCGGAATATCGAAATTAGCCTATGTTGAATTTTTGGTATTTTTCTGAGAACTTCTAATTTTTTTATGAATAATGAAAAATACTTAAAAACAACTTTTTAAATAAAAATAATTTTGAGTGAAAAATTATACTATTTAGTGGTTTTAAAGTATAATTAGAATATATTTTTAACATTTTATCCAATGGTGGTCATTGGAATTAATTTAACATTGAAATCGGACATAAACAATTGCCAATCTTTTGATATAAATTGTTTCTTAGAAACACGCCATTTTTTTAAACAGCGGGAATTAATTATAAAATTAATTAATGCAACTTATATTTTTGGAATTTTGTAAAATAGGCATCATTTTTGAATTCAGAATATCAATTATATCTTAGGGTGAAATTTTGGCTTTGTTCTGAAAAACTTCAATTTTTGATGAATAGTGAAACCACTTAGTGGTAGTTAAATAACTGATTTTTCATTTAAATGAAATATTACAACTTCTGTGATTTGATTTTCAAAAATCCGACATACATGGTTGTCATTAAGATGTAAAATTTGGTTCAATGAGATTAAAATAAATTTTTGGTGAATAGTATCTTTTAAGTTCTTAATCGCGATTAGAGGTAATTAGTGTAGTTTAAGGTACAAATAATGTTTTAATAATATGAGATGAGCATGACACTTGTCCTACTCATATTTTATGAGTCATGGCCGACCAATACAACCCATGGGTCATCTTGGGGAACCCATGGAGCCACTTTAGTTGGAAAATGACATTAATATATATTTATTTAATGTTAAAATTAAATTGACACAAACAAGAGTTGTTTTACTAAAACAGTTTTTAAGTAGGGTTACACAAGTCAAAATTTTGATTATAAATATTCATTAGAAAGATAAAAAGATTTACTACATCATAGTATTTGTTTTATAATTTTTATACATTAAATAAATTAAATTATAGATGAAATCATTATGATGCGGCGATGACCTCATTATTTAACGATTTAAATAAAATGAGAAGATAATGCAAAATACAAAGCTTACACTTGTCCAAAGCCTATTGGATGAAGATATTTCGAACCCTTATCACCTTATCCACGAATTATATAAGTTTGGGACCTTTAGAATCCTAAAATCATTGTACAAGAATGTAACATTTCAATCTTTCCAAAAGAGCCCCTCCTCTCCTCTTATAAAAGGCCCCCACCTCTACCACCTTATTCACACTTTCAAGCCTTTTGGTTCGGCCAACCTCTGCCCAAATACTCTCCCAACTTCTCTCCCTTCATCCTAGAAGCTTTACTTTAGTCAGAAATCCATCCTAAGGAGTCCTTTTGATCAAATCAAAAGGAAGAACCCGAAGAAGAGGTAACATTTTCATCACCCTCTTTCATGTTTCTTTCTTCTTCCACTCCCTCTTTGTTTATTATTTCAATTATAAAATTATAACTCCAGTATCTTCTATATACTGTGATGTTATTATAAATATGGAACAACCATATTCAGTATTCTACCCATCATTTGAATGACATGTCACCATACGTGCGTACGTATGGCCTACCGTCTCCACGTCGTGGTGTAATTGTTATTCAATATATTATTATTTAGATGGGTATAATAATGATATGTAATTCATGTGAATAATAAATATAACATGATAATGATTCTTTATATATGATATACTATCCAATTATATATTATTTTAATATCAAAATAATGATATTGTCGCTTGTGCGTACGTACGGACTACCGTCTCCACGAACGCGATGAGATTCATTCTCCGTCGTATCCATTCAAGTATAATTATCATTTGATGATTTAAAAATAATGTTTATGGACATTATATCATTCTGGTTATGAATAAGATACAACCTATCCATGAAAAACATTACTTACGTAACAAAACATATAAGAAAACGAGTAAGTTAACACCCGGAACAACGATAAATCTAAGATATTGTTAACAAAGCAATGTTAAAATATCATATATGATATCATATGAATGTATATGATTCTTGTATAATTTAGTAACAACTATTTCACCATTATACAGGAGGTTAATCTACCCCAACCAAGGAAAAGTACAAGGTAAGGGTTTACTTCACAACCTCTTCATTATCCAAGGTTGTTTATACGTAATTATCTACTGGGACCTCGTTATCATCCACATCCATGTTTCTTCAAAATGTATTTCAAAACATTTTTATTATTGATAAGAATATGGGTTAAACTCATATATACCCTTTTTGACTTTTTATAAGAGGAATCTTTCCGTCGTTTTCAAAACAAGGTCCTTTTTAACCTTTTCGACAAAATTGAGGTAAGAATGTCTTTTTTAACTTATACGGCGGGTGCGGTTATTTTCCGCCGTTATAAAATCTTCAATGCTTTCCTTACAAGATTATAAGAATATTTTCAAGAAAATGTTTTGTTTTATATGGCTCTTAAATGATTTCAAAAATATAATGAGATATTTCTCTAAAAAGTGCTTTGATTTCATCTATGTCGACATCCTTTGATGGATTTTACGCTTATTTGAAGTTGATTTATTATAATACAAAACTTCTATATTGTATTGAAGGTTTTGTGATATGTTTGAATATGGATGTGCTATTTTATACCATTCATGGTTTATGGTGAAATTTTTGACATTTCGTATGCTGGTTTTAATACGAATGTTTATGTTATGTTTAAACCTTTTCATATGGGAATGCATTGGACTTAATATATGATAGGTGGAGCCCGCTATAGCTCCTCGATGCATCGGTAGGTCTCATGAGACAAACTAGTGTCTTGGCATGAGGCCTTGAAAAAATCTTATTTGTGGTCTTGGCACGAGGCCTTGACTACGTGGTTATGATAGTCTGGCATTATGCATTCCAACATTATGAAAGTGGTTAGTGATTTTGCGTGTGATTATTCGATTAGTAGAATATCCATGTGAATGAGTAAATGGCATTATTTCATTTTACGTTTTCCATATTATGTTGATGTTCAAGTTTAAAAGGCTTTTGTTTTAGTTATACATTGCCTTAAATGTTTATACTTATTTATGAAAGTTTCTGCTATATTGTTATCCTTACTGGGCATTTGAGCTCACCCCTTTTCTATGTTTTATTTTTCCCAGGAAGTGAAGAAGTAAATTATGAATGACCTACAGGGATATTATGAGGGGATAATTGTGTGGACTGTGGATACATTATGTTGTTGTAGTAGTTTTTCATTTTTTGATGTAATGTAAAACTTATGAATATATCTAGTGTTTCCAAGGCTACTAAACCAATCGGTCTTTCGAGATTTGATCTTTCTTGTGATCATGCCAATGTTATGTAATAATGCACCGACTCTGGGTAACTAGGGTCGGGGCGTTACATAAACGCACTCATCTAGGATGAGTTTCTTTATTGGAATAGACTCCTCTTCATTTAAATTAGACTTTGATTGGATGGGGTGAATTTTTTGGGCATAGAAATTTCACAAAGAAGATAGATATTTAAATTTTTTAAATCTTGAATAAAACTAGGAAGATAAAAAATGGATTGGAATTAGAAATGTACATAAAACCCCATAGTGAATACATTATTAAGAGATCACAACTTCTCATAGAATACCCAAAAAAAGAAAAATCATTTGGGGAGAAAGGTTGTCATTTCACAACCCATAAAATTAAAAAAAATTGTCAGAGGAGGTCAAATATCACCCCCATGAATGTTATAATTGTTTATTATATGAGTTATCCATATCATCCCCTACAAATGAAAATATTTTGTGGTTTGAGGCATACTTATCACTCTTCCTCAAACAATATTCATTTGAAAATGATGTGTCAATTATTTCTCATTACATAGTGTTAGTAATGGTACATCGATGAACATTTTGGGAATGTAGTTATTTTCTCACTACTTGTAAATATCATATGATCTATAAAAAATAAAAAATAGAAGTGGAGGAAAACCAAAAGGAGATAGAGGAAAATAGAAAGCGATAAGAACAACCTCAAGCAGAAAATTATTATTTAGAAGAAAATCTAATTAATACATACCATAATGGAAAATTAATCCCCAATAAAGGGGTCCTTAAGAAAGAGTGTTTTCCCAAGAAGGGGACACTCTTCAAAAGAGAGGGGTTTCCCCCACTCAGTAATTAATCTTCCCTCACACAAAATAAAACACGTGGAAAAGACACCCTTTTTCAATTCTCCACCCCATATTTTAAGATGCATATATGAAATGGGGAATCCATAGGATATTTTCATTTCAAAAATCACCACTAAATATCTACACAACTTTTGGAATCGTCTTATCCCCCTCCAAGGAGTGTCAAAACGGTTTACTATGATCCATACCAAAATACACGAATGATATCATTGTAACCTTCAATAAAACCACTATATTCATACCAATAGGGTATAACACACATTAGTATATCCCTCATTCATGTACGAATTATATTGGTAAACTATTCCCCCACTCAACCTCCATAGTATATTGGGTCCTATGGATATTCTCAAACATGCATTTCGATAGTAATGAGGATCCCATACTTTGTGGAAGTGGTGGAAAGCATCCCAGTTAAGGAAAATATATCCATCCACTACTTTCTGCCTAAAATGTAAAGTGAATCTAGTCATATCAACACATTTTTGTTTTTCCATAAATGGATATATATTTACTAGAAAGGGGTTTAGAAATATTCTGGATGATAAGAGTGTAAAATCCTCACACTAGTTCATAAATATCCTGCAATATCCTTGCTTACATACATTGGTGTATAAGGGGAAAATATAAATCATAGGAATCCCTCCTAGCGTGACCACCTAGACATTAATATAGAAAATATCTCTTCTCAAAACTTATATATTCTCACCCTCATCCACCAGTGGATAAGGAAGAAAATATAACCCTGGGATTCCAATTTAGAAGTAGTTCCCTTCCCAGAAATGACCATGAAATGTGACGATCTTCTGTTGTCTCGTATTTCTTACATAGAGTTCGAATCCCATGTGAATTGAAATAAATGAAAATCATAACACTTGAATAATCGTGATATCCAAAATAGTCCTATCTCGATTGGTGTAATCCCCAACATTTTAAAAATAAATGGGATTGGATTAATGTAAAAATGGGATACATGGTAATCCTCATTGAGGTTGAAACATGACATCTCAAATTCACCATCACCTTTATTAGTCCATATTTCTATTAAAACCATTCCCAACCCAAGAGGATATATTCTTTCTTAATATTTATCATCTTAAACTCATCAACATATATTCCCAGTAGGATATGCATTTATAGAGATTTACACTATAATATTAACCAGATCTTCATAGGGAAATCATCTATATACGATCAAAAACAAAAAGGGCCACTCATGTGTAAGTCCCACACTAATCTTTTCTTAGAACCTTTCTCCATGAATTATTCACCACATAAAATTAAATAGAATGGTTTCATCCTTGTAACATTACCTTAAAAGGTACAAAATTTCCTTTTAAGTTCCTCTAAACTGTATGGGTTTTGATTCCATGTAAGAAGATATAAGGGAATACATTCTCATTGGCCCAGTCCCAATGTCAAAAAATACCTATCTCTTTGGATGGAAGTAAATTCTTGAGTACCCACTATGTTTCTTAAAACCAACAACATGAAATAAAATTTATATATATATATATAATGATAACCTACTACTTAAATATGATACCATTTATGGAGAAATGATTATGGATATAGATTTGTACAATTAATAGAGAACCTCTAATAAATACCATTGGTTTTATGCCAATACATGCTAATAAAATATTGTTAACATAAGGGAAATGCGTCCCACACTTGTGATTTGGAGAGGATTCAATAAAAATTTTAAATAAACAAGAGAGTCCAAAAGTGGGTAATAATCCCCCCATGCATGTGATGATATAAACCAACCATCCTATAAAACAATGTCAGTGACTATGCATTATTGGAAAAATATCTAATTAAACAGAAGGTATGTAACCCATCACAAATGTGGGAACCATTAGGTGTTTCTGGTTATGTGAATTAATCCCACTGGAATCTACTAAATAGGGGGTTTGAAATAATCCTAGATTAACAGAAAATGATTATATGTTAATCACCAAAAGTTTTTAAATCCCACCATGATACTAACTATAACTCCCAGAAATAAACTCCTCTGGTTAGCAACTAAAAACATACATTATATATTTGTTTAAAAAAAACTATATATTCTATGAAATAACTATCCAATAATTGTATTACATAAAGAAAATATTGAATTACATACATTTTAATGAACTTTTAGGTTTATAGATTTAGATAATAAGAAAAAAATCATAAACTAATAAAGCACATGTCATTTTTAAAAAGTATGAATCCATTTTCACTATATAAGAAACTAATTAATATTTAATAAGTCTTTAACATCTCTCAAAAATTCTCCAAAAAAATCTAAACCATTAAAAATATCTAGTGAAATACATTTCTTCATTACCTGGGGAAATAGAAAATTAAAAAATAGTGAGTTAAAATGCATTGTAAGGGTAATTATAAGTAATGATAATCTGATATCACAAGTGAGCATAAGTAGAGAAAAAAATATTATGGAATTGAAATATAATAAAAAATAAATCCATAACATAATTAAACAAAAATGATAATATATCCATATTCTATAATTGAAATAAAAATATCGCTTGGATAATATTACTTGAATCCTTTGTGATGAAATGTTTAACACATGATAGCTAATTCCATATCATAAGCTCATTAATTATGATCTTATACCAAAATATCTTATACATCATGATCTTATATTCTATTAAGTAAATTTTTCTAGAACAAAATACAAAAAAATCCAAACATGGTTACTGCATGAGACATATTGCTTCATAAAGGGTCTATATATTATTGGGCCCCACCCATGACTTGTTTAATTATGATACATTCATCATATAAGATAACTAGTAAACAATACATAATAAATATTAAGATAAATAATATTTGTGGGGATAACAATATACAAAACGTTAATACATTTCTCCATATCAATAAATGGGATAACAAGATCATAACACATCCTGATAATGAAAGTGTATTTTTAAACAATTCATGGTTAATTTTCCTTTGTAATCAATAACATCTACATGAAAATAAATGTTATCAATAATTTAAATATCTCCTCAATTAATTAGTGGAATATATTAATATATAATAATACCAAATACTAAAATCATGTAGAGAAATGATTATATGGTCGTTCAATAATTCCCTCAATCAATCGATCGATGGAATCTTGTTGAACACCCTTTAATAAGTGGAATAATCAATAGAGTGTTCATAGAGGAAATCCATTTAGATTGAAAATAAAGCATATAAATGATGTTAATTTAAAAATAATAATTGATGGATCATTATTTTTATATAAATTATAATTTTAATTTAAATAAAGTGAAAAAAGGTGGACGGATGAAAAATATCATTTCCCTAGAATGATAATGGAAAATCAAAAGGATGTTGTCATTGATTAAATTATTATTTCAAAATAATTCTTTAAACAGTATCGCATAATAAGGGATCAAGAATTGAATTGTTTGATATAGAGAGTTAAATACCAATAATTTCAAATATATTTTTATTAGGGGAAAATCATGTAAAAAAAATACCATTATATAAGAACTAAAATAGAGGTGAAAACATGAAAGATATTTTTTCGAAACATTTTTTACATCGATGAAAAATTTAAACTTATATGTCGCATTAAAATTTAAATACTAAAAATATGATGAGGTATATTTTTAATAAATTTTATTTTAAAAATAATATGTAAATTTCGACATTTTATAATTACATAAATTTTTCTACAGGAAATTTAATGCTAAATATAATACAATTTATTATAAAACAATCATTTTCAATACTTTGATATTACCTTTGTTGAAACCCTAAATTTTAAAAAGTGTTATAAAAACTTATTTTTATCAAAACAAAATTTCCTAAATCAGATTATAAAATACCATATAATAAGTTATGAGGGTGGGAGAACCCAAAAATTGAAGAACAAAGTTGAAAAAAAATATTAACTCAGTTAAAGTAGATTTGAATCACAAATAAATTTTTTAGGAAACATTATTCATGAAGCATGAAATAATTTTATTGGATTTTATGTGGTAAAATTTCAACAGAGAGAGTAAAACATAATGAAATAATATGTATTAGTGTACCTAAATTATATTAAAAATTTCAAGAGATGAATCATAATTTAGTGAATAAAAATTGAGTTAGCAATAGATATTATTATTTATTTTAACACTTGGGTCAAAAGGATTTTGAAAAAACGAACATAATTTGAAATAAAATATCTGATGAATTAAAAATAAATAGATTCTATATCATTAATCAAAATGTAAATCAATAGAAAAACATAAAATGGAAAAATGGGATAAAATAATTAACATGTCTTAATGAATCAATGTTGAGACCAAGAAAACCCTTACTGATTCAGTAACATTTTAATCAAGCCTCTTGAAATATATTTATAGTGATTGAACATTAGATACCATTTTTAGAAGATAATTTATTATATTATATAGAAAATAGGTAGTATATACACTTATGAAATGAAACTAGTGTATAATTCTATACGTGTTTCTTAAAACATAATTTGAGATGAAAACTATTACATTGAACCTTGAATTCATTGAAAACTGTAAAAGATAATGTATAATAAAATAGATATATTAATCACTTATTTCATAATAATATTCATACATTTTAACCATTTGTACTCTTTATTTATAATTTTATTTATATGTAGTCTAGTTAGTTTTACCTATCTTCAACATAGGGTATTATTAACACCGATCATCTTGAACTAACATCATAATATAGGTTTTTGACATCATTATTATTAAAAAAATCATTATTACCTGAATAGTGAAGGTACTATAATATATGTTAAATGATGGTTATAAAGGAAAAATTTCATTCGAATGTAGTTTGGGTAACAATCTATGATGATAAATCTAACGATTATCATGTTTCAATGATTCATAATGAAATAATGGTGTTTTATTTATTAATGAGTTTAATAATAATTTCACATTACAAAAAAAATACTTATTTACATATTTCTATTTTATTATCTAAGTAATTATGTCCCCATAGTCATCCTTGATATTATTTCATATCATCATTCATGTATGTGGTTACACCTACACAAAGGTGAATATACCATGATAAATGGATGATTATATGGTGGTTTGGAAGTAATATCATTATACTTGAATCATAGAGATATCATATGGTTTTTATTTGGTCACTATATCATAATTTTATGTAATTTTAAGAATAATTAATGTATATGAAAATTTCACATTATATAAATAAAAAGATCTTTCTTTTACTATGATTATTGTAGACATTTGGATTTATGATGACCTTTTACTGATCATACCATTAATAGGTTTTCCAATAGTTCATACAAAAACCTCAACTATGTCATAAACCTCATATTTATCCACTAAACCAACTCACATGAACATCTTTGTATGACACTGATTAAAAGAAAGGTATAACCAATCATTCGATGGAGGTGGTATTACACACATAAAAATAGTTTATTATTATACTTTTCATAGAACATGAGAAATAAAAAATATTATTTATAATTTAATAATATTTGATATGCTATTAATAATATACTTATTTTTTAATTTCAACATTAACATTGGTCGTGTTTGGAGGTTAAAGAAAGTCAGAACACAATTTTTCGTAAAGGTGGTAATCCACATACATGAATGAATATAATTTTCATTCTATTAAAGTTAAATAGGTAAAATAAATTAATTCTTATTCACATAGAGTAATAAAATTTATTAAACTACCAATATTGATTTCTTTATATAAGGATACAAAAAATAGATTTGTGAAGTTAAGATAGAAAGGAAATAAATTAACGGATAATAAGTAATCACGTTGAGAACCTTTCCTTTTTTTACTTGTATAATTCCATAGATAAGGAAGAATTAGGCTAATACCATGTGGCCAGAATATCATGAATGGTAAAGAGTATTGTATGGGAATGAATAGTTGAATTGTTTAATGAGGAAACTGAATTACTGTAGTGGTATTGATGGGTTGGTGAGAGGCCTATTATTAAGTGAAAATGGTTTTAATTTCCCTAAATAATCATAGCCATTTCACAATGGGAAATAAATATTACAGAAAGTGTCTCAATAATATAGAAATAATGAATTTAAAAAACTATAAGGTCTTTAATGTCTTTAACCAGACATTCGCACACGGTGTTTTAACAAATTTTACACTTTTCACTATATTAAACACTTTTAACCAAAATTTACTCTTACCATGGTAAATGGTTCTTACCTTTGTAGTTTATCCTTTTGGAATAAAAGTAATATAGTCTTTATAACCAAATTTCAACATACTAACTCAAACTTTTACATAAAATTTCATTTGTTGAATTTTTAAAAGTAATAGAAATAAATTTTAATTTAATCAATGTATAATGTATTGAAAACAATTTCAGTATAAAAAATAATACTTAAGTTCTAAAATATAAAATATATGTTTTTTACTCAAATACTTATTTTGATATTTATAATTTCACATAAAAAATAGTTATTTTTTGTAGAAAAATGTTTCACAAATTTCTATCACATACTTGCATACTAATAATGTCATTAAATAATGATATTTGTAAAAATGGTATATTACACTGTTAAAATTAAAATTTATAATTTCTAAATAATCCCAAAAATTAATCAAAAAAATATTACTATGATGAATCTAATAAAATTCATTATTTCAAATTCAAATTCTAAAACTGAAATTCTAAATAAATTATAAAATATAACTAATAACTATTTTTATAGGGATAATGACTCTTTAGAACACAATTTACTATTCTTATTATTTTTTACCATTTATAATTTGTGTTACTCAATTATTTATGTCAATATATATTAACCCAAAATTATCATATATTTATTGTGATAAAAAATTCATATAATATTAAAGCCATTTGTTTATAAAAATACATTTTTAAGCTTAAAATGATCTTGTTGGTCATTTTAGTTGTAACAAAAAAAAAATCTTTTGTATTGAAAGTATATTTTATTATATTTATATAAATATTTCACAAAGAGTTTACTTATATTCATTCCATATAATTCAATATCACAGTCTTAATGATCATAATTTAATATTTACATTTTATCTAAATATATTGCGATGTAATTTATGTTCGGTTTTTCATGTAGAGAAATCTGTCAAACATATTGACTTATTTAGAAGAAATTGTATATTATAATCTAAAGGTATTACAATAGTTACACTTGTGGTCTGTCTAATCAGTTTAATCCCTAACCATTCCATATATGTAAACCTTGTATAAGCCTAAACACATTCTTATGGGGTTGTATCCCTCATGAAATCCATCCACAATGGACCAAAGTCTCTATTTGTCATCCATTAAAAATGGTCAATATTCCTTATGATCAATCATATACTCAAAGAACTATATTCCATGTGATAAACCTACCTCAATGGTGCATATTCCCTATGATTCTCACTATATTATCTCTTGTTTAATTACAAAAATTCAATATAATTCACAATGTCTCATTTAACCTTAAGTCTCACACCCAAAATTTCTAGGAAGGTCTATCTATGAAATTGTACTACATGGACTAGTCCTATCAAATTAACCTAAAATTTTCAACTTGAACTTCATGGGATTTGACCCTTGTCAATTAAGAAATATAGGATCCTTCTATGAGTTTTATTCCAATTACACCATATGTATATTATGCATGATCTTAAAAGGAACATAACTTGTCCATGATTACATGACCTTAATGTAAACCAAATTTATCCTTATCATGTGACCTTCAAAGGTATTTTTTGTACCATTAAGAATAATTGATCAATATTGGTTTTGATTCACTATATAGATGTAGGTACGAAGACCCTTTAATTGGCCCAATCCTAATTTAAAAACACCTACCACCTCCATGGATGCTGATAAACAATAGATTATACAATTTTTTTGAATATAAATTATAGTATAATCACCATGTAATCAAATCATAAGGAATCACTAATATATAATTATTTTTACATAGATACATGGTTTATATAAATCTCTTTGATAGTGGTAACTAGTCCCACACTAAGATATGGCAATGATTCAAAAAAACATCTTAAGTCAATAAGAGAGTCTATGAGTTGGATATAAGTTCCCCCAAGATGGTAAGATAACAATAAACTCACATCCTCTATACCAATGTGAACCCATGGTGTTGTTGGAAAATCCCTATAAATTCTTACCATTGTAAAATAGGTTTGTGTCAGATAAAAAAAGAATGGGTTTATGTGGAACAAAAACAATAGGGAGAACCCTAGATGAATACATTTTCCTTGAAAGTGATCAATTGACCACGCTCTTATAAGAGATATTTCATTGACTGGATTATTGTGTTGATATTGATCCCTTTACAACCTTCATGTATCCTTCCATATCCCTCTTTGATCTGAAAGGAATCATTGTATCTTTCCTGGGAAAATATTTGATACCTAAGATGGATATATTCCTTAGTCATAATGATTGTTGTTCCCCCATAATCTAGGAGGACATTTTATTCAACTCAGTATCTCTAATTCCCATTTATTAATGTATTGATATGGGAGTACCACCTATATGGATCTATTGTCGCATTATATAAGTATAAGGACCCAACCATAAAACATTACATAATATTAAATTTTAAATAAGAACATACATTATTACACATTTAGTATCTTGTTGGGTTTAGAGTCTTAAATAATTATTATGACTTACATACATAACATACCACATTCATAAAAAGAGGACACTATTAAAAACAATTTCCATTTTTCAGAAAATAAAACATTAAAACATAATGCGTGATTTCTTTGATAACTCTCAATATAAAAAATAATGAATCCTTTGTTTTTGTTACCCATCCTTATATCCTATGAAAAATATTTTATAAACATGGTATGAGTATAAAACTCAGTCAAGGATATAAATATAGATGCTTTAGTAAAGTGACAACAAATAAACCAAAAAAACCCATATCATTAAAACTCGAATGAATAGAATACTCATGTTGTTACCTTGGGTAATATTTAAAAAATCACTCTTACATTCACTATTAATCATGGAATAAACCTTTGGTTGACTTCCCTCTCCGGAATATTTAATACATTAGAGATCTATAATGGGGCTCACATGTCATATCATGAGTTATAATGGGCTCAACCCAACATATCTTGAGCTATAATGGGCTAAACCCAGCATATCTTGAGCTATAATGGGCTCAACCCAACATATATTGAGATATAATGGGATCATATAATCATAAATAATTTCCAAGGAACATATCATTGTAATAAAGTATCTTGACATGAGAATTTAACCACTCAAGATGTACATATTTAAAATCCTTTTGAAATTTATTAAAGAGAATTTTTAAAATGATTTTAAAAGGAAAGACCCATAAAAATATAATTGTAATGTTAATTAATTGAATGGATTGGATATGTGCATAAACTATAAATAAACATAGTAAAACATATCATAAAAAATTGCATCATGCCAATAATCATAGTAACTAATAATGAATAAAGAAGAATGTTAACCCAAAGAATAGAAATTGGGTTAAACATTTTCCTTCCTCAGGATTATCTTACTTGAAACTTGTTTAAGACACTTTTATAATGGTTGAAATAGTGTTATTAATATCTTACCAAAACAAATACCTCTTTTTAATATCTTATATGACCATTTCATTACATCATTTCACCCTTTAATTTTTAGTATTTTGTTCCTTTCATTGTTTTGTGTGTGTTTCTTCACATGATTTCCATGATTGGTTCATGATGGATATTCTTGTCAATTGGATGTGAAAATCTTGAATTGGAATGGAAATGTATTTACATATTTCTATTACCATAATGTATACCATTTACAACTTTGAAGTTTTATATGAAGCTGATTCATATGTTAAAACATTAATTATGTTTGTTTAGATCATTTTAGTGGTTCTTTGATAATAACGACATCATTTTGTTTTATAAATTAAAACCATGTGTAAAAAAGAATTGTAGAACCATGGATGAGACATAATATATATTATAACCCTGTTTAACCATAAAAATGGTTTCATGACCAACTAGAAATAATTAATGTAAATCGAAATCACACCGTCCACGATGTCAGTATTTGGACACATCACGAACAATGTTTTTATTCCTTCAATTAGTGGGAGAGGAGAAGAATATTTATGATGAATTCTCCATAAACATGAGAAAATACATAATATACATGATTTATGGAGAATTCATTCCTATTGGGTAAGAGGAGATGAGGAAATAATAAGAAAAGAAAGGAACTCAAAAATTAAATAATAGTTGATAAATCCCGTACAAAAATTCGGCAGCATAACGACTATGCAACATGGTTTTAGAAAAAATTAAAATGAGAGGGGAAAAGGGTCACCCTTCTCTAAATGGATCATAATACATAATAGATAAATAATGAGATGAAAATAAAAACATGGTATGGATTCTTGAATTCCATACCACATAATAGAGAACTTCAATGGAAAAAGAAAGAGGTTGGGAATTCTCATACCTTGTAGAGTAACTCCCAAAACGTGAATATTGGGACCTTGGGGGCTTGAGAAAACCCTGGGAGCACTACTAGGGAAGTAAGGAGGCCAATGATTCATTGATGAGTAATTTGGAATGAATGGAATGAAGGAATGGGTTGGAATTTATAGAAAAAGTGAGGGAATATTTTAATAATTTCCAAGGGACACCTCATTAGTGGTATTTGCAAAACCATGAGCTTGCCCGGGGTATTTTCCCATGGTGTTAACCAAATGGGACACCTCATAAATTTAATTACTATACACAAGTAAAGTAGATATATTACATGATTATTACATCATTAATTATGTCATTAACACAACGAAACTCAAAACTATATTTTTACTATTCACCGAAAAATCATGTGTTTCAGGAAAACCCCAAAACATTACCCTTACTATTTTTCATGAGTATAATTCAAAAATGAACTAAATTTTTTGAAAATAATTTTCAAAATATTATTAATTTAATTTTTAAATAAAATCATACTTAATTAAAAAATTAACAATTTTAAAACTAAAAATACTTTTATGTCATATTTAAAAATTAACCAAGTTTCCATTATCTTGAATCCATAAGAAAATAAAATAATAATACAAGGAAGTAAACATCATCTTCTATGATTTCATGAATTCTTATAATCTTCTCTATAACTAATGATTTAATATAATCCTCAACATGTACAATGAAGTAGGATAAGACCACATTTTATTATTGGAAGTCTATTTCAGTGCCCATGATGCCCATCAATATAAACAAAATCACTTAAATAAAATGAAGATACTTGATTAGTTATAGCCTTTACTGATGTAGGATGATATAGAGTTCACAAATAAGTTCCATTATTTTTTATATAATTCCAACTACATTCATTAACCCCTAGAATTTCGACACACGTAAATTAGTCTTGGTATTATTCTAGGTGGGGAATAAATTTAATTGGGCCATATCCCCCAATTACATCATGGAAGTTCAAATATATCCTTTCTTGCAATGAATTATTCTGTATGATTTTCACGTCTATATACCTTAAATTTTTTTTATATATTCCACCATCAGCTTCCTAAAAACCATTATCATCATAGGATTTTCTGTTTAGCACATAATATGAAGGGAAATGAAACCAATTATTATACTCTTCGTATGAGTATGTCGTATCAAGAATATAATTTCTTGTCCAAATACAAATATCATTGTCAGTAGAGGGGAAAGGATAGATAAAGTCTATTAAAAAAACTATGTATAATATAAATTATAATATATTGGATAGGGATAATAGGTCTTGGTCAAACAAAATTTTGGTTTTCATGTGAGATAATTACACAAAGACTTGTACTTCCATTAAGGACACTATTTATTAGCTTGTATATGGGATAAACTAAGTCCTTATTTTTAATGTCCAATTTCATTGACATCACATTTCTATCCATGATCAGTCATTTAATGATGATAATTTTCAAATCTAAATAGATGAGTTTGAGTGACTAGATGGGAAAATGTTATTCACACATCATAACCATGATGTTTATCAAAATCGTGTTGCACGGTTTTTCAATAGAAAGGTTTGACTAAAAACCATTAATGAAGGGTCATTGATATCTATCAAGATGCAACATATACATATATTAAATCTATATCTTAAATGAGAAGGAATTTGTGATATACATAATGATTAATCTAATGGATCATATATCCTAATAAAAATGGGTTGATAGGACATTACACCCACTAAAAATGAATGCTTTATCAATAAGTACATTTCAATATTTCTTTTTGGTTTATTATTTTCCTATTTTATGATATTAAAAATCATAACATAATGTCCTCATTACATTACTCCAAAAAACACAATGTAAATATTCTCATTTCATGATCATAAACTACATATCATTTAATTCATTGCCACATTGCATTAAACTGCATCACATATGGTATATCCCACATGACCTTCTAAATATTATAATGGTATCTTCATTCAATATGAAACCAACATTCCCCCCATATAAGAGATCCATCTATATGAGATTTTTATTTTCTCAAGGATTTCATATCATGGTTAAACATTCCAACCCAAATTTCATCGTTCAACGAACCAATAACTGAAATTTAATTTATTTAGAAATACATATGGCTTGATTTTTTTTAACATAATATTCATAGTCATGTTAGGATCTCCTATCATAGGCCCAATAAAAATTCCAAGTCAAATCTAAGCATAGTATTAATGACTGGTTCCTATAAGTCTTATTGTGTTTCCCTAAATAGGTATTTACAATGATAAATTCATACCAGTGTTACTCTGACTGAATAATATCTATAGTGAATCCATATATTTCAAAATTCATCAACACATAATGATTAACTTAATAATAAGAATTTTACTCCATATGGATTTAATCTACATGGAAAATATCCCCATCACCTGATGTGAAACTATACAACATATGTATTACACCCCATGGATGTAAAATAATTATAGAGTTCTCTTATCTAACACAAATATTTTTGTTTTATGATTCATATCTATATAATAACACCCATTATATGGATATTTCTAAATGAACATATGGTATGAAAAATTTTCCACCATTAATTCCCAATTGCATGACATTAAAATGTACAATATATGGTGTATCTTACATGACCCCAAACTACTTGGAAGGCTCTACTCCACAGTTACTGATAAAAAATAATTCCCCTTCCCTATACAAGAGATTGATCTACAATGGGGTCCCTTCAATTTCAATGGAAATTCAATGGCTATGGTTTAATATTTCCAATAGACGTGTCATGGTTCACTGAACATATGAACATGATAATACACTACTTCATTTTAGAACTATTTGTGGCTTGATCCATTCAAATCAAGGATTTATAGTAATGTATGAATTTCTCCCCCCAAGGTCATGCACAATTCTCATTCAAAATTTCTCTACTAATTATTCTATTTCTAATTCATTATTAGTATTTAACTTTATCTTTCTAAGGACCCAATACATTATATGATTCATCTCCTACACATGATCTCAATCCATATAATTAAATCCTATATCCAATAAATATCTTTTTTTTTTGATTCCTATTCTATTATGATGTGTAGTGATGACATGATATCTAATATTTGGCCCAATCATAAATTATACCATAACAACTTATACCTTAGTGTTTTGGTCATCTCCATTCATGTCGAGTTTTATCCAATATACCATACTCTAAGAAGTTTTAATAAAAACTTTTGGATTGATTTATGAAATGATAGGTTATATATTGACACTTGATTCATCTATCTTGGGACCGACCAAAGATCCTAACAAACTAACATTTTGACCGGATTTTTGGGATCACTCATTTATGTTTGTTCTGTCTTCATGGGTTCAACAATGACGTGATGTGTTTTTATTTATCACATTACACAAATCTATAAAAATTCCCCTATATAAATGTCATAATGATATAAACCATAGTTTCATGTAATCTAAATACATATCATTATAATTTAAATTAAATGATATATGTTTCACCCTACATGAGATTAAATTTTGTAGAGTCGTCTAACATATATAACATAATCCCCATACATGATATCCAGATCTATGTAAGGGTGTTCGGAATGGGTTCCTTATATGAAAATTTGTGCTATAGTAAAATGGAACCATTCATAAGGACACCTAGATGACATATCATGGGTGAAAAACATGCTGGTTTTTTGGAAATAATATTGTTCAAAAAAAATTCCCCTCCCCTATATGAGAGAGATTTTTATTGAGGATATTTAGTAAGAATAATGCGTGGATTGATTAATGATTTTACATGGCATGTAGTTATTCCTAAAAGCATATATTTTAGATGAAGTCACAAGTCACCATCCACCATGATTCCCCTCTATCATCCCAAAACAGACAAAATAATGGATTTCTTTGGACTAGAATCTTCCATCCCCCTATTAAAAGTTTCTATCCACATGTTATACTTTTTTCACTCACAATTCTAAATCACCATTGAAATTCCTTGGATTTTGGTAGTGAGATAATTTATCCCCAATAGATACATATTCATCTTAATGTACTATATTAAGAAGAACAAACTAGAGAAATATTTCATCCTGAGGGGAAGGTCATATAATCTCGGTATGCCTGAAAAATATTTCTTTGGAAATTTTTATTCAAATTCTGGTTAGTGTTCATGTTGGAATAATTGTTTCATCTCATCATCCTTATTCAAACTCTCAAGGTGATGATTTAAATTATGTTAAAAACATATTCAAGAGTGTTTGGCTACTATTAGCTCTTGAACCCTATATGGGTTATCACATAACAACCCCTATAGATCCGACCAATTTGACCGTAACCTACCAATATACCTTCTCATGCTAGTATATCATTGAATTAGGCATTTCAATTTTTTTGGGTAATCTCACCCTTGATGGATAGGTCATATCGTCATTTGTTTAATGTTTTATGACCATAGAACCCATTTTTTTGTTAAATTAGAATGGACTTATGATTTATCCCTTGATAGTCAAAGTTTATAAAAATAAATGTCTTAAATGTTATTTTATTCAAAAATCATTGATGGAAATACTAAGCTTTAGTCATGTCTCTACTATCAAACACATATCCTTTAATGACATTGTAAAAATGCTATATTGTAAACAAAAGAAGGTGTATAGCTCATAGGGTCCAATATGTGTCTTTAAAAAAACCCATGATGTTCTTGCTGGAATATTCATTCTATAAAAATGTTAGATAATAAATTCTTTATTATCATCATTCATGCATGTTAAATAAATTCCAGGTCATATCCCTTTTCATCAAGAACATGTTTAATACATGGAGTTGTAACCATTATGGTAAGAGAAACCTTATTGGAATTATTTTCCTTTGAAATACTACTTTATACATCAAGTGTTTGTATCTTTTAAAACACTATTTGGATATTAGTCATGAGTGAATTCAGCACCAAGGGGCCCCATGACTTGGTAATTATGTTCATGATGATATATTCATCACTAAAAACAATAGGAATATTTCATCCTATGTGGAGCATCCTTGAATCACCATACACACCCTAACAATGCTGCAGTAGATTCAGTTATTTAAATGTGGTAAGTGGTCCTTCCACATTTACTTATTCTATATCATAATTTCCCAATTCAAATAAGTTGTTTTATTAATTAAAATTCTCAAAAACAAGATATTCATGTGGATTCAAATACCCTAAATGTTACACACTCATGCATCATACCCATCGTTCAAAGTGATAGTATGAAATTATATTCTTGAACCTTTTTTGGTCCTTATAATATATAATGAAAATTCACAAAACTATGGTCTGGAAACCATTACCTTAAACTATTTTTATCCACCCATGAGATTGTATGCACTAGCATAAGGTTTCTCATGCATGTCAGATATTACATATCTCTTTTAAAATATCCTGTCAAAACATTTTGTTCTCAAATCTAGGTGACCTTAAACATAAGTAATCCTTGTTCTAGTATTTATAAACTAATATTTTGTTCACCCTTTATCAATGCTATCTACAATAGTAGAAATATGACTCAAATCAAAATGGGTTTTCATTAACATTGTGGTATGTTGAGGCCACACCTTTCATCCAAAGTTATGTGACAATAATCTCAAGCCATCATTGGTACAACTGGTATTATCCTAAACCACCCAATGATAATGGTGTAGAACCTTTTAGGTAGAATAATCACAAAGGGTTGCATGATAAGAAGTAGTTTTCCAAGATACTAAGCCTCCACCATTAGTGGTAATGGATGAATTTAGGAATAAAGTAAAATACATAAATCATGTGGGTCCAACCAAAAGTCCTCAAAAAATTCAGTCCATGCTCAATAGGTCTCCCTACCTAGGAAAAAATATAACTCCCCTATATTCCCCACATATACTGGTTTATATAACTCATGTGAAATGGGGAAGGGTGTAGTTTATAGGTTCTTTATCCCCATTAAACCTTGGAATCTCCATTCCAAATCCCCCCTTTATAATTTTTATTTTCATAGAAACCTATATATCATATAAAAATTAAATATGATTCATGTGTGATGATTCTATATGAACTGCTATATATAGTACACCTATACCCATCAAAGAGAGAACGTCTAGGAGGAAGTCATATCTTTCATCCGAGTGTTCAAAGATTATCTTACAGTGATGGTGTATATGTATCAATATCTGAACCTCCAATATCAATCTAAGTCTTCATGATCACAAGGATCCAAAGAAATACAATCCTTTATACAATATAGTCATACTTTATTATAGTGGTATTCCAGCTTCTTCCTTATATATCCTACCTATATCCATTCAAGGGTTTATTTTTTAGGATAATGGATTGATCCATATTTCATCATTGAATCAAGTAGTTAAAGATTATGGTATACATGATTCTTACTCATTTAATATTCAAATGGATTATCTAATCAATGTATTATCCACCATTAGTTGCATGGATTATTGGTGGATGTTAGTATAAACCACAAATAATAACGAGGGATTGAAAATTATTTAGAACATTATAACGTTATTCATTAATCAACACAATATATGATTATTTAATGATATGATCCCCCCTAAAATTTAAAAATAAGGATAAAAAAGTTGAATGGGGAGAAAATAGAATGAATACTTACAAAAATATTTATCTATCTATGTAATATAGATCAACAAACTCTTAATAGGAAGTATTGGTTACTTGTTGGATATTTTCCAACCTACAAGGTTTTTCTTCAACTAGTGGGAACATCACCTCAGTCATTGTAGTCAACTGTAGAATCCTTTTCATGAAAACCATGATATCATATGTCACTTCTAACAACTATTATCTCTTTATTATTAATGGTTATTTATGTTACTTTATCACGATCTTCATAGTGATTAACATTTCATAATTTCTGGAGTCTTTATATGTCTATAACATCAACTCCTATGTGACCCTTCAATAGATTTTGATCAAATATTCCTTATTCTATTGTATTGGATGTTCATATCTAGGGACTATAATTAATATCAAATAGAAAAAATCTATCAGATGATGGTATAAAATTCCTGGTAGTCTAAGATAAAAGTACCAAGAACAAAAAAATAGTTTGTGGTTTCAATATTAATGTATCACCATTTTAGTCTTTATAGTTTTAATAATCAGTATAATGATTATTTTTTAATACCTTTAACGTGTCAAAAAAAATATGGATGTAGTTTTGGTTCAATAAATCTTCTGAACCTCCATAAGTAGTATATAATCTAGAATAAGGGCAGATACTATAAAGGTCCTTTCATCCAACGAATGTTTTATCCAGTTCATATTAATCACTTTTATTTCAAAATGAGGATGTTTTGAGGAAATATATCAGGTTGTGTCACTTTGAATATATGAGGAGATGAATATCTCAATGGATATAAAATGAGAAATCATTTTCATGGGACTAAATACCATAATTAAATAATCCATAGGAATGCCTTCCCCTTCAACATTTTTGGGGTATGGATCAATGATGCTATTATTATGCTCTATTTGGACAAGGCCTCTTGATTAAAAAAGAATGGGTGTGTGTGTTTATATGATGAAAGCCCCATCTAGACTACAAATTGGTAATACTATAATATTTTTTCATACACCTAGAAAATAATGATGTTATATTTGGAAAATATTAGGGAGATTAGAACAATGTTTTAAATTTTCCTTAGCATCAACCAGAATTGATGCAAGATCATAGAGTGTTTATCAACACACACTCTATAGAAGGGGTATATGTTCACTTATTTTATACCATGGAACTGGTTCCCAAATCTCAATGGAATATAAGGTATACTAGTGTTTACCCCATCAATTTTCACTTTGAGTGATCTATCCTATAGCTTGATGATATAGGAACATTCATAAGTAGATCAATTGAATACTACCAACATGCCAATAGGATAATCATAAAGAGTAAATGTAAACTATAAATTGTCCCCAATGATATAGGATAGAACATGAGAATATATGATTATTGGTTTTATTATTATAATGTCTACATGTGTGGGTATGTGAGTGATTTGGGTCACTAAGACTATGTTCCTCTAGATATATCCACTAGGGTGCACCATTATTCCTCTATATAGAAATTTTATTTGGATTTAAGTCCTATGATGAGTACTTCTTAAATGCGTCCCAAAAATTGATAAATAATTCCCTATATTGTTATGAAAATTTTAAATTTATTCCATGTGGAAAACTATTTTCCCATCATGAAGGTAGTTTAGGTCACCTTAATATGATAATTTAATGTAGTTTGAAAGCACCCTCTAAAGAATATTTCTAAATATAACACAAACTAAAGATACCAGAGAAACTATGAATTATCTTGTAAACCCCAAACCATTTTTTACCATTATCAAAGATATAATATTATGTATTTGGGCCAATTATAAATTCATGATAGATATGTCCTCATCTTATTTACATTGGGATCCATTTTGAGGGGTGGTAATAATATTTTGATCCATATCTTTAAGGGAATTTTGAGAGATATGAGAAGTTATTTACTCTGATAATATTTCATCAATATTAGTAAATATGTATCCATTTTAAGTGTATATTCAACATTGTCTTGGGTATTTATAGAAGGAATTAATGTATCCAATACATGAAAAATAAAATGGATTCTCTCATTTCATTTGTATTTAATAAAGACATATACCTACCTCCTAATTTTGTAGATATAATGTTTTTCTTTTAGGGATCCATTGGATAAACAAAAATAGGAGTAGATATGTGTGATAATATAATGAAAGTTGTGATCCCTAGATGACCATATAAAGTATCGCATCTCAAAAGTGTTAATATAGATTAGTAAAACTCTATTTTTCCCAATATATTCATGAACACTTCTCAGAGAATTTCCTCCTAGGAAGATATACCATTGGAGGCTCCATAATTTCTACTATATTTTTATTAAGGATTCCATTGTGGTTGTGTGTAATTCAGGTTCTCTAACCATTTCTAGATTATAAACCAAGTATTTCTATGACCCATTATTTTCTTCAATGATAATCTTCTCATCTAGAGGTATTTTCACCTTGAATATACCTTGGGATGAAAATAAATTACACCCAAAAGGTCAACATATTCCCATGATATTGCTGCATCAGTAGATACAAAAAAAACATATAAATATTATTCTATAGTGGGTAGTTTATAAACTTTATTCTTATGAGACATATAAGTACTTGATGATAGGGTTTGATATGATAATTTAAAATTGGATCAAAATCATCAATCATTCAATTAATCTAATCAACTATAACCTTGTTATATTTTTTATGTTGTAGGAAATATTTCTTCAATAAGTGAAAATTTATCAAATTCTTTCGATTGATAAAGAAATGGAGAATGAAAATGTTATAGATAAGTTAACCCAATATCGCAAATTAAAAAATGGGAAACAAATCCAATAGGTATCTTACCCCTACTAACGTCCCCAATGTCACAATTCCTGATGTCAATTTTTCCAACCACTTCACATAGGTCAATTCTCCCTAGGGAAGGATTTGCATGAACTATACATGTGTGCCTAGAATAATAAAGTTGATAGATAATTGAGGTAGGTTCAATATCTTGTTCACCTTTAGTATGGTGAAATAACTGAGGATATATATGTGTGTTATCTATATATTCTACTAATTTCATCATATTTTTAGAAATGATGTGATCCACCACATTTTTTTGGGGAGTTACGCCCTATTCCGATGTATTATTGCATGTCCAATGCCCAGGTAGTAACATTAATTTTAGGCTACCTCCCCCACCATAGAACAGTATCCATATTTTATTTTGATGAAACTTAATTATAGAGTCACATTTACCACATTATTAGATCCACCTTGTTCCAATTAGATCCAATTCTATGTGGGGTAATTGTTTATTTTTTCTGCTTTTTTAAGGAATGAAACCATACTATGGTGATGAAAATATTCCAGAAGAATAAGCTATCAACATAACTCTATCCCATAAGCACACCTTGGTCACTTCTCCCATTCCCTTGGGAATTTACCCATATCTATTAGACTATTTATCATTGTGTTCCCAGATGATAACACTATGTGTTGGACTCCTCAGGTGTTAATAATGTTTTAATGATCACAAATACTATACATTCTCTAAATCTTATTAATCATATTTAATCCATATAAAATCATGTGTACAAATGGTTATTTTGGTTTATGCCTTAAATAATTATTGTAAACTATATTTTTTATAATGAAATTCTATTATGAATGATTAATTTTAATTCATTCTATGGATATCACTCTTTATGTCTGTGTAGAAAGATTTTGCTAAGTCTGAGAGATGGTGACCATCAAGAAACTATGACCATCCAGGCACTTTGACCATCCAGACACCATGACCATCCAGACACTATGACCATCCAGACACTATGACCATCCAAACACTGTGACCATCCATAAACCATGATCCTAACACCGCATCTGTGATACCAGTTCCCGATCTCTATACAACTATGCCATCATAGCTGTCTCACACACTTTAAAGACAAGGAAGGAGTAATCATTTCACAGAGACACCATTTTTTTGAGACACTATATACATACAGAATGTAACATCATTTCTTAACCTAGTTTGTCATTTTTCTGTTTAGTTTTTATTGGTCATATTTGTTGTTTTTAAATAAATTGACATAATAAATGTTTCTTTATTGACATGTCACCTGATAGTACGAGGTACGAGGTGCATAATACATGCATCATGTCGGCTCCAACACATGTATTCTAAGAATAAAAAGAACAGTGTGGCCATAAGAAAAGGTGTGTGACAAGCGACAATAGTGGAAATAGAAAAACAAGTGTGTGAATGATAATGAAGAAGCACGATCATTCCTGAAAGAAGAACCAACACATGAAACCCGACACTGCTAAAGAAAACACAAAGCATACATGATTCCTCGAGTCAAGAAAATTTCTACAATATTGACTCCATGAAAAACATGTGTTAGATATAGATAACTTACGATAATTGGTTTTCTGCGAGAGGACTCGATTTCTTTATCTACTTCATCCAAGAAGTCTAGAGATACATAGACTAACACACAGTGTACATCTAACCTTATCTCATTATTTATTCTCTGTTGTGTATTATTTTTTATCTTTCGAGTAGTGTTTTTATCTATATAAAAACACACATTGTCTCTTTCATCAAACTAAAGGATACAAGATATCCTTTCTCTTATATTTTTTACACTTGTTTATTCACACAGATAATTATGGAAAAGGTCCCTATGTGACCTGTTAGTTCATACCCATGAAGAAATGTGGAAGAGGTTGTGTGACCAGGACAGTCTTGTGTACTATTGTTATCCCAGATCCAGAGTGTGGATAATGTTTTTTTATATAAACTGCTTGGTTGTAGGTGATAACCAAGTATAGTGGATTAAGTCTCGACTTAAGAATGAACAACTTATTTTATATCCGCTGTATTTTATATTTTAGTTTTCTCTGTTTCACTGTTTAATTTAAAAATCAATAAAATTACTTTGATAGTTAATCATGGAAAGAATTTATAATTCTTTTTCCTTATTATAATAGCTTAAAAATTAATGGTAATAATTGATATTAATATTACTAAGAATTAATCAATCTTCTGAGAAGTTATTCAAACAGTAAAACATTCATAATCGTACTACTTTGATTAACTATGCAATATTTCAATTGATTGGGGAACCTTTTTACGAATACGTTTTTAAACAGAAATTTTTATAGATACTGAATTCACACCCCCCCCCCTCTTGAGTACTCTACTCCGACCAACATTTGGTATCGAAGGATCGTTTATTAAGACTCTTTTTTTTGACCCTATTATAATATGATTGTAGTTGTACTTTAATGATCTTTAAATTTATATTAATTCTAAATTTATAGATCTTTTAAATAATTTCTTTATTATGGATAATAGAATTGAGGGTGATGCAACAAACAGCCCACCATTCTATAATGGAACCAATAATTCTCAATGGAAAATTAAAGTGAAAATTAATTTAGAATGTATTATCTTTGATATATGGTCTTCAATTATATATGAATATAAGATTCCTTCTACTGATAGAATCACTTAGTATAAACCTACCAAAATTGACTACAATAACAATTTCAAGGCTATGAAAGCTTTATACTGCTTTTCAAGAGATGAGGAATTTAATAGTGTTTCCATATGTAAAACTGCCCTTGAAATTTGGGATACCTTGTCTATTTCACCTGAAGGAACTTCTAGTGTGAAAGAAATGAGACATAATACCTATACTATTACATATGATAACATTAAACTGAAACCTTATGATATTATTTCTGACATGTATCTCTGGTTCAACAAAATTTTCATCACAATGATTTTTCTTGGAAGAGAAGTTACTGTCAAAGAACAATTCATGAGGATTCTCAAATGTCTACCTGAAAGATGGAGAGGAACCTCTGCCTCTAATAGAGAGTCATGTGACATCAACAAGCTACTTATAAAAGAACTCATTATAAAATTGATGATGTATGTATTGGATCTGAAATTCAACAAGGAAGTTGAGGATGAACCCAAAAGAAAATCCATTACATTCAATATCACCACCTCTAAACACAAATAAAATAGGAAGTTCGAAGTTTCTATAGAAAGTTCCAGCAGTGAACAATAATCACCTGACAGTGATGAGGATATGGCTCAATTAGCCAGATGATTTATGAGATTTTAAAAGAAGAATAACTTTTTCATAAAGCCTAACTTAATGAGAATATATTTTCCAAAAGGAAGTTTTATAAAATATTAGAAGATAAGTGAAAAGTCTGATGAGATTGCCTGCTATGAATGTAAGCGAAAGGGACATATCAACGATGACTGTACGAAGATAAACTATAAAAAGAAATATAAGGACAAAGGTAGAAAGTATAAAAAGTAAATGAATGAATCATGGAGTTCTTCTAAGGATAGATCAAGTAACTAAAAATATTCACATGATAAACAGGTTAACAAAGCCAATATGTGTTTTATGACAAACACATCTGAGGTAACAATGGAATCTCCTATACATGATTCCTATTATTCGGGAGATGATAGTAAATCTAAAAATATTTCTCATGAAGAAATATTTGAGTACTATAATATGATTGAAGAGACATACAATGAACTAATAGATAAGTACAAGTCCTTAAAGACACAACATTCTCTTACCTCAACTGTTAAAACTGAACTTAGTGTAGAAAGGGAGAGAAATGAAAAATTACTTAATGAAAATAATGAACTAAAGCTATCTTGTGAGAAATTGGAAAAGGATCTTGAAATGTTTAATAATGGTAAAGATACATTGGTACAAATTCTCGTTAAAAAGATTTCTCTTTAATATAATACTAGCATTGGTTATCGACCTCGTAAATGAAATTTTGGTAGAACTAATTTTGTTTCTAATTCTAGGACATACAACGTTACTCCCAATTCTGGAAAACATTCATATACTTCATGGCATGATTCACTCTCTACTGTTTCAAGCTTTTATAGAAAAAATAGAGTTTATTTTTCAAATACTTTACATAATGATTATATGAAACCTCTGAGGTAGATATGGGTTCCTAAGGCACTAGCCAATAATATTACTAGTCCCAAATAGTTATAGGTACCAATGTCTGTTTATATTTGACTATTTTTTAGGAAAGATTCTTAAAGATTTCCTATAAAATATTATGTTACATGGATAGTGGGTGTTAGAAACACATCACAAAAGACTATTCATGCTTCAAGAACTTGATAAAAATTGATTGAGGACATGTCACCTTTGGTGAAAATGCAAAAGAAATGATTATTGGACTTGGCCGAATCGATAACTCTAACTTAGTTTTGATTTCAAAAGTACCTTTTTTGATGTATTGAAATATAATATTCTTATTTTTTCACAACTATGTGATAATGGAATTCATGTAAAATTTGAAAATGATGCTTACAATAGTTTTTAATTCTAAAAATGAATTAGTGTTTTCTTCCTTACAAAAAGAAAATGAATATTATGTTAACATACATTCTTTAGATTCTCAAAATTCTTCATGTTTAAGTGTTTTTAACAAAGATTCTTAGATTTGGCATAGGTTATTATAACACTGTAACACTCACTCCATCAGAATGTTAACTAGAAAAAGCTTAGTCAAAGACCTACCCAAACTTGAGTTTCCAAATGATAAAGTGTGTAATATTTTTCCAAATTGAAATAAACACAAAATTTCCGTCAAACCAAAGAAATAAGTTTCAACTTCTTATCCTCTTGAACTGGTTCGCATTGATTTTTTTGACCATCTAGAGTTTCTATCTTTAATGGGAAGCACTATTTTTATGTTCTTTTAGTTGAATCTTCTAGATATACTTGGAATTTCTTTTTGGCTCACAAAAGAGATGCTTGCTCTCATTTTACCAAATATGAAAAAAAATGTAGAAAATCATAGTGGAAATAGAATTAAATCCTTAAGAAGTGATCGTGGCTATGCATTTGAAAATCAAGAGTTTAAAAACATCTGCTCACAAAAAAGGCTGTAGTAATAATTTCTCTACACATAGAACACCTCAACATAATGGAGTTGTAGAAAGAAGAAATAGAACCCAAAATGGGATTTCTAGAACCATGCCTAGAGAATATGATTTACCTATTTATTTTTGGGAAGAAGGTGTAAATACAACATGTTATATTATCAATAGAGTGTTTATTAGTCCAATTAATAAAAAAATAAATAAGAGTTATGGAACAATAGAAAATCCAAAGTTAGATACTTCAAATATTTGGTTGCAAAGTCTATATCAAATAATACTAAGGAAAATATTGAAAAATATTCTTCCAAGAGTGATGAATAAATATTCTTAGGATATTCAATTTCTAGTAAAGACTATAGAGTGTTTAATAAAAGAACTAAAGTTTTGGAAGAATCATTCCATGTCAAAATTGATGAAAAATATCCACATGATCCTAAAACCACTCTAGAGAAACTGGAGGATGATGTATCAAATATGGAAATTAATTCAAAATCCTCTAACCATCCTATACAAGAATCTGTGAAAACATCCAATTTTAGAAATTCAGTAGATTCAGGTCACAATGAACTTGGCCCTATCGCAAAACCTAAAATCACCAGCTCTTCTTTTTCTAGAGCTATTTGAACTCTTATGTGCCATCCTTTAGATGCTATTACAAGAGAATTAGAAAAAGGAAAATCAAACTATAGCTTCTATTAGAAATCATGATGAACATCAAGTATTCTTGTCACAACATGAACCTAAAAACATTAATTATTCCACCAATGATGAATTTTGGGCAATGGATATGCAAGAAGAACATAATTATTTAGAAAGGAACAAAGTTTGGAAACTTGTTGAAAAAAACGAAGACACATTCACCATAGGAACTAAATGGGTGTTTAGAAATAATGTAGATGAACCTGGTAATATAGTTAGAAACAAAGATATATTGGTTGCACAAGACTATAGTGAAAAAAAAGGAATTGACCATGAAGAGACCTTTTCACCAGTAGCTAGACTTGAAGCCATCAGAATTATGCTTCCTTATCCAGTACATATGAATTTAAAACTATTTCAAATGGATTTCAAAAGTGTATTTATAAATTGGTATAAAGCTGATGATGTCTTTGTTGAGAGACCCTCGGGTTTTACAGACCCTCATTTTCCAAACAATATTTTTAAATTATAAAAATCATTATACGATTTAAAATAAGATTCAACGTCTTGGTATGATAGATTATGTACTTTTCTTATTTTCAACGGTTTTACAAAAGGAATAGATGATCCTACTCTTTTTATAAAATGAATTTCAAATGATGTTTTAGTAGTTAAAATCGATGTAGATGACATTATAATTGGATATTAAAAAAATTATTTATGTATTAAATTTTCTAAAATGATGCAAAACAAATTTGAAATAATTCTAATGGGTGAACTAACATTTTTTATTGGATTCCAAATCTATCAAAATAATGATTGTATTATTTTAAATAAAAGAAAATACACTAGATATCTTCTAAATTTTTTGGATTGGATAGAAATAAAAGTACTGACACAACAATGAATACTACTTCTAAGTTGGATATTGATGAAGATGGAAAATCTATTGATCAAACCACTTACATTGGAATGATTAAAAGCATACTCTACATAACTTCTAGCTGACCTAACTTTATATTTAGTGTGTGTATGTGTGATCATTTTCAGTAAAATAAAAAGGAATATCATTTATATTCTGTTAAGATAATTTTCAAATACCTCAAGAATAAACCCAATCTAGGACTGTTCTTTACCTGAGGACAATCATTTAAGTTAGTGATTTATTCGGATACCGATATTTGTGGTAGTAAGTTCGATTGAAATAGAACCTCTGGAACATGTCAGTTTTTAGGAAAGTCACTAGTATCATGGTGTAGTAAGAAACAAAACACTGTTGCATTATATATTTTAGAAGTTGAATACATAGTTGTTGGCAGTTGTTGTGCACAAATTTTGTTGATGAAAAACACATTACTAGATTATTGATATTAATTCTGGAATGTGCCTATAAATTGTGACAATATAAGTGCTATTAACAACTCAAAAAAATCATGGTTCAAACTCTAGGACAAAAAATATTGATGTAAGACATCACGTTTTGAGAGATCATTACCATAAAGGTGAAATCACATTGGAATTAATTGGAACTAAATACCATCTTGCTAATATATTCACAAAACCATTAAATTCTAAAATAATAGATTACATCATACATGAATTAGGATTGATAAATCTTAAGTATTAAGTACACTATTTCACAATTTATGGTTTCACAAGTCACTGTCTTTAGATTACTGTTTAACTCTAACAGTTTTATAGTTTTACTATCTTAAGAGTTGATGTTTCATGTTTACGGTCTCACAGTTACTATTTCTTGGTAATCGTCTAGCACTTACTGTCTCAAAAGATATAGTTTCACAGTTTAGAACTCACACTATTCTGGTATCACCGTGAATGATTGTTATGGTCTCACCATGAACGCTTGATACAGTCTCACCATGAAATTTGATTACGGTCTCACTATAAATTTTCTTTATTGTTTTATTTATTCATTATAACCCATATCTCAATGATTCATTGTTTTATTATTTTAACATTCAAGTGATTTTGATCTTGCAATGTTTGATATCCCTAAATAATAAAATAAAAGAATTTTCAGTAATTATTCACTTGAGATCTTTTCTCTCAAACTGTAATCCCTCTTTCAACCCTTCTCTCTCTCTCTATAACGTTTGGTGAATGCCCAGGATGAATCACCCATCGTCGTCAACTCCTGAAAAGCTTAGTTCAAAGAAGAAGATGAAAATCATGCCAAATTTAGCACCCAAAGGTCCTCTGAATCCAAATATGGTGAACCTAATAGTGGTACCTGAAAAAGAGATATTCCCTAAGTGGATTCTGTCAAGTAAGTCTTTGATATTGAAAGTGCTAGCATATAAAGGATGACTAGATTGGTTCACAAAGGAGGATATTCATATATACCCGAAGCCAGTTGCACAGTTTTATCAGTATGTTTAATTCTCTTTTCAATCATATGAGGGCTATGTTGTGCGAAGTTGGATCAATGGCCATATTTTTACCTTTTCTTCAATGTTATTTTTTGCATGCCTTTGGATAACTCACTGGGATATTTTTGAGGACTACCAGAGGGGTCTTCCACTTCCAAGTGAGTTCTTTGTTTTGGAAGAAGCATTGATAAGTTTAACTAGAAATGAAACTAAGAGGATAACCATAGAAACTGAGCTAGATGGTAAAACCTGGATTATGTTTAGGTTTTTTCAGAATTTCATTAGCCCTAGAAAAGGTCATTTTTCTATAATCAAGTATCAGGATGTATTTTTGATACATATCATGGAAATGGACATAATATAAACTTGTTCAAGTATGTTATACTATATATGTGTGAGTTGATCAAAACAACCTCCAAGTCAACCCCCTATTCTATTCAAGGAATATCTCATCTTTGTTTCATGGAAAAGGATTGGTTAGACTAGACAAAGAGTCTATTATGGAATATGAGTTATGTCTTTCAAAAGTTACAGTAAAGAGAATAAGAGTCATTTGGATTCCATGGAGAAATGCATGGGTGGAAAATAATGATTGGGTTTATGAAAAGTTTAATCCGGTGGAACACCCTTCATGACATAAGGATATTTCTAATACTGGTTTGGAGCCAGATGAAATTATTGAGTATTCTAATAAGGAAGAAGAAGAAGAGGTTGTTGTACCTCAGAGAGAAACTATTCTGGTTGAGGAAGATGATGAATCTTCTCCTTAAGACATATTGGAGAAGGAAATGCATGTTCCTAGTGAAATTGTTGATCAGGAAGAGAAACTTTCTTCAAATGATGAATTTGTTGCCATAGTAATTGAAAAGAATGTTGTAGAAGATCATATTGAAGTATATCTTTCTATTATGGAAGAAACTGATTTTGAGGAACACCCAAATGAATAAGTTATTCCTAATGTTATTCTTTCCGCTAAAGAGAGAATGGAGCAAGCCATTCAGTTTTCTAGAATGGAAATGAGTAAGGAAATTAGGGATGAAATAGTGGAAATACATCCAAGATCTAAAACTATTAGTCCTTACAAAGAGGCACCTATTGAGGGGTATCATCCCCCAATCTAGAATATGTTGAAGTCCCTTATCCGATTGATCCAAGCTCAGTGGATAAATGGTATTAATTCTCCAATTATATATATGTGACTGATTCCCATGAAGTATTAGTTAAAGAAAATAATATTACTACTATGTTTCATTTTAACTGGCATCTTCCCTTGAAGCTATCTCTGCCAAGGAACCAGATCCTGTCTCAGCTTCTATTCCTAAACCATTATAATAATTTCCAAACATGGTGAATAAAGATAATCTGAAATCATTTTGGAGCTGCCCTATTGGCTGGAGTTGAAAAACCCATGAATACCAAACTGGCTCCTATAACCAATTTAAGTGAGATAGATGATGCAATATTGTTGGAAATAGTCATATGGAAGATTCCTCCAAAGATTCTTCATGAGATTCAAGAAGTCAGAGTCGAGAAAAAACAGCTCATTAATGAAGAAAAAACTCTCATAGGTATGGTTGAAGATATGCAGAATGTGATAACCTCATGACCAAAACCTATTTCATATCCAATTGATGATATTGTTAGTCAGACCCCATAGGATGTAGCCTCACTAATTCCACTTAATCTATCTTATTTAGCTGATAAGGTAGCTGAAAGAAATAAGAAGACTGTTCAAGAGATGTGTGACCTTGTGATTGGTATTAACAAGTTAACTAATGAGTATAAGGGATGTCTCCAGAATGTTCTAAATCAACTGAATTCCCTTACCTCGGCTGCCATTGATTCTCAAACTTTTGGAGAATCATCTAAACCTTTTTTAGATAGCGATCTTCTCAGAATAGTTGTCAAAGAAGAATTTCAATAAATGCTCAATGGATTTGACAAGGAATCTCTATCTGGAATTATCAAGAATAGTGACAAAGTTCTTTATTTATTGAGAATACATTCCATGATTTCCAATGATGCTCAGCAAGAAATTTTTAAGAAGGTTGATTTCTACTTCAATAAGATATTCTCTAAAAATTACATGACCAACCACTTCAAGTACCTTCTATAGAATCTAAGGATTACTCCTATCAAAAAAGATTTTAAAACTCAAGTCGAAAAGCACAAATATGTCACTACTTTGTTAGATAAGTTTATAGAGAACAAGGATGACTTTGATAAAGCCATGCAGTATGGTGCTGAGATCATTGCTGAATTTATCAAGCTTTTGGAAACCTTATCTTCATGTCTAGAGTGCTGCAATTGCCACTCCTGTAGCTGCAACCCTGAGACACAGTTTTCACACCTTCTCATCTTATACCCTTTCTTCTAAATCTATGTCTTTCTCTCAGGATCAGAGTCATATCTAGCCTATTATCCTTGATCAACAGCTGTTTCGGTCATCTGCTAAACATACCTTGGCACATTCTATTTTTGAAGGACTCGCTTTACCTTCTCTGTCCACTAGTTAAATCCCTTACTCTACTTCTACCTCTGCTTCTATGTCTTCTTCTTCAGATGCTGCTGCCAAGGGAAAAGTGAAGACAATCCCATGCTGAAGAATAGTGACTACTATCTTTTGATAGAGATGTTATCTGTATTATTGTTACTTACTATTTTTAATGACCCTTTTTATCCATATAATGCATTGTGCACTTTTATTTTTTATCTCTTATTTTCTGTTTTTGTTAATCCCTAAAGGGGGAGAAATATGAATTTAGTATGCACACTAAGGAAGAGGAACGTTCACTACAAACAGATATCTCACTCACATGATTTGTGATCATCAAAAGGGGGGAGATTGTTGTACTCCTCTAGTGTTAATCATGTTTTAATGATCACAAATACTATACATTCTGTAAATCTTTTTAATCCTATTTAATCCATCTAAAATCATGAGTAAAAATGATTAGTTTGTTATGCCTTAAATAATTATTGTAAACCATTTTATTTATAATGAAATTATCTTATGAATGATTAAGTTTAATTCATTCTATGAATATCACTATTTATGTCTGTGTATAGACATTTGGTTGAGTCTGAGACACCGTGACCATCCAGACACCGTGACCATCCAGACATGGTGACCATCCAGACACAATGACCATCCAGACACTTTGAACATCCAGATACAGTGACCATCCAGACCCTGTGCCCATCCAGACCCCGTGACAATCTAGAAACTGTGACCATCCAGACACCGTGACCATCCAGACACTGTGACCATCCAAACACCATAACCGGACACCATGATCCTAACACCACATATGTGCTACCAGTTCTCGATCTCTGTATAAACATACCATTGTTGCTGTCTCACCGCTCAAAGAAAAATATGGAGACTCCATTTCAAGGAGACACCATTTTATGGAGACACCTCTTACAGACAGGCTATGACACCATTTCATAATCTATTCTATCGTTCTTCAATTTTATTTTTAACTATCATATTTGATTTTTTTAAATACATTGACATAATAAATGATTCTCTGTAGACATGTCACCTGACAATATGAGGTATGAGGTGCAGATTACATGTATCTTGTCAGCTCCAACACATGAATTCAATGAATAAGAATAACAGTGTGGCTAGAAGAAAAGGTGTGTGACAAGAGGCAATAGTGGCAACATAAAAAGAAGAGTGTGCGCGATAATGAATAAGTACGATCATTCATGAAAGAAGAGCCGACACATGCAACCTGATACTGCTGAAGAACACACGAAGTATACTCAAATCCTAGATTCGAGATCATATCCACATATCTACTCCACGAAGAACACGAGTGAGATCTATCTGACTTACAATAATATGTTTTCCGCAAGAGGACTCGATTTCTCCATCTGGTACATGCCAAAATTCCATAGCTATATAGACTAACACTAAGAGCACATCTAACCTTATTTCATCATTTCTTCTCTATTGTGTACAATTTTTATCTTTTGAGAAGTGTGTGTTTCTGTATAAAAACACATACTGTCTCCTAAATCAAACTGAAGTATACAAGATATCCTTTCTCTTAAATCTTTCTACACTTGTGTATTCCCATGGATAAGTGTGGAAGATGTCTTTTCGTGACCTGTTAGTTTATACCCATGAAGAATTGTGGAAGAGGTTATATCACCTAGATAGTCTTGTGTACTATTGTTAACCCAGACCCTAGGTGTGAATCAAGTTTTTTTATACAAACTACTTTGTGGTAGGTGATCACTGATTTGAGTGGATTAGGTATCAGGTTGAGACTAAACCACTTGTTTTATATCCACAGTGTTGTTTATTTTAGTTTTTTCTATTTTAGAATTTAATTCCGAAATCACTAAAATTACATTGATAGTAAATCTTTGAAAGAAGTTAAAATTGTTTTTACTTATTATAATAACTTAAATAGTTATGTTAAGAACTGATATTAAGAGTACTGAGAATTAATCAATCTTCTGAGAAGTTATTCAAAAAGTCAAACTTTCATAACCTTGTATCATTTATTAAATTGGATGTATTTCAATTTATTAGGGAACATTTTTATGAATACCTTTTTAGATAAATTTTTTTATAGATACTCAATTCACCCCCCCTCTTGAGTAATCTACTCCGACCAACACTATGATTAACTATTCTCGTGACACACAGGATTTTTATGAGCTATTGTTTTTTAATTTCACTGATGTCTTCTATTTTATGCTACACCAAGGTAAACTTACACTATAAGCAACCACATCTTAGCTTGCAGTAAACACAAAACAATGCTTGGATTTTTTTACACAAAATTTCTTGTTATATAATTAATTTCATGAAATTTCAATTTTAACTGAGAAACTATATATTATTAGGTTACCTTATAACCAAGTCATTATAATTTGAGTTCTGAATAATATTAACATTCCTCTAAATAACTATTTTAATGCAAATAAGTGAGTTTATAAAACAAAAAAAAATAAATTTTCATGGTTTTTATTAATTTAATATATTTTTAATATATTCAATAAAATGTTTAAAATTTATCTTGTCTGTTTTCTAGGCATAATATAAAAACATATTCAATTTTTTGAATAAAATATATATTTTTTAAATATCACTATTTTTCCTCCTTTTGATGGAACACCCATTTTAAATCCCATTTTGAAACTTTTATAAATTTCATTTAACAACATAACCATTTTATTAGGAAGAAGGATATAATAATTTACTTTGGATGAATTATTTATACTTTTTCTGATAACATTCACATTTTGATGATTAGTAAAAATATGCTAAATTTTAATTGTAAACAATTTTTTTCATAAATATATTTATATGGTTAAATTTTTTTATTGAATGGTTTTATAGTATAAATAGAATATTTTTTTATCAGTGAATATAATTTTATTCATTGGAATTAATTTCACATTGAATTTTCATGTAAAAATCATTTCAATATTTTTCAATGTTTTAACTTTTAAAACCCCCTTTTCATTCTGATAATGTGAATAATTTTAATTTAATTACTGAAACTTCTATGTTTTAAATTTTCAAAAATGGATGCCATGTTTGGAATCCATGGGTCCAAATTATTTAAATAAGATAATTTTATTTTATTGTATTTTTTGAAGAGTAACTTTGGTAATTTTTATTTATCACAATTAAAGGTAAAATAGGTAAATTAGGATAACAAATAATATTATAAGGACAATATAATCACCCTTAAAACAACCAAAATCCTTTTTGTAGAATAAAAGTTGACCCTTAACACTTAAAAATCAAAATTTACTCATTAAATAGACAATTTTCCAGAGAATGATGTATATATTATTAAAATAAATGAATGTTACAACATGTAACCCAATTATTTCTTATAAGTAGAATAATTTTAACATAGTTATAAAAATGAGATAAATTCAACAAGAAAAGGTCTCAAGAAATCTATTGAAATGATCTATTTCATGTTAATTTATTTATATTTTTTAGAGATTAAATAATTATCATAAATTCATAAACAATGATGATGAATAAATTATATAATTGTCAAAACAATCAATAAAATAATTTTAATTAAACTAATAATAGGAATTAAAACACCAAAAGCAAATTCAATATCTTATTTGTAGAGTATATATCGACTATAATCATCCAAGTGAGGAGTTATTTACCACTTGGAGCCATATGGAAAATATTATGAACATTAAAATATTTTATTTAAATTGATGTTAATGTTTTCACATTTAGGGTTTTTGTATATTAAATAATTATATAAAACAGATGTCGTAATTATTGTTTTAATGGAAATATAATATTAATGTTATTAAAAATACTAAAATAAATATAATTTTGGATAATTATCATATCCAAAAAAAATTATAGATGAACTTTACCCCATAACGGTATAACAAATTATTTATTTTGAATAAAACATATTATCATGATGCTTTTAAACTTCATTAAATGAATAGTGTCAAAATTGTCACTATTGATATTTTCTCAAAATAATGTTTTATTAAATTATTAAAAAAAATTAAAAAAATTTAAATAGTTATGGTTTACTCTAGAATGTTTTATACTGTTCACTTATGGTCTAATATACATCAAATAAGTAAAAAATTACACTATTTTAACATTGAACAATTTGTTACTTTAGTCAAAGTTAAAAGAGAATAATTAAGAGTAATAGAAAATGATAAGGTATATAATCAAATCAAAAAAATGTATAAAATTATCGGATTATGAAATTTAAACCTTATCTCATATATTATTTGAAAATATGACATTTTGGAGGATATTTGATGGGTTTTTATTTTGATATAAATTAATATTTTTAGAAATTCAAAGGTTCCTCCAACCTCAATTATAAAAGGGAACCACCTACCTCACATTAGAAAACAATTTTAGCTTTCATGCATGGTCATCCCCTATTCATTTCCCTTATAAAATTCCTTAGTCACATTTTACATGCAATGATCTTCTAAAAATACCAACTCTAGTGCCTTTTTGAGGAGATCAAGAGGGAGCTCATCAGAGAAGATGTAATATCCTCAACCGATTATTTCAAATTATTTATTCATTTATTTCCTCTTCATGAGTTATTTAAATTATAAATTAATGACCCCAATATCACTTTTATAATAATATTTTATTCATATTATGGAACAATAATAATCCACCTTCTGTCCATCTTATGAAAAATGAAATCACCACATGTGCGTGCATACAGCTTACCACCTTCACGCGGTGGTGTAAAATGTTTTTCACAACCACTTGACTTGTATGGGTATAATTATGGAAATAATAACTATATATGATTAGTATAACAAGTTATTTATCTAGAATAATATATATACCGTCTGCCTCAATATTATTTCATAATTAGTAGAACAATAACATTGCCCATGCGTACGTACGACCTACCGTCTCCATGATGTGATGCGATTCATTCTACTTGATATCCATTAAAGAATGAATACATAAATGTAAAGAATATATAAATATGATATATATTATTTTAATATCATTTTGGGATGAGAAAACTATTACCTAATAAGGATAACTAAAACTTATTTGAAAAATACTAAGATAATGAAGCACTTAATACTCAAATAAAGAGTAATAAGAAAATATTATTACTAAATAAAAGATAATATGATCATATATAATATCATAAAAATGACAAGGATTCTCGAATAAGTCAATGAAATTATATAAATGATTATAACATAGGTTTGGATACATACAAAGGATAGATGACCAAAGGTAATGGGTAATTTTACAATATCATTATTATCCTAGATTGTTTATTCGAAAATATTTTTTTGGGTATATTCATCATCAAAATAAATGCTTCCTAAATAAGTATTCCAAACTATTATTTCCATAAATCAAAATTTAATTAATTCTAATTTTAAACATCGGTAAATTTTTATTAAACAGTATGAAATTTTCTTTTGACATTTTCTATACGATGTACTTTTTGACTTTTCTAACAAAACTATATGGAGAGTGATTTTTTAACTTATACGGTCGAAATGTATTTTTACTCTTTCATAAAATCTCATTTTCCTGAAATATTATCTTATAAGTGTTTAAGGTTATTTTTAATGAAATTATTTTATTTTAAAATTTAATGGTGTTTTTTGAAATGAAAACGCTTTCGAAGAAGAAATGATATTTTCCTCAAGCATTAATGTCAATTGTTTTATGAAAATTAATTTCCATCTAAGATAAATGTTATTTTTCAAGAATAATATACCGATTATTCTAATAGTTAATTATTTTTATTAAGGAATTTAGTTTATAAAATATATTTTTTTCAATGGATTTTGTTATAAAGGAATGTTTTTTTAGAGAACCATTGTATTCTTTGGGTTATGCTATGATGGATGATTTATATTCTTATGGCACACATATGTATGATTTTAATTATGTGATGGGTGGAACCTATATATCCCTCAAATTAATTAGTTAAATATTTATATCTCATGATATAAAAATGTTTGGAATGACAAGTAAATATGGTTTAGTAACACATGGCAGGAATGAAAAGTAAATCTAGTTCAGTAATACAGGGCTAGAACGTGGAGTGAGCTCAGTTTAGTAATGTAATCTTTCCTCTATGATATTCTTGGAAATGAGACTTAGCTAATATGGAAATGATTTTCTATGATTTTGTGTTTTCAAAAATTCTATGTTTTATTCCAATGGTAATTTTTCATGGTTCATGTTCTTTTATTATATATACCATACGTACTATAAAGATTTATTTCA
The DNA here is from genome assembly GCA_963277665.1 of Viscum album. NCBI lineage: Eukaryota > Viridiplantae > Streptophyta > Magnoliopsida > Santalales > Viscaceae > Viscum > Viscum album. The sequence continues at coordinate 1,492,634,755 of OY728139.1, read as the reverse complement.
GGACTCATGATTTTGATATTCAAAATATATTTTTAAGTTTATACATTCTTATGTTTATGTAATTTCTAATTTATCCATGTTTTCCCATACTGTTCATTTGAGGTCACCTTTTTTATGTTTTATTTTCCCCGGAATAAAAAGAAATGTTTTAGGTTGGAAAACTAAAGGGGAAGATCATTATGTTTGATGTTGAAAATATTTCACCAAGTTAGAAGAATGTGTTCCAAGTTTCCAAAGACACTAAAATAATACTATATTTGGCCGTCTATTTGTGTAATGTGTTAAGTATTCTACCAAAGAAATGTAATGTCCATATATGTCAAGATTTGGGCCTCTATAGTTTGTATCAGAGTGAAGGATTAGTTAATATTTGGAAACCATGATTCAAAATCTTTAGTGAGATCCCTAGATATATATATAAGGATATGTCTTGGGATGTCATCAGGGTAAGTATAAATATAGGTTACAGTCTTATAGTTTTTTAATAATAATGAATAACCTATTATATAAAATATGATATCATAAATTGAAATATTATAAGTATTTTACCTTAAATATTTGTTTTTAATCTCTGATATGTATTTCTCACACTTTGCTTTCTAGTCCTAGTCAATAGCTAGAACTAGATAAAACATAGTTAACCTTGATTTTTTCATATGTGAAATGTATGGTAAATATGAAAACTAATTTCCTAAGTGTAAATCTGATAAATAAAATCATTAATGTGCTATGATTATTTTTATACTATTTAGGATAAAGAGATTGTAAACTACATGCGAAAGTTATGGGATGTTCTGTCATTATTTTTTTACTTTAAACTAATGAATATTTTTTTAATAAAGTTTGAAAACCTTATGGCATGATTCAAATATCAGGAATGGATAAATTAATGGATACTGAGTAATGTTTTATAATAAATGTTTGATGATTTCGGTGTATATGTTTTAGAATTCAAAAATTATGTTATATTAATCTTGAAATATATAAGTGTCTTCAGTATAATTTTTTCATTATGGATTGGCAAGGATGTGATGAATAGTTATAAGGACCTTGAAATGTGATATAAGTGTAAGGTGATATACTTGTAGAACACATAAATAATTAAAAGATAACCTTGACTATATCCATTATGTTACGATAATGATGTTTGGATAATGATATGTTAGATTTGAATAAGTAAATGGGTTGCTTCTAGTTTATTGTAAATGAATTATAGATTTTTTTTCATGAGGGTTATGCTATCAAAGATGAAGCTTAGAATATTTTGAGGCATAATGAATTTTTCCAATAAGTATAGGAATAATTAAACATACATGTTTTCAATAAGGATATATAGTAATTCAGGTTATGACCAAGACTCAAGAGAATACATGATGAAGGTGATCACATGTTTGGAATGTGACAAAAAATAAATTTGATATATGGGGGAGAAATGTTAAGCCCAGTTAGAGAACCTTTTTATATAGTTTTTTAATTTCAACATTCAAAAGGATTGTAAGGTTATCCATTTATGGAAAGTATAAGTTAATCCTAGTTTCAAGATTTTTAGATTAAAGTATTATCTCTCCATAGGTGGACTTATGCATATTTTATTACTTGTGATTTTTCTTGTAATAAAGACAGTTTTAATGACCATTCATTCTATTTATGGATTTCAAAATCCACTAACACTATAGAAATGAAACATTCGACTACACTTCTTTGAATAAGAGATGAAGTAAAAATTGTTCAATGCATGACTAATAGTGATACTATACTAAAATCAAGTAATTATTTATTCTCATGTTCTTAAACTTTAGGAAAGATACTGTAAAACCCAAAAAATATATCCTAGTACCTCCTATCGGATGAATCAAATGGCCCCTTAAATCATCATTGATTTACAGATTTCCGATCGTTAACTTTCTCTTAACATGGTTATCCATCAATCTCTATCAAAAAATGATGGTTATATTTCTATTCCATATAAATGTTTTCACTTTCCACCTATGTTATCTTATTTTGACACCTAGTTATGAGTGACTTGGTTTAAATATTATGTATCTCACATTCCTTTTTAAAAGTAACCTTTAGTGTCCACTTTTCTGATGTGGGTTTCTATAAAAGAACATTTAGAAAATAAATCCTTTTATAACCTGGATGAATTTCTAGGTATAAATTCCTTTTAAGGGGGTAGAATGTAAGAACCCAAGATTTTTATGAGAGTTATGTTTTTTTTAAATTTTATTAAGGTCATGTGTTTCACGCTACACAAGGTAAACTTGCGTTATACACAACCCCAAATTAGCTTGTGGTATAGGAAACACAATGTTGGGATTTTGTTACACACTATTTCATGTTATAGAATTAATTTCCTGAAATATTTATTTTATGTGAACAAATAAATATTATTATGTTAACTTATAACCTAATAATTTTAAAGGCATGTATGAATAGTATAAACTATCATCTAAAAAACTATTTTAATGAAAATAAGTGAGTTTATAAAATTTTACAATCACTTTTGATAGATTTTATTAATTTAATATATTTATAATATATTCAATAAAATTATTAAAATTCATCTTTAATGTTTTATAGACCTGATATAAGAACAAATTAATTTTTTTTGATAAAAGAAGTATTTTTTTAAAAAAGTAGTTTTTCCACCTTTTGATGGCACACCCATTTCAAATTTAGTTTATAAAACATTTATATATTATATTTTAAAAAATAAACATTTTTATAAGTGGGATATAAAAATTTACAGTGGATGAAACTTTTATATTTTTCTAATAATAATCAAGTTTCCAAGAATAGTTAAAATATACTAAATTTTAATTGAAAACATCTTTTTCATCAAAAAATATTTAATGGATAAATTATAGTATTGATTGGTTTTAAAGTACAATTAGATTATAATTTTATCATTATATATAATTAAGGTCATTATAAACAATTTTAAATTTAATTTGGATTTAATGATAGTTCAATCTTTTGCAATGTCAAAACTTTTAAAAACCCATTTTTCATTCTGACAATGAGAATAATTTTAATTTTATAACATAAAATTATTTGTTTTAAATTTTGAAAAATTGTTTCATTATTTTTAATAATTGGTTATAAATTTTGTAAATAGGATCCTTTTATTTTTTGGGGATTTAATTAATAATAACTTTTGTAATTTTTATTTACCTTGGTTAAAAGTTAATCAGAAAAATTAGGGTAACAAATAATTTGGTAAGGATAATAAAAATAACCCTAAAACCATAAAAAAAATATTATTTTATGAATAAAAGTAGACCCTTAACACATAAGGATCATAATTTACTCATTAAATATAATCTTTTCCCTGAAAATGATATATATATATTATTAAAATAAAAATAGTGACCACTTGTCACCAACTTATTTCTAATTATTAGAATAATTTTAATATAGTGATAAAATATGAGATAACTTCGAAAACAAAGAGTCTTCATAAATTTAATGAAATTATCTACTTTATGGTAATTTATATTGAATTTTTAAAGATTAAGTAATTACCTTAAATTCTTATACAATAATGATGCATAAATTATCTAATTGTTGAAAATCAATAAAATTATTATAAATAAACCAATAATAAACATTAAAACCCAAAACATATAGAAAAATCATATTAGTAGAGTATATATCTAACATAATCATCTAAGGGACTATTTTTGGACCATTTAGAGCAGTAAAGATATGATTAGGACACTTATAATATTTTATTTAATTATATGTTAAAGTTGTCGCATTTATGTTTTAATACATATAAAAATTTTAAAGTAGGATTATACAGAGGATATATTCACATATAAGTATTACAATTAAAACTATAAACTTTTTTGTCATCATATTATTTTATTTTTAATTTTTATTCAAAAAATATTTATATTAAATAATTACACAAAATTGATGTAGTAATTATTTTATTAATGGAAATATGAAATTAATGTTATTTAAAGTACTAAAATAAAAACAATTTTGGTTAATTAACATATCCAACAAATTTTAAAATGAGCATGACCCCATAGTGATATAATAAAATATTTACTTCTACGATAACATCTTATCTTGATATTTTTAAAAATCCATTAAATAAATTGTGCAATAATTGACCCTATTGATATTTTGTCACAATAATGTTTTATTAAATTATTTAATTAAATAAAATATTTTTAAAAAAGTAAAATAATTATGGTTTACTCATAAATGTTTTCATATTTTTCATTTAGGTCCTTATTTACATCCAATAAGTAAAAATTATACTATTGTAATATTTAACATTTTGTTACCTTAGTTAACATTAAAATAGAAAAATTAAGGATATAATAAAATGATAATGTTAAAAATGAAATTTCAACATGTAAAAAATTATTGGTTAATGAAATTACAACCTTATCTCATATAAGATTCTAAAATATGAAAATTTGGAGGCTTTTGGGTGCCCTTTTATTTTATTATAAATTAACATTTTTAGAAATTCTAATGGTGACCTCAACCTCAATTATAAAAGGTAACCTTTTACCTCACTTCATAACAACTATTTCATGCTTCATCCTCGGCCATAACCAGACCATTACTTCCCCAACTTCCTTATTCACATTCTAGAGGTGATTTTGTTCTCAAAATACCAACTTTAGTTCCATTAAGAGGAGAATTAGAGGGAGCTCGTTGAATAAGAGGTAATCTCCTCTAATGATTCTTTAAAATTATTTCCTCCTCTACCTCCACTTCATGAGTGGTTTAAATTATAAATTATTTACTCCTGTAACAATTTTGTAATGATGTTTTATTAATATTATGGAACAACCATATTATATATTCTATCCATCCTACAAAAAATGAAATCACCACGTGTGCATACATACGGCTTACCATCTCCATGCTTTGGTACAATCTGTTTTTCACCACCAATTGACATTTGTGGTTATAAAGATTGAAATAATAAAAACATATGATTTTAAAACATGTTATGTATTCTATAATAATATATATACCCAGTAATTCAATACTATTTAATAATTATTTTAATGATATCATCGCTCGAGCATACGTATAACCTACTGTCTCCACGATGTGAAGTGATTAATTATACTTGATATCCATTTAATAATGATTATAAAAATGTAAAGATTAAATAAATATAATATATATAATGTTAATATATTATTTTAATGATATAACTATAACCTAATACGGATAACCATAACTTATTCAACAAAACATGCATATGAAAATGAAGCACTTAATACCCGAATAACAAGTAATATAGAAATATTATTACCAAATGGATAAAAATAAAATCATATATAATATCATAAAAATGACTATGATTCTAGAATAATTCAATTACATCATTCAAATCATTCTACATATGTTTTGGATACATACAAAGCATAGGGGACCTAAGGTATTAGATAATTTTACAATCTCATTATTATCAGAAATTGTGTACTTGTACATATTTATTGGTAAATATTTATCATCCATGTCCATGTTTACTAAATAATTATTCAAAATATTATTTCTATCCTACTACAATTTTTTAATGTTAATGTTACCCAAAAATGGTTTTTTAAAATGGTATAAAAGGAACCTTTTGTCCTTTTCATTACGAGTTACTTTTTGACATTTCTGAAAAATTTACAAGGATAATGTTGTTTTAACTTATACAACACAAATTGATTTTTATGATTTAATAACATATTAATTCAATTAAGATTATCTTACAATTTTTCAAGGTTATTTTCAATGAAATTATATTATTTTAAAATTTCATTCTGTTTTAATAAAAGAAAATGCTTTTGAAGAAGAAATGATATTTTATTCATGAATTAATTTCAAGTGTTTTATAAAAATTATATTCCATATAAGATTAACAATATGTTTCATATATATCATCCCTATTATTTTTGTGTTTAATTATGTTTATTATGGAGTTATATATATGATATAAATTTTTTAAATGGATTATGTTATAGAGGAATGATGTTTAAGAAACTCATTTTTTCCTTGGGTTATGCTATGATTAATGATTTATGTCTTTGTGGCACACATATGTATGGTTTTAATTATGTGATGAGTGGGAAATATTTATCCATCCAATTAAATAGTTAAATATTTACATATCATAATATAAAATGTTTTATAATTAAAATTAAATTTGGTTCAGTAATACAGGGATGGAACAACAAGTAATTCTAGTTCATCAACATAGGGCTGGAATGGGGAGGGAACCCAGTTCAGTAATGGACTTTGACTACTATGGTCTTGGTAATGGCCCTTGGGTAATTCATAAATTATTCTCTATGATTTTGTTTCATGATTACATGTTTTATTCCAATGCTAATTTATCATGGTTCATGTTCCATTATGATTTATGCCTTATGTACTTCCATGAATTATTTCATGACTCAATATTGTGATATTAAAAATATATTATCATGTTTTAAATTATTATTTCTATGTTTTGTGTGATGGTATCCATTTTTACCATTACTAAGAATTTTAACCCATCCTTTTTGTGTTTTATATTTCCTAAGATATAAATAATTGTATTAGGTTGGAAAACTAAAGGAGCAGATGTCACGGCCCATCCTCGAGGCCCGTGTCGTGACTACCCCAAGCCCGCCTTCCATAGGAAAGGGGCTGGAGACTAGCACCTAAGGCGTAAATCCCAATAAAAAGGGAAGGAATTTCCTTTAGAAAACAAAAACACACACAAACAGAGTACAAGAAGAAGATACACTAAGTAAAGTAGTATAACAAAACGTGCTGAAAGTACACGGGGCCAGAAATACAAGCCCAAAAGGAAGGTATAGCTATGACTGAAAGTAAAGTACAACTCAAAGGACAACAGATAAAAGGTGACATGCAGCTCCTAGATCGTCCTCCAGGTTCCTACTTGAATGGTAGGTACAGATTTCCTCCTCAACATTCCACGTTCGTTCGTCTCATGCGGGTACCGACTCGTCGTGTGTTCCACCTCCTGGTACCGACTCGTCCTGAGATCAACCTCCGGGTACCGTGTCGCTCTACAAGCCTCAACCACGATCAGTGATGTCCATCTTCTGAAACCAACACAAAGAGGTGTGGGCATAACCCGTGCAGGGGTGAGTATACGATACTCAGTAGGGACCCCGAGACCCTCAAGGTCTTACTAAATCCAACACGGATAATCACAAAGAAAGTTTTCAATATATAGCCTTTACTTAGGTATAAGCCCATAATTATACCTAAGTTATCAAGTATCCCATCTCATCCATGTGGTATCACGCAGATCTGAATTCTATGGATAACCACTACTTAGGTATATGCCCATACATATGCGTAAGTTTTCAAGTAACCCATCTCAATCATGAGGAAAACACAAAGGTCATTGACTTAGCTCAAACCAAGATTTTCATTATCGAATCTGCAACTACTGAAGAGCACCATCTCTATCAAGTACAGTGATCCTGTCATGACTCCGAGGTACTGCTCACTAACCTAAGACTGCTGAGGTACTCCTCTTGTCGAGTACCGTGGGTCATCCACCTAAACATAGTAGTGCTTCCCGCCGGGGTCTGCCACCAAAACACAGTAGTGCACCCCCCCCCTAATAGCCTGCAAAGGTACTCCTCCTGTCGAGTATTGTGGGTCTGCCACCCAAACACAGTAGTGCAGCCTGCCATGGGTCTACCACCCAAACACAGTAGTGCTCCCCACTAGGCTATACAAGTCACTCCGACTCGAATCAGACAAGCAGTCATCAGGTCTCAGCCAGCTACACGGTCTTTGTACTCCGTACGCTCGTCTCTGGGAGGGTCTGCTCCACGAGCTACTGGTCGATACTTCAAGTATCACTAAGTTTCATTATTATGTATCCCAAAGGACCGCATCGTCATAGGGGTCTCAATACAACAGCCGGCGTGTCCATCGGACGCCCGGTCTATGAGTTATTAGCCTTTTAGTCCCGGGGGCCCGGTTGGTTTCGTGTATGAACCAACATGGCTATATCTGAAATGTAACCTGAACTCACGTAGGGTATACTCAAAGGGGCCTTTTCTCAACATGATCACCAATTCCACTGACGGTTTGTGAAACGGACGTCCGGTCTGAAAGTTATCGGCTTTTTCGTTCCAGGGGCCCAGTTGGATTTCGGGTACAATCCAACCCGTCCAAACTCCAACTACGTCCAAACCTAAGGGGAAATATATCAAAAGATCCTTCTCACTAAAAGGAATCTAACAAAGTCAACGGCACGTCAATCGGACATCAGGAGCTCATGTTATAAGCGTTTCCGCTCCGAGGACCCGTATGGTTTCGGGATCGAACCAACCCGGCCATACCCATACTTCTTCGAAACAGCAAGTGTAATATACCTAAACGACCGTCACAATACAAGGATCACAACGCAACTGACGACGCATCTATCGGAGGTCCGTAGCATAAGATATGGGTGTTTAACTGAAGGAGGTCTGAAAATAGGGGGTCTGGGCCCGGTCCGACCCGGCCCAGTACCCCCTGGGTCCGCCCGAACCGGGTCGGCCCGACCCACGTCTGGGACCGGCCCGGTTGGGAGCGGCCCGGCTCGGCGCTGGTGGCCCGGCCCGGCGCTGGCGGCCCGGCCCGGCCGGCTTCATGATGCGGTCACCCAGCCGCATGGTTGGGCGGTGAATTCCGCCTGGTCAGCGTGACCAGGCAGTGGAGGTGCCCCACGGGTCTCGCCCTTCCAATAAAGGGGAAAAAACAGCCCCCTTTGTCTCTCGTAACGGAACCGGCAGGCACCGGTTCCCTTCTCCACGGAACCTGCTAGGCGGGTTCCGCCTTGGAGCCCCCTTGCCGGCAGCCGGCTCAACTGTCCGCCCTTCCCTGTCTGCCCCTGCCTTAGGTCGTGACTTTGCTCGACCGGTGCTCTGCGACGACACCGCGCCCCACCACCGCAGCCCACCCTGGCTGTGACCCCTTGAAGCTCCGGAGCGGCGCGACGGTGCTGCGCCCTTTGTCTCGGCCCGGTTAGGCCACAGTTCGGCTTAGCTCCACATGGCACAATGGTGTCGCGGCTTTGCGGTGACCCAGAATTCTTGCGCTGACGATATACTCGTGTTCGGCCCAACACCGGCTAGTTCTTCACGTTCTTCCACTATTGTCCACAATCAACAAACGAGAGGGGAAGGATTGGATCGTGTTCGTGCGGTCCGAGCCCTTCCTCATCATGATGGTATCAAGTGGACAAATAGTACTCAAGGATTTGAGAACGAAGAGAATGTTAAGTCAAAAGTCTTCTTTTGGCTTTTACATCATGTTTTGGAAATCACAAATATATTCTGTCATATTTTGGAAATCTCAAATGTATTATATCATATATGTTTGTAAATAACAAATTGTCTTTTATCATGTTTATCGTATCGTACGATGTTGATCGTACCGACCAAAACATATCGTACTGACTCTGTCAAACGTATCGTACTGACTCTGTCAAACGTATCGTACTGACTCTGTCAAACGTATCGTACTGACTCTGTCGATCGTATCGTACTGACTGCTATTCAGATGATCATTATTTGTTTTGGTACTTTGTCAAAAAAACTCTCTGCATAATGTATCATACTCATGTTTTACATTTCTATATATCTCTTGTCCTAACAAAACGATGTCGTTGAGTTAGTTATGTACTAATCAAAACGATGTCGTGCTTTCTGTTTCAATATGACCGTTGGAGGCAATATGACCGTTGGAACCCGAGGCCTATAAATAGGAGGTCATTTGAAGCTGAGAATACAACGATGAGAAAAGAGATTGATTAAAGAGACTGTGAACTACGAAGATTCTAGAGAGAGAGACTCTGACTTCTCTCATCAGCTTTGTGCGTCCGATCTTCGTATCGAGGGCTTTCAAGCAATTGAAAGACAGAGGTGCCGATTACCTGCAAAATCGAGGGCTGCCGGGGATAGGCAGACAGACGAGCCGATCATCGTATCGAGGGCTGCCGGGGATAGGCAGACAGACGAGCCGATCATCGTATCGAGGGCTGCCGAGGATAGGCAGACAGACAAGCCGATAATCGTATCGAAGGCTCACCAAGGTGTTGGTGAGACAGACCTTTTTATCCTAGGTGAAAGGATAACCCTTCTCTTTAGGTTAAAAGAATTGTATTACTTTTACATTTCCGCTGTTGTTTGTATTAGAAAGGAATTGTATCGTTTCCTTTCTTCCTTACATATTCTATTGTAATTGTTTCAATTACAATCATTCTATTACATTTTGAATTGATTGGTTCTATACGCTTTAAGGTAGAATCATTCATATTTGTATTACTCTAATTTTTGTGTTCATCTTGAATACAATTGTTTTGCTTTACATTAGTATTACAATACATCATACCTTTTACATTCAATACAATTGTGGGTGTTTGTATTTGTATTAGTTTAAGTTCATTTAAACTAATCTCTTTGTTTCTAAAACTCAAAGTTTTTAAACCTACAATTCACCCCCCCTCTTGTATTGTTCCATCTAATAGACTTTTATATCAACTATTCGATCCAACAATTGGTATCAAAGGAGGTTTTCCACTGATTTTTATTACTAGCTTTATTTCTTATTACTATCTTGAATACTTACTACACTAACGTGTGGAGTGGAAAAGTTGTTTTTGTTATATTAGATGGCAGGAATGAATATCGGATCAATAGATAATCTGAATCCTTCTAGACCACCGATCTTTGATGGGAATGATTATGAGTATTGGAGAGATCGTATGAAGACTTTCGTTATCAATACTGGTGTAGACAATTTTATTATGCTTACTGGGGGTTACAAAATTCCTGACAAAGAAGTTAGTACTTTTACCAACCAAGAGAAGCAAGAATATCAACTGAATTACAAGGTACGCAATACTTTATTATGCTCTATGACCAGGAATATATATAGTCAGATATCTTCATGTGAAGCAGCCAACTGTATTTGGAAGAAATTAGAAGTCACTCATTTTGGTACATCCAAAGTTATAGAAACAAGGAGAGCAATGCTTCGAGCAGAATATCATGGGTTTGTTTTTCCTTATGGAGAGCCAGTTTGTAAAGTGCAACAAAGGTTTATGACAATTGTCAACAGCTTACAATCTATGGGAGAAAAAGGTCTTGATGATGAAGCTCTTGTTGATAAGATTATAGATATTATGCCAAATGAATGGGAGTCAAAAAGAACAGCTATTGATGAAAATAGAAAAGTTTCCCAGATTACTCTTGATGAACTATTTGGAACTCTTCTACAGCACGAGACAAGAATGAAGAGAGATGCTGATTTCAATAAGAGGAAGAATGGGAATGGAAGTGTTGCTTTTGCATCTAAAGCCAAAACACCTGAAAAGGTTACAAGGTCTAAATCCAAGAAAGTTGTTGTTTCCGATTCAAGTGATTGTAATCTTTCAGATAATGAGTTAGCTAATCTTGCTCGGAGGATGAACAAGATTGTGGGAAAAAAAGATTTTCAATATAGATTCAAAAAGAAAGACAGGAAAGATAGAAAAGATTCAGAGGTAACTTGTTATGAATGCAAGAAAGCAGGACATATAAGGCCTGATTGTCCTTTACTAAAGAGGAAAGATAGAAAAGAGAAACACTCTGAAAGAAACAAGAAGAGGTTTTATTAGACAAAGAAGGTCTTGAAAGCAAATGATACATGGAGCGCAAGTGGTAGTGATTCCTCAGATGATTCTTCTGAATATGAGACATCAGGACAAAGGAATATTGGACTTCTAGCCAGACTACCAATTGAAGATCATTGTCTCATGGCTAAGGTACATAATGCTGAAGCTGTTACAAATGTCTCTTTAAATGCAAATTACGTTGATAATAGATATTATGAATCTTCAAATGATGAACCCTCATCATCAGAAGATGATACTTTACCTTCTTTTGAAGAAGTTTCTAGATTTGCTAAGTTACTTGAAAATGAAAATTCTAAACTCAAAAAGAGATTTGAAAAAGCAAATTCTAGAATTTCTATTCTGACTAAAGAGGTATCAGATCTTTCTAAAGATCTTGATGAGAAAACTGCTGATTTTGAAAATATTTTAAAAACCCTTGAGAAAGTTAAATCTGAAAAGGATAAACTTTCTAAGGATCTTGAAACTGCTATTTCAAAGAAAGATATATTAGAGTCTAACTCTAGTTCAAATTCAAATGTTTTAGAAAACAAGAATTTGGTTTTAAAACTAAAGTCAGAGATTTTATCCTTGAAAAAGTGTTTGTCAAACTTTACTCATGGAAAAGAAAACTTTGATAGGATGTATTCTCAAATTAGACCATTGAGAAATCGTTCTGGTCTTGGTTATACTTATTCCAAACCTGTTTTTAGTAATAACTATTTTGTTCCTCAAAAAACCATTTTCTGTTCCAAGTGTCAATGTGGTGGACATTGGAGAAGAGATTGTTCTCTTAACAAAACTCAATCCTTAGGATTTCATAAAGCTCATTTTGCAAAACAAATGTGGATTCCTAAAATTCTTTTATCTAACCCTTCTGGATCCAAACAAGTTTGGATTCCGAAAATCTAATTGTTTTTTTTTTCAGGAAAATCAGAAGTGTACCAATAAAAACATTTGGTACATGGATAGTGGTTGTTCTCGACATATGACTGGAAATAAAGATTTCTTTGAAAAGGTTATCAAAACAAAAGGTGGAAAGGTTACCTTCGGAGATAATGCTCAAGGAAAGATTGTTGGTATAGGTAATATCGTTTTTCTTGGAAAAGTTCTTATTTCAAATGTTTTATTTGTAAAAGGTCTTAGGCACAATCTCATCAGCATAAGTCAATTATGTGATGAAGGTTACCTTGTGAATTTTAGAAATGATAAGTGTCTAGTTCACAATTCCAAGGATGAATTCATTCTATCTGCCCATAGGCAAGAGAATGTTTACACTATTAACTTAGAAGACCTTAGGAACCAAAACTTACCTTGCTTAAGTGTAATAGAAGACCAATCGTGGCTATGGCATAGGAGACTAGGACACTGTAATTTGAGAAACCTAAGAAAACTCTCAAAGAAAGGACTTGTAAAAGGGCTACCGGATCTTAGATATGATTCTTCAAAAGTCTGTGATCCTTGTCAATATGGCAAGCAACATAAAACTAGCTTTAAACCAATTAATGAAGTGTCAACTTCTAATGCATTACAGCTTGTGCATATGGATTTGTTTGGTCCTTCACAATCTGGAAGCATTGGAGGCAAATACTATGTATTTGTTTTAGTTGATGACTTTACTAGATTTACATGGGTCTATTTTCTCACAAAGAAATCTGAAGCCTTTTCCTATTTCAAAACTTTTAGAGCCCAAGTTAAAAATGAGAAAAACCTACCATTGATAACTATTCATAGTGATCATGGTGGTGAATTTCAAAATTCAGATTTTGAAACTTTTTGTAGTAAGAAAGGTATTACTCACAATTTCTCAGCACCAAGAACTCCTCAGCAAAATGGGGTTGTTGAAAGAAGAAATCGTATTCTTCAGGAAATGACTCGAACCATGTTGAGTGAATACTCAATTGCTAAGCACTTTTGGGCTGAAGCTGTTAGTACTGCCTGTTATACTATAAATCGTGTTTTAACTAGACCATTTCTTAATAAAACTCCTTATGAGTTATGGACTGGCCGAAAACCTAAAGTTTCTTACTTCAAAGTTTTTGGATGCAAAGTGTTCATCCTGAACACAAAAGATAATTTACACAAATTTGCACCAAAATCTGATGAAGGAATCTTTCTAGGCTATTCCACAACCTCTAAGGCTTATAGAGTTTTCAATAAAAACACTTGTACTGTTGAAGAAACAGTACATGTAAAATTTGATGAAACTAACCCTTTTGTTTTCAACCAACCCAATCCTACATCCTCGGATGTGTTTTCCAAAAATGTTTATCAACCTATATTAGAAGAACATTCTGATAAGGAAAATGTTCAAGAAAGTGTTCCTGAAACATTTACCACAGAAGATTTTCTACCATATGTTGATGAACAGGCTTTACAAAACCCAAATCAATTGTTTCTTAGAAATCATCCTAGTGATAATATCATTGGTGATATAAATCAACCTGTAAGGACCAGAAATTCCTTAAGAAATGAAATAGAACATCTTGCTTTTCTTTCCCAATTTGAACCTAAAAGTCCAAGTGAGGCCTTAGGTGATGATGATTGGATCAAAGCAATGCAGGATGAACTAAATGAATTTGAAAGGAATCAAGTCTGGACTTTAGTTGAAAGACCTAAAGAAACAACTGTAATTGGTGTAAAATGGGTTTTCAGAAACAAGTGTGATGAAAATGGAATCATTGTAAGGAATAAAGCAAGACTTGTTGCTAAAGGCTATAATCAACAAGAGGGAATAGACTATGAGGAAACATATGCTCCTGTAGCTAGACTTGAATCTATTTGTATTCTATTAGCCTTCGCAGCATATTTCAATTTCAAACTATTTCAAATGGATGTCAAATGTGCTTTTTTAAATGGTTTTGTTCAAGAAGAAGTTTTTGTCGAACAACCTCCTGGTTTTCAAGACCCAAAACATCCTGATCATGTTTTTAGACTTACCAAGGCTCTATATGGTCTTAAACAAGCTCCTAGAGCATGGTATGATAGACTTACAGGATTTCTTTTACAAAACAATTATAGAAAAGGTACAGCTGATCCAACTCTTTTTATCAAAATGGAAAACAAAAATGTTTTGGTTGTCCAAATCTATGTTGATGATATCATATTTGGATCAACTCAGAAATCTTTAACCGATTCTTTTGCAAATTTAATGAAATCTGAGTTTGAAATGAGTATGATGGGTGAGTTAACATTCTTTTTAGGTTTTCAAATTTCTCAAAAACCAGAAGGAACTTATATATCTCAACATAAGTATATTAAAGACTTACTCAAAAAGTATGGATTTGACAAAACTAAAAGTATTAGCACCCCAATTGGTACCTCAAATACTCTTGATCTTGATGAAACTGGGAAACCAGTAGATCAAACAATTTTTAGAGGTATGATAGGGAGTTTGCTATACTTGACAGCTAGTCGACCCGATTTGATGTTTTCTGTATGCTTATGTGCAAGATATCAATCTAATCCAAAAGAGTCTCACTTAAAAGCCGTAAAGAGAATCTTTCGGTATTTAAAAGACACTATGGATTTAGGACTTTTTTACTCTTCTGGAAATGAATTTCTTTTAAAAAGTTTTTCAGATGCTGACTTTGGTGGTTGTAGAATGGATAGGAAAAGTACATCTGGAACATGTCATTTCTTAGGAGATTCTTTGGTTTCTTGGTCCTGTAAGAAACAACACTCGGTAGCACTCTCCACTGCTGAAGCTGAATATGTAGCAGCTGGAAGTTGCTGTGCTCAAGTATTGTGGATGCAGCACACACTCACTGACTATGGTTTGAGTTTCTCCAAAACTCAAATTCTTTGTGATAATACAAGTGCCATAGCTCTTAGTAAAAACCCAGCACATCACTCTCGTGCAAAACACATAGATGTTAGGCATCACTTTCTTAGGGATCACACACAAAAAGGAGATATTGTTTTACAATTCATCGGAACGCAAGAACAACTTGCTGACATTTTTACAAAACCTTTACCTTCCGATAGATTTGAATTTATAAAACAGAAGCTAGGAATGATTACATTAAAATAATCATTCATATCTACTTCCTGTTTTAAATCTCTCCTTATAGTAAGAAACTCCTCGTAGAAAGGGGGAGGACATTTCTTTATGTCTTTATGTTTCTGATCCTTAAATATTTACTCTATTTCAATTTTTCTGTTTATCGTATTGACTATTTCAATTTTTCTGTTTATCGTATTGACTATTTCAATTTTTCTGATTATCGTATTGAGATTCTTTTCCATCGTACCATTCAAATTTTTTTTTTAATCGACCGATGATAGTATTCAAATTCTTTTCCATCGTACCATTCAAATTTTTTTTTAATCGACCGATGATAGTATTCAAATTCTTTTCCATCGTACCATTCAAATTTTTTTTGAATCGACCGATGATACTATTGAAATTCTTTTCCATCGTACCATTCAATAATTTTTGAATTGACCGATGATGGTATTGAAATTCTTTTCCATCGTATCATTCAATAAATTTTGAATCGACCGATGATGGTATTGAAATTCTTTTCCATCGTATCATTCAATAAATTTTGAATCGACTGATGATAGTATTCAAATTCTTTTCCATCGTACCATTCAAATTTTTTTTGTATTGACCGATGATAGTATTGAGATTGTTTTCTATCGTAATGTCACCAAAACCAGCAATCACCTTACGATCTTCGACATGTATTCTTTTTCATTTTTTTTTTCCTAACCGTTGATCTGCTTTTCTTTAATCCTGACCGTAGAAGACCAACCGTCATCTTTTTATTGCCTATAAATACCCCCCTCCCCTCCCCAAACCCACATCGTTTGTCCAGGAATTGAGGCGAAGCTCTGCTCAACCGGCTATAATCAATCGTACGATCTTCTCAATCGGCATCATCTTTATGTCTCAATCTTCTGCCAACACTCCCGCTGATATGTCTTCAAAGACCTTTACAGAGAAAGACTTTCACAGAGAAAGGTTAGTATCCCGAGAATTCTTTGATACGTACGATTCCACGATCAAGAGGATTATTTTGTTTCAAGGATGGGAACATCTCTGTGTGGAAAAGCCTGATACTCAAGATCCAGTTCTGTTTGATGAAGTGTGTCAATTCTACAAAACCGTTTCTTTTGACAAGGATATGAATATTAACTTCGCTGTGTACGATAGAAAGTTATCTATGTCTGTGAAACAAGCGTCGCATTTTCTAAATGTTTCTATAGAAGGTGATGCATTCTGTCCATCTCACAAACTTCCAGAGGAAGTTGGTACTTTCAATAGAGAAAATGCTGAAAAGTCTTTGTTTGTTGTTAATGAGGGAAAGAGGAAAGTTTATCATCTTTCACCGGACAATAGGTTTGTCACTCTATGGATGAAAGGTTTCCTTGTTCCAAGGAAAGGGGATAGAGAAACCCTTAAAGTCTCTGATGTCTTTATGCTTGACTACCTTGTGAATATGAGAAAGGTAAATCTCATGGGATATATTTTTGAAACAGTCAAGAATGTCAAGAAAGGAGGGATTAAATCCCAGATAATAATGTATCCGGCCATCCTCACAAAATTCATTCTTGAGAGTATGAAGTTCTGTAATATTCCTTTGAAAGGAAAACCTATGGATTTGTGGCCGTCTTTCATTAATAAGAGTACGATGAAAAAGCTGAATGTTTGTTTTGATTCGAATTCAAAACTTTTTGTCAGAGATGAAGAAGCTGAATTGCCTGAAAATCAATCGGCACCTATGCCTGCCAAGGACAATCAATCGGCCGGTGTTACTCGAAAGTCTGATCCACAGACTAGTTCAAAGCCAAAGAAGAAGCCGAAGTACAGCAAAGAAGTTGTTGCAAAGTGGAGAAAGGACAAGGAACAGAGAAAAGAGGGTGATCCAAAGTTTGGACTTGACCCTGCTGAGGCCCTTGCAGAAAGGATAAGGGTAGAAGAAACCCTTCAAGCCGAAAAGAAAAAGAAGACTCTTTTGAAAAGGAAGGCTCAGGACTTTGATATTTCTAAAGTCTTGAAAGCAGTTGAAGAGGCCAGTGCTCAACTAACTGTGGAAGTACATCAAGAGCCTATCGTACAGAGTTTGGCTGAGAAAGAGAAAGAGAAACAAGTGATGGAAGAAGTGGAAGAAGAAGGAGATTTTCTTTTAGAATATCTTCAAAGTTCAAAGAAAAGCAAAGACGAATCGCTTCAAAAGCTGAGCGAAGGAGTTCAACAAACTCCTCATGCCGATCAGGAAAGATCATCGGACAGGATGTCATCTAAAGAAAAGAAAGATGCTCAATCTTCTCAGACTGATAAAGTTGTTGTCATCAGTGATAGAGTAGAAGAAGAAAGGACGCAGAAAGTAATAGCAAAAGGGAAACAGCCTGCTGTTGAATCGAGCAGATCATATCAACTAGCATCGTACGATGATGATACCGATTCAGAGCATACAATCTCTCTCAAGAAGAGTGATTACATCGTTCATGTGTTGAGAAGAATGGAGAAAACTATTCCTTATTTCCCGAGGCTGGAAGGAAAGATTGATTTCATTACCGAAAATCAGAGAAAGAAGTTTGGATCTGTGAAAGAATTGAGGAAGAAAGTTTTGTCTGTTGAAGCCGATTTGAAAGTTCTTTCAGAAAGCTCAGTTGCTCATAGGAAGGCATGTAATAAGATGACTAAGTGGTCGTACAAAACAGAGAGCTCAATCAATGACCATGAGATTGCTATTGAAGATATAAGGAGGCTATCAAATGATCTTGCAATTGCTTTCAACAAGCTTGATAAAGAAACGGTTGAAAGGCTGAATCTCTTATCTTCTCAAAGAGCCGATGTTCCTTCAGTGAAAGATTTGCAAGAGAGGATGAATGCTTTCCAATCAGAATTCTCGAAGGTTTCATCTTTCAAAGATGAAATGGTTTTACTGAAGAAACAAAATTCTGAGTTGTCCAAGGATAACAAGACTTTGCAAAGCAGAATTGATACCCTTGAAGAGGTAATCAGAGTCCAAGAGGAAACCATCAGAAATCAAGATCAAATTTTTGCGGATCAACAGGAGCTTCTCAAAACTCAAGGTGAATCAATTTCTGAAGACAAGAAGGAGATCAAGAAGATGAAAGCCGTGCTTCATGAGCTGATAAAGGAGAAGGAAAGAGAGAAATGACTGTTGTATTTGTTTCTTTTGAAACTTGTTTGTGTTGTAATAACTCTTATAATTCTCTTTTATCCATTGTCTTGTTTTACTTCACTAACTCTTTCAGACAATTCGAAATTACTCCTTTCTTTTTGAAAATCACAAAGGGGGAGAATATTTACAAAGCAAAGATTGTTTTACAAAGGGGGAGAATGCAATACAATGCTCTTAAGGAAAATCTATGAATACAATCCTTAGGAAAGTCAATACCTAAGGGGGAGTTAGTTGTATTCAATTTCTTATTCAGAAGAGTTTTCAATAACTCAGGGGGAGATAAGTATTTCTTGTTTCATTTACTTTGTGTGTTTGTGCTTTCCAAAAAGGGGGAGATTGTTAAGTCAAAAGTCTTCTTTTGGCTTTTACATCATGTTTTGGAAATCACAAATATATTCTGTCATATTTTGGAAATCTCAAATGTATTATATCATATATGTTTGTAAATAACAAATTGTCTTTTATCATGTTTATCGTATCGTACGATGTTGATCGTACCGACCAAAACATATCGTACTGACTCTGTCAAACGTATCGTACTGACTCTGTCAAACGTATCGTACTGACTCTGTCAAACGTATCGTACTGACTCTGTCGATCGTATCGTACTGACTGCTATTCAGATGATCATTATTTGTTTTGGTACTTTGTCAAAAAAACTCTCTGCATAATGTATCATACTCATGTTTTACATTTCTATATATCTCTTGTCCTAACAAAACGATGTCGTTGAGTTAGTTATGTACTAATCAAAACGATGTCGTGCTTTCTGTTTCAATATGACCGTTGGAGGCAATATGACCGTTGGAACCCGAGGCCTATAAATAGGAGGTCATTTGAAGCTGAGAATACAACGATGAGAAAAGAGATTGATTAAAGAGACTGTGAACTACGAAGATTCTAGAGAGAGAGACTCTGACTTCTCTCATCAGCTTTGTGCGTCCGATCTTCGTATCGAGGGCTTTCAAGCAATTGAAAGACAGAGGTGCCGATTACCTGCAAAATCGAGGGCTGCCGGGGATAGGCAGACAGACGAGCCGATCATCGTATCGAGGGCTGCCGGGGATAGGCAGACAGACGAGCCGATCATCGTATCGAGGGCTGCCGAGGATAGGCAGACAGACAAGCCGATAATCGTATCGAAGGCTCACCAAGGTGTTGGTGAGACAGACCTTTTTATCCTAGGTGAAAGGATAACCCTTCTCTTTGGGTTAAAAGAATTGTATTACTTTTACATTTCCGCTGTTGTTTGTATTAGAAAGGAATTGTATCGTTTCCTTTCTTCCTTACATATTCTATTGTAATTGTTTCAATTACAATCATTCTATTACATTTTGAATTGATTGGTTCTATACGCTTTAAGGTAGAATCATTCATATTTGTATTACTCTGATTTTTGTGTTCATCTTGAATACAATTGTTTTGCTTTACATTAGTATTACAATACATCATACCTTTTACATTCAATACAATTGTGGGTGTTTGTATTTGTATTAGTTTAAGTTCATTTAAACTAATCTCTTTGTTTCTAAAACTCAAAGTTTTTAAACCTACAATTCACCCCCCCTCTTGTATTGTTCCATCTAATAGACTTTTATATCAACTATTCGATCCAACAATTGGTATCAAAGGAGGTTTTCCACTGATTTGTATTACTAGCTTTATTTCTTATTACTATCTTGAATACTTACTACACTAACGTGTGGAGTGGAAAAGTTGTTTTTGTTATATTAGATGGCAGGAATGAATATCGGATCAATAGATAATCTGAATCCTTCTAGACCACCGATCTTTGATGGGAATGATTATGAGTATTGGAGAGATCGTATGAAGACTTTCGTTATCAATACTGGTGTAGACAATTTTATTATGCTTACTGGGGGTTACAAAATTCCTGACAAAGAAGTTAGTACTTTTACCAACCAAGAGAAGCACGAATATCAACTGAATTACAAGGTACGCAATACTTTATTATGCTCTATGACCAGGAATATATATAGTCAGATATCTTCATGTGAAGCAGCCAACTGTATTTGGAAGAAATTAGAAGTCACTCATTTTGGTACATTCAAAGTTATAGAAACAAGGAGAGCAATGCTTCGAGCAGAATATCATGGGTTTGTTTTTCCTTATGGAGAGCCAGTTTGTAAAGTGCAACAAAGGTTTATGACAATTGTCAACAGCTTACAATCTATGGGAGAAAAAGGTCTTGATGATGAAGCTCTTGTTGATAAGATTATAGATATTATGCCAAATGAATGGGAGTCAAAAAGAACAGCTATTGATGAAAATAGAAAAGTTTCCCAGATTACTCTTGATGAACTATTTGGAACTCTTCTACAGCACGAGACAAGAATGAAGAGAGATGCTGATTTCAATAAGAGGAAGAATGGGAATGGAAGTGTTGCTTTTGCATCTAAAGCCAAAACACCTGAAAAGGTTACAAGGTCTAAATCCAAGAAAGTTGTTGTTTCCGATTCAAGTGATTGTAATCTTTCAGATAATGAGTTAGCTAATCTTGCTCGGAGGATGAACAAGATTGTGGGAAAGAAAGATTTTCAATATAGATTCAAAAAGAAAGACAGGAAAGATAGAAAAGATTCAGAGGTAACTTGTTATGAATGCAAGAAAGCAGGACATATAAGGCCTGATTGTCCTTTACTAAAGAGGAAAGATAGAAAATAGAAACACTCTGAAAGAAACAAGAAGAGGTTTTATAAGACAAAGAAGGTCTTGAAAGCAAATGATACATGGAGCGCAAGTGGTAGTGATTCCTCAGATGATTCTTCTGAATATGAGACATCAGGACAAAGGAATATTGGACTTCTAGCCAGACTACCAATTGAAGATCATTGTCTCATGGCTAAGGTACATAATGCTGAAGCTGTTACAAATGTCTCTTTAAATGCAAATTATGTTGATAATAGATATTATGAATCTTCAAATGATGAACCCTCATCATCAGAAGATGATACTTTACCTTCTTTTGAAGAAGTTTCTAGATTTGCTAAGTTACTTGAAAATGAAAATTCTAAACTCAAAACGAGATTTGAAAAAGCAAATTCTAGAATTTCTATTCTGACTAAAGAGGTATCAGATCTTTCTAAAGATCTTGATGAGAAAACTGCTGATTTTGAAAATATTTTAAAAACCCTTGAGAAAGTTAAATCTGAAAAGGATAAACTTTCTAAGGATCTTGAAACTGCTATTTCAAAGAAAGATATATTAGAGTCTAACTCTAGTTCAAATTCAAATGTTTTAGAAAACAAGAATTTGGTTTTAAAACTAAAGTCAGAGATTTTATCCTTGAAAAAGTGTTTGTCAAACTTTACTCATGGAAAAGAAAACTTTGATAGGATGTATTCTCAAATTAGACCATTGAGAAATCGTTCTGGTCTTGGTTATACTTATTCCAAACCTGTTTTTAGTAATAACTATTTTTTTCCTCAAAAAACCATTTTCTGTTCCAAGTGTCAATGTGGTGGACATTGGAGAAGAGATTGTTCTCTTAACAAAACTCAATCCTTAGGATTTCATAAAGCTCATTTTGCAAAACAAATGTGGATTCCTAAAATTCTTTTATCTAACCCTTCTGGATCCAAACAAGTTTGGATTCCGAAAATCTAATTGTTTTTTTTTCAGGAAAATCAGAAGTGTACCAATAAAAACATTTGGTACATGGATAGTGGTTGTTCTCGACATATGACTGGAAATAAAGATTTCTTTGAAAAGGTTATCAAAACAAAAGGTGGAAAGGTTACCTTCGGAGATAATGCTCAAGGAAAGATTGTTGGTATAGGTAATATCGTTTTTCTTGGAAAAGTTCTTATTTCAAATGTTTTATTTGTAAAAGGTCTTAGGCACAATCTCATCAGCATAAGTCAATTATGTGATGAAGGTTACCTTGTGAATTTTAGAAATGATAAGTGTCTAGTTCACAATTCCAAGGATGAATTCATTCTATCTGCCCATAGGCAAGAGAATGTTTACACTATTAACTTAGAAGACCTTAGGAACCAAAACTTACCTTGCTTAAGTGTAATAGAAGACCAATCGTGGCTATGGCATAGGAGACTAGGACACTGTAATTTGAGAAACCTAAGAAAACTCTCAAAGAAAGGACTTGTAAAAGGGCTACCGGATCTTAGATATGATTCTTCAAAAGTCTGTGATCCTTGTCAATATGGCAAGCAACATAAAACTAGCTTTAAACCAATTAATGAAGTGTCAACTTCTAATGCATTACAGCTTGTGCATATGGATTTGTTTGGTCCTTCACAATCTGGAAGCATTGGAGGCAAATACTATGTATTTGTTTTAGTTGATGACTTTACTAGATTTACATGGGTCTATTTTCTCACAAAGAAATCTGAAGCCTTTTCCTATTTCAAAACTTTTAGAGCCCAAGTTAAAAATGAGAAAAACCTACCATTGATAACTATTCATAGTGATCATGGTGGTGAATTTCAAAATTCAGATTTTGAAACTTTTTGTAGTAAGAAAGGTATTACTCACAATTTCTCAGCACCAAGAACTCCTCAGCAAAATGGGGTTGTTGAAAGAAGAAATCGTATTCTTCAGGAAATGACTCGAACCATGTTGAGTGAATACTCAATTGCTAAGAACTTTTGGGCTGAAGCTGTTAGTACTGCCTGTTATACTATAAATTGTGTTTTAACTAGACCATTTCTTAATAAAACTCCTTATGAGTTATGGACTGGCTGAAAACCTAAAGTTTCTTACTTCAAAGTTTTTGGATGCAAAGTGTTCATCCTGAACACAAAAGATAATTTACACAAATTTGCACCAAAATCTGATGAAGGAATCTTTCTAGGCTATTCCACAACCTCTAAGGCTTATAGAGTTTTCAATAAAAACACTTGTACTGTTGAAGAAACAGTACATGTAAAATTTGATGAAACTAACCCTTTTGTTTTCAACCAACCCAATCCTACATCCTCGGATGTGTTTTCCAAAAATGTTTATCAACCTATATTAGAAGAACATTCTGATAAGGAAAATGTTCAAGAAATTGTTCCTGAAACATTTACCACAGAAGATTTTCTACCATATGTTGATGAACAGGCTTTACAAAACCCAAATCAATTGTTTCTTAGAAATCATCCCAGTGATAATATCATTGGTGATATAAATCAACCTGTAAGGACCAGAAATTCCTTAAGAAATGAAATAGAACATCTTGCTTTTCTTTCCCAATTTGAACCTAAAAGTCCAAGTGAGGCCTTAGGTGATGATGATTGGATCAAAGCAATGCAGGATGAACTAAATGAATTTGAAAGGAATCAAGTCTGGACTTTAGTTGAAAGACCTAAAGAAACAACTGTAATTGGTGTAAAATGGGTTTTCAGAAACAAGTGTGATGAAAATGGAATCATTGTAAGGAATAAAGCAAGACTTGTTGCTAAAGGCTATAATCAACAAGAGGGAATAGACTATGAGGAAACATATGCTCCTGTAGCTAGACTTGAATCTATTTGTATTCTATTAGCCTTCGCAGCATATTTCAATTTCAAACTATTTCAAATGGATGTCAAATGTGCTTTTTTAAATGGTTTTGTTCAAGAAGATGTTTTTGTCGAACAACCTCCTGGTTTTCAAGACCCAAAACATCCTGATCATGTTTTTAGACTTACCAAGGCTCTATATGGTCTTAAACAAGCTCCTAGAGCATGGTATGATAGACTTACAGGATTTCTTTTACAAAACAATTATAGAAAAGGTACAGCTGATCCAACTCTTTTTATCAAAATGGAAAACAAAAATGTTTTGGTTGTCCAAATCTATGTTGATGATATCATATTTGGATCAACTCAGAAATCTTTAACCGATTCTTTTGCAAATTTAATGAAATCTGAGTTTGAAATGAGTATGATGGGTGAGTTAACATTCTTTTTAGGTTTTCAAATTTCTCAAAAACCAGAAGGAACTTATATATCTCAACATAAGTATATTAAAGACTTACTCAAAAAGTATGGATTTGACAAAACTAAAAGTATTAGCACCCCAATTGGTACCTCAAATACTCTTGATCTTGATGAAACTGGGAAACCAGTAGATCAAACAATTTTTAGAGGTATGATAGGGAGTTTGCTATACTTGACAGCTAGTCGACCCGACTTGATGTTTTCTGTATGCTTATGTGCAAGATATCAATCTAATCCAAAAGAGTCTCACTTAAAAGCCATAAAGAGAATCTTTCGGTATTTAAAAGACACTATGGATTTAGGACTTTTTTACTCTTCTGGAAATGAATTTCTTTTAAAAAGTTTTTCAGATGCTGACTTTGGTGGTTGTAGAATGGATAGGAAAAGTACATCTGGAACATGTCATTTCTTAGGAGATTCTTTGGTTTCTTGGTCCTGCAAGAAACAACACTCGGTAGCACTCTCCACTGCTGAAGCTGAATATGTAGCAGCTGGAAGTTGCTGTGCTCAAGTATTGTGGA
This sequence comes from Viscum album, assembly GCA_963277665.1. Lineage (NCBI taxonomy): Eukaryota > Viridiplantae > Streptophyta > Magnoliopsida > Santalales > Viscaceae > Viscum > Viscum album. Next base: position 1,492,609,494 of record OY728139.1, on the reverse strand, counting down.
TGCAGCACACACTCACTGACTATGGTTTGAGTTTCTCCAAAACTCAAATTCTTTGTGATAATACAAGTGCCATAGCTCTTAGTAAAAACCCAGCACATCACTCTCGTGCAAAACACATAGATGTTAGGCATCACTTTCTTAGGGATCACACACAAAAAGGAGATATTGTTTTACAATTCATCGGAACGCAAGAACAACTTGCTGACATTTTTACAAAACCTTTACCTTCCGATAGATTTGAATTTATAAAACAGAAGCTAGGAATGATTACATTAAAATAATCATTCATATCTACTTCCTGTTTTAAATCTCTCCTTATAGTAAGAAACTCCTCGTAGAAAGGGGGAGGACATTTCTTTATGTCTTTATGTTTCTGATCCTTAAATATTTACTCTATTTCAATTTTTCTGTTTATCGTATTGACTATTTCAATTTTTCTGTTTATCGTATTGACTATTTCAATTTTTCTGATTATCGTATTGAGATTCTTTTCCATCGTACCATTCAAATTTTTTTTTTAATCGACCGATGATAGTATTCAAATTCTTTTCCATCGTACCATTCAAATTTTTTTTTAATCGACCGATGATAGTATTCAAATTCTTTTCCATCGTACCATTCAATTTTTTTTTGAATCGACCGATGATACTATTGAAATTCTTTTCCATCGTACCATTCAATAATTTTTGAATTGACCGATGATGGTATTGAAATTCTTTTCCATCGTATCATTCAATAAATTTTGAATCGACCGATGATGGTATTGAAATTCTTTTCCATCGTATCATTCAATAAATTTTGAATCGACCGATGATAGTATTCAAATTCTTTTCCATCGTACCATTCAAATTTTTTTTGTATTGGCCGATGATAGTATTGAGATTGTTTTCTATCGTAATGTCACCAAAACCAGCAATCACCTTACGATCTTCGACAGGTATTCTTTTTCATTTTTTTTTTCCTAACCGTTGATCTGCTTTTCTTTAATCCTGACCGTAGAAGACCAACCGTCATCTTTTTATTGCCTATAAATACCCCCCTCCCCTCCCCAAACCCACATCGTTTGTCCAGGAATTGAGGCGAAGCTCTGCTCAACCGGCTATAATCAATCGTACGATCTTCTCAATCGGCATCATCTTTATGTCTCAATCTTCTGCCAACACTCCCGCTGATATGTCTTCAAAGACCTTTACAGAGAAAGACTTTCACAGAGAAAGGTTAGTATCCCGAGAATTCTTTGATACGTACGATTCCACGATCAAGAGGATTATTTTGTTTCAAGGATGGGAACATCTCTGTGTGGAAAAGCCTGATACTCAAGATCCAGTTCTGTTTGATGAAGTGTGTCAATTCTACAAAACCGTTTCTTTTGACAAGGATATGAATATTAACTTCGCTGTGTACGATAGAAAGTTATCTATGTCTGTGAAACAAGCGGCGCATTTTCTAAATGTTTCTATAGAAGGTGATGCATTCTGTCCATCTCACAAACTTCCAGAGGAAGTTGGTACTTTCAATAGAGAAAATGCTGAAAAGTCTTTGTTTGTTGTTAATGAGGGAAAGAGGAAAGTTTATCATCTTTCACCGGACAATAGGTTTGTCACTCTATGGATGAAAGGTTTCCTTGTTCCAAGGAAAGGGGATAGAGAAACCCTTAAAGTCTCTGATGTCTTTATGCTTGACTACCTTGTGAATATGAGAAAGGTAAATCTCATGGGATATATTTTTGAAACAGTCAAGAATGTCAAGAAAGGAGGGATTAAATCCCAGATAATAATGTATCCGGCCATCCTCACAAAATTCATTCTTGAGAGTATGAAGTTCTGTAATATTCCTTTGAAAGGAAAACCTATGGATTTGTGGCCGTCTTTCATTAATAAGAGTACGATGAAAAAGCTGAATGTTTGTTTTGATTCGAATTCAAAACTTTTTGTCAGAGATGAAGAAGCTGAATTTCCTGAAAATCAATCGGCACCTATGCCTGCCAAGGACAATCAATCGGCCGGTGTTACTCGAAAGTCTGATCCACAGACTAGTTCAAAGCCAAAGAAGAAGCCGAAGTACAGCAAAGAAGTTGTTGCAAAGTGGAGAAAGGACAAGGAACAGAGAAAAGAGGGTGATCCAAAGTTTGGACTTGACCCTGCTGAGGCCCTTGCAGAAAGGATAAGGGTAGAAGAAACCCTTCAAGCCGAAAAGAAAAAGAAGACTCTTTTGAAAAGGAAGGCTCAGGACTTTGATATTTCTAAAGTCTTGAAAGCAGTTGAAGAGGCCAGTGCTCAACTAACTGTGGAAGTACATCAAGATCCTATCGTACAGAGTTTGGCTGAGAAAGAGAAAGAGAAACAAGTGATGGAAGAAGTGGAAGAAGAAGGAGATTTTCTTTTAGAATATCTTCAAAGTTCAAAGAAAAGCAAAGACGAATCGCTTCAAAAGCTGAGCGAAGGAGTTCAACAAACTCCTCATGCCGATCAGGAAAGATCATCGGACAGGATGTCATCTAAAGAAAAGAAAGATGCTCAATCTTCTCAGACTGATAAAGTTGTTGTCATCAGTGATAGAGTAGAAGAAGAAAGGACGCAGAAAGTAATAGCAAAAGGGAAACAGCCTGCTGTTGAATCGAGCAGATCATATCAACTAGCATCGTACGATGATGATACCGATTCAGAGCATACAATCTCTCTCAAGAAGAGTGATTACATCGTTCATGTGTTGAGAAGAATGGAGAAAACTATTCCTTATTTCCCGAGGCTGGAAGGAAAGATTGATTTCATTACCGAAAATCAGAGAAAGAAGTTTGGATCTGTGAAAGAATTGAGGAAGAAAGTTTTGTCTGTTGAAGCCGATTTGAAAGTTCTTTCAGAAAGCTCAGTTGCTCATAGGAAGGCATGTAATAAGATGACTAAGTGGTCGTACAAAACAGAGAGCTCAATCAATGACCATGAGATTGCTATTGAAGATATAAGGAGGCTATCAAATGATCTTGCAATTGCTTTCAACAAGCTTGATAAAGAAACGGTTGAAAGGCTGAATCTCTTATCTTCTCAAAGAGCCGATGTTCCTTCAGTGAAAGATTTGCAAGAGAGGATGAATGCTTTCCAATCAGAATTCTCGAAGGTTTCATCTTTCAAAGATGAAATGGTTTTACTGAAGAAACAAAATTCTGAGTTGTCCAAGGATAACAAGACTTTGCAAAGCAGAATTGATACCCTTGAAGAGGTAATCAGAGTCCAAGAGGAAACCATCAGAAATCAAGATCAAATTTTTGCGGATCAACAGGAGCTTCTCAAAACTCAAGGTGAATCAATTTCTGAAGACAAGAAGGAGATCAAGAAGATGAAAGCCGTGCTTCATGAGCTGATAAAGGAGAAGGAAAGAGAGAAATGACTGTTGTATTTGTTTCTTTTTAAACTTGTTTGTGTTGTAATAACTCTTATAATTCTCTTTTATCCATTGTCTTGTTTTACTTCACTAACTCTTTCAGACAATTCGAAATTACTCCTTTCTTTTTGAAAATCACAAAGGGGGAGAATATTTACAAAGCAAAGATTGTTTTACAAAGGGGGAGAATGCAATACAATGCTCTTAAGGAAAATCTATGAATACAATCCTTAGGAAAGTCAATACCTAAGGGGGAGTTAGTTGTATTCAATTTCTTATTCAGAAGAGTTTTCAATAACTCAGGGGGAGATAAGTATTTCTTGTTTCATTTACTTTGTGTGTTTGTGCTTTCCAAAAAGGGGGAGATTGTTAAGTCAAAAGTCTTCTTTTGGCTTTTACATCATGTTTTGGAAATCACAAATATATTCTGTCATATTTTGGAAATCTCAAATGTATTATATCATATATGTTTGTAAATAACAAATTGTCTTTTATCATGTTTATCGTATCGTACGATGTTGATCGTACCGACCAAAACATATCGTACTGACTCTGTCAAACGTATCGTACTGACTCTGTCAAACGTATCGTACTGACTCTGTCAAACGTATCGTACTGACTCTGTCGATCGTATCGTACTGACTGCTATTCAGATGATCATTATTTGTTTTGGTACTTTGTCAAAAAAACTCTCTCCATAATGTATCATACTCATGTTTTACATTTCTATATATCTCTTGTCCTAACAAAACGATGTCGTTGAGTTAGTTATGTACTAATCAAAACGATGTCGTGCTTTCTGTTTCAATATGACCGTTGGAGGCAATATGACCGTTGGAACCCGAGGCCTATAAATAGGAGGTCATTTGAAGCTGAGAATACAACGATGAGAAAAGAGATTGATTAAAGAGACTGTGAACTACGAAGATTCTAGAGAGAGAGACTCTGACTTCTCTCATCAGCTTTGTGCGTCCGATCTTCGTATCGAGGGCTTTCAAGCAATTGAAAGACAGAGGTGCCGATTACCTGCAAAATCGAGGGCTGCCGGGGATAGGCAGACAGACGAGCCGATCATCGTATCGAGGGCTGCCGGGGATAGGCAGACAGACGAGCCGATCATCGTATCGAGGGCTGCCGAGGATAGGCAGACAGACAAGCCGATAATCGTATCGAAGGCTCTCCAAGGTGTTGGTGAGACAGACCTTTTTATCCTAGGTGAAAGGATAACCCTTCTCTTTGGGTTAAAAGAATTGTATTACTTTTACATTTCCGCTGTTGTTTGTATTAGAAAGGAATTGTATCGTTTCCTTTCTTCCTTACATATTCTATTGTAATTGTTTCAATTACAATCATTCTATTACATTTTGAATTGATTGGTTCTATACGCTTTAAGGTAGAATCATTCATATTTGTATTACTCTGATTTTTGTGTTCATCTTGAATACAATTGTTTTGCTTTACATTAGTATTACAATACATCATACCTTTTACATTCAATACAATTGTGGGTGTTTGTATTTGTATTAGTTTAAGTTCATTTAAACTAATCTCTTTGTTTCTAAAACTCAAAGTTTTTAAACCTACAATTCACCCCCCCTCTTGTATTGTTCCATCTAATAGACTTTTATATCAACTATTCGATCCAACAGAGAACGGTGTTAAAAGTTGAACACAACAACTCCTACCTCGAGAAACATCTGCGGTAGCCGATCATTGTTCATTGGCATTGGAAGGAGACATCATCATTTGTGGATTCCACGCGGCGGTGTCTCCTCCTTTGGTGGAGAACCGGGGAGCGTTATTCGTCATGAAGGAATGGTCATTCTTCGTCTGTGAGTTGGTACTCTTCAATGAATCAAGAGCTCTCTATTCCCCCACACAGCAATTGCCAACCCCATCTTTCATTAAGTCTCCTTCTTTTAAAAGATTCCAAGAATTTCAAAAGAAGTCAAAGTGGTGTGACAAATATAATTAATAAGTTTATTTATTATCATAGTTGTCTTAAGCTTGGGAGGTGGAGAGGCTCCTCTTCAAAAAAAAGATAAAGTTGATTTTCCATGCATTTAAAAAGGGGAGAGTTATGGTGAGGTCAATGGGGTTAAGGGGTGGTGAGGAGTTAGGTCCTAGTGTGGGCCCCACCACACTAAATCCTCTCATGGGAGGTTAGGTGGGTGTGGGCCCCACCAATAACTCCCCTTGGTAGGATTGAACTACCTTCCTTAAATAAAATTTTTACACAAAATTTATTTATTTATTTTATTCTAAACCCAAAAATTAATTCTCATCCTGCTTATAATGAAACTGTGGTAATAGTCCCCTTAAGTGAATAACGGAACTCCAAATTCATTGGTGTCCTCGGATTTCAATTTCGAGCACCGGTTCAAAAGATTGAAAAACCCGCTCGTTCGTTAACTGATCGTACCTGAGCTAAACTTCAGAAATTGATTCCGGGCACACCGGGCCTCAGAATTGAGTGCCGTCAGAAGCCACATACTCGTAAAATTCAAAAAAAAATAAGAAAAAAAAATTCCTTGAAATTTTTGGGTCTTAAATTAATCCCACCTCAGATCTTTACGTCCCCGTAAATATACAAAATAAACTAGGGGAACAAAATAAGTATTGAGCACGCATCTGAGCCTCCCTCTCCCATGTGCTCTCCTGGAGGTTTTCGTGCTACCAGTGAAAGCGCACCTGAGGAATCGACCGTCCTCGTTGGACCCGCTCCAATCAATCCTCAACCTTTAATAGAACCTCCGTGAATGTCTCCTCATCATCGTTGTCTATCTCCCTATGGTCAATGATGTGTGAAGGGTCATGAACGTATCTCCTCAACTAAGATGAATGGATGACATCGTGCACTCGGTGCAACTGAGGTGGAAAGGCCAAGCGGTAAACCACCTCTCCTACCCTACTGAGGACCCATAAAGTTCCATTGAACCTCAGAGATAAATTTCCGGCTCAGGCACATCTCCGTAAGCTTCGTCGAGGTGAGACATGTAAAATATGTGGTCGCCATCCTCGAACTTCAGTAGTCTCTGTATCCTATCAGCATAGGACATCTGTTTGCGCTATGCAGTCTCAATTTCCATGAACCATCTCTAGTTCTACACGTGCTGACTCCTTCACTATCCACAAAGGATACCTGAAACGTGGCCAGCTCTTGTCTCACCACTCCTAACAACCGAATATCAGTCCTCATGCTGGGCGTTTCTATGACAATGTTCCCCTTCCCAAGAGTATTTACTATCTCGTAGTCATAGTCCTGGAGGAACTGAAAACAGAAAACTCTTGATGTCACGAGGGTAATTCCAGCCGACTCAAGAGTTATCGTCCGCACCCTCCTAAGCATGAGTTTATCCTATGCTGCATGGGTTTCCCTTTTTGCCGACCAAGGAAAAACCTTATCCCAACGTTGTAGATAAACCACAAACCTTTTTCCTAATACCATCAATCTGTTTATGAATTGTGGTTGCCTAGTCCATACTCAAACTAACGTCGTAAGGGATCGACATTGCCACCATTAGGTTCCAACTGAAACTCTCTCCTCAAGGGTTATATCACACCATCGACGTAAGTGTGATTATCGAGTCTCCTCCCAAAGGAATCTCCAGAAGTGAGGGTCAAGTCAACAGCTTAACTAGAAACTCTAGGTCTGGTACATGTTTTGTGGAAGGAAGGGATGATTCGTATCAATGTATGTTGTTATGGCAGCTAGTAGAAGACACGGTCTGTACTTCGAATCATTCCTAGAGACCTTGGGTCACACTCCTTGACTGCATGCTGCTACTCTCTTTCCCTTCCCTCCAACTCCCTGAGCCTGGCGGGAACTACAAGGCGGGTGGTTGCAATATGTAAAAATGTTCACCATCCCATTCTTCTCTCCATGATTTGCTTCCACATTTGTTGCCCTATAGATTCATCTATCCTTTTCACTTCCTCTTATTGAATCATTCTACATGCCCAAGTCTCTAAGACTGGCACCAGTTTCCTGCTTTCCCACTGCTAACCTTCACTGGCTGCATCCACTCAGCCAAAGAATTATCAACCACAATGGTTCTTTCTAGCACCCTAGTATAAGTAGGAATACATAGAGAAAGAAGTGATGTCATAGAATTCATTTGGACACACCTCACTCAGAAGTTTGAGCCCAGAAACACTGATCACATCGTATTCATCGAGTACCAGGAATGGTTTGGTATGCCCCGACGAATTCTCAGCCACCGACATGTTGTCCTACTGAGGCTGTATAAGCTCGAGGAAACTCTCTTCCACCTCCTCAAGCCAGTCCTCAGCCACCTGTGAGTTGGGCTCGCCTCAGAACTTGAGGGATATTTGGTGCTAAAACATAAGTAAGGCATTAAGCCTACAAGTATCCTCTACATGTACCGCCGGTAGTGTCTGCTGACCAACAGGTAGTGATATAGATGGAACACTACCTGATGGTACTATCTCATACATAGGTCCATGTGTCGAAGCCCCATCACTATACAGACCAACCTCATGGTCTCTCACTGGATAAAACAAGTAGCTAAGTCCACCATCCGCTCTACTAGTGTATAAACTAGGTGTAAAACTCTAGCATTCACCTCCATCCAGTCCACTACTGCCTGAGAATCTTTCTCGCCTCGTATCCTCAGAGGCCTCTACTACTGGAACTTGTGCAATGCGCTCTGTCGGCATGCACCGTCTGCTAGCATGGCTAGTGGTATCTACTGCCCAATAGGTGGTGGTGGTGTTGGTACACCACCTGAGGGTGCCAATATAGTAAAAAGGTCCCTGCAATGGAGCCTCGTCACTCGGTGGGTCGTGATCATGTACTATCTCAGAACTCCAACTAGCTGTCTGCGTGGAGACATCCTGAACATAAGAGACACAGTAAACGATTTAAACAACGTGAGCTAACCTGGATGAGCAGACTTAAAGAAAACTTTTGGGAACACACACGCAATCAGTGTTTTCAGGCACTGAGTCGGAAATCGGAAGTCAGGGTCCTGATGTATGGATACGTCGGCCGCCACACCAACACTGGACTCCCTGAACTTAAAACTACACTTGGTACGCTTAACATTATTTCTTCATAGAAATAAATAATCAGAGTCATAAGTTATGTGATAGAACTGATTCCTCTAATACCAATTTGTCACGACCCGTCCTCAGGGCCCATGTAGTGACTACCCCAAGCCCGCCTTCCATAGGCCAGGGGTTGGCGACTAGAACACAAGCCGTAAATCCCAATAAAAATGGAAGGCATTTCCTTTACAAAACAAAAACACACAAAAACAGAGTACAAGAAGAAGCTACACTAAGTAAAGTAGTATAACAAACGTGCTGAAAGTACAACGGGCCAGAAATACAAGCCCAAAAGAAAGGTACAACTATGACTGAAAGTAAAGTACAACTCAAAGGACAACAGCTAAATGGTGACAAGAAGCTCATGGATCATCCTCCAGGTTCCTACCTGAAGGGTAGGTACAGATTTCCTCATCAGCACTTCACGTCCGTCTGTCTCATCCGGGTACCGACTCGTCGTGTGTTCCACCTCCGAGTACCTACTCGTCATGAGATCCACCTCCGGGTACCATCCAGCTCTACAAGCCTCAACCACGATCAGTGATGTCCATCATCTGCAACCAACACAACAAGGTGCGAGCATATCCCGTGCAGGGGTGAGTATACGATACTCAGTCAGGACCCTGATACCCGCAAGGTATTACTAAATCCAACAAGGATAATCACAAAGAATGTTCTCAACAGATAGCCTTTAGTTAGTTATAATCCCATACTTATACCTAAGTTATCAAGTAACCCATCTCAGCCCAGAGGTATCACACAGATATGAAGTCGACGGATAACCACTACTTATATATATGCCCATACATATACTTCAGTTATTAAGTAACCCATCTCAATCATGAGGAAAACACAAAGTTCATTGACTCAGGTCAAACCAGAATTTTCATTGTCAAAACCGAAACTGCTGAAGAGCTCTATCTCTGTCGAGTACAGTGATCCTATCACGACTCCGAGGCACTACTCAATAACCTACAACTACTAAGGTACTCCTCCTATCGAGTACAGTGGGTCAGACACCCAAACACAGTAGTGCTTCCCACTGGGGTCTGCCACCCAAAAACAGTAGTGCACCCCCCCTAATAGCCTGCAGAGGTTCTGCTCCTGTCATGTAGTGCGGGTTTTCCACCAAAAAACAGTAGTTCTCCCCGTCGTGGGTCTTCCACCCAAACACAATAGTGCTCCCCACTGGGCTATACAAGTCACTCCGACTCGAATCGGACAAGAAGTCATCAGGTCTCAGCCAGCTACACGGTCTCTGTACTCTGTACACTCATCTCTGGGAGGGTCCAATCCATGAGATACTGGTCGATACTCCAAGTATCACAAAGTTTCACGAAGAAGTATCTCAAAGGACCGCCTCGTCATAGGGCTCTCAACGCAACAGACGACACGTCAATCGGACGCCCGGTCTGTGAGTTATTAGAATTTTAGTCCTGGGGGCCCAGTTGGTTTCATGTAGGAACTAACCTGGCCGTATCTCAACTGTACGCTGAACTCACATAGGGTGTACTGAAAGGGACCGTTTCTCAACATGGTCACCAATTTCGTTGATGTTTCGTCAAACACACGTCTGGTATGTAAGTTATCGGATTTTCTGTTCCAGGGGCCCAGTTGGATTTTGGGTACAATCCAACCCGACCAAACTCAAACTGTGTCCAATCCTCATGTAAAATATATTAAATGATCTATCTCACTAAAAGGAATCCAACAAAGTCAACGACACGTCAATCGGACGTACGTAGCTCAAGTTATAAGCGTTTTCGCTCCGATGACCCGGATGGTTTCGGGTTCGAACCAACCAGGCCGTACACATACTCTGCCGAAACATCATGTGTCATATACCTAAACGACTTCCTTGATCCAAGGATCCCAACACAACTGACGGTGCATCGATCGGAGGTCCGTAGCCCACGATATGGGCGTTTAACTAAAGGAGGTCCGAAAATAGGGGGTCTGGACCCGGTCCGACCCGGCCTAGTACCCCCTGGGTCAGCCTGAACCGGGTCGACCCGACCTGGGTCCGAGTCTGGCCCGGTTGGGCACGGCCCGGCCTGGCCCGGCTGGCTTCGTGACGCGGTTGCCCAGCTGCATGGCTGGGCGGTGAATTACTCCTGGTCAGCGTGACCAGGTGGTGGTGGTGCCCTGCGGAGCCCGCCCTTCCAATGAAGGGGCTGAAACCACCCCCTTTGTCAGCCGTAACGAAACCGACATGCTCCAGTTCCCCTCTCAATGGAACTTAGCTGGCGGGTTCTGCCTTGGCTCCCCCTTTCCGGTGGCCGTCTTAGCCGGCCACACTTCCCGGTCCGCCGTGGCCTTAGGCCATGACTTTGCTCAACCGGCGCGGCGCGACGGCGCCGCCCCCCACCGTTGCGGCCCCTTGAAGCTCCGGCACCGCTTGACGGCGCCCCGCCCTTTGTCGCGGACCGGTTAGGCCGTGGTCCAGCTCAGCACCACATGACACAATGGTGCCGTGCCTTTTCGGCGACCCGAAATTCTTGCGCAGACGATCCACTCGTGTTCGGCCAGACGCCGACCTGTTCTTCACGTTCCATCACCATTATCCACAATCGAAAAACGGGAGGGTAAGGATTGGACTGTGTTCATGCGGTCTGAGCCCTTCCTCTTCATGATGGTATCAAGTGACCAAACAATACTCAAGGATTTGAGAACAACGAAAACAGTATTAAAACTTGAACACAACAACCCCTACCTCGAGAAAGATACGCGGTAGCCGAGCATCATTCGTTGATATCGGAAGGTGACTTCGTCGTTTGCAGATTCCCCACGGCAGTGTCTCCTCCTTGGATGGAGAACCGGGGAGCATTCTTCGTCGTGAAGGAATGGTCGTTCTTTGTCGGTGAGTTGGTACTCTTCAAGGAATCAAGAGCTCTCCATTCCTCCACACAACAATTACCAACCCCATCTTTCATTAAATCTCTTTCTTTTAAAAGATTCCAAGCATTTCAAAAGAAGTCAAAGAGGTGTGAAAAATATAATTAATAACGTTCTTAATTATCTTTTTTGTCTTAAGCTTGTGAGGTGTATATGCTCCTCTTCAAAACAAAAAAGATAAATTGGAGTTTCCATGCATTTAACAAGGGGTGGGTTGTGGGGTGGTCAAGGGGGTTAAGGGGAGGTGGGGAGTTAGGGCCTCATGTGGGCCCCACCACACTAAATCCTCTCATGGGATGTTAGGTGGGTGTGGGCCTCGCCACTAACTCCCCTTGGTAGGATTTAACTACCTTCCTTAAATAAAATTTTTACAAAAAAAAATTATTTATTTTATTCTAAACCCAAAAATTAATTCTCATCCCGCTTATAACGCAACTGTGATAATAGTCCCCTCAAGCAAATACCGGCGCTGCGAATTCATCGGTGTCCTCGGATTTCAATTTCGAGCAACAGTTCAAAAGATAGAAAAACAAGCTCGTTCGTTAACTGATCATACCCGAGCTAAATATCGGAAATTGATTCCGGGCACACCGGACCTCAGAATCATGTGCCCTCAGAAGCCAAAGACTCGTAAAATTCGAAAGAAATTAAGAAAAATATTTCCTTGAAATTTTTTAGGCTTTGCAAAAGATCTTTATTGGTGCTGTTGAAGATCTTTCACCAATTTAGAAGAATGTGTTCCATGTTTCCAATGCTAATAAACTAATATCGGCATTCAGTGTCTTTTTGTGTAATATGTTATTTATTCTCTAAAACAATTTTATTTCCCATGTACATCATGAAATGGGTCTCTATAAGTGTTAGTGAACCATTACACCTGCCTCCATAGAAAAACTAACTTTCATGAATATGTAACCATATCTGGATTTTATTCCATAGAAACTACATAAATTCACTTTTTCACTTGACATGTGTTCACCCAAATCACCATGTATTTATATAAATACACCCTTTTATACCTCAATTTCATACACATAATGAGGATGAAAAATAGATACATACCAAAAAGAGGACTAGAACACACCCAAGTCTTTAAACCCCTCAAAATAAATAATTAAGATAAAACATAAGGATATTAACTAAAAAAGGGATCAACTGTGTTATAAAAAAAGATAAAACATAATCATTCATGAAATATGTCCTCAACTAGGATTCCCCTGATAATGTAAAATGATCCCAACCCATAGACACCTCCCTTGACCAACACATCACCCAAATCCTCCCCATTATTGTGACACTCTTATAAGCATTATTCTATTGTAATATCTCATCAATCCTATATACTGGGGTGAATTTATTCCACAAAATCTATTCCAGAAAACACCATCCCTAAAACCTATCGTTTTGGTTTCTTATTTACAGTACATTATAAATAGGGAAACAATCGAACCTCAACTCTATAATGTATATGTAATTCTTACTATATCCCTATTAGGGTTTTAACTTCCCATGGTACCCCACTACATCAAGAATTCACCCATGTACCCCACCAAGTCACTAATTATCTCATGTTCTCCCATTAGGGTTCTTGTTTTCCCAGGTACCCCACTAGGGTGAAAATTATCCTAGGTCAAAATACATGGTAACCCATTCTTCCTTGGTCTCTTACCCAAGTAGCATTATTTCATATTAAATCTATTTAGGTTTTACTCATTCCTATGTTTTTAGCATGGATTCATCCTATCCCAGTCCATGTTCCATGGAACCACACACTCTCATCTTACCTACATAGAAACCCATCCCTTTAGACCCCCTCCATGAACTCCAGAAATATACGACTAATATGTACACACCCAAATCCACCCCACTAATATTTTTTCCACATGAAAAAACACCTCTCCTTAAAAATACTACAAATGGATAGTTCCCTCAATGTATTGAAAATAAAGTATTTCCTTGATAATCAGGGTCCTTATCATGAGAATATTTATGAGACTTCCCCTGATAATATTTCAAAAATTTACCATCCCGTATATAAAATATGGTCATCCCAATTCATGTGAATACCTTTGTTCCAGTCAATATTATATGGATTTCCAAGGGCCTATAACCAGTTGTAACACCAAAAATAGCAGTTGACTATCCTACCAGGTCAGGAATTTGTAATAAGAATCCATTCCAATTTCACTTGAGTCTCTTGTAGGTGAATATGTGGGAATCTTACTCAATGTGATACCAAATAATTCATTTTACATGAAACCTATGAATAATACACAAATCATCGACATGTGACCATATCCCCAATTAAAACCATAAAAAATGGGCCATAGTCTCTATAAGACATCCTTTTTTAATTGGAAATATTCAATATGTTGCATCATATCATTAAAGGAATACATTAAATTCGATAAATGTACCTCAATATGATATATTCCCTATTAAAATTATCTCCAAATTTGTTATTAATAATAGGATGAATCATAAAGTTCTATTTTTTTCAAAAATCCATCACATACCATTACAAATAACCTTTCACATAGTAGTCATTACTGATTGATGTTAAAATTCATAGATAGGTCCAGTTGTATCACCATAAAATTTTATGATTTTAAAATATTGTATTTTGTTCTAGTAAATCAAGATATTTAGGATGTATCTATGAGATTCAATCCCAAAACAACATAGGACATGAAAAGATGAAATTAAATGTTACTTCACATGGTAATGGATACCTGACCATAAAAGGATCCACATTGTTCATTGATTCATGACATTGAATTGTATAACAATTCATGTTAATCAAAACTAAACTCAATGGGTTTTTATCACCTTTATAGGGAGGTGTATGAATCCCTTTCTATGGGATGAATTCCAATAATAAAACACCAACCACCTCCCTTTATAGAAATAAACTCCAGAGTTCTTATTTGCGTGGTTTTAAACCATATTATAGTCACCTTGTAAAAATAGGATATAGATCCTTTGATATATATAGATTTTCACATCCTTTATTTTTTTCATCTATCTCTTTCATGGTGGAAATTGGTTTTTCATTAAGATTTGGGAATGACTCCAAAATATATCATAAATCTATAATAGATTCCCAGACTAGGAATTATGTTTCCCCTATAAGGACGATATGTGTCATAAATCCCATCATATCAACCAATATGCACTCAAAGTGTCATTAGTAAAATCACATTGAATTCATTCCTTTGGAAATAATTCTACTTCATATCATAATGGGTAAAAGTCGATTCATATTGGAAATAGAAACGTCGGGTGGAATAACTTCTAATTCTAGAGGTTGAGATATCAAAAGTCACATGACTATCTCTTTATCCTATACCTTCATGTGGAATGTCTACATAGTTGGCTAAACATAAGCTACTAGAATGGTGGGGTACTTCCCACCTAAATATGGTCTCTCCCCATCTGTTATAGGTCTATGTAAATGAAAAAGAAAAGGAAAACTAAAAGGAAAAGGAAAAGGAAAAGGAAAATGAAAATGAAAATAAAAAATAAAAATAAAAACTAAATACAAAAAAATTATTTTGAAATTATAAGGTGTGTTATTCAATAGCTCATGGTTATTAATGAAACCATTAACACTATCCATTAATATCCTAGTATTTTAGAAAACACTATATTTGATAGAGTATACAACCTATAACACCGAGCCAAAACAAATCCTATAATATTATTATTTAAATAAGGCTGTTATAACGTAGTCGTTATATTATTGTGTACAAATAGTATAAATTTATTATGAAATATATAGAAAGGCCCTTATCAATGAAAAAAATTGATTAATTACTAGGAAATTATTACTCAATTTTCCGTAATGTTATATTATTCTTCAACAACACATTTTTCCGAAAAGATTTTTATTACATTTTTTAAAACATTTTAAAATTAATTTATGGAAATTTTATAATTTTTATTTTATAAAAAAATATTTATTGAAATCATCATATAAAAATTATTATAGTGAGTATTTTTAGGATTTTTATTAAAATATTGATTTTTGATGAATAGTGATGTATAGTACAATTTATTGAAAACTATTTTTTTGTTTCACGAATTTACAAAAATAATTTTTTTTAATATTTTTTTTAAAAAAAATTAGATTATATTATGAATAATTTAATTACATTCATTGGAATTAATTTTGTTGAAGAATGTTTTATAAAAACATTTTTATAAAGAAAACAGATATTTCTATGAAAATCTATGTTTTTGGTGTTGAATATTTATTTTAAATTAAATTATCCCACATATATGTTTTTAATTTGACTAAATGGAATAAATATTTTGAATATAAATGGTAAAATTTGGTAAATAGCCCTCTTTTAGTTTTTTCAAATAAGAATAATAACTATGGTAAAATTTATCACCTTGGTAAAGGGTTAATCAACTATACATAGGTTACAATTTAAAGGTAGAGTCATAATTTTTAATCCTTATGCATATTTTATATATGTAATTATACACATATCACCATGTTTCAAAACTAATAGGTTTAATTGATTACTATCCATGAAAATTGTAATATAATATTTAAATAAAATATTGTTATAAAATGTCACTCTCTTAGTTTTAAATACCTATTATCTACCCACATAGGAAAAGATAACTTGTGAAGGAATTTCACTAATTTTTTTTCATAACAAACAGTCTCATATTGTAAATTTATCTATGATTTTTAGTAATTAAATAAATACCTTAAATACTTATGCAACACTAATTCAACAATTTTTAAATTAATATAACAATATAACAATTGACATTAAATTTATCAAAAGTGATATAATTGGAGTGATATATGGTGTTCCCTGATTTTAGTAGATTAAAATCACATATGAGTGATTTTTAAATTAATTATATTCTAAATAAAAATTTTAGTTTCTTTATTTGATGTCAAATTAAATTTATAGTGTAAAAATTAACATTAATAATAATTTATAATAATATTATTTTATTGTAAATTATTTAAAATCATTAAAATATTGAAGATAACTAATGTGGTGATATATGATCTAAAATAACTCCCATATTCATTTTATGAGTCAATATATACCTTATATGTAAAATTATAACCCTTTATCAGAATAAAATATTTTACAGTGGTTACTGTTAAAATAGATTAACTAAGGGGTTAAACCAAATGATAAGGTTTAAACCACCATAAAAACCTGTTAAAATTTCACTGTTTGAGGATATTTCAACATTTTCCTACCATATGTTTGAATCCATTACCATATGGTAGAATTTATTCTAGGTAAATATTTATTATAAATTAAACAGTTATAAAATTTAAAAAGTGCATGCTCAATATAATTAGAAAAGGAGAACTATTCCTTCACTTCTATACACCACTTTTCTATAACTTGATTGACCAATCCATACCCATTAAAATTTTAAACATTAGTATCTAATTTCTTGTGGTTATAGTCTCCATGAAAAACCAAACATATTTTCCTTAAGAATGGATCTAAAGAATGTATCCCAAAGGAGAGGTAATTGTCTTATATGGCCTCATTTAATTTATTTCTTCTTATAAATCTTCAAAATATCTGGAATTTATCATAAAATAATTAATTCAGTATCCCAAATAATATTAAACTATATTATTATTAATTAAATACCATTATACATATTTTTCCCATCAAATGGTAAGTGAATGCATGGAACATGATATCGTGAGGTTTAACGTCTCGACGTAGTGATGCAATTCATTTTACATCGACAACTTTTATGGATTCATATTTTCGTGGGTTTATAATATATATATATAATAATAATTTGGACATTATTATAAAAATTTAATGAAAATATCATATCTATCTTCTTACCTTCCAATTCATTGGGAAACGATAACATCGCTCAGGCGTACATGTGGACTACCATCCCCACGAAGTGATGTTATTTAGTTTTCATGTAAATTTTAAATTTACGGAGAAAATGATGCATTTTATGTTTATATAAAATTGATATTATATCAAAATAATATTTTCAATATTTAATTATTATATACATATATTTTATTCCATCCATATAGAAGCGAAAACCAGGTTCATGTGTTTGTTCGGTCTACGGTCTCCCAGAATAGTGAGATTCATTTTCTATCTCCAAAATTTATGGATTACTATAAATTATTATATAATGAATATATATGACTTTTATATAATTATTAAAATTATGGATATTTTGGAACCATAATCAAAATACAAGTACTAAATCTACCAAATCAAAACATACAAGAAAAACATTAAAGTTGTTACTCGAAATAGTGATTTAAAAATGAATTATAAATAATGGGGTCATAAAAGGTAGTAAGTAAGTAAAAAATTGTATAACATATATGTTGTGTTTTAGATTATTTAAAATAAATATATCTTTATCATATAGTAGTTTTGAATATGTACTCAAGAAATCGTACATAAGGTATGTGTTTTTCCCCACACTTTTACTTCTATGAGCTATTTTCCCAATTGACCACTTATTTATTTTTTGTGGTGTATGTACTTTTAATTGGATATATTATATCATTTATATATTTTACATAATGGTATTTAAGGTTTCATTTGATGTTAGTTTTTTTCCTGGGGCTTATGATTCAATGGATAACCAATATTGTAAGGGTTTATTTCAAAATATCATCACTATTCGAGATTGTTTATATTGAAGTCACCATAGGGGGAATATTTTTCTTCTGTATCCAAATACTTTTCAAAATATTTAACATAATATTTTATCTATACTCTCATGATTTATTAAAAACATTTTTTCTATGCTTTACCATTTTATAATTTGTTTTTAAAGGAATATTCGTGTCATTTTTTGAACGAGGTACTTTTGGACATTTATCGAAATTATTAAAGGATTGTTTTTTACCTTCTAGGAACTTAATTCCATTAAAAACCATCATGATTATTTTTTTATATGAATCATAATGTATAGTTTTAAATGTTTATTTTCAAAAAAAATTCATATATTCAATGGTATAAAAATTAATGATCACAAACTGGATAGAGTATATTTCTAACAAATTTTTCAATGATATTTTTAAATTATTTTCTTCTATGGAAACAAAAGTTAGTGAATATTTAGATTTAAAATGGTCATTCTCTTATTATACCATTGAAAATATTTTATTGTATGATTTATTATTATTCTCATTGGGGATGCACTATTTTAATACCATTCACCTCATTACACTTAATTGTTTATGATTATATTTTTTATTGGGTTGATTATTAAAATTTCACATGTTAGTTTATATATGAATGTTTATGATTATTATGTTTCACCCCATTCGTATGTGGAATGAAATGGAATTATTCAGTGACGGGCTCGGCTAATTATATCCTCTCAATGCATCGGTAGGTCTCATGTGAAAAACTATCTTGGGTATTGGTTTAGGCCATACCCATTTTTTAATGATCACTTGGGAAAAGGCAACAAAGATATTTTTATGATGTCCTTCATCATGAAGTTCCTCATTGTGATATTAGTTATTTATATCCATCGGATTATTCATCTGGTAATAATATAAATGTATAAGTTTCAATATTATTTTTTTATTTATATGGAATTATTTGGTCCTCATTTATTCTATCCAAAATATTACTCATGTTCATATTACTGTTTAAATTTAATTAGATCTCACTCCATTCCTATTTTTTCCAATGATGCCATGAAATGTATTATGATTGATACGCAATGATATGATAATTGGAATAATGGTGTGCCCAATGAAAATACAATGTGGTATTATGTTTTCAAATGTATCATAATATTAATCATTTTATATATATTTCTAAGACTGGAAAAATATTCTATTATTTGGGAACCGATTGCTTATATCTAGTTCCAATGTAATGTAGCAACCACATACTTTTGGATAAAAGAGTCATGTTCTTTATAGTCAGTATTAGTGTAAATTTAGTAGAAACTATGTAAACTAGATTTATTAAAATAGAAATTAGTGAATTTAACAATATGATGGAAAATGAGAATATTCAAAAAGAAACTAATTTTGTGATTCTAATATTATTTATCCATAAATAATTCATTTTATTTTAAATTTTTAACAATTGTAGAGATTATAAATTATTTTTTCAAAACATTATGATCTAATCTAGGGTATGATATTATTTATAAATAGAGACTATGGGAAGGAATTTGAACTAAATCAATGCACACAATCCTTTTAGGGATTCCTATACTATGAAAAATAATGAAGATTGAGAAAAACAAATTTTAACTGTATTGGTAAAATTGAATCATGTTGTGACCAATAAAATTTATCGTATAGATTAGGATGCTAATAGAAAACATGGTGTCATAATGATTGACCATTTCAAATCTCAGTAAACTCCATATTTATTGGAAAAAAATATATTATTATGTTCATAATGGATAGGTTACTTAGAGAAGAAAATTATCTTTATCAAAATTAATGAAATAAATAAACATTTTGTTGATTTTTTTCTTCTCTCAGGGGATTCAGAACAATGGTGGCGATTTATTCAAAACACTTAAGATGAGGAGGAAATAGTTAGCATGAAATGTAAGGATATAAATTAAATTTTCAATGATATATATGTCCCTCGTGAACAAAAAAAGGATATAAAGAGAAAATTCTTGAGTTTATGAAAAATGAAACACAAAATTGTTTTTATGTATATAAATAACACTACATGTTTAGAAAGGCATGCTATGGAAAATATATCTAATAAAAAGATTATGATTTACCATTTTGTTGATAGGATAAAGAAAATACATTGAAGTATACTAGTCTACCAACATTTATAATCATAGAAAGATTAATAATACTGTGATATTAAGATAGAGAAATTATTGTCCAAGTCTTATGTATTTAAAGGGAATAACCATAAGAAGTGGACATGAGAGAAAAACAAATATAAGGATTATGGTAAATAAAGATTTCTCTAAAATTGATCTTTGTGGAAAGAAACACACTAGTACTTTCTTGAAGGGAATGAGAGTTCTATTCATGTGTGGAGATAAAGGTAATAAGGTTTAGGAATTAAATGATAAGAAATAAACCATTAGTGATTAGTTTTTTAACTGTAAGGATATTAAGTACTATGAAAACTAATTCCCAAAGCCTAAAGGGATTATACCTCATAAGAAGCTAAGGTATCATGTTCAAGCTCATGGTATTGATGTAGATGATGTGGAATTATTAAAGTACATAAGTAATTTGATTTAGGAACTATGATTGGAAATTATTTCTCTCAATGTTATTATGGTTATAAGAATTATGAATCGTTTATGTATTATACTTCTATAGGTTTTATTTGTGATTTTTTAAAGCATATGTTGAATGGTACTGATAAATACAAAAATTCATTTAGTGATATGATGTTATATTAATGGAATAAATTAATAAGGTAATGATATCCCTTAATATTTTTTCGATGTTGCGTTAAAAATATTTAGTTGGGATAATGAGAATATTGACTTTGAAGAAGAAAATGGGATAGTATTGGTGACTATTAAAATGGATAGTGATTTGATTAAAATGTAATTCATGATGTAGTTTATTTAATATTTCAATTTATATTTTATAATATTTTATTTTATTTAAGGAATATGTGGAGGATTAATTTTTAGAATCATGCATTATTTCATTATGGTTTAATGGTGATTCAAGTCAGTACAATGTGATGAAGGTTTTTGTATATGAAATTATGCATTAGATTATGGGGTATTATTAGTAATATAATTTTATAAATTTAGAGAACATATTCCAATGTTTTGTTTTGGGATTTATATCTTATTATAGACATATTTTTTAGAACCTTAAGGATAAAAACTTATGGAATATTTTGAGTTAAACATTGGATATTATTATATGAGGTTAAATTATGATTTATCATATTGGATAACTTGTGAAAACCATTTTTTTTTTAAATTTTTGGAGATTAAATGAATGATTTTTTTTCTTATGATTAGTTTAAGAAATTATTTCAGTGCTACAGGAATAATAAATAAATTCATCTCGAATATCCATTTCTTGGCATATGTGATCAAGTGGAAATTGATCAAAGAACAAAAGAAGATGAAATTATACTTTTGACATATAAGTAAATAAAGTGTGTTTATTAAAAAACTGCCTCATCTAGATTTTAAAATAATATATTGAATTTTGGAAAAGAACCTAGAAATAAAAATGTTATTTTTTTTTAAAATTATTATCGACAAATTAATGGTCTTTTAACAGATTAATGATTTATTGTTTTTTATGCTTAACATTCTCATGACCATGTTTTATATTTCTCTCTACCTTCCATTGGATTTTAGATTTCTATTTTATGTCCATAATTTTATTTCTTACTTGTGTTTTCCAATTCATAAACCCATTTTTATGATGACTACAATATTTCCCTTTCCATCCTTTTAAGAGGATTTTTTATTAAACCTTTTTACGAGGTGGATTTTCCAAAAAAGGTATTTTTAAATGTCGCATCCCTGATAATCAAAAACCTGTTAGAATTGAAAGGGTAATATTTATTTATGGAGGGGAAAATGTTGCAACGAGATATTTTAAAACAACACTATATTAGATAGCATATAAGAAATGCAACATTGAGAAAATACAAACCCTAAAAAATTATTATTTAAATATACCCCTTATAAAACATATTATACATTATAGGGTATGAATTGTATTAACTAAAATATAAAATATATATATAAACACCCAAAAGGATAAATCATTGAATAATTCTTATGAAATAAGTACCCAATTTTCAAAGAAGTTATTTTATGCTTCACCGATACATTTTATTCAATATTGTTATTTATTTATTTTTTTGATAACGGATTATATTTAATTTTCATAAGATAAATGTTTTTTTTCTATAAAAACAATAACATTTTTTGAATCATCATATCAAAATTTTCAGTGTGAGATTTTTGTATTTATCGAAAAAGATTGATTTTCCAGTGAATAGTGAAAGATATTACTTTTAATTGAACAATATAGTTTAGTTTTAAGAATGTAAAAAGTTTTATTTTATTATGATATGATTTTAAAGTAAAATTACAAAAAATATATTATTTATAATTTAATTTATTTCCTGGGAATCACTATTATGATTGAATATTTTATAAAAATGTTTTTAAACATAAAAGGGAACTTTTCTGAAAAACTAATTTTCATTGTGTTTTGATTTTTAATTTTGAATAAAATTATGTTCATTATATATATATATATATATGATTTTATATAACCGATATAATATTTAGAATCTGAAGGTTAAAATTTCATATGTAAGACTCATTGATTTTTATCTATTATGAATAATTACAGGGGTAAAATTTATCACCTCGGTAAAGGGTAAATTGGGTAAACCTCAAATAAAATTAATTAGTAAGGTCCTAATGTTTTATCATTATTCTAATTTGATGAAATTAATTATAAAATTATCATATTAGGCTCTATATTTATATGTTCTTTGGATATGGTTCAATGAAAATATCCAATATCAAATTTATATCAAATAATGTTACATAATGTCACTCTCTTAGTTTTAAATATCTATTTTGTGTCGAAATAGGGACGATAACAAGTGGTGAATAAATATAAACGGATATTTTAATCATAATTTACTTATTTTAATTTTTTAATTTTTTAATTTTTTTTTGTTATATGGTTACCTTAAATAATTGAACAACACTAATACAATATTTATTTAAATAATATAAGTATAAAATAAATTATATTGAAAATGTTAAAAGTGATATAATTTGAGTGATTTATAGTGTTACAACTACTTCATAGATTACAATGAATTTTTCTCTATGTGTTAATGATACACATTTGAAATAAAAAAATTTCTTGTTGTTTTTTGAATTCTGATTAAACGAATATTGTCAAAAATTGACATTAATGATAATTTATCAAAATAATGTTTTAGTAAATTATTTAAAAAATAATTAAAATAATAAAAGAGGAAAAGGTGTATTTTATGGTGTAAAATTTTATCCATTTTACATTTATGTGTCAATATATACCTTATATATAAATTTATAACCCTTGAAGAGTGAAAAATGTGTTACCACAATTAATTTTATAATAGGTTAACTGAGGGGGTTATAAAAGAATAATGTTCCAACCACAACATAAATGTATAAAATTTTTATTGTTTTATGATATTTAAATAATATACTACCCACTTTTATAATCCCTACCCATTTTGAAGCCAATGGGTGGGGTATTGACTTTATTATAATTTAATCTTTTTAGAAATTCCATATGTTTTCTCACCTCAATTATTAAAGGACACCAAATCCTTTTCTAATTTACACAACATTATGCAACCTATCTCAAAAAAATCATATCCATTACACTTATAAAAAATTGTATCATAATTCTGGAGTTGTTGTTGTCCTGAAAATACCAACCATATGTTCTTTAAAAAATTATCTAAAGTTGATCTCTAGAAGAAGAGGTAATTTTCTTACCTGACATATTTCAATTTATTTCATATTATTCCCATTATAAATATAATATTTTTTTAATAAAATAATATCTTCAGTACCCTAAATATTTTTTATTATTATTGTGATTACGAAACCATCATTTCACACCTTCTATCCCATCTAATGTGAAGTGAAACTATTTCTCATTCTTATAAATGACTTACCATCTCCACATAGCGATAGAATTCATTTTTTGTCACTATTATTTTTGGATTTGAATTACGATTATAGTAATGATTATAAATGATATTAATGAAATTATTATATCTCTAAAATGAAAATTCCATCTCCACCTTCTTCCCATCCAATCGGTTAGGAAATGATAACGTCAAATGTGTGTAGGTGTGAACTATAACCACCATGAAGCGATGTGCTTTTTTATCATTTATATATTACATGGATGGTAATGAGGATATATTTTATGAATGTATATAATTTATAAGATAAAATAATTATTCTTTTATAGAGATTTATTATTTAATTTTCATTGATTATTTCGGTTTAAAAGTGAAAACAACATTCATGCTATAAGCAAACTACCATATCCGTGAGTTGTGTTATTAATTTTCTATCATCAACTATTATTGATAGAAATAAATAAATAAGTAATGAATATATATGATATTTATATCATTATTAACATTTTTTATATTATGGATCCATTATCAATGTACAATGACCAAAACTAAATAACTAAAAACGTACATGAAAAAGTATTTTTTTTATTTGAAATAAGGATTTTAAATAGAGTTGTTAGTAAATGGGTGAACATTTATAATAATTATGTAAAACATGGTATGATATATATTGATAGGGTTCTAGAAATGATTTATAATAAATATATATGTATTATATTGGATGCTCGAGTATATACAAAAAAATCAGACCTGAGGTAATGTGTTGTATCTCAATTTTACTTACATGAGACATATTTGATACTAAAAATTATTTTTGTGGGGTATATACTTCCCATAAACAATATTACAACATGAATCCATTTTACTTTAGGTT
Source organism: Viscum album (assembly GCA_963277665.1). Taxonomy (NCBI): domain Eukaryota; kingdom Viridiplantae; phylum Streptophyta; class Magnoliopsida; order Santalales; family Viscaceae; genus Viscum; species Viscum album. The sequence continues at coordinate 1,492,584,621 of OY728139.1, read as the reverse complement.
TTCTAATGTTTCATTTTAGGTAATTGCATTCATATGGCATAAAATTCAAAAGATACCCATCTAATTTGGGTTTATTTTAAAGTCTCATCATAATTTGGGATTGTTTATGTTTAAGTCCACACTAGAAGTGTAATTTTATTTTATATCCAAAATTTCTCAGAATTATTTAAGGATTATTTTTACTATACTCAAATTATTTTTTAAATATAATATCTTCTATTTTATATTCTAATAAATTTTTTTTAAAAGGAATCTTTTTGTCGTTTTCCGATCAAGGTATTATTGAATTTTATCGAAAGTGTAAAAGTGTTGTTTTTTTACATCTATGGTAAGAAATAATTATCCTATCATCATGAATAATATTTCCTTTGATCTTTCCATTACAATCATAAAGGGATATTTTCAAAGATTTTTTTTGTTTTTATTTTCAATTTTTTAACATATAATATATTTGAATGTAAAAAGTTTATTTTACTCAAGAATTTTACAATGATAATTTTTATATATTTTCATATAAGTCATAATATTTTTTGAATATTATGATTTACTGTGGTTATTATCTTACGATACCATAAAATATTGTTTATTTATTGGATTATAAACAGTTTAATTGGGGATGTACTATTTTGATACCATTTTCATTATTATTTTGGATGGTTTATGATTATTTTTATTGATTGAGGTAATTTTTAATGATTTGAATGATAGTTTGATTATGGAATTTTACATTCATTATGTTTCATCCCTTTTGTATGTGAAATTCATTATACTTACCATGTATAGGTGGATCCTGCTATATCTCCTATGAATCAGTAGGTGTCATGAGACAAACTAGTTTTGGTATTCGATGAGGTCTTACCAATTGATGTAATATGTTTTGGAATAATTCATTTAGGGTATGTTTATGATGTCCAAAATTATGCATTTCCAAATTATGAGATCATATATTGATTCCTATGCATTTATTCGATTATTTAGAAAACTCATGGATATGTTACAGGATCATGAAATTATTTATATGGCCTTATTTGATGAAAATTTATTCCTAAAATTATATTCATAAAGTTCATGTTGTTAATTAAATTCTGTATATTTTATTAGTTTAACATTCTTTGTTGGTATTCTTAATTTAAAAATGATAGTTTCTATTGTATACATACTCTTACTAAGAATCATAGCTCTCCCATTTATTATGCATATTTCTCTCAAGGATTCTAGGAAGTGTGTTATTACTGATATGAAGAGTTATAAAAAAGGTATATCAGCAAGCTAAGGAAAATCCTCTTTATTAAGAAAAGGAAAACCCAATGAATGAGAAGAATGGGTCAAAAATATAATACTTCCCTCATTATAGAATAAGACCAAGAAATAAATTAAACATCAATAATTATAGTCCGATGTATTACAATCATCATTATCACTATACCAATCAGATTTAGAACTCATGGAGAAGAATGAATTAATATACATTTACCTCCATTTAGAAATAAAGGTTGATCTAGTTCTCATAGTGAGCCTAAGAAGTGAATATTCCTTTCACGGCCTAGTAATCTTTTTGGAACAAAAATGAATCTATCATCATCCTTAATTTTGGATATTTCATATCTAGAGGTAGTTGACCAACCCCGATCCAGTACCTCTATTTTCTTTTCATTATCCTAGATATAATTCCAATTTGCATTGATTCTATAATGTTTCCAGGAATCCAGTATATTTTTTAGAAAAAAAGTACCTCATGATTGTTCTATATGTACTAACCTTTCCCAACCTGATGTGGGTCCAAGGTAGGACTGAAATACATAGAAATAGGATGTGAAATAGAAAAGTACCATGCTCGTGACCAATTCTAAACCCTCTCCTATGAAACATCAATAGGGTCTACCAGTATAACAGATGTCCCAAGATGAGAATCATCAACATTAGGTGAAATAAATTTTTAAATAACCAATATAACTCGATGAGAGACCTCAACCCCAACACAATGACCAAAAATAAATTTAAAAAATACTTACTGTATAACTAGAGACAAACCAAATATTATAATCCCCCCTGGAATAAGCTTCCTCAGTTTGAGAAATTATTCCTCAAAGCTCCAAATATTTTATCTATTTGTCATTGTTAGAGATAATAGTAATGCTACTATCTCTTACTCAACCAGTTCCCATAGTATTGATCGGAACATAAAATCTAGATTCAACCAAACATGGAGAAATAGAACCCCGAAAAACATTTTGTGAGTTATCTACAACCCCAAAAGTAGATATGTCAGCCATGTAAACCACTAAAAAATATCTTTATATGAATTTTTTTATTGATTTAGTCCCACTACCGTAAGAGAGTTTAACCACATATGATGTCCCCAAAACTACATTAGGTTGAGCACCTATAGTTTTTCCACTATCCAACATCTAACCACCATATATAACCAAATTAGGATTAATTTTCCTCTTCAAAAATTCCTTATCCAAATTCCCTTTTATGGAATAACACCATTTAGTAGATTCCATCGATCATTTTCCTCTTAATGTCCAATAGAATTTAAATACACAAAAAAGTGTAAATCTTATTATATAAAATAATTAAATGAATATCATAATTATCTATTGGAAGGATAACTTTATCTATAAGAGTTTAAATTAAGTCGTTTCTACCGTAATCCTTGCAAAATGAATCAACTAATCCAATTTAGTTTCATTATAATCTATATGGGCACCCCAAAATTAGTAGTAATTTCATAGAGGATATTTGGGTTACAAAAAAACTAATTCAAACCTTAAATATTTATTCAAACTTGGGAAAAACTATATCTTATAGAGTAGGAGTAAAATTCAATTGACCATTTGTGTATGAATAAAAATATAGGCATTACAAAATGACCCAAATATTAACTCCATCTTTATAGTATTTTCTGATAAAAAATTTAATATAATAATCAACCATGTAACTATTTTTCCATGAAAAAACGGCTTGGTACTTTGGGATATTACTTATTATTTCTTTTTCCAATATAAAAATGAAACAACATACTTTGAGATTTTAGGTCAGAGGTCATTACACAACCTGTGTACTCTATCTAGATGCCAAGATCATGTATTTTAAAGGAATTAATATATCTCTTGTATTGTTTGTGGATCTAGGTTTGTTTATTGGATGTACATCAAAGTTAGAGAGTCGGGAATCTATATAAGATACATGATCGTTATGAATGATATACATCATCTATTGGTAGTTGGGGACCTGAGTTGTGCACTGGACAAACACAACATATAGATATATAAGATAGAAGAGATAATACATGTCAACTATCAAATGAAAAAAATCATGTATAAAATCAAAGTGTTGTCATTATATTTATATAGAATAAACAGTGTGTGTTATTAATTTATAATCTTATACAATATATCTTCCACCAAATTTATTATCTGATCAGTAATATTGTTAATATATAGAGGATTGATGAGATGTGTGTGTTAGGGATACATTTATGTAATAGGAAGAAAATTAAAGAGACTAGTAGAACTAAAACTCCATGTATCCTTTATTTATTCATGGTTTTCTCAATAAGATTCATAAGGGTTAGAAAAGAAATAAATCTATACAAAAATAAAATTGTTTAGTGTCACCCAGGAGGCCACATGAATAGTATCCCATAACCCACACCTCATGTATTGGTTGATTTGTTTTACTATTATTATTATTATTACTTATACTACTACTTATACTAATACTAATACCATGGAAGATTATTATTGAGGGATATATCATTAATGATAATGTATATTTTGGAACCAGTGTTGTGATAGGCTTTTGAAGAGATGTTGATCACAATTTTCTAATTGAGGGGTGTCTAACTGCTTCACAAACTATTGATGTGCCTTTAATAAAAATGAATGATGGTTCGTTGTATTATCATGGTGGACCTATATATTCAAAATGATTGAATCAAAGGATCTTTACATCTTTGAAAACAAATAATTTCATATTGGATCATAAGAAAGGGAATGTATATTCACATCATTTAAAATCAAGAAGAGGTCATGTATCACATCATGGATTATCAATATCCTGTTTTTGAGATTGGTTTTGTCAATGGGAGGAAATCTACTTATGGTTGGAGAGTTTATTAATCATATTTCATCTATTTAGGATTTTAGGGATTGAAATTGTATTCTAATGAGTCAAAGGAACATTTATATTTCAATTCCTTCTAAAAATATTAGTCGAATGTCCTAGGTATATGGATTAATTTCCTTAAGTCCAAATATGATTTTATTTCAGGAGTGTGATCATAGAATTAAACTATTTACTCATAAAACTCTAATGATCAGGTATGTACTAGGATCAAGGAACATATCTATGTCTTATGGAATCAAAATAGATTTTTTTAAAATTACATTAATGTTAGGGATTCATATTAAGTTAAATGGAGAATCTAAGCATGATAAATTTGGATATTATACCTAAATACTAGTAGAAATGGACCTCAATTAAGTTCTAATTGATAATTTTATTCTATATACTTTAGTTGGAAAATTAAAATTTTGATAATGAATATATATGTTTTCCACCCATCACATTGAATATAATATTATTGGTCACATCAATGAAAAATATTTCAAGTCTTTTGTATTTTCATATTTCTCTTAGAGATGGCATGAAATGAGGTATATTAATTGTGTGTTAAGTAATAACTAATGGAGAAAGAAGGGGTATGATTCGGGGAATTTTGTTGGTGATCATGGGTAGGTGACTTGATTGTGGACTAATTGAAATCATTATGTTGCTGAAAATAATGCACAACCTGAGACTGGGAATATGGATCTTGGAGAGACTTAATTGATTAGGGTTGTGAAGTAACATGAATAGGTATATTAGTCAAAGGGTATGAAAATGGGTAGCATGGGGATTATAATGGGCATGTTCACAAAAAACAACTATTTGTTGAATATCATACTGAAGAAAATTTCTTGGGGACTTTATAAATTAGGGAAAAGGGTTTATCAAGGTTTGTAATCTTGTTTAGGATTTATCTACGAAAGCATCACAAGATCTATTTATTATGCGGATTGAATATCAAATGAAACATAACATAAAAAATTGATTAAGATATATCCTTGATATTAGGGCCAAAAAATTATCAATATAATCTCTATCATTCTGGATCTATTTTGCTAGAATATGAAGCATATGATAAATGTCTATTTTTATACAATAACTGACTGGAGATTGGTTCACATAAGAATATTCAATTTTCATTATGTTCTTCCATTATAATGGTCAATGGTGAAGAATTTAATTCTAGGATGGATATATTGGGATCACAAGGTCATGTTAGTGTTTAAAATTGAAAAATTCAAGTTGAGATTAATACAATTAAACTACTCTATGATATTAAGGGTAGTTGGGATGATATGGTGGATATTTATTATCCAAAATATAAAACATATAAGTATGAACAATCCAAATAGAATAAAAACATATTTGACAAGTAGGTATTTCAAACATCTCCCTAGTGGAAATCAACGTATAAAAAATACTACTCATTACTACAACTAACTATGGTTAATGTACCCAGGGAAATTCTTGAAATAATTCTATTTTCAATAATGATTCAAATTGTAGTAATGGTTAGATAAATTATAATTTATGATGATTATTTTTAGATTTTTCTATCATTTTGGGTTTTTAATAAAATGAGGAAATTTATGTTGTTTTTACCCCATTCTTTCTAATTATAATTTCGTTCCATTAAAAATTAGGAAAACATCTTGACTTATTTCCTTACCTACTTAATTTATTATTTAAAAAATATATTTATATTTTTAGTATATATATATATATACATTTTCAAAACTTATAAAAACATTGTGAATTACTTTTAAGAGACAATTATGTAGAATTAGGCAGGGTAAGAGGAATCAAACATTTTTTATAACTCGGGTAGAGACCCTTCTAGTTGATCTAACTCCACCATCTGTTTCTATAAATAAAGATTATAATATTAAATATTTATAAAAATATAAAATATCACGTTAATTATAAATAGAATAATATAAAAGAACCCTTCATAGACAATTGTGTTGGAGGGATTCAAATCTATGGACTCTCATGTATCCTCAAGTGATCAAACCATTCGATATAGGCTTCATTACTATTTATTAACATAGTTTATATTAATCTATATTAAACTTTTTATTATATTTATAAAAATATAATATATAAGAGACACTATATATATTACACATAATGATATAAAATATAATATAATTAAACACACTCAAGAATATACTTATAGATATATAACTACATGTCATCTTCAATATTACATAATGAATACCTCTATAAATAAATGTAAATTCTGTTATTTGATTATTATATGGGGAAGGGAAGGTGATATAGGGTCACATGATGTTTTGTTCATAAACACAAATTCTGCAGTTATTTAAGTGCAAAATATAATAGAGGATAGGAAAATATTTTTAGCCTCATGTGAATGGCATATGTTTATGGTTTTTGGATCCACTTGGTAAATAGGAACATACCTATATCCTAAAGAAGGATATATATTCTTCTTGAAGTACTACCAGATTATTTTTCTTCCCTCTACCCTCAATGAAAAAAAAATCATTATCTCTAAGTGGGAGATAAGGCATCTTGTAGTAGCCCCACTCAATGTATAAGGTGTAACTGGGGTTGAAACATGTATTCACAAAGTTCCTCTTTTCTTCATCCTCTTTGTTAAACTTTATCCTCAATAAAAAATACATTAAATTTGTCAAAAAATATTCTAAACAAAGAAAAATATAAACTGAATTTTCATAATTGAATGATTATTCAGTTTACCATTCACATAACATGATAGGATTCAATTTTCATTATTAGATAATAACAAATCGTTTTCTAGACAATATAATTCAATTTTTTTTGATATTCATCATTTAATTACTCAACTAAAATATGAATAAGAAATATAATTTCACCACGATCTATAAATTCCATGTAATTTATTATATCTGAAATCCTTTCTACCAATGTTCAATTTATTTCCAAAAAATCATATTAATCCAACTAGATTTCAGAGAAAGATTCTATCATTGATAATAATTTCACATTAAAATTTAACTCAAGGGAAGAATCAATTATAAAAAATAGTTCACTATAAAATGTATACCAAAAATCCTCAAATTGAATGTCTCTATCCATATATGGGTGGTACTAAACTAGATATGATTATGGAATCACTTGATCAAACTCTTATAAATCCTCTACAAGAAGTGTATACCAACCTCTAGTTGAATATATATCCATTAGGATATGAGAATGAGGGACCCAAATTGAAAAAAATAAAATAGATCATTATAAAGAGAAATAGAAAGCTTTAATTAACTAACCTTCACTCAAGACTCATGGTACATCATGTCACTCCTTGAGAATAGTGCAAAAACATTACATCTATAATCTAAAGACATGAAAATTTTCTTCCCTATAATCATTAGAGTAATGGAGTATCAATATAGATTTAAAAGGAAGAAATGATGTAGTTTTGAGATAGAGATGCATCAACATATTATTAAGGAAATAAATTCAGGGTTAAAATATTAAAAATTTTATGAAAAAAAATAAACAAAAACAAAAACAAAACGAGTAAAATAAAAATAATAAAAATGAAAAATATAGGGTTTAAATTTTGATTAATAGTATTCATAAGTTTTTTAAGTGTCTTAAAGTATTTATGAAGTTCATTTATCATTGAAATTTAATTTGTTTAATTTTTATTACTCTAAAAATAAACATTTTTTTCTTTAATGATTTATCCCATGTTAAAATGATTTATTATTTTTAAAACATGTTTTTATAAAAAAAATATAAAGACGGTAAAAAATTTATGTTAGAAAAAAATCCCTCATGGTATCATTGAAGCCTTTTGAGGTGATTGTGTTTTTTGATAAAGTGGGAGATTGGAATATAGTGCACCAGACATGTTTCAAAATAAGAGAATCCAAATTTGAAAAAGGAATGAATGTGGTTCGCAACTTAATAATTGGCACGCATGTCCTAAAATGGTGCGCAATTCATAAATTTGAGCACATGTATAGAAGTGTCACACAATTGATATATCAAGATCATCACATCAAAATATTACAATGGAAAGAAAGGGGTGTGCAAGTCATGAATTGGTGCACAAGTGAATAAGTGGCACTCAATTCATTAAGGGGTGCACAATATAACAATTGGCACACAATTTTAGAAGGGTCATTCAAGTAATACTTCAATTTCATCACACAAAATTATGTCAAAGGAAAGAAATTGGTGTGCAAGTTAACAAGGAGTGCACAAGTCATCCATGGGAACGTAAGACAAGAAGTGGTAGGAAAGTTACAAAGTGTCTCACACATCAAAAAGTGGCATGCAAGGGGAGTTGGGAAACTCACGTGCAGTGTCTCCAAAATGCCTATAAATAGATGGCTACCCACATCATTTTAAAGAAGCTCACCACTTAGTGAAAATATGAGCTCTAATCATGCAAGTGGGAGTGGTATGGAATCTCTAAGTGGCACGCAAGTAGTGAGTTGTGAATGTAGTGGCATGAAAGTAGTGTGGTGTGCAAGTAGTGTGGTGAACCATTATTTTGGAACTCAAGAATTTTGGCACGCATGTAGTGTGGTGCACAAGTAGTGGTGTGAAAGTATATAATAGTCCCATAAGATGGTTTTCCTACAACAAAGGTAGAGAGTGATGAGCATTCAATTTGTGACTGGTTTTAAGAGGGATAATGAGTATTCTATGAAATTTTTAAATAGTAATGCACTTTTAGTGGATTTGATATATCGGAACAATGGTTGTGTATTCTCCTTGGATGTAGCCCAGTGAGGGTAAACCAAGTAAAATTGTTGTGCCTTGTTCTTGCTTTCTGATTTGTTCACACTCTATAACGGGAAGGAGAGAGAATAGAGTTTTTTCTAACAATGAAACAAGATCAATAGGGGAAGTTGTTTTAATCTATTATACCTTGATTCACCATCCTCTCTGGGTATCTAACCTTGTGGAACTAATAATTGGCATCACATGGAACATTTAGTATCTGTGTTTCTATTTCAGTGAAGGTCTCCTATCATAATGGTATTCTGATATGCGATGAAAAAACATTCAGTTATAGAAGAATTGAATGAAACACTACTTCTGATCATTGGGAATGGATGTGTTTACAACATAGATGGATGATATCTCAGAAGAAATCAATATGGGTGCATTGTCAGAGGCTGAAAGAAGGGAACTGGATGCTGATTCTATGGGAATCAATGCCTTAGGTGAGCACTATGCAATGTTATCTATATGAAGGGGATGTCATGAAAAACATCACATGATATGTGGGAAAATCTATTGAGTATATATTAAGGAGATACAATGGTCAGTGAGGCAAATCTATGAGTTCTGTGGAATAAGTATGAATATTTGAGAATAAACACAAATGATACTATTTAGGCATTCTTTTATGGGGTAAATATCATTTTGGAAGACAAGAAAAGTCTTGGAGAATTTATTAATGACATAAAAATTGTGAAGCCTATTCTATGGAAACTTACACCTCAGTTTAATCTGAAAGATTCACTTTTGGATGATAATGACCCGAAAGAGATGACATTGGACAACCCGCACAACACCCTTGTTGCATATTAAATTACAAATGATGATAATGATGCTATGGGAAAGGGTAAATCTAAATAGGTGTCATTCAAGGTCATGAAGAAGCTCACCATTCATGATTTTTAGGAAGATGAATAGATAGATGAGGTGATGTCAGTGCTTTCCACAAACCTATAGTTAGAAAAGGAATATTCAAACGAAAAGATCCACTAAAAGTTTTTCGATGTGGAAAGATTTGACATATTGCAGAAAGGTGTCCCAAGATATTCCAAGAAGATGATAAGGATGAAGTTGAATTTACCAAGAAGATTCATTCAGCCTATTTGAAAGACAAGAAACAATTCAAGGGAAATTTCATTTAGAAAATGAATATTCTTTCACAAGAATATGACAGTTCATATGAGTCTGAGGTTGAGGTGGTTGAACAGATAGAGAGCTGAAAAGAACATGGAGAAAATGCTATGGTGGCAATTGCCATTAGGTCTCAAAAAAACGATGAAACTGACACTAATGAATAAGAATAAGAAGATAAAGGAAGTGATGATGTTGAAGATGAATTAGAAGTAGATCTTGAGGAGATATAGTTTTGGAGAGAAAAAATGAAGAAATCCAATAAAGTTGTACATGATTCCAATATCTATATGCAATAATATAAATAATATAAGTATTAGAGGGTAAAATAAATTGATAAATGTAAGTCCTCTAGGACAAAGATCCTAGAAGACATTGTTGAACATTAAATCAAGGATGAAGAACCGAAAAGGGAGATCGATGGCTTGAATAGCACTGTAAAAGATGAAATCAAGCGTATCAAAGAACATGAAGAATAAGCTGTTGTTATTTGAAGAAAATTAAAGGGTAAATAAAAACTCTTTACTCTTAGTATGATACCAACAATGTAAATATTTCATAAGACTGAAAAGTTGGAAGTAAAACATAAGTGCCAAGAATAAAAGAATCAATAATTGTGTTTAGATTGTAAGGCTGATGTGGGGCATGAATGAAAATAGAAAACTATGAAAGTTGAAGTCATACAATAAGTACTCACTTCAAAATAGAAGATTTATTTGGGTAAGAACCAAAATTATAAGATTCAGAGACCCCAAGGGGAAATTAAAAGTCCATAAGTGACACACTACAATCCACCCAACATCAGGTTTTATTATTGTTGATAGATGGTACATTCACAAAATGTATATTTCATATCCAATGGATACTGAAGGGAACATGATCAACAGTGGAATCCAAATAGAGAAAAAAAATAAAGAATATATTTTAAGGGACATTGTTTTTTGTGTGGAGTATTTGGGAACATGGCTATATACATAAACCTGTGTTGTGGAGGAATTTTCTCTAACAGATCTCGAGCGGTCAAAAGAAGCAAGTCATAGAATCGACAAATGAGATGATAACACAAAATAGATTAGTAGCTCTCTATGATAAATATGGGCCATCATACTCTGAGGAAGATCATGATTTCCAATCCATTCCATTTATGAATTCAAATAAATGGATCAAGAAGAAAAGTGTTGAGAAGGAAATGGTTAAAGAAATTACCCTTAAATCATCATACCATTATGGTCTATGTATCCCTGATAGTGGTTGTAGATCCCACATGATAGGTAATAAGGATCTTATTATAGGTATAAAATATAACAAATAATGAGTCTTCATGTTTGGAAATGATCAGGGCCTAAAAATTATTGTTTCAGGAAAGGACATGTTTGGGTGAAAATAAATAAGATGTTCTAATGTCTTAGTAGTATAAGGTCTCAGTCACAATTTACATTGCGTCAGTCAACAGTATGGCTCAGATCATTCTATAAGTATTACTAGAAATATTTGTATCATGAAAGGAAGAGTTTTTGTAGTGATTTTATAGGGAAAAATGGAAAAGGTAAATATTTATCTTGTAAGTGGTGATGAAGTTGTGTGATTTTTATCTAGAGAGGTGGAAAATAAGTTATGGAATAAATTATTGGTCATCTATTCCATCCTTCCCTTGAATATCTGGTAAATTTGATACAGATGGAGATCTCCCTAAGGTATCACATGATCATACCCATAAATGTGGTGTTTTTCAATAGAGTAAGATCATCAGAATGACGTACAAAACAACAGAAAAGAAGTCAACATAAGTGATCGAATTGTTGTATGTTGATGTTTGTGTACCTATCTCACCAAGATCCATTGATGGAAAGAGATATTACGTTTTTTTCATTAATTATTATATAATAATGGAATGTGTATTTTTCATTTACTATATGTTCAATATGTTCAAGGGCTAAAATAGCATCAGAGGGAATCTGAAAGGATGCTTGAGAATAAAATTATGAAGTATCATACTTACAATGGTACAAAATTCACAGACTATCAAGTGGTAGAAAATCATGAGAAACATGGGATAAGGCCTCAAGTTTCTTCAGGAAGAACTCCCTAAAATAATGGAGTGGTTAAAAGGGTAAATTTTATCATCAACAACATGGCCAGAACGATGCTTATAGAAAAAGACCTACCATAGAAATTTAGTATGGAAGCTGTGTTGAAATCAGTATAAATTTCTAACATAGATCTACTGTGTCTAAATGAAATAATGACTCTATATGAGATATGTTACGAGAATAATCTAACAGTCAAATACTTTCAAATATTTGGAAGTAGGTGATTCATTTTAAATAGTGAAAAACATAAGAAATTTGAGTCTTGTTTAGATGAGGTGATATTCCTTAGATACTCAGGGAAACGTAAAGCTTACAAATGCTTTAACAAGTGGCTGGTAAAAGTTTTTGAAAGAAATGATGTCACTATTGTGGAAAATGAATAGAATACTCAACTGCACAGTGAACCGTTTCTTGATGAAATTTATGAAGAGGAAAGTAACACATGGGGCGTAAAATTAGAAGACACTAACTCATAAGATGATACTGATGATGAAAAAGAAGAATTAATGTCTATATCTACAAAGAAGACAAATATTCAATCTAATATGGATATGTAGAATATCATTGGTGATCAGAAAATACCAGTTCAGACAAGAAGAATTAGGTAAATACAACAGACATCTCTTTTAACTCATGTTAAACCTAAATGTTTTTCTATCGTAGCTAAGGATGAAAGCTGGGATCAGGTGATTAATGAAGAACTAGACCAGATTGAGGATAATCGGACTTAGGGGGTTATTTCGAGGTTGGGTTATAAGAATGTCATCGGGAAAAAATGGGACTTTCACAAAACAATGAATGAAGATGGTGATTTGATCCAAAACAAATCTTGTCTCGTGTTAAAAAGATACTCCTAGATAGAGGGTATTGATTTTGATGAGAAATTTTCACTTGTGGAAAGGCTCTAAACAATCAGATTATTCATCTCCATTATAGTGCAGTGAAATTTATAATTGTTCTATATGGATTTCAGGTCAGAATTTTTTAAAGGGATTCTAGAAGAAGTGTATATTGAGCATCAATATGGTTTTCTCAACCATGAAGATGAGAAGATAGTTTTTCGGCCGAAGAATGCTTTGTATGGGTAGAAGAAATCACTAAGAGCCTACTATTCAAGGAGAGTTCAATTTTTGATGAAACTTGGTTTCCATCCTGGTGGAGTTGATTACAATTTATATGTCAAAAATGATAGTAATAAAAGGATGTTGGTGTTTTTATTTGTTGATGATATAATCTTTCTAGGATCAGATGAAGCACAGTGCATATAGTTTTATGAATTCATGGAACATGAGTTTGAAATGTCTATGATTGGTGAGCTGGCGTTTCTAATTGGTTCACAGGTAACAAAATGAATTATTGGAACATTCATCTCTCATCCAAATGCTCCAAAGAGGTTATGCGGAGAATTGGGATAGATAATTCCTAGTAAATGAAGACTCTGGTTTCTACCTAGATTAAACTGTCAAAAGATGATGAATGAAAGGTGGTTAATATCAAGGAATAGAGGAATATTATTGGAAGTTTACTATATTTGACCGTGATAAGGCCTAACATTGTATTCGTGAAAGGTGTTGTTTTGGGATCTCTCAAGTGATATTCTGTTTTAGGTTATTTAGGAGCAACAGAGTGGCTGACCAAGGTCACCTCTCGAAGGAGGAGGTAATTTAAGACAACAAATTAAAGGTATTTTGAAAATAAAATAAAATAAAACATACAAAATAGAATTACGGGTTTTTTTTTAATGTTTATATAAATATATGATGTTTTCTAGAAGAATATTTCTTTTTTTTTATTTTTGAAATGAATTTCGATTAAAACGACACAACAAGAAAATGTTCTTTGTGAAATATTTTAAAAGTCTTAATCAATATAACTCTACCAATTCGCTCAATTATTTATCATTATAATTTAATTTTACTTCCACTTAATTATAATCCCATAATTGTTTAACCCTCTAACCCTATGGGAGTTAACTTAACCACAAAGATGAAATTACTTAAACCCTAGGCTAGCTTCGGAACATGCAATCGTAGCACCCTGCTTGGATTGATGTTCTTAGGTTAATGTATGGTCAGTGGTTAATTAGAGAAAATTTCCACTGAATAAATGAGGATTAATTAGGATTAGGGATTATATCTGAGCTCTTTAAATTTATCCTCTTAGTCTTGTATTACTGATTAAGATCATACTCTCAGAATTTACACAAATCTGGACTTTATGTGTTTTTGTGTCAATTGTTCAATTTCTTTCTTAGTTTATTTTAAATTGGAAACCAGATTAATATATCATATTGTGTGAATTATAGTACCTCAATGATTCAAAAAAAATTACTGAAAAAACTATTAGGTAGATTGATATCTAAGAAAAATTCTATTCCTTGGGTGGCGTAGTCATCATAGAAACAGATTGCATTTGCAATGATTTAGAAAGGGTATAACCCAATATCATTTCTACTATTGAATTCAAGACCAAATATGAAGCTTAATGTGGAATATATGTGAAATAAATAGAGGAAAATATAACAAATTAAATAACTAAGGATTTTATTACACAAAAAAAGTATTACAACTGGAAAAAGAAAAAGAAGGCTTCGTCGAAGAGATCATGGATTCAAGAGCTACCCTTGTTGAAATGCTTGAGGAATTGGATTATATCTACATCTTCACTTACCTAAAAATCCTTATTCACCTCCCTGTTCCTCCAAATGAGAAAAAAAATAATTATATAGTGGAGGAGAGGCTAGGTTATAAGTGATTTCAAGTGTGAATGAGTAAATTCATCCAAATATTTTAATCCAAATTTTACCCTTATTTTACCTCTAAAACACATGAGTTAACTGTCCTTTCAGAAGATGAAAATGTGAGGAATTTGTTCCCTGATCTCCTCTCAAAATTTGGTCAAAATCCAATATTTTATAAAGATGATATGGCCAAAATATAGAACTGATGTCCAAAATAGCGGCTCCAGCCCAACTTTGACTTCATGTCCCAATTAAACCCATCAAAGGAACGATTTAGCTCTAATGTACAAAAGGAAAATTGTATCCCATATAGTTAGTAATATATTTATCTAATTTGAAGTTCAAATAATACATATCATTATATTTCTGTCTGAAATGATACAGTTAATTTTAAAGGGTAAAAGTTGAAGTTTTATCAAATTTTCAAATGAATGATCTAATATAAAATATTTTCTAAATAAACATATTTAACACAATATAAGAAAATTTGTTCATTTAGTATCAATAAAATTTTCAATAATATTGTGTTTTATTCACTCCCCCACACTTACCATTTTTCACTCCTGGAAAAAACCTTGTATCCTATATTCGAAAAAATTATTAAAAGATATGAATATTCAAATTTCTCAAACCACAGTACTGATATAAGAAAATTCAGAATCCCATCAAGAGTCAATATCAATAAATTTTAAATTAATTATCCCATAAATTGTGTCAAAACAAAATATAGTGATATTAATAACACTAATCATAGAAAAATATGTCATGGGTCTACCATGCCACTAATTATCCCCATGTGTGTGCCAAACATTCCAATCTCATAAATACACCTTTTATTTAATATATTCAGGTCATGTAAAACGATTCTTCTTACCTGGTTTAATTCATCGAACAAGTTCTACATTCCTTTTGCAATCAAATTTCAAGACCCACTCAAATAAGTATTCCTAAAATTGAAACGTTAAGATCCTCACCTAGATACCACAATATGTTGTACATTTCATCAATCCCCTAATTTATTATAATTAAATTTGTTTTTTTAAGTTTCACTTGGAAAAAATATCACCCTCAACTCTCAACTAGTGTTTGATATTGTTACCATACTAATTGAAATAGTTATAATAAGATCAAAGGTTAGTGAAGAGTGTGTTTTTGACACATCCATGACACAACCCATATTTTTTTGAGGGCACACAATAGTCAAATAATAGGTACACATGCATTGGTCAATTAATTATAGTAATAAGAGAAACGCGTCTATGGATTAACCAATAATTTTTTACCTAACTTGACTATACATTAAATTGAGTAGAAAAAATCGCACAAGTCATGGTTGATTGAATGCTTGTGTGGAGAAATAAATGACACAATTTACCCGGAACAGATATCATAAATAATGTTGTCAAAATATAAAAGGTTTTATATTGACACAATCATTCATTTCATCAAAAACTTCAATTTTTATAAAAATCAACCCTTGATGATGAAATGTTACTCATTCTTATAATTCTACAAATGAATTTTGAAAAAAAATGCATTTTCTATATTTTCCACATGAGAATGTTATATGATATATTTGTTTTTTATTGATATTTTTTTCTAGTTTTTTCTGATTCTTTTATTCAAATGCTTAGTAGAAAATACACAAAAAAATACACAAATGAAAATCCTAAATATGTACCCCATAATTTTTCCCCTCCCACAAACTTAAAATATTGCATTTTCCTCAATGTGGACACCTGATATTATATGTTCACATGAAATGTATAATTTTAGATTGGAAAAAGAATAAAAAAGTGAATGTTTTAGGAACAACCTAATACGATGAAGTGAAGATGGGGTCGTGTAGTGTGAGGAAATCTAACGCATCAGTAGGATGTCCCTCAATGTATTTATTCAAATGTTTCCCATTTATTGTAAAGATCCTTCTAGTGTCCTCTTGTGCGGTCTCCCCTACACTATAAGGAAAAACATTAGATACAATATAAGGACCCAACCATATGGAATAGAACTTACCATACATCAAATTTAGTCGTGAACTATAGAGTATGACTTTCTCCCCAACATGAAACTCCCTTTGTTGGATAATTCTATCAGGAGATATTTTTTATCTTTCCTTTTAGAGCCTCAAGTTCTCATTTTAAGACAATTGAATATCCTCATGCTCTTGAATTTGCAGCTTCCTTTGGATTCCATCTTGGTCCAAATCCATGTTGCATTTCCTTATAACCCGATAAGCCTGATTCTCAACATCCACTTGGAGATGAAATTCTTTCCAAAAAACAATCTGAAATGGGGATATACCAATGGGTGTATTGTATTATTTCATATAAGACCATATCAAAAAATCCAAGAACATTATCCAATACTTCTTATTCGCCACCATGGTTTTATCCAAAATTTGATTCAACTCAAGATTTGAAACCTCATCCTGGCGATTTTCTTGGGGGTGGTATGATGTTAATGTTTTGTGTGTCACCCCATACTTCTGAAGGAGGGAAGCCAATTTCTGATTGCATAAGTGTAAACCTTGGTCACTGATGATGGCCTTTGGTAGTCAAAACCTACACAAAATATGTTTCATGACAATGTCCATTACAACATTAGAATCATCAGTCATAGGGGCCTAAGCCTCCATTGAAAATGGCCCATCAAATCGATGCCTCATACATCAACAATCACACATAATAGTATGGGTTTTTGGGGAATATCACGTCTCTAAGAAATGTTCCCAGTGTGTTGTCAACAAAAGCGTGACATAAAAAATAGATGAGCATCATGGAATAATCTAGGCCAATATAATCCATTTTAGAATACATTCCTAGTTATCCTTGGTTTCCAAAGTCTCCACCACAAGAAAATGTATGAAAAAATATATAATTGACTCAAATTCATGATCAAGAACATGCCTCATAATAACTTGGTCACTATAAATTCGCCAGAGGTATGGATCATCCCAAACATAATATCTTGACTCACTCTTTCACTTTTTGACTTGATGTTTCTTTAAATTTTTAGGGATTTCAGAGGCAACATGGTAGTCAACTAAATATTCATACCACGGATGTGTACCAACGATGGAATAAATATTCTCATTAGGTAATGTGTCTCGAAGTTGTACCTTGTCCAAGGTTTGATCCTCTAGTTTGTGAGTACGCCTACTCATGTGGTATTCCAATTGATTTTTTGACCCCTTCTTATCCTTTATCATAATGTGAAATTCATGAATAAAAATCATTCATTGGACTAGTCTAGGCTTTTCATCTAGCATCATTAAGTGGTACCTCATAGTAGCATGATCAGAAAGAACAACTACTTTAGAGCCCAATAAATAATAACAAAATTTATTGAAAGAAAATATAATTACAGGAAAATCATTTTTTGTGGTTATGTAGTTTTATTGGGCTGAATCCAGTGTCCTCGATGCATATAAAATTACATGTGAACATTCCTCTACCCTCTATTATAATACAGATATAGCTATGAAGTTAGAGGCATCACACGTAATCTCAAAAGGAATATCCCACCGTGGGGGTTTTATGATTAGTGGAGTGGTCAGACACTTCTTTAGCTCATCAAAGGATGTCATGCAAGAATCATCCATAAGAAATTCAGAATCCATTTTTTAATGGTCCAAACCTCCTTGGTCCCTTACTTTGCAGAAAGATTTTGATAGAGGTGTTCTAGGAGGTCAAGGTGACCTATTCCCAACACTTTTCTAAATTTCTATTTCACAAATAGTGTTTTTAGAACAGTATGCTCTTTCCAAGAGCAGCCTTCCAATAGCAGCCTTCCAAAAATAGCCTTTTTTTCCTTTTCCAAATTTATAGTCCATGAATATTGTTTCATGAATAGTAGGATATTTCCATCACCATCCTTCGAAAAGAAGCCTTCCAACAAAAACATTTTTTTATTTTTCCAAATTTATAATTCATGAACAATGTTTCTAGAATATTAGGCTATTTCCAACAATAACCTTCCAACAGCAACCATCCAACATTAGTATTTTTTCTTTTACAAATTTCTAGTTCATGAACAGTGTTTCAAGAATGGTAGGCTATTTCAAACAACAGCCTTCCAATAGTACCCTTCCAATAATAGCCTTTTTCCTTTTCCTAATATCTTTTTCATGAATAGTGTTTCCAACTCCCTATAGTTTTTCCACTTTGACGATTCCTCTAAAGTAAAATGATTTCAAAGATTTATTTTAAGGACTCTAAGGCCGATTCAAATACCATAACTCCTATATTAATTTTCCAAAGGCACGGGATGCTTCTACTTTATCAAAATGTGTGGTTTAATGCGATCCTCTATCAATGGAAAATCCAGCATATCTTAAATTGTTGCTCCATTAAATATTTTAAAGGGATGAGATATCTTAATCACTTATTCTTCCTCCTTGTTCTCTGGTGAGAGACACTAAAACCCTTCTTTCTTCCCATAGGAGCGGTGTTTTCGAACTTTAATCCTTAGGTCATTTCCCCTTGAAGTTTCTTCATGCTACATGTGCACCCCCTTTTTAGTGAAACTACCAAGTGTCAATCCTTCATCTATATAAGGTGTGATCTACTTATTTTCTTGGGGTTTATTCAATAAATTTCCTCTTATTTCTTCTTTCCATGCTATGGAATGTGATCTCCATGCTTCTAATGGAGTTTTCTTAGATATCGGATGGTGTGGTCATGCCGCAATGTCCTAAGGTGGATACAATTGTCATATGGGAGGATATAATAATATGTTCTATGGCTCGTTCTCATATAACGAACTTCAAGAACCATTTGAGTTAGGGGATTCATCACATCGCTATTATTTTACGTGCAACTGTAGATTTACATTGTCTTAGACCACTAGATCACAATGGGTTTGACATAATAAACTTTTAAATCAGATAAATTAATTGATATTGATCATATGTTATTTCCTCTTGTTTTTCTAGGTCATAGGAGGAGGCCTTTAGATTTTGAGGTTGAGTACTATGTGTTCTTAATGGTTTACCCTCATCAGTGGAAGACAATGGTCAGTCGCGGGAGTAAGGTTTTTACAGGTTTTGTTGGTCCTTTCAAGGTTTTTGCCCATGTTGGAGTCACGGCATATAAAATATCACTTCCCCTATAGATGAGACAGATAAAATATGTTTTCCATGTATCACAGCTCCATCATTATCTTCATGACAACTCACACGTCATCAATTGGAGCGAGATCAATGTTAACGATGATTTGGCCTTCGAGGAGCAGCCGGTAGAGATCCAGGACCGCACATATAAGGTGTTTTATGGGCATTCTATTCCCTTGTTTCATGTCTAGTGGTGACACGGTGGTGTCTAGGAGTGTAATTGGGAACATGAGTCCCAAATTCATGTCCAATACCCAGAGATGTTTAAGTTTTTGTGATGAGTTTTTCTTTAATGATTTCGTTTCTATACCTTTGATGTGATGTTATACATGATTTTTTGGATATGGAATATTTTTTCTCTTGTTCTCTGGATGTGTGTGATGTGTACGAATGTGTGGCGAAGGGAGGACCTGACTCGTAATATGGATTAATTAATATGGATGTGATTAAACCCGTGTGGGTGAGTTAGTGTCACCCAATGTAGATAATATTCAAACTTGAATGAAGGAACTCCCAGACTCATGTGTCAGGATTGTGTGATCTTTGGGGTTGGTGTAGCTGTTTAAATTTGATAACTCTGGGGGGTAGAGTGTTATCGAATGTCATGGTTTTGTTCTAGCTTTTGAAATATTCTATGTGGTTTTCCACTGAGATGTATCTTACAGGTTGGTTTTTCAGAACACTCTTTTCTTCTGGGTTGGTTTTGAATTCTCGGGGAGAAGAATGTTTTGAGAGTTATCTAATGTATTTTCTCAGACATCTTTGGTCCATTAATTTAGTGAAATCCAATGTTAGAGGAGTTCTGGGAGGTCTAGGAGACTTATTCCCAACACTTTTCCAAATTTATAGTTCACGAACAGTGTTTCTAGAACAGTAGTATATCTCCAATAGCATCCTTCCAACAATAGACATCCAACAACAACCTTTTTTCCTTTACTAAATTTTTAGTTCATGAAAAGTTTTTCTAGCCCCCTATAGTTTCACCCCTTTGACACTTCCATTGATGTAAAGTGAATTTAATGCCTTGTTTTAAGGACTCTAAGGCTGATTCAAAGGCCATAACACCTATATTAATTTTCCTAATTATTGGGATTCTTTTATATGGTCAAACTGTGTGGCTTAATGTGATCCACTTTTAATGGAAAATCCAGTGTATCTTAAACTGATACTCAATTAAATATTTTAAATGGATAAGATATCTTCCCCCATTGTACTTTCTCATTGTTCTCTGGTGTGAGATTCTCAAGAATTTATTTATTCCCATAGGAGCAGTGTGATCTAACCTTAATCCTTGGATCATCTCCCTTTGAAGTTTCTTCCTACTGCATGCACAACCCATTTTTTGTGCAAGTAGAAAGTGTCGATTCTTCATCAATAGAAGGTATGATCTACCATTGTTCTTTTGTTTTCTTCAATACTTCTCCTTCTGTTTACCCTTTCCATGCTATGGAATGTGATCATTATGCTTCTAATAGATTTTTCTTGGCTTTTGGATTGTGTGGTAATGTCGTGACATCCTCGGGTGGATAAAGTTGTCACGGGGGAGGAGATCGTAATCCGTTGTGTGGGTCGTTCTCAGATAAAGAATGTCAAGAACCATTTGTGGTAGGGTATCCATTGATTCTCTATTCATTTACGTGAAATTGTAGAGTTAGCTTGTTTTATACCAATGGATCACAATGGAATTGACATAATACAAATATGAATCAGATAAATAAATTAATATAGATCGTATGTTATTGCATATTGTTTTTCTAGATAGTGTGATACCTATGCTTTCTTTATTTATATTTTCATTCTTGATGGAAATTGGTAAATAATTTAAAGCTGAAAATTAATTGATAATTGTTTGGATAATAATAATGAGGCATGTAAATGAATCGGGTTGTTTTTTTTTGTTTTTTTTGTAATTTGGTGTTAATAAAATTGATATAGTAAAAATATTTAATCAATTTGTGATATCTATGACAGCTTTATGTTTAGGTTACCCATATTTGTATCCTATAAATTATAAATTGGTTAATTCTAGATGGATTGATGAAATGGATGTTTGATAAAAGGATAATGCATTGTAGGGTTCTGAGTTACACTCTTTCTTGTAAAGGCCAAGAGACTTATACATGGTGCAGTGAGAGATCATTGTGTTTGAAGGTTGGATTCCTTGTTTAATGACCAAGATCCCAATTGATATGATGTTTGTTTTCCTACTGCTTGTGTTGTGATATGTGGGGGTTGGGAGGCCTATTGGTTGTGGCAGCAAGTAATTCCTAGTGTGGTGTGATGCATCAGTTTATGCATGTGGGTGTCGGGGAGGACACCAGAGATGATAGAATGGGTAGGATGTAAATGTTTTGAGGATTTCTATTTCCTGTTGTTTTTTTATCTTCCTTACTTTCCCCACTTCTCAAGGCAGTCTCATTGCTTACCCTCCTTCCAAAAAGGGGTGAATATGTGTGGGGTACACCACGTGCTTTCTATGTTTAGATTACCTATGGGGGATGGGTCTACGCTATTGCCATACGAAGAAAACAATCGATGGGTTGTTAATATTCTCACCATGTTGATCCCCCTTGTGTTGAGTAGCTTAGAATGTTTTTATAGAATGCCTAGGAATTAGGGAAAGTAATAATGTTGCTAATAAATGATTGAATAAATGATGTTAAACCATGAGGTTAGAGCTTGCTGGGATGCAATGCTGAGGTTACAATTTAAAGGAATAGTGGACTTTGGGTGTGATGAAAATGAAATATAATGTGGTAATTGTTAATAGTTAATCAATGTTTAAATAATTAATAAACTTAAGGTGAAACTGTTAAAAATAGAATGAAGGAATGTACTCAATCTCATTAAAGGGTTGTGTGCTAATAGGATACCTCGTCTTAGAAGAGGAATCCTAGAGTTCGAGAGACATTAGTTGTAGTTGAGTTTAAGACTAGATTATGCACATAGTGTGGTTGTGAGCTATAGTATATTTTGTACTTTTTTTGGTTTCTATTCACTAATCCACCCCTTCAGTTAGGGAAATTGTCACCCCGAGGATTCGGAGCCATGGGAGGTGTTTTCCCCAACATTCTAGTGGGAGGATAGATGACTGACTACCCCCTTTGTCCATGCTCCCTTATCTTGGTAGTTACTTGTACTAGTAGGAACAATGGTTATTTTTCCCCATACATGTGTATAGAGGGATGTAATGGCTTGTGGTTATTCCCAAACACATATTTTGTATATATTGTCTAATGGACAACTATAGGTGTAATGTGTATAATATGTGATGTCATGAGAATCCTTAATCGGTGTGTGGGCTGTAATATCATGAGGTATAATAACCGATGTTTAATAGATGTTATGGGAAGTGTGGAAGCTCCCAGAAACTACCTAGTTACATGGATTATTTGGATGTGGTGGCTTTGTTCCATGAGGTACATGTTGTGGTGCTTCCCTCAGGTATCTGTGGGAAATCCCTTTTTTGGAGAGAGGTGGTTAAGATGTGTGATGTTGGGGGAAAGCAGCAAACCAGTGGGGAAGTAGTAGCGAGGTACCCTTGATATTCATTATTATATTATATATTCTTGTATGCGATACTTGGTGAGAGTATCCCTGGTGAGGCTTGGAACTTAGTATACCTTTTTAGGTAACAAGTTAGTTTTACTTATTGTTCACTGTGCTTTAGCACATTCTATTTACTATTTCCCAAGAGGATCTGAGGAGGATCCTACATAATATACTACTATACTGACAGTGTGTATATATAATCTTTTTTTAGGTCACTTGGAGCAGGTTTGAGATAAATCTCTTTTCTACTATCTTGGCATTGCAGGAGCTGTCTGGGGTAGGGGTTACTATTGGTTTTACATTTTTTGGTACTTACAGTTTTCCATTTAGTTTTAGTAGTTTTGTATGACATTACATATGTTTACATGGGATTTTATTTTATATTTCTATCTGAGTTGGAGTTGGTTGGTGTCTCTCTTGTCTCTCTATTTCACATGTGTTCTCTTAGAGGGTAATGCCTCCCATTTGTGTGTTTATTATACCCTCGGTGATAGTCGACATCCTAGGGCCTACTGGAGCAAAGACTTAGAGGTCATTATCCCTCTTCTCACATTTCCTACCTAATAGGGGTGCACCTTGTGGGTAGGGGGTCATGAAAGAGTTAATATAATCAAGATCCTTAAATGTTTGTGTGCTTATAGGTTACCTAGAATTAGAAGTGGTAGCCGAGAGTTCGATATATGTTAGATGTAGTTGAGTCTAAAACTAGTTTATGCCCATAGTGTGGTTGTGAGATATAATATATTCTATACTTTTTGGCTTTCTATATTCTACTCTACCCCATGAGTTAGGGAATCTAAAACTCAAAGGATTCTAAACCCTGGATGGGGGGTGTTTTCCCCAACATTCTGGTGGGATGATTGATGGCTGACTACCCCCCTTTGGCCCTACTCTGTTCACTTGGTAGTTACTTATGATAGTAGGAACAATGTTTATTTTCCACCATATATATTTGTATAGGGCTCTAATTCCTTCTGGTTCTACACACAAATATATTCTGGATATAGTTTCCTATGGACTACTATAGGTGTAACGTGTATAAGATGTAATGGCCTGATGATACTTACTAAGTGTGTGGTCTGTAATGGCTCAAGGAATAATTTATAATGTATGATACACATTATGGGAAGTGTGGGGGATCATGGAAACTAACGTTTTATATTTTTTACATGGACGTGGTGGTTTTGTCGCAAGAGGTGCATGTTGTGGTGCTTCGCCCAAGTGTCTACGGGTAAGCCTTTTTTTGGAGAGATATTCTTAGGACGTGCGACATTGGGGAAAAGAGAAAAACTAGTGGAGAAGTAGTAGCAGGGTACCCTTGATATTATTTATTAAATTATATAATATTGTATAAAATACTTGGTAAGAGTAGCCATGGAGATGCTGGTAACTTAGTATACCAGTTTAGGTGATGAGTTAGTTTCACTAGTTGTTTACCGTCCTTTAGAATTTTCTCTTTACTTTTTATGGAGAGGCTTCGGGGGGGATCCTAATAAGTATACTTTAATACTCACCCTATGTATATATAAACTAGTTTTCAGTTCACTTAGAGTTTGTTGTAGATCAAGCTGGTTTATACTACCTTGGGATTGTAGGAGTTGTTCGGGCTTTTGGTTGCTGCAGTTTTTACATTGTTTTGGTACTTGTAGTTTTTCCATTCAGTTGTAGTAATTTTGTATGAAATTATATATTTTTACTTGGGATTTTCTTATATATTTATATCTGAGTTGGAGTTGTTTGGTGTCTTTCTTTTCTTTATCTTTCCCATGTGTTCTCTTAGAGGGTAATTCCTCCCATTAGTGTGTTTACTATACCCTCGGTGCTAGTCACCAACCCGGGCCAACTAGAGGTGGCATTTGGGGGGTCATTATCTCTCTTCTCACATTGTTGGCCCAGTATGGGTACACCATGTGGGGAGGAGGCCATGACAAAGTGGTATCAAAGTTATGGTTTAGGGAAAGGATAGATTTTGGTGTTAGGAATAGGTGAGGTTTGATGGGTGGGTAGGGAAAAAGTTTCAGCCAGGTTTAGCAAGTGATGTAAACACTAGATAACAGATAAGACATTGGTGTTTAGGACCCCCTTTTATTTAATACATGGATCTTTAAGTTTATAGTGGATACTAAACATGGTGATGCGAGTTGTCGGATAGTGACCTAGGAAATTATCAGGCATCAATCTTCCTTATGCTTGTGTTTGAATGGGTAGACCTTGGGATAGGTTAAACTAAAATAAATAAAAGAAAAAAATTAATTAATTTCAAGTCTTTCATATTCTAGATATAGGATCTATAACTATTTTTTATTTTGAAGGCATGCCTACTGGTCGACGTCCTTGTCAGGTTCACACAGAATATATCCAGTAGTCTGTGCCAGAAGATCGTCATTGGGTAGAGGTCAACTATGACGACACATAGAGAAGGACACTCTGAGTGTTTCAGTGCCAGAGTCTGCAGAAGTATGAGGTCTCTATTTCAGATGTAGTCACAGAAGAAAGGTTGGAGGAGGTCGAGATAGGCTTCAGTTTGGTCTATGCTCAGAAGGAGCACTAGGTTTCCTTGGTTGTTACAATGCTACATAGAGTAATGATGTAATGGTGGCTCTTGTTCCTTGGGGATCACGATAATTCGACGATCTCGTGGGAGGATTCCCGAGACATTTTTTGAGTCGAGTATCTTTCTTCGACGACGAAGGAATTCAGCTACCAGAAGATTATTACCCTTTAACAGGGGATCTGCAGTGTGCTTGAGTTTGGAATATGGTTAGGGACCTTTTACGATATGCTTCAGACCTATTTCTAGATGAGGAGGACCAAGTGATGGATTTCAAGAGTCTTTTTTATCCAAAGATCCAGCACCAGGTCACCCCATTTATGCTGAATACATATCTTAAGGTACTGGCGAGGGCATAGGTCATCAAGAGGAAATTGGAAAAAACTAGATCTTCATGAGAGGGGACTCATCATGATTACTCATGAAGTAGAGCTACAGTATGGGGTTCCCGTATTTGAGGGAGTAAGAGTTTCTGTTTGGACAGGGGTAGGTCCCAGCCCTCAACATTGCGTTTCTCCTGTGGAAGTTGCTCTTAGGCCTATACCAAGGGATCATGTGCTTGTTTTTATTTTGTTGGTCTAGGTTATCAGTAGAGACACTGCTTTACCTTTCAGAGCAGTCATCGTGCACCAGGTGTTCTGCTCTAGGATCCTCCGTTGAGGTAGTTCTAGTTGAGTTAGCAACACGTAGTTGCCCCAGCTTTGGATCAGCATAGTGTAGATGGGGCTGGTAGAGGATAGCCCTATGACACTCCACGTCCTCATAGAGTATAGTGCAACTATGGTGGTGATCGTTTTCAGGTTTAGAGAGGCTATAAAAGAGGTCGTGGTCAAATTCATGCTTTAGCATTGCCAGCGCCAGACGAGCCAGATGTTGTTCGTGGAAACCTTTACTAGTTTTCTTCTTTGGTGTATTCCTTTTTTAATTTAGGAGTGACACACTCCTTCATATTACCTACAATTGTACATGCTTTGGGACTTGAGGAAGAGAGGCTTATAGTGCCCTTGGCATTGACTACACCAGTTAGAGGTCGAGCTTACTTGTTTGGAGTATGTAGAGACTATGAGATAGTGCTGGGGATGAACCGCTCTTAGGGGTATTTTCTATGTTTACAGATACAACCATATGATGTCATCCTCAGCATGGATTGGTTTTATTCGGTGTAGGATATTGTGGATTCCTTCAGGAGGAAAGTTGTGTTCTTTGATCTGGATGGTGAGCTATTGGTGTTTTTTGGCGAGTGACGCCCTCGGATGGGTCATAGGCGTGTTCATTCCTTATCATAATTTAAGGTTGAGATGATTTTGAGTTCATTAGAAGATCATCAGTTGGTGTTTCATAGGGTCATATAAGAGTACCTTAATGTATTTCCAGAAGAGGATATAACATTACCCCATCGACGAGAGATCGAGTTTGGGATTGAGTTACAACCAAGAGCATCTCCAAACTCTATATCCTTATAACGGTTGGCACCTTATGAGTTACGGGAGCTACGTATATAGATTGATGTTCTGATATAGTGCAGGTTTTTTTAGTTGAGTGTGTCATGATGTGGTGCACCAATTTTGTTCGTGAAGAAGGCTGACATCAGTTTACGGTTGTGTATCGATTATCGTCGCTTAAACAATGTGACTATAATGAATCACTATCCTCTTCCATGGATTTATTATTTATTTGATCAACTGAAGGGTGGAAGTTGGTTCTACAAGATCAACTAATGGTTAGGATATCATCAGATGAGTGTGAAGGATTAGGATATCCCAAATATTGCTTTCTGTTGTTGTCATGGGAATTACGAGTTCGTTGTAATGTTGTTCGATGTGATGAATGCTCCAGATGTGTTCATAAGATTGATGAATGCAGTATTCTGTGAGTTCCTAGATATGTTCTTGGTGGTCTTCATCGACAAACTCATTGTGTAAATCATGTCAGAGGAGGAGCATGTAGAGGATCTACATGCCATTTTAGGAGTTCTTCGTCAACATCATCTATTTGAGAAGTTGTCGAAGTGTGTATTTTGGGCTTGATAAGTCCATTTCTTGTGGCATGTTGTGTCCCATTAGGGGGTATATGTAGATCCATCAAAGATAGAATCAGTTGTGTCTTGGGAAGCACCCAAGATAGTGGCATAGGTGCGATGTTCCCTTTGTCTTGCAGGATACTACAGGAGGTTCGTAGTCAATTTATCTTGGGTCGCAACTCCTCTAATAGCATTGAACAAGAAAGATTAGGTGTTCATGTGGACTGATTAGTTTCAAGAAGCATTCTATTATCTAAAGAATAATTTAGTATGTCCTCTAGTTCATTATCTTCTAGTAGAGGGAGTTTAGTTTGATGTTAAATATGATGCTTCACATCTGGGTTTAGGCTATATTCTAATTAAGTAGAAATCAGTGGTTTTTTATGGGTCTTAGTAGTTGTATCCCCATGAACCTAACTATTCCACCCTTGAACTTTAGTTGGCAGCAGTGGTGTTTGCTCTGAAGTTGTAGAGACATTACCTAACTGGAGAGTTATTTGTGGTTTTCACTGATTATAAGAGTCAATGGTATGTTTTCTCCCAGCGTGACTTGAACTTATGGACGTATCAGTGGATGGAGATCTTACAGTAATACAACTTTGAAATATCATATACCCCTAGAAGGGGAATGTTGTACATAATGTGATGATTAGGAAGTCACGTAGTGATGCATTGCATGAATCTGGTGATTCATGGAGAGTTAAGGAATAACATTTAGCATTACATCTCGATATGGGACAATTTGGGGGAAGAGGTTGTCTTTTTCAAATGAGAGTGTAGTCATATCTAGTGCAGATGGTGGAAGAGTCCCTGTTGGGGGATCTAGAGGTGGAGGTCTGGAGAGACTGAGTTGTTTTTGGTGAGGCCCCTGATGGTTGGTCTAAGGATGAAAAATGCCAAGTGTTGATTAATGGATGGATATTTCTTCCTTTAGAAAAGCGCGAGATGGTTCTTAGAGAGTTACATAGTTCACCTTTATTAGTGCATCCGGGCATGACAAATATGTACCTAGCCTTGAAGTGTAGTGACTCGGGTTTTGGCCCTGTCAGACTTTGGAATGTTTCTACAAATGATTCCAGATCTAGGCGTGAAGATGGCAGGAGATTTTGAGGCCCGGTGTGCCCAGAATTAATTTTATAAAAATATTAAGTATATTTATACTATTCACGTGGTGGGGGTGTGTTATCTCCTAAACAGTAGCTCAAAAGAGGAATCTGAGGGCACAGTTGCATTCGGAGCGTGCCGTTTAACCTAGGCGGGGTATAACCTTTGCAGGCGCGGGCCTGCTATGAGAAAAGCCACCAGGGGCATTTTCAGAAATAAATGGAAAAGATTAATTATGAGCTTCAGCTCAAATAACTTTTGAAAGGAGTCTCATATCACAATTCTGAATGCTTCATTGTGTTCATAACATTGTGTTTACCCGAGGCGTGACATAATTTTAGTTGGCGTCGGGTGCCAGGTCGGAGGCATGTTAACAGGGAGATAGAATAAAGTTTCTATTAAAAAAAATCAATCATCATCCCCCTCCCTCACCCTGTATGAGTAAGAGGCGGAGATCCCCCCCCCCCTCCGTTCTTCATCAAATTGAGCCCCAAGTGCCCGTTTTCAGAACCGATCGTCAGCGGATCGAGCTTCAGGGCGTCGCGGGCGTCATTCTGCACCCGAAGCTTCGGCGATCCGCCAGAAGGTAGGAGTTTTGAGTTTTAAAATACCAAATCCTGATTTGGTTGTTTTTTCTCTATTTTAAGCATACAGATGCATAGATCTATTCCCGAGGTGTGCACAGATGCCTTCGGATGCACGTTTGGGCCCCCGGGGTTCCCCCGACGGCCCTTGAATCGTCCGCCGACGTGGCACCGGCGCGACGGCGGCTGGCGGAGGCGAGATGCATGAGATAATCATACCACCACCCCCTTCAGCGGTCCAGACACCAATTAGAAGTGACTCCTTGGCGGTCGTCTGCGCCGCGGCGGCGGTCGGGTCGGCCTAGACCAGCCGGACCGGCAGGTTCAGGCCGCTCCGGCCCTCTCCTGGTCTACGGGGGTTTTAAAACCCCCGTATTTTTCTCCCTGGAGATCTGAATCACGCGCCGTGTGCAGCGACGCGACCTTGGCGATGTGGAGAACCCTTTGGTATGGGTTCAAGAGTTTTATGTTTTGGGATCTTGGCCTGGTAGCTTTAAACGTCGAATAAAATAATAATATTTTATTATTATTCGACTTCGGGTCATTGTATCTTTTACCCAGAGTGTCCAATTGACGTGCCGGCAGTGGCATTTAGATCCAGATAGTACGGCGGACTTTTCTGGTTGATTTTCGGTTATTGGGACCAAGATTGGGGTGTGGGCCCCATGAGGCCCGGTTTGGGGCGTTTACAGAGAAACACAACTTTCTCACCAGGAGTCTGATTTTGGCGTATGAATAGACAATCCTGTGTGTTTTTTAGAGAGGATAACAGTGGAGTGATCCATTCGATGTGTTCTGAGATCGAGGCATGGGCCCCACCCGAGCTGGCTTGGGTGAATAATTCCTTTTTCACCGGTTATCCGTTTGGGACGAACAAGTAGTCGATCCCATGTGTTTTTTCGAGGAGATGACAGTGGTATGATTCGCTTGATGAGTTTCGGGATCGTTGTGTGGGCCCCTCGCGGGCTAGCTATGGTGAATAGTTACTTTTTCACCGGTTGTCTGTTTCGGCTGAGTAAACAACCTATCCTACATGTTTTTCTGCGTGGATCGTGATGGTGGCCTTGGTATATGCCTGGGAGGTGCGTAGTGTGGCGTTGTGGTGGGTTACTCGGGTTAGTGATGTTTAGACCAACAGTGGTTGAGGGTACTCCCTTGGTTCATTCCTAAGTGGGTTCACATGGCATCACAACCCTATTATAGGTTTGTGATCCTCTCGATGGGATGTTTAATCTGTTAGAGTTGTGGAATCCCTCCGGTGGGCCTAGAGCGGGATCCTCTAGCATAATTTACCTAGATCGGGTTCTTGGTATCGCTGTGATGGCTTATCCATGGGCGGTGACCCCCTATCTAGTAAGTTAGCCCCGTAGGGTTTGTGGCATCATCAGTAATATGATCCCCAACGCAGTGGGCCATGATCAGTAGGGTTGTGGCATCACTGGGTATACGATCCCCTACTCAACATGAGGATTATAGTAGGATTGTGGTATCGTTGGTTATATGATCCCCTACTTAGCGTGTGGTTTCTGTAGGGTTGCAACATCGTCAGTTAGATCCCCTACAGCACGAGATGTACCAGATAGGGTTTCGGTATCTTCGTGACCGTCGTGAAATGGGTGATGATACTCTATCTGAGTGATGTGTTTATGTGGAGTGCCAGATCAAGTTGTGGTATCCCCTATCAGATCCTGGGAGTGATCCCCTACCTATGTGATCTTCGAATACCAGATCGGGTTGTGGTATCCCCCAATAGACCCTGGAAGTGATCCCCTATCTGTTAGATCTTTGTATACTATTGTGGGTTTTTCTGTTCCCTAGAGGACCCTAGGAGTGATCCCCTATCCGAGGATTTCGTTGTTCATGTTGTTTTAGGGTGGTTTTCTCTTTGACGATATCCAGCCAGCGTGATCTCTTTGGTGAGAAACTATGGTGTTTTTGTGGGACCTGATGGAGTGTATCTTTTATATGAGTGTCATCTGGGATGACAGTGATCATGGAGTGTGCTATCCTGGTTTTGAACCGTTTCAGGTGATGAGATTGGTACCTCATGTGGCTTGGTGCATGAACTTAGTATATCTGGATGTTCAAGGTGTATGTATGGGAATACACCTGGTTTGAGCTAACTAGTTGTGTTTAGCTGAGGATGGTCACGATATGGAGTTTCTCTCTCGTCTAGGTTCCCTCTGGCTGGGATGAGAGACTGTTTCCTTTCATTTTCTCTCTTTGTTTTGGGTTTTTGGGGTGTCTACTGAGTATTTTTATACTCACCTCTGCACTGGCTTTTCCCGCACATGTTTGTGTCTTGTGCAGACCGTATGCCTTTCGATGGAGTTCTAGGAGGACCCAAAGCAGGAGGAGCTTAGTGAGCAGGTTTGAACGTGGTGTTTACTGGAGTTGTGCTGAGGAGCTTACCGGCAGGTGTTTTTGGCAGTGTTTTCCCTCCTTCTAAGCAGGTTGGACACTTCCGCAGTTTTCCTTTAGTGGGCCCTGTTTTGTCCTTTTGTACGACTGTTGCAATCTAGTTTGGGATAGATGTATGGATGAATTTTATTTTCAGTTTTATATATCTCTTCACTGTTTCATTAAGTTGTATGTGGGTGCGTGTGTACAGCTACCGTAGGCTAATGCCTCCCTTGTGTGTGATAGCCTACTCGGTGCTAGACGCCAGCCACTGGCCCATTGGAGGTGGGATTAGTGAGTCGCGGTTTGAACCCCATTGGATCGGGTCAAGACAGAGTGGTATCAGAGGAGGTTCCACCTTTGGGATCTCAGAGCATAGCTGGTATAGCTCTGATTTTGGTTTTGGTTGGATAGCGGTAGTGTTAGAATGTTTCAAGTTCGGCTTTCAGGCCAGGGACTCCAGTGTTGGTTTGGCGGCCGAAGTATCCATAAACCTGGACTCTGATAACATGCCTTTCGACTCGGGACATTTAGACACTAGTCGCAAGGACATAACAGTGCATGCATAAAATAGGACTGGGTTTTTGGGTTTCCCTTGTTCTTCTTGAGTCAGCTCTCCAGATATACTCTTTGACTATGGGGAATCTTGATTAAATTTCAGGATGCCACCACAATGATAGCCATCATGGGTTCTGCAGTGGGATTGTGGTGACGATCTTCCCCGTGTAGAGGATGTAGACCATGGAGCAGGTTCTGAGGTTGCACCTCCATTTGGGATGCCAATTGAGCCACCACCCGTCGAGCATCTGGTTGTGCTGGGAGTGCAGGATGAGGTTGTGCGCATGTTGAGTGCACTGCACAAGTTCCTGAGGCAATGACCTCTGAGGTTATGGGGTAATTCAGACCATTAGGTAGATGATGACTGGCTCGAAGCAGTCACCCGTGTTTTCTGCCTTGTGAGGACACCTCCAGATTAGATAGTGGTCCTAGCGGTGATCCTTCTAAGTGGTTCAGCCAAGAGATGGTGGAGATTGGTGACGCAGTCCCATGATGAGGAGATGCTCCCATGGGCAGAGTTTGAGCAGCTCTTCAGCGAAGAGTTCTATCCGGTGATGCTGAGGGAAGTGCAGATTCAAGAGCTTCTACATGTTTTGTAGGAGGACATGACTGTATTGGAGTACTCAACGAGGTTTACAGACCTGTGGCACTACTCCCTATATATGGTTCGAGACACATTCTTTAGGGATCAGAACTTCGAGAAGGGCCTACGCAGAGACATCCGAGAAGGTGTGGTTTCCTTGTGTCTGCCAACCAATGCTGGAGTGATGGAGTAGGCCCTAGTGGTGGATAGATTTCTGGCTGATGAGATCCCACATATTAGTATTGGGCACGCGAGCACTGAGACATCATCATTCGGATTGACATCTGGTAGCCAAAGACATACTCAGGGGTCTGGACGTGGCCAACATTTCAGGAGGTGGCCTTAGGGTGGAGGATCTGAGGCTCAGGGCTCACAGGGCTCGCAAGCCAGTTTTGGTCAGCCGTAGGAGAGGCGGTGTTACGCTTGCGATGGTCAGGGACATCTTGCTAGAGATTGTCTGACCCGTCGTGCTACTGAGAGGGATCCAATCAACAGACCTCCTTGGAAGAGGCAGTGTCTTGAGAAAGAAGGTCTGTAGGGAGGCAGACATGGAGATGGAGCTGGTGCAGTAGCAGGAGGTGGTAGGCGGTATCCATTTCCACCACCCCCACCCTCAGGTGGTCTACTCCAAGCTCAGGGAGCTGGGGGACGAGGGCGAGGTCAGCTACATGCACTAGAGGCTATTGACCCAGAGGCTCCACGGATGGATAGAGGTACACCTTGTGTTCTTTCTACTTTAATCAGTAGTTTGATAGACACTGTTTAGCAGTACACTTTCCTTTTTCTTTCTAGATTTAGTTTTTTTCAGGGTGTTTGTAAGACCATGTGTGGGTGTTGTTCGGCATGCTTAGAATTTGTGAGGACGAGGGATCCTTCCCCCACCGAGATGTGTTTTTGTGACCCGATCAAAACCGTGCGGGAAAGGCAGTGCTACCCAAAGAGGATAATGTTGAGGTGTGGTGGATGAGTCCCTCTGACTTTTGTGTTCGAGCAGGGGTGGTTGTTGGTGAACTCACTGGAATGGGAGACCTAGTTAAGAGTCCCATTTCTTTTCTTGTGATTATGGAATTTAAAGGACTAAAATTTCTAAGGTGGGGAGGATATTGGGACTTGGATTTTGGCCCTATCATACTTTGCAATATTCCTACGAATGATTCCATAGGTAAGGGTGAAGACGGCATCCGATATCGAGGCCCAATGTGCCCAGAATCAATTTTATAAAAATATTATGTATTTTTATTCTATGCATGTGGCGAGGGTGTGTTATCTCTTAAAATATGGCTCAGAATAAGAATATGATGGCACGGTTGTGTCTGGGGCATGCAGTTTACCCTAGGTGGGGTATAACCTTTGTGGGCGCGGGCCTCCTATGTGAAAAGATGCCAGGGGAATTTTCATAAATAAATGGAAAAGTTTAATTACGATAATCGGCTCGAATAAATCCTAAACAGAGTCTCAGACCACAATTATGAGTGTGTCGTTATGTTTAGAACATCGTTTTTACCCTAGGTGTTAGTCGGCGTCAGGTGCCGGGTCGGAGGCGTGTTGGTGGGGAGATAATATGATGTTTTTATATAAAAATATAAAAAATAAAAATCAATCATCATCCCCCTACCTCACTTTGTATGCATAGGAGGCGAAGACCCCCCCTCCCCCTCCCTCCTATGTCCTTCGTCAAATCGATCCTCGGGTGTCCATTTTTAGCGCCGATCGTCAGCGGATCAAGTTTCAGGACGTCGTGGGTGTCGTTCTGCACCCGAAGCTTTGACGATCCACCAACAGATAGGAATTATTAGTTCTAAAATCCTGGATCTCGATTTGGTTTTTTTCTCTATTTTGAGCCTACAGATGCGTAGATCCGTTCTTGGGGGGCACGAAGATGCCTTTAGAGGCGCGTTTGGGCCCCCGGGGTGCCCCTGGCTCCCTCAGAAGGTCCGCCGACGCGACACTGGCCCGGCGGCGGCCCACGATGGTGGGTTGCGATAGATAATCAGACTACCGGATCATGTGATGGTCCAACTGGTAATTAGAGGTGACCCCGCGGGGGCGGCCGCACGCGTGCGCGGTCCGTCGGCCGGCTCAGGCCGTTCCGGACCTCTCTTGGTATACGTGGTTTTAAAACACCTGTATTTTGCTCCATGGAGATCCGAATCGCACTCTGTCTATGGAGACATGACCTTACCGACGAGGAGAACCCTTCGTTGTGGGTTAGGGAGTTTTATGATTCGGTATTTTGGCCCGGGAGCTTGAAATGTCGAATAAAATAATAATATTTTATTATTATTCGACTTCGGGTCGTTGTATCTTCTACAAGGAGCATCCGATTGATGTGCTGTCAGTTGTGTTGATAACCTAATAGTATGACGGATGATTCTTGTTGGATTTTGGGTGTTGGGACTAAGATTGGGGTGTGGGCCCCACGAGTCCCGTTTTGGGGCGTTTACGGAGAAACACAACTTTCTCACTAGGAGTCCGATTTTGGCGGATGAATAGTCAATCCTGTGTGTTTTTCTGAGAGGATCACAATGGTGTGATCCATTTGATGTGTTCTGGGATAGAGGCATAGGCCCCAGCTGAGATGGCTTAGGTTAATAGTAATTGTTCACTGAGTGTCCGTTTGGGACGAACGGGTAGTCGATGCCGTTTGTTTTTTCGAGGGGATCACAGTGGTATGATCCGCTTGATGAGTTTCAGGATCATGGTTTGGCCCCCTCACAGGCTATCTATGGTGAATTGTGCCTTTTTCACCGGTTGTCTATTTCAGGCGAGTAAACAACATATCCAGTGCCTTTTTCCACGTGGATCGCGATGATGGGCTTGGTATCGGCCTTGGAGGTGCTCGGTGTGGCATTATGGCAGGTCGCTCAGGTTAGCGACGTTTGGACCAACAGTGGTTGAGGGTACTCCCTCTGTTCATTCCTACAAGGTTTTGCGCGACATCACAACACTATTACAGTTTTTTGATCCTCTCGACGGGATATTTAATCTGTTAGAGTTGTGGCATCCCTCTGGTGGGCCCAGAGCGGGATCCTCTAGCATTGTTTCCCTAGATCGTGTTCTTTGTATCACTGTGACTACTTATCCACAAGCAGCGCTCCCCTATCTAGCAGGTTAACCCTGTAGGGTTTGTAGCATCATCAGGAATATGACCCCCTATGCATTGGGCTGTTCTTAGTAGGGTTGTGGCATCATCGGGTATACGATCCCCTACTCAGCACGAGGACTATAATAGGGTTGTGATATCGTTTGTTATATGATCCCCTACTTAGCGCGTAGTTTCTGTAGTGTCGCAGCACCATCAGTTTGATCCCCTGTAGTGCAAGATGTATTAGATAGGGTTTTGGTATCGTCGTGACCATCGTGACATGGGTGACGATCCTCTATCTGAGTGACGTGTTTTTGTGGAGCACCAGATCGGGTTGTGGTATCCCAAAGCGGATCTTGGGAGAGATCCCCTATCTATGTCATCTTCAAATACCAGATCGGGTTGTGGTATCCCCCAGCAGACCCTTGGAGTGATCCCCTATCTATGAGCTCTTCGTATACCAGTGTGAGTTTTGGTAACCCCTAGAGGACCCTATGAGTGATCCCCCATCTGAGGAGTTTGTTGTTCACGCTCTTTCAGAGTGGCTTTATCATTAATGATATCTGATGAGTGTGATCTCTCAGGTGAGCATCTGAGATGTTTGTGTGGGACCCGATGGAGTGTATCTCTCCGATGAGTGTCATCTAGTATGGAAATGATCGTGGAGTTTGCTCTCCTGGTTTTGAATCTTTGCAGGTGACGAGGTGAGTACCTATTGTGGCTTGGTGCGTGAACTGAGTATATCAAGATGGTCAAGGTGTATGTATGGGAATACACCTGGTTTGATCTCACTAGTTTTATTTAGTCGTGGATGGTCACGATATAGAGTTTCTCTCTAGTCTGGGTTCCCTCTGGTTGAGATGAGTAGACTGTTGCCTTTCAATTTCTCTCTTTGGTTTGGGTTTTTTGGTTGCCTACTAAGTATTTTTATACTCACCCCTTCCCAGGCTTTTCCCACACATGTTTGTGTCTTGTGCAGACCACATTCCTTTCGATGGAGTTCCAGGAGGACCCAGAGCAGGTGAAGCTTAGTGAGAGGGTTTGACCAGGGTGTTTACCAGAGCTGTGTTGAGGAGCTTACCGCCAGGTGTTTTTTGCAGTGTTTTCCCTCCTTTTGAGCAGGTTGGACACTTTCGTAGTTTTCCTTTGGTGGGCCCTTTTTTTCCCTTTTTATACTCCTGTTTCACTCTAGTTTGGGATAGATGTATGCATGAATTTTCTATTCAGTTTTATATATCTATGCACAGTTTCATGGAGGTGTATGTGGGTGCATGTGTATAGGTAACGTAGGCTAATTCCTCCCTTGTGTGTGATAGCCTACTCGATGCAAGACGGTAGCCCATGGCCTATTGGAGGCGGGCTTGGGGAGTCACAGATGGAGCCCCATTGTGGCAGGTCGTGACATGAAGATTCAGTTTTGGTGGCCTATTTTGAAGCACGAAGTTGCGGAGTTTGTGTCTCGATATTTGGACTACCCGAAGGTGAAGGCCAAGAAACGTGTCGTCGGGGGTTTGTTCCAGCCTTTCGTTTCCCCCAAGTGGAAGTGGGTTGAAATCTCAATGGATTTATTCACAATGATACCCAGGACATAGGGAGGTTATGTTGCTATCTGGGTTGTGGTGGATCAGCTAACGAAATGGTCTCGCTTTGTAGCGATCAATGAGTCGAGCCTTGTGAGTTCTTTAGAACTACTTTTCATAAATAAATGGACGG
This sequence comes from Viscum album, assembly GCA_963277665.1. Classification (NCBI taxonomy): domain Eukaryota; kingdom Viridiplantae; phylum Streptophyta; class Magnoliopsida; order Santalales; family Viscaceae; genus Viscum; species Viscum album. Next base: position 1,492,546,532 of record OY728139.1, on the reverse strand, counting down.
TCAAACGGAGCTGACTATCCAGAATCTTGATGACATGTTACGCTCTTTTGTCCTATATTTTATAGGTTCATGGATAAAGAACTTACACTTGGTGGAGTTCACTTACTAAAATATTTTTCACTCCACCATCGGTATGACACCGTTTGTAACCATTAAGGTACGACCATTCCATTCTCTGTTGTGCTGGAATGGGGTTAGAGAGTGAGCAATTCTCATACCAGAACTAGCGAAAAATAAAATAGTGTTGGTTTAGGTGATTTGTGACAGGATGAAGATAGCGTAGGATCGTCAAAAATCAAATGTTGATCAAAGGAGGAGACCTTAAGATTTTTTATATAGGGGATCACATGTTTATGAAGGTGACTCCCCGTCATGGACATCGATGGTTTGGTCGTGGAAGTAAGATCTCTCCCCGATTTGTTGTTCTTTTCGAGGTATTAGCTCATTTTGGAGTTATGGCATATCTGATAGCACATTGCCCATATAAGATCAGGATACATGATGTTTTCCACGTATTACAGCTCTGCCGTTATCTTCATGCTGACACACACATCATCGATTTGAGAAATACCTATGTTAACAATGATGCGACCTTCAAGGAGCGGCCGATAGATATCTAGGACCACAAGGAGAAGGTGTTGCATGTGCGTTCTATTCCTTTGGTTCATGTCTTGTGGCAACACAGTGGTGTCAAGGAGAGTAAATGGGGACAAGAATACCAGATGCATGTCCAGTACCCAGAGCTGTTTAAGTTTTTTTACTGAGTTTTCCATTTATTATTTCATTTCTATACCTTTGATGTGATGTTATGCATGACTTGTTTGGATATGGAATGTTTTTTCCCTTGTTCCCCATATGTGTTAGGCTAGTGTGGTCTTTGGGGTTGGTGTAGATATTTATATTTGATAACTCTTTGGGGGTGTGATCTCGAATGTCGAGGTTCTATTCCATCTTTTGAAAAACTCTTGGTGGTTTTCCCTTGCGAGGTATCTTATGGGGTGGTTGTTCTGACCCCACTATTCTTTTTGGTTGGTTTTCCATTCTCTAGGATGAGAATATTTTGAGGGGTATCTAATTTAATGGCCCAGACATCTCTAGTCCATTAATTTTCTGAAATCTAGTGTTATAGGTGTTCTAGGAGATCAAGGTGACTTATTCCCAACACTTTTCCAAATTTCTAGTTCAAGAACAGGTTTTCCAAAACAGTAGGCTATTTCCAATAGTAGTCTTCCAATAGCAGAATTCTGACAATAACCTTTTTTTCCTTTTCAAAATTTATAGTTCATGAATAGTGTTTCCAGAATAGTTGGCTATTTCCAACAGCAGCCTTCCAACAAAAGAATTTTTTCCTTTTCCAAATTTCTATTTCATGAATAGTGTTTCCAGAATAGTGGGTTATTTCCAATAGCATCCTTCCAATTGAAACATTTCCCCTTTTCCAAATTTCTTGTTGATGAACAGTGTTTCTAGAACAGTAGTCTATTTCTATCAATAGCCTTCCAAAAATATCCTTCCAACAGAAGCCTTATTCCTTTGCCAAATTTCTAGTTCATGAAAAGTGTTTCTAGCTCGATACAGTTTCCCCCCTTTGACATTTCCTTTGACATAAAATGCATTTAAAGCCTTGTTTTTTGGCCTCTACGTCCGATTCAAGGGCCATAACTCCGATATTATGTTTCATAAGGATCGGGATGCTTTTACTTTGTCAAATTGTGTGGTTTAATGTTATCCCATTTTAATGGAAAATCCATCATCTCTTAAATCTATGCTCTATTAAATCTTATAAATGGACGATATATCATCCTCCTTGTTTCCTGGTGGTATATTCTCATACTGTTCTTTATTCCCATATGCGCGGTGTGATTGAACCTTAATCCTTGGATCATTTCCCCCTTGAAGTTTCTTCCAACTTCATGTGCACCCCCTTTTTGGTGCAAGTATCAAGTGTAGATCCTTAAACAATAGAAGAAATGATCTACCTTTGTTCTTGTGTTTTCTCAAATGCTTCTCATATTGTTTCTCCTTTGCATTCTATGGCATGTGATCTTTGTGCTTCTAATGGAGTTTTATTTACTAGCGGATGGTGCGGTCGTTCCACGGCATCCTTGGGTGGATACAACTGTCACAGGGGAGAATATTGTAATTCATTGTGTAGGTAGTTCTCTTATAAAGAACATCAAGAACCGTTTGAGGAAGGGGATTTATTTTTTCTCTATTTTTTTACGTGAAATTGTGGATTTGGATTGTTTTTCACCACTGGATCACAATGTAATTGTCATTATAAACATTTAAATCAGATAAATAAATTGATATCGATTGAATGTTTTAGACTCTTTTTTTTCTAGATTGTGTAACATCTATGATTTCTATGTTTATCTTTTCATTCATGATGGAAATTGGTAAATAAAGTAAAACCGAAAATTAATTGATAATTTTTTGTCTAAAGATAAAGAGGCATATAAATGAATCTGGTTGTTGCTGTTGTTGTTTTAATTTGATGTTAACAAAAATGATGCAGTAAGCATGTTTAATCTATTTGTGATAGCTATGATAGATTTTTTGTTTAGGTTATCCAAAGTTAAAACCTAAAAATAATAATTTGGTTAATTCTAGAAGGATTAAAGAACATACTATTTGATAAAAAGATAATGCTTCTTAGGGTTCCGAGTTACCCTCCTTTTTGTAAAGGCCCAGAGCCTTATGCTTGGAGTTGTGAGATCTCATTGTGATTGATGGTTGGATGCCTTGTTTAAGAGAAAGGAGACCTATTGATATGATGTTTGTTTTACTGCTGCTTGTGTTTTGATATGTGGGGGTAGGGAGGCCTATTGGTTGTTGCAGCAGTTGTCGCCTAGAGTGGCAAGTTGCATCAATTTATGCATGTGGGTGTTGGGGAGGACACCAAAGATGATGGAACAGGTTTTATTTGAATGTTTTGATTCTTTTTTTTATTTTAGGTTGTTTATCATGCTTACTTTACCCACAAAAAAAGTATTTGTATTGGTTACCCTTCTTCCAAAAAGGGGTGAATCCATGCGGGGTATGCCACGTGCTTTTCGTGTTTAGTTTCCTGAGGATGGATGAGTCTACACTCTTGATATAGGCAGAAAAGACTCGACGGGTAGTTCATCTACTCACTGTGTTGAGCCCCCTTGATTTTAGTAGCTTATAATTTTTTTTCAAGAATGCCTAGGATTATGGGAAAGACATAATTTTTTTATTAAATGATTGAATAAATGATGTTAATCCATGGGGTTGGAGGTTTCTTGGATGCAATGCTGAGGATTCAATTTAAAGGAACAGTAGAATTTTGGTGTGATGCTAATGAAATATAATGTGGAAATTGATAATAGTTAATTATATTTTAAAGAATTAATGAACGTAAAATGAAACTAATAAAAAGGGAATGAAGGAATGTATTCAATCTCTTTAAATGGTTGTGTGATTATAGAATACCTTGTTTTATAAGTGGCAGTCGGGAGTCTGAGAGACGTTAGCTGCAGTTGACTCTAAGACTAGGTTATGCCCATAGTGTGGTTTTTAGATATAGTATATTCTGTAATTTTTTTGTTTCTATATGCTACTCTACCCCATCAATTAGGGAATCTAACATCCCAGGGATTCGGTGCTCTGTGGGGTGTTTTCCCCAAAATTTTGGTTGGAGAATGGAAGGTTAACTACCCCCATTGGCCCCACTCTTTTCTCTGGTTAGTTACTTGTGCTGGTAGGCACATCAGTTAGTTTTCCCCATATATGTGTGTAGAGTTCTGTAATGGAATATGGTTAATTCAACACATATATTCTGGATATTGTTTTATATGGACTACTATAGGTGTAACATGTATAGGCTGTGATGGATGAAGAATCCTTACACTGTGTGTGGGATGTAATGGCTTGAGATATAATGCCTGATGTATGATATGCATTATGGGAATTGTGGTGGCTCCCAGAAACTACCTGGTTACATGGATTTTGTACACGTGGTGGTTTTGTTTCATGAGGTGGATTTTGTGGTGGTTTTCCTAGGTTTCTACAGACATGCCTTTTTTTGGAGAGATATGCTTAGGACATGTGACATTTGAGAAAAGTATCAAACCAGTAGGGAAGTAGTAGCAAGATGCACTTAATATTATATATTATACTATATACTTTTTTATGCGATACTTGGGGAGATGAGACATAGTGAGGCTGTGAACATAGTATAACTGTTTAGGTGATGAGTTAGTTTCACTTGTTGTTCAATGTGCTTTAGCATGTTCTCTTTACTTTTTCATGAGAGGCTCTAGGGAGGATCCTAGTGAGTATAATATTATACTCACCCTATATATATATATTATTTGTTTTTTTGGGCACATTGATCTAGTTGGAGATAAAGCTAGTTTCTACAAGCTTGGATTTGCAGGAGCTGTTCGGGCTTGTGGTTGCTGCTTTTTTTACTATGTCTTGGTACTTGTAGTTTTTCCATTCAATTGTAGTAGTTTTTTATGACATTTCCTATGTGTACTTGGGATTTTATTTTATATTGCCATCTAATTTGGAGTCAGTTGGTGTAAGTCTTATCTATCTATTTAACATGTTTTCTCTTAGAGGGTAATGTCTCCCATTTGTGTGTTTACTATACCCTCAGTGCTAGTCACCAACTTGGGGGCTAATGGAGGCAAGAATCATGGGTAATTATCTCTCTTCTCACATTGCCAGCCCATGAGGGGTACTCCTTGTAGGGAGAGGGTTGTGACACTTTTGAAGTAAACGTGATATAGGAAGATAAATATTTCTAAAATATTTAATGAAGAATCAATAAAATCATGAATTCCCTAGTAAATATCTAACACCACACACACATGGAGGGTATGGTAAGGATGAAATAATATATACCTTAGATATATAAAACTCAATCCAAGGTTTTGACACTACATGTCCTAAGACAATCCCATTATCTGACCTGAAATGACACTTTTCAACGTCCAATACCATATTCTTCTCAATAAATAAATTCAAAAACATTCCCAGACTGGAGATACAGTCAACAAATGAAGACTCACAGAGTGTAAAATCATCCATAAATACATTTATGTTGGTCTCAAGAAGATCAGAATAAATAGTCATTCTGAATCTCTATAAGGTACCTAGTGCATTACAAAGTCCGAATGGAATCCTTCGGTAGGAAAACGTACTGAATTTACAAGTGAATGTTGTCTTCTACTAATCCTCTGGAGTGATAAGAACCCGAAAATATCCAGAACATCTATCCATGAAACAATATTTTTTCTTCTCAACTAGTCTCTCAAGACTTTGATCAACAAGTTAGAGATGTAAATGGTCATTTGGAGTGGAATTATTTAGTTTCCTATAATCAATACACACACGCCAATTTTTTTCACCCTCATCAGAACAAACTCATATATATCATTTATAACAACAATAAAACCACTTTTTATAGGAATAATCTGAATAGGACTTACCCACATGGAATATGAAATGGGATATTTTATAAATTCATTGATCAATTATTCAACTACTTTTTTTGAAAACCTCTATAAATGTTCGATTGAGTATCCTTTGTGGCTGCCTAACTGGATTAGATTCATCCTTCCAAAGAATCATATGAATGAAAATGGAGGGTCTAATACCTAATATGTTTGCCAAGGTCCATCCAATTTCCCATATTTTCTCCCTCAAAAGATTCAAATGTTTTTATTCATGTTCAAAAGAGAGATTATTATAAATTATAATAGGTAATATCCCACCACTTAACACATATGAGTATTTGAAATTTGGTGGAAATGGATTGAGCTCCAATGAAGGGGGTGATGAATGGTTGGAAACATTGACAGAACTGGAATATGTGCACAAATAACATTAGTATCAGAATAAAAAACATCAAAATCAGAGAATATTAAATCCAATCCATCAACATACTCAATATCCATGTCATAATAATATTGAACATGATCAAAATCAGAATATGAATCCATTTAAAAATCACATCTAAGAGAGTCTTGTGCATTAGAAACAGGTGTGAAAGTACTCATAGATATAAAACTAGAACCAATATGCATAATATACCAAAGCATTGGACAATAAAATTACATGGGGTTTTTATTTAGTGGTTCAAAATTATATATAACAAAAGTTAAATGGTTCTAATAGGGGTACTTGTTGGAGTCCATAACATTAAATATAACAATATCATCTCCAAAATCCCTAGAATGTATACCCTAATAAAAATTTATGACCATTTTAGAAATTTTGAGTATGGGACTACATAAGATAATGGGATAACATGAACCAACCTAATTTTCCTCAATTTTGAGCACATATAAATTTGCTGGACAGATCATTACTATAACCTGGACAAGTACATCCTTAAGTACTCCCGCTGGATATGTTGTATCTCTATTTCTGAACTGCACCACTACTCTCATAGTAATCAACTCACCAACATGTAAAGAAGAAAATATGTAGTGAGTAATTACATTTATGGAATCTTCTAAATCACAAACAACATCAGAAAAGTGCAACTCCCCTATGGTGCGTGGGATGGTGATTGTTATAGGATCCTTTCACTTTCATGGAATTGCTAGAGTAATTGTAATGAGTGCTAACACATTTCTTCCAATATTGATCTTCTAATTTCACTTGATCCCTCTTAAATTGGTGCAAAGATCTTTTAAAAATTTTTCATACCTTCAGATTTATTTTTTGAATCATGTATAGGGATATTGATCTCAACACGATTGAATGTGTCCAAAACAATTTTTTTGCATCGTGTCTTTAATCATATTCTTGCATTGTACAACTCTATTTGTAAATGGAAGGTGTTTAGGAAGAAAATAATCAATCCTTTTCTTTCCTTTATCTTTCTACATGGGTTTATCATAAGTTGGGAGGGAATGGATCTTCTCTAAAGTTGAGGTGAATCCCAGTGGAATGGTTGATTGAGAAGCATCAGTGGTTTACCTCATGCTTTTCAAAGTGATGGAACTGACATTCCTATTAGGATTCGTAGTTGGTTGGGAAGGTAGATTTCCAAAATTCTTACATACCAATTCATGGAGGGCAGTGGAAATCTAGATCATTTGAGACTCTAACTCCCTCAGCTCTGAACCTTTTGTCTTCAACTCATTCTGTTAATTAATATTTTTTTAAAAGGCCATCAGTGATAGAATCTACCTTGGGTGGGGATTCCCTTGTTGTTGGCTTGTTGATGCTTGGGATTCAAATATACTTTGGGGTTGTTGGAAATCCTATTGTTAAGGCAAAGGCTGCTAGAAATTTTGTTGAAAAGGGGGACTTTGTTGTTGTACAGAGCGATACCTCATGTATGATTAATCCTTCCACCCTTGGTTGTATATTGGTGAAAAGGAATTATACTTATTTTATGGATGTAGTTGTTGTTGTTGATAATATGGTCTCCCAGGTAATACTGTTGCACAATCATCTGACTCTTGTATTCGGGGGAGTCAATCAGTTTGGTGGTATTTTTCAGTGAAAATGCCACATAGCCTCATATGAGTGGGTTGGAATTCCTTTTGAGCCAATGATATCTACCGCACCAAAGTGTTCAATTCATCCAGATTAGTATGAATAAAAGTACTCTCAAGAGGTGAATGCCTTAACTAATTTACTCCCCTGACATGTGGTGTACATTCATCACCAAATTTTTGGGAGTTTTTTGTCATCTTTTCGATCAATGCACGTACAACTACTGATGTTTTTCAACCAATTATCTTCTAGCTATATCATCCACTGTTCCCATCTACATAGGTGTTAGTCCTTGATATAAGTACTCAATGACGAGTTTCTCACTGAGTTGGTGATGTGGAAATCCTGTGCACAACTTCTTGAATCACTCACATTACTAATACATTGACTCCCCTTATGCTTACAAGATCCTCAAGATCTCCTCACAAATTGATGTAGTCCTTGATGTGGGAAAAACTCTCTACAAGAAAATAAGTTTCAAATCATTCCAACATATTACGTCTTTAGGTTATAAATAATACATCCAGTCCTTTGCAGCTCCATCACGTGAAAATGAGAATGCTCTTTGTTTTATTTGATCTTCAAAGACATTACATGGATTCAAGGTTGAGAAAACCGCATTAAATTATTTTAAATGTGTGTTTGGATCCTCACCAGATAATTCGTGAAATGTTGGAAGAAGGTGAATTAATCAAAATTTTAGTTTAAAGTCTGATTCTAGATTTGGGTATGTAATCCAATTTGGTTGAAAATTAATATAAAGTCCATCCAATTCTCGAATGGTTCTATTAAGTTAATTATCATTATTTTCATCCATTTGTTCTTGTTTAATGTATGATATAAAAGTGTTTTAAATTTCATTATTCCTAGAATAGAGGAATTATCTAACTGGTTAAATGTTGAAACTTCCCATAGACTGAGAATGTCAGATTCAGGGCCAAAGGCTATGTTTAATCGTAGGGTCAGGATCTAAAAGATCCTCAAGATTAGTTTGTGTCATAAATAATATTAAAATAAAAAGAAGGAAAACACACCATAATAAAAATGAGAATTTTGAGTTGATGGTCCAAAATGTAGAAGAAGAAAATAAAATAAGAAGAATAAGGAAAATAAGATTTGTTAAAGAATGAAGAAAGAATAGAAGAAGAGAATAAAATATAAAATAAAATAAATGACTATAATTTGTTGAAAGAATTACTTGAATTTCTGTAAAAATAACCAATTTGAAAGGTGTGGTCATGGGCGCTCACATATGATATTCTTTTTTAGGTTATTTATGTGTAGTATAGTGGCTATCCAAAGTCATATCTCAAAGGAGGAAGTAATTTAAAACAACTTTTAAAAGGTATTTCTAAAATAAAATTAAAAAAAATAAGAAGGATGGGGGGGGTAATTAAATGTTTATAAAACTAGAATATGTTAGCTATAATAAGATCACATTTTTTTGTTTTTTTTAAATGAAATTTGATTAAAAAGACTCAACAAGATGATGTTTTTTAGAAAATATTTTTAAAGGCATAATCAATATAACTATAACTCTTCACTCAATTATGTATAATTACCATTCATGTTAACATTAAGTTAATTTTTCAACCCTCATACCCTATAGGAGTTAACTTAACCATAAAGATGAAATTAGTTAAACTCTATCATAGATTTGAAACATACACTCCCATCACCCTACTATTATAGATTTTATTAGGTTATATTATGGTCAGTGGATAATTAGATCACATATTCACATTGTGAATGAGTATTGATTTATTTTAGAGAATAAATTTTAACTCTACAAATTTATCCCTTGTGGTCTTGTATTACCAATTAAGATCACACTCTCACAATTTACACAAATCTCAACCTCACGTATTTTTGTTTCAGTTTTTCAATTGCTTTATTTTTTTCATTTGAATAGAAAAGTCAATTAATAGAAAATATTAAGTGAATTTAAGTATCTCATTGATTCAAAATAAATCAATGAATAAGGTAATAGGTATATTGATTACTTAGAAAACTATTCTTCTGTGGGTGATTAGTCATCATGGAAACAGATTGCATTTGCGATGATTTAGAAAGGGTATAACTCAATCTCATTTGTACTCTTTAATTCCATCCCAAAGAGAAAATGTAATGAGTGAGAGAAGTGAAAAAATCAGAGTAAAATATAAAAAAAATAATGAATAATTAAGGAGTTTATTATACAAACAAAAGTATTAAAACATGAAGAAGAAGAAAAAGGCTTCATTAAAGGAATCCTTACTTCAAGAGCTATCCTTGATGAAATGGTTGATGAATTGGAGATGATCCACTTCTCCTCTTCCCTAAACTCCATAATCCACGTCCCCAACCATAAAAATGAGAAAAATATTTATTTATATAGTGGAGGGGAGGCTTGGTTAGAAGTGATTTCAAGTGTGAATGGGGATATTCGTCCACATATTTTAAGAAAACTTTTAATGCATGTTTGACCTCTATAACGCATGATTCAGCTGTCCTTCCAGCAGGATGAAATGTGATAAATTGGGTCCCCAATCATCTTTCATAGTTTGGTTCAAAAACAATTTTTTATGTGGAAGACATGTCCTAAATAATGAACTAATGTCCAAACTAGCAGGTCCAACCCATCATTGACTTCATGGCCCTTTTATACAAATCGAATGCACAATTTAGCTCTAATGTCCTGAATTCATGTTGTATACCATTGAGTGAGTGACATATTTAGAAAATTTTATGTTCAAATAATACATATCAAAATATTTATGTTTGAAATGCTATAGTGAATTTTTAAGGTTAAAATTGGAATTTTTACTAAATTTTCAATGGAATGATTTAATCCCAAAAATTTTGTAAATAAAAAAACATTAACATAATGTGTGGAAATTTTGTCAATTATTATCAATAAAATATTAAATAAATTTTTTTTTATCAATTATCAACTTTCCAAGAAGTGAGATATCAAAGTAATCCCAAGGAAATTCACATGCTTGAAGTGAAAAGAATACTTCGGTTTATCAAGGGAAATACTAATTTCAGCTTAATGTATAGAGATGAATATCAACCAGATCTTTTGGGATATATAGATGTAGATTGGTTTGGTTTAGGAGATGATAAGAAATCAACATCTAGAGGTTCTTTTAATCTTGTGGGATTATGTATTTCTAGGTTGAGTAAGAAAAAAGATTTCATTTCTTCAAGAACCGCAGAAGCTGAGTATATTGCAGGCAGAAAAGTGTAAACGTATTTATTGTGGATGGATCAATAGATTATTGACAAGGGAATGATAGTGAAGTCTCCGATCAGAATTCAGTGTGATAACTCAAGTGCTATAAATCTTAGAAAGAAACATTTCCATCATTCAAGGACTAAGAACATTGAAATCAAATATCTTTTTATTAAGGAGAAAATGGATAAAGGGATACATAAGATGGAATATATGCCTATAGATCTACAAGTTGTAGATATTCTGATGATGGACTTACCCAAAGATGTTTTCTAGAGGCATCAAATGGATCTGGGAGTTCAGTTGACTCGCCACAATTGAATGAGGGTGGAAGTGGAAACCCCCTCTCCCCGAGTTATGGTGTGTTTTCCCTGGTATGATGATCTATATTCCTTACTCTATTTCAAACCACAAAAGGGTGATATTTGGGTTCATTGACAAAAGGGGGTATAGTGTGACTACTAAAGGGGTATAAACTGTGGCTGAAGAAGGGAGAAAATTTCATAGTCAAAGGCAAGGGGAGAAGCTGACTGGTGGAGAACTGAGTTAGGGGGAGAGAAATGAGATAGGGGGAGTTTTAAATGTGATAATACTTGATTTGATTGATCAAATATTAGATATCAATGCAACTGAGGTTCACAGTTAAGCAAAAGAGTGGTTTTGGAATGGTATCAATAATTGGTGTTCAGATTGAAGCGATTCATTGATGGAATTTTCATTATACTCTTATTTATCATGCCGAGCATTGCTCATGTGGGCATAGGGAATGTGCTGAGTAAATCATTGATCTCTATCAAAATTACAATAGGAGAATGGTGGTTAAAGATGGAAAAAGCAATGATAAGGTATCAAATTATAAAAGTGTTGTTAACAAACCCAAAGGGGGAGATTTTTGGGAAACAATCCATCAAGGTATCATTGAAACATTTTTGAGGTGATTGTTTTTATTGAAAAGGTAGGTGATTGGAATATTTCCCACCAGGCATGTTTCAAAATCAAAATATCAAAATTTGACAAAGGAAATAAAGTGTCATGAAATTGAAGAATTGTCATGCAGGTAATAATGTGGCACACAAGTCATAAAGTTTCGCATAGGTCTTGAATTGAAGCACAAGTCATATTTCAAGATCATCACATCAAAATATGAAAAGGCAAGAAATGGGTGCGCAAGTCATGAAGTGGTGTGCAAGTGAAGAAGCAGCACACAAGTCATTAAGGGGTGTGCATGTTAAGAGTTTTCACACAAGTGTAAAAGGGGTGTGCAAGTCATATTTTAATTTCATCACACCAAAATATGACAAAATAAATAAAGGGTAACATAAGTTAACAAGTGGTTCACAAGTCATAAATGGGTGCGCAAGTCAAGGAGTGGCACATAAGTTACGAAGTGATGTGAAAGTCATGAAGTGGCATGCATGGTGAGCTATGAACCTCACATGCAAGGTCTTAAAAATGACATAATTAGGCATATAGCCTCCACATTTTTTAGAATATCACAACTTTGGGAAAATTCGAACTCTAATTGTGCAAGTGGAAGTGGTGTGAAAGTTCGACTAATACATAATCAGTGAGTTGTCTAAGTAGTGGAACACATGTAGTGTGGAGCACAAGTAGACTGGCGTGCAATTTCTTTTGCACGCAGGTAGTTTAGAATGAAGCCAATGGTGCACAAGTATAAAATTGACGTGCAAGTTTTTTTCCCCATAACAAAGGCAGAGGCTACGCACTATTTAAAAGGGAACACAAGTCACCCTAGGGTTGCATGAAAGATGGAGGTTGCCCAGTACACCTATGGTAAAGGGGTATTCATTAGTGGATGAAAATTTTAATTCACTAGAGCATCTACATAGAGTGGAGGATTCATTCATTAGAGATAATTAAATGACCTACACGTCATTAAACTATGAGTGGATCATCTCAAGAAGAAGTGAACTATCTTCATTTGAGAGAGTAGTGAGCTTTCAAACTATGATTGGTTATAAACCAATAGGGACATTGACTCATCTCAAATATTTGTAAATATAAATGAGATTTTAGTGGATTTGGTAAATCAGCACATTGTCAGTGTATTATCCTTGGACGTAGCCCAGTGAGGGTGAACCATGTAATATTGATATTTCATGTTCTTACATTATGGTTTGTTCATACTCTATAATGGTAAGTATAAAAAAGAGTGTTTTGTCTAACAAAGAGACAATATCAATAGGAGAAGTTGTTTTAATCTATTATACCCTGATTCACCCCCCCCCCCCCTCTCATGGTATCTAACTTAATGGACCTAATAATTTCTATTCCAATTGTCATAGGTTCACTAGTTTTAATAACATTGGTTTTATCTAAATATAAAATTTATGTTCAAACATAATAGTGAAAATTAATTTGATAATTTTATTATTAATAAAAATCATAAAATAACAAATAAATACTCATGGACTGCAATTATAACCACAACAATCCTCTTTTTAGCCTCTCATGGTCATGGAGAGGACTAATGGGATGTAAGAACTAAACCCCACCAATAGATACAACAGGATGGAGTTTAAGGATAAAACAAGGGGAAATATGGGGGAAAAGAAAAATATATACTTATGTTTTTTAGGGCTCTATTTGAAATATTGAACGTACCTGCCCACTTTCTCAATAGTCAGAAACTCAAATACCAAGCCCCTGGGTCTATAGAAAATGTAATGACACATATTATAGACAAGTGCATGATATATACTAAATTCAAATAGCTTTTCCCTCCTTCATGATATAGTTGGGTGATCCATTTTTCAGTAAATAACATGTGTGTTGTGGTGTTTGTTATGGTACATGACATATGGTGTCATAATAAAAGGATTATAGTTTCTCAACCAACTACATCTAAAATGGGTTTTCATGACCTAATTTCCCTCCATATATTGTGTATGTTAGAGAAAGAGGCCATAGACCAACTCCAATTCATCGATTCATGTATCTTTAAAAATAAACAGTTGGGTTTTTTATTTTTACACTATATAATCATCCATTTTTATCTGAAACTCTATAATATCATGTATTCGACCATGAAAATATATTATTTTTTGAAAAACACTAAAATGACTCTGTTGAAAATCTGGAAAACATATATATGCTATCATATGATATTTTTCTCAAGAAAACTAATCTAAATGATAAGAACAAATTAAGTGCCTCAGTATACATTATGTATGGGAGATCATTTCAAAAGTTTGATTACCTAGATACTTTTACAAACCATTAACTATTTATATACCAAAATCTATTTCTTATACTATAAAATTAAATAAGGGATAATTAATTGATCTAATGGTTTATTTAATATGGTTATCAAACATTTTACATATTTATCAATTACACCATAACTCAATAATTTTATCCCTCATAGTGAAGAATAAGAATAAGAAAATCATTAGAAATATTGCTAACAAACATTGTAATCAAACTAGAAACCAACATTTAACAAACCCTTATTGGTTAAACCTCCATAAAAATACTTCTCAAAAAATGATCTTGGGAATGAATGTTACAGAATTAATAATATATAAAAAATATTGGAAGAAAACGAAATCAAATACTAAGACTACAATTTTGACCTCATTAATTAATTATTCCCACATTCCCACTGTACCTTTGATAATATCAAACAGCATAATAAGGAACTATGATCACTTATATTTTGATATATCTTCTTTAATGTGATTTATTCCTATGATTATAAAACATCAATGAGAGATAATTTCACCTCCAAGATATGGGTACCCATGGAATACAATGTTAAGCTCTAAAATCATATAACGTTTTTCCCTGCATATGCCTTCACATAGTTTTCTAGATTCCTCTATCCAAATTAGATAATATAGTTAAGTATAAAGATTCAATTTTACTCATAGGATCATGTATAGGTTTTACATGGATAATAGTCTTTATCATTATCCATATAATTTACATATTACTTTTATCTTCTAAATTGGTCATCGTATGTTTATATGAAGGAAAATATATTCAGATGGAATTTTTGGTGATAAACTGGTGAGTTTATAATGAAATGTAATGTTCATGATATAGAAATATCATATTTATGATATGGATTATATAGATATATCCATCTAGTTTCCTTTAACTATTCACCTCATTCACTGGCTATGATTCCCAATCCCTATGCATCACTTTCTCCAATATATACATATAATTATTTATGATATCCCTTTTGCATTTATTTTCCACTTTTTTGGTGTCATGTCATACTTCCAATAGGTAGTTGGATAGGGTAGAATTACATTCACTTTTTATTATTGCAACATATCAAAGTAAATAAAAAAAGACCTTTCATAGAGCTATTCATAGACACTGTAAAAACAATGTCATGTATGGGTTAGGATATCATAAAATTTTTGAGAGTGATGGTAGTATTGGAAATGAGATAGGAGTGTTATATTCCTTCTTTCAGTTGATTTATTCTAACTGAAGATACAAATATACTTATATTGTAAGAAGAAACATTTATCATCAATGAAAATATCAATATGTTTATTGAGATATGGTTTTGAAGAAAGAAAAAATTTAATGTTGTTTCCTCATGGCAGTAAATTTATTTTTACATAGGATAAGACTTAAGAATTGAAATTTGTATGTTTTGATATTTATCAATCATTTTTCCTCAATAATTATTTTATTTAAATTATATTTATGGCCTTTTTTCAACTCCATAAACCTATTTAACATTTAAAAAACACAATATAATTTCAACCATCGCATTTATTCCATAAACATTTTAGGTCTTTTTTTAAATTAGGTTCCAAAATAACATAACATAGGAAAATAAAATAAATTTTTGAGTTTTGTAACATACATAGGGTTTTTAATGAATTATATCATATTAAATATGTTATTTTTCCTAAATCAGCAAGTTTTAGTCTAATCATCTCTCACAGGATTAACCCCCAAAGAGAGATTTTTTTGTTTCATTTTTACGGATTTTTAAACTTGTTACATTATTATGTATTTTTTAACAAATATAAATTCAAACATCTAATAAATCCTATCACTAAATTCCATTAGTGGGTTAATATATAAAATTAAAAATAATTTTTGTGATGGTGATATTGGTATTTAAAATCATTATGTACATCTCATGAAAGATAATATTTGAAAATTGTACTTTACTAAATCCTATTGTATGGATTTTAATATTTTTTTTTGAATTAAACACATAGAAATAATTATAATATTAATAATATCATCATCCTGAAACCTTTATATTTATAATTTTATTCAATATATTTTTTTAACAAATTAAAGAGTAACACTTTACATTAAAATAATCATTTTTCAATATATCTTAAACACCTTTAGGATATCAAGTGACATTCAAAATAAATTAAGTCTGTATAATAATTTATTTTATAAAAATTTAATCTACTATTAGTTCAAATATAATCACTTTATCCTCTCAGAAATTATCTTATCCCTAAAATATATTTTATAATAAAATTTATTTGAATTAAGAAATAGATTTTTTTCCTTTTGTGAAAATATTAAAAATATCTATTTTCTAATTATATCATATATGGTGTTATATGTGTTTGGGTAAATAATATAAAATTAAAATTATATTCTTTTAAACTTTTCATTTTTATATTCTTGAAACTCTTTCCCTTAAGTATTAATAAATATCTTTTGTAAACTCATATTAGCTTTATAAAAATACATTAATATTAGATAAGGGTCCTTGAATCCTATCTTTTTTAAACCTTGTTAAAGAATTAAATGAATCATAAACCATATTAATGAATATAAAACATCATGTTATATTAAAAAGTAATCTTTTACTATAAGACTATTATAATACTATGAAAATTAATCAATATATAATAATCATCCATAAAAGAATTCAATCTTTAATGTGATCCATTTCATAAAATTAAATCATGTAAAACCATTTTTTCCACCAATTTAATGAAATATATTTCTCTACCCATTAATAAATATTAACATTTGAAAAATTTTATATGTTTATAATAATTTAATATTATATAAGTGGTATCATATACCATTAGAAACATAAGATATGATTTTTATAATATCAATGTGTGATTTTAACTCTCAATTTGTTTGATACACAACTTCAAGTACTATAGTAAATTTTATCCCTAGTGTCTAGTATTAAGATAATAGAAACATTACCCCTCCTTAATGACATCTCTATTAGGTTTCAAAAACATAATATAAAACTTTTACCCCAAACAAATTTTCTAACAACTTCAACATTAACCCTTTTATATCTTGAATAAAACAATGGAGCTTCCACCTCCCATATCCTTTTTAATTTATTCTGAATATTATTAGGATATTATGTAATATTTTATTAAACTCATTCATATTTCCTGAATTTTCAAAAACATTCCAATAATTATTATATAATTATGTTTTAATCCTGATCCAATTATTCAGGATACTCTAGTGACTCTATCTAATTAACATATACAATCTTATTGAGAATATGATCATAAATTCAAGTTCTTTGAGATATGTTTCAAGAAAAAATTCCTTATAAACCTCATATCTATTATGTTTATCCAATTAATATAATATTTACCTTGGATATCTATAAAATTAAAAACATTAATGTTCTTAATTTTCATTTTTAATATTGGCTCCATCAAAAAAAGTATTATATTAGGTACATCAAAATAATATTTATATACATTTCATAAGTATGAACACATATTTTTTGAATTTCCAAAGTAGGCTTATCAACAAAGGATTTTTTAAATACAATATTTTTGTTCTGTATTCGGATCCCTTCTAATGTTTTTTACTAGTTAATATTATTTAAAAATGTTTATTAAATTTTTAAATTAATCTAAATGTCAAAATTTGTGATTTTCATTTGAATATAAAATAAAAGTTATTTAGAGGGATATAATGTTATAATGTTTTTTTAATCTCAATCTATTAATGTGTTAGGAACTTTTATTTTACATAAAATCTATTAGTGTTTCATGATATATATTTCACTAAATCTTTGAGAGTGTTTTTCATTCCCCACATCACGTAGCTATTTTCAATGACAGTCATGAAAATCATATCATCAATAGATCGTGGATATTTAAGTGAAATGATGTTTTCAAAAATACATCATATGGATCTCCTAGATGATTTTACCAGGAAGAGGTTTTAGGTTTATTCATACAAAAAAAGTATTTTTTAAAAGGGGAAGCTCGTTAAAATATAATTTTAAGTGGATGAGATTTTTGATTCAGTGTTTAGTATTTTTGTCAATGTGTTAGTCCTCAAATGAAACATATTCAATATTAAGTGAATATACAAATTTTAATTTATGTTTCATACATTTATTTTCATAGAATTGTTTTGAATTGTTTTAATGTTTTAAAGTTAATTTTTTTAGAAGCCCAAGAATTTTAGATAAAATCACTCCCCAAGGGATAATAACACACCATGACACTCCTATGTATTATTAAATTTATGTTATTATAGGATTATGTAAATTTAAATGTGATTGATTATTCTATTATTTAATTATAAAATATATTTATTATTGAATAATTCCTTCATAACTTAATGATAACACATCAATGGGTAACCAATGAATCATTTTAGTTCTCATTGTATGATGTAGGAAAAATTATATTTATTTCCTATGGGATGTATTTTAATTGTGATATATTATAACATGTCATAATTAATATTTCCTGAAATATTTTCATCTTTTCTAGATTTATAGATTTTATGGTTCATGCTACAATTTAGATAGTCTTCACTAGAGTACCTTCAGATGTCGAAAATATTTTTTAATGAAATTTGCTAAAGCATCATTAATTGAGAAAATGGCCTCCTTATCCCCTAGATAGTTCCCTTTAGAACACTATTATTCATCCTTGGGTTTCCTCAAGATGGCATGCCTCTTTATTTACCATTTCATTCTTTCCTATTTTCTTTTATTTATAAAACATCCTCATCTCTCCTTGAATCTGGGATGTGGTTTAGTTGTTATTCTTTCATATTCATTGGTGTTACTATCAAATGTGGTTCACTGTGGAAGGATTCGATTGATCTTGACTTCTCTGGTCTTGTGTTCCACTTCACCTCTCTAGGTCAGATCTACTTCGACAGTTCATCCTGGTTTTGGGATTCTTGGTTCATTAGTCGATGGTTTTTAGGTGTACGTTGAATTAATCTCATTCCATTCATTGTATCTAGTTTCAACCAAGACCGAATGTCACCGTTCAAATCCCTCTCCATTCAAATATCTACCCTGACCTCAAGTCCCCCAAATCCTACCCTAGTAAGATATAGAGAATTGGTTTCTCATAGGTTTTGGGATATGAATTTGATGTCTAACAGTGCCCCTCATGTGACCTTATATGATTTTATTCTTCTTTGATGTTTCAATTTTGGCATCATCAATGGTATTTTTTGGTTCTTTCATATTTACTCCTTATGTCATTTGTGAAAGTTTCGAGATTATTATACAGAATTATATCTAAATTATGTTTTTTAATGATGATACTGGTTTTTGTTTATGGAGTGGTTTTATTAATGTTTGTTTTTGATGTTCAAATAAATTGTGTCAACTGTTCTGATGTGTTGAGATCGTACTATACTAGCAATTGGGTGTTTTGTTTCTTATTTTTCTAGGGGATGATGATAACTTGGATGAGGTATTAAAATTTATCTATCATTTTTGGGGAATTTGGATGCAAGGATATGGATGGGGTTATTTTATGTTATAGTGATTGATGGTTGTGATGTTCTCTGGTGACAAGTGTAGTGAAAGCGGTGACGGTGTTGACAAGATGTCATGATGACAGTGGGTATGGCGAGTGATATGACGTGACCTTGGAAATGTGTCTCATGGTTTCCTTGAATTATTTTTTTGAATTTTGATTTTTGATTTGGATTCATTAAATATGTATCCTGCACATGAAGGCAAGGTTTTCCCTCATCCATAAATCAATTTATTTGAAAATAAATAAAAATAGAATTTTCATCAATTGGATAATGCTACATGTATTTCATTATATATCCTATAACCATGGTTTGTAATGTGGTAATGTCTAATATTTATGTGTTTTTTATGGTGTCGATCATTGGATGACACATGGTACATGTAAACATAAATTATATATGCCCTAAACTATATCAAGGGTGACTATAAGGTCTGTATTGATCAAGTGGCTTGAGATTACCAGGGAGAATATTATAAAAAAATTATTCATTATAAATTTAATTGGAAATTTAATATTCCATTAAAATATAATTAGAGGATTTTTTAAAGTGTTTGAGTTGAGTATTATGAATACATAGAGTATGGAATCATAAGAAAAAGAAGCTGACACATAAGAAGTTAATATAATATTCATCAATCTTAATCTTGATGTAGGAAAGCTTGGAATCTGAATCCTAAAGACTCTCTCTTCAAGAAGTGGACATGTATATGATATTCAATGATGTTATAAGATTATCTTTTTTATTATAATTAAATGGATTACTCGTACATTATAATTAATTAGTAGAGAAATGAATAAGATGTTAGGAGGTTTAAATATGTGTTTATTTATTGTTTGATGACATGATCTGTGTGTAGAGAAGATAAGAGGAGTTTATAATCATATATTGTAATGTGAAATATATTGTTATATTTTAAATATTCTTATTTATATATCTTTGAAGATATCATTTTTTTATATTTGTAAGAGAAACTCACATCTGTCATGGGATATTATTATATAACACATGTTCATGAATAATCCGTACCCATCATTTTTGATGATGATGATTCTAGTCGATTGGGTGATCTTGTATTTTACAAGATCATTCCAAGGATGTATCCATTAATTTTTAATGGTGATAAATATAAATTTATTATGAAAACTGAGTTATTTTTGGGTGTGTGGTTATGTGTTTCGGAGATTATCATCATTAAAAATAATTATTGAAGAACAAATAATTTGTTAAATGCAATCATGATAATCACTAAATGTGGTGATATGGTTTGTTTAGTGGAAAAATTTATAATAAATTGATACCTTGATTCCCCCCCCTCAGTGGATCTATGTCCATCTAAATACCAATTTTTATCATGGTATCCAAAGCCAAATATATTCCATTTATATCCTATTTTTTGGGTTTCTTAAATATGTGTAAAATAAATCACATACTAAATACAAAAAACATAATCATATTAGGGTCACACATATTATATAAGCCTTACATAATTTAATCCATGGATTACCTCCTTTATAATGACTTTCCCAATTAGATGACTGAGTTGTCGAAAATGTTTCACTATGAGAGAATCCTAACACTTAGTATTTTATGATATTATAATAATCACAACATCTTATCTCCTATATTCCCTTCATGATTCATGATTCTAATGATTCATTTTTTAACATATATCATTATCCAAATTAATATGTTTAAAACAAATCAATATATATCAGTTTATAGAACTTGTCATTTATATATCAAACCTAAGTCTCTTCAGAGACATATAATAAAAATAGAATGATATGGATAAGATTATAATTATTATATTACTATCCAAATAATTAAATCCAATTATATTCAAACATATCTGAATAAATCCCATGTATTAGATATATGAAACCCTTTCATGTAAATTCATAGAATCTTATAAAATAAAAATACCTATAAGAGAAATAATTGTGTGGTGGGTTGTAAACCCCTACCATTCTTGATAGAGCCTACGAACCTATCCTATGAAATGTCTATCCCAAATAAATACTACCCACATATCAATATTAAAGATATACCTCAACACTAAAACAATATTAATGCATAATATACATAATTCATACCTAACCATTACCATAAAAATCACAATGAATAAACAATATCATATTCTGGAATGAATGTTATTAAATCTTGTGTATTGCCAATCATGAAACTCCTTTTACGCACGACATGATATTTTTATGAATAATCTTAACAAAATAAATAAAAGTATATATTTATTCATAGTATAAAAACATTATATTATTTCATAATATAATATATAGGGAATAATAAAATAAATTAACATTAATACATTATAAATAAAAAATAAAAAACAATTTATAATTAAATAAGTGAATAAACTTGTCCATTTTATATTCATTTAAAAATGAACAATTTTATATTATCATTTTTCATTTTACTGAATGTAAAATTTTATTTAAATTATAAATATATGGTATTTATAAAAAATAATCATTTTATATTCCACATAAAAATTTCATAATTTTGTAAACATTTAATTTAATTTAAATTTTAATCATTATATTTTATTTAAACCATGGTCAAATAAACGATAGAAGGTTTTTGAATATTTTTTATAAATTTCCTAAAATATGGAATTTTATATAATCAATTCAAAATACATAAACCATTTATTAATAAAAATACCATATCATAATAAAACATTAAACTACGCAATATTTAACTACAAATATTATTGAGGTTATTCTAAAGTCAAAAAATTTCCAAAACAACTACACGATTATTCATCTCTAAAATCCATAAATGTCAGACCAAGAGGTCGTGTTGTTCCCTAATGTTTTTTTCATTATGGAAATAAAATTTCTATATGATTACACTCACAATATCCCCAATATTGTTCTATTATTTTTATTATTTGTTTCATTGATTTTATGAATTCATGTTTGAAATTTGAAAGAAAAATCAATATTTTTCTAGAATTTAAATTATCAAATACCAAATAAAGGGACCATACAAGTTGGAAAATCAGGATAATGGAATATGAATGGTCCCATATATAGTCTTGGAGACCATTTATTTGGGTCATTTATATTAAAACAATATTTTTCATATTAAAAGTGTTTTTTTAATTGTATACAATTTTTCCATCATGTGGTTTGGAAATTGACCTATGGTTTCACATAGTGTAAACATGATTCCCCCTTCTTCATGTCTCAATTATTAGTGACTCCTTAGCCAAACAACATTTTTTTTGTATTTTTTCCCATTCTTCCTCGCCTATCTCTCTCCCTTTTCCATACTTCACTTTTCCCTAGATGGCATTTCTTGTAACACCCCGCACTATAGTGTCCAATCATAACATATATATATAAATATATATTTCAACCTTTTGGTCAATATTCAATATATATCCCAAATAAACATACTGAATAACTGTAAATGTTTTATGTACTTAGATACAAGGTAGATTAAAAAAAATATAAATTCAATATTCATCACCTAAATAATATTTAATTACATGTGGTATCTTTATAGAATAATCATATATAGTACACTTCTTTGTAACATATGAATATTTTAAATATATGAATGGGTGATCCTACATGCCCAATAAGTGTACACAAAGGGGATATTAGTAAATTCTCACGTATAAGAATATCATGAGAATAGGGATACAAGAACAAGTTATTTTCAATATGAAATCATCCCAACCCAATAGTATATCATAGTCATGTGTCATAAAAAGAAACACTACTATTTCATGAGGTCATGGAATCATAAAAAAAATCACGATCCATGAATTCAAAACATATTCATATCAAAATTTAATAAGAGTGAGTCAATATCCTAGGAATAGAAGCCATATCATATATTTGTGATAACTTATGATACCATCATATCATATAGCATCAGGAATCACTATATAATTCACATATCATTTTGTATGAGGACCCCATACCCATTTCCCATAGTGGATTGAGCACATCATCCCATTTCCCATTATTATATCTTTAAATATAAGGCTTTACCCAATGCATTGGAGGGATATATATTTCTAGGCACATCCATAACCAAAACTAAAACCATAAATATGTATTACATAATAACAAAAAATATTATTCATATCATTAAATCATAACCTCTTGAAAGGGAAACCAGTTTCATATAATTTTCATCATTTAATCATAGCATAAATTCGAAGAAAATGAATGTGTTTCACAGAGGTTTCATTATAACTTAATTAACATGTGGGAAATAAACTATTTCACAATGTCATCTTTAAATAATCATCATCTTATTACATATAGATAGTGAAATTGGTTTCTATAATATGATCATATCCCCTTCCTAGAATAATAATACTTAAAATATTTTGACATAGATGAATAATATCCTTAAAATAATATTCAAATATTTATATGAAAACATGAGAATTATATCATTAAATTTTGAAAAAAAAATGTTTCTGAAATGTCAAAGAATATTTATAAAATATTTTTATTTTAAAATAATCAAGGAAAAATCTAATAAAATCTTCTTATAAAATAATTTCCCTGGTAGTGGGGAAATCTATTTGCACCGTATATGAAAAAGAGATCATTCATTTAACACTTTTTGAACTAGTAAAAAAGACTTGTTTAGAATATGTTTGGTAAAAAATATTAATTTTTAGACATTTAAAATAATGAAATAGGTAATAAAAATTAAAAATTTAAAATATTTCAGGTATATGTAAAAAAGTTATTGAATATGTTTGAAGAAGAATGATATGGTAGAAAAATATTAATGAAAAATGTTCAAATGATGTTGATTTTAAAAAAACATTCTCAGTAATGTTATCATCCAAAGAGAGTAAAATGGTACTAATACATAAATATTCAGGGAATAACTCTATAATATGAAAATATATAATATTTAAAGCATAATATCTGTCTAATATCCCACAAAATCTTTTTACATAGACAATCCTAAAAAAGAAAAGATAGTGTAACACAAACCCTTACACTAAGTCCTATATTTCTTCATACACATTCAAATAAATTTTATAATAAATAAATATTTATTATAAATATATTCAATAACAATATTAATATATGAAATTATATTTATCATTCCATTATAATCCAGAAATATCCTTTTACTAGAAAAGTTCTCATTAAAATAAACTATAGGGTAAAAAGTGCGTTATTTTACAAGCATGTTTTTATTCGATTGTAATGATACATGCACCATGGAAATGTTTTAATGATATATTGAATAATAATAATGACATAAGTATCATATTTATTAATCATATATTGTTTTATAATAGTTTAAATCAATTAGTGATAAAAAAATTCATCGCATTTCTCTGTAAATGTGGTTGTCTGCATATACGCACGGGGGACGTTATCATTTTCCAAAAGATGGAAAGGTAAAAAGGTGTATAAGACCTTATAAATTAATAAGAATAATTATGTAATAAATATTATATATAGTCATTAAATCCATAATTTTGAACAACCATAAGAGTTTGTAATGAAAAATGAAATATATCATCTTCAAGAGCCGGTAGTTCACACGTATGCATGAAAGACATTTTCATTTTCCAACATATGAATATGTAGATGAAAAATGGATATACGGTAAATATAATAATATTTATTTATATTTTAAATCCTATAATTATTACATCAAAAATTTTTGGAGAGGTTTTATGTAATTAAAATAATAAATAAAAAAGAAAACCCACAGATAATAATTTTACCTCACCTTCAGACAACATCTTATTGTGTATACCAAAAGCCTTATAAGGATTTATTTAAATAAAAAAGTCTCTAGATAATGGATATTCTTTCTTGTAATGAAACATGGAAAGTATTTCCCTGTATAATAGGATCGTTATGTGTGAGGGATAGAGGATAAGTGGTTTCCTTTTAAAATTGAAGTAGAGGACACACTTCTAATATTTCTAAATATGAAAATATATTAATGAATTTCTCTAGATAAATGAATTAAAAATGTTCATAATAAAATATGAGGTGATATATGGTCAAAATTTTGCAATCCAATAGAATTAGAACCATGTTTTATGTTATTTTAACCCTTATCATTTTAATTTTAACCATTTAACAGGTTTTAACTCTTGCCATGGTAGCTAATGTTTTTAATATAGATGATATTTATAATGAAATAAAATTAAGTTTAATTTTTTAAACAATATTAATTAATCAGATTTAAAATATTGGATCCATTTTAAAGGATTTAAATTCTATATGTGGTATAAATTCATTTTAACATAAGTGATTAAAATGTGTGAAACCTTATTTTATAGAAATTTATTTTTAACAATAATACTGAGTCAATTATCATTCATCGACAAGAAAAATATATTAAATGAATGCATTGGCGATGAATTCCCCTTGAGGCCCCAAATGGACATGTTTGAGAAACTAAACAATATTATTTTACTTAGCAGATGATCTCGAGAATCCCAAGGGAGACACATGAAATATTGGAAGCCTGCGTGAAAGAACAAATTCTGCAGGCAATCCTCTTGTGTGCCCAATGTGATGTTAAATTCCATATTCCACATTGGCCACCGGAAAATGGCCATGTCATAAGCACTCTGTATGTTTAGTAGTAATGAAACAAAACTCTTAATTTAGGTATTACATTAGACTTCATCAGAACATCAATATAAACATCAATATCGATTAGACATAATGGAACATGTTACTCCTAACAATCATACCACCTACATAATGTATATCCTAGAAAAATGGTCATGAGTGGAAAAAATTTATAATAGTAAAGAAGTTTTGATAATTTCATGTGGTGATTGGCCAAAATGAAAATAGCATTTTCCCATTTATATGCTTTTGGGAGTCTAAAAAAAAACTCCCTAGAATTTATTTATCATTTTCATTTGTGTATGGATAATGGTCTAAAATCACCTTATACTTTTATCTATACACATTAACTTGTACAAATACTAAGAATTAAGATAAAAAATATGTAATATGTCCCACTAAAAACATTCTTTCAATATCTATACATATGTGTACCTCTAGTATGTATATGGAATAAAGAACTTTAAGATTCATATAAAATTACCTTCTATAATTTCGGTATTGATGGGGATCATACTCTATAGCATCCCGCCTTTTTATAACCTAAACTTTCATTACATTACACAAAACTGAGGATCTTTAAGGTTTAGTGTCTTGGAAACCAGGAACATAAAACATGAAAACGTAAAACATACTTCTTAAACACTTGAAAGGCTTCTCCTCATGTTCATCCTAGGTTCATTACTGCATCTCATAACCTGGGGACATACATCAAAAGAATGGGTGAGCAGAAGGCCCAGTAAGGGAAATAAGAGAAACATTTTACATGTGAACTTGAGATACTTCAATAAGGTCATGAAAAGAACTTTAAGGCATGAAAAATAAATCATGAGATATATCATAATAAAAATAAGATTTTTCATAACTTTAAGATGTGGCTACATCATTTAACATAGAAAATCATGAACATATCACCAAGGTCCATCCCCAAGGTGTCATTTGAAAATTACCAAGGTTATTCACCAAGATATCGTGAAAATTGTAATCTCTAGTGGTTACATCATTCCCCAATGCATTGGAGCGCTATCAGGGTGCAACCTCAAAATGTAAATTTTTATCATGTGAGAAACAATATCATCATCAAACATTTCATAAATAACCCATATAGCATAAAATAAATGGGTTTCATTTCATAATCATAACGTTTTAAAAACTGCTTTAAAGACATGATCTTTACGTCACTTTAAACACACGGAAGAGGAGAACGGGTCTCATGTATGTAAATCCCAGAATTTAAAATTGAACATTTTGATATATATGTGAATACCCCTGTAGAAATAAGAGCTTTGAGTATTCACTTTATAACATAAAATAATTTTGAGAAAAGAGAGAGGCATTTTGAGATGAAAATTCTGCAGCATAACGGCTATGTTTCGGGGTTTTAGAAAACATTGAAAAGAGAGGGGACATGGGTCCAGCATTCAAAAATGACCCATAAAATAGTATGGGGGCAGAATAAGAAGGATATATGAACATTGTAATGAAATTTTAAGGACATACCATTTTAAATGAAAAACATGGAAGGAAGACAAAAATTATATTTCTCTTATGAAAATTCGGCAGCCTAACGACGTCACTTAAACTTCAACAAAAATGATTTGAAAAGATAAAATAGGTCCTCTCATCATGTGACCATAAGAGTTCAGTATGATAGATATAAAGATTATACCCCAACATAAAAAAAGGAATTTTAAAGACTTGACATGAAAGTAGAACTTTGAAAAGAATGAGAAGGGTGAAAGAATCCCCTTAAAAATTCGGCAGCCTAACGGCGTCACTTAAGATTCAAAAAATGAATTGACAAGATCAAAAAGGGTCTCTCATCATATGAACATAAGAGTTCAGTATGATAGATATATAGATCATACCCCAAAATAATAAAAATGAACTTGAATGACTTGACAAGAAAATAGAACTTGAAAATGAGAAGGGTGAAAGAATCCGTTACAAATATTTTGGCAGCCTAACGGCGCCACTTAAACATTCATAAAATGAAATGATGAGAGTAAGAGGGTGTCTATAATCATATGAACATAAAAATTAAATTATAATGACTATAAAATAACATCCTCCAACATAAGAACATGGAGCATAAAAGAAATGACATAAAAGAGATCACTTGAAAAGAAAGAGAGTGGTCAGATCCCTTACCTTAAAACGTAACTCTTAAAACTCAAATGTTGGGACCTTGAGGGATTGGGGGAACCTTGGGAGGACTTTTTGGGAGGTAATAAGACCAGAACCTATTTGAGGATGGTTTTGGAGTCGAAAATATGAGATGAGGGCTTGGTATTTATTGGGAAAGTGAGGGGACAAGGCATTAATGGCCAAGGGACACCTCAAAAGTGGTTTTCTCAAAAGCATGGGCCCTCCCATGGTACTTCCCATAGATTTAGGACGCATGGGGACCGCCACACAATACTCCATCCTCTTTAGTCGACCATACCTTAAAATATCTAATGAAATCATCATGATACAGTTATGATGTCATTAAACATACTGAAACCCTAAAACTGTATTTTTACTATTCACTGAAAATTCAACTTTCTCAGAAAAATCTCAAAATTTCACATTAACAAAATATCAATGCTCTGATTTCAAAAATGAACTCAATTTTATAAAAATAATTTTCAAAATATTTTTAATTCATTTTTTAAATAAACCCACTATTCACTGAAAATTCATTTTTTCAGAAAAATCCCCAAAAATTACCTTAACATAATATCGATGCTCTGAGTTCAAAAATGAAATCCATTTTATAAAAATAATTTTATAAATAATTTTAATTTAATTTTTAATTAAAAAACACTATTCACCCGAAAAAAACTAATACTCGAATAATAATTTATGAAACCGTTTTTTAACTATGTTATAGAATCACATTACTTAATCAAGGTGCCTAGATTATATTAATACTTTCTTTAAGTGAGATTACTAATCCATTTTTCACATTACTAATCCTAAGCATAAAATCACTATTCATAGTTTACTATTCAACAAAAATTATGTTGATCTTATTAGACTCTAAATTTCGTACTGAACATATTTGTAGAAGACCATTTTTTAAAAATCAATACTCATTTTTATTTATTTAAGGTTTACATAAACATTTTTAAAATATCCTTTCTCTAAAATTCATCAAAATTATGCATTCTATATTTATCTGGACATTTGAAAATTCATAAACTTCATCATAAGAAGAAATCCCAGTTTTTATTTAAAACAAAGGATTACACAAGGCAGTTACAGTCTCCTTACATAGCCCCTTATCACACCAGCATAGGACCTAAGTGTAAGGTGTGATAAGGTGAGAGAATCCAAGGGAGGCTCGGTCAACATCGCATGAGTAGTAATTTCTATCAGTTTGAACTTCTCGCAAAGGCGATCCTGTTCTAACTTCACACGATGAAGTTCAGCTTGGGTTTGGTCCAGAGTAAAGCCCAGTGGTGCTACCTCCTTCCCAAGTTCTGTTAGGTGGGCTTCGATCGGTCCAAGACTTCCGGGTGAGGCCATCAAATCTTCATTCTATATTAATTAACCAAGATTGCTTGTATTTAGAGACAATAGTCAAAACGTTTAGTTTCCAGTGGTCATATTGACCAATGGTCAAATAATAGTCAAAACCCAATAGTATCATTTTAATTAAACTCATGTTATCAAATGATAACATTTTTGTTCAGTATAAAAATAAAATAAAATAACACATAAAATTAGGAAACAAGATTTATTTAAAATTTCGGGTCGTTACAATCTTCCCCCCTTAAGAAATTGCGTCCTCGCAATTTTTTAAAATTGGGTTTTGAAATTTCACTGAAAGTCCCACATCGGTAAATGAGTCAGTAAAACTATTACTTTAAAAGAAAGAAAGGGAAGTACAAAGGTCACCCAAGTTAACCCACACTAGGATTACATGTAGGAAAATAAGGACATGGAGGAGAAAACAAAGGGTCAAGTTCTGAGGGACAGTGATAGAGAACATGATTAGGAGAAAGTTAACCATAAGAAAATCCCAAACTTATGATGTGTGTAAACGGTCTTTGATTACCTAGTAGGAAACGTAAAACAACAACATTTTTGTTTTAGGTTTCTTTTCATAATTTTGAGGAATTCATTTACTACATAGAACAAAAACATAAGAAAATATACCTACCTTCATGTAGAGTTTCATCCTTTAATAAGTTTCTACACAAAAATAATCTTTTCTCCAAACGATGAGCATTCAAAAACACTTGGTCTCATCAAAACACAAGAATCATCATCTAGAGAATCACATAATCCACAAAATATTTACCATCTATTTCATCTATCATTAAACATTATCCCTAAAACAGAAAGGGTAAGGTAAAACAACTCTTCAAAAAGAAATAATCCCATAGGAATGGAAACTACTTTTAAATCTTCAAAGTTCCATGGTACTACCCAGAGTTCATCATAGACCATTCCATAAATAACTGTCCTTAAAAATCCTCAAAATAAACCAAAATTAGATTGAAACCCAAATACAAGAAGGATTTGATAACATAGTCTTCCAAGGTAAACTTTATCATTCATCTCCAAACAACATCAACCTCTCCTAACATATTATAAAAAAAGTAACTAACCTAAACATATTTACCCCAAGATAGGTTAATCATTTCCATAAGTAACCTAAATTACTATAAGTCCGCCTTAAATTCATTAGTTCTTCAAAATATAAGTCATCCTTACTCCTCAATGAAAATACCGTAGTAATCTATTTACCTCGATCATATAGGGTCCCCAAAATAGTAAACATCTTCCAAAATAATAATCATCTTTTAATCCCCTAATCCTCTCTATCATATTATTATGACAATCATAACATTTCCTATCACATTGGTAGTTGGGACATGTTCTTCCCTTTCCCACCATTAACTAAGAAGATGAAGTATAATTAGGGGCTTAAATACTTCGCCAATAATCATGAAAATGAACCTTTAAGCATAAAAGGATAAACTTGTAGAATAAAAGTATATCCTAACTTGCGATCCCCTAGGTTCTAGTCTAGGTTATCAATGATCGTATTTTCTTATGTGAATTTTTATTTTATTTTATCTTTGTTCCTTTAATAATGGTTCATACTAAGCTTATGAATTTACCAAAGCATATCCCCCAGGAGTGTTGTAACCACGAGTGAAGCAAGGACCATTGTCGTGTACTAGTTCCCGTTCGAGTCTAGCTCAAAGTGGTGTTTTCAGGTTTTACCCTATGTACATCTGTGCCAGAGCCACCTCCACCTGCTCGTATCCAGACAGGGATGTATTTGCTTGGCAACCCCTTACTCAATACTCACCAAAATACCAGGAAGATTTCCTATATTTAAAATTTTCTATAGGGTTTTTCCTAATGTTTTCATATCCCAATTTCCACAAATAACTAAACCATCCTTTGATACCAACTATTGTATCCTGCCTTTTTATAACATAAACTTTCATTACATTACACAAAACTGAGGATCTTTAAGGTTTTGTGTCTTGGAAACCAGGAACATAAAACATGAAAACGTAAAACATTCTTCTTAAACACTTGAAGTGCTTATCCTCATGTTCATCCTAGGTTCATTACTGCATCTCATAACCTGGGGAGATACATCAAAAGAAAGGGTGAGCAGAAGGACCAATAAGGGAAACAAGAGAAACATTTTACATGTGAACTTGAGATACTTCAATAAGGTCATGAAAAGAACTTTAAGGCATGAGAAATAAATCATGAGATATATCATAATAAAAATAACATTTTTCATAACATTAAGATGTGGCTACATCAATTAACATGTACAATCATGAACATATCACCAAGGTCCATCCCCAAGGTGTCATTTGAAAATTACCAAGGTTATTCACCAAGATATCGTGAAAATTGTAATCTCTAGTGGTTACATCATTACCCAATGCATTGGAGCGCTATCAGGGCGCACCCTTAAATTTTCCTTTATTTTCATGTGAGACACATATATCATCATCACAAATTTCATAAATAACCCATATATCATAAAATAAATGGGTTTCATTTCATAATCATAACGTTTTAAAAACTGCTTTAAAGACATGATCTTTACGTCACTTTAAACCCACGGAAGAGGAGAGCGGGTCTCATGTATGTAAATCCCAGAATTTAAAATAGAACATTTTTGTATATATGTTAATACCCCTTTAGAAATAAGAGCTTTTAGTATTCACTTTATAACATAAAATAATTTTGAGAAAAGAGAGAGGCATTTTGAGACGAAAATTCTGCAGCATAACGGCTATGTTTCGGGGTTTTAGAAAACATTGAAAAGAGAGGGGACATGGGTCCAACATTCATAAATGACCCATAAAACAGTAGGGGGAAGAATAAGAAGGATATATGAACATGGTAATGAAATTTTAAGGACATACCATTTGAAATGAAAAACATGGAAGGAAGACAAAAATTAGATTTCTCTTATGAAAATTCGGCAGCCTAAGGGCGTCACTCAAACTTCAACAAAAATGATTTGAAAATATCAAATAAGATCTCTCATCATGTGAAAATAAGAGTTCAGTATGATATATATAAAGATCATACCCCAACATAAAAAAAAGAAATTTGAAAGACTTGACATGAAAGTAGAACTTTGAAAAGAATGAGAAGGGTGAAAGAATCCCCTTAAACATTCGGCAGCCTAACGACGTCACTTAAGCTTCAAAAAATGAATTGAAAGATCAAATAGGGTCTCTCATCATATGAACATAAGAGTTCAGTATGATAGAAATATATATCACACCCAAACATAATAAAAATTAACTTGAAAGAATTGACAAGAAAATAGAACTTGAAAATGAGAAGGGTGAAAGAATCCGTTACAAAAATTTCGGCAGCCTAACGTCGCCACTTAAACATTCATAAAATGAAATGATGAGAGTAAGAGGGGGCCTCTAATAATATGAACATAAAAAGGACAGTATAATTAATATAAATTAACATCCTCCAACATAAGAACATGGAGCATAAAAGAAATGACATAAAAGAGATCACTTGAAAAGAAAGAGAGAGGTCGGATCCCTTACCTTAAAACGTAACTCTTAAAACTCAAAGGTTGGGACCTTGATGGCTTGGGGGAACCTTTGGAGGACTCCTTGGGAGTTAATAAGACCATAAATTCTTTGAGGATGGTTTTTTAGTCGTAAAGATGAGAGGAGGGCTTTGTATTTATAGGGAAAGTGAGGGGACAAGGCATTAATGGCCAAGGGACACCTCAAAAGTGGTTTTCTGAAAAGCATGGGCCCTCCCATGGTACTTCCCATAGAGTTAGGCCACATGGGGACCCCCACACAATAATCCATCCTCTTTAGTCGACCATCCCTTAAAATATCTCATGAAATTATCATGACACAGTTATGATGTCATTAAACATACTGAAACCCTAAAACTGTATTTTTACTATTCACTGAAAATTCAACTTTCTCAGAAAAATCCCAAAATTTCACATTAACCAAATATCAATGCTCTGATTTCAAAAATGAACTCTATTTTATTAAAATAATTTTTTAAATATTTTTAATTCATTTTTTAAATAAAAACACTATTCACTGAAAATTCATTTTTTCAGAAAAATCCCCAAAAATTACCTTAACATAATATCGATGCTCTGAGTTCAAAAACGAAATAAATTTTATAAAAATATTTTTCTAAATATTTTTAATTTAGTTTTTAATTAAAAAACACTATTCACCTGAAAAAAACTAATACTTGAATAATAATTTATGAAACCGTTTTTTAACTATTTTATTGAATCACATTACTTAATCAAGGTGCCTAGATTATATTAATACTTTCTTTAAGGGAGATTACTAATCCATTTGGCCACATTACTAATCCTAAGCATAAAATCACTATTCATAATTTACTATTCATCACAAATTATGGTGATCTTATTAGACTCTAAATTTCGTACTGAACATATTTGTAGAAGACCATTTTTTTAAAATCATTACACATTTTTATTTATTTAAGGTTTACATAAACATTTTTAAAATATCCTTTCTCTAAAATTCATCAAAAATATGCATACTATATTTATCCGGACATTTGAAAATTCATAAACTTCATCATAAGAAGAAATCCCAGTTTTTATTTAAAATAAAGGATTACACAAGGCAGTTACGGTCTCCTTACATAGCCCCTTATCACACCAGTATAGGACCTAAGTGTAAGGTGTGCTAAGGTGAGAGAATCCGAGGGAGGCTCGGTCAACATCGCACGAGTAGTAATTTATATCAGTTTGAACT
This sequence comes from Viscum album, assembly GCA_963277665.1. Taxonomy (NCBI): domain Eukaryota; kingdom Viridiplantae; phylum Streptophyta; class Magnoliopsida; order Santalales; family Viscaceae; genus Viscum; species Viscum album. The sequence goes on along the minus strand of OY728139.1, from coordinate 1,492,512,201 downwards.
TCTCGCGAAGGCGATCCCGTTCTAGTTTCAAACGATGAAGTTCAGCTTGGGTTTGGTCCAGAGTAAAGCCCAGTGGTGCTACTTCAAGTTCTATTAGGTGGGCTTCGATCGGTCCAAGCCTACTGGGTGATGCCATCGAATCTTCTTTCTATATTAATTAACCAAGATTTCTTGTATTTAGAGACAATAGTCAAAACGTTTAGTTTCCAGCGGTCATATTGACCAATGGTCAAATAACAGTAAAAAACCAACAGTCTCATTTTAATTATACTCATGTTATCAAATGAAACATTTTTGTTGAGTATAAAAATAAAATAAAATAACACATAAAATTAAGAAACAAGATTTATTTAAAATTTCGGGTCGTTACATACTCTATTCTTTATCCTTATCACACCATCACTATCATTGTTGATCTCATGGAAACTTCTTAAATTATTCTATAATTTTAAATATTCTTTCTCTACCTCTCTAATGTTAACATAGATCCATGGTTGGATATTCATATGAAAAAGATAGTATTTGACCTCTTTCCACATGATTTCAAGTTTAGTATTCTAAAAAAAATTACATATTAGATAAATTTCAATCCTCATTAATACCAAACTAGAATATTCCTTTTAACTCAAAGAATCAGCCACCTTGTTTTCCTTCCTAGAATAATAATGTATATATAGTCATAATATTTAAATAATTCCAACCATCTTATCTATCATATATTCAACTATTTTTTTGTGAATATGTACTTCAATCGTTTATGATATGTATATATGTCACACCTTTCACTATAAATTTAAATCTTTCTTATCTTCAACAAAAAAAATACATCTTTCAACTCCAAATAATGAGTTCGTTAAATTTCTCTCTTTTATTTTCGACTGTCATGATGCATATTATATAACCATATAATTATGCATGAGTAAACATACCAATGCCTTAATTTGTGCATAATAATATATCAAAAACCCTTATGCACAATATTGTTGTGTGAGCATAGGTGAACTGACCAACCATCTCACGAGTTACCTGAAATTATATTCTCATATATCTATCAATAAGTACTTAAACCCATTTTGAGAGAACCTAGTGAGTGGATTAGATAGTCACTGTATATGTATCATCAACCATATATAATATTTATCCCACCAAAGAAAACTACAGAACTCTCTAACTATTTTTATTCTGGATGTTTCTTAATAAATTCTGGAGTTTAAGGATCCACTAAAATACCTTCACATGAGATTATATGACCAATTAATGAATATTTAGATATTTAAAATTTATAGTTTGTAATTGTTTTATTTCAATTATCCTTCCTTAGGGTCATTGATACAATTATAAAATAATAATCATACTCTTACGTTTCATTTTAATATATATGAATATCATCTATAAATACTACCACAAAATGATAAATATAATCCTGATAGTCTCAATTCATTTAATTGATGAAGATAATAGAGAAATTTTTAAGTCTAAATGGAATTAACATAAATTCCTAATGTCAATACCTCATATGGAAATACTTCATGGGTATATACTCATTTTAACCCCTAATTTATGATATATAGGACAATGGTAAATCTTGTTAAACTATTGATCTCCTCATAATTAATCAAAAAAATAATAAATTTGAGGTACATTATAATTTTTAATGATATTTATATTGTTATGTTCCTAATAATTAATGAAAAGATGTATTGGCTCATTATTATTCGAAGAAAAAAAACAAGTGAACCCCATGGTGATGCACTAATGCTTATTAGTCCATTATGAAGATTCCTATATATATTATTCTTCAATTTGTTTAACACAATCATGTTAATTATTTATATATTTTTATAAAATATGAATATTCATTAGTTATAAGTTCATTTTGAAAACTCAAATTCATGATTTGGAGGAATCCTAAGATATTTTTTTGGAAATTCATCAAAAATCTATCATAAAATATGTTTATCCGCATTCTTGAGTTTATCCCCATCCATATGATACATATACACTTCATGGATAGGTATTTTTTCTTTTATGTAATTATTCATCCTATCATTGTCAAAAATGAATAAGAAAACCATTCATAAGATGCCTTAACTCATGAAATTTTATTTTGAATCAATGACATTATATGTTTAACCTAATCCATCCTTAGTTATCATATATTCAAATCCATCATAATTTATTGTAAATAAAATGTTAATTAACCCAATAATATCCCCCATGAGTGTCAAAACAAGTATATAGTAAGGGAATATTCATTGTGTACTTGAAGGATGACCAAGATAAACTCTATAAATTATTTTTAGGGTTATTACCACTAGATGAATATGTACCAAATCCACTTCCACTTTTATTATCCGGATTGGGATGTATTATATATAAATAACATAATCTTTATATTACCAAAAACATTTGATGTTTGGATATACGTAGTATTATCCCTGATATTTTCAGAAAACATTTTAACTCTAATTTCCAAAGATTAAATTGACCCAGATCTAATACCAACTATAGAGAAACAATAATTTCATATATAAATATTTCATCTTTTTAGATGAATATTCAATAGATTAAATTACGATCTATGGAGGGAAAATAAATTTTTAGTGTATTTGGAGAAAAGATATATAAGAATCATATTTTGATACATTCTCCATAATCTCTCATAATGTTATACTGACATTTTACTAATCTTTTCAAACCTTACATAAAACCATTCGTCCTAACCAATGAATGTAACCATAATAAAGTGTGATCCAATATGTTTAGTAATAGTAAACATGGGAGATATCAATCTAAGAACATAAGAAAAAATAATATAAGCATGAGAATATTAGATTATGATCTTAACATACAAATTACATACTGAATTTATCATAGATTATAATAATGAATCTGAAATAAATATTTAACATTTGGAATGCATAAATATTGATATTGAGAAACCATCACTAATCAATTGAGAACTATGATTTCAAATAACAATCATTAAACATTTCATAATAGTATATAACCAAAAAAGTCCTAGAAACATATATATATATAGGTTAAATGCATAGATGGTGAAATTATACCAGATCAATCATTAATACATGTTTCCCATAAAATAATGGATCAAAAATCACTAACTATTTCTTATAGAGGATTTATCATTGCTACCTTCTTTCCATAGTAGAGCGAGCACATCCACCAATTTTCCCTATTTATATCATGTGGTATAATGCATTACCCAATTAAGTAGAAGGATATATAATTCTAAACCCACCCATCACATAATAAAAACCATATATATATGTGATACAAGGTTATAAAATATTCATCTTATAATCATATCACAACGCATATATATATATACTGGATTTTATAAACATTTCTTAAATTCAAAAAACCATAAAATGTTGAAAATAAATGGTTTTATTTAAAATAACATCATAATAATAATGAATCATCCCAATAAATAGTACATATGGTTTTATGGTATCATATACCTAGTAAATCATAATTTACATTAAACGGTTTTATCATAAATGGATATTCATTTAAAAGATGAATAGAATATTTTATGAGGAAAATATATTTATCATTTTGAAATAACATCATAAAAATTAAATTTATTTATCACATATGGATCATATAATTTCATTAATGTAAATTCAAGAATGAAAAACTCAAAATAAAATTATATTGAGACACAAATCCCTTACATCAAGTCTCATATTTATTTTTAACCATATAAACATCCTATATAATAAATTTATATTTATTATAAATATATTCAATAACCTTAATTGAATATTTCATATGATATATTGTATACTTATAACATCTTATCACAATATTAGAAACAATTATTTATTAAAATAACTCTTCTGGGTGATAATTGCATCGTTTTTCCTGTATGTTTCAGTTTGGCCGTCCCAGTCCTTTTACTTTGAAAATCATTAAATAACATACATAATTTAAATATAAACATAAATATAATAAATATATATTATATATAAATATTCAAATATAAAATATAGAGATAGAAAAATGAATTATACCGTTCATAGAGATGGTAGGTCATAGGTACACATGAATGGTGTTTTCACATTCCGAATGATGGAACTAAAGAAAGGTAAATCATAATTAACCTTTTATGAATAATTATTATACCATAAATATCATAAATATAATAAATATTAATTAAATATATCCTTATTATAATCTATATAAATTTAAATAAAAAAATGAATCACATCGATTTGAGAAGGTTGTAGTCCACATGTATGCACAAACAGCGTTATATTTATCCAACATATAGAAATTTGGATTATAATGGATATTAAATCATCATAATTAAATTTAAATATATCTAATATATGGAATTTTTCACACCCTGATATTTTGGTGAATTTTGTTTTTGAATTAATTTATTCTTTTGATATTATTCATTTCACGCAACACTGAAAATAGCTTTTCTCTAAGTTAAAAATTCCTTTCACATAGAACCAAGTTGTCATATGTTACATGAAATACCAAATTGGAATATTTTACACAGAACAACAAGCATAGCGTACATTACACAAAAGATTGACCTTCCTAGATGGCTTGCATAACACGTAAGACCGAGTGTTACCTAGCTGTAATATATTATTTAAAATATTATTATAATGAAATATAAACTAGACGGTAATTTTATAGATATTAAATAGTGTTATATAAATTATGAATATATGTGGTTTACAAAAATATAATATGAATTTATTGGTTTCCAATTAATGAATATGAAAACTGATTGAATATTAAGGAAAATATTATTATCGTCAAAAACCTATTTTAACATAGAAAATTAAACTAATTACAATTGGTAAGTTATATTAATGTAATTAATATTTTATACTATCAATCATTTATTTTTTATATTCATCTAGAATATTCTGTATACATATGATAAGAACAAACCCAATTTTATGCATAAAAACTTATTTTTTATTAATGTAATTTTATCGCCATTAAATGGAGAACCCATTTTAAATAAAATTTTTGGATCTTTTTTAGGATTAATATGTTAATATAAAATTTATATTTGAAATAAAAACATATAAATTTGGTTAAGATACATTTTTCGTATCTTTCCAAAATATTTCATCTTTTAATGAATATTTAAAAATACTGGGTTTTATTTGGAAACTTCATTTTAATATTATTTATTTATCAGGATAAATTTTATTTTTAAATGGTTTAATAGTTTATAAAGAAATATTTTTACCAATTAATCCAATTTATGTCATTTGAACCAATTTCACATTGAAAATTGATAAAAAAACATAGCAAAATTTTGATCATTTTTACTTTAAAACCCCGTAGTGTCTTCCCGACAGCACGATTAGATTTAAATTAATTTATGGAACTATTTTTTTATAATTTGGAAAAAAGGATTCCATATTTTCAAATAGAATAATTTATAATTTCTAATATAGTCAAATTTTAATTTTGACAGAAAATATTAGCAAAATAAATTAAAATTAATTACATCGGCTAAGAGAAAAATTTGTTTAATAAAGTACTAAACATTAAATTTATGAATCAAAATGACCTATAAACTTGTCCAAAAACCAATGGATATAAATATTTAGAACATTTAATAAATTTTATTGACCATGGTACATTATTGGATCCACTTTCAACCTAAAAATCGTTGGTTAAACTCCATCTTTAAATATTTACAATTGTGCCACTCCTCCTCCACTATAAAAGGCCACCACCTCTAGTCATTCATCACACCTATAAAAAATCCTATGATTGGAAAATATCTACCAAATTTGAATCCAAAAATTAATACCTTATATATTTAATCCTCCAATTATTTATAGATCCTCTCATGTAATCCTTTTGGGATAAACCAAAATAAGTCTCACGATTAAGATGTAACATCTTCTCTCAAGATCATTTCATTTATTTTCCTTATCAACCCCCCCCCCCCCCAATTTAGTTATTCCATTATTGTGTGGAAACAAATTATCCTAAATATAATATGGTGTTGTTAGACAAATATTTCTACCTATACTTACACACAAACCTCCATCTAATGGATATTGAACATAATGTTTTTGTGTTTGGCAAACTACTCCCCCATGAAACCATGATTGTTCATTTACCACATATAATGGTTTCCATTATTATTGAAAATATATTTATATAAGTAATATATTATATTTTTTATTTATTCAAGCTTCTTTATTTGTTTTAAAACACACATCTATTTACTCTCCATTTTGTTTTAATGTTATAATCTCATATGACAAGTGTGGACTACTACCCCCCCAAAGAGATGTGGTTTGTTAACACAACACATGGAATGTATTAAGAATCGGTTTGGTGAAATTATATGATATATTAATTCTACTAGAATTATTATATATATATTTATATATACATATATATTCATATTTCATTTAAATATTTTCTTTCAATACGTCAATAAAAACAGAAACAACATTCATGCGTACATACGACATACTATTTCCAGGGATGATGTTTTAAATTTCTTAAATCATTATGATATAAATTATTATAACATTAATATTCTAGATATAACTTATATTTATATAATTTATACATTCTAGAATCATGATATATTTATAAGGACTAAATATATAACAAATTAAGACCCATGCGAAAAATAAAGAGAATATTACCTAAAGTGAAACATTAACAATGGATTGTTAAAAATAGGGAAATATAAGGTTATAATAAAACTATATATTGTATAATTTATTATAAAATTATTCTATAAAATATATATACAAAACTTATATTTATTTTATAGGTGGTTTGAATGAGTACGAACGAGAGTCAAGACAAAAGGTAAAGGGATTCCATCTCATTTTTAATTTCATTGAGATACATATTATGTTCACCATTCATTAATTTTTTGTGGTGTATGTGCTTACCATTATGGTATTCTCTGTATAATATACATAAATTTATGGTAATTCACATTTCCATTTTATGGTCCTTCTTTCATGGGGATTAACTTTCAGAAGTTACCATATCGGTAAAACAGTTGTATCTCAATTTATGTTCTTTAAGACTCAGGTTTTGTTATACACCTAAACACATTATTTGAGGTGTATATACTTCCATTTTTATTTATTGAATATAAATATTTTCATGATATTATAATATTTTTTAATTTTATTTTTGGATATTATGATCCCAATTTACCAATTAATGAGATTTTTTTGAGACAATCTCATCACTTTTCAAGATTGTTTATGTTTATGATTCATTTAATGAAATCTTGTTATCCATATCCCAAGAAAACTCATGATTTTACATATCCTTAGTTGTTTCATAATTATTAAATGTTTTCTCACCTTTTTCTGCTCTTTTTATCAAAATATATTTAAGAAATTGTTTTTAAGGAGGCCCAACTTTACCCTATCCTAGGTCGCAAATCTATGTTTTCTAAAAGGGGTTTCTAATGATATTATAGCTTTCTTTATAATATATAAATAAAATTTTAACCCTTTTTTGTCTTTTATAAATATCATAAATGTGATATTCTCATATCTTCTAAAATAAGGAACTTTTCTAACCTTCTTTATCGTGTAAAAGGAATGTTATTTTGACCTCGTACGACATGTATGGATTTACCCACCATCATTCCCTTGAGCCTCCCTTTTAATTTTTAATAGATTAATACTTAAAAACAATATTTTTAAAATATATTATCAATGAAAATTTTTTTCATAAGATTTTGAATCTTATTTTATATTTTTTCAAGAAAAATGGTTTTCAAAACGTTTTGAATCTTATTTTTTATGTTTTCAATTAAAATGGTTTGGAAAATATTTTGAATCATCCTTTAAAGTTTTTCAAAGATCTCTAAAAAATAAGGTTTTTAATGTGTATTGATACTTCTTTTAACTGCTTTTAGTTAGAAATGGATTCCAAATGATTTCAAGTCTTCTTTATAAGTTTGCAAAGAATTTTTACAAGAAATTTATTTTAAAAGGTTTTATGATATAAATATAATTATCAAAGAAGAATGGATATTTTCCTTAATATATGTTTTAAAATAACTTTTGAAATTATTTACCAAAGACGATAACATCCATTGGTATTACTCATCCCTTTATAGGGAAATAATTAAATGTTTCCATTCACATTTCTTCTCTGAATGGATTATATTTTGATGGCATGATGTTATGAAACCCATTTCTATTTCACAGGTTATATGATTTTGAAACCCTCTTCTTTTCATGAGTTATGATTATGATGAAATGATTGTGAAACCTATATATTTCCATAGTTTTTGATATTTTTATGTTAATATGTTACAAATTTAATTTCATGGGATATGATATGTTTATTAATGATCTTGTGGCACATGTAAGTATGATTTCATTATTTTATGGGTGGGACCTATATATCTCTTCAATGCATTGGGTAATGTTTTATATCTCATGAGATGTACTAAGATTGTATGATGGGTGAACTCATGATATTATTATTGTCTTGGGAATGAACACTGAATTATAATAATTCCATGGGAGAGAACTATTACTTCTAAGATTGTATGAAGAGTGTAATAATTCTACTAAGATGGCAATGGCAGTGAACCATGACTGCTAATATGGTCTTGGAAGTAATGCCTTGACTACTATAAAAATAATTATATACTTTTTGTTTTTTCCATAATTCAATATTTTGTTCATATGCTATGTTTTCATGGCTTATGATCTCTCTTTCAATATGAATCCTATCTTATGAACTATCAATAATTATGCCATGATCTATGTTATGATCTTTCATTTTCTAGGTATGATCTTATATTTTCATGATCACAATATCATACCCGTATGATCATATTTATGCTTTCATGTATCCCTTTTTTACCCTTATTGAGAATTTAATCTCACCCCTTTTATGTTTCATTTCCCCCATGTTATGATGATATGTACTATGTTTGATATGTATAAGAAGGGTTCTAGTTAAGAAGAACCTAGTGACGGATGATGTAGCTCAGAGGCAGTGTGTTTGTAGAATGTTAGTATTCCAGAACCATTCTGCAATGTTAATGTTTTGAAAAGGGAATATCGCTATAGAATTATTTATTTTATTATTTAAACCATAAATTTATAGGAGTTATAATAAGAAATTAAATTCAAATCACATGGTTATGAGTGACACCTCTTACTTTAGAAACCTTTTTTAGCCTACATGTTAATCCCCAAAAAGAATAATATTCTTGGAAATAATAAAATCTCTAACATGTGGTTAACTAATCTAGGACTCTATTATGCCAGTTATTTTCTTAGTTAGAGTTATCAATCATTATGAATAATTATGTAGAGGATGTTTTATATTATAATTATGGGGAGGGTCATTCATGGAATTACCTAAAATATTAATTTAATTTGAATTAGTATTCATGTAAAGATTTCTCCAAATAGATATAATTAAGATATAAGGCGTGGTAGAGTTAAAATAATCTCAAAAAATAAAATTTAATCTTTTTTGGTAACGTTTTTACCCTTTTATGTTAGTTATATTGTATTGTTAACCCTTTTGAAAGTTACACCAATACCAACATTTTCTAGTATTTAAGGGTTAAGAATGTTACCATAAATGTTCATGTGACTCATAAATAAAATATATCTAATATCATAAATCATATTGCATTCACTTAGATGATGATATGAATCTAATTAATTTTAAATAATTTAATAAAATAATATTTTTTATAAAATATCATTAATATCTTTTTTGGAACTATTCATATAATTTATCTTTGAAAACAGTTAGACATAAAATAAATTCAAATAAAAACATTTAAATCATAAATAAAATTTAATATTCTAATATAAAATTCATTGGAAACATTAAATATATTAAAATAGTATCTTTTAGTTTTTTTGAAATCATTTACTTAATTTACCAACTCCCTACATAAACATTATGTTGTTGTTATGTAAGAATTTAAGGTAATTATTTCAACCCTGAAAATTAAAAAAAACTTATCATGATAAAAAAAATTCATTCATATTTAAAATAAACATTTATAATAAAATATATGTCATTTACATCCATGTTCCAAAATATTATTGATATTTGAATCAGGTAAGTGACATATTAGACTTTTTAATTTACTTAAATATTATAAAGGCAAAGATAAAATTTAAATGATACCAAAAGATCAAATTGTACAATTTTGTATGATAATAGTCTAAATTTATTCATAAATGAAAATAAATACACGTGTTTCAATGAATTTAATGCATTATCACATTAGCTTTAACCTCAATTATTCCATTTTACCTTCACTACAACAACAAAAATTTACAACCTTTATTTTTCAAGTTGAAAAAATATAGAGTATATCTATTTAATAAATTTGGACCTCATTTCTCAAAATAAGGAATAATGTTTTCATCATTTAATTTATATAAGTGGTATAAATTAATTTACAATAAGAACAAAAAATTAAACAAAAAATAGTTTTTCATAAAAATCATCTTTATGTATGAGAATGTTTTTATTACAAATTGAAGTAAAAAATCGATTATAATAACCATAATTGGATTATTATTAATCCAATAGAAGTAATTTCACATCGAAATCAATTAAAAATTTTAAAATTTTAAATTCCTAAAATAAATTTTGTTCCCTTCAAAAATATGTATTTTTTATTATTCAATAGAATTTCAATATTTTAAAAAACAATCCACAAAATTAACTATAAGATAATTATGATATGATGAATTTAAAAATTATAACATTTTTAATTGATTACATTACTAATACTTCCATATATTATTTATAATTTTCTCTTAAAAAAGAAATTAAAACTACCTTTGAAGAAAAGGTATTTTTGAAGAATAAAATGGAATTACTAAAAATTAAGGTCTCATTTATTAATAATTAATTATTCCATTTATTATTACTAGAAACTTAATATATATTTTTAAATGTGGATAATCCTATTCATTCCCTCTAAATTAATGGCCAGACAATAACTTCCACATTAAATAATATTATTTTAATAGTATAGTGTGGTTTTCTCAAACATATTATTTCTTGTAAATAATGATATCAAAAATATAATTTTTATATATAGATAAATATATCATAAAATGTTAGGGTGTTACAAGAACACTATGTTAGGTTTTCCTAGAAGTGATTCTTGACATACGCATATTATTTCATGTTTTATATTATTTCAACATTCATATATTTTAATTGTCTAATGATGTTGTCTTCCCTTTGTCACAAATACATCATATATGATCTTTCGCTTTTATGATATCATGATCCTCCACTTGATTTATTTGTATTTACCATGCTACATTTTGATTATTCCATTACTCACCTTACAGATCACCCTCATCCTTCATGTTTTTCCCTCGGACATAATTATTCTTAAAAATAAGTTCAATGGTATATAGAATAATGTTATAGATATTTAAATAAAAATATTTCATTTTTTATTATGTTTATGTTTCATGTATCTACTATAAATAATGTAGCTATGAATTTATATTTCTTGGATGTGATTTATGCATTTTTATATAAAAAATTATGTAATGTTTTTTGAATGAATCAAGATTTACTTTTATTAGTATAAAAAATGTTTAACGAAAAAGACTGTGTACTTTCATGGAAATGAAATCCATGTCTAGATACTACACATGGATATACGAATAAGATCAGATGCACCTTTTGGTAATAACCCATAAAAGGGTTGGCTAGTCATTAAATGATCTTCACTCGGTGAAAATTATTCAGCCTAACTGCACACCTATCTTGAAACATATAGGCTACAAGCTTTGGATATTTCAAAAGATCTGTACAATCCATTATGATGTATTAAAATAAATTGTTATGGTATTATATAATTTGATTAGGTAACGTATGAATAGTTCCCAAGGACACCGAATATATTATTCTTAAATTGATTACTGTAATAAATTTTAAATTTAAGAATCTATATTGATAAAGTGTCTCACCATGTATAGATTTGTGCATTTATGAGCATTTATGTTAGTATCAGAGAAATGTATTGTTATTTTTTGGGATTTGGTTAGAATAGCTAATTGAAAGTAGAATATGAATAACTTATAAATAATACTATAAATTCTTAATATAGGGTGTAAATGAATTTTGTTACTTATTTCATTTATTTTTTTATTTTTCCATTTCAATTTTTATTAATTTAAGTATTCTAATACCTAAAGTTCATTTATTTTAGAAAATTGATGGAAATAAGGTTAATCATGTCAATAAAATTTGTGATTCGAAATGTAATGACTTACCTATACATATATATAATATTTTAGGATTATGAATTGAGAACCTCTTGAAGATACATGTAAAAATACCTCAAATAGTGAATAATAACTTGAATCATGTTGAAGGACAACTTATACAAGAGATAGTAGTTTGTGGTTGAGTCTTTTATGTGAAATGGGACTCCATCATGTAGTGGATATTTTAATAACCATATCCAAAAACAATGGACTAATTACGTTGATGGAATATTTTTTCCTCTGTAGTTCTATGCAAGATAAATCTATAATGGTTTCTAATCTCTTTGAGGTAGAAGCTAATTAGTAGTGGAAAATAATCAATAATATGAAGCCAATGGAAAAAAAATTGATTCATTTGAGTGGGAAGGATTTATGAAAATATTTATCAAAAAATATTTTTATTTTAATAGTCATATTAAAATTAATTGGGAGTTTTTTGTAGTAAGTTAAAAGGATGGTAAATCAATCTGGTATTATAAGGAAAACCTTACAATGCTTTTACAACACACCTCTGGAATATTTTGTTAATCATGAAAATAATTTTTTATGCTTCTATAGTAGAATAAAGAAGTTTATTAATGTTTTTGGGTGATTTGATACTCTAAAAACAAAAAGGGAATTTTATGATGTTTGCATAATGGATTTTAACTCTAGGGGTTCAATAGATAAATATAACAGAGGGAATAAAAGCCTACTGAAAAATTCTCACAAGTGTTGGAAGAAGAATATACATCACTACCTCAAGGGAATAATGAAATGATTAATGTGTTCAAATTAAGGTAATTAATATAATAAATTTAAAAGTAAGATGAATAATCCCAACCATATGATGGAATAAAATACTATTTGGATCAAACCTAAACCAATGGCCAAATGTTTCAGCTATAATGAATTTAAAAACTATACAAGGAAATACTCGATGATAAGGGTCATTTAGTATAATCATAGGAAACAAAATTAAAGGCCAATAGTGAATGGAAGATCTTATGTCATCACTTATACTATGGTGGGCCATTAAAATGAAGTGGAGACAGGTCTAATTATTATTAATTTCAGAATAAAAAATGTCCCATTTTCTTTTGGTTTTATGCAATCATAAATATCTTCAAAGTTTAGTAGAAATGTTCTAACACAACCTTTAGACATTAATTTTGACTTATTAGTGAAGAAGTTTTGTGAAATTGTGTCATCTCATGTTTAAAATACTTTCCCTATAAATATGTATTTTTCATATTTTATGAAAAAATAGAGGTTATGTGTGAAACTTCATTCAACCACCAAATTCACATGTGTAGTTATAAACTCTACTTTTCAACAAAATTATATTATTTTTATTTTAATAAAATCCCAATTAAAGGGCCATTTTTTAACCTATTCATAAAAAATATATTAATCAAACCACACAAAATCACCCTTCAAGCATCGAAAAAACTCAAAACGTAATTTCAACCCACAAAATAAAAATGAATTTCATGCTTGTAGATTTAGGAAGAGATTCCCTGATCCCTATGATGTATCTCTATATACCATCACCCTATATGTATTCTAAACCACCATTAAACTCGGGAAGATAATAATAAACTCTAGAAAGAACCTTCATAGGTTCAAACCTATATGCACCATCAAAACAATGGAGATGGAAACATGACAAAAAATCATCATAGGAGCAGAAAAACATCCTAAAAAATATAAACGAGAACCTCAATTCATCCATAGTCACCATTAACAACATGAACCAATTACCATTTAATTATAATCTCACTATTGAGGCCACCAAAAACCAATAAATCACTTTATCCTCTACATACGTATTAACCATCAGACCTAAACATCCATCAATACCAAAATGTGAGATTAAATATAGGGACTTATTTATTAGATCAGGCCGACATAGTGGGGAGGAGAAGAGTAATTTTCAACTACAATTTGTAGAATGAGATACATCAATCGCACTAAAGGGAAAAGATGTCAAGGAAGGCCAGCTTTTTGTATTAGACACATCCACCATATCAATCCCAACCCCTCTTGAAAACCATTCGGACTATCCATGGTTGGGGTAATGAATGGGTTGATTGGTAGAAATCGTATAATAAAAAATCATCAATATGATAAAAATATAACAAAAAATTTCACCCCCATTATGGATAACTCCTGAACCACCAAAAATTAAATTAATGAGGAGTGGAAACATCATTGGTGGAAATTCAAATAAATAAATGAACCATGTGAAAAAAGGGTTAAAAAAAACGATTTGTGGAGATAAATAAGGCCTCACATATATTGAAAAAACACTGAAGATTATAAGTAAATTACTAAAAAGGATAGAAGGATAAGACAATGAAGAATAATAAGAGATTCATCAGCTCCTGAAGGAGGATAACAAAATCAAAGTACATTCCTCAAATCAACTTTTTAATTTTTATAAGTCTAAGGTGGAGAATGAATATCCTATTGAACCATCTTCTCAACCATTGATATTATTACCATTTTATAAATAATATCCATGAAAATTATTCATTTAAATGGGAGGATCATCTTTAAATAAATTTCAATTTTCTAGAAACATATTGATGTATTATACAAATTAGTTTCCTGGTATTCTCCCTAACTAAGTGGCAGAAATCTCATTTGAATATATACACTGAAATTTTCCCATATCCATGAATAAATATAATGGACCTCAATTATTTGGATGTATTTAAGAAGAAACCATGGGAGAATATAGAACTCGTTTTCTTATACCATAATGATTCACCATGAGGTGTGTCAATCCTCATTTTCAAGAAGAAGGATGGGTTAATGTTCTTATGATTTGATTATTTTGAAATCAGTATAATCATTGTAATGAATAAGTATTCCATAAAATTTATTGATGAATTATTTTATCATCCACATGTGACCCAATACTTCTCTAAGGTGGATCCTCAGTTAGGGTATCATCATTTTAAGGGGGGGGGGAAGAAGGATATTAATATGGATACCATTCAAAAAAGTTATGGACAATTTCAGTTATGTGTGATATAGTTTGGATTTCATAATGATCCTACAATATCAAGGGGCACGATGAATAGAGAATTTTGATATTACCTTTATTTTTTTTGGCTTTTTATATAGATGATTTTTGTATACTTTATAGGAAATGAGGAATATAACGACTCTTTGAGTAATGTTATAAATACATTGGGAAAATACAATTAATTTGAAAACTACCTTAAATTGAGTTTTAAATAGATGAAGTAATATTATTGGGACTTTTTATCAAAGGTAAGGGGATATATGTGGATCCTTTAATGATAAGGGTGATTGAGAATGGACCAAACCAAAATAACTAATAGATATTCATATTTCCTCATATTAGTTTGGTTGTATCAATGATTTATAAAACTCTTTTCATAATTTTTTAACCTACAAATAAATCTAACTAAGAAGGTAGTAATGTTTTTATGAATGACGAATGTGAAGAGAGAATAAATTAATTGAAAAATGTCTAAAAATATCACATCACTCACACTACCAAAAGGTGGGGAATTAATTTTGATCTAAAATGATGCTTTGATGAAGGGTTTGGAATGATTACTCGTGAAAAATGATAATGTGGAATCCTATGCATCAAGGCAACTCATGATACCTGACAAAAATTATTCAACAAAAGAACTAGAGTTGGATATGATAATATTTTCTTTGATTATTTGGAAATAATAAATATATTGGGAGAAGGGTGGAATATATGTATTTCATAATATCATGAAGTAAAACTTCATATAGAAGGATATAAATATATTCCAATGATGATTGTTAGATTTTATCATGTTTTATGAATACTCAATCCACTACCACATTGGGAAGGTGAATAAAAAGGTGAAATATCTATATAGAAATGATCCTACATATTTATCCATGATGAGGACAAGGAAAGATCCAATATTCTTATACATGATACTGATTTAAATGGGAATCTTAAAGGGAAGAACCAAATCCAAACTTTTTAAAATGATTTCCCAATCATCTACTCTAGAGAAGAAAAAGGATGCTGAAAGGAATTACATGAAGATGAAATAGAAGGGAGATAATATAAGGAAGAACTTATCCTTGATAAAGAGGGATTTAAGAGGTTTTATAAATGAATATTCATTTTATAATTTCCTAAGATAAATAAATAGTTATTAATGATTTCTATAGATCAACATTCTTTATCCACTCTCGAAGAATAAATATGTATTAATATCTAAAAAAATACAGGTGGGACATAATGAAGAAGGATATTTCTAAATATAAATCAAATTGAATGGTATGTGAACAAGTGAAGGAATATTGGAAAATGTCCAAGGGGATGATACAACCACTACACATACATACGTGGAAATGGGAAAACCTCACTATAGTTTGTTCCAATTTCCTTTTTAAGAAATGCAAATGATATATGAAATATGGGTTGTAGTGGATCATCATAACATGAATTCCCACATCATTATCATTCATGTGGACTTATCACTCAATCATTTTGGAAATATATACATCATATAAGGGGTGATGATTAATGGAACACTTTTGTTAATTGTATATGATGGATATTTGAGGTATATGTTAATGTTTGTGATAAGTCTTCCACAAAATTTTAAAATATTTTTGATCTTCAGTAAATACAATCACCCCTATAATTATGGACAATATAATTAGTGAATATATAAAATTTATAATATTTTGAGATCATTATCTATGGAAATTAAAGGAGGTTATTATCAACATCTTCCTCAAATTAAGTTCTCATATATTAACATATTAAACTCGAGAATCCAAATGGAATCTTGTAAATCTCACCATGGGAAGAATTGAAGAAAAAATATGTTGCTATGAAGTTGGATAATATAATCTATTGGTACATTCAATAGATGAAGAAATATAATAGAATTTAACAGAAATTCAGGGACACCTCAGAGTAGAGTAAAATTCAATAGAAGAGTTACACTAAAAATCATTAATTATACCTATAATTTGAGGTTGGTGAAAAAGTGTTCGTTCATAAATTCCTTTGTAAGGGACTTGCAAGGTTTGGGGAAAATGGAATGTTGTGTTCTAGAAACATTATTCCGTTTTATATTTCTAATCATATCAATGTTTTTGCCTATTGATAAGTAATACCACCAAACTGGCCATAATCTAATGATGTGTTCCATGTATACATTTTATGAATGTGTATCCCAAATCCCTAAACTACACTAAACATAGAGGTGGGATAGTTGAAACATGATCACCATTTTAAGGATCAGTGAATGAAAATCTTGGAATATATGGACAATGTTCATAGAAAAAAGACGACTCACCAGGTCAAAGTTCTTTTTAGGAACAATATGTATGAACAAAAAAATGGGAATCTAAGAATTAAATTATACAAAAGTACCCTAATCCATTTTCATCATAGGGCGTGGAATGATATTTTGAAGGTGAAATTTCATAATAATGGAAGAAGATATTGACCCAGGCTTCTATATTTGTTATTTTCTTTATGAATGAACATGTTTCATATTTTTTAATTTAATATAATATAAAAATACTAAAGCATATAATAAAAATAATCAACACATTATAATATTAGATTTAGAGGATAAATATAACCAATAAAATTTAATTTAATACAAATCCATAATAATCATAAAAAATAACTAGAATATGAAAATTTTGATCATCATTTTCTCCATGAATAATCCCACTCACAAATATTCTATACAAATATTTAGTGATAAAATTACTATTTTTTGAAAATAGATAATATATCCTTGAGAGAAATTGATTTGAATGGTGAATGAAGTAAATATGATGTATTTATATGATATAGAAAACTTATATAACCATTATAAATTATGCCGTTGGAAGAGTATGTTTTCCAAAAAAAATTTAACCAAACAATTTGAATAGTAAAATAATATCATGGGTTTTTTATGAAACAAATATAAGTAATTTATATCTTATTTCAATTTAAATAATATTTTTAAATATGTTCAAATAAATATTTAACATAAATGAACTATAATTTTTTTTTGAACACAAATATGTTTTATTTTTGTTAAAATATAATATTATAAAAATTTAAATGATAATAAATATGATATTACATTTTATAAAATGGTTTCAAATAATGATATTTATTTTTATATGAATTATAAAATAGTTTAACTTAATCATAATTTTTTATAAGATAAAGGAATTTAGTTGTATCATAAATATTGATATATTATAATAAATAAATATTTTATTTGAGAGGTAAATTTCTCAAATATAGAAAACCTTACTCGTAAAATTAATTTCAATTTTAAATCATCACATCAAAATTAGATTATGTTTTTTTTTTGAGTTTTTGAGATAATGTTGAATTATTTATGAATAGTGAAATCTGAAAAATATAGAATATATATTATAAGTTAAATAAATATTTAATTACATATGAAATGTTGTAAGAAACCATTATCTAATTTTAACATTAAATAATTATGGTATATAGTCAAAAGTATTATCAGTACTGGAAGTCTATGTAAACAATAATAAACTAATGAATATTTGAATCAAACAAATCCCCTATTCTCACTATATAAATACCACAATGCACCACCCCAATTCCACTCACTCGATAAACTTCATTACTTTCCTAAATTATACCAATATTCCTCCCATATCTATTCTAAAATCCAAATAATTTGGGTCTCACCAAAATATCATTTTGTATATCCTTAAGTTGTAGTCTATGAGGGGTCATCCAAAGGAGAAGGTAATGTTTTTAACTGAACTCATTTAATAGTTTATTATTTCAGAACCTACAAATTTATTACATATAACTTTATATAATTGAATTTATTTCCAAAAAATATATTCATTTTATATAATTTTAATATAATTACCACTATCTAACTCCTCTCACTTAATTCTAAAATAAAAATACTTTCATATTATGGTCATCTCTATTCCAATATAAATAACATATTTCATTATAATAGTAATTTAACGTTTAAATTTGATAAGAATCCTTATAATATATTCTTTTTAATATTATTTGATTCATAAATAAACATGAAGATTAAATTAAACAAAGTAAGTTCAAAATGGTCATAAAAACTCCTAAATTAACTAACCATTAAATAATAACACATACACAAAACTAAACATACCTACACTTGAAAAATTATGAATATTTTTAATAGTGTATATTCCTATAATTACATTAACATAGTTTCATCACACTTTTACTATTATGGAACCATTTCATTAGAACTTCCATAATAATCTATAAACTTATTTGACCTTCAAACCATGACATAAATGAACATGAGGTAGTGAATAGAGACATGATATCTCAATACAATTCTTAAAAAATAAAAAATAATAAAAATAATAAAATAATTATACATGAAATATATTCTTATGAACGAATTTAATTAATTTAACTTCAATATTCAATGGTCTATATGCATGTACCAAGTGAGTCAGGAAATTGGGTAAGGAGACTTATGAACCACCATCTTCTATTTTTGGTTATTAATTTTCTATTTAGACCTCACATTATATGAATATTATTGTTATTAAATCATATTATATTTTTAATACATCTTCTTTCTGTATATATATAGTTTAGCTTACCGTTATATGAGAGGTATATGCAATATTTTAAGCTTCCCTTAAAAATTTTGTCTTTCATGAAAACCTGATAAAATAACCTATCTATTTATTATATAATTATCATAAACCGCTATATATATAATATTTTGTGATATTATTAGGTTTCTAAAATCACTTATTGTTTTTCTAGAAAATCATTCTATTGAATTTTTTGTTTTAAATAAAACTCAATGTCCTTTCCTTTTTTCAGGACTTTTTACTAATTTTTTAAACATCTCCTTAAATGATCATTATAGACATACCTCTCCATTCCTTTTTTATAACAATTATTTTATTAATATTATTTTTCATGAATTATTATTTCTTATAGTATTATTAATATATAAAAATTGTTTATTACATTCTACTCATAGGAATATTTATGGTATGAAAAAAATATACCTTTAGACCAGACTGTGTAACCAAAATCCTTTTCATTGGTTTTTATTATGTTTATTCATTATATATGATTTTATTATTATGTAAAATTTTAATTTACATTATATCAATGAGATATGTGTTCTTAAAATTATACATATCACCAATGCATTGGGTAATGTTTTAATCTCATGAGAGACCATGTATGTTGTATGGGTAGGTTTACTTACACACTATGACCTATTTCCATTAAAATAATTCACAATTAATTTTTATGATTTCATGTTTTATGTTGTGAAAAAAAAATTTATGATTACTTGGTATTATGATATTTTCTTCCTTATTCCATGATTTCATCTTATATTATCCTTCTCTTTTATGATATCATTTTGTGACTCAAGACTCATATTTATTCACCATGTTATAATTTGATTATTCCATTTTGGGGATTTAAAGATCACCCTTCTTATTTACATATATTCTCAGGATATACGAAGAATTAGTACATATTAAATGGGATTTAGGAGAAATTAATGGTTATTTAAATAAATATTTTTTTTCTATATTTATGTTTATGTCTTATATATATATAATCTCAAATACATTGGGCCTCTATCTTTCTATATTGTGTTTTATATTTTTTTCTATAAAATGTTTGTAATATTTTTGTGTTTGAATCTTTAATTTCTATTATTTATAATATATAATTTTTCATTTATTATTTTTAGTTAATAATATAATCCATTAGTGGAAACCCCAAGTATAAATCTAAATAATGTAAAATATCTAAAAAAATTAGTATATTAAATTATTTAAGGTATCTTATGAATGAAACCAATTTATATATATTACATGTGGATGCATGAGTTATCTTAGTTTTAACAAGAGGTAATAAACATGAAAGGGATGGTTAGGTTATAACATGAGCTTAATTTTGTACTAAAAAAGAGGACCTAACTACACACATACTTTAACACTCTCGTGGGATATGCTTTGTATGGTTCACATTGGATAATTAATATTCTATTTATAAACTATTTTGAAGGATTTTAATACATTTTTTGGTATTTCATAATTTGATTATGTAACATATGACTAGTTCTCAAAGACACTAAACATAAG
This sequence comes from Viscum album, assembly GCA_963277665.1. Classification (NCBI taxonomy): domain Eukaryota; kingdom Viridiplantae; phylum Streptophyta; class Magnoliopsida; order Santalales; family Viscaceae; genus Viscum; species Viscum album. Next base: position 1,492,490,764 of record OY728139.1, on the reverse strand, counting down.
AATCTCATATTGGTTATTGTAATAAGTTTTAAATTTATGTATCAAAAGTATATAAGTGTGTCACTAGATCAAATATTTTTCGTCTTGGGGTGTCTCATTTTCATAGAACCTATAAGTTCATTCCTTAATAATGGCTCATTACATGGTAAAGTATTAATTTATGGTAATTTATCCTTTTTATGGAAAGGGTTTTTTTGTATCATTAAAAATACCATCACATGAATTGATATAATTTTGAAGTTATTTTCACAAGATAACAATTATTCATTCATTTTTTTGAAAATAAAATTTAGGATTATTCATATGAAAATAAATGAATTGAATAATTAAAGGTATAATATTGGGTTTATACTAATTCACTATGCTCACATGTTTTTGTGTAAAAGTTTTTTATTATCCATGATATATTTAATGTTAAGGTGTTACATTCCTTGATTAAGGTATCAAAGTCATGTGTTAATAGATAATGTGATGTTGACATGTGAGTGACGTTAATGTGTCACATGGATGTGGAGATAATATTTAGGTTTTAGGTATATTTTTTAATATATATTGTATAGGGTAACACCAACCATACACCACATTTTATTTTGGGATTAAAATTTTATTATTTGGATATCATTTATATAAGAAAATATATAATTTGACATTCCATGTTATGGGATGGGGTTTATTTTTTATGTGTGTCTTATTTGAAATTATATGGTCCTATATGTTTTGAATGAGCTTATTCCCTGTTTGGTTGAGTTTTATTTTGAAAATAATATTTTTTTTCATGGATTCCGTAATATCTGGAATGTTCAAGAAAAAAATTTGAAAATTAATCATAGAATTGCATTAAATAAATTCATAGGGGATGAAATAATTCTCAATGAAAATAGTTGACACCCTCAGAACTTATTCTATCATATATTGATCAGAAATTATTTTTAGTGTTCCATTACATGTCTTGAGGTATAATCCAATATATGTAATTTTATAAAATGGTTTCTGAGCCATGTATTTTTTTCAGGATCTATAGTATATCGGTGATAAGGTCATCAAAAATAAAGTTTTATATCATAAAGAAGTGTCTAAAAAATACATTTAGTGATGAAATTTTGTGTTACCATATGGAGTAAGAATTTTTCCTTTCATTTGAATCTCATTTTTCTTGATTTTATTCATAAAATATAGATTATAATTATTATTATTAAATTTATGTGAATTATTTTTTAAAATTTCGTGTTTTTGAGTGATAATAAAAAAATCCATATTATATATTTTCAAAATATCATACTATATTCCATTCATATAGTCCCTTCATGTCACTCTGGAATATCTAGTGTGTGATTCATAATCTGAAGCATGTTATGAGGACTATTAAATTCTATCCATGCATTTTTATAACCCAAGTTTTTGTGTCTATTTCCATCTCTATGCTTCTATAGAACATATACATGTGTTTATGATTCATTAAAGATAATTTAATGATATTTTAATCATTTTACTAATAATATTTTTTAATATTAAATTTTATTTATATAATTTTATAATGTTTTTATTTTCAAATAAAATTTAATATTTTTTAATTTATTACAGAATCATTCAACATAGTAGAGTGACAAGAATCCTTATGAAGTGGCCATATAAAATTTTACATGAGTTAAAATTTCCCTTAATCTGAGATTGTATTGTATGGTTATCTAGAATATGTAGATATTGATATGAGAGTCAAATTAATATCAATATCAATATATGGAATGAACCCATGAATTATATAGGTTAAACCAACCTACTTTTTTTGTGATAATTGTAAAGACCCGCAAATTTCAAGGAAATTTTTTTCTTAATTTTCTTTGGAATTTTACAAGAGCGCAGCTTCAGACGGCACCTGATTCCGAGGCCCGGTGTGCCCGGAATCAATTTCCGAAGTTTGGCTCGGGTACGTTCAGTGAACGGACGAGCTGGTTTTTCTATCTTTTGAACCGGTGCCCGGAATCGAATTCTGAGGGCACCGATGAAATCGCAGCGCCGGTATTTGCTTAGAAACGCCTCTTCCGGAGTTGCATTTGCTCAGACGTGGTTTTTAAATTTTACGGCTTTAAGTCAGAAATAAAATAAAGTTTGTGCGACAACTTTATTTTATTTCACTTAAGCTGCTTGGAAGCCACTTGAAGTCACTTAAAGACGGCTTGAACTGAGTTGAACTGGATAGGATGCTATCCAGAAATATCCTACCCCTTGGTAGGATATTTGTGCGGTGGGACCCGCACGAGCCCCGCCGTTTCTTTCGCTAAGTAACGCACCCGCGAAAACCTGTCAAAGTAACTGAAAAGTCAACCGACGCGTTTTCTTTAATTCTTAACAGACCATTTAATTGGGCGGTTTATTTCGTGAATTAAATGGACTGTTTCTTCGTGAATTAAATGGGTCGTTTCTTTCGTTGAATTAATTCAACGAATTGATGGATCGTTTCTTAACCAGTTTCGTGTTGGCATGTTTATAAAATAAGACCAACCCAAAAATCCTTGGAAAGGATTTGAAAGAATCTTCGTTCCTCCACCCTCTCCGCGAAGAACGCGAAGAACGCGAAGAACGCGAAGAACGCGAAGAACGCGAAGAACGCGAAGAACGCCGGCGACCGGAATTCGACGACGCACACCAAGATCTGCGACGTCGACGAGATCTACCCGCGACGTTCTTCGGTGACGCCTCTTCTTCCGCGGCCGACCCTCGTTCGGCAACAAAGGTGAGAATCAGATCTTTTCTTCTCCCTTTTTAATTTCAATATCAACGGATTTAAACTAATTAAATCCGTTGATCTTGATCCGGAGATTGGCGACGCGACGAGCGATTCCGCGACGACGCGGCGATCTCCATCTTCCGCGACGAGCAATTCCGCGACGACCCCTCATCCGACGACGACGATAAGGTAAGGGTTGATTGGAATATTTTCCTTCCCGTGATTTATTTCTTTTAAAGTAAAGAAGCATGATCTTCGAACAATTTTAACATTTAAAATTGTTGTTGATTGTTTTATTGTTCCTCCCGTGGATTATGACTAACGCGGAGGGTGCGGGTCTAACGAACAAGACCCGGCAACCCTCCGCCGATCTCCTCTTTTTGCGCGGATTTGGCGGACGACGACGAACCGTGCGGCAAGGGCAATTTGTTGGCTCCGCAGTGAAGATCGTCCCCCGGGAGGAGCATCGGCGCAGACGGGAAAGAAATCGGGCCAACGGAGCATCTCCGGCGGCCCGCGGAAGGAGGCGGCGGCGCGGGTCGCCGGCGCGGCGGCGCCGGCGACCGGAGGCGGCGGCGCCAGGCGCGCCGCCGTGGGAATCTTCCGCCGCGGCTGAAGCCGCGGCGGCGGCGGCAGCCGGTTCCGCGGCCGCGCGGAACCGGGACGGACGCGGCGGCCCGGCCGCGTCCGCGTGACAGGCGGCCCCCCGCGGGGCCGCGGTTTCTCTCAAGCCGCGGGTTCAACCCCGCGGCGGCGGCAGTTCGGCCGCTCGGCCGAGGCCGAGCCGGCCGGTCCGGTCGGCCGGGCCGCGCCCAGGCCGGACCGGACCCGGCCGAGCCGGTTCGGGCCGGGTCGGGCCGACCCGGTTCGGCCGACCCCAGGGGGGGTTCGGGCCGGGTCGCCCCGGGCCCAGTACCCCCGTTTCGGGCCCTCTACGGTCTTTCACCCATATCTTGGGCCTGGGACCTCCGATTGATGAACCGTCAGCGGCTACGCGATCCTTGGATCGAGACGGTCGTTTCGGTATATTATACTCAAGGTTTCGGAAGACTTTGGGTTCGGCCGGGTTGGTTCGTACACGAAGCCAACCGGGCCCTCGGAGCGGAAACGCTCATAACTTGAGCTACGGACGTCCGAACGACGTACCGTCAGCTGTGGTAGTTTCCTCTAAGTGAGACGGAACTTTTGGCATACTCCGCCCGAGGATCGGATACAGGCGGAGTACGGTCGGGTCGGTTTTTCCCTAAAAACCAACCGGGCCCCTGGGACGAAAATGCCAATAACTCTCAGACCGGGCGTCCGATTGACGCGCCGTCTGTCGCGTTGAGATCCTGTTGTCGATACGGAACTTTTGGATACATCAACTTCGGACTACGTGTCAGTTGATGTATCAGCCCCTCGGCTCGTGGAGCGGACCCTCCTAAACGAGCTCGCTACGTGCGGGAACCCTAGCGCTGGCTGTGACCTCGACGACAGAGCAGAGATCCTCCGTGGACTGCGACGACGGCAGAGCAGAGATCCTCCGTGGACTGCGACGACGGCAGAGCAGAGATCCTTCGTGGACTGCGGCGACGGCTGTGCAGAGATCCTCAGTGGACTGCGTCGACTACTGCACTCAGCGATCCTACGCGGATCAGTGCCCGATCCTATGTGGGTCCTACTACCGGTTCTGTGTGAGCCACTGCCTACCGGTTCTGTGTGAGCCACTGCCTACAGGTTCTGTGTGAGCCCGATCCTGTGTGGGTCTACTGCGGGGGTTAGTACCTATCGATCCTTCGTGGGTCCGACGACTTAGATGGATCAGTGATCATCTTTGACGTCATCTGAAAAAGTATACCTGGTTGAGCTGAATCTTATGTTACTCTCCTTTGTGGATTGTGTTGAACCATCCTTTGTGGATTTACTGTTTACTCTCCTTTGTGGATTTGAGTCTTGCTTTCCTTTGTGGATTGAGTTGTTCTTGAGCTCGTGAGCAGAGCTAGAATTCGGGACTTAGGTATATGTATGGGCATATACCTAAGTCGAGTCGGATGTTACTTCGTGATTGCATCTTTCTTTTGTGCTATATCCTTTGTGGATTTCGGGAGACCTTCGGGGGTCTCGGGGTCCTTACTGAGTAGTTGTACTCACCCCTGCACGGGCCATGCCCGCACTTCGTGGTGTTGGTTGCAGACGACGGACAGCGCTGATCGCGGTTGGGGCGTGGAGCAGGACGGTACCTGGAGGTGGACCACTGGGCGGGACGTGCTCAGAGCGGACGTGGGGCCCGAGGAGCTTGGAGGCTATCTGTACCCACCCTTCAGGTGGGATTGCCAGTGGACGACACGAGGCCGCCGTCTTTTCTTCAGTTGCAGTACTTTACTCTTCAGTTGTACTTTACAGTTGGGCTTGTATTTCCGGCCCCTTTACTTTTCTGCACTTTACTTTCCGCTTGCTGACTCTGTGTGGTTGTTACTTATAAAGGCAATGCCTTCCCTGTTTACTGGGATTTTACGCCTTGTTGCTAGTCGCCAGCCCCTGGCCTATGGAAGGCGGGCTTGGGGTAGTCACGGCACGGGCCCCGAGGACGGGTCGTGACAAATTGGTATCAGAGGCGGTCGGTTCTACCGCAGACTCTGATCGTCCTTTCTTTCTATGTGAAGCAATAGTGTTTAGTGTATTGAGTGTGGTTATCAGTTCAGGGAGCCCAGTGTTGGTGCGGCGGCCGACGTATCCATACACCAGGACCCTGACTCCTGATTTCCGACTTAATGCATGAAAACATTGATTGCGTGTACGTTTCAAGTTTTCTTTGTGATTGCTTGTGTCAGCTCACCGGGTATACTGATCTGCTTTATGAAAGTCTCAAGTTTTCCTTGTGATTACTTGTGCCAGCTCACCAGGTATACTGTTCTGACTGTGGTGCTCTTGTTCTCCTTTTCAGGATGGCCCCGCGACGACTGCCAGCTAGGGTTCCGAGTGTAGGGCGCGACGGCAGCCCACCGAGCGACGAGGCCTCGGTGCAGGGCCCTTTGCCAGCTGTGGCACCGGCGGTAGCTTTACCCGCCGAGCCACCGATGCTACCAGTACCAGACGCTGACGATGCACGTCGCCTCAGGGCACTGCATGAGTTTCAGAGCCAGCGACCGCCCAGGTTTCGCGGTGAGGCGGACCCCCAGGCCGCCGAGGACTGGCTAGAGGCGGTGGTACGGATCTTCAGGCTAGTGAGGACACCAGCGGATCTCATGGTGATCCTCGCAGCGAGCCTCCTGCAGGCGGCGGCAGGACGATGGTGGAGCCTGATGCTCCAGGTTCACGATGAGGCATCCTTGCTCTGGGCGGACTTCGAGAGCCTCTTCCGCTCTGAGTTCGTCCCGGCCACCCTCCGAGCGGTGCGCATCCAGGAGCTTCTCCAGCTGCGCCAGGGCAGCATGACGGTCGCTCAGTACGCGGCGAGGTTCACGGACCTATCTCGCTACTCGACCGACATGGTACGGGATCCCTTCTTCCGGGCCCGGACCTTCGAGCAGGGCTTGCGACAGGAGATTCGGGCGTCGCTGATCTCCCTCAGCATTCCGACCCAGGCGGGAGTGCTGGAGCGAGCCCTCCTGATCGAGAGCTTCCTGGCAGAGCCTTCTTCAGCAGCGAGACCTAGCGCAGGGCGGCAGGTAGCTGAGTCATCGGCAGCAGGCAGCCGACGGATGACTCACGGGTCCAGGCAGACCAGACCCCCTCGCAGACGGCCTCAGGACACCAGCTCAGCAGTACGAGGCACACAGCGGAGTGCCAGCCTTTCGAGAGGCAGGTTGTGCTACTCTTGCGGCGGGCAGGGTCACATGGCTCGTGACTGCCCGACTCGCCGACCAGAGGAGCAGCAGACGGTGGAGGGGCCACCCAGGCAGAGGCAGAGGGTCGACCGTGGCGGTCCGCAGGGAGGAGGCGGACGAGGCAGAGGAGCTGGCCGAGCAGCGGGTGGTGGGCGACGCTTCCAGGCTCTACCCCCACCACCACCAGGAGGGCCACCTCGACCACAGGGAGCTGGCGGGCAGAGACAGGCCCAGCTCCAGGCAGTGGAGGCCTACGACCCCGACATGCCAGAGATGATTCGAGGTACGATCTGTGTCTATTCCACCCTTGCTGCAGTACTTATAGACACAGGAGCGAGTCACTCTTTCATAGCCTCTGCCCTTGTTCGGAGCTCGGAGATTCCGACTGAGCCGTTGGCTCGATCCTTACGGCTAGAGACTCCTACGGGAGCAGACTCGACGATTACGCACTGGTGCCGGCAGTGTGAGCTTACTCTAGGAGGCGAGAGCTTCGGCTGGGATCTCCTTGTAGCGGCGTCGAGGCCTTACGACGTCATCTTGGGCATGGATTGGCTATCCACGGTTCATGCCCAGATCGACTGTTTTAGGCGCAAGGTGTGATGTGTTCGTACCGACGGGAGCAGGTTTACCTTCACCGGCGAGAAGGGAACCTTTGCAGCACAGGATGGACTTCCGCGGAGGAGAGTGCAGCCCATCTCTCATCAGTTGGCTAGCCTCATCCTAGGAGCAGTGGATGTGCGGAGTCCGGCTTTTCCTGCAGTGGTGGACCAGTACGTGGACGTCTTTCTCGACGACGTTCCAGGGCTACCTCCTCGTAGAGAGGTAGACTTTTACATCGACTTGTACCCCGGGACAGCCCCGATATCTACTCCAGCATATCGGATGGCCCCCGCCGAGCTTCGAGAGCTGCGGGTACAGTTGGAGGACTTGCAGAGCAAGGGGTTTATCCGACCCAGTGTTTCACCCTGGGCTTCCCCGATTTTGTTCGCCAAGAAGGCGGACGGGAGCTTGCGACTTTGTGTCGACTATCGTCGCCTGAACCAGGTGACAGTGAGGAACAAGTATCCGCTGCCACGGATTGATGACCTCTTCGATCAGCTCAAGGGACAGTGGTGGTTCTCGAAGATAGACCTCCGGTCAGGCTATCATCAGCTCAGAGTTCGAGATGAGGACGTGCAGAAGACGACCTTCAGGTGTCGGTATGGCCATTATGAGTTCTTGGTTATGCCGTTCGGCGTAACCAATGCTCCAGCGGTGTTCATGAGCCTCATGAACAGGATCTTCCAGCCATACCTCGACCGATTTGTCGTTGTCTTCATTGACGACATTTTGGTATACTCGACGACTGAGGAGGAGCATGCCTACCACCTGCGAGTTGTGCTAGACACACTCCGAGAGCACCAGCTTTATGGCAAGCTCTCAAAATGCCAGTTCTGGTTGCGTGAGGTCCATTTCTTGGGGCACGTCATTTCTGAGGCGGGAGTTGCAGTGGATCCCGCGAAGATCGAGGCAGTGCTAGCTTGGGAGCCACCCAGGAGCGTGACAGAGGTGCGGAGCTTCTTGGGCCTAGCGAGATATTATCGGAAATTCGTGCCAGACTTCTCCAGAGTTGCAGCACCACTCTCAGCCTTGACGAAGAAGGGGAAACCCTTTGTGTGGTCAGACAGATGTCAGCAGAGCTTCCAGGAGCTGAGACAGAGATTGACCAGCGCACCTATCTTGAGGTTGCCTGAGGAGGGAGTTGGGTACGTAGTTTACTGCGATGCATCAGGGACTGGACTCGGGTGCGTCCTGATGCAGGAGCGGGCCGTGATCGCCTACGGATCACGTCAGTTGAGGCCGCATGAGCAGAACTACGCCACTCATGACCTGGAGTTAGCAGCAGTGGTCTTCGCTCTGAAGACTTGGCGGCACTATCTGATGGGCGAGCGCTTCACGGTCTTTTCTGACCACCAGAGTCTCAGGTATATCTTCTCTCAGAAGGACCTGAACCTGAGACAGCGGAGATGGCTTGAGTTCCTCCAGGACTATGACTTTGAGATAGTCTATACTCCTGGGAAGGGGAACGTGGTAGCCGATGCCCTCAGCAGGAGGACGGGCATTCAGCTGCTTGAGGAGGCGATGGAGCAGCTAGCCTCCTTGCAGATATCCTTCGTGGATAGAGACGGAGCAGCCTTTCTTCAGTCTCTCACAGTCTCTCCTCCACTTCTACAGCGGGTCAGAGAGGCTCAGCGTGGGGACGCTGACTGTGAGACCCGGCGTGCACTGATATCCTCAGGTCAGGCGCCTGATGGTTTCTCCCTTGGAGCAGAGCACGACATCCTTTTCAGAGGGCGTACCTTCGTACCAGTTGCTTTACGAGAGGAGGTGCTGAGAGAGTTTCACACTTCTCCCTTGGCGGTACATCCCGGAGTGGCGAAGATGTACCAGGATCTCAGACGACAGCACTGGTGGCCGGGCATGAAGAAAGTTGTGGCAGAGTTCGTTTCACGATGCCTCACCTGCCAGCAGGTGAAGGCAGAGCACCAGGTACCAGCAGGCTTGGTACAGCCCTTGGAGGTCCCGGAGTGGAAGTGGGACGGCATATCTATGGACTTCGTGACTGGACTTCCACGCACTTCCAGAGGTCACGACTCCATTTGGGTGATTGTCGACCGACTCACCAAGTCGGCACACTTCTTACCCATCAGAGAGCAGGGCTCAGTAGAGAGCTTGGGACGTCTTTACGTCCAGGAGATCGTACGGCTTCACGGTGTGCCATCGTCTATCGTCTCCGATCGAGATGCTCGTTTCACTTCCAGGATTTGGAAGGGGTTGCAGGAGGCGTTCGGGACGCGGCTCCATCTGAGCACAGCCTTCCACCCTCAGACGGATGGACAGACGGAGAGGACCATACAGACACTCGAGGACATGCTCCGTGCATGTGTTCTCGACTTTGGTCGCAGCTGGGAGGACCACCTACCCTTGGTGGAGTTCGCGTACAACAACAGCTACCACTCCACCATCGGGATGGCACCATACGAGGCGTTGTACGGCAGACCCTGCAGATCACCGTTGTGCTGGACAGACCCTGGGGAGTCAGCACTCGTGGGACCAGGGATGGTCCGAGCCACGACAGAGAAGGTCCAGATCATCCAGGAGAGGATGAGGACAGCTCAGAGCCGGCAGAAGTCATATGCTGACAGGAGGCGGAGGCCACTGGAGTTCGAGGATGGCGACCACGTCTTTTTGCGTGTCTCACCTCGACGTGGTTTACGGAGATTTGGCCGAGGCGGCAAGTTGTCTCCACGCTTCATCGGGCCCTTCCAGGTCCTCAGCAGGATAGGAGAGGTGGCTTATCGCCTGGCTCTACCACCTCAGTTGCACCGGGTGCACGACGTCTTCCACGTGTCTCAGCTGAGGAGATACGTGCACGACCCGACGCACATCATCGACTTTGGGGAGCTGGACGTGGACGATGGGGCGACTTTTGCGGAGGTTCCAGTGGAGATCGAGGATCGACAGGAGCGGGTCCTACGTGGGCGGTCGATTCCTCTTGTGCGCGTCAGATGGCAGCACGGGAACCTCCAGGAGAGCACTTGGGAGCGGGAGGCTCAGATGCGTGCTCAGTACCCCCATTTGTTCCCCTAGTTTTGATGTATCTTTACGGGGACGTAAAGCCCTGAGGTGGGAGTAATGTAAAGACCCGCAAATTTCAAGGAAATTTTTTTCTTAATTTTCTTTGGAATTTTACAAGAGCGCAGCTTCAGACGGCACCTGATTCCGAGGCCCGGTGTGCCCGGAATCAATTTCCGAAGTTTGGCTCGGGTACGTTCAGTGAACGGACGAGCGGGTTTTTCTATCTTTTGAACCGGTGCCCGGAATCGAATTCTGAGGGCACCGATGAAATCGCAGCGCCGGTATTTGCTTAGAAACACCTCTTCCGGAGTTGCGTTTGCTCAGACGTGGTTTTTAAATTTTACGGCTTTAAGTCAGAAATAAAATAAAGTTTGTGCGACAAATTTATTTTATTTCACTTAAGCTGCTTGGAAGCCACTTGAAGTCACTTAAAGACGGCTTGAACTGAGTTGAACTGGATAGGATGCTATCCAGAAATATCCTACCCCTTGGTAGGATATTTGTGCGGTGGGACCCGCACGAGCCCCGCCGTTTCTTTCGCTAAGTAACGCACCCGCGAAAACCCGTCAAAGTAACTGAAAAGTCAACCGACGCGTTTTCTTTAATTCTTAACAGACCATTTAATTGGGCGGTTTATTTCGTGAATTAAATGGACTGTTTCTTCGTGAATTAAATGGGTCGTTTCTTTCGTTGAATTAATTCAACGAATTGATGGATCGTTTCTTAACCAGTTTCGTGTTGGCATGTTTATAAAATAAGACCAACCCAAAAATCCTTGGAAAGGATTTGAAAGAATCTTCGTTCCTCCACCCTCTCCGCGAAGAACGCGAAGAACGCGAAGAACGCGAAGAACGCGAAGAACGCGAAGAACGCCGGCGACCGGAATTCGACGACGCACACCAAGATCTGCGACGTCGACGAGATCTACCCGCGACGTTCTTCGGCGACGCCTCTTCTTCCGCGGCCGACCCTCGTTCGGCAACAAAGGTGAGAATCAGATCTTTTCTTCTCCCTTTTTAATTTCAATATCAACGGATTTAAACTAATTAAATCCGTTGATCTTGATCCGGAGATTGGCGACGCGACGAGCGATTCCGCGACGACGCGGCGATCTCCATCTTCCGCGACGAGCAATTCCGCGACGACCCCTCATCCGACGACGACGATAAGGTAAGGGTTGATTGGAATATTTTCCTTCCCGTGATTTATTTCTTTTAAAGTAAAGAAGCATGATCTTCGAACAATTTTAACATTTAAAATTGTTGTTGATTGTTTTATTGTTCCTCCCGTGGATTATGACTAACGCGGAGGGTGCGGGTCTAACGAACAAGACCCGACAACCCTCCGCCGATCTCCTCTTTTTGCGCGGATTTGGCGGACGACGACGAACCGTGCGGCAAGGGCAATTTGTTGGCTCCGCAGTGAAGATCGTCCCCCGGGAGGAGCATCGGCGCAGACGGGAAAGAAATCGGGCCACCGGAGCATCTCCGGCGGCCCGCGGAAGGAGGCGGCGGCGCCGGCGACCGGAGGCGGCGGCGCCAGGCGCGCCGCCGTGGGAATCTTCCGCCGCGGCTGAAGCCGCGGCGGCGGCGGCAGCCGGTTCCGCGGCCGCGCGGAACCGGGACGGACGCGGCGGCCCGGCCGCGTCCGCGTGACAGGCGGCCCCCCGCGGGGCCGCGGTTTCTCTCAAGCCGCGGGTTCAACCCCGCGGCGGCGGCAGTTCGGCCGCTCGGCCGAGGCCGAGCCGGCCGGTCCGGTCGGCCGGGCCGCGCCCAGGCCGGACCGGACCCGGCCGAGCCGGTTCGGGCCGACCCGGTTCGGCCGACCCCAGGGGGGGTTCGGGCCGGGTCGCCCCGGGCCCAGTACCCCCGTTTCGGGCCCTCTACGGTCTTTCACCCATATCTTGGGCCTGGGACCTCCGATTGACGAACCGTCAGCGGCTACGCGATCCTTGGATCGAGACGGTCGTTTCGGTATATTATACTCAAGATTTCGGAAGACTTTGGGTTCGGCCGGGTTGGTTCGTACACGAAGCCAACCGGGCCCTCGGAGCGGAAACGCTCATAACTTGAGCTACGGACGTCCGAACGACGTACCGTCAGCTGTGGTAGTTTCCTCTAAGTGAGACGGAACTTTTGGCATACTCCGCCCGAGGATCGGATACAGGCGGAGTACGGTCGGGTCGGTTTTTCCCTAAAAACCAACCGGGCCCCTGGGACGAAAATGCCAATAACTCTCAGACCGGGCGTCCGATTGACGCGCCGTCTGTCGCGTTGAGATCCTGTTGTCGATACGGAACTTTTGGATACATCAACTTCGGACTACGTGTCAGTTGATGTATCAGCCCCTCGGCTCGTGGAGCGGACCCTCCTAAACGAGCTCGCTACGTGCGGGAACCCTAGCGCTGGCTGTGACCTCGACGACAGAGCAGAGATCCTCCGTGGACTGCGACGACGGCAGAGCAGAGATCCTCCGTGGACTGCGACGACGGCAGAGCAGAGATCCTCCGTGGACTGCGACGACGGCAGAGCAGAGATCCTTCGTGGACTGCGGCGACGACTGTGCAGAGATCCTCAGTGGACTGCGTCGACTACTGCACTCAGCGATCCTACGCGGATCAGTGCCCGATCCTATGTGGGTCCTACTACCGGTTCTGTGTGAGCCACTGCCTACCGGTTCTGTGTGAGCCACTGCCTACAGGTTCTGTGTGAGCCCGATCCTGTGTGGGTCTACTGCGGGGGTTAGTACCTATCGATCCTTCGTGGGTCCGACGACTTAGATGGATCAGTGATCATCTTTGACGTCATCTGAAAAAGTATACCTGGTTGAGCTGAATCTTATGTTACTCTCCTTTGTGGATTGTGTTGAACCATCCTTTGTGGATTTACTGTTTACTCTCCTTTGTGGATTTGAGTCTTGCTTTCCTTTGTGGATTGAGTTGTTCTTGAGCTCGTGAGCAGAGCTAGAATTGGGGACTTAGGTATATGTATGGGCATATACCTAAGTCGAGTCGGATGTTACTTCGTGATTGCATCTTTCTTTTGTGCTATATCCTTTGTGGATTTCGGGAGACCTTCGGGGGTCTCGGGGTCCTTACTGAGTAGTTGTACTCACCCCTGCACGGGCCATGCCCGCACTTCGTGGTGTTGGTTGTAGACGACGGACAGCGCTGATCGCGGTTGGGGCGTGGAGCAGGACGGCACCTGGAGGTGGACCACTGGGCGGGACGTGCTCAGAGCGGACGTGGGGCCCGAGGAGCTTGGAGGCTATCTGTACCCACCCTTCAGGTGGGATTGCCAGTGGACGACACGAGGCCGCCGTCTTTTCTTCAGTTACAGTACTTTACTCTTCAGTTGTACTTTACAGTTGGGCTTGTATTTCCGGCCCCTTTACTTTTCTGCACTTTACTTTCCGCTTGCTGACTCTGTGTGGTTGTTACTTATAAAGGCAATGCCTTCCCTGTTTACTGGGATTTTACGCCTTGGTGCTAGTCGCCAGCCCCTGGCCTATGGAAGGCGGGCTTGGGGTAGTCACGGCACGGGCCCCGAGGACGGGTCGTGACAATAATAGACCATACAAAGCCTTTGAATTATTAGATAAGAGTAAAATGATCTTTAATTTTATTCAAAAATATGTGATATGGTCTGAGATAAAAATGGTAAGAGGCATTAGGATAGGATAATCTATAAAGTAATCTCACCAGTAAGGGAATTAAGGATTTATTCAATTGGTATGTTTTTCCAAAGATCCTAAAGATGGATAAATCTAGAGTGTTCCTATGCCTATATCAAGGATATCATAGATTTATGGACTATGTAAACTATATTAATGAATTGATATAGTTTTCAAATGATCTTATTAAAAATCTCTCTATGAATCCTTATTTCATTAAGATGTGGTTGTCTCCTGATATTTGATTTAGGGCTATTGATTTATTCCAAACCATTTATTAAATGTTGATTAATGAGGTGCTAATAGAAGAGATTAGGGTTTTAAGGATAAATTTAATGTGAGGTTCTCTAGTCTTAGTTGGTGGAACTCAAAAGCCTCCTTATGAAAAAATAGGGCAGAAATGGAATTTCAATGAGAAAGCATAAAAAATGATTACCTTACCACATTTCCATGTTTACATTTTTATGTATACCACTATAATTATTCTATTTTGCGAATATTTTCTACTCAAATCATGAATGTAATGATTACTAGAATAAATTTCATTATTGTGAGAAGTTAGTTCAAATTTAATGGATTTTAAAATTTCTTATACCTTAAGGTAAGATTTCTAGATTTATGATTCTTAGAGGCATCCAATTACAATATAATTGTAACACCCTAGGATTTTATAGTGTGTTATTTCTTCAAAATAATTCAATAACTTTCACTACATGAAACACCGAGTTCAATCACACCATGAGTTACCAAACAAGCCGTTCAAAAGAGGTTATGAATAGTATTAACTAAATTTTAAACTTTATATAATTCTTATAATTTTAGAATCCATATTATGAGTTTCATAGACATAATGTAAGAACAAATTCATTTTCAGTATTTCACTTTTATCAACTTTTAATAGTAAACCATTTTTAAATACAATATTTTAAACATTCTGACTAAATAGGCACATCAAAAATTTGAAATGAAACATCCCAAGCTTCCATGGTACGCATCCCTTTGAATAATACAGTAACATGTGTTGTACGCAACTTCGAGTTCTAACACTCCCCACAACCAATCAAACTAGTTGTTATGAATATTAATACCTACTTTTTCAAATTATATATATTTTATATTTTAAAATGGACTTCATTTTTGGATTCGGAATATCGAATTTATCCTGGGGTGAAATTTTGGAACTTTTCAGATAACTTTAATATTTTGATGAATAGTGAAAATTACTAAATTTTAATTAAAAACAACTTTTTTAATCAAAATAATTAATATTGATAAATGATGAATTTGAGTGGTTTGAATGTATATTTAGAATATATTTTTACCATTTAATTCAATTTTTTTCATTGGACATAATTTCACAATTAAACCAGACATAAACAAATGTCAATCTTTTGATAGTTATTATCTTTTAAAAACACGCTTTTTATTTTATCAACGGGAATTAATTTTAAATTAATTTCTGCCACTTCTGTGTTTTGAATTTGGAAAAATGGATTCCATATTTCGAATCAGGATGTTCAAATTTTGTAAATAGGTAACTTTTATTTTTAGACATTTTGAATAATTACTTCGGTAAATATTTTATTTACCATGGTTAAAGGGTAAATCCGGTAAATAAGGGTTAAAAATTAATATTATAATAACACCAAATTACCCTAAAACGCATTTTAACCTTATTGGTTGATACATGGCCGTCCAGGGGCATCTTTGAGTCGATTTTGGGACCCCATAGAGCCACTTGTAGGTGATTGGGACACTTTATTTTAATTAAGTTAAAATGAATACAAAAATGACATGAGCATATATATTTTAGAAAAACAATTTTTTCATAGGGTTATATATGTTGGATTTTCGACTATAAATATTAATTATAAATCTAAAACGATTTCATACATAATTATATTTTATTTATAATTTTTAGAGATTAAATAAGTTAATTTATTTATGACACAATGATGATGCAGTAATTACCATAATAGTGAAAAATTAAAATAATTGATATTATAAATACCCAAATAAATATAATTTGAGACTTTTAATGCATTACACTAATTTTATAGGATAATATGACATATTAGTATTGATTTAATTGACCTTTTTCGATGTAATCATTCTGTTATGAGTTTCAAAAAAATCAACTATTGAATAGTGTCAAAATTGACATAAAAGAGTTTTTAAAACGAATATTATATTATTAATTGATATTAACTTCCTAAAAATATAATGTTCAGACAAGAGACTTATATCATGATATTTATATCATTAATGGACCACTTGGGGGGTCTCTTGGATGTATATAGTAAGTTTATTAACCATATAATATAAAAATACAAAGTGACATTGTAAAAGTGAAACTAATTAACATAGAGTTAATACTTAAAGATAAGGTTAATATAAGTAACCAAATCTGTCTAAATTATATTGTTTGAGTTTTTTTCGACCCATACCCACCTTAAAATTTAAATAATAAACTTTCGAGCCATTAGAAACCGAATATGAATTTATTATAAATTAACATTTCTAGATTTTCCAAAGGTGCGCCTCACCCCTCTTATAAAAAGGCATTCCTCCTTTTCTTTTATTCACAAAGTAAAAGCCTTTGGGTTCAGCCAAAATCTGCACAAATACTCTCCCAACTTCCCTCAATACAATCTAGAGGCAATAGTTTGATCAGAAAGCCAACCTAAGGAGCCCTTTTGATCAAATCAAAAAGAAGAACCCGAAGAAGAGGTAATGATTTCACCGCCCTTTTTCAAGTTCCTTTCTTCTTCCACTTCTTCTTCTTTTGTTGTTACCATTCTAAAATAATAACTCCAGTATCATATATATACTGTGATTTTATTATAAATATGGTACAACAATATTCACTATTCTATCCATCCTTTGAATAACATGTCACCATTCGTGCGTACGTACGACTTACCGTTTCCATGTCGTGGTGTAATTGTTATTCAATAAATTATTATTTGGATGGGTATAATAATGATGTTTAACTCATGTAAACAGTAAATATAACATGATAATGATTCTGTATATATGATATACCATCCAATTATATTTTATTTTAATATCAAAAGAATGATATTATCGCTCGTGCGTACGTACGGACTACCGTCTCCACGAACGCGATGAGATTCATTCTCCATCGTATCCATTCAAGTATAATTCTCATTTGATGATTAATAATAGTATCTAATGACTTGATATCATTCTAGATATGATTATGATACAACCTATCCATTACAAACATGGCTTATGTAACAAAACATATTTAATAAAACGAGTAAGTTAACACCCGAAATGACGATAATTCTAAGATATTATTAACAAAGCAATGTTAAAAGATCATATATGATATCATATTAATGTATATGATTATTGAATAATTTAATAAAAATTATTTCACCATTATACATGATGTTAACCTACCCCAACCAAGTAAAAGTACAAGGTAAGGGTTTATTTCAAAATCTCTTCATTATCCGAGGTTGTTTATACACAATTATCTACTGTGATCTCTTTATCATCAACATCCATGTTTCTTCGAAATGTATTTCAAAACATTTTTACTATTTAAAAAGAATATGGGTGAAAGTCATTTATACCCTTATTTGTTTTAAAGGGATCTTTCCTTCGTTTTCCAAACAATTCACTTTTTACCTTTCGACAAATTTATGGTAAAAATGTTTTTTTTAACTTATACAGTGGGTGCGGCTATTTACCGCCGTTATAAAATCTTAAAAGCTTCCCTTAAAAGCTTATAATAATTTTTTCAATTTAAATGTTTTATTTTATAATTATGTGACTTTTAAATTATTTCAAAATGAATATTTTAAGAATTTGTGAAAGGTACTCTTTATCAAGATCATAATTTTAAATGTTTTAAAGATTTATCTTTCTAAATCTTTTTAATTAATGTCCATGTTTTAAAAATGATTTTAAGGATTTATTTATATGGAAATGAATGTTTTGAAATGATATTTATTTTCAAATGTTTCAAAGTGGTATGGGACACTTTGATTCAAAAACCTCTTTTAAATTACTTCCATTATAAATGTGTGACTTTTCAAGGATATTGAGAAAAGAGATATTTCTCTCAAATAGTTTTGATTTTCCTCTATGTCAAAATCCATTGATGGATTTTAAGCTTAGTTGAAGTTGATTTATTATGATACAAAATTTTGTATTCTATTTATGGTTTTGTGATATGTTTTACTGTGGATGTGTTATTTTTATACCATTCATGGTTTATGGAGAAAGTATTGACATTTTGTATGCTAGTTTTAATATGAATGTTAAGTTACGTTTAAACCCTTTCATATGGGAATGCATTGGACTTAGTAAGTGATGGGTGGAGCCCGCTATAGCTCCTCGATGCATCGGTAGGTCTCATGAGACAAACTAGTGTCTTGGAACAAGGCCTTGACAAAATCTTATTTGTAGTCTTGGCACGAGGCCTTGGCTATGTGGTTATGATAGTCTGGCATTATGCATTCCATCATTATGAAAGTGGTTATTGATATTGCATGTGATTATTTGATTAGTATAATATCCATGTGAATAAGTAAATGGAATTATTTCATTTTATTTTTTTCATGCTATGTTGAATTTCATGTTTAAATGGCTTTTGTTTTAGTTATACATTGCCTTAAATGTTTATTCTTAATTATGAAAGTTTCCGCTATATTGTTATCCTTCCTGGGCATTTGAGCTCACCCCTTTTCTATGTTTTATTTTTTCCAGGAAGTTAAGAAGTAAATTAGGAATGACCTGCCGGGATATTATATGAGGATATGAGTGTAGACTATGAAGAAAATATATTGTTGTAGTTTTCATTTTTATAATGTAATGTAAGACTTTATGAATATATCTAATGCATCCAAGGCTACTAAACCAATCGGTCTTTTGAGATTTGATATTTCTTGTGATCATGCCAATTTTATGTAATAATGAACCGACTCTGGGTAACTGGGGTCGGGGCGTTACAGTTGGTATCAGAGGAAGTTTAGTACAAACCTTGGAATCTAGATTTAGATAAACTCTGATTAGAGCACATAGACCTAAGATGGAATTTGAGGATTAGTATAGAATAACTTCCTAAAATTTTGGTATTGTAGAGATTTTGTGAGTTTTCCGAGCAATACATCCCTATTTGGATATGAGCAGGTAGAGGCGGCTCTGACACAGATGTACCTAGGGGTAAAACCCGAAAACACTGCATTGAGCTAGACTCGAATGGGAACTGGTGCATGACAATGGGCCTTGCTGCACTCTTGGTTACGACACTCCCGGGGGATATGCTTAGGATAATTATCATTTTCTTTACAAACCATTATGAAGGGTTCATGAGTATATACTTCCTCAAAGGAGACATTTTTATGATTATGGATTATATCCATAAACTATTTAATTTATGTTATGTGCTTTACAAGTTTGGGATTAGGTATTGTTATTCATAAACTAATCTAGTGTATGACATTGTTTAGAAATGGCGCCCAGTAGAAGGAATGAGAACTCCAGCAATGCACATGATCCAAAGAGAAGGAAGGATCATATATTTCATGGTCTTAAGCTAGAATTTATAAGAGAAATAATCTCCCATGTATTATCATCATATGAAGAAATAATATCATGTGTTGATAAGATAAGTAAAGAGTTTACTGAGTCCTATGGCTTTGAAGGGAAGCAAGAGAAGAAAAGGATGGAAGAGGGAAAGATGGATAAAGCGAAGAGGGAAAAGAAGAATTTTCCCATATGTGATAACTATGGGAAGAAACACCTTGTAACTTTTCTGAAAGGAATGGGAGTTTGTTATAAATGTGGTGGAAAAGGGAACAATGTACGTGACTGCATGGGTAAGAAAATGGTTTCAAATGTACAATGCTTCACTTGGAAGGAGTTTGGACACTACGTGAACCTATGTCTCAGTCATCAGACTATGCCGCAAATGATGATATTGGATAATAATCAAGTTATGATACTACCACATACGAAGAGGAATGATTAGAGTTCTTATGTTGATTATGTCATTTGAGTGTTGTATCAACAATGTACTTGTTATAATAATTATGGAGTATATAAGGATTGTACTGCAGTACTATTTCATTATGGACTTGATATTGTGTGGAACAATGAAAAGTGACTCAATAAGAGGTTAAATTTTTGGAAAATATATGGTTGAGAGAAAGATAAACCATAATATGGTTCTGATACCGAGGTAGTGATTTTAGAATAATATATGATTGTTTTGGATAAATTATATTGGATATTCTTGACTACCTTGAAACTGATTAATGATTTGTATATTCCATCATTGTTGGGGTTTACAACATTTTTGGATTGAAGGAGTATATCTATTATTCTATAAGGAATAAGGGATCATGAATGTAATCAATAAGTTTTTATGATAATTCAGGATGTTGCAGTGTTTTAAAAGAATACATGATGAAGGTGATCACATGTTATTACACGGAAAAGAAGTATCTTCATTGTGTTTACCTTCCTTATAAATTTTGGATTGAAGTATTTTGGATAGCTCTAGTTTGGATTATTTTTGGATTGCCATAAAAGGACAACCCGGAGGTCGGGCAGAAACCCGTCGCGTCCGGCAAGGCCGTGAGACTTGAACCCACAACCGAAGGGCGACTAGGGTGTATCACCTAACATTGACCCACGTGATGTCCGAGATTAAATAATGTTGTTTTTTTAAAAGATCTGGTAGATGAATTATAAATTCGTTTTTTGGAACCCTATACGAATAGGATAAATAGAATATATATTTTTCGTTCTATTATCTTTTAGAGTGAAAGATGAGTTTGTGGTAGAAATTAGTTAATGTATGTAACTATACATGTCAAGAATATATTTTTCTTCTTCACTTATTCTATGAAGAAATTAATTATTATTCTTTATTTAAGGAATCCTAAAACCAGAAATGTGTTATCCTAATACCCTATGTTTTGTTGAACCGATGGTATTTCAAATCATCATAGATTGATGAATTTAAGGGCCTCAATTTTTCACTTGTTTGTGATTAATGACCTCAATCACTACCTATAAATATTTACGTTTTCCCTCCAATTATATGTCTCCAATTGCCCCCAATGTTCTCCTAATAGAGATCATAATTTGGTGGTGACCCTTTCATTTCTCTTTTCCTCATATTAAGACTAAAGTTTAGTAACCCATTTTCTGATGTGGGTTTTCCCACAAAGATATTTTCTATTTTCAACCTTTTATTTTCGAAGAACAATTTCAAATTGCGAGGATGCAATTTATTGAAGGAGGGGAGAATGTAACTCCCCAAGATTTCATAGTGTGTTATTTCTTCAAAATAAATAAATAACATGCACTACATGCAACACTGAGTTCAATCGCACCATGAATTTCCAAAAAATCCATTCAAAAGAGTTTATGAATAGTATTAACTAAATTTTAAACTTTATATAATCCTTATAATTTTAGAATCCATATTATGAGTTTCTTAGACATAATGTCAGGACAGATTCATTTTCAGTATTGCACTTTTATCAACTTTTAATAGTGAAACCTTTTTAAATATAATATTTTAAACTTTTTTACTAAATGGGTACATCAAAAATTTAAAATGAAACATCCCAAGCTTCCACGGAAGCCTTTCCTTTGAATAATATAGTAGTGTGTGTTGTACGCAACTTCGAGTTCTAACACACACCACAACCAATCAAACTACCCGTTATGAATTGTAATACCTAATTTTTTAAATTATATATATTTTATATTTCAAAATGGACTTCATTTTTGGATTCTAACTCTAGAATTTATCCTAGGGTGAAATTTTGGAACTTTTTGGATAACTTTAATATTTTGTTGAATAGTGAAAATTACTAAATTTTAATTAAAAACAACTTTTTTTAATCAAAATAATTATTATTGATAAATTAAGAATTTGAGTGGTTTTAATGTATATTTATATTATGTTTTTACAATTTAATTCAATGTTTGTCATTGGACATAATTTCACAATTAAACCAGACATCAACAAGTGCCAATCTTTTGATAGTTATTATCTCTTAAAAACACGCTTTTTGTTTTAACAACGGGAATTAATTTTAAATTAATTTCTACAACTTATGTGTTTTTAATTAGGAAAAATGGATTCCATATTTTGAATCATGATGTTCAAATTGTGTAAATAGGTATCTTTTATTTTTAGACATTTTGAATAATTACTTCGGTAAATATTTTATTTACCATGGTTAAAGGGTAAATCTGGTAAATAAGGGTTAAAAAATAATATTATAATAACGAAAAATTACTCTAAAACATTTCCTAACCTTATTGGTTGATACATGGCCGACCATGGGCATCTTTGGGTCGATTCGGAGACCCCATGGAGCCACTTGTAGGTGATAGGGACACTTTATTTTAATTATGTTAAAATGAATACAAAAATGACACAAGATTATATCTTTTAGAAAAACAATTTTTACATTGGGTTATATATGTTGTATTTTCGACTATAAATATTCATTAGAAAGAT
Organism: Viscum album; assembly: GCA_963277665.1. Lineage (NCBI taxonomy): Eukaryota > Viridiplantae > Streptophyta > Magnoliopsida > Santalales > Viscaceae > Viscum > Viscum album. The sequence goes on along the minus strand of OY728139.1, from coordinate 1,492,468,422 downwards.
CAAAAGATTTCCTACATAATTATAGTTTATTTATAATTTTTAGAGATTAAATAATTTAATTTATTTATGACACAATGATGATGCAGTAATTACCATAATAGTGAAAAATTAAATTAATTGATATTATAAATACCCAAATAAATATAATTTGAAACTTTTAATGCATTACAATAATTTTATAGGACAATATGACATATTAGTATTGATTTAATTGATGTTTTTCGAAGTAATCATTCTGTTATGAGTTTCACAAAAATTAACTATTGAATAGTGTCAAAATTGACATAAAAGAGTTTTTAAAACAAATATTATATTATTAATTGATATTAAATTCTTAAAAATCCAACAATAGGACAAGAGACTTATATAATGATATTTATATCATTAATGGACCACCTGTGGGTCTCTTGAATGTATATAGTATGTTTATTAACCATATAATATTAAAATACAAAGAGACATTGTAAAAGTGAAACTAATTAACTTAGAGTTAATACTTAACGATAAGGTTAATATATGTACCCAAACCTGTCTAAATTCTATTGGTTGAGTGATTTTCGACCCATCCCCACCGTAACCTTTAAATAATCAACTTTTTAGCCATTAGAAATCGAATATGAATTTATTATAAATTAACATTTCTAGCTTTTCCTAAGGTGCCCCTCACCCCTCTTATAAAAGGGCACTCCTCCTTCTCATTTCTTCACACCTTCAAAGCCTTTGGGTTCGGCCAAACTCTGCCCAAATAATCTCCCAAATTCTCTCAATACAACCTAGAGGCCTTAGTTTGATCATAAAGCTAACCTAAGGAGCCCTTTTGATCAATTCAAAAGGAAGAACCCGAAGAAGAGGTAATGATTTCACCACCCTTTTTCAAATTCCTTTCTTCTTCCACTTCTTCTTCTTTTTTTGTTAACATTATAAAATAATAACTCCAGTATCATATATATACTGTGATTTTATTATAAATATGGTACAACCATATTCACTATTCTATCCATCCTTTGAATAACATGTCACCATACGTGCGTACGTACGGCTTACCGTCTCCACGTCGTGGTGTAATTGTTATTCAATAAATTATTATTTGGATGGGTATAATAATGATGTGTAACTCATGTAAATAATAAATATAACATGATAATGATTATGTATATATGATATAACACCCAATTATATTTTATTTTAATATAAAAAAATGATATTATCGCTCGTGCGTACGTACAGACTACCATCTCCACGAACGCGATGCGATTCATTCTCCATCGTATCCATTCAAGTATAATTCTCATTTCACAATTAATAATAGTATCTAATGACTTTATATAATTATTTATATCATTATTATACAACCTATCCATTACAAACATGGCTTACGTAACAAAACATATAAAAGAAAATGAGTAAGTTAACACCCGAAACGACGAAAATTCTATGATATTATTAACAAAGAAATGTTAAAAGATCATATATGATATCATATTAATGTATATGATTATTGAATAATTTAATAACAATTATTTCACCATTATACAATAGGTTAACCTACCCCAACCTTGTAAAAGTACAAGGTAAGGGTTTATTTTATAATCTCTTCATTATCTGAGGTTGTTTATACGCAATTATCTACTGGGATCTCTTTATCATCCACATCCATGTTTCTTAGAAATGTATTTCAAAACATTTTTACTATTTAAAAATAATATGGGTTAAATACATTTATACCCTTATGTGTTTTTAAATTAATCTTTCTGTCTTTTTCCAAACATGTCACTTTTTACCTTTCGACAAATTTAAGATAAGAATGTTTTTTTAACTTATACGGCGGGTGCGGCTATTTACCGCCGTTATAAAATCGTCAAAGCATCCCTTAGAAGCTTATAAGAATATTTTCAAATTAAATGTTTTATTTTATAATTATGTGACTTTAAAATTATTTCAAAATGTATATTTTAAGAATTTGTGAAAGGTACTCTTTATCAAGATCATAATTTTAAATGTTTTAAAGTTTTATCTTTCTAAATATTTTTAATTAATGTACATTTTTTCAAAATGATTTTAAGGATTTATTTATATCGACATGAATGTTTTGAAATGATATTTCTTTTAAAAAGTTTCAAATTGGTATGGGACACTTTTATTCAAAAACCTCTTTTAAATTACTTCCTTTATAAATGTGTGACTTTTCAATGATTTTGAGAAAAGAGATATTTCTCTCAAATAGTTTTTATTTTCATCTATGTCAACATCCTTTGATGGATTTTAAGCTTATTTAATGTTTATTTAATATAATACAAACTTTTTTATTGTTTTGAAGGTTTTGTGATATGTTTTACTGTGGAAGTGTTATTTTTATACCATTCATGGTTTATGGAGAAAGTATTGACATTTCGTATGCTAGTTTTAATATGAATGTTTATGTTACGTTTAATCCTTTTCATATGGGAATGCATTGGACTTAGTAAGTGACGGGTGGAGCCCGCTATAGCTCCTCGATGCATCGGTAGTTCTAGTGAGACAAACTAGTGTCTTCGCACAAGGCCTTGACAAAATCTTATTTGTAGTCTTGGCACGAGGCCTTGGCTATGTGGTTATGATAGTCTGACATTATGCATTCTATCATTATGAAAGTAGTTATTGATATTGCATTTGATTATTCGATTAGTAGAATATCCATGTGAATATGTAAATGGAATTATTTCATTTTTTTTCATGCTATGTTGAAGTTCATGTTTAAAAGGCTTTTGTTTTAGTTATACATTGCCTTAAATGTTTATTCTTAATTATGAAAGATTCCGCTATATTGTTATCCTTACTGGGCATTTGAGATCACCCCTTTTCTATGTTTTATTTTTCCTAGGAAGTGAAGAAGTAAATTATGAATGACCTGCAGGGATATTATGTGAGGATATGAGTGTGGACTATGAAGAAAATATGTTGTTGTAGTTTTCATTTTTATAATGTAATGTAAAACTTTATGAATATATCTAATGCTTCCAAGGCTACTAAACCAATCGGTATTTTGAGATTTGATCTTTCTTGTGATCATGCCAATGTTATATAATAATGCACCGACTCTGGGTAACTGGGGTCGGGGCGTTACAATAATGTATCTAAAGGAAATGATACATGATCTGACTTACATGGAGAATGTATTCAGATTTATAGTAACTCCCATCTTTATAGAATAACGATATAAAATTATTATAGGGTGAATGTTTTTCCTCGAAACGTTTCTTAATGAATCATAGGCTAGACCTATAATTGTTTAATTTTTTGTATTGATTATATCAACTAGTTTTTTTTCTTTATTTTATATAGATTAAATGTATTCATTCATATTATCTAAATTATTTTAGTGACTAATGTTTTGAGTTATATTTATATGGTATGTTATAGAGTTCACTACTCCTTTTGTGAAGGTGAAGGATGAGGGAATCTTGGTCATTTACCCTCTTTAGTGATCAATGATAATGAAATTTCATGGGAAATAATTTTCCATGAAGTGGAATATATTGATATAATTTTGTGAATGTACTAGATGCTTAGTTACAAATCATATTTTGACTTTTTTCTAATTAAGGTCTCTTTTCTCACCTAAATAAAAAATCTTGTTTGTTTTTATTAATTTTTTTCTAGATTTTATGGAATGGAAATTGAGAAATATACTTCTATCAATGGGTGAAAACTAGCTAGAAGTGTTTCTAAAAGAATTATATGTCTATCCAATTGGGAGGAAAGTATAGAATTTAATTGTTTTACTATTAATGATGAGACCCATTTATTTTAACACATATCAAGTGAATCATGTTCAATTAATGGAAATTAAAAATTAGTTGTAAGTACTAGAAGTCAAGGGTTTCATTTCCTTAAGTGTATCACCTTTTCTAGATCTGGATCTCTTTGATAAGAATACAAATGGATGTTTTTACCTTTGTGTTGTTTATCAAAAATCAACTTGGTGATTATAATGAATAAGTACCCACTACTTTGAATTGAATTACTATTTAATTATATTTAAGGAGAGGGGTAGTATTATGTTAGGGTATCAAAGTGATCCACCCAATACTAATAGGGGGTGGAATCAGTGTTGGTACATTAAACCGATTTTAGTATTTATTCCTTTTTTTCATCTCCATCTATTCAATGAATTGATAAAACATTTTTTTCTCACCTAAGATGAATGTTTATTCCCTTTGGTGCGATATGGTTATTATTCCACAAGAATAAATTCCTTATTATTATCAAAAAAAACTATTGAGAAATGGTATTTCCATGCACTCATTAATATTAGTACCAACTAGTTACAAATGCCTAGATAAAATACGTGTCTTCAGCTCCGTAAAGTTGACCACAAATGATACCTCATATCCCTTTGGGGCAGTGTGGTCTATCTCCTTCCTCAACTGTAGTAATCAAAACTCCTTTCCTCATTTCTCTTTTAGATATATAAATAATATTTTTTGGTTGAATCACTAAATATGTAATTATAGAGATAACATTGTGAATTATATGCAAACTCAATTATCCTTTCCCCTTATTATTTAGTTAACAAAAGGAATCAATCAGGTGTATCTCTAGTTCTCCATGTCATCCCTTAACTTATTGAATAATCATTATTTTCATAATCAGTTCTCCAACCTCAATGATTCTAATAATTATAGGATTTATATGATAGAATAAACACCGAACTTGTCTTATTATTTAGAAAATAAATAGTTCTAGAATCATACAATAATAATTTTCACAATATCTGGTTTATTAAAATATACAACTTCAACTCTCCTTCTTCATCAATCATCCTAAAGACTCAAACATTAGTATCTAAAATAATATTTATTTTAATTTAAATCATTGTCTAAAAGCTTCATAAAATATCAGTCTTCCAAACACCCTCATATTTCAACCATGTCACTCCCTTAAATCTGCATAAAGTCTTCAGGGGTTAATATATCTAAAATAGAATTAATTCATGCATAAAAAATTGTGGTCATGGATCCTTTATTTGTAACAGAAGGCTCTCTAAAAATATCATCACATCATTATCGAATTGACGACAACATAGTTGAGTATCCCTGTTTCTCATATGTGTTTTATAACCTCACCAAGACCATGAATACGTTTTGGTATCCTATGAATCCCTATTTTTCATATGACCAATATTGAACGAGTCTTTCAATATCAGATCAAGAAACACATTTTTGAATTTTACAGCACCAACGTGTGGTATATATTTTATTCTGGTTTTTCAATCACCATGCATTGTGAAACTTCTAGAATATCATTTCAAAAAATCGATTTAATTTTATTCTTTGGTTTTCCATAATTTCTAAAAACCTAATTCAAATTATCAATGATATGATATAATCTTCTACTATTACTCCAAAAATAACTATGATTATGATAAAAATATAATCATTAGTATTTTTTTATACATTTAGTGCATAGAATAGGTATCATCATGAATAGATACACACTATATTTATATCAAATATTTGTTTACATTCCATACATTATGAAACATTACATTGATACTATGATGTAGAGTTCATGTTTAGTTTTACATCAATGTTGATGTGTACTCTTCTTGAATGTAGCATGTGCTTCCCATTAACTTTAATGGTGATGGTTTTTTAGATATAAATCTTAGTGCATATCATATGAACTCCCTTGCAAGAGGAACTATTTGTGTGAGATTTATGATGATGAAGAACGTTATCATGTAAGATAAAAACCACATTTCAAAATTTTAAATTGACGAAGAGTGTAATGCTTCTCATGTCCCGAGTCAAAAGAGGATTTAGGAGGCCACTTGTTAATAAACTAATTCACTAAATCCCCAACACAATTATGTCTACTTGAAGATGTTTCTCTCTTTAATACCACTATTTTCACCCACCCATGTGTATGTTAATCTTTCTTCACATACATACCTATTCCAACACATGCACTCAGACCAAAACCAACACATGAAACCTATACAACCTATATTTCTCTTATTGGTTGGCTAAAATATTTAAGATTTGATGAATACTGACGATGGATAGAGTAATAGCTTATTGATAAGGATAAAAGTTCCCAATTTTTCTTTTCCTAAGTATATTTTTCCTTACTTATTACAAATTTCCTAAGCAAAAAATTGAAAAGTCATATAAATTGATCCATAAATAATATGATACTCAGTTTAATTTTTCATGAAATATAAAATCTATGTCATAGAAATTCATTTCGGTTTCCAAGAAAATATATAACCAGACATAAGAAACTCACTTTCCAATCCATGAAAATATATAACTGAATTTCTATAAATCTCATTTTCCTTTTCTGGAAACTATATACCGAGACATACAAAAATCCCTTGATTCGTCAATTATATATTCCTCACTAGCCTATTAATATAAGGATATAATTAATTAATATACACCTTTAATACTTCTCAATTTAATTCTCCTCAAAATTCATTCATTAAATTCACACACACACATATATATATAACCTTGTATATATTATTGAACCACCTCTTCATTTCAATCAATATGTGTATAATATAAGGAATAAAATATTGCTTTATTTTGATAATATAACTCATAATTTTATTTATGGGAAATATAAAACACATTCTAAGACACTCCATTAACATTTTGACATCATGGTTACACTTGATTCCTATTGAAATAAAATGAAACACATAAGACAAAGTGGTTTCAATAATCTCCACCTTTTTATTTTCAATACCTATTCTAGAAAATGGAAATTAAATATATAAACCATTTCATCAATCCTTAATTTATGTTCTTTTATTAACACCTATTTTATCATTAACATCATTAATTTTCTTATCTCCCCCTTATTTATAATAAATACAAAGTGCATAGAAGGGGATGACAACAAGTAATCCCTAAAAAATAACTAATCATTTTCCAAAATAAATAATATGTGATCAATTATTAATATTGAATACATGAGTGTGTATGTAATGCTTGGGTGTATAAATGAGGATTTAGTTTCATGGGGGGATTGAATTTCTGATTTGTGGATGGGATGTTTTTGAAATAATGTCTTATATTAGGAATTTGAGTGTTACATCATCCTAAATGTATATTTTTTGATGTGTTTGGAGGCTCGAGAGGCTCCTCATCTCCTTAGACAATTCTCATGGTATTTGGGGAATATAATTTCATCTTTAGTGGAAATAGATTGGGGAACATGGTTAGAGCATGGTTAGGCATCATGCAAATGTGTTGTGCATTGTACATTAAACAATAGAAACTAACCACGTGGCCTACTTTGAGATGAATTATGAGGTGTGTATTATTATCCAATGGATTGAAAAACAACATTTCCAAATAGTGTTCCTCTTTCAAATTATGAGAATTGTTTTTTTCATCCTATTTATATCTTGTTTTAAATCGTTTTTCCATCCCATTTTTATCTAGAACCTATTACATGTGAACCTCCCTCCTTATCCCCTTCTGTATTTTGGTGGTCCTATACTTCATGACCAAATAACGTGTCTTCACATGGGGTCAATATCCCATGGTGAGACTATATAACCTCTTCCACTTTTCTTCTCTCTCTCTGTGTGGTGGTGTTAACGATTTTCATTCCTCATATGCCATATTTTATGAGGATTTATATGGTTTTGGGATTTATCTTGTATCATTCCAAAATCTCAGTTGATACTCAATGGTTAGAGTCTCCCAAGAATGAGTTTTTTGGTCCCTATTTTGAAATTATAGTACTTAAATTATTCCCATGTTAGGTATTTGTATAATCTTGTTGTCAATGTAACATTTTATCTTAGTAATTTTCCATATTTAATAATTTTTAAACCATATATTTTTTTGACTCCATTCGGGAAGACCTTTGTTTGATTTTTGACATAAATGTTATTATAGGTGAATTATAATTTAATTATAATGGATATATGATATATTAAAAATGAAATCAATGGTTGTGAAATGGAATTTCACAACCAACAGTAATTTATAAATGGGTTTAATGATTAAATTAGAACACCTAACAATAAAAACACGGGAAATTTATTCATGAGATCTTTACAAAAGACAATAAAAACACAACATGAGATGTTAATCACAGGATTCTACCAAAATGGAGTCCAGGGGAATCACCTATAACAATCTTAAAAAACTCAATATGAAGGGATCCTGTTGTGTATAAAAGAGTGTTAAGGATTTTCTAGAGTATCTTTGAATGTGAGGATGTCCGCTGCTTAATTACCTTCACACCAAGTGAGGAAGATCTCCACCCAACCAATGATAAATTTATCACATTGTCTATTATGATATATAATATCCCATATATTTGGAATATTCCACTTATTTTATTCATTAATGATAAGGTAATCAATATAAAAAACCTCCAAAGAGGTATGCTTTGATTTGAATAACTAAAATCCATGAAGAATGTAATTTTTCTTCTCCCTAAGAGAGTCCCCTATCCAAAACAAAGTAGTGAAGACATAAAAAAACATACCCCTTCTTTTCCCAAACTAATCCTCCTCCTATTATTTCCACAAAATAATTAGATCCATCTGTACTGAATTTGAGACCATATATTGGAGGCTTCCAGCATACCCAATGACCCAAAGGATAGGGAATTATAATGAAACCATAATTAATATTATTTAGTGGTATGAGAGATGGAGAAAGATCTCATCACATGAGAAGGTTTAAAAGAACCACTACCATACATCTGTTCTTCACAACCAGATCTAGGTTTGAGCTTCTAATGCATTTCATGTGAGCTTTATTCCTAACATTTCATAGACACCAGCACATGGTAGTGATGATAATGAACCTAACCTTCATTTAATCGAGAATATTTTAACTACATTTAACCCATTTCTATATGAACTCAATAATTTGGGTTTCAGCTGATGACATTATTATTAAAATATAATTTGAATGCCATGTAGTCCCTACGCAATCACCTATAAAAAATTAATGAAAGATCAATTATTATTTTGGTTTGTTATGTAATTATCATTTATAACCATTTTAATTCCCTTAAATTGGATATAATCATCCAAGGAAAGTGAAAGGTTAAAATTTTGAATGATTAGAAAGTTATATTTCACTCGAATCTCCTAACACCAAATACTTCATCCCAAGGTATCATGAGAATCATTGACGTTCATAATTCTATGATATTACTTGGTCAAGAATTTAATAGTATAAGAGATAGTAAAAATTCATATATCAAAATTGGGTGTCCTAGAAATTATATTAAACAACTTTTGTAGAATGAATGGAATCTGGGAGATCACAAGGTTTTTTGAAGTACCTGTTAAACATTGGGAACCTCAGGTAACCAAGCCTATAACCAACCCGATTATGTCTAAGAAGTTATTATCTCCGAGTCTAATGATCCACCATGAATGGAACTATAATTTAATTAGGTGTTTTATATTAGATTTATAGAGCAACGAAGTATTTCTACTTGATAAATTTATGTATATCATATACTGATCTGTTTTAAAGGATTCATATAGTAAATTTCCTTATATTTTTTCCCATTCTATCCTTGAATGCAGACTGTTTTTTTGTCTCTTTCACACACATGAGGTTGATATTACTATTGTTTTTGGACATTTCCATTATTTTCCATGATTACCTATCAAAATGCTCCTCTATTTGGGAATTATAGATAAAATATAACAAGAGGGATTCAATATCTATGATATTACATTTCAAAACCTTTAGGACTGAGAGAATGTGTATTGGGATCAAGGATAAAACATAGTTATATAGAGAAATATAATGAAACATAAAAGGTGTTTTCCCATTTAGTTTATGAATGGTTATTTATTATACTAATCCCTTATAAAGTGGTAAGTATTTTTTTGGGAATTCATAAAGACATGTCTTTTTAAGTGATATTTTAGATAAGAATGAATGTAGAAAATTTTGTTGTTCTTGGGTAAATGATTGATATGTGTGGAATGAACTGGGTGTCATCCATTATATTCAATTATAGACCAAATATTGGTGGAACTACTTATGTGAGTGTGGATTACATAGGGAGACTCACTTAGATGTCATGGGAGAATTCCTAATTGGATCCAATAATTTCTAATTCAAAGGATCTCTAGGAGTTTCCTTGGATTCATGAACAATTACTCTATGTTAATTCATCAAGTAATCACCCCCTTAAATTTAGGTTATGTATAATTTATTGAAATTAGCAAATTAATGATGTGTATTCCCTTCGGGTAACCTTGAGGATGTTTTAATATGAGTTACAAATATTTTTCATGAATGTACTGGTTTGAATAGAATGGGTGTAAACATGGATTTTTCTCAAATAGGATACTCAAAATTCCTCAGACATGTGGTTCCTTGGATTTAATTTAGAAAATTCCTTGGTTAGGTCCCTTGGACTCACCTAGATAAAATGAATCAGAATATCATGGTTGAATTTAATGGATTTTTTATTGAATCTTTTATAGTGGAATACATGATGATGCCCATGTGGATTCACTTATGTTTTATGGCATCGATTTCCTTTCATACTCTTCTTAAAACAAACTAAATTTATAAGAACCATAAGCTATATTAGAGGTACATTAGTGATGGAATAAGATGGTATTGACAAATATCCCATTTCACTATAATTCTTAGCTATCGTTGTATATTTTATACCCCTTTTTTACTAATAATATTAAATTGTATAAATAATGAAATGTATAGTAGTAATGGTTTATTTATTGCACTCCATTTGAACTCTATATGGATTGGTTAATTTAGTTTTATTATTGTTCTTGGTGTACTAATTTTTACTGACACTATGTATATACCTACATGAATTTTGGGTTGCCAAGAATAATTCTATTTAATTATATGGACATGTTTGGGGATGTTTGTAATGTGATGATTGCCTGTGTTTTTAATTTCTATCATTGAGTGTAAATTTTTGGACATGGAAGGGCATGTGACAATACTGGAATTTTATTTTCAACTATATTTTTTTGTCCTTATTTAATCATTGTACAAGATCAACCCACAATGTATTTATTATACATTGTGTATCATTTTATATTTATACAATTTGATATTTTGGATACTTTTTTCACTTTCCATTCTATACCTATGATGGTTTTATGTTTTGGATTATATATTTATTATTATTATCTACTATATTTTTGAATTTTTTATATAGATATAGTCTCCCCTTTATACCTTTTTATACCCACACTACTAGTTGGTAGCCTTTGGCATACATGGAGGCACTAATTAGGCCATGTGGCACACTGGTCTAGAGGATCAACTTAGTAGATCTATGAGATGGGTGTTTACAATTTTAATCAAGTCCATTTTTCTTTTATATCACTATTTATCCATGTTAGGTATGAATCTATGAGTGTATCTGTGCTTGGAATTAAGCTCATGACTGGTAGTGACCATTCAATGCATGAGGAAAAATCAAGTTTCCAAGAGTGAGACTTGTTGTTCTCATATTTATATTTTTATAGTTGTATTTAATTTTCACCATGGTTGAGAAACATGTTGTATGATGTTGCTATTTGGTGGGAATCATACACTTAGACTAGAATAGTAAGATGGTGTAGTTTTTGGCATATTATTTTAGTAGCATAGGGATTCACATGACATGTATCATCATAAGGACTTGAGTGGAATTTGTATACTATATGATTATTGTGTTTTTTGTGAGCTTCTAATTTTATTTTCTTGATTATAAAAGTATTATTTGAACCATCCTATGACTTTTATTTAATGTTAATTTGAGGGATGGTATTTAAAATTCATGTGGCTTTTCATATGGTGTATTCAATAAACAACTATGGTGGAATCTTACTTGAAAAACTCATATGATGTTCCTTTGAAATATATATAGATATTGATGGATTGATGATTTTATTAATTAAATAAGGTATTATTATATAGAAACTCATACATTCCATACATAGATATTACATCAATAAAGATGAATATTCCATACATTACATTATTATACATCCAAGAATCATATAGTTCTAGTGCATTTGGAAATAGAAACACATAAATTATAGGTTCATAAATTATCTATATTGTCTCCCACTATGTTATTTATAAATAACACCCTTCATTGGAATATCATTTCAAAAAAAATTATTCATAACCTCGGGAGAGGAAACATAAGAAAGGTTTAGTACAAATTCTTTGTAAGGTTAAAAATTAGATATAACAATGATCACATAAACATAACATGAGGATAAGGATATGATAACATGATCATAACATTTGAAATATAAACCTATAATATCATAGATTATAATATTAATTCATTGGAATAAATCATGGTAATTCATAAGTCATGAATCATAACAGAATAAAAATACATATTCCCTCATATCTTAACATCTATATATGTTATTGAATTGTGGAATACACAAAAACATATAACATTGTGAACATGTATAAATAGAAACATGCTCCCTATATAATTTTAGAACATTAAATTAAGGTGAAAAGTAAACATATGGATATGAAACTATATCTATCCAAGATCTAAACGACATGAAATCTGGGCCTATACAGAAACTTATGGACATGAAAACTAGGTCCACAAAAAAAGGTGAACATGAAATAATGTTCATCAATAACATATATAACTCATGGCTTATCCATATTTACCCATTTAATTGGAGGTATTTATATTTCTTAAGAATAAAATTAATAAAATAATACAAATATGTGCCACAATATCATAAAATAATCAATATAACAGAACTAATGAAAATAAACATATATCATAAATATTATATGAAATTATAACTCGTATAAAAGGGAACATTTTCTCCAAAATATTTTAATCACAAAAATATTCCATCCAATAAAATAATTATTTTGAATCCAATTGATCAAAACGTATTTAAATAATAATTAAAATCATGGTATGTTTTCATTGATTAATATAGGTACCATTAATATTTCATTAAAACCTCCTTGAGGAAAATACTCATTCAAATTTAATAATAACTTTTAAAAATATTAGAAATTCTCACATAATTAAGTAACAATTTAAATTGATAATAACCTTTAATAATATAAATTAATCTCTAAATAAATTAGGTTTTATAGTCTTATAACATTTCATTCATGTCGTATAAGTGAAAAAAAATCTGTCCAATATTTTGTCTTAAATTTCCCAAACCACATCATTAAAAAAACATCAAAAATATCACATTAAAACTGATTTAATTAGATATTTAAAAAATGTATTTACATAATCTAATAATAATAGTAAGATAAAATTGTTGAATTGTTTTTTATAAAATATGGATTTGAAATAATAAGGATCTTCAACTGAAGAGAAAAATGAGGTTCATTTTCCATACAATGATATTTTGATATATTAGATAATTAATGTGACAAAAAAAAGTAAAACTGATAATCTAAATAAATAATAATAGGAGAATAAAATTTAAGGTACTATTCAAATAAGAATCAAATACCTTCCTTATAATAAATTCTTGTATAAAAATTCCTGATTAAAAAAGGATTAAATCATAAAGCCCTTACCTTAAGTCTCATATTTCTTCATTCACATTAAAACCCCTTGTATAATAAATATGGAATCAATATTAATTAATTCAACTACTATATTCATGTCAATAAAAAAATTATCATTTATTTATGACATATTATGAAACTTTTATTTATAATTTCTTATTAAAATCACTTATTTGGGTGATAACTGCTTTGTTTTCCAAGCGCATTTCAGTTTGGAAATCTCATTCCATTTATATTGTTCAGGATTGAACTATTTCAATAATACTAATCATGTTATAAACATAATATATATTCATTAAACACATATTTATATTCATTCATAAAAATAAGATACATAGAAATTAATTTTACAATTCATGGAAATGATCGGTTTTACGTACTCAAGAAAATTGATTTTAGTTTATAGCAGATGAAAGGAAATATATATAAATGATACTTTAACTTTATAGAATAATTATTATATCATATATATCATATATATTCGTCTAATTCATCAAAATTACTATCCATGTAATATATAAATAAAAAACGAGTCAAATTTCTTCATAGAGGTGGTAGTCCACACGTACGCACAATCGATATTATTGTTTCCCAAAGGATTGGTTGTTAAGAAGGTATACAAGGTGTTATCATTACTAGAGTATAATTATGTAATTAATATCATATATATATATATATATATATATATTTTAAACCCATCATAATACTAATCCAAAAAATATGTCAATGTAAACTAAATTGTATCGTTACATTGAGATGGTAAGCCATACATATGCATAAGGAATACATTCCCTTCTATTTTAATTATAAAGAGGGTATATGAATGAGCATTCATAAATATAATAACATTTCTTAATATTTATTATAATAATTTTATTATTTTATGATAAATACCGTATATTTATAAGAGATAAAAAAATTTATAAAAGATTGTGATCGGTTAAGGTGATTATCTCTTCTTTGAAATGACTCCTTTAGATATCCTATAAAGGGCTATAGGGTTTTAATTTTTGGAATAAAAACACTTGAGGATTTGTTTAGGGATGTGGAGAAAGGATGTTTTCATAGTTTTATTGAGGTAAAATTCTCAAAGTGGTGTGTAGAAGTGATGGAGGATGTGCCCTTTTTTATTTGAGGTGAGGGGCGCATTTGGGTTTTCATAAAAGATTAAACTATAATAAATTCATTATAAATATATATGGTTTGAAAAGTAATAAATATTGAAAAGGGATGATATTTTTGACCTTATTGTATCTATTTTTTCATATATTAATATTTTTTATTTTTTTGCTATTTAAAAAATATTATTGTAATAGAATATCATTTTTGTTATTTTGGACAATATTTACTTCATTTGACATAAAAGACATAAGTAACAGGTTTAAATTTGAATATAAAACATTAAAATAACAATAATTTATTATATTAACTATGTTAATTCATGTAACATATTAAATCAATACTATTATAGTTATTTTAATATTTTTAAAATATTTTTTTATAGTTTTTTATTAATTAAAGCAACACTACATCGACACTGTATAATAAATTATGGTAATTAAATTATTTTTATATATAAATAAATTACCAAAATGAAAATAAATATTCATGAAATAAATACTGTTAATACTAAATCATAATTAGTTTTTTTCTTATAAAAATAGATTAGATATATTGGAAATAAATAGTGGAATTTTTTTAACATTCATTGATTTAAATAATATATGAGTCATATTCATGGATAAGTGTCCATTAAACAACCCTATTTATGTAATAAGGTTATTAGGTATTAATTAAATTCACCCAATATAAATAAGACATGTTTTGGCAATGTTGTAACACTTAACAGTTGTTTTTAACCTTTCATTACCACTTTTGAAACTTTATGTGACAATTAGGTATTTTACTCATTGAGGGTAAATATAGTATTGGTAATTATATAAATAGACCATAATTGAAAAATTTATGATACGTTAACATATATCATAGTCCCTTTTCTGAATCAAATATTTTTTTGTAATTTTATATCATTTAATAAATATTTTTTATTTTGAAATATTAGTAATGTCAATTTTTATAACTATTCATTACTTTGACATTTATAACATCATGTATACAAGTAAAATAATAAAATAAATATTTAATACAGGTAAAAAATCTCATATGTATCTATAAAAACCATTTATCACATTAATTATCTAATATTATAATACCTTGAAAACATTAAATATCATTTATTTGATTTTGACCTTAATTTAATAATTACTTTTCCAGCATTGAATAAGATTATAAATTATTTATTTAATAAATAAAAATGATAAATAAATTAAAAACATGATTATATGTTTATAATTCTAAAAATTGACATTGGTATTTATTAAATATGTATTTCAACTCATATCTATTTCATAGAAAATTAGTTAATATGTTATTTGGGATTTTCTGGTCTTGTGAATGCATTATACAAGAATCAAAATAATCCAATTGTTTTATATCTAAAATTTATTTAATATAAATAAAAAATATATAATAATTTATATTTAAAAAAGCATTATAGTAAGGACTTATTGATTCTCAAATATTAGATCTAGGATACAAAACCTGACTTCTCTAGTGCTAGGTGTGCTCCCCATCAGCACTGAATATGATTATCATATTTATCAAAAAATAAATTCAAAATTATATGTTTTGAAATTTTTTTGAATGATATTTTTACTATTTTATCATACTTGAGTCATTCAATTTGGTTTTAAAATTTTTTATAATATTTTTTTCTCTTGCTGATATCATAAAATATATTATATTATATAAAATTGTATTTTCTTGCTATTCACCGAAATATTATCCTAGGATAAATTTGATATTATGAACCCAAAAATAAATTCTATTTAATAAAAATATATTCTTATATGTCACATAAATTAATTTTTATATAAATTTGTAAAATTCAATGAAAATCAGATTTGAGAAAAAAATGTTTCATAAATATAGAAGAGTTTTTAAATAAAATTTTACTGTAAAATTGATTCTAATGAACATAGTTAGATTATTAATAATATAATATAACTAATTTTAATTTAAATACATTTTAAAAATAAATATTTACTTCGTAAATGTTTTAACTATTAATATATATATTTTTTAAAAAAATCAGTATTTTCACTATTGACTAAAAAATAAATCTTTTCAAAAAATGAAAAAAAACATCTTAAGATAATTTTAATATAATGATTTCAAAAATTATATTATTTTTATTAAAAAAATTCTAACTACAACCAAAAAGTAAATTATAATATGTTCTCAAAACATTCAATGAAACCATTTTTTAGGAAGATGTATTTCTGAATCATAAAATAAAGTACTATAACATTGGTTATTAATTATATAGAATTTAAAAATCAAATTGTATTTTGTTTTAAATTTATATATATTTCATAAATTATTTATTATACTCATACATAACAAAATAATTTCTAAATTATAACTATTACATAAAAATAGTTTAATAGTGTATCTTGCTTAATTTAAGCTCGATATTGCATGTAAAAAAAGTTATTGAAGATTTAAAATTAATTAAGGAGACACATATTCATAAATATAAGGGCTTAATATTATCCCTCATTTTAATAATTTTCATCTTTACAATTGAACTATTTCTCGGTAACCAATGGTTTGATATTTGAAAAATTATTTTTTTTAAAATCACATCGTAAAAAGGTTTAAGAAACTTCATCTTTAAAGAGGTAAATGTTAGTATGAAGGTTACCTAAAATAAAAAACAACTAGGTATCCAAATAGGATAACATATTTATGAAGTTAAAACATTGATATGTTAGGAAAACATAAATATCAAGGACTGATTGAGAGTGGTATATAATGTGGTTATGATAAAGTTAACCATTAGAAAACATTAAATTTTTTATGGGTTAAAAGACCATTGATTTTTCCATAATAAAAATAATTAGATAATATTTATTTATTTAAAGGAAAATTTCTTAAATTAAATGGATTATTTTATAATCTAGATTAGTAAATATTTAAAATAAAATTACATTATTTCTTTCAATGTAATAATCGTAATATCTTCCCTTGGGTGTGATTTTATCTACTTCTACTTAATCTCTAAAAAAATAAATGGATGTTAGTTATTTTTTTGTTTCATGATACACTTAAAATAAATTTCCATGGATAAAATAATTCCGCTAAAGGATAATAATCTATTCCTCTAATCTCTATAAATTAAACAAATCCAAAATTATTATCATAATGTAAGATAATTCCGAAAATGGATACACCATTATATGAATAAATACTACAGTAATAAAAATTCAACTATAATAGACAATTTTTAAACTAAATAATACCATAAATAACTATCCAATAAATTCTTTAAAATGCTTCCATTTATGTAAGAAACCCAAAACAATTATCAGAATGTCTTGATAAAATTTTCTTCTAAGATTAATTTAACACTTATCTCTGATCATCATTATCCACTCATAATGTCATATACCAATATTTATATACCCTGATCTAATTTTCTCTAAAATATAATAATTATTTTCATTAATAAGTTGACCTATGTCACAAATAATATCAATAAAATCAATATAAATGAATGTTTTACCCAAAAAGTTATCTTATACCTTTCATATTATAACCCAGAAATGTAAGAAATTTATTATAAAATAAAATTAACCATTAAACCTAAGGGCTATATATACCTCAACCCAATAAAGTTTTACCAATATATATCATATCATCTCAAAATTCTATTACATAAAAACATATAATGTTTTATAAGCCTTTGATATTTTGATCATCCTCAAACTTTTAAACCCATCATGTAATCCCCAACATTTTAGTGAACCTCACATGAAAACATATATTCATCCAAAAGTTACTATAGTCTTTATTCGAATATTATTCCCACATACTATTGTATATATTCCATTAATTCAAAAATTAAATAAACATCATTAATGATTACAAAAAACCCCAATTAATTAACATCAAGGTCATGAATACTACCAATTTTAATCATCTCTTTAACAAAATTAAACATTATTAACTCATCATCAGACACATATTAATGAAATATTTCCCATCATTATGTGTTCAATAAAAATATCACCTTACAATAAAATCAAATTTCTTGGTTAATAATACCATTGAAAATATGTTTTCCAAACTGTAAGGAAAAAATACTATGGAACAATCCTCAGGTTTTTCATGATTTATATGACCATAATATATTCTTATAGCACTAAAACTACATAATTCTTGATTCTAAATAAAAAACACTTCAATCATCTCACATCTTGATTAAACAATTAACTATGCTTCATTATCTTTTTCCCCAATACTTATTTCCTACAATATGATATATTAACCATTTAATAAGATACATCAACTAAAATTTAATAATGATTCAAATTTTTTTAACATAAGAAATAATTTTCTGCAAACTCGTACCTTGCATAGATACTTTTTCGAATCATAATCATCATTACTGAAACAATTATTTTGATACCCTTGTCAATTCTATTTATGAACTTCCCCTTCCATAATTCCAATATAATCTACATTTGAAACATTCAACTCTCAAGGATACCTTTGAGAGACCATTATTATCATGTATTGCATTGAATAATGTTTTTATTTTTCTTGGTAATTACCTTATTTATGTCTTTATTTTCCACACTCAAAACACCTTCTCATCCCTCTAAGAACATCATTTCAGTAATTATTCCCACATTTTATATATTTGGGATGTAGAATCTTCTTTCTTCCATGGTATTTATGAAATTCCATCTTTCTCTTATTATTTGGGTCAGGAAACACACCAAAGTTGATATTTCAAATCATATAACAAGATATATTATTACGCATAGTAAAAGGATTATCACTTCATATATTATTTCAAATATTTAATAATGTACATATTCATTCTATTTACTATAACGTTTAGCATTAACACGATTTATAGAGCTTCAAAAAATTGAATAAAATAAAAAATAAATGTGTTAGAAAAAATAATCTTGGTATGAAACCATATAATAATTAAAAATAATTTAAAGGTTTTTTAATCATTAAACCTTATTTTTAATTACTGACATCTTAGGATTTAGATAAATTATACATGATCATTACCAAACCATTAAAATATTATCTTATACTTATACTTATCCCTAGGGTTATAAATAAAGTTTTCTCATACTAGTTTCCAATGCATAACTAAACACTTCTCTTATACTAACTATACTGAACCATAATTTGTATACATAGGTATTAAATCTAAATATAAATAATCTCTAATTAACATAATGACCCATGCCATATTCATATAGTTCTACAACCTTTTGAAACTTCAACACATAAAAAATGGTTCATATATGATATATATCATCTCCCACTAAGTTATTAATAATTATCACCCATCTTAGACATATAATTTATGGAAACTTTCTTCATAACTTTGAGAATGGAAATATAATAATAGATGAGACATGAATATCATAAAGTGTAAATATGTGAAGTATCAATGATCACATGAGAAAAACATGAGAATAAGGGTGTGAGAACATGAGATTACCATTTTAAATATGAAACATTGATATCATTGATCATAATATTAGATATTTGTAAGACATGAATCAGAAAAGAATCAAGGAAAACGTTCCATGAGAGATTAACATCATCATAATTCATGTAATTAATTCATATAAATAAACATAAGTCATTGTAAAAATGTATAAATGTAAATCGGTTCACTCATTATGTTAACGTCCTAAGATTGGGCCCACAGATAAACTAATTGTCATAAAACCAGGTCCACACATGAAATTATAGATATAAAAGGTAATTTCATCCATATATATATGGAAATGAAAACTAGGTCCCTAAAAAATAATCTGAACAAGAAATTAGGTTCATGCAAAACATATTTACCTCACGAGTTATCCATATTTACCTAATGTTTTAGAGTGAGATATATTCCTCCACATATCATAAATGAAATCATATATATGTTTTCCATGTGAACAATCTATATCATAGAACTCATGAAGAGAAATAGATTTCATAATCATGTCATCAATATATAACCCAAATAGAAGTGAATGAATTTCGTCATCATATTTTAACCATAATCATAAATTATCTACTGAAATAATAAAGATGATATTTTAGGATTATAACCCAAGTAATTTATAAGTACAATCAGGGGGTTTTCCTTTATTAATATAGATACCATTATAAATTCATTAAATACATAGTTAGAAAAAACCCATTCAAATTTTAAAAACACTTTTCAGAATATAAATACATTATATATAATAAAAAAACTAGTTTCCCATAAAAGAACATTGTAAAAGTTTAACAAAAGCTTCAAAGTAATGAGATGTCATGGTGGGTGGAAATTTTTTTCATGATGTATAAGTTACAAAAATTACATCTAAACTTTTGTCAGAATATTTACAAAGAACCCCATTTGGTGAATGAAAAAAAATATTCCTTTAAAACCAATTTACAAAAAAAAATCTAATTATTTTTAATTATCATATGAAAATAGTAAAAAATATTTTTGATAACATTTTTGTAAAACCGGGATATGGGAGAAATTTTTTTTCAACCAGAGGGAGAAATGAAGACTGTTTTCCATCAGAATAGTCTTTGGATATCTTAAATAAATAGAGACACAAAAAAATGGGAAAAATATAATCTCAAAAAATAATCAGATGATAATAAAATGAAATTAATTCATAATTTAAGAATTATTTAACATTTTTAAAGGTAATTCTAGTATAAATAATTCTTATTAAAATATGATTGATACAAAAATTCCTTACCTCAAGCCTTTCCATTCCTCATTCACATTACAACCTAATATATAATAAATATTGTAATATTATTCATGTATCACATAACCATATTTATATCTATCATAAAAGTTATGATTTATTTATGAAATCTTATCACTCATTTAATAATAATTTGTTATTATAATCACTAGTCTTGGTGAAAACTACTTCTGTTTCCAAACATATTTCAGTTTAGAATTCATGGTACTTAAACATGGATCATCATTTCATTTTTTTTATAATTTTAATCATTTTATAATGATAATAAATATTCATTACAAAAATTATTTTAAAATTCATAAAAATGTATATATAAGTTTATTGTACCATTCATATATATTGTAGGTCATACATACGCATGACTGTTATTCTCATTTTAGGAATGATTAAATTAAATAAAGTAAAATGATAATTCACATTTATATAATAACTATTATATAATATATAACATATATATTCATAATATTCAACCTATGTAACATCCATATAAATTATAAATGGAAAATGAATCTCTTAACTTTATAGAGGTGGTAGTCCACACGTATGCATGAGAGACATTATCTTTTCCAAACATTTTGGATGATAAGAAGGTATACGTGATTTTATCATTATCAAAGAATAAATAATTTATAAATATTTTATATAAAAATTAAACCCATTATAATACCCATCCATAAAATATGTTAATGAAAACTGAATTGTATTGCTATGTTGAAACTGTAAGCAGTACATACGAATGAAAAATACTTTCACTTTTGGTTTGATGGATAAGTGGGTGTATAATGGTGTTTTAGTAATCATAATAAAATTTAAAAATATTTAGGAGGTAGAATTTTTTATTTTTCAAATTTGTAAAATAATTAGTAGAGGTAGGTAAGAGTATAAAATAAAGTGACTGGATAATGTGATTACCTCTTATTTGAAACGAATCATTTAGATCAACTCTTAGGGGATCTCGGGTTGGTATTATGGGAAGACCAAAACCTGTAGGATGTGGATAGGGATGTTTTTTAGGGAAATTATAATATTTTTACTGAGCTATAAGATGTAAAGTCTTATGGATAATTGAGGGAGGAGGTTCCCTTTTATAATTCAGTTTAAGGTCACTTTTTGAATGTTGAAAAATGTCGACTTATAATAAATTCATTCTCTATACAAATGTACACAAAATCCTTATAAATGAAAAAATGAAGAAATATTAGAATTTTTCCTATCTAATTTGTCCAAATTTAATGTTATTTAAATTTTATGTAATTTAATAAAATTTCCTTCTCTTAAAATAACATTATTTTAAATTTTGAAACTATTTACAAAATTTGATTTAAAAGACATATAAACAATGTTTAAATATGAATATAATACTTTTATGAATTTTAATATGGTATATTGACCTACAAAATTCATGTATCATATTAATTAACACAATTTATATTTCTTTTAATATATTAAAAATGTTATTTATATTTCATTATTTATGGAAGAAATACTACATCATCATTGTGTAAACATTTATTGTAAATATTAAATAATAAAATAAGAAACAAATTTCTAGTAGGAAAAAAATTTTATCAGAAAAATGACTACTATTATTTATTCATAATTAGTTTTTGTCTCTATGTGAACACATAAGATATATTAAAAATAAAGAGAGTAACAATTTGTAACATTTATTAAATTAAAAAATATAGATTTAATTTTCAAGGAAAAATGTCTATTAAATAAATAATTGTAGAGAATAAGGTAATGAGGGTCTAATTAAATTAATTAAATAAAAACTACACAAGTTTTTGAAATTTCCTGACCTTTATATTTTGGTTTTAACCCTCTGTTAATCATTTTTTAACTTATCTTGAAAATAAGGTTTTATACTCATTGAAGGTCAATATAATTACAATAAATAGACAAACATCTCATATTAATTGTTTTAAATTATAATAATTTAACTATTTTTAAAATAATTTATTATATGTTTCAATTAATTAAATAATTACACTGTCAACATTGTAAAAGAATTTAAATTATTTATTTAATACATAAGAATTATTTAAAAATTTATCCCATGTAAATAATATTTTTATACTCAAAATACATATTTATATTTATATAATCTCTTTTTAACTTGTATCTATGTCATGGAAACTTATTTGATATTTTATATTGACTTCTTTGGCCTTACGTAAGCATCGTATAAACATATGGATAACAAAATTGTTATATAACTAAGAAATTAATTTATATACATAAATATAATCCATTATTCTTTATATTTAGTAACCAATTATATAAATGACTTATTCTATCTCGAATATTATCTCTAGCATACCAAGTTTGGCTTTTCTATAGATGTACAGGCTTTGTGTTTGCACTAAAAATTATTTTTTATTTATCATGGAGTAAATATAAATTTATATGTTTTGAATTATTCATGTATTATAATTAGTAAATTGTATCATACTTTATTCAATCCATATTTTCATAAATTATTTTATATTATTTTTATGTCTTGGTGATATAATATAAGATACATTATTTTATAAAAACATTATTTTATTACTTTCCACGGAAAATATTACCCTACGATAAATTTTAGTTGATAAACAAATAAATAAACTCAATTTAATAAAATTTAATTTCTAAAAGTTAAAGAAATTAATTTTAATATACATTTTTAAACAAAAAATAAATTCATATTTTTGAAAAAAAAATCATTTTTAAATATTAAAATGTATTTATATCAAATTCAACCATAAATGGATTTTAAATAATATAATTTTGTTATATATAATATAATAGAACTAATTTAACTTTGAAACCATTTTAAAAATTATTAATTTTTAAATGTTTCAAATGGAAATTGGGTTTTCAATAAAGTTCAGTATTTTCACTATTCATTGAAAATCAACTTTTTTTAAAAAAATCCTAAAATATAACCCTAAGATAATATTGATATACTGATTTCTAAAAATATATTATTTTTATTCGCTGAAAATTCAAATATTTCTAGAAATTACTATTTATATTTTTTTCACAAAAATAAGTAAAACCATTTTTGAGGAAGATGTATTTCTGATTTATTAAAAAACCTTACATAAAATGTAGTGATTATTTATAAATATTTTTTCAATACATTTAATATTGATAAATAAATAAATATATATTTCATAAATCAAATATTCATATTTTATATTCGGAAAATTAACTTATGTATTGTAACTATCAAGTAGCAAAATGTTAATTGTGTATCGTGGTTTGTTTAAACTCAGTGTTGTGCATAACACAAGCTATCGATGAATTAAAATTATTTTAGGACAATTATTTTCAAAAACTATTTGGGTGTTAAAAAGTAACCATCCCAAAATTTGTTTCCCTCATAACATGTGAATTTAAGCACAGTCAATTAATCCATGATAATTATTGAAAATATTGATTAATATTGGAATGATACATGTGTAGGTTATAGATTTAAAAGTAATTAAAAGGATTTGAACCGGTTGAATATGTTAAAATTAAAACTTGTAATTGTGGAATTTCATTTAAATTTGAGTTTCCTAGAATGATATGGTAGGGATAAATAAAATTCAAGAAAAAAACTTATAATTTTTATTCCTCCAAAGCTTGTGAGTGGTAATCTGTAAAACTAACATTGGGAAGTGAAAATTTTAACATGGAAGGGGATTAATAATATTAATTTTTAAAGTATTTAATGTTAAGTTAATGCTATGACATAGATGCCATATGTGTTTATCTTGACCCCAGTATGGGTAGTTGATGGTACCATGACCTCCCAAGTTATGAGGCTTATATGTTATGTGTAGAAATAGTCTACTTGGTTGTGATGTGAGTTGTTGTATGGGGGAGTGAACCTAGTGGGGGTTGTGGGGATAGATATACATTGTCTTATAAGAATTATGGGTTAGTTTTTCAGAACATTAGATGATATATGACCATGAATGTATGATTTTTTTTCTTAAGGTGAAATGTATTTTTGCTGAGACATTCGTTTAAGGGTTAGGTGGTATGACCATGTAACCTTTTAGAGAGACATAAATTTAATTATTTTGTGCCTTTTTACCTTCAAGGATAACTCTTGATAGGCTTATCCTATTGTTTTGAGTAACTTATAGGTCTAATTACTTGGAAGAACATTTTCATTATATTATTGGAGCATGTTCGGTTTATCTTTGGGTTGAGGAAGTTTCATTTGATCACCTATGGTTATGGGAATTTATAGATAGAATAGTTCTGATAGGCATGATTGTTCAAATACACAAGCCAATAATTCATGGATGTGATTTCCTTATGTTGTTCCCTCATAGGTGGGTGGTTTTAGGTTACTAAAATGATTCTTATAGGGAAAGATTTCCATAATAATTTTCAGGATAGATATAAGGTTTTATGCCTGTTGTAAGAGAGATTCATGGATGTATCTTACTAGTGGAAGTAATATAAAAAGTTCATGGTTTTGGCATAATTTTATGTGATATCTTAAGATTGATACCACTCAACATATGGGATGATGAGTTAAATTTTTGGAAAAAGTCATAGTAGTGTGTATGACTCTTGGGTTCCAGTGGTATCAAGTTGTATGAGCATGAATGACCCCTATTTTGGTGGAACAGAGGTGATTCTTTTGTCTTTTATTAGTTCATATGAGGTGAAATATTGTGTACATAATTAGTTATTCTATAAGAGAATAGTTTTTCAATTGGGTATGGATCCTTTAAATTTTGGCCTATATATTTACATCAGACCTACTATGGATTCCTAAAGAGTTATAAATTATCTCAAGTGTGTCCAAGGAAGGTTTGAATCCAAAAACACATCTTTTTTGGTAAACTGGCCTTGTTACATAGTTAGTGCATGGTAGGCACCCCGTTTTCCTAATCGTGCAGATTGTGTTTTCCAGACAGAACCACTTTTCAGTACTTTCACACGATCATGCGGCCTAACCGTGAAAATTACCCTTCTACCCATGTATCCATAAATGGTTTTTGCATGGTTTTTCAATAATTGTGGACAAACTGTGCATAGGCCTATTTTCTGGGTAAAATGTGCAATTTTTACCTTGATGGTCTATTAACCCACCTCTTCTTCCCTTATCTAATAACTAGAAGGATTAACCTAATTCCCTATCATTTTGGAGCCCATTGAATATTTATGGTTGGAATCAAGAGAAATCCTTCATCTAGGATCTGATCGAGCTTCTATTTTTAAAATTAGATTCACAACGGTAAGTACTCAATACGGCTTAAGTCTTCCTCCTTCTCATTTGATCTCGACTGAGTTATCGAGGCATGAGAGTTTTTATCCTTTTCATATATCTACTCCTATATGATCCAAATCAAGGGCCAATATCAAAAATAATAATCTTATAACCCCATGTTGGGTGCTTTATAACTCATCCCTCAAGTTCGTTGATTTTGGATTTGTCGTGTGAGGACCACCAATTTCATTGGGCTCCATTAATAGAATTTATATGGAATCTTTATAATCATTATAACTCTATGGATATTCTATTTCCATATATTTCATTAAGTTTTGGTGGTTATGACCACAACTTCATCCCTTCCATGTCAAAGGTTATACCATAATTGGGTTTTAGTATTTGATATTTTGTGCCACCGTTCAATTGTGACTTTTCATGATCCTTATAAGGTAATGATTTTCAATATTAAATGGATTTATTTATATTGTGAATTTCATAATGGAAAGTACCATTTATTCATACTTAATGACCCACCTATGGTAAGTTCTTTAATTGAAAATTAAATTTGAAATGGAAATTGGAAGGTATATTTAGTATATGACTTTACTAGATTAAATGATAATTGATAGGTTTCATGTTTGTAGAACCCCTTACCATATTAATTCAAGGTAGTGGAATGAAAATTAATTATTGAATATACCTTAAATGTAATTAATAAAGGTTGAATTCTACTTGATCTTGTAACACTAATGAAAGGAAAGGCTTGAACCCAATAGACTTATTGATTAATTATGACATGATTAAATGGTTGCATGCTACTTGACATTATCACACCAATGAAAGAAAATGTTAGAAATAATGGTTGAATAATACATGACATTATCACACTAATTAAAGAAAAGTATTGAGCCAAATGAAAAATTACATGACTTCATAATCAAATAAGAATGTCTAGACTTGAGGTCGTCATGGATTCTGATCGGAGAATTCCATGAGCACTAAGGAACCCCTTCTAATTCAGGGATTTGACTTGTGTGGGTTGAGACCCACCAAGATCCCAATCCTTGTATAACATTGGATTCCACATATTATACCATAGGATCCCTCATAAATTACAAAAGGATGACTTGGATACACTCCTTGTATCCATCATTAACAAAACAAATGCTTTGGATACACACCTTGGATCCACAATTGACAAGTAGGAACCATGGTTAAAGCCCATCAGGCCTAGTAATTGAATAGCCCCATTTTACCTTGGATGGACACCTTAAACTTGTTAGGTGACACATTGTGGAATGATTTCGACTATGCTCCTTGGATTAGACTCTTACCCCATGCCAAGCTACAGTTATTACTAAGTTATCGACCCTTGAGGCATATGTCGCCTTGGTTATTACCTTGGGACGTCACTGTGAAATATCATTACAGGTTTCCTTGTTACAACTCATAACATTTATAATTGTTAACTTGTGACTAATTTATAAACTGGTAATAATCAATGAATTATTTTTTGCATGTTCAAACACCATATGAGGGTGGATGTAGGTAGTTTTGTATTTAGTTAGATTATACTGCTTTACTTTATATATGCATGCTTTCAAACTATTATATTTGCATTACACGAGCCTGATGTTATATACACCATTTTTGGTGGACCACTGAGATTTATCTGACACCCTCTTTGGTTTCCGTTTGATTCCCAGAGTAGATTACATGATTTCATGTGTTGAAAAAATGAAGCATATGACTTGAAACACATGATTCCATAATGTTTAGTATGGACTTGATAGTAGACGACTGAGCCATAGCTTAGGATTCTAGGAATAATCATTTGATTACTTTATATAATTGTGGAATATGTTATTCCTGCTGTATTGTATCCTTATTTTCCAGTTTTCTAGATACATGGCATAACATCATCAGTTGTTGAATGTTATTCTGGGATTTTTGGTTATTGTTTCTGGTTTTCGAATTATTCAATTGTGCCTTCTGTTTACTGATATTAATTCATCTATTTACCATAGGTTTACTTTAACCTGCTACACTAAACCTTGGTAATGAGGTAATAGTTTCCCCATAGACACACCATAGGCCCTCACTGCTAGTCGGTAGCATCTGGCATTCTGGGAGATGCGGTTGAGGCCATGTGGCCCACTGGGCACAGGGAACTATTTAAGTGGAATCTGGTTCTCAGACATCACAAAGTGGTATCAGAGCCATGTTTTAATCCTATAACATGTGGGTTAATGGCCCTTAAGGGTTGGGATGATTAATTAAACGAGTCTATCCAATATGATATAAATAAATGGGTTTTGTTTTTATTGATAGCTACTTGGGAAATAATTCATCAGAAATGGATATCCATTATAAAGTGAATCGACACATATAAAATGGAATGCTTTCACATCCTTATTACAACTTTTAATGTTTATGATTGGTAAAGGTGTAAACCTGGAAATTTAATGTAAAATGAAATGAAACTATACTTGATCACTTTCGGATATCTGGCCATCTAAGAAGGTAGTTGGGGTAGTATGCCTTGGGTAGTGAGTTGTATTATGTTCAGCTTATGATAGTGATGTAATCATTCTGATTAATCTTGTTCTGAGGCATGGGATTGTAATTTGTGTAAGAATTCCACCATGACTTCCTCATGTAGAATGCTTGGAATGTGGAGACGATCATGCTACAGAATTTGTGGGCCTTGAACTTCTATTCTTTCCTCTAAGAGTACCACTTCAGACACCACCTATTGTACCTGATCTAGACACAGACGCCCAAGATCATGATATTTTTCTACATATGATGTAGTCTAGGAATGGTTCTCCACATCTTGGACCTATGATGGTTAATCGGACTCTTGAGTTCTAATAGTATCATCCTTCTACCTTTTTAGGAGACGAATGTCCACGGGATATTGAGTCTTGGCTAGAATCCATCCTACCTATCATTGAGCATTTGGATATCCCTCCCAAGATAAGAGTCAATCTTGTTACCTATATGCTTTTGGATTTCGACAGGAATTGGTGAGATGTGACTTCCAAGGATGGTCGTCATCAGGGTATGTTATGTGTTGATTTCTAGACTGCCTTATATGGTCTGCTCTTTCCTAAGATGACGAGAGATTATAGATCCAAAGAGTTCATGTATCTTTAGAATGGTTCAATGATAGTTATGGAATATTCAAAATGATTCATGGAGTTGCAACGCTTTTCATTGCTTCTAACCAGTGATGATATTTCACATGCTAGATGCTTTAAGGATGGTCCCTAGTATGCCATCCATATGTAGGTAAATGTATTTCACCTGCATAAATTTTTTGAGATAGTCAATCTGGATCTAATCCCTACGTGTAACCCACAAGATGGAAATAGTACCGGGCCTAAAGGACCAGTGTCGCGTCAGGATATTAGTTCTTCTGGTGGAAGGAAACGTTCCCTTGAGGTATTACGTCAGGGAAGTAACTACCAGAGTTCCCATTTTGATAGCTCAAAAGTGTGTCATCAGTATGGAAGACGGGGGAATTAAAATCCTCAGTGTGATAGAGGCCCACTAGAGTGATGGGCTTGCAGACGTATGGGTTATCTTTATCATTTGTGCAGGACCATTCCACATGCTTGGAATATAAAACGATCATCACCAGCTCCACCTTCAGCAGAGGGTTCCTTTATGTCTTGTCAAGTGGGGAGTTGGAATAGAACTAGTTGGTTTAGCAGAGGAGGAGGTCATGACCATGGTAGTGAGTCCTCTAATCACCAACAGCACCAACAGATAATTTAGGATCATGGTAGTCCATCTATTGCACATGGTTTTGGATCAATCCAGTTAAATGGACTACATCCAAAACTCGAGGATTAGGACAATGGACTATCTAAAGTGTGAGGTACTATTATTGTGTAATATACTATTGTAACATCTTGGATACAGTTTCCACTCCACGGGTGCCCCGAACCCGGTTGTTCACATGACCTCAAGCACATTTCCCCAAACGCCAGAGGCTGCCAACTAGCAGCGAGGTCCCTGTTCCGATAATGGGGAAACTATTCCCTCATTTGTCAAAGTGTAGAACATCAGAATACTATATAAAACATACAACAACAGTGGAAGAAATAAACCATACACATTTAAAATGAACAACTACAGTAAAATATGACCAACAATCATATAGATATTGAGGCAACATGTATCATCTTCTAAGAAAACAATGAGAACATGTTATACAAAATTACAATGCAATACAATATAGAGCACAACAAATCAAAACAAAATAGCCGGCAACATCATGAGCCTAAGCTCGGTCCCATGCTCCCCCTACTCCTCATCAATAATCAAGTACCTGTATAGGGACCCTTTCCCTTATCCAAACCGTTAGAAACATAATTTGTTTGGGCCGAAAACATGACCCAAACAAGGTGTGAGAAATGAATCCTAGTAGACACCCACCAAAGGCTCATGCCCAACTGTGTGAAAATATGAAACAATAATGTGTAGTAGTAAATGCAATAAACTAAGTAGTACTAAAAAGTAACTAAATTTACCACATATGTTTCCATTCTTAATATTCATTTAATCATTCAATAGTAGGAAACACCACAGTGTATTTTTTATGTAAACAGTCAGCGTCCCCAGACACGTAAACCCTTACCCTCAAGTAATCGGAATCTAAACCCACAGGAATCTTCCCACAAGAATATTGGATAATGCCCACAGGCTTATTCGGTGTCGCCCACAGGCAGAGAATCTACTAGCCACAAGCATGAAAGAATTTTCCCTCAGGCTGAAAAGAGCACTTCCCACAGGCTAATCACAACACTTCCCTCATGCTAAACAAGTAACCAGGACATGCCCAACAATATAAACAAGAAATTTATATACAATTCCTCTCAAGGCAATTTAAGACATGCTAAAATGATGGTATACCCTCGGGTAACATGGCCAAATGGCTAAACAGAGGAACGCACCCTCGGGGTGGTCCTAGATCCAAGAAGCGATCCCAAATAGCTATTTATTATCACATTTAATAACCTATACAATTCTAGGTAATCTAAATAGCCAAGGACTCAGCCACACGACACCCCAACATGGGTTTGTAGCTCAACGGTATACAAAAATGCGCAACAGTTTGAATTTAAACACCAAGCCACCTACCTCGATCACCCCTGATCAGTATACATGAACGATGCTTCCAGAACCGCCTAAGAACGACGTAGATCTAGGAAACAAAACAACACGTTCAAACCAAAATAAAATCCCCTCGGGAAAGAATTCGTATGAATGTCTTAAGGATAAGTAGAGGATTACCCGTACGGTTCCAACAAGATCAACGGAGGTAGAAATGGATTCCAGGCGTGCGATCTAGAGCTCCTCGAAGGTTCATCCCTCTCTCCTGACTTCTCCTCTAGTTCTAAGCCTTCCCATTGAACAGGGGAGGCTACTGACCATTTTAAGAAAACAAAAACAGACTACACGGTGGGTACTATTGTGTACACAGCGTGTAGTTTTCATTTTTTTAACTATTCCTTCAGCGGCATCTCACCAGCGCGGCAATGTTCATCTATCGACATGAGTTCACGACGTGTGACACCTGAGTACACAGCGTGTACTACTGTTCAGCTGGCCACTGCCTTACTGTTTTCCTACCGACTGACTACATGTCTTGTAAATACCCACTATATAGCGTGTAGTTGGTTTTTACACCCATAATCACCGACCGACCTACACACCCTATGTACTCCTTCCACATGGCCAAATTACATGGTGTGTAGTCAGAAAAATTTAGGATTTCATAGATATTTCCTTATTTTCTCAAAAACACTTAAGGAAAAGAGAAAGGAAGAAACTCGTACCATAAGAATAAGAACCGGGTTCTTACAAACTTACCCCCTTAAAGAAATTCTTCCCCGAATTTCCCTTACAAGCGTGGTGAATATAACACTCAGAATAACTATAGCCACTAAGCACATATGTCGGTCTCCCGCTCCCAGGTTTTGTCCTGCACTCAGCCATGCAGCCATAGCACCCGTACGAGAGGAACTAATCGGCCTTGGAGAACCTTCATGCTCCTATCAACGATACTAATCAGATGCTCCTCAAAAGATGAATCTACCTAAAGCTCAAACTCCTTTGGTTGAAATACATGAGATGGTCCTGAATGATAGCGACACAACTGAGATACATGGAAGACGTCGTGCATAGCTTGGAACCTCTGTAGTTACCACAACCGATTACCAACCAGCCCGACTATCTCCAGAATCTGAAATGGCCCCACATACCTTGGTGAAAGGTTACCCTATCTGCTAATCCATCTATGTCCCAGCCTTGACGAAAAATGAAATAAAACATGATCCGCGACCACGAACTCCAAGGGTCGTCTGTGGAAATTAACATAAGATTTCCGAAGAGACTGTGTGATATCCATCCACTTCTGAATCAACTGGACCTACTCAGGTGTCTCCTACACTAGATGTGGTCCCAGTAAAGCTGCCTCACCTGCCTCTAACTAGCAAAAGGGTGATCGGCATGGCCTACCATATAAAGACTCATAAGGTGTCATCTCAATAATTTCCTGTAAACTATTATTATTGGAAAACTCGACTAGGGGTATATGCTTCTCCCAAGATCCCCCAAAGTCCAGGATGCATGCATGCAGCATGTCCTCTATCACTTATATCATACGCTCTGACTGGCCATCAGTATGAGAGTAGTAAGATGTGATCAGAAGCACCTGTGTACCTAGTGCCCTCTGAAAAATCTACCAGAAACATGACGTAAAACGGGCATCCATATCTGAAATGATAGAACATGTAACCCCATGAAAATGTACGATCTCTCAGATATAAAACTTTCTGATCTCGTCAACACTGAAGGTCTCCTTGATCGTAAAAAAAAGATCTATCTTTGTGAGTTTGTCCACAACAACCCACACAGAATCACTGCCTCGTGGTGACCTCGGTAACCCAGTCATGAAATCCATCATGACATCATCCCATTTCCACTCCGGAATGGGTAACTACTGTAACAGTCCCGCTGGTCTCTGATGCTCTGCCTTCACCTGCTGACAGGTGGAACATATCGCAACAAACCCAGCTATATCTCTCTTCATACCCGGCCACCAATACTGACATCTCAAGTCACGGTACATCTTGGTAACTCCGGGATGAACATCCCAAACTGATGCATGAAACTCCCACATCAGCTCCTCGTGTATATCCCCTGGAACCCACACTCGTCCATGGAAACACAATACATCATCCTCACCTATCGTTCAACCAGGAGGAGGGTCCTAACTTGGCACAGAATCCCATAGAACTAGGCCTTCTGAATCAGATAGATTTCTCATCCTCACCCTATCCAAGAGGGTAGAAGTCACAACTAAAAATGAAAGATAGGTTTTCCCCTGACTATCGTGTACCTCCAAATGCATCTTAGAGAAGAAGTCCATAAACTTCAATTCACCACTGGCCTCATGACCGGCCTGTATCTAGGTCTTTCTGCTCATTGCATCAGCAACTGCATTACCCTTACCAGGTTTATAAGAAAGCTCAAAATCGAAGGACTGAAGGTATTCGACCCACCTTTGCCGCCTCAGATTCAAGTCAAACTGAGTAAAAATATACTTGAGACTGTTGTGGTCAGTGAAAACCATAAAATGATCTCCCAATAGATAATTACTCCAACAACGTAACACATGAACAACTACAGCCAACTCGAGATCATGCGTCGGGTAATTCCTCTCATGTGGCCTCAACTGCCGAGACCCGTACGCAACAACTCGATCTCCCTGCATCAACACAGCTCCCAGCCCAATACCTGATGCATTACAGTAAACTTTATAGCTCTTTCCCTTCTCTAGAAGTATCAGGATTGGTGCTGACGTCAACCTTTCCTTAAGCTCCTAGAAGGCTGTCTCACAAGATTCTGAGCAAAGGAAATTCACACCCTTCTTAGTAAAACCCGTCAACGACGCTTCTAAGTGGGAGAAGTTTTGTGTGAAGCATCTGTAGTAACCAGCCAGCCTTAAGAAACTCTGTATTTCAAATAATTTCTTAGGATGCTCCCAGGAAACTACTTCCCTCACCTTCTCTGGGTCTACTGCAACTCCTGCCTCTGAGATGATATGACACAGGAAGTGAATCTAGTCCATCCAAAAGTGCCACTCCGAGAGCTTAGTATATAGTTGATGCTCTCTCGGTGTACTCAATACGATCCTAATATGGGTGGCATGGTCATGTCGAGTGTGTGGTTACACCATGATATCCTCCATGAATACAACCACAAAATAATCCAGATATGGATGGAATACACGATTCATCAGAGCCATGAAAACTGATGGCACGTTCGTGAGTCCAAAATGCATAACCAAGTACTCTCATCAAGGGTTATCAGTTCTTAACCATCAGCTGGTTTAGTTTTTGATAATCCAAAAAAAGTCTAAGGGTACCATCCACCTTTTTAGAAAACTGGATAGGTGAACCCCAAGGATAAGTACTGGGTCGGATAAAACACTTTGACTGTAACTCCTCTAACTGCCTCTTGAGCTCCTGCAACTCTGGTGTAGCCATCCTATAAGGAGGAATGGACACCATTGTTTCTCCTGGGACAAGATCAATAGAGAAATCCACCTCACGCTCTGGAGGTATACCTGAAAAATAATCCAGAAAGACATCCCTAAAACGATCAACCACTGGAGGGAAATCCTTCTGACAAGTCCCCTGATCATCCAAATATAAACTCGCAGTCTGGGTTGTGACTCCACCTCGCTCAGGATGCTCTGGTCCAGCACGACTCACCTGAACATCCCATCCACATTTTTATAGAAACTCTATGACCTCTGGTGATGTGAAACTCACGCTACAATGATAGTAGTCTACAAAGGCTCAAAAGGGAACCAACCATTCCATCCCGAGAATGACATCATATCTCGTCATCTCCAAGAGATAGAGGTCCCAAAGGAAATGACACCCACTAACCACATGGGGGCACTCCTTGAACTGGAACAAACCAGCCATTCTAACTCCCAACGGAGTGTCTAGTGTCATAACATCAGAAGAAGAAGAAACACAGAGCCCAAGGCTCTTCAAAACAGGCACATATATGAAACAATGTGTAGAACCCATTTCAAAATGTACTGAAGATACGACAGAAGCTACAAGAATCGTACCTCTTACAGTAGAAGGTCTAGGATCCTTCTCATGTTGGGTCTATTGCACTGCATATGCCTACCCAGTGTCGTAGTCCTGCGACACAGCCTAGCTACACTGAGCTGTCCTGCCCTGCTGCCTCTGAGATCCTGGTGTCTGTCTACCACGGCCACGACCACCATCCCTGCATGCACGCCCTGACGTATTCTAGTTTCCTGACTGGTAAGAAGCTAGTGGTACTGCTCCAACAAGCGGAGTCTGGATAGAACCCCTCTCACTAGCCACTAGTGGAAACACCCTCAAAAGCACTAAAGGTGCCCCATCCTGCCGCAAGCTCGGCATTCCACTGGGTCACGTGGACACTGCAGTCTCTTGTGCCCCTCTTTACCACACTTGTATCACATGACCTGGCCACCTGAAACATACTTATTGCCAGTACTACCACCGTGATAGAATTCCATCTCTCTCTTCCTCTTCCCGGTAGAAATAGTACCGAAAATTGGTGCTGATCCGCCCTGGCCCACACTACTAGCTTCCCACAGATTCTGCTCGGTAATCAATGCCTGGTTCACAATAGCATGTACAACAGGCAACCTGAAAACATTCACCAGTGCGCGGATGTCATATTGAAGACCATCCTCAATGTTCCTAGCCCTAAACCTTTCATCACCCACCATAACGGGTGAAAAATGCTGAAGCTCGGTGAAACGAGCAGAATAATCCATCACCGACATAGCGCCCTGCTACAAATTCATGAACTCTCGAACTCTATCTACCCTCAGCATCTCTGGAAAGAAGAATTCATAGAAATATGTCTGAAAATCTTCCCACGCCATGTCTATGTGATTCTCTGTCTGAGTGGTAGCATCCCACCACCTCTTGGTAGAATCACGCAGCATGTAAGTCGCGATCTTGACCCTCCTCTCTGGAGGCGTCTCAAGATGCTCAAAAATAGCCTACATAGACCCCAGCCAAGATTCTGCAACCTGTGGTCCCCCATCCCCTATAAATTTAGGCGGATGCTTCTACTAGAAGATACGAGTCAGCTTAGCCATAGATGTGGCAGCCGGCGGTGCTCCCTGAAAGGTCTACATGAACCGCATAAAGCGTTCCCAGAACTGCGCATCTGCACCTGTATTTGGTATAACGGTAGACACCGCATCTGTAAATACTAGAGGATCTACTAGTATCCCCTGGCCCACCAACTCTGCAGTATAATCGTTGCCTCTCTTCTGGAGAACAACACATGGTCGTCTTGACAGCATGACTATACAAGGTCAAACACACACCTTAGATCCCGAATATCAAAGACTAAAAAATGATGGTTCCAAAAAGGGAACATGAGAAGAAGGGATTTAAAGATTTTCAAAACAAGACTACATGGCATGTATAATGACTACATGGCATGTACCTGACTTCTCTTCCACTACCCAGGTCCTTATACACGGCTTAGCCACATGGCTCCTGTAGAACAAGACTCCACAGCGTGTATGTCATCTACACGACATGTATGGTTTAATTTTTTCCAACTACCCATGTCATTTGTGATATGTCCTACTACTCAGCTTGATACTACATAGTGTTTTACAGCCGCACACGGCATGTACACCACCCTGTTCCCCCAGCCACATGGCTAAGTCCACACAGTCTCCCACCGGTAAGGACTACACTGCGTGTCCCTCAGGTGCACGGTGTGTCCTAGATGAAGTTCTCCCACCCGTGTTGTTAGTTACATGTTCGGATACACGTCTCACAATACACGGTGTGTTCCAGATGGACATGGTATGTATATGAAAGGATTACACTGACCCGTTTTGTCAGCTACACAGCTGGATCCCAGCCCAGACTACACGGCATGTTCCATAGTGGATACGGCGTGTATGTCTTAAGGTCTCCTCCGTTAGTGTTCTTAGTTACACGAGTGAACTCCGGGTCAACACTACACAGCGTGTACACCCGGTACACGACATGTTTTTATCAAGGTTTTCCCTTCCCTGTGTCCCTGCCCACAAGATCTATGACATGGGACGAGACTACACAGCGTGTATTGAGGGTACTCGGCATGTACTCAAAACGTTTTCTTTTATTCCCGAATAGAAGAACACACAGTGTGTGTATGAGGAACTACACGACGTGTATCCGGTGTTGTCCATACAGTAAACCTCTAAACCTACTCCATAACCCATAAAATACTGGAAAACAACACCAAAGTTCTAAATTCCGATCCCTGAGGGCCCATACTCCCCGCGAAACAAAGTTTGGCATCTTATATGTGTTATAACAAGATAAACAGACAATGATCCACCAAATTCCGGTCAATGAGGGACCATACTCCCCAAAAACCAATGTTTGGCATCCATTCTATCAACAGACTCACATGAAAATACCCTATCACATAGCAGGTATTTATCAAGGCAGCTATCACTACATCATGCTTTTCTAGTTCAACAACTATTACAACAACAAGAAATTTTTAAGGCACCTACATGGCCTGGAACTAAGCATGGCATGTGATTTCGATCACGTTTCTAAATTATGCATGAGATGGCATACCCTCATCTCATCAGGTTGCAACTAAATAGAACCCTTAGATAAAATATCAATGGCACAATCGCAAGTGCATCACCCAATGGTAAAAATCAAATCAACAGTAAAATTACCAAAATCAGAAGAATTGTAAAAATCTGAGGTAGACTAGCTTTTCCCTATACATGGGTTAGCTACGCCCCAGCGCAACTTATTACAAACTACCATTTCCATCATATCCCTAACTAAGGCTCTGAATATTACGTCAAAGAAAAGATCTCCTTTGATACCACTTTGTAATGTCCCGGATCTGGTTGGCACTCCACGGGTGCCCCGACCCCAGTTGGTCACATGACCTCAAGCACATTTCCCCAAATGCCAGAGGTTGCCGACTAGGAGCTAGGGCCCAGGTCCGATAGTGGGGAAACTATGCCCTCATTTGTCAAAGTGTATCGCAGTGTAATACTAGAAAAAACGTACAACAACAGCGGAAGCAATAAACCATACACATTTAAAATGGAAAACTGCAGTAAAAGATAACCAACAGTAATATAGATAATGATGCAACTTGTCTCATGTTCTAAGAAAACGTGCAGAACATTTTATTCAGCATTACAATAAAATACAATACAGAGCACAACACAACAAAAAAAACATCCAGCAGCATCGCGAGCCTAATCTCGGTCCCATGCTCCCCTACACCTAAAAAACGATCTAGTACCTTTATAGGGACCCTTTCCCTTATCCAAACCTGCAGAAACGTAATCTTTTTGGGCCGAAAACATGACCCAAACAGGGTGTGAGAAATGAATCTCAGTAGACACCCACCAAAGGCTCGTGCCCAACTGTGTGAAAATATGCAACAATAGTGTGCAGTAGTAAATTCCATAAACTAAGAAGTACTCAAAAGTAACTAACTTTACCAGTTATGTTGTGATTATTATTATTAATTTAATCATTCAATAGCAGGAAACACCATAGTGTATTTTCTATGTAAACAGTCAGTTTCCTCAGACACGCAAACCCTTACCCTCTGGTAATCGGAATCTAAACCCAAAGGAATCTGTCCACATGCATATAATATAATGCCCAAAGGCATAAGAGGTGTCACCCACGTGCACAGAATCTACTTCCCATTGGCACGAAAGAAGTTGCCCTCAGGCTGAACATAACACTTCCCACAGGCTAATCACAACACTGCCCTTAGGCTAAACAAGTAACCAGGCCATGCCCAACAATATAAACAATCAATTTATATACAATTCCTCTCAAGGA
Organism: Viscum album; assembly: GCA_963277665.1. Lineage (NCBI taxonomy): Eukaryota > Viridiplantae > Streptophyta > Magnoliopsida > Santalales > Viscaceae > Viscum > Viscum album. Next base: position 1,492,428,875 of record OY728139.1, on the reverse strand, counting down.
TATTTAAGCCATGCTAAAATCACAGTATACCCTCAGGTAACCATTCCAAATGGCTAAACAGAGAAACGCAACCTCGGGGTGGTCCTGGATCCAAGCAGCGATCCCAAACAATTGTTTTTTTATCACATTTAATAACCTATACAATTCTAGGTATTCTAAACAGCCAAGGCCTCAGCCACATGACACCGCAACATGGGTTAGTATCTCAACGGTACACAAAAATGCACAACAATTGGAATTTAAACACCAAGCCACCTACCTCGATCACCCCTGATCGGTATACGTGAACGACGCTTCCAGAACATCCCAAGAATGATGTAGATCTGGGAAAAAACAACACGTTCAAACATAAATAACTTCCCCTAGGGATATAATTGGTAAGAACGTCTTAAGGAAAAGGATATCCTTACCCGTACGGTTCTAAAAAGATCAACGAAGGCAGAAATGTATTCCCGGCATGCGATCTAGAGATCCTCGAAGGTTTTTCCCACTCTCCCAACTTCTCATCCGGTCCTAAGACTTCCCTATGAACAGGGGAGGCTAATTCCCATTTTAAGAGAAAACAACAGACTACACGACATGTAGTTTTCATTTTTTAACTGTTCCTTGGGTGGAATCTTGCCAGCGCAACACTGTTCATCTGTCGACATGAGTACATGGCATGTGACAGCTGAGTACACAGCGGGTACTACTGCTCAACTGGCCACCGCCTTACTGTTTGCCTACCGAGTGACTACACGGCATGTAAATACCCACTTCATGGTGTGTAGTTGGTTTTTACACCCACCATCGCTAACCAGCCTACATTCCTTGTGTACTCCTTCCACACGGCCAAAGTACATGGCGTGTAGTCACAAAAATTTAGGATTTCCTCCTACTTTCCTTATTTTCACAAAAACACTTAAGGAAAAGAGAAAGGAAGAAACTCATACCTTAAGAATAAAAACCGGGTTCTTATAACTATAGTATCTATATTATGTGATAAAGGTTCTTCAAACTCTTTTATCTTTGTATCTATCATGGAAAGTCTCAGACTGAGGAGATAGTATTACTATGTTGTAATGACCCTATATATGCTGTTAGAGGTTTAAGCATATGGCATACACTAGTTTATGGACCTTCTCCTTGAGGTATGCAGTTACCCTTTCTTATGGAACCTCTTTTTTCTCGAGATTATAGGCTTCAATGATATACTAGGGAGGGATTGGTTGGTTCAGTATCATGCTTTTATAGATGGATACCATCATATGGGTATCTTTTACACCACCAAAGGGTAGAGGTTATCTATATAAGGGTGTGTGGGATGACTAGGCTGGTAGAGATAGACCATAGCATCATGGGATAGGTGAAGTGACAACCTAGATTTAAAATATCCTCATGGAGGATCATGTTTTAGGACAAGATGATTTTCCCCAAGTAGTGGATTGTTTCCGGGATGCCTTTCCCAACGAGTTTTTTGAATTACCTCCTAAGAGATAGGTAGAGTTTATAATTGATCTTGCTCCAGGAGTTTCACCAGCATCCATTACCCTATATAGGATAGAACCAAAATATCTTCAAGAGATCAAGCCACAGTTAGAGGATTTAAAGGCCAAAGGTTTTATAAGGCCTAGTACATTCTCATGGGGTTCACCTGTGATTTTCTCTGAGAAGGCACATGGAACCTTATGTCAATGCAAGGATTACAGAATGTTGAACTAGATTATGACCAAGAATTGATATCCACTACCCAAAATAGATTATCTCTTAGACCAGATCCGAGGAGAAACGGTTCTCTCCAAGAGAGACATGAGAGCAGGTTATCATTAGTGTCGAGTCTTGAAATCAAAAATAACTCATACAACCTTCCATTGTAGGTATAGTCTATATGAGTACCTTGTTCTGTCATTCGGTCTTATGAACACACCCACCACTTTCATGGATATGATGAATAAGGTGCCCCACACATATTTGGATTCTATTTTTCATGTTATTTTTGGATGAAATCTTGGAGTATTCTCACACTCATAGAAACCATGCCAAACATATTAAGATCATTATTAGTACACTAAGAGAGTATCAAATGTATTCCATGTTTTCTAAGTGAAACTTCTGGACTGAAAACTCTCACTTCGTGGGTCATATAATATCTAAATCAGGAGTATCTTTTGACCTAGAAATGTTTAGTGTTGTAGTTTCCTAGGAGAACCCTAAGAAAATGATTGATATATGGAGTTTCTTGGGTCTATAAGGATATTAAATGCATTTCATAAAATACTTTTCATGTCATGAATTACCTATTACTGGTCTTACAATGGAGGGTGTCAAGTTTATATGGTCAAAATCATGTGAGAAAGCCTTTCATGATTTGAATGGGAGGCCTATACCAACACCAATTCTAACTCTTATAAATCCTATTATAGGTTATACCATCTTATGGGATGCATCAAACATTATCCTAAAATCAGTGATAATGTTATAGGAAAAATTTATTGCATATGGATATTGATAGTTCAGGCCTCATGAGAGAAATTACCCAACCCCTGACCTTGAGCTAGCAGTTTCTATCAATTCCTTATTTTTTTTCAGAGACATTATCTCTTGGGTGAGTGATTTTTGGTGTAAGTGAACCCCAAATCCTCAAATATATCTTCTTTTAACATGAATTTATCCTCAAATTGTGGATATGGGTTGAATATTTACAATACTTTTATTTTGAGATTGGATATAGACATTGGAAGGGAAATGTAGTTGTAGATGTGCTGAGTCAAAAACCATAGGCATAAGAAGTACGGAAGGCCATTAATGAATGAAATTTAATGGACCTATTTTCTGAGATGCACCTAGAATTTCATGATATTCATGAGTAGTTTTACCTATCTTCATTGACAATTACCTATTCCCGCCTTGAGATGGTAATGGGTAAAACGTTTTCAGATCATGAAGGCTTGGTTCTACATGAGAGTATATTAGAAGATGACCCGCCTTCAGATTGGTCTGTGGATAGAGATTTAATCCTACATCTATGTGGGCATATCTAGATTGCTACAGATATGAGAGAGGAGTTGATTAAAGAGTCCCACGCTTTTTTTGTGAGAAGTTCATATAGGCATCTCTAAGATGTATCATGATATGTGATGAAAGTATTGGTTGCATGGGATGTAACATCAGATAGAAGTATTTATCACTAGGTGTTCCACCTATCAGCAGGTGAAGGAAGAGCACCAGAGACCTACAAGATTGTTACAACCACTTCCAGTCCTAGAATAGACATGGGAAGATGTAGCTATGGATTTTTTATTCAGGTACCATGGTCACAGAGGGGTATAGATAATATATGGGTAGTTATTGACCAACAAACTAAATCATCCCACTTCATTCCTATTTGTGATATTTCATTATTTCATGAGATGGTAAGACTATATGTCCTTGGGATCATATGACTACATGAGGTTCCTCATACTTTCATTTCAGATAGGGATTCTCGTTTCACATCATGTTTCGGGCAGGGTTTTCACAATGCTATGTGAACATAAGTTCTTTTAATATTAACATTTCACCCTCATAACAATGGCCAATCAAAATGAACAGTATAAGATCTAGAGGATATGAATTGATCATGTGTCCTTGATTTTGTCGGTGCTTGGGAGATGCATGTTAACCTATATTAACAACTTCCAGGGGACAATTCAGTTGGCTAATTTCAAGTCCTTATATGGTAGGCCATTCCGTTCATCCATGTGTTCGATAGAGATAGGTGAGGTATCCATACTAGGTCTGTGTCACGTTCATGAGACTTCATATAAATTTTAGTTGATCAGAAAGAGTATACCTACTGCTTAGTCTAGAAAAAAAATATTATGCCTATGACCATAAATGACCTCTTGAGTTCAAGGTTGGGGATCATTTTTTTCATTCGGTATTGTCAATGTTATGGAATAGATGGTTATGAAATAATGGAATGTTTTTTCCTAATTATGTTGGGCCATTTTAAATTATGGAGATGGTTGGGACAATATCTTATCGCTTGATACTAACTCAGAGGTACCATTACATACACATGGTCTTCTACGTCTCATAGCTTCACCCATATCATGTTGGCCAGTCTCATACAATTGATCCTGAGGAATTTGTGTTAGATGAGGATCCTACCTTTGTGGAGTGTCTAGTATGCATCATTTATCGGAGCATGAAGGCTCTCTGAGGCTTGTTTATCCCTCCAGTATTGGTGTTATGGAAGAACTACTATATGCAAGATGAGACTTTGGAGTGGGAGGCTGATGTTTGTGCACAATTACCAGAGTTATTCTCAGACAATGTTTCTCCACCCTTGGAAGGTGAACTCGAGGAAAAGTTCTTTTACAGGGGAAGTATATAAGAACCTATTTTTTCACTCATGTATGGATCTTGTAAATTTCATTCCAAATATTTACTTAGGAACTAATATGGATTTTTAATGAGTTATCAAAGGTCTCAAGGGCTTTTGGGGAATGTTCAGATCCTCGAACACATATTTTTGGTGAAACTGGTCATGACACACAATCATTGCTTGGTTGGTACATGGTTTTCCTAACCATGAATATAGAGTTTTTCTAGATAGAACCACTTCACATGGTTTTTACATGATCATCCGGTTCAAACATAAAAATTTTCCTTCTACCCTGGTAGCCAAGCAAGGTTTGTGCATGACTTTTCAAATTGTGTTGCAAAACTGTGTATATATCATCTTCCTTAATCCAAGAACCTACAGGTTAACATAAATTCCTCTCATTTTTGATCCCATTGAATATATATGGTTGTAATTAAGATATATCCTTCATTCGCGATCCGATCGAGCTTTCATTCGCCATGCCGGATGTGCAATGGTAAGTAATTGATTCCTCTTGATCCATTGTCCTTCTCTTTTTCTCTCAACCACATTATCATGGTATGAGATTATTTCTAATTTTCCTATATCTACTCTGATCCAATCCAAATAAAGGGCCAATACAGGAATAGGATAATCATGCAACCTTATGGTGGTTGGTCTATAATGCATCCCCCAAGTTCGTTGATTTTTGATATGTCGTGTAGGGCCCAATGATTTCATCAAGTGTTGTTAATAGAATTTATATGAAAATATTATAACCATTAGAACCATGTCAATATAAACTTTACATATATGTGATCAAAATTTTGTAGTTATGACGAAACTCTATCCCTTCAATGTAAAATGTTATGCCATACTTGTGTTTTTAGTATGTGACATGTTGAACCACTGTTCAGGTGTTTCATTGCTTGAAAATTCTAAGGGTATTATTTTCTATATTAAATGGCTTGATTTATATTGGAAATTCCATTATGGTATGTACTTTTTATGCATACCACTTGACTTTCTTAAGGTAAGTGCTTCAATTGAGAATTAAATGTGAAATGAAAATTTGTAGGTATATTAAGTATATGACTTGACCAGATTAACTATTAATGATTGATAGTTTGCATGCCCGTATAACTCCTAACCATATTAATGGAATGTAACATAATGAACCTTTATTATAGAATATTACTTAAATGGAATTAATAATAGTTTCATGCAACTTCGCCTTACCACTCTAATGAAAGGAAATGCTTGAACCAAATGGCCTTATTAATTAATTATGATTAATTGAATGGTTTCATGCTACTTGAACATATAACACTAATTAAAGGAAAGTCATGAACCATATAAAATTTCAAATGACTTCATAATCAAATAGGAATGTTCTGACTCGAGCTTTCCTTGGATTCAGTTCAGAGAATGTTGTGATCACTCAGGAACCCCATTCTAATTCAGGGATATGGCCTGCTTAGGTTGGGACCCACATAGATCCTAATCCTTGTCTAACATTGGATTCCCAATATGATACTATAGAATCCCTCATGAATTACAAAAACATTACTTAGATACACTCCTTGGATCCATCATTAACAAATATGATTCATTAGATACACTCCTTGGATCCAACATTGACAAGTAGGCTCCATGGTTAAAGCCCCCCAATCCCAGTCATTGCATATCACTGTTTTGCCTTTGATGTACTCCATGGACTCAATAAGAATCTCGTTTTAGAATTCCTTGGACAATGATCCTTAGATTATACTCTTACCCCATTATAGGATATAGTAATTACTAAGCTAGAGACCAATTAGGTCTATGTCCCATTGGTTATTACATTGGGACTTCACTATGAAATATAATCACATGTTATTTTTTTATAATTTATAACCTTTACAACTGTAAACATGTGACTTATTTATAAGCTGGTAATAACCAATTAATGACGATATACATGTTCAGACACCAGTTGAGGGTTCAAGAAGGTACATGGGTATTTATTTACATTATACTACTTTACATTATATAGGCATGCCTTCACACTATTACATTTCCTTTATCTGGGCTGGATGTTATCAACACTATTGGTGGAGGCCCCCTAAGATTTATCTCACACCCTCTTTATGTTCCATTATTTTACCCAAATTTGATTACATGGTTGTAGGTGTTGACAAATGGAAGCATACATCATCAAACACTTGAGTGATTGTTGTTTAGTATAGGGCTAGATAGAAGATGGCTAGGCCAAATCTCGGGATTCATGGGATAATATTTAAATTCCATTATACATTTTTTAGGACATGTTATGTATAATTTATTGTATCCATGATTTCTAGTTTTTTATATACATGACATTTCATCATCAGTTGTTGAATGTTATTCCTACTGTTTTAGTTATTGTTATTATTATCACAATTATTCCATTGTGTCTCTTGTTTACTTATATTCCTTATAGTGTTTACTCTATAATTAAATTCACCTATTTTGATACACTTTGGTAAAGAGGGAATAATCTCCCCACAGAGACACCCTATGCCCTCACTACCAGTTGGCACCCTCTGGAATTTGGGGCGATGTACTTGAGACCATTTGGCCCATTGGGCTAGGGGCACTGCTTAAGTGTCATCCGGGTTTAGTTATTTCTTAGCCCCATTTTACAATGGATTAACTCCTTGGGCTCAGTGGGAAACTCATTATGGAAGGGCTTGGACCATGATCCTTGGATTACAATCTTACAACATGCCATGATATAGTTATTATTGAGTTGGTGACCCTTGAGGCCTAAGTTTCCTTTTTTATTACCTTAGGACATCAGTATAAAATATAAATACATATTTCCTTATTAAAATATGGAACCGTTACAATAGAGAACATGTGAATTATTTAAAAACTGGTAATAATCAATTAATAAAAGTTTACATGTTCAGACACCAGCTAAGGGATAAAGCCGATACTTAGTTATTTAGTTACATTATACTACATTAATTTATATATGCATGCCTACACGCTGTTACATTTTTATTACACAAGATTGATTTTATAGACACTGTTGGTGGTGTCCCACTGAGATTTACCTCACACCATTGTCAGGCACCATTTGGTACCCGAAGTAGATTAAATGGTTGTAGGTGATGAAAAAGGGAAGAATACAACATTAACCACTTGATTTATTAATTTTCAGTATGTATCTTCATGGAAGATGAACGAGATAGAGCTGAGGATTCTAGGGATAATCTTTTGATTCATTTATATATTTTGGGAACATGTTATTCCTGTTGTATTCCACCCATGTTTTCCATTATTCTTAACACATGACATATCATTATTAGTTTTTGAATTAAAAATAGTATCTTCAGTTATTGTTAATGTTTTAATTTTTCATCTAATGTTACTTATATTTACATATATTTATTTGGTTATTTATCATGTTTTTACATTCTACATCTATGGTAGACTTTGGTGATGAGGTCATAGTTTCCCCACTGACACATCATAGGCCCTCGCTTGTTGTAGGAAGACTCTGGCATTTGGGGAGATGTGCTGGAGGCCATGTGGACCATTAGGATCTAGGCACCATTTAAGTGGCAGCTAGGTCCGGGACATCACAGATTCAATTCCTATTTTGGTTTTAAATTTGAGAAAACATGGGGAACTGAGGATCGATATTAAATTTCAAGGTGTTGGATAAGATTTGTCACATACCAAGCCCTATTCAGTTCGTTATATGCTTCCAGTAATATGGTGTGAGAAGGGAACATTCATCTATTTTTGGAATGAATCTAGGAAACATTTTTTTGTATATTGGATAATAGCATAAGGTAGTATTCCATTTTTAAAATAGGAGTTCAGAGGCTACTCCTTATTTTGTAAGACTAACCTGTGGGTGATCCTGGACAGCGGTGTGGTCATACAAACCTCTCTTGAACATGATGTGAATCAAGGGATTCTATTTTGGGGAGTCTTATTCAGTGGTTGTAGAGTGTGAAACTATTTAAATAAAATTAATTTATAAATGGCAAGAAATTATGTGTGGTTGCTATCATGTTGTGATTTGATGAGTAGACATGGGTGTGTCGAGGTATGATGACCATGAGAATATGTTAGAGGAACAACCTCTAGAAGTTTTTTATATAAAAAAGACCTATATTAGAGAGGTATGACGTTATTTGAATCAATATGGTGTGGTTTTGTTAATCCATGAAACAAATCCTTATCATGTTTTGGGACATTGGCATCACACGGGATTACCAACATACATATTCTAGTGGTGGCACATTTGGGGGTATTTGCATAAGGGGAAATGTGAGGAATTTAATATTCTATGAAGCCCACTATTAGATATGGAGGTTATTTCCCTCAGACAGAAGAGTTATGGTGAGTAATAATAATTTTGTTATGAAAGCCGGAAAAGGGTAGTCTTCAATGAATGGTGTAGTGATCATGAGTGATTGAGTTCGGCTAAAACCTACTATTCAGTTAGGTTACTAACATGATTTGGGTTGTGATATTATGTTTTTGACATCATAAAATAACAAAAAATATATTTATATGGTATTGGGAATATATTTGGAGTGATTTTTACCCCTGCGGTTAGAAGGGATGTTGATTTTTCGAAAACCTCTTGTGACGGTTTGGAGAACACAAGAGGTCAAAGGGAAAGGGAATTAAATGTAGTTTTGATTTCTCATGAAATGAAAAAGGTTTTTTTAATGTTATAATGGTTGGAGTAAATGTGAAAATAATGGGATTTGATGAGATTTTGTGATTTAAACATGGTTATATGTGGTGGCAAGCCAGTTCTCAGTTGATAGAACAATTAATAGTGTGGGTGGTCCGTGTTTAACATGAAATGACATCAAGAGTCAGGTTTAAAATGTGAAGTGAATACTTTAGTGGGTTAAAAATGCCATTATAGATAGGAATCAAGGTATGGATATAATGTAGCATGATGTTGAAAACTTATCTTTTGAGCTCAATTAGCCAGAAGATGTTATTCTTCTGAAATCATGTGTAGTTAGAAGCAGTGAGTTGGCAACCACGTCCTATTTTTTTGAAGGTTATTGGGCTTCTATGAAACATGGTCATGATATTTCATTAAGGACACAATAGGATTTGGGTATAGCATAGAAGGTGGAGGAATTTCTATTTGGCCTTTGAAGATTGAAATGAGAGTTGGAACTAGTGTTGGTTGGTGCTCTTGTACATTTTGATATATAGTGTAAAGAGAATTGTGTCGAGTTGGTCAATCTATCGCTAAGAATGTGCTTTAAAGTGAAAATTACAACATCAAGAGGTGTGGTGTTCTAGAATATATCTAGTGAGAAATGTCCTATGGTGAGGAGGAATATAGTATATATGTTTCACCAAATTATGAAACACACATATGTATATATATTGGGATTAATTGATGTCATGGGGGTGTTATCATGGTGTTTTGATAGTGGTATGAGCATTATATGAGGATCAGGTGGCCTTATATCCTTTAATGGAGTATTATTTTAGTAGTGCGTTAGGATTGTGGAAATAAAACTAAACAATGTGGCGTTAAATATATCACTTGTGTAGGTTTCATGATTTGTATGGATATCCACCTTGACTTATTAGGGAGGATAATTGTTGTAGTGGGGAGTTTGAAAGGTCTGGGTTTAAAAATAACCTTGATGATGTGGGAAAATTTAAATAATTGATTCATGGATGTGGTATTTTTTAAAATATATTATACTATTTGGAACCCAAGAATTATAACTTACTAACGGGATATTTTTAGATGATATTTTTGGCCCAATAGGTTCATATTATCGTTAGATAAATCTCAAGATCTTTACAGTATTGAATTTTATCATTGGGGGAAACAAACTAAGGTAGAATTTTAACAAATGGATAGTGCTAGCCATGCACCCCAACCATAAAGCATGTTTTTATGGGATCATGGTTTCATTATGTTATTCATGGGGATCGGTTAAATTTTTCATCATCAATATAAATTTTATATGTAATTTACATAGTTTTCTCATATTTTTCAAACTGTTTAAAATAATCATGGGACCTGATATGATTGAGATAGTGTGATCTACAAACCTAATTCATTGATTAATTAACTATGTGGACAAACGAAACACATCTAAACAATTCGAAAATTTATAGTTTTACCTATTAAATATTTTTTTCACTCTCTTTTTCATCCACATTAGGCGGGATACTCCAACACACATTCCTCCATCTTTCTCCCCTTCTACATGGTGGTTTTCCCTGTTGAACCCCATTTGATTTTTTCTTGTATTTTATGTCAAAAGATCAAAATTTTTATTATGTTGAAGTAAGAATGTATTTTGAGAAGGTAATAGAAATACGGATAGAATAATGGTGTGAGTGAAGTTGACAAATATTATCTAGAACAATAAGGATGATAATCTAATCCAGGTGGATTAGATTTATATAATTTTATCTTGGATGATCAGTTTTAGAATCATTATTACTAGATGTAAAAATTATCATGAGTCCACATATTCATGAATTGTAATGAAACATTGATGAAACTTCTTATGCTTTTATTATGTCCATAATGAAAGTGGTGATTTTAATGAGGACTCTATTTTCGATTCAGAATGGCTCCAATATAAATTTGATGATTCTTTACTAATTTTTAATTCTAAAAATTCATAAGTTGTATAAAAACTTTTGATTCAATCATTATTAATGAAAGGGGAGAAAATTTATTGAAATTCATATTCTAGACAATCATATTGATCATTATTGTATTTATGTTTACATGGGAATGAAGATTCTATAAAGATAAAATACTTTCCTTGGTATGTCATATGATGATAATATCGATCTTTAATGTAATAAAAGTCTAAAAAATGTCTTCATTACAAGAAAAATATTGTGTAAGAAGGATTATACTGATGTAAAATTTTATAGTCTCAGATTTTACGATTGATGTTTATTTGATATATGGGAATGTTTTCTTGACTGTAATGAGTGAAATAAAAAAGTGTTTAATGATATTTGGTTTCGTATTCAGAAAAGAAGTAGTAGAAGTAGTTGATGAAGTTTGAAAGGATCTATTTTCTCCATAGTAATAGATAAATCAGAATGAGAGCCGGTTCTAAGATTTGTAATGAAAATACATATGATTCCCTTCTTACATTTGGTGCATAGAAACATAATGAAGAAATCGTTGTTAAAAATATGCTTCCATAATAATGATTAAATATTAATGGGAATATAGTATTTTAGTTGGAGAACACCAATGTAATGAAATTTTAGGATTGAAATAGTATATGTTAATACTCAATTATAATAGGGTGGGTGAATTTTATGTTTAAAACCTATGATTTTAAATTTAAGGAAACTTTGTTTAACAAAGTTAAACAAGAAAACTTCACAAACCCTGTACTATCTTTAAAAGGAAGATCAGAAGGGCCCAAGGTCTGATTACAGAGATATTATAAAGAAATAATCACACAGGTATACATAAGTAGATTCTAACTTAAAGAGTGTAGAATCATGAATTATAGTTAATAAAATAGAGAAAGTTTAAGAAAGTTACACTTTCTACTTTTAAAAAAAATGCAACAAAATTCCAATAAATTGTAAAAAATAAGTATAATAAGAGTAATGAAATCTTTTAACCCAAAGAGAAGGGTATCCGACAACCTTGAAAAATGTTACCTTCATTTATAAATTCACAAAAAAATTTCTTACCCACACCAGGATAAACCCTTAATACAATGATCGGAATTTTTCTTGCTCTCTCTCCAAGCCCTTGATTTGAAAGGTGATCAGCACCTCTGTCTTCCTTCATCTTATAATCCCTTGATATTGTAGGTAATTAGTACCTCTATCTTCTTTGATATTGTAATTCCTCGATTTTATATAGAAAAAATAAGAATCTCACAATGAATAAAATTTATTGTTGAAGATTTAGTCCTGTGTAGCAAGTTGTTGAAAACATGAAATCTTCAAAGCATTCACACGATGAAAATATAGATGATATCTCACAGAGTTTCAATTATCCCACAAGTTCATCACATTTAAAACATTCAAATGATTGGGTATTTATATGCATGATGTTGAATGGTCAATTTTTACTCCAAAGATCATATTTTCTTAGAAATCTTAGAGGGACTTGGATAGGTGGAGTTCATAATAGTCATATTGTAACTGAAAGTATGGAAATGTTTAGTATTAAAAAATAACTGTCATAATTATCATTATCATTGTAATAATATTTAAGAGTTTTAATGTAAGATATATTAAGTTAATAGAGTAACTTTAAGAATTTTAGGAAAACAAAATGTTAAAGATATATAAAATCATTAAGAATGTTAAGAAAACATAAAGAAAAATATGAAATTAGATTCTACGAATGTTAAGAATAATATCTGAACAAAATTTGGAATTAGTATCTAGGAAACATGGTAAACTAGATTCGATACTCTGAGCGATTCAGTATCTAAGAAATGGCATGATTCAGAATCAGTTTTTCATAGCGATTCAAAATCTATGAAATGCGCTATTTCAAAATCAGTTTTTTTTATGTGATTCAAAATATAATAAATGCAATGATTCATAATTAGTTTTTCTGAGTGATTCAAAATCTAAGAATTGGGTGATTCAAAATTGAAAAACAAGGTTAATTGGAATATATGAATGATTCTGAGTCTTATTAAGGATCTGATTTATTCTAGTGTCTTTTTTGGAATAAGACAAATATTGTTATACATAGATATAAAAATAAAATGCATATACATTTTCTCATAAAAATAAGTTGAATAAAAATTTCCTTTTAGATATAATTAATTAATACAGAATTTGTTTTTTGATTTCCAAAACAAAATGGAATGGAAAAATTCATCAGGAAAATCTTGACCTAACAATCTCCCCCTTTTTGGAAAAAATGACTATTTATGAAAAGAATATTAAGACCTAAATACTTCGTATTTGAATATTAAAATAAATACTCTTCTCCCCCTTTGTTTATAAATTAGATTGAATATGAAAAACTCCACCCATAGGTTATGAAACCCCCTAAGGATCGTATTCTAGACATTATGAAATTATTATATTTTCTTAAGGAAATAACTCCCCCTTTATTAAGTGGTGTCTTTTATACCTAATATCCCCATTACATATATTAATTAGATTTATATCCTTTTTATAACTTATTCTCCCTTTACCCACTTTGTGATTTACAAAAAGAAAAGAAATGGAAAATGTCATAAAGAAACATTTGACTTAATAGAAATACCTTTAATTCTAGATGTACTAGTGGGTCAAAAAATAAATATGTACATCATAATGGAGAATAAAAATGGGAAAATTGGAATGAAAAATTGGAATCTGAATCAGAATGAATATTTGTTCGAAGGTATGAATCATTAAATAAATCAAAGAGAGATATCAAAATTGAGGATATATAAATATTCAAAAACACATTGAATATGTCAATGATTAATATGAGTTTTAAGAATAATTGAATATTTAGGAAATTTCAATAAGTGGGATGCCTTTTCATAACCCAATATTAACCACTTTTGAGGTTCCTATAAAAGGAGTGTTGTGTTCATTTGTAAAATTGATTCCAAAAATATTCTTGTGATCTAACTCCAAAAATTGTAAAAAAAGTATTGAGAACCCCACTAAACATTTTGTTTCAGGTTGAAGGTAAGGAAGATCATCAGATTGATGTTCAATATGATCATACATCCATATGATGAAGTTATATAAAATCAAGTCCATCAGAGTGAGGCCATCCGAATGACATCCATTGTATCCATGATCATCATACTATGTTCTATCTGATGGAAAAAAATTTCTATAGATTGAATTCCCAATAAATTGTAGAATCAGGAGAAGAAGGGGAATTAAACCAAAATGACCATCATATAGAGACCATTTGATTGAGGTCCCTGAACTAGAACGATCAGAATGTGTCAAAAATGAATAATTTTTAGAATGGGGATATAAAAGATGTTCCTAGAGAAACAATTTCCATTATGAATTTTTGAAGTTCTTGATGACTGTACACATGTAATGTTTGATTCGTCTTACTTTTTGAGGAAGTGAATACTCTCTAAATTGAATCAAAAAAGAATAATAAATGTAAATATTCTAAATTTGGATCCATACAAGTTGCTGGAATGGTTTGTTTGTGGGAATTATATACTGTAATGGATAGTTGGGGGTATTACCAACTGTAAGAGGAAAGACGATACAAAGATTGTATAATTTTTCACTACTTGTGATTCTGTTTTCAAAAAAAGAAAGAGTGAAGTAATTCATTTCTTTGGGACTATCCAATATGATAAAGATTAAATCCTTGTAACAAACCTTGTAAATATCATGCTCGACTCTATCTTTTTTTTGTATTAGAAAGGTGCAGTTTTGAGTTATATTTGACTAGATCTTAACTCTAACATGTTTCAGGGGTTAATAATGTTTTTGTTACTAAGTTAAAAAGAATTATTATAAAACATAATGGAACCACTGATTCACCCCTAGTGGTATTGATCCTTCTTGTGAAAAACAATTATTATCAAAGGTTAGGTTACCTATGAAACATGCCGCCATGAGAATGGAAAATATCAATTCTGTGAACTATAAGTTGATTCTGGTTTTAAATGGATAGAAATATTGTATCTGAAATTATAAAATTATTTCAAATATTATGTATCTTGGGAGTGATGTTTTGGAAGTTAATAAAGAAGGATTCCCTCCACATATTTATAGTAATCCTCTTACTACTTCTGTTAAGAGAAATCATGATAATGATGGAAGGGCTGAAAATCATTTCCTATCATCACTAACTAAAAATAAGTTTCTTAAATCTAATTTTTTTTAACTACCAATGGTATTTGGATTAATTTGAAAAATATTTATGAGGTAAATAAAAATTTAAAGAAAGAAAGGTTAAAATTTTGGTAGATAAAGTATCTGAAAATGGTTGAGCATTAATCTTTTGGTGAATCTGTTACAAGGATATGTGTTAATTTTTGAACTATATGATGTCTTGGTGAGATGTTGGAATACTAAACCATTGTTGAAAATAAGATTATAATTCTTCCTCATAGGATTAATTCCATGGATTCATATTGGGAAAATAGTGATAATGAAATTATATGTTTCAATGATCTTTATTGTAATATGGTTACATATAAAATGAGAAGATAGAAGGATATAGAAGTTTAAAAAAGGGTCATCGAGAAATTTATTTCAAATCATTGTTATAATGAAAAAATCATAAATATTTTGAAGAATAATCAAGTGATTCATAAGAAGAGGAATAAGATGATGATTTAATGAAAATAATCTCCCTCTTTTTAATGAGAAATAATAAGAGAAAACAGAAATGTAAAAAAACTCAAATGGTAGAATTGTGAAGGGAAATTAATTTTTTCACAAAATATTCCAAACAAAAAATTAGAGTCTATATATCCGTATAATATATTAAGAAATATCAAAAATAAGTGGAGGAAACATAAAGAAACGTTTCTTTATGAAAAGAAAAAAAGTTATCTCAGAAGAAGAAATAAGTCTCATTCCTCACCCCATAATGAAAATTATAATCAACTCATCTTTGTTGATCAAGTAAGAAATAGATGTGATTCAATAAGATGTGATGGTAAATATGAATAGATGATATAAAATGAATGGATTTTCAAAGAGAATTTGGATAATGCACTTGAAAAAAATACCCAACTCAATAATGAAATATGGAAGTTGAAAAATATTTTGAAGTCCTAAATTTTGTGATTGGAGAGTTAAAAAGAAAAATGAAAAGTTATAACGAAAAGTTAGGTAGAAATGAATATCTTGATAATATATAATCCATATTTATTGAAAAAAGTAAAAGGAATCAGTTGAAGATAGCTGAGTCCTAAAATATCATAGATTTTCTAAAAAGTAAGTTGGTTGAGAAAGAAGATGTGTTTTGAGAAACATATTAAAATTTTCTTACAACACAATGTGAGATACAAAAAATGAGAGAAAACTTCACCAAATATGTTGATGTTAAAGGATAAACTTCTTAAGAAGGTGAAAATAAAGGTTTAAAATAGTAGGTTTGTGAGAAAAAGTCATTTACCATGAATGATAGATTTTTAAGGAATGTATCCTCTTGAGAAAATTGGATCAAGGATTGTGAAGAAACTATAATAAAAAATCTATGATCTAGTTTTATATGAATATAAATAATCATGATTTATTGGTCATTACTGGTGTGGTGTAGTTTTCAGACACAGAACCCATTCTTCATGGTTGAACATGTCTCTACCAAGAAACATATATGAATCAAGGTAAATTTAAAAAAAAGAAAATAATATCAAATATTTCTGAATATGCAGAAACCAAATAGGGAAACACAGAAGGATAAGAAAGATATGTATGTTATGAATGTTGAAAAACATAAACACGTTAAGTATGGAAAGAAAGAGTTATTAGTTATTTTTCCAGAGAATGTTTACATCGATAGAATTTTAAACTAAGAACAAAAATCCACTGAATCAAATGGTAATAAAGAGGTTTCAAAAAATGAATTAAAAGGTAAGATAAATATATCAATATATTCTGGCTTAAAAATTCAGAAAAGATGTAATAAAATTGAGAAAGAAGGGTATATTACAAAATGTCATTTAACAATCATATTAGAATAATAATATTTCATGAAATAATTGTGATAAAATCATTATAAAAATGTTTATAATGAGGAAAACATATTAACATCCTTAATAGAAGTATTAGAATACAATAAATAATTTTTTTTAGAAAAATAAAAGAAGGATGAACAAAAAGAACAAAATAAAACCAATTAAAGATCCAAGAAGAAGAAGAACAAGTAAATTCTAAGAGTGGACACTTAGCCTGAAATATTTTTTTGAGAAAATACAGTGTTCCCCCTTATTCCCAAAACATTATTATACACTTTTTCTAACTTTTAGGTAATTTAAGGAGTTGAAGTAAAAAATATGTTGATGTTTGGTCTCTTAATATTAATTTAAAATAATGTAATGATGTTATGAAAATATTTTTTTCTAATCTTTGGTTTATAAACCTTAAATTTATGATATGGTTGTCGATATGGGTTCATATTAATATTATCTTAAAATAAATCATTTAAAAAAAATTCATTGGAAATATAATGTTGACAGAAACCCGAAAAGGTATTACCTGAATATTGTGTAATGGAAAAATTTATATCCTTGATTATAAACTCTTTTTTTCTATATAGGTATGACCTATATATACATAGATATGTTCAGTTAAAGGCTCCTTATTAATATGCTCATGTGATATGTATGTTCTACAAAGGAATAGATTCATGTTTTTGAGATAAAAATTTCAAATCATTTAAAATGAAACATTTTGTCAATAAGGAATGAAAATTGTCTTGATGAATTATTTCAAATTGATTATTAATAAGGTGGAGGTCATATATTATTGGGGAGAGATAAAGAATAGGGGGATAAAAGAAATATTAAATGAAGAAGAAATTTTTTGAAATTAAATAATTCCACGTATCATTTTGACGTGGTAAAATGTTTGTATTGAAGTTGGTATTGATATAAAACAGAAAGGGGGATATTGTTGGACACATTTCAGTTTTTTCTGTATTTTTTGTCAATATATCCATACAATGATTATGTTTATGGAATAAAGTATGTTGAAAAGTTAATGGAAATCGGGATTGTAGAAGGGTGTGTGTAAAGTTATCAAATAATATCAAGAACCATAAGGATGATAATCAGATAAATGAGAATCAGATTAATATAATCATATCCTAGAGGATCAGATTCAGAATCCTCATAATCTGATTCATAATCCTCAGCAACGGATCCAGACATCAGCTTGAGTTAACAGATCAATTAATCATAACAAGACTTTGATGAAAACGTCAGAAATTATATTAAGTCTATAATGAAAGATGTGATCAAAATGGGGAAGCTATTTTTGATTCAGAATGGCTCCAAAATAATTCTAACGATGCTTTATTGAATTTTAATTCCTAAAATTCATAAGTTGTCTAAAAACATGTGATACAATATTGATGAAAGAAAGAGGGAAAAATGTTCTCCTAGTTGTATTCTAGTCAATCACAATTATTTCCTAAGAAAGTTTGACAATACTACTATTGATATTAAATTTAATAAAATTAATGAATTAATTTGTGATTATATGAATCTTTTTTGTAAGAAGGATGTTTTTAAAGTAAATTCTTTGCAGTCTTAGATCATTGGATTTAGATTTTTTTGAAGGTCGGTCATGATAGCTTGATCATAATGAGAGAAACCAAATGTCCTGAACGATATTTGGTATCATAGTCAAAAAAGAATAAGTCAAAGAAGTTGAAGAAGTTTGAAATAGTATTATGTCTCCATCATAATAGAAAAAATTGTAATGATAGTTGGTTTTGATATTCGTAAGGAGAAGACATGTGTTTTAATTCATATAATTAGTATAGAGAAATAATGAAGAAACTATTTTTGAACATATGCATACATAATAATTATGAAATAGGAATGGGTAGATATTATTTCAGATTTTTTGGAGAAATGTAATGAAATATCTGTAGTTATAGATTTATAAGTGGTCCATGAAATCAAGACCACCATCATAATAGAGAATGTTATTGGGAAATTGGAATGAAAAATCAGAATTCGAATCAGACTGAAGATTTTTTAGAAAATATGAAGCATTGAGGAATTCAAAGTGAGATCCCAAAATCAAGGAGATTTAAATATATAGAAATGAATTGAAAATTTCAAACATGTATATGATATTTAAAAATAATTTAAGATTAGATAAATTTGTTTAAGTGGGAAGGATTTTCAAATCCTCGCCTAAACCACTTTTTAGTTTCCTATAAAATAAAAAGTAACAACTTCTGTAAAAGTGATTTCATGAATATTCAAGTGTCTGATCCCTAAATATTGTGTAATATGTATTGATTTCATAACCAAAATTTGTGTTTCAAGTTGAATCTGAGGATGATCATCAAATTGATGTTCAATATGATCATCCGAGAATGATCTATCTAATGAAGTTCCATCGTAACAAGTTCATCAGTGGATGCTATTAGATTTATTTCCATTTTATCAAGGTTCATTGGAATGAGTTTCATCAGATTCATAATTTTGTGTTGTCAACTGAGATACTACCCAATTAAATATGGAGGTGTTGAAAGATAATCATACCAGAATAACCATTAGATAGAGACCATAATATTGAGTTTTTTAGAATGGGAATATCAGACTGACTCCTTTGAGAATGATTTCTAGACTAAGGATCTAGAAGAAGTTTAAAGGCCAAAATGTGCCATTGTGAATTTTTTATGATCTTGAAGGTTGTAACCAATTAAAATTTGATTCATATTACTTGGATAATAATTTTCAAATTTCTTAATTGGATACAAAATTTATAAGGAAACTACATCATGTACTTTTGGAAACTTACCTAGTGCTGAAAAGTACTATTTGTGGGAAATAGATGTTGAAAATGATATTTGGGGGGGGGGGGTATAACCAACTATTGCATGAAATTTTCTACTGGGATTTTATAATTTTTATTTACTAGTTCATTTTTATTTTGAAATGAAAATATTGAAACAAAATATTTTGGTGGAACTATCCAACACAATAAGGAGATTTTCTTTGTACCGAACCATGTAAATATCATGTGCTACTCTATATTTTATTTTGATACAAAAGTTGTGGTTGTGAGTTATATTTTAGTGGATCGTAACTCTATAAAGATTTATAGGTTAATAAATTTTTGGTTAGGGAGTTAAGAAACCTTCTTATAAATCAATAGGGAACCACTGATTCACCCCCTCTCAGTGTTCTTGATTTTACTTAGGATCCACAATACCTCATTTCCTGTATGATTAAAGGAAAATTCATTGTAATCAAGACACCATAGGGAGTATATGAATCATCTAACTTATTTTATTGTTATCTGACAATCATTTGGTGTTCCAATTCTTTATTTCTCATATTCTTTATTTTCAAGGAATATTTCTTGTTTTAAGATTTCCCTCGTTTTAAGCTAAACTAATAACTGATAATTGATGGGTAGAATCTTCCAAGAATGTGGTAGGTGGTCACTATGTCAGCACTAAAATAATTCCATTATTCCCATGGGATGTAGTGGTGTAGTAAAACTAAATATGGAACACCATAAATTTTAATAAATTTACTATTTTAATTTGATCTTGGCATAGTTATTTTTCCTCTTTAAGATTCCTTAAACCCTTAAAAAATGCCAGTTCCATGTGGTATAAAATTAGTTAGATTTTATTCATTAATATTCTTAGTGGTGAAAGGTTTTTTAATTCCATGGGATGGATAATATTTTAGAATAAGAATTAGTGGTTATGAAATGGAATTTCACAATGATAGATAATTCTGAAATGGGTTGAATCTTTAAATTAGGCATTTTATGTTATGAATATTAGTTTAAAATTGTATTTCCCTTGATTTAATTTTATGCAAATTGTAAGGTCTTGTTTTTTGGAAAAGAAATGTTATATTAGAAAGTCTTTGTGAGAGGTTTATTTAATTTTATGTATGGTTTTTGAATTTACATGGTGAAAGTTTTAATTGTTGATTTTATTTAGTTGATAAATAATAGTGTGGGTTAAACAGAAAACTAGTTGGAAACCTAAAATGTGAATTCAAATATATCCTTTGAATGGTGACCAACATAAAAAATCCATTTAAAAATAGTATATATTTTATGAGATGTATGAACAAAATGGGATATATGAATAATGTTTAATGATAATAATTCATGTTTGTAAATGGGTTTTTCTTGGATAAATTATTAATATGTGTGAAATTACTTAGGTTTCATCTATTGGATTTAGTTTTAGATATAAAATGGGAAAAATTCAATTACTAAGCATGGATTCCATCTGGGAAGTCACTTCGATTTATTAGGGGGATGCCGCATCGGATCCAAGGATGTTCAAATATATGAATCCCATGATCTTACATGGATTCCATACCAATTATTCTATATAAATTTCTTTGAGAAGGTTCCCCTTTTATATTAGGGATGTACTATTTATTGAACGATAAAAACTTTTTCATAGATTCCCTAAGGGCACCCTTGTGAATGTCATGGGATGAGATCCACATATTCATATTTATTCTGTAAAATAGAATGCCATATGTGAGGTCTGGGATTCCAGTAAAGTCAGACACCCTGAATGGCGTGGGATGGAAGTTCCTTGGATTATATTTAAAGACTTCAATGTTTGGGTTCCTATAAATCTCATGGATATCACTGAGAGGAGAATCGTGGATGTACTCCTCAAATTATGGACTGACTTCGTATGTGTGGAGTTCCCAGTAGAGCCCTCAAGGATTATCTTAGGTTTTATTGTTGTGATTTCCTTGGTTACACACCTTGGAATGGGTATCAGATATAAGAATCATTACCCTGAAAAAAGAAACACCTACTATAGCTGAAAAATATATCTACTGATTTTTGGTTTCACTAAAAAGCATTTATGTTAGTGTATGTTTTACTTCTGTTTTTTTACTTATAATAATAATTCTTTAAATTATTGAACACTTCATAGTAATGGTTTATTTTTAGCACTCATTCTTGCACACTCTATGGGTACATAATTCAATGTATGTTATTGGTATAGTCCTTCTGTGTTTTAATCAAACAATTCCCATGAAACCATTTCACCTACATACTAGTGAATAAGTCTATTTTATTATAAGGATTGGTTTAGGAAGCACCTGACTAGATTATTTCATTGGTTATTCAGGGCATACATTATATTTGGATATTTGAGTCAGGAAGGACTTTGGACTCGACTAGGGATAAGTTTTAGTTCCATTTTTTGTCCTTCTTTACTCCCTATATGAGATCCTTTTAGGGGGACCACATATAGAATTTATGAAATTCCATTTTTTTTGTATTTTATATTTTAGTTACTTTTTTAATTTTTATATATTCATTGTGATGGTTTTATGGTCAATATTATATATTTATTTCCATTTTAATCAAATTTTTCTATAATATGTGGGTACAGTATCTATAGTGTATTATCGTAGACTAATGATACTAGTTAAAAGCTTATAACATTCAGAGATGAATTATTGATTCCATGTGGATAACTAGTCCAAAACATGTGTTCAAATGGTTCTAGGGAAGAGTATTACAGTGTGAATTAGAAAACAATAATATCCAAGGCTAAACAAAAAATGACACCAACTATTATTAATTAACCACTTCATTCTTCATGTTAAAACTATTTTAGGATGATCCCACTTTTTAACACCACTTTTTACAAGTATTCTTAAAAATTATTTTCTCTACCTTAATTTTTGAACTCACCTAACTCAATAATTAAAAATATTCAAGTCAAAACTACAAGGTTTAAATTTCAGATTTCCCAAAATGTTGTCAAATTTATAATGTAAAATTTCATTAGAAAAATAATTTCAACCACTTATTATCAAAATAAATTCACGAAAATTCATGGATGATGGAATAGATAAACACACCATTTAAATAAATTTTTTTCAAAGAAATTATAGAATTCAGATATGAATGAACTATAATCCACTGGTAGATTCTCAAGTTCTAATCCCCCTCAATGGATAATCTAAAAATACAAATTATAACGTTATATCCTAAATTCATATGTTATTTAAAATATCAATTGATGAATCAAATGATGATGGTGAATTTTTTTTATTTGGGATAGTTATTCAAGCATACTACTCATCATTTTTTATCTATCTCAAACCATGAAACCACTAATTCCCTATATGTTTTCTGAAAAAATAAAACACATAGGATAAATAGAATAAGGTGGAATCTCATTTCTCATTAATATGAGTATCTATATTTATAATTATTTATAAAACTTTTTTTCTTATCAATTTAGCTTCATGTATTTATGGAATATTTATTATTTTACAATAATTTTTCAAATATGTTTATGTTTAAGGAAGTAAGGGTTTATTTCTTCTCTCCTTATTTGAGATATTATTTTTACCATAAGATATCAAGGAACATGAATCTATTTTTTCATTATTCAATTTTTTATTATTTATTCTTAGGTTTATGTGATTGTTATACAATTGTTAGAATTGTTACCAATATTTAATCACCTATAACATGACGCTTCTAAATTCCTTTATAAATATCTTTAATGAAATTTAAATTTTTCATGTGGAATTATTTATTTACCTTTTCAATGGGAAAATGTTTTATTCTTCTAATATTATTTTTTCATCAAGACTAGTTATCCAAATAAATAAATATTTATTTGGTGTATGATAAACCTCATTACTCCTTACAAACTTATTATTTATAATTCATTTCAAAAAGTCAACCCTCTTGATCTTCACTTCTATTTTTATTCTAATCTACTCATTTTTTACTCCATTTAAAAAACAATTCATCAATTTTTTAAATGTTTCCATGTTGTGTCCTCTCATTCCATATAATAACTCTCACACCCCAAGCTTCCACAGTATCTTTCATTTTGAATAATGCAATAGCTTGCACTATACGAAACATCGATTTCTAGCACACCACGACCAATCAAACTAGATGTTATGAATAGTAATACCAACATTTTAAAATTTTATAAATTTTATTTTTCAAAATGGAATTCATTTTTGGATTCAGAATATAAAAATTATCATAGAGTTAAGTTTTTATATTTTTCTAAAAACATTCAATTTTTTATAAATAGTGAAAAGCACTGCATTATTGTTTAGAACCAAAATTTATTTAAATAATTATTATTTTTATTTAAATTTATTTTAAATTAAAAATAAATATATAATACCTATGTTATTTTAATTTAATTCATTGATGTCATTCTATAATAAGATTAGATGTATAACATTTTATTGAATTTTTTAACGTCTTTTACCAACCTTATAAGCACGTTAGCAAATGTGCCGAAAATGTAATTTTATAGATTTTGTGAATTTAATATTGAAAATATAAGAGATACGGTTGACATTAGTAAGTAAAATGTGGTTTAATAGGATGAAAAAAATTTCAGTGAATAGTAACTTTTGAATTTTATTTACCCCGGTTAAAAGTAAATAGGGTAATTAAAGGTACAAATGATATTACAATTACCCTACCACAGGTCCTAATTCTGTTGGATAATGTCATTTTGACCAAAATCATCCTTAAGAATAAAATATTATCCTCTTTGATCGACTTGGACTAGATTAGGACATTTATTATTATTTTATTTAAAGAAGAGTAAAAAGTGTTGAATTCAAATTTTCATAACTAAAACATTATTAATATAGGGGTATACATAAGATAAATTCAACTATAAATATTAATTATAAATATAAATATATTTCCTACATAATTTAATTTAATTTATAAATTTTAGACATTAAATAATTAAATTTATTTATGAAAAAATGATGATGTAGTAATTATTTTATTTATGAAAGACTAAAATAATTGATATTATAAATATCCAAAGAAATTTAAATTTATATTTTTATGTATTACAATAATTTTCTAGGATTATATGACATGTTAGGATTGATTTAATTCATTTTTGTCTAAGTAATAATGTTTTTTTGACTTTCAAAAAAACCAAATACTAAATTGTGTCAAAATTGACACAAATGAGTTTTTAAAACAAATACTATCTTATTACTTGATATAATATTTCTTAAAATATAAGGTTTGGAAAATGGGATTAGATAAGGTTATATATTTGAATAATTAACCACTTTGGGTTCTCTTGGATTTTTATAGTATGTTTATAAACCAATTATTATTATAATACAAGAATACATGGTAAAAGCTAAACTATTTAACTAAGAGTTAAATAAAAATGATAATGTTAATATGGTGACCTAAACCTATTTAAAACATAGGTGTTGAGAGGTTTTTGACCCAAACCCACCTTATCCTCGAAATAAATCCGTTTGGATCCATTATAAACCAAATATGATGGTATAATAAATTAATATTTCAGGCTTTTCCTTAAGTGACCCTCACCTCTCTTATAAAAGGGTACATCCCCTTTTCAAAAAATCACACCCCGAAGCGATTTTTATCGGCCAAAACCAGCTCAAATATCCTCCCAACTACTTTTACTTGAATCTAAAGGCCTTACTTTTATCAGAAATACAAACTATGGAGCCCTTTTAATCAAATCAAACGGATGTACCCGAAGAAGAGGTAATTATTTCATCACCTCTTTCAAATTTATTTTCATATTCTGCATCCTCTTTCTTTGTTGTTTCCATACCAAAATAATAACTACAGTACCTTCTACATACTGTGATGTTATTATTAATATGGTATAAACAAATTCATTATTTTATCCATCCTATGAATGACAATGTCATTATATGTGTGTTCATACGACTTACTGTCTCCACGTCGTGTTGTAGTTTGTTATTCAACACTTCATTATTTTGATGGGTATAATAATGAGTATAATTGATTAAAATAATAAATATAACATGTAAATGATTCTTTATATATGATATAACATCAAATTAAACATTATTTCACCCTCAATATAATGGTATTGTCTCTCGTGCGTACGTACGGATTACCATCTCCATGAATGCGATGAGATTCATTCCCATCATAACCATTCAAGAATTATTTTCATTTTATGATTAAACATAATGTTTAATAACTCAATATAATTCTGGATATTAATCAAATACATTTTATCCATAACAAACATGACTTAAGTAACAAAACATATAAAGGAAAAAGAATCTGTTAACACTCGAAACAATGATACTACTAAAATATTATTAACAAATGGATATTAGAAGATCATATATGATATAATATTTATGTATGTGGTTATTTTATAATATAATAATTATTATTTAACTATTATACAGGAGTTTACCATACCCTCATCCATGGAAAAGTATATGGTAAGGGTTAATTTTACAATCTCTTAATTTATCCAAGGTTGTTTATATGTAAGTATCTACTGGGATTTCATTATCATCCACATCCGTGTTTTGTAAAAATTTATTTCAACATTTTTTTACTATTTCCTATAATATGTGTTATAGTCATTTATACCCTTGTTTGACTATACATAAAATGTTTTGAAATGAGTCTTTTTGTGGTTTTCAGAAATTGTACTTTATGACCACTTCGACGAATTAATGTAAGAATGTTTTTTAACTTAGAAGGTGAGTGCGGCTATTTTCCACCATTATAAGAACTACGAAGCATCCCTTACCATATTATAAGAATATTTCCAAAATAAATGTTTTCTTTTATAATTATGTTACTTTTAAATGATTTCAAAATAGAATGAGATATTTCTCTAAAATATGTTTTATTTCATCTATGTCAATATCCATTGATGGATTTTGCACCTTTTTTAGTTGATTTATTATGATAAAATCTTCCATATTGTATTGAAGTTTTTGGGATATGTTTTTAATGGTGGATGTATTATTTTTATACCATTCTTGGTTTATGGTTATGTATTAACTTTTCGTATGATAGTTTTAAAACGAATGTTTATGTTATGTTTCAACATTTTTATATAAAGAATGAATTGGACTTAGTAAGTGATGGGTGGATCCCTCTATAGATCATTGATGCATCATTAGGTCTCATGAGACAAACTAGTATCTTGGCATAAGGCCTTGACAAAATCATATTTTTTGTCTTGGAATTACGCATTTATTATGGGATTATGATGTCCGACATTATGCATTCTATCATCATGAAATTGGCTATTTATATTACATGTGATTATTCGACTAGTAGAATAACCATGTGAATAAGTAATGCCAATATTTTATTTATATTTTCCATATTATACTGATTTTTTTGTTTAAAAGTCTTGTGTTTTAGTCTTATATATTGACATAAATATTTATGCTTATTTATAATAGTTACTGCTGTATTGTTATCCTTACTGAGCATCTGAGCTCACCCCTTTCTAATGTTTTCTTTTTCCCAATATGTGAAGAAGCATATTATGATTAACCTGCAAAAATATGATAAGGGATATGAGTGTGTTCCAAGGGGACACAATGTTGATTTTTTCATTTTATAATGTAATATAAAACTTATATACGTATATAGTACTTCTAAGGCTACTAAACTAATCGGTCATCCAAGACATCATCTCTTATGATCATGAAAGTGTTATGTAATAATTCACTGACTCTCAGTAACTAGGGTCAGGGAGTTATAGTTGGTATCAGATAATGTCTACTACAAAACATGGAAAATATATTTAGAAAAAAAACTCTGATTAAAGAACATTACCCTAAGATAAACATTGAGGATTAGTATAGAAGAAATTCCTTGACTTTTTGGTAATGTAGAGATTTTATGTGTTTTCCAAGTGATACATCCATGTCTGGATACGAGCATGTAGAGGCGGTTCTGGCATATATGTACCTAGGAGTGAAAAATATGACCATGAGTTTCAGGCTTGACATGAGGTATTCTTGTACACGACAATGGACCTTGATGCACACTTGGTTACAAAACTCCTGGGGGATATGCTTAGGATAATTCAAATTTTCATTACAATCCATTTTTATAGATTTATTAGTAAATACTTCTTCAAATAAATTCTTTTTTATGATTATGAATTATATTCATAAATTGTTCAATTTATGTCAGGTATTTTACTAGTTTGGATTTATGTATTGAGATTCATAAACTAATCTTTTCTCTGCCATTGTTTATAAATGGTTCCTTGTTGAATGAATGGAAACCATATCAATGCACATAATCGATTTAGGGATTTACCTCTTACTCAAGATAATTATTGTGGAGCTCGTGGTGGAACCGCTGCTGATCAACTTATAACCATACTCAGACAACTCACTCAAGTTATGAATAATAACCCTACCCATATGAAGAACCATAATCCACAACACAGAGGATCAATCTTATACTACTTCATGAGGTAACAACCAAAAAAATTCAATGGTACTACAAATCCATTTGTATATGAGCTATGGAAAAGTTTCTTAGATAAAATATGTCATTATTTGGGAAGTAAAAGGGAAACAAATTTCATGGTAGTTTATCGCCTCTTAGGAGATGCCGATCATTGGTGGTCATTAATTCAAAACGCAACGGAGGATGGTGAAGAATAAAATATAGAATGGAGAGAGTTTAAAGATATTTTCATATAAACATAATTTACTCATGACCATCAAGTGGATATGGAAATACGATTTCTGAGTCTAAGGTAAAAGGAGTATGAGAATGTTACAATGTATGAGGCTAACATTACTAGGTTAGCGAGGCATACAGAAGATTAAATACGTAACCCATGGTGTAAGATTGATCGATTATTTATGGGTTTAAACCATTTCTCAATCAATTATTTGTCTCAAAATCCTTCTCTTCATATGAAGATAAAGTCTCATGTTCCATAAAGATATAAACGGAATTCTCTAAGTTTTACGACTTTAAAGAAAAGGTAGAGATTAAGAGATCTTCTGAACACTCAGGAAATGGAAATAAGGGGAGGAATAGAAAAATTGAATTTCTGACTTGTAGTAAATGTGGGAAAAAAAACCCCAGTACTTTCCTGAAGGGAACTTTAGGGTGTTACTAGTGTGGTGAAAAATGCCACCATGCTCGTGATGGCTATAGAAAGGAAGAGGTTGTCATTATTAAATGCTACATTTGTAGAGAAATGGGGAATTATGCAAATGAATTTCCTAAGTGTTGGGGAAACATACCTCATAAAAGGAAATAAGAGCAATTCTAAGATTATACAATCACTAATAAAGAGGTTGAAGCTTTTAATGATGTGGTGGCAATTATTTTAATGGTTTCGTCAAATTTTTCAAATGATTTATTTGATTCTGTATCATCGCATTGTTTTATATCTTCCCAATTTTCGAAGAAAATTAGATATTTACGGTTCTATTTAACAAGGAAGTTGTTAGTCCAAAATCCTAAGGGAAGTATCATTGCAATAATGTTTTGTGAATGAGTCGCCATTAGGGCATAGAAATGTTCTTTATCTGCTGATCTCATCATCATACCCCTGATTGAATTTCATATAATACTTTGTATGGATTAGATTTCGGATCATGATGAGAAATTTATTGTAAGAAGAAGGAGGTTAAAATTTTCGATGATGATAAAGAGTACCTTATCTTTTGAGAAGAAACATCACCATATTATTCTTATCTAGATTCACCCCCAGTATCTCTGCTAAATTCAATTATTGGGGAGGAATAGAATGAAAATACTATGGGTGAGGAAAGAAATGTTCAAATAAAGGATATACCTATTTTGTAAGAATATGTTGATGTGTTTCTAGAGGATTAAACTGTACACACTCTAGAATGAGAAATTGAGTTTTCTATTGATTTAATTCCAGGTTCAAGGCCCTTATCAAAGAAACCTAATAGAATAGTCACTGTGGAATTAGTGGAACTAATGAAACAACTAGAGTAATTGAGTAATAAAGAATTTATTCCCCCAGTGTATCCATGGGAAGCCCCTATTCATTTTGTTACGATGAAAGATATATATAGGAGGTTGTGCATTGATGATAGGGATATCAATGCTATAACAATAAAGAACATGTATCCCCTACCTCGCATTGATCATTTATTAGATCAACATCATGGAGCATAATATTTTTCAAATATTGACCTTCGATCTGGATATCATTAGTTGTCTATGAATAAGGATGACATTCCAAAGACAACATTCTGTACCATGTATGGGCATTACATGTTTACAACAATGCCTTTTGGACTGACTAATGCTCCCTCTTTCTTCATGGATAAAATGAATATATTTTTCAAGGAATATATTGATGACTTTGTGGTGGTATTTATTAAGGATATCTAGGTTTACTCAAAAATATATGAAGATCATGAAAATCACATGCACACTATTCTAAGGACTCTTAAAAGAAATGAATTATATGGGAAGTTTAGCAAGTGTGAATTCTGGATTCAAGATATTTCTTTTCTTGTACATATTGTCTCTAAGGATGGAATCTCTATTGATCCATCTAAGATAAGATAAATTCAATAATATCTAGAACTGACGAGTATAACTGAGGTATGTAGTTGTATTTGTTTAACTTTTTATTATCATTGTTTCTTCCAGAATTTTGGCCGATTGGCTAACCCATTAACCAAGATTACACGTAAAGTGGTTAAATATGATTGTAAAAAAGGTGGTGAATAATTTTTTTAAGAATTTAAGAGAAGATTATTCAATGCTCATATCTTGATTCTACCATCGTGGAATGATGGGTTTGTTATTTATAGTGATGCTTCAAAGAAAGAACTTGTTTGTGTCCTTATGCAGAATGATAGAGATATTTCCTATGCATCATGACAACTAAATATTCATGAAAAAAACTATCCCATTCATGATCTTGAGTTAGAAGATGAAATATTTTCTTGATGATATCGAGACACTATATCTATGGTAAAAAAATATGATATATATACCGATCACAAGAGTTTGAAGTATATTTTCTCACAGAAAGAACACAACATGAGGCAAAGACGATTGATTGAAATACTCAAGGATTATGATTTCACTATACATAACCACCCATAGAGGGAAAATAAGGTGGAAGATGCTTAGAGTAGAAAGGATCATAGATTTTTGAACTACATGAGAGTTGAAAGGGATCAAATGTTCATGGATCTAGTAAATATGGATATGGGAATAATCATGGAAGGGGAAACATAAATATTTTTTCAAATGGTTTCCAAACCATATTTACTAGAAAGGATAAAAAATTATCAGAATGATGATGAGTTTCAAAAGAAAAGTAAATTTGTGAACGAGGGGAGATTGATTGACATCGTATATAAAGATGGAATTTTGAAAATTGGGAAGAGACATTGTGTTCCTTACATAACTGATCTAAAAAGTAAATTATTGGATGATTCTCATAGCTCCATCTTCTTTATAAACCCTGGTAGCAGTAATATGTATAGAGATTTGAAGGAAAATTTTTGGTGGGACAACATAAAGAGGTAGATTATAGATTATGTGTCAATATTTATGGTTTGTCAATAGGTAAAGGTTGGAAGACAACATCCTAGAGTAGTCAGGCAAACTATTCCCATCCCTGAGTGAAAATGGTATGATATTACAATGGACTTTGTCATGGGGCTACCAAAGACTCATAGAAGGAATGATGAAATATGGGTCATTTCTTATCATCTTACCAAGTGAGAAAATTTTCTTACTATAAAAGAAGATTTACTACTTGAATGTTTAGCCAGACTATAAATTAATGAAGTTGTAAGACTTCAAGGAGTTCCCCTATAGAATGTCCTTGATCATGATCCCTATTTTACATCAAGATTCAGGAAAGTCTTCAGAAGGCCCGGGATATGAAACTACAATTGAGTACTGCCTACCGCCCTCAAACTGATGAAAAATCAGAACGGACTATTCAAACCTCATAAGACATGTTGAGATATTTATAAATTTACATTCAAGTTACATGGGATCCATATTAACCTCTGGTAGAATATTACTATAATAATAACTTTCATTCAAGTATTCAGATGACGCCATATGAAGTATTATATGGAAAGAGAAGTCTCACACCAACTTTTTTGGGATGAAGTTGGTGAAAGAAAACTCATAAGCCCAGAAACTTTTGAGGAAATAATGGAAATGGTGAAGATTATCCAAAACCACATCAAAGATGTTCAATGTAGGAAAAATAGATATGTCGATAACCGAAGGAAGGATTTGGAATTTATAGTAGGGGGTCATGTTTTCATGAAGGTATCTCTATGGAAGAGTGTAATACATTTCGGTACAAAGGGTAAATTTTGTCCCATGTACATCGACCCTTTCAGAATTATAGTATGAATTGGTGTTGTAAATTACCGTTTGGAAATTCCTCCAAGTATCTCGAAATTTCATGATGTGTTCCATGTATCATTATTGAGAAAATACATGCCCGACCCAATGGATGTACTCACCTATTAAGAGATAGAACTGGAACCCGGTCTGTCTTATTGTGAAGAGCCTATTATGATTCTTGAGAACAGAGAAAATTTGTTGAGAAACCAGATGACACGTCTGGTAAAAGTTCTATGGGGAAACAATAAGATGGAAGAGGCAACATGGAAACCTGAGGAACTTATAATGAAGAACCACTCAGACATTTTTATGTTGTAGTATTCTAGAAATTTTTAGGATTAAATTATTTAAAGGAGGGAAGAATTTAACACCCCAAGTTTCCACAGTACGTTTCTCTTTGAAAAATGAAATAGCTTGTGATGTACGCAACTTTGAGTTCTAACACACCATGACCAAACATACTAGCCATTATGAATTTTAATACCAACTTTTTAAAATTTTATAAATTTAATTTTTCAAAATGGACTTCATTTTTGTATTTGGAATATCAAAACTACCTTAGGGTGAGTTTTTTGTATTTTTCTAAAAACTTTCAATTTTTGATGAATTGTGAAAACACTGCATTATTGTTTACAACCGAATTTTATTTAAATAAATATTATTTTTATTTAAATTTATTTTAAATTAAAAATAAATAAATAATACCTGCATTATTTCAATGTAATTAATTAAAGTCATTTTATAATAATATGATATGTATATAATTTTATTGAATTTTTTAACATCTTTTACACACCTTCTAGGCACGTCAGAAAATTAACATAAAATGTTTTTTTACCACTAAATTGAATTGACTTTCTCAAATCTAAATGACATGGTTGACATTATTAAGTAATATGTGGCTTAATAGGGTGGAAATAATTTTTGGTGAATATTAACTTTTGAATTTTATTTACCATGATTAAACTTAAATAGGGTAATTGAAGTAAAAATGATACTATAATTACCCTAAACATGTCCTAATTTTGCTGGATAGGTGTATTTCGACCAAAATAATCCTTTGGTGTAAAATATGATCCTCTTTTATCCACTTGGATTATATTAGGACATTTATTATTATTTTATTTAAAGAATAGTTAAAAGTGTTAAATTCAAATTTTCATAACTAAACAATTTTTAATATAGGGTTATACATAAGATAAATTCGACTATAAATATTAATTAAAATATAAAAATATTTCCTATATAATGGTATTTTATTTCTAATTTTTATAAATTAAACAAATTAAATTTATTTATGACACAATGATTATATAATAATTACCTTATTAATTTAAGATAAAAATAAATGATATTATTAATATACAAATAAATGTAAATTGATACTTTTGATGCATTCTGATAATTTTCTAGGCTGATATTTCATGTTAGGATTGATTAAATGTATTATTTTAGAAGTAATAAATTATTGATTACTTTCACAAAAACAAAATACTAAATAGTGTCAAAATTGACATAAATGAGTTTTTAAAACAATGACTATATTATTAATTGATATAATATTCCTAAAAATATAAGGTTCAGCCAAAAAAATAGATAAGGTTGGGTATTTATAAAATGAACCACTTGGGGTTATCTTGGTATTTTATAATATTTTATTAACAATTTATTATAATAATACAATAATACATGTTAAAAGTTAATCTATTTTACAAAGAGTTAAATCTAAAATATAAGGATAATATGGGGACTTAAACATGTCTAAGACCTATTTCTTGGGAGGTCTTATACCCATACCCATTGTAGCTTCGAAATAAATACTTTTGGATCCATTATAAACCGAATATTATTTTATAATAAATTAATATTTCAAGATTTTCCAAAAGTGACCCTCACCTCTCTTATAAAAGGGTACTTCCCCTTCTCTCCAAATCACACCTCCAAAGCCATTTGGATCGGCCATCCCCTACTCAAATATCCTCCCAACTACCCTAAATTAATCCTTGAGGCCTAATATTTATCAAAAATCCAACCTAAG
Source organism: Viscum album (assembly GCA_963277665.1). Taxonomy (NCBI): domain Eukaryota; kingdom Viridiplantae; phylum Streptophyta; class Magnoliopsida; order Santalales; family Viscaceae; genus Viscum; species Viscum album. Next base: position 1,492,394,655 of record OY728139.1, on the reverse strand, counting down.
GATCCATTTTTATCAAATCAAAAGGAATCACCCAAAAGGGGTAATTATTTCATCACCTCTTTCAAAGTTGTTTTCCTCTTCCACATCCACTTTATTTATTTTTTTCATACCAAAATAATAACTCATGTACCTTCTACATAATGTGATGTTATTATAAATATGGTACAACCATATTCATTATTATATCCATCCTATGAATGACAAAGTCAACATGCGTGCATACGTACGGCTTACCGTCTCCACGTCGTGGTAAGTTTGTTATTCAACACTTGATTTTTTGGATAGGCATAATAATGAGTATAATTGATAGAAATAATAAGTATAACATGTTAATGATTCTTTATATATTTTATGCCTTCCAATTACATACTATTTCACCATTAATAGAATAGTATTTTCATTCGTGCAAACGTACAGTTAACTGTCTCTACGAACTCGTTGAGATTCATTATCCATCACAACTATTCAAGAATAACTTTCATTTTATGATTAAAAATAATATTTAAGAACATAATATAATTCTAGATATGAATCATATACATCCTATCTATAACAAACCTGACTTACGTAAAAAAACATATAAAGGAAAACGAATCAGTTAACACCCAAAACAATGATACTACTAAAATATTATTAACAACAAAATATTAAAAGATCATATATGATATCATATTTATGTATGTAGTCATGTATAATTTAATAAAAATGATGTAACTATTATAAAATAGGTTACTTACCCTCGACCATGGAAAAGTACAATGTACGGGTTAATTTTACAATCTCTTTATTTATCCAAGGTTGTTTCTACTTGAGTATCTCCGGGGACTTCTTTATCATCCACATACATGTTTCATAAAAATGTATTTCAAAAAAATCACTATTTTTTATAATATGGGTTAATGTAATTTATAAAATTTTATTTCATTTTATAAAGTTTTTTGAAAGTAATCTTTCTGTCCTTTTCCAAAACAAGGTACTTTTTGAACTTTTCGATGAATTAAGGTAAAAATGTTTTTTAACTTATATGGCGGGTGCGGCTATTTTCTGTCATTATGAAACCATCGAAGCTTCCCTTACAAGATTATAAGAATATTTTCAAATGAAATTTGTTCTTTTATAATTATGTTAATTTTAAATTATTTCAAAATATAAATAGATATTTCTATCAAATAGTTTTGACATCATCTTTGTTAACATACTTTGATGGATTTTACACTTGTTTGAAGTTGATTTATTATGATAAAATCTTCCAAATTTTATTGAAGGTTTTGTGCTATTTTTGAAGGTGGGTGTTTTATTTTTATACCAGTCACTGTTTATGGTTAATGTATTAACATTTCATATGCTATTTTTAATAAGAAGGTTTGTGTTATGTTTCAACCTTTTCATATGAGGAATGCATTGGACTAAGTAAGTGATAGGTGGAGCCTGCTATAGCTCCTCGGTGCATCAGTAGGTCTCCTGAGAAAAACTACTGGCTCGGAAAAAGGCCTTGAAAAAATATTATTTTTATTCTAGTCATAAGGACTTGACTATGTGGTTATGATGTTTGAAATTATGAATTCCATAATTATAAAATTGGCTACAGATATTACATGTGATTATTAGACTAGAAGAATATCCATGTGAATAAGTAAATGGAATTATGTGACAAATATTTTCCATATTATGATGAAATGTATGTTTAAAAGGATTGTTTTTTATTCTTATACATTTCAATAAATGTTTATGATTATTTATGATAGTTTATTATATATTTTTAACCTTACTGAGAATCTAAGCTCACCACTTTATTATGTTTTCCTTTTTCCAGGATGTGAAGAAGTATATTATAATTAACCTATAGGAATAGGTTAAGGGTTATGATTGTGTTCAAATGGGAGACAATGTTGTTGTTTTTCAATTTCATAATTTAATGTAAATCTTATGTATGTATATAGTACTTCCAAGGCTACAAAAATAATCAGTATATCGAGACTAAATCTCTGGTGATCATACCAATGTTATGTAATAATGCACCAACTCTCGGTAACTTGGGTCAGGTGTTACAAGAACTAGATTCTTCCCTTTAGTGAAGGATACTTCTTTAGCCTGTAATCATTATGATTCACCTTGTGCTTACAACTCAATAATGAATTATCATTCATATTTAAAAATCTATTCATTGGGACTTATGGTATTATTTATATAACATCATTTCAATGATTATTGTTTTTGAGTAACCATGTTTGATTTCAATGATAACTTTTATATTTTTCATTATAGAAACCTTCAATAGTTTTTGTATGTGTTTGAAAAAATAACATTTTTATCATTCTTCATTGAGATTTTCTTTATTCCCTATTTTCTCACCCTTTAAGTGAGGTCATATATTCTTCCCATGGTTTAAAAATTGTGAAAAAATTCATCAGAATTATTCCTATATCAGTTACTATAAAAAAAAGTTTAAAAAATTTTATATTCTTCAATTTATCATTAGTCTATTTGGAATTTCATGATATATGTGAATTATTTTTTGGGTATTTTTATATTTTTTTGGCTTTATTTTGGGAAATACTCTTCATTTAATTTCTTTCATCTACCTTGGATATAGTGGTGGGATTGTAAACACTTTTTATCTATATTTGAAATAATTTTAGTATTAATTCTATATTTTCCATGGAAAAATATTTAGAATAATCATTAGACCAATGATTGAATCATACCTTTTATTTTTCAGTTTTTTTATATTAATATTCATATAGTCTTGTGTTATTCTTTTCATTATATAAAAAATTTATTGCATGATATTACTCCTTTTAATTTTTTTAAATCAGTTTCTTTTACATCCTATTATTAAGAATTTTCTTAAACTATTTATAGATTCTTTAATTTAATTTAAAGATCTAATAATATTATATTGATTTGATTCTAAAATTTATTCATAATCCTATATCATATCATCAAATTTATCTCTATGCATCTAGATTTTCATTTTAAGTTGACTTTTACACTTTTTAATCTTATTTGGTTTTTTCTTTCAATTGAGCATTGTTGATATTAGATACCTATTCTAATGCATTTATAGTATTAAATTTCCTTTTCATGAATGTTTCACCCTCTTAGACTGATTATAGAACATATATATCTTGTATAAACCGTTTTACTACAATATATAAATTACATGTTCTGTTTTTCTCTATTTTTTAGTATTATTTTCATTCCAATTCATTTTTGGTTAAGAACATATCCTTTGTCTCTAATTCCTATTCAATGTGATTGAATTTTACTAATAATAATTTAATGGATCAAAAAATAAAAGTAGTGACCTATTTGAGAAACCCATTAATGATTTCATCAATGTAATCCCATTAATCAATGTATTCCTTTTTAAAGGGATCTTCAAAAATATCATTATTGGCAGTTTTTATTAAATATTTATAGGAACTAATATGTTTAGAAATTATAATTACCACATCTAATTAGATGAAGTCAAATGCCCATAATGTTATAGTTTTATCAATATTATTTCCATTTTTATTCATGTCAAATTCATCAAAATTCATGCTTGTTCGGATATCATCCATATTTTATCATGTTGATGTAAGATTTTTATCATCTTTTACCAATAAGGATGTCTTATTTTTCTTTCTAAAATAATTCTTCATTATATTCTTTTGATATTTGAATAGATTCAAATATTTTTTATAGTTTTTATGAATTCTCAAAATTTTTTCTCTATGAAACCTTTGAAAGACAAAATATAGGAATATTAAATTTTAAAATAGTAAAAATTCTGAAATTTATGTTTGAACATAGATCTGACATGAATTGTTATTTTCTCAAAGGGATCAACCTGACACCGAGATGGGAAGACAAGTGTTAGTTATTCCAGTTTTCACCACTTTAATTTATCAGTGAATGTATATCACTTTCTATTTACTATTTTTTATCCTTATATTGTAATTCATAAATAATAACATAAGAAGAATAAAATAAGAAACTATTAAGTTTTTAATGAGGTTTTCCTCCAAGATAGATGACTATATCCCTGGTATGTCTTAATAATTATCCCACATGAACAAATTCATTAGTATTATAAAAAGAATCACGAGTAAATGTATGAACCTGAAATTATATGAATTAAAACCAACCAGTTGCAACAACAAGAATGTAGTATATAGATTGTAACTCTATGAAATATAAAATGAATGATACATTTTGTCACTCATGGTAAAAACTTTCGATCTCTTTCCTCAACTGTAACAATCAAAACTGTCTACCTCAATTATTCATTATACTTATAAAAAATTTGGTGTAGGCTATATCATTACATTTCATGGATTATATCTAATATAGAGAATAATATCTAAACTCAATTATCATATTCCCTTATATGTTAGTTCAAATAAAATGAAATTCTTATATAAGAAACTAGTTCTCCTTATCATAATTTGGATTTCTTAGTAATCATTATGTATAATGTTGATTCTCTATCATTGATATTTTTTACTATTTTTGGATTTTTATATTAGAATCCACCATCATCTTTTCCTCATATTCAATATATTAATGTTTTAATAATTATGAAATTATAATTCAATTGATATCTAGTTTATTCAGATCTCTAACATTAAATCTCATTCTTCTTCGGTCTTCCTAAAGCCTTGGATCTCAGTTTCCATAGTTATGATGCTTTAAATATCAATCATAGTCTTCATGAATCTTAAAATATAGGCCTTCAAAATATTCCCATATTCATTATTTATCACTCCTCTAAATCTCTACAAATTCTTATAGGAATAATATATCTTCCTAACTATAAGAAAGCATCCATATATCATTTTCAATGGGTACATTATTTGGGATGAAAGACACTTTGGATTATTTGGATATAATTAAGGTATTTACAATAGAATAGTTGATTCTATCTATTTCTTATAGGTGGTATATGATCCCATTAAGATCGTCATTATTGTCTTGTCTCCTCCAAATCATCCTTTTGAGTATGCTTTGAATTGAATGAGTCTTTCTATATTTCATTGAGAAACCTCCTTCAATAATTTTACAAAACCATATAATAGTCTCTATTTTTTCCTATTCTTAAAACATCATTCATAGTGAAATGGATATTATGCCATTTCATAAACTCTGTTTATTTATCTTTATTAGTTTTCCATGATGAATAACATGCCCACTCAAAATTCTCAATAGAAAGGTATCCTCTTATTATCTTACTCAAATGGTAGCTATAATCAAAATTCATCTCTTATTGTTATTATTATTTATGATTTTATACAATTAAATAGGCCTCATCATGTCTAAATCCCCAATTTCTTTATCTCCTAGCTTATATGATTTCACATACATATGGGAACTATAAATTGATGTTTTTATGTTTATTTAACATTTACTAGAACATTAATGTTGTTGCATAATATTATATGATGTAGCATGAGATCATCATGATATTTTATAGTGATGGTTGTTGTAGATATCATAATCAATTATATATCATGAAAATTGCCTCGTAAGAAGAACATTGGCATGAGGTGGAAGATGATAAATAAAATTATTGTATCTGGGAGTGCACACACATCCATATATTAAATGGATGAAAATAATAGATCTTTTTTATGCCCCAGAAAGAAATAAAATTCCAAAGGCCACTACATAATAATCTAACATGAAACATCTCCATCTTAGTTAAATGTAATGGGATTCATTACTCTCCTACAAACCATTGTTTGGACCCACATGTGTGGATGCAAAGTAATGTTTTCACGCCTACCTACATCAAACTATGCACTGAAATTTACATAGACTCATGAAATCAATGCACCCTCTATTTCCATTATTGTATGGCTCTTAAATTTAATATTTCCCATCATATAATAGTGGATAGGATTTTTTTATAGTGGTTCTAGAGATTTCGTTGTCCAAAATTTTTCCTGATTGCCACAATGGATGAATTTTTAAATATTTCCTCAGTAGTAAACTTACAATACATATAAAATGGATTATGAAGTCATATGAAACAAAATTTTCTTTTCTAGAAAATATTGAACCAATTTTACATAAAACCCAATTTGAATTTCCTGAAAATATACAATCAAAATATTATGAATCCCAATTTCCTCATCTATAAAATATAAAATCAGAAATCTACATGTCCTTTACTTCATTATTTTATAATTCTGTAAATCATATCGTTATAAAGATACAACTTATTTATAAAATCCTTCAACAAGCCTCTATTTAATTCCCCCACAAACTCCATGAATGAAATTAATATATATATATATATATATATATATATATCCTTTTGTAGATTTTAGATCCAACAATAAACATCAATCAATATTTACACAATATAATGGGTCACCTATTTGAGTTTTTGGAAGTTCCACCTCATTCTTATCTTTCTTGGGAACTCTAAATACCTTAAAATATTTTCCATGAACAGATGGACATTATTTTTAAAATTTATATTTGATGAAATAAAATAAAACACATCCGACAATCTGTGATAATCATTATGGAAGATAAATATTTGGTCATGATACCATTAGTTGATAATAATGGAGCTTGGTATCCCTATGACAACCATTATATGTTTTTATAAGGATTTTGATTACCTTTTGAGGATCTTTACTCTTATAAAATCCCATGAGGTCATTATTAATGTGGTAAATCATCTATTACATAGATAACTTTATACAATATTTTGAAATTTTAAATGATATTTTGATTTATTTAATGTCAAAGGAGGATCATGAAACTCATCTTGTGATTTTGATCAGGTCTATCAAGGAATATATATTGTATTCTAAAATTTTTGAATCATATATATTCAGAAAATCCCATTATTCGTTTTGAAATAATCAGTTTTATGGGAATTTTTTGTTATTACATATCATTTTTTGTGACATATAAATATAGGATTATCCCTTCAATTAATATACAATAAAGAACATGAATTTATAATGGGGTGAATAATTTTCAAGAAACATTGATAAAAAATTCAATTAAACTCTTATTGTTATTCTTTTATAGCTACGTGAAGGGTAATTTACTTATTATGAAACCTTAAGTACAGTTTTTGTTTGTTTTCCCTTAAAATGAGTATGTTATAGAATATAGATCTTGTTAGTTACACCATTAATAGACATTTAGTCATGATGATTTCATTGAATGGAAAGAGATATAATTTATTTTGGGAAAATTTCATCATGAATATAGATAAAAAAATTACTGTTTATATTTTTTTGAAAAATATATAATTAATGGTTAGAAGGACTCACATTAATACTTATATATTTTTTATTTTTATTTTTCCTACACCTCTTTTTATTTAAATGTATCTATTGATTCCCTAAATAGTAATGTTTCAATGTAATGAGTGAGGAATCTCAAGATAAATGGTATTTGATGACTGATTTCATATAATTAAATCTAGATATGAAAGAAGATTTGAATCATCCATTCTTATCCAGTATTCAATTCACACCATACTTGATTATACATACACTTTTGGGGTAGATATCGTATTCTGAGTGCTGTCATATAAAAATAATTTTAAAATGTGGGGATAACATTTTGATGATCACTTAGTCACCCAATGGAACATTTTATTTCATAAACTGACTTATAACTTCTATTTTTTTCATAAGGGATTATGTTTTTAGAGATTAAAATTATTATACCTATATTTTTTACCTAAAATAATCCTAGATGTACTATAGTATCAAGAAATAGTTTTGGTATCATCAGATATGGTTAGAAATTGTAGAATTTTTATTTGGTTACCTCACTTGTTTGAAAGTTATTTTTTATAATAAATATCATGTTATTTTATTATTTCTCATTGTTTTTCATACAAGGATAATTGTTGATATTTCTAAGGAAATTGTAATTATATTAACATAGTTTTGTCAGGTAATGAATATGATATTTTATGATTATATATTGGATAAGTAAACATTATCATTTCCATCCCATCCAGAAGAGTTTTAAAGCCGTGTATTTTAAAAAAAAATAACCATGTATGGGTTTTTGAAATTTAATGAGGTTCCTAATTACATTATCTCTTATAATGAATCATGTTTTAACTCCTGGTTTTGTATGAGTGTTCAAGAATTTATAGTAAATTAGTTAAAATTTATCATATTTTTTCATCCTTATACTGATGGTCACACAAATAATACATTTTGGATTCTTGAGGATATAATTCATGCATGTGTTCTAGATTTTGGAAAATCATGGGAGATATATAGACTATTGATTGACCTTCCATATAATAAAATATATATTTCTCTGATCAAGATAAATCAATTTGAATCAATTTTTTTGGTTCATATTATTCCCCTCTATATTAGGTTGAATAAGATGAAACAACATTATTAGGATGGAGCATTATGTAAGATATAATCCAAAAGATTCAAATAATTCAGAAATGGTTTTTAAAAAATCATATCCATTGAGAGTTTATATTTATTTTCATTTTTGGTCATTATAATTCATATTATATAATTAATTATTAATAAGTGTTACTCGTTGAATGTTATATAAATGATTATGGAGTGAGGTAATCTTATACTAGCATATTAATTCCATTTTAGTTTATAGAAAGACTTTGAAATGTGGTATATCAAATTGCATTACTAAATTAGATGATAACTAATCGTAACATTTTTAATGTATCCATCTTGAATAAGTATAAATCTAATACTTCTTATATTATTAGATAAAAATTTTATACGTTAAATCAATTCCTCCCATTCTTGTGAATTTGAAGAATATAAAAGAAACTCATGAAACCTGGAAATAGAAATCCATGGTGAGAGATCAATGGCCTCATCTATTTTATAGTGAGAAATGTCAATTGATCCATGTGGGTAAAAGTTTATTGGTGGGGATAATTCTAACACTTATCACATCACTAACATGTATATATTTTTATTACTATTTATTAAATTAATTAATCACTTTATAGCTGAAAATTTTTAAATTATTTGAAATTTTCTAAAATTACCTTCTCAAAGACTGCTCAATGGAACCGTAGTAGTTGAAAAAAATGAAATATGTGGTGAATACACCATCTGAGAAAATTTTCAATCATGTCATACATATTTTAAAATCATATGTATGTTCCATTTTAAAAATATTATTCTATAAATTTCTATCCAATTATTCTTATAAGGGTTCATGCATCGACCTAATATTTTACATTGATGGATTCATACTTCATACATTCTTCTTTGAATGATTATTGATTAGTCCTTATACATAACATAATATTGGGCCTCATTTTCCATTTTTTGTCACCACTATGTCTATTTTAAATAATTATTTTTATCATGAAATTTATATAATGATCTATATGTATTGTTATGGATTATATAAATTTATAGGTTTTCGTTAATAGGCTGTGTAAATCATCTCCCTAGAATGTATATATTTTTATTTTTTAAAATAATTTTCCTCTGTCATTCTAAGGTAGGGGATTTTGTACCTTTTAGAATCATTGATATAATCCTAGTTTCTTCGGTATTTTATCATGGATTCGCATAGTAATAAATAAACTAGTTAAAATATGTGGTGGGTTCTTGTAAAGGTTTCACATTGTATTTAAAAAAATATATGATGTCAAATATGCTTCTACAATTTATGTGAAATTTCTACTCTAAATGAATTATTAGAAATGTATGTGTTTTTATAAAGGTTCATTGAATTTCAAATAGGGCATAATTGGATATCATATTTGATTATATTTTTTATTTTTTATTTTAAAAATAAATTTTAACATTTTTAATTCTTTTTTAAATGTTCATGTCTTGTTTGAAATTACAAAAAAGTAAAAAAACAATTTACCCCATATCGATATTCCCTTTATTATTAATAATTTAATTTTTGGACTTTATGGTATTTAGTGTTTGTACATTGAAATTGAAATTACACACATATATATATAAGGGTTCATGGGAGATTACCTAAGTAATTGTTTAAATATTTATACATCGTGACTTTAATAATTTATTTGAAACATCCTAAAAATTATGTGTACCTATGTAGAAATTTAAAACAGTAAGAACTATAGTATTTATGATAATACATAAAATAGTGCCCCCTTTTTGTGATCATTATTATAAATAGTCAGACACAACTGATAAGTTCGAGTGAGGGAATGCAGTTTTTGTTCTAATAAGGCCTCATTGAATGCATGAAGGGTTTATCTGTTGAGTAAAAGTAATATAATATCCATTATAACCTTAAGGTTCATTCCATGATGTGGTTGTATCACATAGGGAGATTACATTTCATGTTTATATATCTTTTTTCACTATTTTTGTGTGCGGTTTTCTGGTTTCAAATACATTCATATGAATTGAACTAGTATCAAAATAGTATATATTTATATTCAAATTTTTTATTCTATGAAAAAAATAGTTTCATTTTTTTAATTTCAAACTATATTTTATGGTGGGTCTTATTCAATGAGATATATCAAATAATTTTCGTATCATATTTGGTTTATAATCACTCCCAATATACATAAGTTTATCTGTAAGAAGGTTTGATATCCCAAGATATATGTAGAGGGTAGATGAATTGTTCTTTTAGGGAGGAGCCATGGTCAAATTCATAGATCTATAGTTGTGGTGACACATGATTATTGTTTATGCATATCATGGTGGTGGTTATTCTTTAATGTTTTGGGTATATGTTTTCTGAGGGTGGGTTCTGTAGACCAAACTATCGTACCATATATTCATTATTATATATACATGTATATGTCCGAAAATGATTTTTTATTAATTTAAAAAATAATATATATGGAATATTAATATATTTAATGATATATATAAATATTATAGTGGTTTATAAATAAAATGAGACACTCATGATACTATAATATTAATCTTCATGATATTTCTTATGATCAAGATATATCAATATTATATGATATCGCTGATATTTGACTGTTAGGTTCTACAAGATCATACATATTGAAACTTATTTTAATTATTTTTTCACTTGTTTAATGATAGTAGTCATTCATATATTAAATTTATTTATTTATAACCTTCCTAAAATTAGTTTAGTAGTAATAAAGGTCAAACCCATGGGAAGAGAAAACATATGAAATCCAAAACGAAGAAATCAATAAAATTTAAAAAAAATCGAAATACTAATAAAATAGTTTGTAAATTTTGATGTGATAATGGGAGGTTTGAAACAAAAAAAAATTATTGGAAATATAATATAATTGTTTGAAATAAATTTGATGTGATGATATAAATAAATAAGTATTTATGGATTAGAAAAAAAAGAATATCTGAATTGATTAAATTGATTTCTATTCAAGAAAAATGTGACTCTTCATTATGCCAATGTTTTGAAGTATTTTGTATTGAAAAACTGTGATCTAACTAGGATACCAACTATTCCCAAATATCTCACTATAAAGTATGTATTTTTATATAGAATTTGGAAAAAATTTGATTTAAACATGGAAAATATTATTTATAACCTTTTCTTGAATTATTACATTATTTTATTCCATTATCGGAAAAGATTTACTATTATTCACTCATCAATTCATGGAATAATGGGGAAATGATTATTGTAAGAATATGAATAATAAGGAATGAAAAGAGAATTTCATAGTGACACTCACAAATAACATCCCGCCTCAGTCTGTTGATTGATTTTGAAAAAAATAATAATTTATTACATAAAAAACATATTCTCTAATTATACATGTTTTAATATAATTAGAGTATAAATTAAATTTAATATAAATGTGAACAATTCATTATGCGAAGAAGAAAATCATGTAGAAAAAATGATAAAATAGTAAAACATTTAAATTTATTTTCAATCTGATCCCCTAAGGGAATTAGTTTCACATTTTACAAACACTATAAATAATTTTCAATTATTTTATCTCAAAATAATGTATAAATATAATAAATTATAGGTTTATATTAAATATGTATCATGTTGTGATCTTCATTTAGCTCCAACCTCTCTCTAGTTTTCCCCTTCAAGTGCTCCCTATGATCTCTCCAAGAAGTATATTATCATGTGCTTCTATAGGAAAATATAAAGAAAATATAGGAACCAAAATTCACCAACATCATCTTCATTGTCAAATCACCGGTCTTTAATAGATTTAGAAACTTTTGATCATCTTCTTTGGGTGACTTAATAAAATTGTTCATGGTACTTTCAAAACCAGCATGTGAATTCAGTTACAGAGTACTACATTCCGCACATAGGAATATTTCCATCTCTATTAATTACTTTTATCCCCCCCATTCAAGCTTCAGTGAAATCCTCCTTGATTTTATCTACATAGATTAGGTTCATCCTTTGATCTATATTCCTTTTTATTTCAAATTACGAACATAATGGATGATGTTGACTGTTTAAATCGATTGCGGTAGTTAGACACTGGAATTTCACTAAGTGTGGGAACATTATGAATTCATTAGGGAACCATAAGGTGGGAACCTTATGAAATTTTTATCCTAATGAACTTTCCTAGAAGTATAACATTATGAACACTATTAATGGGTATTATTAATGTAATAAATTTATTTTTACTCTAACAAGTCCCCCAGTATCATCAGATAAACCATAAAAAGGGAACCCTTTAGAGACTATAGTTGGGAACCCAATAGATCCCACTTACAAACTTTTTAAGATTGTACCATCTGAATATGGGTCCAAAATAATTTACATCATGTTCATCCATCTGAAGAGGGTACCCTATGAAGTAAATAATACAAAACCATATAAAGTCACGCAACCAATAATTGAATCACAAAACTTGTTTAATTTAACAATTCAAAATATAAAATGAAAATTTAAAAAAAATTAAGGAATTTTGAACCTAAAAAAGTTTTTCTAATTGAATTCCAATATAACACATAATAGATCTAATAATTAAACACATAAATATTAAAACCCAAACCCACAAAAACAATTAATAACTATATAAAAATTAATTCTCATTAAAATGACACCAAAATAAACCAAAAATGTTGATCTAATGATTATAATGAAACCAAACCAGGAATCTATTTTTCAATAAAGTATCTAAAACATAGAATTTTATAAAAAATCCATAGAATAATATATTCATCTCTAAAATGTATTAAAATGAAAATATTTACAAATAAGTCATTTTTACCGAAACAAAATAAAATTTTCACAAAAATAGATACGGAAACATATAGTAAAATAAGAAACATCAGTGACATTAGGTATAAGAGATGATGAGGATTTAATTGAAAATTTATTCACCACCTACATTGGATGTTATGGGATGTTCAATTATATAAGAATGTGTATTGGTATCTCAATATTCAATAAATGAAAATATATACCAAGAATCATGTACTTTAAACTTTTTCAAAATTATAACAACTTATATTTGTGGATAGAAAACGTATAATGGTTTCAACATTAATGGTATAACATTTATTGAATGGTCAATATCGTATTTTCAATTCTAATTACAGGAATAAGATATCTATATATATTTAACATAGATGTAAATTACATGAATAAATATATAGACATGGTAGAGGAAGAGAATTATAAAATATATACATGTTTGTATTGTAACATAAAGTATGTATCTAGTTTTATATGATATAACATAACAATTGGATTAACTTTCATAATGAGTGTTCATGGGAATTATTTTCATTTTCATGACCTATATTTAACACTTTTGGATCCATATAGTTTTTCTAGATACATATATTGTTCTATGATTATGTAATTATACAATTCTGAAAAGGTCATGTAGTTTCACTCACATAGTGTATCAAGATGTATCTCTAATATAGATTAATATAACATTATAACAATGTGGGTCAAAAATTTGTGGGATGGTGAACTTCGGAACATGAATTATCTCACAAAAATGAATAAATAAATTCAATTATATATAATTCACATTTAAAATAGTAATAATTACGTTTATAGATCAAGTTATTCACATGTTAATAAATTTTATAGATATTAATAAGTAAAAAATATATGTTAATGTAATATTAAATATGTTGATTTTTTTAAACATATTCAAGAGGAACGATAATATTTAATGGTTCCAATTTCATTAAGTGACATGTAAGAGTGTTATATTCTAGTGATGGAATATCTATTACAGATATTATAAGTAAACTAAGTCACTAATAGTATTAGTAGATTCTTTTAAAGGATAATTTTTTTAATGATTAAATTGGAATTAAAATAAGTAAAACCTCAGTAGAACACCCTATTTTAGAGCTAAAAATTGGAAGGGTATATTGTTTAATGAATTTCCTTCCCACACATATTATCTCATAAGGCTTATAGTGGGAAATTATAATGAAATACAAGATCAAACAAATTATATTCATGAATTTGTTTTGTTATCTCTTAATTATTATATAGGAATCGTTAAATTCTTTATTATTCAATGTACCAAAAATAAATTGAATAAGATGAATGGGGAGCTGTATATAGAATGTGTGGATAATATAGAGGGTTCCTCTCTTTGATGCATCAATCCAGGACATAGTAATTATGAGAGGACTATGTCAGGTTGATGTGAAATAATATGGTATCATATCAATTTTTTTAATTAAATTATGTTATCTATAATTATTTATGAATAATAGTGATGGAAAATTAAATCGTAATTTAGGACACTAATATTGCATAAGTTTTTTCAAAAAAACTGGTCTCAAATGATTTTAATATTCCAATGATCCTTAAAATTGTTTCTAAATGTTCATACATACATAAATTCAATAATTTTATTAAATTTTTCAACGTCACGTATATGGAATTGATGTTATCTAAAATGTTCAACAATCAGAGATTGAATATCCAAGTAATGCTCATTTAATATTGGGAGGGAAACAAAAGTGGTTGAATTGGTGGAAAATAATGAATCCCAAGCACATAAGGGGGCCTGATCCCATTATACACAATTTTAATATAAAAAAGGGAAAAAATAGGTAGGTTATATAACCTTTCTCAGTTCATACAAGACTCACCCAACCTATGATAAAAAACATAAAAATTTCCACATAATATTTTAAAATATACATAATTCATTAAAATTGATTCAAAGACCGTTAGAATATCATTAATAATTTAAAAGTTTTTTAAAATTTTTTTATTTTGTAAAAAATCCATTAGGTATAATTTTAAAATATTCAATATTTATTATGAAAGACATAATGGTAGAGAAGGGGGAGAAATGGGAAAGCATTGATCTTGTGAATATGAATCTCATGTGAATACTGATATTCCTAAAACTATAGTATCAAAATATTCTACAATTACTCCACTTAATCATGTCAGGAATAAGAATCTATTTCAATTTGGTGTGAGAAGAAAAATGAATACAGTGGAGTGTCCCCCTCCCCCACCCCAAATATTCTAGTCAAAGGAATAATTTCAAAGATATGGCTAGGTCTTCCACCAAACACTCATACTCAATTTCTGATATCCCATCCCTTGTAATTTTCCTTATAAAGGGTCAAATCATAGATGTTTCAACCAATAATGATGTTGTTGAAGATCATTTGTATCTAGTAAAATATCCCAAAATTGTGGGACTCCTCGCTCAAAGAAGGGGATAATATTTAGAGATTAAATTATCTTAATTAAAGGATTACAAATATATGATATTCTATGATTGGAGGATGATGGAAATAGGATGTGGCTATTATTATTTTATCTTACCCTCTAATTAGTGATAATGGAGATCATGGAATCTCGTTTTGGTCTCTTTGGATCCTATTATCCCCAGAATTTTGGAATAAGATCATTGTATTAACCATATAAATATTAGAAATAGTAGTTACTAGGTTTTTATTTTCATTTATTAATTATATTTATTTTATTGTAACCCAATATCCTTTGATTTATTTCTTCCTCTAAAGGAAATATTACCTAGATTGACTAGAAAATAGACAATCCATGATTCAAGATCTACACCCGGAGGTCCATGCCTCCTCTATACCCATGTAAACATGTAATGTAATTCTTCAAAAGATAATAGAATTGAATAATCCATTTATTTGGATATAAATTTGGGTCAAATACCTTATGGTATACCTCTGTGAACAATTAACAAAGGCCCATGTATCCCTTGAGAATATTTTGAAAGAGATAGATAGTGATATTTTCCTTCTAATTGGTATTTTTAAAGTTGAGAAAAATAAAAATCCCTCTATTATTTTCATGATTTCCCCCACTTACTGAGTGAGTTTGTTCCAAGGAAAATAAAAATGAATACATCAAGAACATGGATACCAACCTAAACTAGGATCATATATTCAACATTGATATGGACCCTAATGAGGGCCCTTGTTGCTTCTCTCATAAGGATAATGGAACAATCTAGGTGGATCCTGATGGAAATGCACATGAGAACATACAAGTCCTTCCCTCATTGGGATAGTATATTATACAAGACAACCATTATGTAGGATAATTATTTTTTCTCATTCACATAGTCTGGAGAAAAACTATTTAGGTTCTCAATTTGGTTTGGGTGATGCAATTTTTGTGATCCCTAATAGTAATGCATTGGAATGTAGATAGGACTCACCTGAACAAGAAACGTTCCCAGGACTGGTAGCCAACATGTAGGATAAGACAATATTAAAATGTAAAATACTTTTTTACTATTACCACTTCTAAATCTTCTAAAATAATGACTCCAATGGATTTACAAATTAAGATTGTATAATAAAGTAACAAGTTCACTCATTTGAGTGGTTCTTTTTAGGATGATGATTCTATAGATTTTCACCCTCTTAAAAAGAATAAGATTTGGTTCACCTTAACAAATGGATATAGAAATCTAATTTTTATAATTTCACCCAATATAAGGTTGAAAAATTTGAAATGACAAATAAATAATGTTCGTTTGTGAATTCTAATGTAGGGGGGGCCAAAACGTGCAATTAAATAATGAGGTTTTTATGCTAGAAAATAATGAGAATGGAAATTAAACCATGATTATAGCCATTAGACACTTCAATGTGATATATAATCAACCGCTAATTGGACTAGATAAAAATGTATGATTCTTTACAAGTGGTAGGTCTTGAACTACAAATTCATTTGTTATAGTTAGGTCTCCCATAACTCTGAAAACTATGATATGGATAACCTCTAGGTTTATAAGAATGATATCTTTCAAACTCTCTCATATAGTAATAGAACACAAAGGATCTCATTGTGAAACCTTTTATAAGGATCCACTTTGACCAACTCTATCATTTAGACCTCTACCTCCAACTTTGACAGAAGATATCAATGGAGGGATTTTTTTATGATTTCAGTCGATATGAATCACCAATGGATAATTATTATGGACTTCAATACAATCACGAGACCTGAGGATAAAAATGAAAAAAGCATAAAAATTATTTCCTCTCAGGATTTCTCACTACATATTAAAAAATTACGCCTTATTGAGGTACTTATTTGTGGATCCAACTGCACATGGAGTATATACACCCTGAATTGCAGTCAAGCTTGAAAATTGGGAAGATTCTTAGTGTAATATTATGATTGATATTTCATAACTAGGTTATATAGATTTTCCCTTCCCAAATACCGTTCTAATCATAATCTGATAATAATTTAGATATTCATGGATATTTCAATGGAAACCCCTCTTCCTTTTAATTTTAACAATAGCAAACTGGTCATAGAAAGCTATAGATAAATAATGCAAGACAATAGAAAATGGACTATCTGGGCATCCACCATTAGGTTCTTTCCTATAAGCATAATTAAATCAAAAGGATCCATATGGATTGGAGGAAAAAAATTCCTTGACATCATGATAACAAAAAAGTTTCTAAAAATTGCTTTTTTGACTATCATCATGAAAATATGATCCAAGACATTCCCCCCTTGGAATAATTATAATACCTCTTTAAGATAGATTAATTCCTAATAATTAAAGTGAGGATTACTCAAAATCAAATATATATAATATATATACATTTTGGAAACTTCAACTTAAAACTATTCTACTATATTCATAAATAAAAAAATATTCCAAATATGAATCACTTCCCTTAAGATTAATGGATACCTATTCCCTTCTTAAAATGAAATCTCTAGTGAATTAGTTGATTACGTTCAATGTATTGACACTGATAATGGGGTTTACATCACTCTTACGATGATTTAAAATATACCATCATGCATTTAGTGTAACGCCCCGACCCCAGCTACCCAGAGTCGGTGCATTACTTCGTAACATTGGCATGATCATAAAAGATCAAGTCTCGAAAGACCGATTAGTTTAGTAGCCTTGGAAACACTAGATACATTAAAAAATGTTACATTACATCATAAAGTGAAAAACTAAAACAAAAAAGTCTCCATATTCCACACTCATATCCTCTTCTGACTATCCCTGCAGGTCATTCATAAAATACTTCTTCACATCCCGGAAAATATTAAAACATTGAAAGGGGTGAGCTCAGATGATCAGTAAGGATAAAAATATTGCGGAAGCTTTCGTAAATAAAAATTAACATTTAAGGCAATGTATAACTAAAACAAAATCCTTTTTAAACTTTAACTTCAGTATAATATGGCAAAAATAAAATTAAATAATTCCATTTACTTACTCACATGGATATTCTACTAGCCTAATAATGACATGCAATATCAATAACCACTTTCATAATGATGGAATGCATAATTCCAGACTATCAGAACCACGTAGCCAAGGCCTTGTGTTAAGACCAAAAATAAGATTTTGTTAAGGCCTCATGCCAAGACACTAGTTTGTCTCATGAGACCTACTGATGCATCGAGGAGCTATATCGGGCTCCTCGGTCACTTATTAAGTCCAATGCATTCCCCATATGAACAGGTTTAAACATATCATAAACCATAACATAATCATATCACATAAAACATGCATAAAAGAAACATAACATTTCCACATTTCAATCACAAGATATCAATACAACACATTGATATAATAAAAACACTTTCAAAACCATTTTCAATACCAAAATAAAATAAAAGTAAAACGTGGTATTTATTTTTCTTTTAAAAAAAAGGTATGGCTTGTAGAGGAAGCCGAAACTCAAATAATGGTCACGGCGGTGGAGAAGTCGTTGTCGTCGCATACGTACGACAAAAACATTCCCTTTTTTCATTTAGTAAATGCTTCGTATAAAAATATTCCTTTTGAATAAATGTAAAAGTCAAAGGGGTTTATACACCGTATAAAAGAATGTTGTGTATAAAACAAAATATGCCTCAATGAAAGGAGATTGAGACCAAGTCCCCTACAAAGATCATTTTTTAAATAAAACAGATCTATTATGTTTATTCACTATAATTACACATAAAGAAAGTACAAATACAAGATAGGACATAATAATATCATGATGTAATTTGAAAGTAGGAGATTAACCCAAAGACTGGAAATTGGGTTAAGAAGTTCCCTTACCTTGCATCCTGTCTTGACTCGACCGTTCTTTAACCTCCTGAATAATAAACTAGAGATAATTTATAATTTCTTAAGAACCTTTTTCAAGTTTTTATTCCTTTTTAATCACTTATTACCATGATAACATTATGTATTTATTTAAGTTAATAACGGTCGTTTTGTAGATCTTGGTGCTTGAGTCAAAAATAAACTTCTTATAATTACAAGTTGTTCATGTGGTGAAATATCCACTATATCCAGAATTATATTCATTATATAGATATCATATATCTCATATATATCTAGTATATACATGAATTTATAATATTCTATAACGTTTAGAGGTAAGAAATGAAATGCACCGTTCATGGAGACGGTAAGCCATACGTACGCATGAACGCTACTTTCATTTCTATTTCATATTTAATGAAATCATAATGATATAAATGTATATTATAATTCCAGTATAATATCATATATAATATCATTTACTCCATCCTTTATACATCCCACATATGGAATTAACGATTCAAATCACTTTGAGGGGGCGGTAGTCCGCACTTCCTAAAATGAAAATATCGTGTTTACCCATAATGGAAACTATAAAGGTATGCCATAAATGAAAAATACAGAACCTTAAGTAAAAAATAAACATATTATATATTATTTATAAATATATTGACATCTTAATGGCCACTTTTGAAGGTTTTATATGAGTGTTGAACAATCATCGTTTCGTGAGGCAGAAATTCGCCATCCACAGAAACAGTATGTTCTTTAACCATTAGATGTAGGTGTGTGTAAGTGTAGCTCAAATACTTCTTATAAAAACATCCTAGTATATTGAGGATACTGGTGTTGTTACAAAATAAATGAATAAAAATAGTTTAGTGGGTTGGATAAGAAAAATAAAACAAAATAAAATAAGCGAAGACAATACCTTAAAATCGGGTAACTCTTTTGATTTGAGCCAAAGGCTTCATTTGGAAGACTTCTGCCCAAAGTGATGCTTCTAGGAGTAAGGGAGGGAAGTTGGAAGAGTATTTGGGTAGAGTTTGGCCAAGCCAAATGGCTTGAAGGTGTGAATAAGGTGGGAGTGGTGGGGGCCTTTTATAAGAGGAGAGGAGGGGCACTCTTGGAAAGTAAAGAAATGTTACATTATTATACAATGCTTTTCAGATTCCAAAAGTCCCACACTTATATAATTAGAGTCTAAGGTGATAAGGGTTCGAACTCTTCTCATCCAATAGGTTTTTGACAAGTGTCAGCCTTAGATTTTACATTATCCTTTCATTTTATTTAAATCGTTAATTAATGAGGTAATCGCTGCATCATCATGGTGTCATAAATAATTTAATTTATTTAATGTATAAAAATTATAAAATTCTATCATGATTTAGGAAATCTTTTTATATTTCTAATGAATATTTATAGTAAAACATATGACTTTTATAACCCCATTTAAAAATTGTTTTAGTAAAACAACTCTTGTTTGTGACCTTTTTATTTTAACATTAAATAAAACATTATTTATGTACTTTTCCTACAAAAGTGGATCCATGGGGTCCCCAAGTTTATCCATGGATTTTCATGGTCGGCCATGACTCATATAATAGGGGTAGGACAACTGTCAAGGTCATTTCATATTTTTATAATGTCATTTTTACCTTAAATTTCACTAATTACCTTTAATCGCGATTAATTAAACTTAAAAGTTACTATTCACCGAAAAAATTATTTTAATCCCATTGAACCACATTTTACTTCCTAATGAAAACCATGTATGTTAGATTTTTTAAAATCAAATCACAGAAGTGGTAATGTTTCATTTAAACAAAAAATCAGTTTTTTAACTACCACTTAGTGGTTTCACTATTCATCAAAAATTGAAGTTTTTCAGAACAATGCCAAAATTTCACCCTAATATATAATTGATATTCCGAATTCAAAAATGATGTCTATTTTAAAAAATTACAAACATATAAGTTTCATTAATTAATTTTATAATTAATTCCCGCTGTCACAACAAATAGCGTGTTTTTAAGAAACAATATATATCAAAAGATTGACAATTGTTTATATCCAATTTCAAAGTGAAATTAATTCTAATGAACACCATTGGATAAAATGGTAAAAATATATTATAATTATACTTTAAAACCAATCAATAGTATAATTTATCACTATAAATTATTTTTATCAAAAAATTTGTTTTAAGTATTTTTCACTATTCATAAAAAAATAGAAGTTCTCAGAAAATTACAAAAAATTCAACTTAGGATAATTTCGATATTAAGAATACAAAAATGAAGTCCATCTTGAAATATAAAATTTCTATAATTTTAAAAAGTGGGTATTACTATTCATAACGGCTACTTTGATTAGTCGCGGTGTGTTAGAACTTGAAGTTGCGTACAATGCAAGCTATTGCATTATTGAATGAGAAGCGTATCGTGGAAGCTCGGGGTGTTACATTCTCCCCTCCTTCAATAAATTTCGTCCTCGTAATTTGAAATTTTTCTTTGAAAATAAAAGGTTGAAAATAAAAAATACCTTTGTGGAAAACCCACATCGGAAATAAGGTTAATAAAAATATAACATTAAAAGAAAGAAAGAGAAGTACAAAGGTCACCCGAGATAGTCCATACTAGGATTCTATGAAAATATGAATATGGAGGAGAAACAAACCATCACGGTCTGATGGAGAGTTGTATAAAACAGTATTAGGAGAAAGTTAACCATAAGAAAATCACAAACTTTTGATTGGTTAAACGGTCATTGAATCCCCAGTTGGAAAAGTTAACCGAAAACATTTTTGTTTTAAGTTACCTTTCATATAGTTGAGGAATTTATTTAATAGATTTACTAAGAACATAAGGAAATGTACTTACTTGTCATGTAGGCTTTCATTCTTTAATAAATTTTTACCACGAACCCATCTTTCACTCCAAAAGGTAATAGATTTTCAAAAATATTATATTTATCCTAATCGTACAAAGTTCAAAATATTAACACAGACCATTTAAATTAGGAAAACTATTTTGTAATAAATAGGGACTTCTTGTAGGCTAGTGGTAGGTAATAATGGTCTGTCGCACTATGGTTGTGGGTTCGATTCCTGCAGCTTTGTCTGACGCGACGGGTTATACCCCACCCTGCAGGTTGTCCTTTTCCTAAAACTATAGTATTATAATATTCCAAAAATAATCTTCAGAAATGTTTTAACCTTAAACAATACTATCCAAAGTTCAACTTAATTCATTCCAACCTTTATAGTTATCCAAAATACCTCTATACATACTTTCTCTAAAAGGTCTCTAAATTCCAAAATCAATTGTAACATCAGATTCCCCAAACAATGTAAAGTTTCTCTTATTGTCACATACTAAAAATATGATTACCTTCATCATATTAAAACCATAATGAAAAAAAACAAGTACTGCAGTACAATCCTTATATATATCACATTATTATTATAACCAGAATATAATCCTTAAGTCCAAAAGCAGCAATACATTAATTATTCCACTTCAACTGTAGTAACAACATAAGATTTTCTTTGATCCCTTGTCCTTTTCTGAGGTAAGTTTCCCTAAATCTTAGGACATTCATTTTCATAATGCCCCATTTCCCTACAATTGTTGCATTCAACATTGATAGCCTCTTTCTTTCCCTTGTAATCACGCGCCTGGTGACCTTTTTCCCCACATTTATAACAAACTCCCATTCCTTTTAAGAAAGTACCAGGGTGATTCTTCCGACAATTATCGCATAATGGAAAATCCTTCTTTCCCTTTTTCCCTTTATCTGTCTCTTGTTCAACCGTTCTCTTCTTCTCTTGCTTTACTTTATTATCATAAGATTTAGAGAATTCATTTTCTGTCTTGATAGCACACGAGACTATATCCTCGTATGTTGAGAAATATTGTGATACTAAAGCTTGACGGAGAAATGGTTTTAACCCATCAATGAAACGATCAATCTTACTTCTTGGGTTACTTAAATAATATGTTGTATGCCTCTCTAACCTTGTATAGTTAGCCTCATACTTTGAGACATTCTCATCCTCCTTTTATCTCAGACTCAGAAATTTCCTTTCCATATCTTCTCGATGGTCATGTGGAAAGTATTTTTCTAAGAAAAGATCTTGGAACTCTCTCCATTCTATACTTGATACTTATTCATCTTCCTTTGTATTTTGAATCAATGACCACCATTGATCGGCATGTCCAGTGAGGCGGTAAACTACCATGATAACCTTTTCCCTTTCGCTACTCCCCACAGTGTGGAATATTTTTTCTAAGGAGTTTATCCTTTTCTTAGCTACTAACGGATTTGTACCCCCATTAAATGTTGGTGGTTGTTGCCTCATGAAGTGGTCTAACATTGATCCTCCACGTTGCAGATCAGGGTGCTCCATACGAGTAAGGTTATTATTCATAACCTGAGTGAGTTGTCCCAGTATGGTAATAAGTTGATCAGCACCACTTGTATCTCCAAATCCACAATAATTATCTTGAGCAGGAGGGCAATCCATACATGGAGTGCGTGCATTGATACGGTTTCCATTCCTTCCACTATGAGCCATTTCTAAACAATGGCATAAACTAGATTAGTTTATGAATCAAAATACATAATTCCATACTTGTAAAATAATTAACATAAATTGAACTATTTATGGATAAAATCCATAATCATAAAAATGTTTTCTTTGAGGAAGTATATACTCATAACCCTTCACAGTGGTTTGTAAAGAAAACAAGAATTATCCTAAGAATATCCCCAAGGAGTGTCGTAACCAAGATTGCAGCAGGGCCCGTTGTCGTGCACTAGTTCCCGTTTGAGTATAGCTCAAAGCGGTGTTTTCGGGTTTTACCCCTAGGTACAACTGTGCTAGAGCCGCCTCTACCTGCTCGTATCCAGACAGGGATGTATTGCTCGGAAAACTCACAACATCTCTACAATACCAAAATTCTAGGATGTTCTTCTATTCTAATCCTCAAAGTCTATCTTTGGGCAATATGATCTAATCAGAGTTTATCTAAATCTAGCTTCAAGGTTAGTAGTAAACTTCCTCTGATACCAACTGTAACGCCCCGACCCCAGCTACCCAGAGTCGGTGCATTACTTTGTAACATTGGTATGATCATAAAAGATCAAGTCTCGAAATACCGATTATTTTAGTATCCTTGGAAACACTAGATACATTCATAAATGTTACATTACATCATAAAGTGAAAAACTACTATAACAAAGTCTCCATAGTCCACACTCATATCCTCTTCTGACTATCCCTGTAGGTCATTCATAAAATACTTCTTCACATCCTGGAAAATATTAAAACATTGAAAGGGGTGAGCTCAGATGCTCAGTAAGGATAAAAATATTGCGGAAGCTTTCGTAAATAAACATTAACATTTAAGGCAATGTATATCTAAAAAAAGCCTTTTTAAACATGAACTTCTGCATAATATGGAAAAAATAAAAATAAATAATGCCATTTACTTACTCACATGGATATTATACTAGCCGAATAATCACATGCAATATCAATTACCACTTTCATAATGATGGAATGCATAATGCCAGAATATCATAACCACGTAGCCAAGGCCTCATGCCAAGACCACGAATAAGATTGTGTCAAGGCCTCGTGCCAAGACACTAGTTTGTCTCATGAGACCTACCTATGCATCTAGGAGCTATAGCGGGCTCCACCCTTCACTTATTAAGTCCAATGCATTCCTCATATGAACAGGTTTAAACATATCATAAACCATAACATAATCGTATCACATAAAACATGCATAAAGGAAACATAACATTTCCACATTTCAATCACAAGATATCAATACAACACATTGATATAATAAAAACACTTTCAAAACCATTTTCAATACCAAAATAACATAAAAGTAAAACATGGTATTTATTTTTCTTTTAAAAAAAGGTATGGCTTGTAGAGGAAGCATAAACTCAAATAATGGTCATGGCGGCGAAGAAGTCGTTGTAGCCGCATACGTACGACAAAAACATTCCCTTTTGTCATTTATTAAATTCTTCGTATAAAAATACACCTTTTGAATAAACGTAAAAGTCAAAGGGGTTTATACACAGTATAAAAGAAGGTTGTGTATAAAACAAAATATGCCTCAATGAAAGGAGATTGAGATGAAGTCCCCTACAAAGATCATTTTTTAAAATAAAATAGATCTATAATGTTTATTCACTATAATTACACATAATGAAAGTACAAATACAAGATAGGACATAATAATATCATGATGTAATTTGAATGTAGGAGATTAACCCAAAGAATGGAAATTGGGTTAAGAAGTTCCCTTACCTTGCATCCTGTCTTGACTCGACCATTCTTTAACCTCCTGAATAATAAACTAGAGTTAATTTATAATTTCTTAAGAACCTTTTTCTAGTTTTTTATTCCTTTTTTATCACTAATTACCATGTTATGAACATTATGTATTTATTTAATTTAATAACGGTCGTTTTGTAGATCTTTGGTACTTGAGTCCAAAATAAACTTCTTATAATTACACGTTGTTCATGTGTTGAAATATCCATTATATCCATAATTATATTCATGATATAGATATCATATATCTCACATATATCCAGTATATACATGAATTTATATATTCCATAACGTTTAGAGGTAAGAAATGAAGTGCACTGTTCATGGAGACGGTAAGCCGTACGTACGCATGAACGCTACTTTCATTTATATTTCGTATTTAATGAAATCATAATGATATAAAGGTATATTATAATTCCAGTATAATATCATATATAATATAATTTACTCCATCCTTTATACATCCCACATACGACATTAACGATTCAAATCACTTTGAGGGGGCGGTAGTCCGCACTTCCTAAAATGAAAATATCGCGTTTACCCATAATGGAAACAATAAAGGTATGACATAAATGAAAAATACAGAACCTTAAGTAAAACATACACATATTAAATATTATTTATAAATATAGTGACATCTTAATGGCCACCTTTGAATGTGTTATATGAGTGTTGAACAATCATCGTTTCGTGAGGGAGAAATTCGCCATCCACAGAAACAGTATGTTCTTTAACCATTAGATGTAGGTGTGTGTAATTGTAGCTCGAATACTTCTTATAAAAACATACTAGTATATTTAGGATACTGTTTTTATTACAAAATAAATGAATAAAAAGAGTTTAGGGGGTTGTATAAGCAAAATAAAACAAAATAACATAAGCAAAGACATTACCTTAAAATCGGGTAACTCTTTTGATTTGAGCCAAAGGCTTTCTTTGGAAGACTTCTGCCCATAGTGAGGCTTCTAGGAGTAAGGGAGGGAAGTTGGGAGAGTATTTGGGCAGAGGTTGGCCGAGAAAAATAGCTTGAAGGTGTGAATAAGGTGGGAGTGGTGGGGGCCTTTTATAAGAGGAGAGGAGGGGCACTCTTGGAAAGTAATGAAATATAACATTATTATACAATGATTTTCAGATTCAAAAGGTCCCACACTTATATAATTCAAGTATAAGGTGATACGGGTTTGAAATATTCTCATCCAATAGGTTTTTGACAAGTGTAAGCCTTATATTTTACATTATCCTTTAATTTTATTTAAATCGTTAATTAATGAGGTAATCGCTGCATCATCATGGTGTCATAAATAATTTATTTTATTTAATGTCTAAAAACTATAAAACAAATATCATGATGTAGGAAATAATTTTATATTTCTAATGAATATTTATAGTCAAAAATAGGACTTGTATATCCCCATTTAAAAATTGTTTTATTAAAACAACTCTTGTTTGTGACCTTTTTATTTTAACATTAAATAAATAGTTATTTATATCCTTTTCCTACCAAAGTGGCTCCATGGGGTCCCCAAGTTGACCCATGGATTGTCGTGGTCGGCCATGACTCATCCAATAAGGGTAGGACAAGTTTCAAGGCCATTTCATATTTTTATAATATCATTTTTACCTTAAATTTCACTAATTACCTTTAATCGCGATTAATTAAACTTAAAAGTTACTATTCACCAAAAAATTATTTTAATCCCATTGTACCACATTTTACTTCCTAATTACAACCATGTATGTCGGATTTTTGAAAATCAAATCACAGAAGTGGTAATGTTTCATTTAAACAAAAAATCAGTTTTTTAACTACCACTTAGTGGTTTCACTATTCATCAAAAATTGATGTTTTCAGAACAATGCCAAAATTTCACCCTAAGATATAATTGATATTCCGAATTAAAAAATGATGTATATTTTACAAAATTCCAAACATATAAGTTTCATTAATTAATTTCATAATTAATTCCCGTTGTCACAACAAATAGCGTGTTTTTAAGAAAGTATATATATCAAAAGATTGACAATTGTTTATGTCCAATTTCAAAGTGAAATTAATTCTAATGAACACCATTGGATAAAATGGTAAAAATATATTCTAATTATACTTTAAAACCACTCAATAGTATAATTTCCCACTATAAATTATTTTGATCAAAAAAGTTGTTTTAAGTATTTTTCACTATTCATAAAAAATGGAAGTTTTCAGAAAATTACAAAAAATTAAACTTAGGATAATTTCGATATTACGAATAAAAAAATTAAGTCCATTTTGAAATATAAAATTTCTATAATTTTAAAAAGTGGGTATTACTATTCATAACTGCTACTTTGATTAGTCGCGGTGTGTTAGAACTCGAAGTTGCGTACAATGCAAGCTATTTCATTATTGAATGAGAAGTGTATCGTGGAAGCTCGGGGTGTTACATTTAGTATCACCAAAAGAGAGGAATAAACATTCCCCCTAAAGATGATGTTAAAATAACACTCTTATCACTCAATATTGATAGTGATGTTAGGCAAAATGGGTTCATCTGAATATTATTCTTTTTCTAATAGGATATCATTCATAATGAGGTAAAAAATGTTTATTGGGATTTTTTATTAATAAATCCACTCCCTGTGGACACAACTAAAATTTGTTTCACTTATTCCCAAACAAATCCCATTGATATTGGGGACTTCATGAAAGTTTTAATTTGGAATACCGTTCTAAAAAAACTAAAGGCAAATTTTTTGAGAATTTAAAGCAAGGCCAAGGATATCGTTACCCCAAATCCATTTTTATTCTTCCCTAGTAGGATAATATAATTTTTTTATACCTCAAAAAGTCCTAATATTGTGAGAAATAAATCCAATGTTAAGAAATTTTCCCTCAAAATTGATATCTCAAACTCCTTTGAAACCATGATGTGGAGCTTCATTATAGATGTCCAAAAAAACTAAAAATTCTACACTAATTTTATTAGCAGCATTATCACCAAATTCTCCCCATAATGGTTCTCAATTCTCATAAATGGATCACACATGTGCTTTATTCAACACATGAGAGGTGTTAGAAAAGGTGATTCCCTCTTTGGGATTCTCATTGTCATACTCAGAATTTTTTGATTATGATAAAAATAAAGGGCTGAAGGTCAACATACAAAGTAAGAGGATATATGGGGAACATAAATATTTAATTATAAGAGAACCATCCCAATCTATGTTGATAATATTTGGAAAAAATTAATCCTAACATGAGAGGCATGTAATTGATATAGCAAGAGAATCCTTGGATGCTAGAAAATATGTGTCTTTATTACCCTTGATCAAAGTGTGAAGGACCTCCATGGGGTTTTTTACGAACCTTATTCACATCTTGATATAATTTTTTTACAACCCATTGAGTTGTAAAAATAAAATAAATGGAGTTTTGAATCATTTTGGAGTCCTTTTCAACTACTTCAAATTCAATATTGTTCACCCTACATAGAAAATGAACCATAATCATGTCCACGGCTTCATCTTAAATAGAGTCACCGCTCCCAAACAATATTTTGAATGTAGGGATTAAATAACCCATAGTATCTCAAACTTAGACACCACTCCGCATAGTTCCCATGTAGTATGAACTATCTTTATTGAGTTTAGTCCCATTTTGGTGGGGACATAAACAAATCCATTATCACAAGGTGTCATTATAGGGTAAAGGGTGATAGGTACTATTATCAAGGATGGTTATGAGTGAGGAGGCATCATACCAGTTTGTTTGATTTGGGAATAATCAATCAATAATATCATGTTTATAGAAATAATGTCCAACATCAATTTGTAGTGGAATTCATACTGAGCTTTATTCCTAGCCTTCCAAATTTAACAAACACCTACTGAACAAATAAATGCTCTCACATTCCGATTGAGATGGTTTCAATATGATCCATCAAACAATAGGTTGATAAATGATGAACCTAGTAGCTCATAATAGGATAGATCAATGAACCCTAAAACCATTAAAACCACGTTTGTTGAGTCTCCATTTAAAAAAATGTGTAGGGGAATCCTCCATGTAATTTATATAGCACATTCTCTTAAATTCAAGATAAATGCTTGTAGATTTAAAAATTTCATTGGTGGGTAAATACATATTGTGAATAGAACCAAGTGTATGTTATGGTTTGTTAGAATTACCTTGGACTAGAGCATGTCATTCAATATGTCCAACTCTATTGGAGACCCCTATGGTTGATGATATTCCTTCATAAAGAAAAAACAAGATTGTGCACCTAAAAACATTCACCTGACTAGTTCTGATTTCATTTCAATAATATCAATGGGATTATGTTGTTATTAGTAAAATACTATATTGGAGACATATGAAAACTCTTTTGTGCCTATGAACATCATGTCTAGTACGATTAACCTGAGAAATCCAATGGTGGAACCTGACCAATTATGATGATAGAAGTTGATTTCAACAAAGGAAATGATTGACTGAGTATGAAAGTTAAGATCCAAGATGTGTGGGTGAATTTAGGAAAAAACCGAGAGGGATTTTTTCTTGGAAATTTCAGTTAGTTCCTGTGTTTTTTGTTAGTGAGGCTTCCCCATAGTGCCTGAACATCAATCGCATCCCAGAAAATCATTTCATGTGGGTCCTAAATTTCACCTTGAAGGCTCTATCCTTGATGCCACCTTATTTCATTTTCCAAACCATTTGTGACCATGATGCCTCATGGTGTTTACTAGCTGAGTGGGAATCCCATATAAATGATTCTAATATATTATCAATGATCCTGATTACTAAATTCAATACCTAGGTTGATACTACTATGTGCATGGGTATTTAAGTGAGGATGTGGTTAACCAACATTATGCAGCCACAGAAGGATATATAACTATTTTTCAATTACAAATATGATTTTAGATGTCCTCATTCAACCACCTGAAGTGGAGGATGTGAACCCTCTTTAAGGATATAGATGTGCCATGATAATCCATCGAGAAGAATCATCTATAAAGCCTAGGTATTTTACAATTGAGTTAAACATCCATTCTGAACACTATGTTGATTGATAAAAACTATACTCATGTTGGTTATTTAATTGACCACTAGAAATAAATTTCTATTAAATATTATTTTGAGTAAAAAAATGGATCATCTTCTTTCATTAAGACTAAAAAATTTATCATGAACATACATGATGTGAGAAACACTACTGAATTTCGTCTTACATCTATAAGGAAGGATTTTTCTTTCTTAGAGGAACTTATGAACAAGATGGCTAATGTATTCCTACATTATTTTGAAAAAGGATGGGAGAAAATTATTCTCTTTTATTGATCCCACAGACCACATTAAACAATCTATAATTATTTCCCATTACAGAGACGGAGAGACATGTTTAGCTAATCCACCTACGCAAAAGGTTGGAGATATGGGAGGATAAGTCCATGTAAGCAAGGAACTATGATATTAAGTTCACTAAATTTTAGCGTAGGCCTTATCCATATTAATCTTAATAAACACATTAGATCCAGTAGAATTTATATTTATCTACCTGGTCATCAGTCACACAATCCCAATATAACCATGGATCAATCTCCCTCTAATGAAGAGATGTTGTTTATATGAGACCCAACAAGATAGATTCATTGATAATGCCCTATTTATAACACTAGATAAAAAATCATAATGGATTTTTGACATACTTATATGGTGGATGTGATGGAGGGAGGAATGATCTTTGATCTTATGAATAATCCGCATGGTAGTATCGCACGCCATGTGGGGCAGATAACAACTTTGAGAGTAGCCTAAATCGCACAAATCAAGATATTTCATGACCAGGTCCCTTAAATCCCAATAGAAAATTCATGGGAATCCATTATGACCATCTAAATTATCAATATTGAGACTTTCACATCCTCGTATATCCCATGCACAGCTGGTATATACTATTAATACATATTTTCCTGAGCTGACACCTTGCATGGTATTTCATCGAACAACTCGACTATACTTTGAGGATAACCTCCTCTCATGAACATATTTGGAGATATATATAAAGACTTTAAATAAAGATTATCCATACTTACCCATACGTCATGGTCATCAATATATGATCCATCCTCTACGATTTTTTTCATCCTAATGGTCCACTTCCTTTCTTTAAAACAATCTTAGTAGAACAAAATATTTTTATCTCCTTCCTTAAAGCACTTGATCCTAGAATTTCTTTGCACAAATAATTATTCATTAAAGAGAAGTTCGTCCATGATATTATTATTTAGATAAAGATCATAGTATATATTCTAATTCCATCAATTCTATATAATGTATTTCATAAGTTCTATGTATGATTTGATCGAGTTTATGGCCTAGAAAGATGTATGTTGATTACTAATATAGTCTTGGAGGTATCCCATGAGAAAACAGAGCTAATTATGAATGTTGGTCCATCAGAAACACTGCACTGGATTAGACCATGAATATCTCACCACATGGTGAGAATCCATGGAATAGTTCCACTACTAAAAGAAGATAAAACACCCTTCTCTATATGCTCCAGAAGACAGGGCCACAATAATGAAATATTTATTTGGGAGAGCTCTGATGAAGTGAGTAACCATGACATCTATTTAAAATGAAATGGAGTAAATATTTACTATGAACTGATCAAGATGAAACCATGTGTAGTTAATTACCTTATGAATATAATAGTAGGTGATGCAGTCACCTATATATCCCAAGTATGAGATCCCTTTAATAGATCATAAAAACACAAAATATTGGATCACCTTCTCTGAATAACAACTATAGACATTATTTAATGAGTCATCCATAATTACATTAAATTTCACAACCAAAATCCCTTTTTAATCCACTATATTGATATGAACCATATCGGTACACAAGTTCTCTCTTTAAAAAGCATCACATTTGGCATAAAACAAGGTGAATAGAATTCAGTAGACTCCTATGAGTATCTTGTTCAAAATATACTGATCTGAAGCCATCACTCTTTCTACTTTGAAATTAGATTTTCAAATCAACAATATGTGATGTCTTTGAGGATCATCATGAATAAAATCATATAAAAAAAGGAATGGAATTTTTTTAGAATAATTCTTCCTAGCCTAATAGTCTACCACTCGAGAGGAGTATAATTTTAGATGTTCATTAGAGATTCAATCAGTTTTAAATCACACACCCATGACACGATCATTCCATATGGGGAAGCATATCATGAGGGAAGTGGTTTTTGGCCTTTGGAACCCACCAATGAGGGTTATATTGTGCTGTAGGAAAAGGAGGATAAGGATGATTTTTTGGGTGTTTATTTTAAACACCAAAAATAGGTGAGGGAGGAATGAATAAATACATCATTGTGACATCTGGTCCATCAACATAGTAGACACGAGTGGGTAAAATAGAGAAAGAATTGGAGAAGGGGAGAGGTGGGAAACTAGAGTCTTACTATAAAATAAAGGAAGATTTTGTTATGGAAAAACCTATGGAAGAAACACAATAAAGGTATGGGAAAAATTTTAGAGGCTCATTAGGCAAAAAACCACGAGAGCTCGATTCGGTGAGCCTTGAAATGGAGGACATGGAGAGGTAACAGAGAAAGGGTCTGGGGTTGGATCACATGGGTAAATGGTTAAAGAGAAGGGGGTTATGATGGATTCACAACAGGTCTAGAGGACTGGGGTAAAGGGTTCTCATCATG
Source organism: Viscum album (assembly GCA_963277665.1). Taxonomy (NCBI): domain Eukaryota; kingdom Viridiplantae; phylum Streptophyta; class Magnoliopsida; order Santalales; family Viscaceae; genus Viscum; species Viscum album. The sequence continues at coordinate 1,492,361,102 of OY728139.1, read as the reverse complement.
AGATAGGGGTGGTTCCAAAGATTCACCACAATAGGGAGGTAGTGGGGATGATGGAATCTCAGAAGAGGGAACATGGAAAAGGTCCTGGGGAACATACCTACTCTTTCTGAAAGCTACAATTGAATGAAAATGCAAATGGAAATGAAAATATAATTAGTCTAGAGGGGTTGGGAATATTTTTTTAACAATGAAATGTACTCAACTACTCATAGGAGTATTTGATTTTGGAGAGTTTAGGATAAATATGATTTGACACATATAAAAATCATTGTAACAACAAGCATTTGGGAGGTATAAAATGCATGTATAATGAATTAATCCCAACACATCACCAATAGCATGAAGAAAAGACACATTTTGAAAAAGAATTGGAATCCCTGAAAGGTTAAGATACACCTTAGCATAAGGTGAATCACACCTAGAATGAGCATTGAGAGACTGCCTAAATAAGTTAAAGTTATAATTATCGATCATTTTGGAACTATAAGACCTGGATATTCAAATTTAATTCCTAGACGAAAGTATAATGTTTAAGGATTTTTAGTTGAGGTAAAACCCCATTATAGGGAAGCCAAATTCTTGGAAGCCACCATTTTATGTAACAATTGTAGAAGATGGTTCTCTTGACCAGATCGGGAGACCATGGTCCACCGATGAAAGGATGAGGTTGTATTGAAGGATTATTTTGGAAGGACATGCTCTAGGGAACCCCCTAAATTTCCTAAAAAGATCTGATCAATGGTTATTTCTAACATAAATAGGAAGAAATAAACTACTTGATCATCCCAAATAAACTCTTCCTTGAGAGAGGGGTGAGTATCATCACTGTACCTGATCTATAAGGGAGAAACATCAAGAGGGAAAGAGCTCGATAAAGGGTCTATTAAGGGAAAGAGAGGATGAAAAACCATTACATACTATTCCTTGGTCACAAAATAATGGAGATAGGATTCTGTAGGGTTTGACAAAAAATATTTAAAGTGTGATGGTGAATGAAACACATTCTCAAAAGAAGCAGTGATCAAATGAATCATTCATCGTATGAATTCTCTTTGTCACGAATGAATATTAAATGAGAATAAGAAATAATAATACTTTTGATAATGTTCTGTATAAATTGATCGTGGATGGTAGAGGTATGTTCAAACCCTCCCATATTCTCCATGGGGATGATATTAAATTATTTGGGAAGGCCTCCTAGAAAATGTTGGTTGACAACAAGGCTATATTTGGAAACTATAAGGATTTGGATGGAAATTACATTATAAATATTAAATAAATTATCATCATTGGTAATGATTTATTAATGAAAATGAAAATAATTATTGATATAACCCTTGGGGTGAAGATAAGATCAATCCTCATTACTTATCTAGGTGTTCTACTTTTCTAGGGTAAAATCAAAAGATTTTACCTTGAGGAAACTTGAACTATTATTTTCAACCAACTATCTATCAAGGTCAACTCGAGTGGGAATTCCACTCTTGGTAAACTCTGTAATCAAGTCCAAATTTTTCAATACCACCCCCTTACCTATGGGGTAGCAGTCTCATTATGAATTTCCCACCCATGATCAGGTATTTTTTTAAATGGTTCAATTAATGAAAGAAAAACCATCAGTGTTGTACGGAATGAATATATAAATCCAAAAAATACATGGGGTAATTAAATGTTATAAAATATTCATTTATGATCTTTTTAACAAGTACTCTTGGAACCTTTTTCCCTCTAATAACCCCTCTCTTGAGCATCTCCCTCTCTAGTTCACTGAAAATATGTTGAATGGGTACTATTGTTACTATTAGACATCAGTATGGCCTTCCTTAATACATTATTTTATTTACTACATGGGGAACTCTAAACGGATGGTTTTCATATATTCCAACATTATTTGTTGGAAAACCCATTAGCTTGACAAGCCTGTGGATGATAGCATGGTTCCCCCCTCCAAAAAGAAAACACTAATCAATTGTGAGATTTATCTCCAGAAGCCCATCCATGATCTGGTTGTCCCTCCCAAATCTCCTTGGAGATTCAGAGGTATGATTTTGTGGATATGGACACTCTTTGTTATTCTTTGAGCACTAATTAATATTTAAATACCATTTATTTCTATAAAATTAAATGTTACTAAAACTGTAGAACTACTATGTGGGTATAAAAATTCTGAAATCCATTTATATGGACCTCTTGATTCATATTCAGTATTTGGAATTATATGTAGTAGTTTTTCAGCTATAACTTTGGTTTCAGAAACCCTATATAGGACCTTCTAATCCCCCTCACTCTAGATGCCTAAAGTGAACATGTTCCCACTCGGCTTCTCACATCATCTGGATCTAATGCCACATTAATAATGAAATATATAAACGAAGTCATTTTAAAAAATTATAACCCCTCTAATAATAATGTAATTATTTCTATTCATCATTATGTATTCACTGCATCCCATGTGTAAATAGACTCTATGTAAAAAAATTTATATCACAATATTCTTCATATGTTTGGTGATAATGGTAATGAAAACATGACCACCTATTTTAAAATATATTTTCTATATTCCCAAATCATATATTGATAAATTTGAACATTGATGGTTTTTTCTATGACTCTCCATGTTCCTTGAGCGATGATGGTGTCTTCAACACCCTTTGTGGCTTTGTCAGGTGTTTCTTCTCCCATAAAATTGGAAATGAAATTTCCCATGAAACTGATCATTGGGATGTTATATAAGTTTTTATGCATTAGGTTTCACTGGAATTGTTATATATATGGATTGAATCAAACCCAGAGGTTTTTATTAAAGCTCTAAAGCATAGGATCTAAAATTTTCCATGGGAATTGTTACTACATTGGATCAAATGTCTTCAACACACTAATAACCTGAATCGGGTGGTCTCACATGCATAATGAGAGGCCAATCAAGTTGTAGATTCATTTTATAAGAGGTTGATATTGGAGATGATATTAATGTAGTCATTATAGTTACATTATTTTTTATCTTTATTGATTAATACATGTGAGGTTTTACCAAATAATGCTTTTGTAAAATCCCCATATAACACCAAATCTCATGAATTTATTTTTTCTTAAAAAATATTAGGGTCATATTGTCTGTTCATTAACCTTGTGAGTAAATATTTATTAGGATATATTAAAGAGTGTTAACTATTCATAAGCAATTAATGTCCTATTTAATTTTGTAATATTATTTATTTAATATCGTTAGTGAAACATATGATTTTATATCCTAATTTATCATTAAATGTTATTTGTCCTAAAATCCACATATCATAACAGCTTTTTTTAATATGTAGAGGCTTGTGTGTCCAGATTGAAATTATTAAATGTAATTCCCACTATTTTAAATCTCTTTAACTTTATGTTAACATATAATTATAAATATAGAGGTATATACAATAAGGAAAATTGACATAACAGATGGTGTAAATACAACTAAGTCCAAATTAATATTTGAATTAGTACACTATAACTCTATGTAAGTTTATATCTCATGGAGTTTCCCTAAGGTATTGGTTTTTTTATAATCCACTAGATGGATCATCCAATAATATCAAACTCATAATCACAACATTATTTATATATCTTTACAGTATATTTTTAATTATTTGGTATGTGAATACATGGATGAAATACTATCACATAGTACAGTTAATGACAATTCAAGGATAAAAATGAATAAATTTTAGTAAATTATTTATATTTATCTATGGTTAATTTTTTAAAGAGATTTCATTGTTTAGTTATCAAACATGAAAAATATATTTTTATTTAATTCTATAAAAAAAAATTCATCAATGTAATAATAATTCAATAATTATTTCAATTAAAGAATTTGAATAAAACTAAAATTCATGGTTTGATTCAGTCATATTTGATAATTTCAACTTCTTTATGGGATTTATAACTATAGTGATGGGATGAAATAACAAAAATTTAAATCAAATATTTATTCATATAATGTTTGATATAATTTTAAAGTAAAACGTTTCAATAAATCAATGATTAAGATTTATAGGATGTGTAATTCACTCAATAGATCAATGATTAATGAGTAGATGTGGTCAAATTGATAAAATCCATCCTTAAAACTCTATAATAAGTATCATAACCAAAACATTAAATATAAAGATAATTAAGTATGGGTTCTCATAAGAATATTCAATCCATTAAATATTTTTATTTCAATGGTTAGGGGTCGTTGTAATTCAAAATAAATAGTGTATGATATTTATATATTATAAATAAATTATTTAAAAATTATCATTAATGATTATAAAAGAATTAATTTTATGTGTAAAATATTTTTATAAAAGGCAATGAAACACGATGAACTCAATTTCACTTGAATCAATCTTAGATAAACTGGATTTCTTATCTAGTAACATCTTTCATGAATTCTACAGGGACTTGTCCATAGTATTATTCCAAGAGGGGATGTTGAATGTTATGGAGGCTTCATTTCATACAAGTTGTCTACATAGTGCAAGTAAATAGGATGAATAATATTATCAAATAAATTAATATGGTATTTTGGATTTATATGGAATTATTTTATTGAATATGTACATTTAACTAAATGAAATTATTGAAGATGAGGACCTATAAAAATTATTGTCACATCTCCAATAATAAATTCATGAGAGAGAAAGGATGGAGAACTATGAGATATCAAGAATAATCTTTATGTCTAGGATATGAGTAGGAAGCCAGTATAATACTAATATAATCAAGATGATTATGTATAATAAGTAATTAGACGACATGGGATTAATTTTCAATCAAAAATAATCTTCTGATCTCAAAATCCAATTATTCACCACAAAATGATAAATATTCATTATTAATAGTGACTTGAATAATATGAATAAGTAACTGCTAGAACATCTATCCATAAATTTTAAAGATAATTATGGTATCCATGAAACTAATTATTGAGTCCTTATGGTAAAATATAGTAATGTTGAGGCTAAGATGATTAATATGCCAAAGTCAAAGGATCTAGTACAATATTCTTATATATATATACATTATGGGTGAGTTACAAAAGAGTAGGTCAGGATATTTTCATGTGGAAAGAATATCATCTAAAATAAAAAATGAAGTGATGGGAATAAAAGGCCTCAACATCACGTATATTCATCCTTAAATCTAATCATTATTTTTTAACAATTTGGGTATTGGAAACATCTTATGTCTCAAACGTATGTATTCAATTATTGGAACCAAATTGATTTAAGGGGGAAAATGATTAAAGTTAATATTTGAGATGCAAATCAGTTAATACTAGAAATATTACCAATAAATGAATAACATAACAATGCAGAAAGTGGATAGATTCATATACTAGAGAAAAATTATTTTCAACCATTAGTTACCTTATATATTATAGATGTGTCATTCTAAGACCAAATGGATTTTATTCCATGTTGGGAAATAATAGTAAAATACTTTATATTTAAAATATATTTTATTGTATAGAACATTTGAATAAAATATTAGATAATTTGAAAATGAGAATATATTACTAAAAAAAATAAAAAACATGAGAAAAAAGACTTATATATCACCCATTTATAGTACTTTAGTTTTAGTCATGTAAATGAAAGATGTTTAAATATGTTAGATCTAGAATGGTATTTGGACTCTTTTTAGTCATACCCTTATATGTATTCTAAGATAGTTTTGAAGGAAACATAACCAGTTTAATTCTTAGTGGTGAGGGTTAAATAGATACAAAACATCTAGAATTCATTTATATTGGTTTGTATGGTCTATTTCTAATAAAGGATAGGGAATGATATTATTAGTTCATTATTATTATTAAAGATTTTATTATATATTTTAATATAATATTAATGATATATAATTAAAATTCATATTCTATATTGGATTAATATAATAATTTATTAGAGAATATCTTAGAAAGAATATTAAGAAATTCCACCTAGACTATGTTGGATAATATCACAACGTGGATTTCATTGATCATTTGAATTATTTTCGGAAAATCTCACAACCCGCTTTCTATTATAAACCTATTGAAACAACATTAGTGAAAGAATAATTTTCACTTTTTTTAACATAGTGAGATCATTGATGAGTCAAGAAACTCTTCCATTATAATTTTGGTTTATAAATAGAAAATAGTGATAGATACACTAAACTATGTACCAACCCATGTGGTAGATGAAACTCCGTTAAAGTTATTGAATGGGAAGAATCCTACATTGTCATATATATGTATATATATTTAATGGGATGATTGTTTTTTTAAAGATAATACCCAAGGGAAAACTCACATATTTAGGTAAAAATGTATCATTATAGGATATCCTAAGAGAAATATAGAGGGTTATCTATATAACCCTAAAGACCAAATGTTAGTAGGGAAAGAAAATTATTATTTCTGTAAAAGGAAAATATTTTTAATATAAACAGTTGGCGATAAATTGACTTCAAGGATGTTAAAGATCCATATGTTCCACATTTTTCAGTTAATAAACTCCATGAGAAATATTATAATAAGAATATGTTCTGGAGGCACATGTTTTTATTAAGATGATAGATGTTTTTAGAAAAATAATATCGATATGGTTTTATTTTCACCATGTATGGTAGAATTGTTTTCATTGAGGATAATGAACCTATTACCAATAAGGAAGTAATATATGAAATAAAACTTCCAAGTTGAATGATTCCATTAATTCTGATGTGGATTCTATATAGAAAAAACATTTTTAGACTTTGGTAAACCCACATGATAATGTAGAACCAATTGGTTGTAAATGGGTATTCATGAAGAAGATGTAAATGAAGGGTTATGTAATTTACAATAATGTATTTTTGGTTGAAATAATTTTAATGACTCAAATATTTGAAAATGAAATTCCATTTTTATTGAAAAAATATAATATCAATTTATTTATAAAAAACACATGCACTTCTTATTTTATTATGAATTTTTATAATCTGTACCCTATCATATTTAAATTATTTCCAACCATAATAACAATTTAGTACATAGTCATTTTATGGTGAACATTATGATAGTATATTATAGGTTTTGGTAAGGTCCTATTCATATAGAAAGAAGGAGTGATGGCCTCAACTAGTAAGATCCTACCCTATGAAGACCATTTATTAGAGATATTGTTAGAGATAGAATCATTTTTATTTTACATTGACCAATACCAGGAAAATATTTACTAACTAGAGAATGAGATAATCCTTTTATGGGAGAATTTAAAGCTCACTTAGATCACACCCCAAACCATATTCACCAAACCACCGCGTGAAAATCTCACCATCAGAAACCTTACCCTTAATACATTTTCTGTGTTAATAAAAGGCTTTATATCAATACCCAATTAGTATGAATTTTTATATTTTTTAACAAAATAATGATTATATTTTCCTTTTTAATATAACTTTTTAAAAGTTTAAATAATGAGTTTGATAAAAAATTAGATTTTGATATAATGAAACACATATTTTATTTGTGTGAAAAATATATTTTAATCAAGAACAACTTTTTAATGAGTTCATGAATTTTTTAAATAAATTATATTAAGATAAATAATATTTTTAAAAAATATTTTTTAAATATAAATTATAATATAATTTTATGTAGTCAAAAATAATTTTTATAAGGGTGAGAAAATTGTTATTATAAAAGGCTTATATTTTAACAATAAATGAGGATTTTATTTTTTTAAATTGTAAATTCAACTAATTAAATAATTTTTTTGTTAAAATAATAATCATTTTTTAAATAATCACGTTCAAATTATCCAAGGGTAGATTTTCATAATTTTCAAAGAAATTTAAATTTTTGTTTTCAAAATTAAATATATTATAAATAAACGTTATGTATTATGACATTATAAACACCCAAAAGTGGTGTAATATAATCTATAAAAGGTATCTATGACCAAAAAAATTTTAAACTTTAGAATTTATTTAGGTTATTTGTTTAATATTATAAACCCTTTATGAATCCTCCAAATCTAATATTATATTTGGATGTTTAAAAGTCTATTCTTTATAAACATGACTCATTTACACATAACCTAGTGTATTATTTTAATGATTTAGGTTCTTGTTCTTATAAAATAATGAACAAAATTTATATTTTGTTTTAATATTGGTCAAAACCATACTTCGTTAGGTTTTTTATTAATTTATCATATAAAGTCCAAAACCTATGATTAAAAATTAATAGAGAACTCTGGTCTCTTTTTCTATATGAGCCCTACCAAATGTCTACTTCTATTTAATCAAAACCCTTTTAGTATGAAATTACATTTCCTTTACCTCTAAATATTCCTCCTAAGGGTTACCATAATCTTAAGAACACCCTATAATGTTTTTAGAAGCATCCACTCATGGTATGGGATACTCTTCTTCTCACCTTTATTCAAACACATTCAATGTCTTATGAATTTTTATTACCCATTCCTCTTATTAGATTATTTTCTCACATATACCTCATACATTCCATATCCTTTAAGGTTTATTATAGACCCATTTCACTCTCATTAATCCCTTTTATAAATTAAAATGTACCATCGTTAAGCTGTTGAAATTATCTGATGTTTTATCAAGCCAAACCACTGTGTAGTGAATACCCATCCTCATTTACATCAATGGTATTCACCTAGATGTACCTATCCTTCATTAATTGGGGAAATAATTTTATGAATATCACACTCCAAAGTCATGGGATTAAAATTTATTAATTATATTCTTATTTTTTGTGATATATTTGGTATACTTATGCATGTACATGATATGAAATTGACAATGGACCCTAACTTATATTTCCCTCTAATTCATTGGTTAATGTTTTTATTTCTTGTTTTTATGTGTATCGTGCACAAGATATTATCACAATACATTATTTTAGTTATTACGGTGGTTATCCATTAATTATGTTTAAGATTACATGAAAAATCAAATATTACCTCTATGATATCATGTTATATCATGCCTCATTTTAATGATTATGATTCTCACCACTCTTATGTTACCTCACTAATCATCTTGGATCACTTGTTCTTATTTAACTTATGTAATTATTTTATTATTCTCTTACTAAAATTTATATGTCACCCCTTTTTTATGTACTCTGCTATTTAATCTCGTACAATTTTCAAAGAATGATGGAATTTTTGGATTATCTTATGCAATATTCAATAATTTTATTATATTTATGTTTCTTGTATTTATGATATGTACCAAATTCCAAAAATAATATAATTTTTATTTTATTGTGGGATTTTATAATGTGTAAGTATATCTACTAAATTATAAATTATGGTATATTAAAGATATGTGTTTTCATAGTTAGCATGAGAGGAATATCTAGTTATTTTTAGGGACTAGGATAGGAAAAGCCTAGTAAAATCTTTATGGGAAATAATAAACATATGAAATCATACATAAAATTTGGTAATGTATATAGTAAGTGGTTTTCATGAAAATAAATCATTGTTTGGATTATAAAATTGAATTTTTCTCTAGAATAGTTGTACCAAGAGGTAATTACCCCAAAAAATATCATTAATCTAGAATTAATAATCACATACTATACGATAATAGGCCTTGACTCACACATGGTTTCTCACTCCAGTGGGATATCATTTAGTAAAATTAAAATCTCTTTACAAACCATTGTAAAGGTAAAAAAATCCCATAAGATTTTGTATTTGTAAATTGATCACAGATACCTTCTATTGTAACCTATAAGTTCATTGGTTATATAATATATTCCATTTAGGATATATACCTTTAATATTAATAATCTCCTATTTATGTGTTTAATTGTTTCAAAATACTCCTCAATAATATTTCCATTTATTTTTTTTCAATGGGTAGAAATATGAGAGACTGTGTTGACAAACAATGTAAGGGGAAATGTGATGACCATAAAAATGAGAAGACCATCCATATTTGAGAAACAATCATGTAAATTGTGTCAATAAAATATATGTTAACCCATGTTTTGAAGAAAAACTTGAATTAGGAGGAACACCAGAATTCCCCTAATAAAGTGAAAGTTAAAATTCAGATCATTATGTGAATAATACCCCCAAATTCTAATGGATATTTGGATCCCTTAATATAAGAACAATGGATTGAATCCATTGAAAATAAATTATATATCCTTCCATTATCTAAGAAACAGAGTGTCGTTTTTTATGTCTATCATATGAAGGGAGAATTTGATCAAGGGTGGAAAATGGTCAAAAATACTATGCCTAAGGGGTAGGTCAAAGTGATGGAGTGGAAATAATGAAATAATATAATGACCTAGGATTATGGTATATGGATATTACATATTTGTTGAAGAATTTTCATTATATTTAACAATAACATGCTTTAGGACTATAATATTTTAGTTCAATTAGAATCATGGAACATGCTATCCTAATTTAGTGAAGGATATTCAACATATACCATAATAATCATTCCCTTTAGTAATAGTATTTAAAATATTTATTTATTACCAGAGGAATGAAAACATAAGAAAAGGTGAGATTAGATGATTATCAAGGGTAAAAAACAAACACACATAATCATAACATGGACATAAGGATATGAAAACAAGATCATAACATTTAAAGATCATACACATCATATTAATGATCATATACATGATTAATGTAATAAATATTGGAATCTCATTAGACATGAATCTTAAGATAATAAAAGAACATGAGCCATGAGAGTACAACAATTGCATACGAAATTGAAATTATGGTATACACATAAGCATCACATGTCATTTTTCAATGATTCCTAACATCAAAGTATGTTAGGCTTGGGTTAATCAACTCTGTGCCAACATCGAACTTGTTATGGACTCTTATGTGCCTTCTGGTTTTTGGCATAGTATGACTCCTTGTGTACCCTCTTGTTATAGTCTTAGAATGACCTCCCATGTTCCCTCATGTTGCTGGCTTAGGATGGCCTCTCATGTACCCTTTTGAGGTCATAGAACATTTATGATTACCCAATACGTTAAAGGGTGATATAGGTCCCACCCATACCAAAATTAAAAGCATACATATGTATTCCAAATGAACATAAATAATTTATCATATTAGAACCCATGGAATTAAATGGGTTTCATAAATATCATTCAACCCTAACATAACCAATGGAAATGAAATGGGTTTCAAAAATATCATTAAATCATCAACATCAAACATTCACGGAAAGAATATGAATGAAATTATATAATCATATCCACATTAAAACATAAACAACATAAAATAATTTTATATTAGGTGGAATCTAATTTTGAGAGAACACGTGAAAACAATTCTCGATGAAAATATGATTTGTTCATTGAAAACATCTTCTTTTCATAAAATGTCACACAATTTTAAAAGAAAATTTTCCATTTAAAAATGACCATGGAATCATTTAAAGGAAACTTGAAATAATTATGGTGTTATGAAAGTTTAAAATTTTATTCATTCCTTATAATTTAAACAAAAATTATTTTTGTACTTTTATCGATAATGTCTCAACGTTCCTTGTTTGGAAAATGATGAAATAATTACTTTCAAAAAGTTTAGTAAAAAGTAAATATTGATTAAAAAGACCTTAAAAATAAATAAAATAATTTTAAAACTTTTTGAAAATATTTTTTTGAAGACATGGACATTGAAGATAAATATTTTCCAATAGAGACTGAAATCGAAACAATCTCAAATATTGATGAAATTTTTAAATAAATACTAATCACATCATAAGTTGAATAGTATGTCCCATGAAAGAGAGAAAATTATAAGTTTAATAAAATACCATAATATTCAGGATAATAATTACAAAATAAATTCATGAGTATTATACATACCATGTCACGTACGTAAACTATTTTAGGTTTATTTTAAATTTATTTTCCACTCATGATTTGTTTTGGTGGTTTCCAAAGGTTTTATTGAGAATTGGTGAGTTTTCATGAATTGGGACAAACTGCGAGCCCAATTCCAGATTTAAAAATAAATTTTGTTTCATTTATAACTTTTTCAATTTTTAATATTTTTGACTCATTCCAACTCCTAATTGTTCTCCCCTGATATATTAACCCCAAATTTAAATTTGGGGCCTTTATAAATCCATAAGCATGGGGGATATTTGTTTTTATTTGATAATTGGGCCAACCCGAAGGCCCATTTTCCAGTTTTAAATTGTTTCCTTAATTTAGTGATATCTTATTCATTAAAATGGAGTATTCGGTGATTACACCTCCCTATCGACCCTAAGAAGCCCAGGCTCGACCCCATGGCCTCCTCCCACAATTTGGAGCTCGATTGAGTCGCGAAAATAGTCTAAACTCTCTGGATTTCAGAAATCGTCCAGATTTTGGAGAGGTAAATTGATCCTTTCATAAATCCTTCTATTCTTAATATTTGCCCTCCATTCCAATTCCTAAATGACCTAATAATTCTTGTGAGACCATCCCCTGAGTTGTGGCCATTTTAAATTTCAGATACTACTGTTTTGGGGAGATTCATTCTAGATTTCTCAAGTAAGTTTGTCCATTTCTTTTCCCCTTTCAAATTGATTAGGATTTCATTCTATTTTTTAGGGTTTCCTCCCTTTTTATTGAAGTGAAAAATGACCAGTGGGTAGGGGTTATAACCTAAGGTTTAACCTTGGGTTTGATTGGTCCAAGTTTCTATTTTTTAGGTTTGATCTACCCTTCTTGAGGTGCGGCGGTGGTGCGTTTGTGTTTTCGTACAAAGGATTCAATGGTTTCATTTGATTTGGTAGGTGATTCCAATGTTTATGATATATTTGTGTATTAGCATGCTGGATTTATCATATTTTCAGATTTATATAATTTTATTATTGCTACAAAAATTGGTTCTAATGATGTTTCCATTGCAATTGAATTTAAAATGCCAATTTGGTGTGAAATTGGGGGTTTTCCAAAGAAGTGTTTTGTTTGTTTATTTGGGGATGCCCTATAAATACTTAGTTGTTTTTATTGATCTTTAATAAGGAATAAAATACTGTTTATAATGTTTATCACCTTTGGTAATTGCTGCAAATAATGAGTTTTAATTGTGCTTGTAAAGAAAGTGAAGTTTTGGTTCCACTTATGTGTGAAAATGAAGGTTTTACAAAGAGAACACTTCTTGTTTAACATGAGGATGCCCAAAAATTGATTTGTTGTTTTAATTGATATTTATTGGGCTGCCTTTACTCTTTTGGTAACTTACAATTGTGAACATCGTGTACAAGTGGGTTTCTTAAGGGGTTTTTTGTTCAAAACTACACGAGATTTTGTGAAATTGATTTATTCAAATTCAACGAGTTTGTTGTGTGTTTTAAGTGGTAGAAAATGATATAGCTACTGTATTTGGTGTATGTGACCAGTAGTGGTGTTTTACATTAAAATGGATGTGTGTTAAATCCTGAAATTGTTTGAGCACAAAGGGGGAAGCCCGGGTACCTAGGTGGGGCTAATTTGTACTAGTACGGCTAGTGGACCGAATGGGTTTTGTCCCTGTTTCACTTAGCATTTGGATAACAACAACTCTAACTAAACTATGTGGATGATGATTGGGGACCACTAGGTTATGGGTATGTTCCCTACTAGTGGCTCGTGCACGAGAAAGGATTTTACTATGGTTACATTACACTGAGGTACGAGGTACATGGGGCCTGAGACTATCTAGTGCCTAGGGGTGTTCCCGGTTTTATTGCTCAGTGGATTTGTGGTATTTGCCCTTGTTTTTGGGTGTATTTGGAATTATAATGCACTATCTAATATTCTTATTTAAATGTGTTAACATTCTGAAAGTTTTATCTTGAAAAATGTTTTCAATTTAAAGTTTCATTTCGTGGAATTTGTCACCGCTTTTAATTGCATATTAAAACTGCTTGCTTTTTCACCTTGTATTGCATGCACCTTGGAATCATAGGGTGGTATCCTATTGGGCTTAGGCTCACACCCTACTTACACCCCTTGGGTGTAAGTAGACCCTTTTTTTGACCCAGGTAAAGGAAAGGCTAAGGGTGTTGACGGTTCAGGGTGTTAGTCCTCATCCTTGGGGAGGAGTAGTGGAGACGACTTGGGGGTGATGACCCCTTGTCATGTGGAGTCCATGAGGCTGTTTTGTTTCTGTTCCATTGTGTCTTTGGACCTTTTGTATTGAATCTAAACCTATGTATTCAGTTCTGGTTTTTGTTTAAACATCATTTGGTATAAATTTTTCAGATTCAGTTTATTGATTGTTTTTAATGGTTTATGCCTTCATATTCGGGTAAATCGTTCCCAAACCAAAATAAATGATACCCGGGCACTTGTGCCAGCCCGTGGGGATAGGGAACGCCCTTCGGGTCATGTCACGGGCTGGTTTTGGTGCCTGTTTTGGCGGTGACCAGATTCGGTTCGTGACAAAATGGAATCAGAGGAGGTTCATGTTAACTCTTTGGGTCATGTTATTTCGGGAAGAGTCAGGATATCATGGAGTTAGGATTGTAGGGACTTGGTATTATAGTTATGGGTAGTGTTCTTGATCACCACACCTCATGACAGGATTCAAGTTTCCTAGGGAAGTCAGGATTTATCTAAGTCCTTTGGTTTTCTTGTTTTAATGATGGTTAGGGGAAATGAAAAGAGGGTTGGGTTAATGGTCTCCGTAAGCTCGCAGGGCCTGGCAAGCCATGTGGAGCTGGGGATATACCCTAGAACACTCTCTGTGATAGTGAAGTGATTGGAATATGGACGCCAACCATATTTCCAAGTCACCCACTGAAACTAGTTTCCTATCAGATTGTTTTGTACTATAGTTTTGCAATCTTGGAACTTTGGTTTTAAAAGGACTTGGTTTTAAGAAGTATAAAGTTTTTTTTTGAAATTATTTTCAAATAAATAAGGAATTGATTGATTTATGAAATGGTGGAACTTAATTTTTAAATTTTTTTTGAAATGGAAAATGGTGTTTTTACACCTATTTTGAAAGCAAGAACTATATTGAAGTTGGTTTTGAAAAGTGTTTACAATAGAGTTTTCTAAACAATCAAATGGTTTTTTAATGGGATGAGATGTTTTGAAATTGATGTGAATATATTGAAAGTGAGTTATTTTTTTTAAATGGTTGTGCATTTCTGAAAAGTTTTGTAAGATGTGAGTTGGAATTTGATCTCGTGGTTAGCGGTTTTGAGAAAAAGGATGTGTTGGTTGACCATTTTGGTTTTGAAAAGTGGAAAGAATTTTTGTTTTAACCTTTGGTATTTTCATGAGAAACCACATGCATGGGGTTATATGGGAAGAGGGATGGTTGATGACATGACTGGATGAGTTTCGGGATGGAAATGTGGAGGGTTCCTGGTGTGGCATAGAAACATGCATGTGTAAGGCCCATGGGGTACCATTGGTGGATGCGCTTACTGCTGAACCATTTGTTTTCAAAGAAATGATTCTAAATAAAAAAACATGATTTCATGATGATTTTTTTTGGGCTGGTGTATATTATGTGTTTTCGGAAAATGTTGATGTTGTGGGATGTTTTGAGTCCAAGAACCCCTCCTGTTTGAACTGTGTTTTGGGTTTGGGTTTGGTCAGTAAGTTGTGTTGTAGGGATGATTAGTGGTCTCTTTTGAAAAATGTTTTGGGATGCCTTTACGGTGGTTCCATTCATGTGTTTGGATCTGGTTTGAGGCATGTTTTGACTAATGGACCAGATTGGTTGGGTCCTTGGGTTCTCTCATTGGATAAGGTATGCCCCCATTAAGGTTTAATGCACAGCTGAAATGCAATCCATATTGTTTCGCCATTGGAAAATCCTCCAGTTGATCAATATAAGGAATATTTTATCGATCATTGTTGATTGAGTCTACACCCATTCATTTCGTTGATTTTTGGATCCTCTTGTAGTGGTAAAGTTATTGTGGAAGGTTGAAAGAAACCTTAGTTTCTAATGATTCATGATTCATCGAAGGTGGAAGTGTTCTTTGGTTGTAAGTGTGGTTGAGTGTCTCGATGGTGTCTAAGAGGACCTTTGGGTTCTTCAAAGTTTCTTTGATGCATTAATTCATGTTAAACCACCGGTGTGGGAAATATGGTCACGATAGGATATTGTGGCCACTTTCTAGAATTGTGTGTTGTTTGGGGATGTTGTATAAGGTCCCTCTCCATGAATTGTTTATATCAGTTGAAATGGTCATGTTTGGTGATGCCTTATGATGTCATGTACTCGATTGACTGTATAGGTGAAAGTAGTAAAATCCTCTGAGAGTCCCTGTTATGTTGGGAAAATGTCTCCCTTGGAAAAACTTCAAAATCATCTATTTTAGAGGAATGTGAGTGTAGGTGTTCTTTACTTCTATTGTTTCTCACCTGAAGAAACAAGTTGTGATGTGTGTGTATCTTCTCAGCCCTTATTTCAGTGAAATATCGGGATAAGGTAAAGTGATTTTGGAATGTGTTATGTCTAGAAAACTTATTTGGGACTGCGGTGTAGTTTTTGGTGGCACCGAAAAGAAGAATTCTCATTTAGTGGGTTTCCAAATATTAACTACGAGGCCGGAGATGCTTCAATCATTTGAGCTCCAGCCATATGTCTCGGAGAGAAGCTGGCTCGTAGTCAGGGAAAATCCCAGGGCCATTTAAACCCTTGTACAAAGTCTTATCCTTAGTATGAAAGATGGGAATAGTTCAAACCTATGGTTTCTTCATGGTTGAGCACATAGTTTGTGCACGTTTAGTAGTGGTCGTGTGCTAGGAAGCCATGTAGAAAGAATTATATTCATAGTTAGTGCACAGTTTCCCAAACCATGCAGACTAATCCTGCGCCCTTCCTAAATCTTTGATTTCTTTTTGGGTCTTTCTGTGTCGGCCCATGCTGGTCGGTTAAGATGGTCAGTTCTTATGGTGGGGAGACCCACTATGATTCTCAGGAATATTCCTTCATAAACATTTAATGGATGTATATCCCTTTTACTAGAGAGTATGTTTGGGCCTCCCACTATTAGTGTCTTGATTCTGTCTCAGGAAAACAATTTAAGTTGTCTCTTATGGTGGGGAGCCCATTTGTGTCTCTTCAAACGAGTAACTCATATTTTTTTTCTTTGGACTTATCTGGGAAGTAGGTATTATCATTCGAAGATATCTAACTACCTACACATTCATTGGGTAAACATTGATATTGGAGAGTTTCCAATGGTTTAGTTATAGTAGGGAAGTGTAACCTTATTCAATGTTGTTGTTTTTTTGGGTAAATTGATTGAGTATTGTTCAGATTGTATATTGAGGAGTTTGCATTTGGGATAAATACTGAATGTACTTTATTGTTTCAGGAAAGTGGTGTAAGTTTGGTTTGTGACAGTATTCCTTCCATCATTGATCACTGGAGGTGTTTTGACCTTTGGGGGTGAAACCTGGCAAGGGTGTACCTATTGGTTTCTCAGTTGGGTTTGGTTGTTGCTTTGACCTTGCTGTGACTTTCCGGGGCGGAAAGTTTTCAAGGTGGGGAGAATTTTCACGTACGTAAACTATTTTAGGGTTATTTTAAATTTATTTTCCACTCATGATTTGTTTTGGTGGTTTCCAAAGGTTTTATTGAGAATGGTTGAGTTTTCATGAATTGGGCCAAACTGCGAGCCCAATTCCAGATTTAAAAATACATTTTGTTTCATTTATAACTTTTTCAATTTTTAATATTTTTGACTCATTCCAACTCCTAATTGTTCTCCCCTGATATATTAACCCCAAATTTAAATTTGGGGCCTTTATAAATCCATAAGCATGGGGGAATTTTGTTTTTATTTGAGAATTGGGCCAACCCGAATGCCCATTTTCCAGTTTTAAATTGTTTCATTAATTTATTGATATCATATTCATTAAAATGGAGTTTTCGGTGAGTCCACCTCCCTATCGACCCTAAGAAGCCCAGGCGAGACCCATGACCTCCTACCACAATTTGGAGCTCTATAGAGTCGCGACAATAGTCGAAACTTTCTGGATTACAGAAATCACCCATATTTTGGAGAGGTAAATTGATCCTTTCATAACTCCTTATATTCTTAATATTTTCCCTCCATTAGAATTCCTAAATGACCTAATAATTTTTGTGATACCATCCCCTGAGGTTTGGCCATTTTAAATTTCAGATACTAGTGTTTTGGGGAGATTCATTCTAGATTTCTCAAGTAAGATTGTCCATTTCTTTTCCCCTTTCAAATTGATTAGGGTTTCATTCTATTTTTTTAGGGTTTCCTCCCTTTTTATTGAAGTGAACAATGACCAGTGGGTGGGGGTTCGAACCTAAGGTTTAACCTTGGGTTTTCTTGGTCCAATTTTCTATTTTTTAGGTTTTATCTACCCTTCTTGAGGTGCAGCGGTGGTGTGTTTATGTTTTCGCACAAAGGATTCAATGGTTTCATTTGATTTGGTAGGTGATTCCAATGTTGATTCAATATTTGTGTATTAGAATTCTGTATTTATCATATTTTCAGATTTATATAATTTTATTATTGCTACAAAAATTGGTTCTAATGATGTTTCCATTGCAATTGAATTTAAAATGCCAATTTGGTGTGAAATTGGGGGTTTTCCAAAGAAGTGTTTTGTTTGTTTATTTGGGGATGCCCTATAAATACTTAGTTGTTTTTATTGATATGTAATAAGGCATAAAATACTGTTTATAATGTTTATCCCCTTTGGTAATTGCTTCAAATAATGAGTTTTAATTGTGCTTGTAAAGAAAGTGAAGTTTTGGTTCCACTTTTGTGTGAAAATGAAGCTTTTACAAAGAGAACACTTCTTGTTTAACATGAGAATGCCCAAAAATTGATTTGTTGTTTTAATTGATATTTATTGGGCTGAATTTACTATTTTGGTAACTTACAATTGTGAACATCGTGTACAAGTGGGTTTCTTAAGGGGTTTTGTGTGCAAAACTACACGAGATTTTGTGAAATTGATTTATTCAAATTCAAACAGTTTGTTGTGTGTTTTAAGTGGTAGAAAATGAGATAGCTACTGTATTTGGTGTATGTGACCAATAATGGTTTTTTAAATTAAAATGGATTTGTGTTAAATCCTGAAATTGTTTGAGCACAAAGGGGGAAGCCCGGGTACCTAGGTGGGGCGGATTTGTACTAGTACGGCTAGTGGACCGGATGGGTTTTGTCCCTGTTTCACTTAAAATTTGGATAACGAAAACTCTAAATAAACTATGTGGATGATGATTGGGGACCACTAGGTTATGGGTATGTTACCTACTAGTGGCTAGTGCACGAGAAAGGATTTTATTATGGTTACATTACACTGAGGTACGAGGTACATGGGGCCTGAGACTATCTAGTGCCTAGGGGTGTTCCCGGTTTTGTTGATCAGTGGATTTGTGGTATTTGCCCTTGTTTTTGGGTGTCTTTGGAATTATAATGTAGTATCTAATATTACTATTTAAATGTGTTAACATTCTGAAAGTTTTATCTTGAAAAATGTTTTCAATTTAAAGTTTCATTTCGTGGAATTTGTCACTGCTTTTAATTGCATATTAAAACTGCTTGTTTTTTCACCTTGTATTGCATGCACCTTGGAATCATAGGGTGGTATCCTATTGGGATTAGGATCACACCCTACTTACACCCCTTGGGTGTAATTAGACCCTTTTTTTGACCCAGGTAAAGGAAAGGCTAAGGGTGTTGACGGTTCAGGGTGTTAGTCCTCATCCTTGGGGAGGAGTAGTGGAGACGACTTGGGGGTGATGACCCCTTGTCATGTGGAGTCCATGAGGCTGTTTTGTTTCTATTCCATTGTGTCTTTGGGCCTTTTTTATTGACTCTAAACCTATGTATTCAGTTCTGGTTTTTGTTTAAACATTGTTTGGTATAAATTTTTCAGATTCAGTTTATTGATTGTTTTTAATGGTTTATGCCTTCATATTCGGGTAAATCGTTCCCAAACCTGAATAAATGATACCCGGGCACTTGTGCCAGCCCGTGGGGATAGGGAACGCCCTTCGGGTCATGTCACGGGCTGGGTTTGGTGTCGGTTTTGGCAGTGACCAGATTCGGTTCGTGACATACCACATAGAAGAAACAAATATTGAATAAAGAATGTGTCCCATAGAAATAAAAGTGAGACATAAATCTCTTACCTTAAGTCTTGACTTCCTTCGAATATTTCAAATCTTCATGTATAGTAAATATAATTTTATTATGAATCTGAAATATAAACTTATTGAGATATATAATACTATATTTTGTTTACTTATAACTTTATATTACACGCTTATTAACAATTCCATATAAAAGTTATGTTTCATGTAATAACTGCTTTGTTTTTACTTCATGTCAGTATTTTTTATCATTAGTACTATTACAAATATCATGATCTAATATTATACATAATTATAAAAATTATAAATATATATATATATATATTTAGTATATATTTATTCAGGATTATTCATAAAATTTATATATATAAAATAAAAATACACTATTCATGGAGATGGTAGGTTGTACGTACGCATGAAGGCTATTTTCATTTTCTTTTAATATTAAAATAACGAAACATATATTATATATTATAATTTTATAATTAATTTTATGTTCAATATATCATATATATTCATAAAATTCATCATTATTACAACCCATTTGAAATATTGATGAAAAATGAATCATGTCGCATCGTAGATATGGTAATTCGTATGTATACACGAGTGATGTTATCATTGCCAAAAATATTATATGTAAAGTAAGTTGTGATATAATAATAAAATAATACTAATAATGTGATAAATATAATATATAAACATTAATCCTGTCATAATTATCACTCATAAAATATTTTGATGGATATTTAATTTATCACTACGTGGAGATGGTAAGTCATATGTACGCACGAGTGATACATAAACTTACTGTTTGATGGTAAAGGGGATGTATAATTAGGTAATCATAAAAATTATAATATTTAATTATATTTATGATTCTTAATTTATTATTTAATGATATATATCATAGATTTATAAGAGGCATAGAAGATTAGAAAAAGAGTGTATTTTATTTGAGCGATTACTTATTTTTGAAATTGTTCCTTTGATTAAAACTTTAACACCTATAAAGAGGGTGTTATACCTATGATAAAGACTGTATAATATGGGTAGGTATTCTAAAAAGTTATTTAGTATGACATTGGGAAATAAAAATTTGTTATTAAGTTTTATGAAAATAGAAGAGTGGGTGCCCTTTTATAAAAGAGGGGAGGTGCACTCTTGGATTTCTTCAAATAATTAAATGAATATAAATTAATTTTCTAATAATAACGGACCAAAAATGTTTTATTTATAATATAACATAATAATTTATTATATTACCTTCATCCAATGAAAACTAGACAAGTCTTTATTTTTTAATCCTTTTCTTTATGTTTTAACATTTATTTAACCCTTATAACTCTTACCGTGATATCTTGTAATTTACACTCTCACGGTTAATATTAGTACTATAAAACACAAAACGACCAATAAATGATAAATTTTTGAAATTATAAGATTTGTCACAATTGGTTTTCTAAAAATTAAATTTCTAAAAATTTTATATCATTTAATAAATTATTATTTATTTTAAATTGTCAATAATGTGAATTTTGACACTTTTCATTACATGACATCATTAAAATATCATAACAATCAAACATATTCAAAAAAATATTTTAACACATAAATGAAATTTAAAATTCTTCTATATCATATGTTTAGGAAGATAATTTCTTAAAATTATATTTATTTAAATATTTTTAACAGCATTTATATATTTTATACATTAATTAAACAATTCTTGCATCATCATTATGTAACCATTTAAGGTAATAATTTTATCATTTACATTTATAAATAAATTAATATGATATAGATAAACATTTTTTTATTTATATATATTATTTATAGTTGATCATATATCTTACATAACATTATATTAAACATATTTCTCTTGTTAGAAAGAGAATTATGAGAAAATTTACATTCCTTTGAATATAATATTATTAAGGTTTTATTATCATAAAAAGGACAAGAATGGTCTAATAACTGATATTCTGATTCTTAGGAGAATAAATATTCATCAAATAATATTATTACGTGTTTTAGGGTAATTATATAAGATTTATAATGTTGTTTTTACCCTTAGTTACCTGATTTACCCTTAGGTGTAGTAACAAAAAAATATTAATGTTACGAAATATATTGTGCAAAAAGAGACCTTTTTTCTAAATTTGAACCTTGATATTTCAATTATGGATTTTGTTTTTTGAAATTACAAACACATAAATTATATAAATTAATTTAAAATTAATCTCATTGACGGGGCGATAAAAAAAATTATAAAGTAAAAACGTTAAAAAGTTCACATGGTTTTTATATCAAATTTCAATGTGAAATTGATACCAATTAAATAAATTGTATTAACTGATATAAAAATTAAATATATATATATATATACTTCAAACCCAATAAAAATTATAATTTAATAGAAGAATTTATTTAGATGGAAAAGTTTTTTTCATTTAAAATGAAATATTTTTTCACTATTCAACAAAAATGAATCATATTAGAAAAAAAATCAACCAAAGTAAATTTTGTTAGTCATATTTAAAAGAAGAAGTTAATTTTATTAAATATATATTATTAATTTTTAAAAAACAATATTAAAAACAAGTGCGCCATCAAAAGGAGGAAAACATACTTTTTTAAAAAAATACTTATTTTATACATAATATTAGATTTTGTATTATTTCATGTCTAAAAACACATCATATTTATGTAAAATATTATATTAAATATATAATCCATGAATTCATATTTTATTATTTATTTTTATAAAACAAACTTTTGCATGTTTAAATATTTTTAAAAAAAAAACATTTCCATTTATTTTGAAAAGCGTTTTACATTCACTTTTAATTAATTGGTAAAAGAATTATAAATACAGGTGCAAATCATAATTTCATAATTTGGTTAATATTTTTTATATTCTTCATCCCAATTTCAAGGTTATAATTGTCTTTTTTACATAATTATAGTAATACATGATTTTTTATAGATAATTAGTGTTGTGTGTAACACAAGATGAGTTGGAGTTGTATCTAACACAAACTTAACATAATGTAGTGTGAAATTCAAGTTATTAATGAAATAAATTATTTTAAAATATATTTCACAAAAAATCTCTAGATGTTACATTCTAACACCCTTAAAATTTATTTCAACCTTGAAATTCATCTATGTTATCAAAATGATTAATACTTGAAAGTTTCTTTCATAGAAACCCTCATGTTAAAAATGAATACTAAAAAATATTTTTAATGGGAAATATAGATACATAAAAGTGTCCCCAAGTAAGTCATAACTAGGTTTCCACAAATGAGAACATATTTAGTAAGTGAAAACATGGACATTGAAGAGAAATCTAAAAATTAGGTTATGATGTAGAGTGATAGAGAATATGGTCTTTAGAAGGTTAATGAACACATAACCATAGACCAAATAGGATTAAAAAAGGTAGTATAAATCCTCATAAATTATGAAAATAGGGTAAAAGTTTATTTCAAAATAAATTTATAATAAATACATACATTATTTCATATCATAAGTACAATCATAATCTTTGGTTGTGCCATGATCAATCTATTCTTCATTTCATACTCCATGAAATGAGGCTTAAAATGATAGGCCTGAGGAACTAGTTGATCTCGAGATCTATTATGAGATGATAATTCATTCCTTTTATCTATATTTTTAATCATAACAAAATTTTTAGTACATGTTATCCAATAATTATAAATCCTCATATGGTGAGATATTACGGTAATCTAAAACCTCATTCAAAGTTTAACACAAATAATTTCAAAAATGTTTAACAATGTAACCCTTATAAAATGTTAAAGTCCCAAGATTTATAAAGAGGTCACTAAATTTATCAGAATTATCTTTTCATTAGTCCCCCATCTATCAAAATGTATCTCTTTTTTTATATAAAAAACATGTGAATACATTCATCATGAATTATCTTGAAATGTTATAATAACCTGAATTACCATAAATACTTATTGAATGCATGCATTCTCCCTTATTCCAAATATCCTTGGATATATTCCCTAAATCCAAATATTTTTTAAACTTCGTCAACAGAATAATAATTCACTTTTTCAACAAGTTGCTAATCAATTCCAAGGAAACCAATAGCATCTAATTTAAATTATCCAAATATCATTATCATAAAATCATGAACATAGTAAGGGTTATCTTACCCTATATCATGTGTTTCCTATGAATATGACCTTTCCATTAAATCACATTTCTATTCCATCAGAATCATTGAACATATTCTTTTAAATCCAAAATGGAAAACATTAATTAAACCATTCAAATATATTTCACAATTCATATAACATAATTCATGAATACAAATACATAATGACTTTAATTATTCTACTTCATCCTTAATCCATTAATGAGGACACAACATCCTATTACATAATACCTCTTTCCTTCCAAATTTAACATATAGTCTCATCATCATGAAAAACATAACTTTTACTTGTAGCACCTTTATGATTATCTTTGTGACATTTCCACTTAGGAAAATTATTTTCATAATGTATATTAGTTATAAATTTTAATAATCTATCAATTGGTAATACCTTAGGGAGGCCAATATTCCCATCCATCTCATTTATCAAAAATTTAATTTTCCCTTTTTAGTTACTTTTTTTGTGTCCTTCTTTTCAATAACCAAACATCGTCTTGTTCTTCAAATGCATCCATCCTAGTGTTTCTTCTCACATTCTTGAAATGAAGGAAATGGAATCTCCTTTCCTCCATGGTATCCATTAACGAAATTCTCAGAAAAATAATTCATTCTTTTCCTGGGTGAGTATGAATGTTTGTTATAGTACACATTGTTAATCATGTTCCATGAAAATTGATTATGCATGATCCCAACACCCTTTACTCAATTTATCATCCCATTGACTACTCATCGTAAAGTTTTTCTTCACATTCAATGTTAACCCATTTCATTCCTATTCCTTATATATACTAAACCCAAAAATCATAGTTTGAGAAAAACATATCATAGAAAAAAACCACATAACTATGAAAAACCAATTATATAATGTATAAATTATGATTCCATCGTTTATATAAGAAAGCTTAATATTATCATTGGATACATTCCTAGACATATCCATAGAAATTTCATACAGGATCTCACTAATGTCTTTACATAATAGTTTCTAATGGTTGACTAAACCGTTTCTCTAATACCTACTATAACAAACTATGATTTTGGTATATAGATATTAAATACTTTTATATGAATATTCATTAAATTTCAAAATCACATGCCTGAGCACCATAATAGTTTAGTGTTTCTGAATTAATGGAATACATTGTCCTGATTTGGTGAATTATCTTAGAAATATCCAATATAGATCTTCCCCTTCAGTACTCATAAATTAAATAATTCTTTATAACATGTGGAAAGAAAACATAAGAATGGGTGATCTCAGATGTAATGTAATGGTAAACATATAATATATGTAAGCATAACATGAAAATAAGGATTTGAAAACATGATCATAACATTTGATGATTGTACCCTGCATATCATAGATCATATATATGATTCATGGCATAAAAACTGGGAGTTAATAAGGCATAAATCATAAGATAATCAAATAACATTTAACCTTGAGTGTATAAAAATGGCATAAGACATGTATATTGTGGTATAAAAATCAGATTAGAATATCTTATATCAATGATTCATAATAAGAATCCATGCTATATTAGCATTTGGTTAATAACCTATGTACATACTTCAATATTGGGATGGACTTCTGTATATCATCTGATTTTAGGATTTGGATGTCCTCCCATATACCCTATTGTTGCAGGCATAGGATGACCTCCCATGTACCTTCAGATTGTGGACTTAGGATAAACTACGGTATGCCATTTTAAACCCATAGAATAGTTACAATTACCCAAATAATTGTAGGTACATAGAGGTCCCACCTATCACATAATAAAAACCATACATATATGTTCCATAAGAACAAAAATAATTCATCATATCAGAACTCATGAAATGAAATGGGTTTCATACACAACATTAAATCATAACATAACCCACAAAAAATAAATGGGTTTCATAAATATCATTCCACCATAAATATACACCACTCTCAGAAAGAATAAGAATTTAAGAAATGAGTAATATCCCCATAAAAACATAATTAACATAAAATAATGTTATCTTATATGGAAAATAATTTTGAGATATCACTTGAAAAAAATTATTCAGGAAAATAACCATTCTTATTTGAAAACATTTTCTGTTTTTAAAATGATGGGAAATTTTAAAAGAAAAAACATTTCATTGAAAATAAACCTACGTAAAGTAAGGAAAATTTCATAAAATTATTTCATCATGATGGAAGAAAATTTCATTCATGCAGTGTAATTTGGTAAAACATTCCTCCCAGACTTTTTCCAGAAAAATCACTAAGTCCCTCATTTGGAAAACAACCAAAATATTCATTTCATAACTATATTAAAAATTCAACAATTATAAAAAATGAATTTAAAAATACATAGTATAATATAAAAATAATTTGTTGGAAACATGTTTTGAAAACATGGGAATGCATGGTAAATATTCCTTAATGGAGACATAAAATGAGACAATCCCAAATGTTTATGATATTGTGAAATAAATACTCATCACATTATAATAAGTATAATCATATGTCCAATTAAAAAATTTAAAATATAAGGATTTTAAAATAATATATTATTCTGGGAAATAATCATCAAATAAATTTATGGGCATTATATAAACCACTTATAAGAAACAATTAGTCGATAATTTATGTGTCCCACAAAACAAAAGTGACACATAAATCCCATATATTTAGTGTTGAATTCATTCATATACGTTCAAAAATAATGTATAATAAAAATATTTTATTATAATTATACTAAATAAAAATATTCACAAATATAATATCATATTGTATTTACTTAAAAAAAATTATTACTCGCTTATTAACAATTTCATGTTAAAGGTACGTTTCGAGTAATAACAACTTTGTTTTTCGTTTATGTTTGGACTTGTTATCCTTGGTCCTCTTACATAGATCATGATATCAAAATATATAAAGATAAATATCATATATATATATTCAGTATATATTTATTTATGTATATTAATAAAATTTAGATATAAATAATAAAATATAACCTTCATGGAGACGGTAGGTCGTACTTGCTCATTAACATTGTCGTCATTTTCTTATCATATTTATACAATGGAAATTAAATGATATATTGTAATTAAATAATAATTTTTATGTTATATATATCATTTATATTTATAAAATTCATATTTATTATCACCCATGTTAAATATAGAAAAAAATTAATCACATCGCATCGTGGAGATGGTAAGCTATATGTATGCACGAGAAACGTTATCATTCCACAAAATACTAGGTATTTATAAGGTATATATGATATTGTCATTATAAAAGTATAATTATGTCATAAATATCATATATAATCACTAAAACCATCATAATTCCTCCTCACAAAATATGGTTATGGAAGATGGATTGCTGCAATACATGGAGATGGTAATTCATCAGTACACCTGAGTGATACTTTCACTTCTTGTTCGATGGGAAATGGGATTTATATTGGTGTGTACATAATATTAAAAAAATTATAATATTTAAGATTATTTATATATAATTTTTTGATATATATATTATAGACTAATAGGAGGTTTAGAATAGTATAAAAAGAGAGTGATCAGTTAGAGCGATTACCACTTCTTTGAAATGGATGCTTCGATTAAAACTTTAACACATCTACGAAGGGTGTTACGCTTAATATAAGGCCTCCAGAAAATGGGGAGGGATTATAGTAAGAGATTTAGTTAGACATTTTTGGAACCAAATAGTTCATGATGTGTAATTAAAAGATAAGAATTGATTCCCATTTATAGGAGAGTGGAGGAAAACTATTTGAATTTTTCAAATTATTGAATTAATATAAATTAATTTTCTAATCCAAATCATTCAAAAATAATTTATTTGGATTAAATTACGAATATGGGTGTACATAAATCCATAAAATGAAAATTAGAAATGTTATTATTAATTTTTTAAGCCTTATCTTTTGGTTTTAACCCTTATTTAACCATTTTAACTCTTACCCTGATATCATGTAATTTACACATTTAGTGTTAATATATTTAAAATAAAAAGAAAAAAGATACCTAAATGATTCATTAATGAAATCTTTATAATTATCAAAGTAAATTGTCTAAAATTTATATTTTTATAATTTTTATATAACTTAATATAATATTACTTATTTTAAAATATTAATAATGTCAATTTTTACACTCTGCATTAGATGAATTTTTAAAAATATCCTAACAACCAGCTATCTTCGAACAAAATATTTTAACACATCAATAACTTGTAGAATTCATAAAAAATTCTTTTTTATTACAATAATTATATCAAATTATATATTTTTTAATATTTTTAATTTCATTTATTTAATTCATTCATTAATTAATCAATTACTCCATCATCATTCGGTCACAATTTAAATTAATTATTTTATCACTATAAATTATAAATAAATTTACATGACTTATATAAACATTATATAATTATAAATACTATTTATAGTCAAACATAAACCTTATATAACCCTATATTAAAAATATTTTTCTTGTTAAAAACAAATTAATGAGAAAATTTACTTTTATATGAATATAATATTATAAAGGTTATATTCTCATCCAAAATGTTGTAAATAGTCTCATAACTAATCAATAAATTCGTAGGGATTAAAATTGTTTCATTTTATAAAATTAGGAAATGTTTTTTAGTAATAGTATGATATTTATAATATAGTCTTAACCCTTAATTAAATGATTTACCCTTAACCTTGATAATAAAAAAATTACTAAATTTACTATTCACACCATAAATAATTGATAAAAAAAATGTTTTTTTCAATTAAAATTCCATATTTTTTCACTATTCATAAAAACAGAAACTTTTGAGAAAAATACCAAAAATTCAATAAATGTAAAATTTTATACACAAAATTCAATGAATAAGTTTTTTTCAAATATAATTTATAATTGTTTCCAAAATGAGATTTAAAACAAGTTCACCACTAAATGGTGGAAAAAAATTCCTTTTAAAATAATACTTATTTTTTAAATAAAATTGTATTTTTATGTATTTCATATCTAGAAAACATATAATACGAATTTTAAAAATTATATTTAATATTTAATATAACAAGGATGATTTTATTGTTTATTGGTATAAAGCACTCATATTCACATTTAGATAGTTTTTCAGAGAAAAATTCCTTTTATTTTGAAATGAGGATTACATTAATTTATAATTCATTGGTCAAAGAATTAAATATACCTTTGTAAACAATAATTTCATAATCTTAGTTAATAATGTTCATATTATCCAATATAATTACTAGTTGATAATTATCTTGTTTATATAAACATAATAATTAAATGTTGTTTTCTAAAAATTCAGTGTTGTGTTTCACAAAAGCTAATCAGGTGTTTCATGTCATACAAGCATAACATGGTGTAGCGTGAAATGAAATATATCAAAGAAATAATTTAATTTAAATCTATATTTCATAAAAATCTCAGGGTTTTACATAGAAAATGTTTTTCAATAAATATTTTCTTCACAATCTCAAACTAAAAAATAGAAAGGGATAACCAAAAGGAATATGAATCCATCAAGATGTATGAGACAAAAAACATAAGACTTGTGTGATATGCAATTATCTTTGTTATTACCCCAAATTTAATGTTGAAAACTTATTTTTTGGACTAAATCTGATTCTACAAAAAGCCTAAACTGTTTTGAAATTTGACAGCTATAAGAAAGTGTATCATATGATGTCAAAGTCGTTATATAGATCAGGGAATGTCAATATTCTTGTGATAATAAGAAGTAGAAATGAACGTTTAATTTTGGAGATATGGTTGATAAATATAAAACATGAAATAAATTCCAACATCTGACTTTTCAAATTTGTTGTAAGAAATATATCATATATTTTATGAAGGGGTGAGGATATTTTTTAGGTGTGAGAAGTAATACAACCCTGTTAGTAAATACTAATAGGATAAACCAACCAATGTCATTAGAGAATATAATTATATAGTAAACTTTCAATATATTTCATAATATATGAACTATGAGGATCAATTACACTATACAAATCAATCCCCCAAGCTAAGGTTTGTCAACGAAAAATGACAACAATAACCTCCATGCCTTAGAAAATAAGGGTGATCCTATACAATTACAACTAATGAGGTGGATCACTAAAAATAAGAGGTGCTAGTTAAACTATAAATTCATTCAAAAATAAAGAGTGTACATTTTGATTCTAGATCAAAAAATTCTCTTATATCTGACATGTTTAAAAGAACTTTTTAAGCACCGTCTTAGAACATGGATGTGGAGTTATCAGTTAATATAGTGAATAGGTCAATTGTTTTATCCAAAAAATATAACTCAACCATATACCATATATTTGTATTGAACATCCCAAAGAACCATTTAATACCACATTTAGTGGAATTTTATGCAATTATGGGTATGTATTAGCTTTACTTATAACTATGTAAATTAAATTTCCTTGAAAATGAAATCACCCTCTATATCGAAAATCGCACTCTGATTATTTAAAAGTGAAATGAAGAGGATGAATCTTCATTGGTTCCAAAATCTCAAGAGTGGGTATTATTTCCTTACATGTAACCATATCTAGATCAAGAGATTCATACTAATGAAAATATCATCCTTGATGAAATTAACATTAAAATGGAATTCGTTGATGAGTTCTTGAATAATTGTATGGTTTTCCTCATACTCATGAGTTTGTGTTATAAATCGAGATAATTTCAAGATAGATTATAATATCCCAGAATCCATGTAGAATGGTAATTATTAAGGTTGAGGTGTTAAAGAAACAATAATAGTAGAATCTGGATAAAGGGTTTATATGCCCACATGATTCACTATGGGGTTTTCTAGTCCTCTTCTTCTAGAAAAGTAGGGGTTTATGGAACTCTGTATTGATTATCATGAGCTCAACCAGATAATGATAAAGAATTATTATACTCTACCATGGATTGATGAATTTCTCGATCAGCTATGTAGAGCACAATACATATATAATGTGGATATTTAGTAGGGATATTTCCATTTAATGTGGATGAAGGATGATATTCCCAAGACTAATTTTCAAAAAAGTGTCCATTATAATGATTATTCAATTTAGACACACTAATGATCTATAAATACATAGTGACTTGTTGAATACAGTCTTTATGGATTACCTTGACAGATTTTTGGTATTATTTATATAAAATATTATTACATACATCATAATAATGGTGTAACATGAGTAGTATTTGAATTTAATACTGGAGACTTTACAAAAGGAAAATTTATTTACGGAGTATTTTAAATGAATGTTTTTATAGATAAATTAACTTTCTTGGAGGGTTTCATCACCAGAAAAGGAATATATGTGGAATCATAAAAATGTAAGCAATTGATGTATATCCCTGAACAACAGCTGTAATTTAAATCCATTGTTTCATCTAATTGTGGGTTAATATCATCAATTTGAGAGAAGCATCTAATAATTCTCAAGTCCATTAACCAATATAAATTAGAATGGATTCATGTTTGTCTGAAATATTAAATTTGAATTATGATTTAAATAACTAAAAAATATTCCGATCAGTGCTCTTGTACTCACATTACCTACCAATGGGGATGTAATTTTTATCTATATTGACACATCTGAAAAGGGTTTTAGTTGGTTACTCAAGAAAGATATCAAATTTATAGAATATTCCACACCACCAATTAATGATACATAAGTTGAATTACCCAACATGGGATCTAGAGTTCGAAGAAGTGATGTTATCATTTATGACATGGCAACATTATTTCTTTCTGTGGAAGTGTGATATATTTATATATGGATCTTAAAATCCTCAAATATATTTTCCTAAAAATAGAGCTCAATATGTACCATTGAATATGGTTAGATATGATCAAGGATTGTGACAATTGAATACATTCCCATCCTTTTAAGGTGAACAAAGTGGAAGATTATATAAGTAAAAAGGATCCTACAACCCTACATATGATAATGATTACAAGGGATATAATATTTTTGTACATATAGAGGATGTAAATGGGAATACTAAAAAGATATTTATCCTACCATTGAAAAATAACTATTCAAACATATATTCTTTAGAGGGTCATGGAGGATGATAAAGAGGATGAGTTGATATAGAAAAAGGTATCTAATATTATAGAGTTCTACATTCTTGAAGAAGGATTTATATGGTTTGGAACCTGGATAAGGTTCCCATCCAAACTAAGACTGAAGAGTAACCTTCTAGTCATTTTTAAAAGATCATGATTTTATATTCATCTAAGAATCGATAATATATATAATGATTTGAAGAAAACCTTTTGGTGGTATAACATGAAGTGGGAGATCATGTAGTTTGTATCTATGTATTTATTATGCCAACCAGTCAAGGAAATATTATATAAGTCTAAGGGTATGAATAAACCAATTCCCAAAACAGTATGTAACTATGAAAACACAACCCTAGATTTCATCATAGGACTCCCTAGGACCCTTAAAGGAAATAAAACCATTTGGGTGGTCATCAATCACCATACAAAGTCGTAACATTTCACTGAAATGAGTGAATATTTACCAATTTACTATACCACCATGATATACATAAGTGAAGGGGTAGGACAATATGGATTTACACTCTCTATTTTTTCTAATTGAGATACACGGTTTACGTCGAGGTTTCAGATAATCCATCACCACGTGTTAGATACCAAAATACACTTTAGAAATTCATTCACACAAAATGGATGGTCACTCAAAAGTGACCATTCAATCATTGTTGGATATGTTATGATAATGTTCAATTATTTTTCAAGGATATTGGGATCATAAAATTCATCTATTAGAGTAATCCTATAATAATAGTTTCCATTACAAAATTCAAATGAAACATTATGAGGCTCTATGTGGGAATAGTTTTCATACTCTAAAATGATGAGATAAATTTAGAGATAATATTTTTATGGGACATTATCTTATCCACAAAATTATAGAGAAATATCGAACCATTCATAATCATGTGAATTCCACCCAATGTTGATAGAAATCTCTATAGATAAAGATTGATGACCCCTGGAGTTTGGGGTGAAAGATAAAGTGGTCCATCATACATCACCATGAAATAATTTCATGAGGTTTTCAAGAAGGGAAATTTTAGTCTTAGAATCATTATCCAATTTTAGATCCTTGATCTCATCAGAGAAGTTTTATATCAACCAGAACTCCCACCTAACTTATCTCATGTGCATGATGTGTTATATGTATCTCTCTAGATGATGTATATACCAGACCCATCACATGTACTAAATATAATGGTGGTACCATTTGATAAGGATCTTTCAAATGATTTGCAACTGGGAAAGATCATACAATGTAGAAACAAATGATCAAGTCAATGTGTTTTGTAGAACAATATGTTTGAGGAAGATACTTGTGAAATGAATGTGGTGATTAAATATTAGAATCCCATCTATTTTATTGTATTAAATGATAATTTTTTGGTGTAATTTATAAATGGGGGAATAATATAACAGACCATCCATTTATTAAAAATTTATTTTTTATTGAATAAATGTATGATCATGTAATGTTGGTATAAAAACATATTTAATAATTTTTTAATTTTGGACCATTATAAGTTGTAACATATATGATTTAAAATACTGCTAATCATAATAACCATTGATAATATAGTACTTCTACATTATCCATTAATATTAGTATATGAAGGGTTATGGAAAATTCCAATTGACACTGAATGAATTAGTGAGGGCCTTGGCTAGTAGGATTGTACCCTATGTGTAACACCTGAGACTTTTATGTTATATAAATCATCAAATAAATCTTTTACTACACATAACACTTTCTTGGCTTGCTTTACACGAAATCGTGACCTTCCTCGATAGCTTGCGTCATACACAATACCGAGTTTCACTAAACAATGATATGCTAATAAAATATTATTAAAACTAGCCGTTATGAATAGTAATAACCAATTTTTGAAATTTTATAAATATTATTTTTCAAAATGGACTTCATTTTTGGATTCGGAATATCGAAATTATCCTGCGGTGAAATTTTGGTATTTTTCTGAAAACATTCAATTTTTGATGAATAGTGAAACCACTAAGTGGTAGTTAAAAAACTGAATTTTTCATAAAACATAATTTTACCGCTTCTGCGAGTGGAATTTCAAAAATCCGATAGACACGGTTGATGTCAGTATGTAAAATGCGGTTCAATGAGATGAAAATAATTTTTTGTGAATAGTAACTTTTTACTTTTATTTACCACTCTTAAAAGTAAATAGGGTAATTGAGGGTATAAATGATATTATTATTACCCTAACACATGTCCTAATTATATTGGATAAGTTTAATTCGACCAAAAACAAAACATAGGAATAAAATATGACCATTTAGGGCCACTTGGATTAGATTAGGACATTTATTATTAATTTATTTAAAGAAGGGTTAAAATAGTTAAAATCAAGTTTTAAAAAGTAAATAATTTTTAATATAAAGTTATATATAAGATAAATTCGACTATAAATATTAAATAGAAAGCTAAAAATATTTCCTACATAATGGTATTTTATTTTTAATTTTTAGACATTAAATAATTAAATTTATTTATGACACAAAGATGATGCAGTAATTATCTTATTAATGAAATATTGACATAATTGATGTTATAAATACCCAAATAAATGTAATTTGATACTTTTTATGAATTACACTAATTTTATAGGTTAATATGACATGTTATTATTGATTTAATTAACTTTTTTAGAACTAATATTTCTGTTATGATTTTCAAAAAAATCAATTACCAAATAGTGTCAAAATTGACATAAATATTTTTTTAAAGAAAATATTATATTATTAATTGTTATTTTTTTCCTAAAAATATAAGGTTCGTCCAAATGACTTATATAAGGTTATATATATTAATAATAAACAACTTGGGGTTCTTTTGGATTGTTATAGTAAGTTTATTAACCTTATAGTGTAAGAAAACAAGAAGACACGATAAAAGTAATATTATTTAACTTAATGTTAAATCTAACTGATAAGGTCAAAATAGGACCCTAAACTTGTCTAAATTCTCTTTTATGAGAGGATTTTGACCAATCCCCACCTTATCTTAGAAATAAATTAATTTTTTTCTATTTAAAACCGAATTTGGCTTTATAATAAAATAATATCTTTAGTTATTCCAAAGGTGCCCCTCTCCTCCCTTATAAAAGGGCACCTCCACCCTCTCTTCCTCACACCACTTTGAACCTTAAAGCTGGGACAAACCCTACCACATTCTCCTCTCCACTTCCATAGAGACATCCTAGAGATCCTGGTATTATTCAAAGACCAATTTTAGTGCCCTAAAAGGAGGTCTCAAAGAAGCACTTCAAAGAAGAGGTAATGTCCGTTACCGATTCTTTCATCTTTATTTCTTCTTCCACTTCTTCTTCTTTAGTTGTTTCACTATGAAGTAATAACATCAATATCACTAATATATGGATATGTTATTATATGTATGAAACAACCCTATTTCACCATCTATCCATCCTATGGAAAATGAAATCACCGCGCGTGCGTACGTACGGAATATCGTCTCCACGCTGTGGTGTAATCTACTTTCCACCACCACCTTACTTGGATGGGTATAATGGTGTAAATAATTAATATATATGATTACTGTAAAGTGATATTGATTCTGAAATAGTATACATACACTCCAATACAATTCCATGATCATGGGAACGATATCATCGCTCGTGCGTACGTACGGAATACCGTCTCCACGATGTGATGTGACTCGTTCTACATGATCTTCATTGCATAATGATTATATAAATGAATTGAATGAATTAATATGATATATATTACACTAATAAAATTCTTGAAATGAAGTATCTATAACCTAAAGAGAAGAATAAGAATTTATTCGACAAAACACGCATAAGAACAAAAAGTAATAAACACCCGAATAACAAGTTGTAATAAATTTTACTAATAAGAAGCTAAGAATATGACCATATATGATATCATAACAATAATTATGATTATGGAATAATTCAATAACATTATTTAAATCATTATACAGGAGGTTTGGACACTTACGAGGCAAATCGGATCTAAGGTAAGGGAAATATCACAACCTCATTTTTATCCGAGATTGTTTATACTTTGGCATTTACTGGGGTGTATTTTATCATAAACATCCATGTTTCCTCAATATGTAATATTATTTTCATCCACCTAAAATTTTTTAAATCCAATTTTACCCTTCGGTGAGTTTTTAGTAAAGGATATGAAAGGAATCTTTTGTCATTTTTCGTACGAGGTACTTTTTGACTTTTTCGACAAAAGTACGAAGAATGTTTTTTTAAAATATACAGCATGAATGGATTTTTATAACATTATTTCCAAGAACCTTCCTTTACAAGTTTTCAGGTTTATTTTTAATGAACTTGTTTTATTATATAATTGTATGACATGTTAAGAAAGGAAAAGTGTTTTTGAAGAAGAAATGATATATTCCTCAAGAATGGAGTTCAAGTGTTTTATCAAAATTATTTTCCATCTAAGATAATAAAGGGTTCTATTTTTAACCCTATTATTACATTGATTTTATTATGTTATGATGGAATTATATTTTTATGAATTCCTTTATCTTATATGAATTGTTTTATGATGTCATGATGTTTATGATTTTTCATTTTTATTACATGGGTTATGCTATGATGTATGGTTTTCTGATTTTGTGGCGCACATAAGAATGGTATCGTTATGAGATGGGTGGGACCTATATCTCCCTCCAATGAATTGGGTAAAGATTTTATATCTCATGAGATAGACATGGCTGGAACGGCAGGTTAAACCGGTTCAGTGAAACAGGACTAAAACAAGGAGTGAACTCGGTTCAGAAGTGGAATTTGTCCACTAAGATAGTCTTGGAAATGAGTCTTGACTAACAAGAAATGATTCTCAATGATTATGTGTGTATGCCACAAAGTATCATGTTTTAATTTATGATTATTGGGATTACATTTCACTACTATGATTTATCCCATGTTATGAAATTATGATCTCTTTTGTAGGTTAAGATTTCCAAAAGTTATGTGCTTATGTATATTATGTGATTGATATTTCTTTTGTTTACTCTTACTGAGCATTTGAGATAACCCTTTTTTATGTTTTATTTCCCCAGGTCAGGAAGAAGGTTATTAAGTAGAATATTCTCAAAAGGGACTCTAGATATGATGAAATAAATAGGAGGCAAAGTAGATGCTTTATGAACCAATTGTTTATGCTTTACAGTTTCTAAAGACACTATACCTATACGGTCCTTTCATGGTTTTGTTATATGTTGTAATAAGTGTGCTTCAAATTTCAAGTAATAACAATGTATGTAAAGTATGGGTCGTTATAGTTGGTATCATAGGGAGGGTATAGTCAACCTTTGGAAACTAGGATGTGAAATCCTTAGTAAGAACCCTAAGGATAATTCTAAGCATAGAACATAATCTTAGTGTTTTAGAAATGACCATGAATAACCTAGGATAAGACCTTAAGTGTGAAATTTTATTCATGATTATGTGGTTTTCCTATTATAATTAGTGTTTCTCATACTATTCTTCTTGGTTTTAGTCAATGGCTGGAACCCGAAGGAACCATGTTAATGCGGAAGGCGACGGGAAATGCAATGATTGTCCCTCGGAGAAACCAAACGTTATGGGAGACAGAATGAAAAATCTTGTATCCATGCTCACACAACTTTCGCAAGCTATGAATCATGCAGGACTTCCAAACGAGCAAAGGAAGGAGCAAAATTCTGGTGAATCATTCATGAGGCAGCATCCACCTTCTTTCAGCGGGTCTACTGATTCATTAGTTGCTGAACAATGGATTAGTACTATTGAATAGATATTTTCAGTTCTTCAATGTTCTGAACATGATAAAGTCATCCTAGCAGTGTATCGTTTGGAAGGAGATGCTTATCAATGGTGGAATATTATTAAGAATACGAGGCAAAGGGATGAAATTGAGTCCATGGAATGGGATGAGTTCAAGAACATATTTTTCAATAAGTACTTCCCTCGTATTCTCCGAACAAAGATGGGGAAAGAGTTTCTTGAAATGATGAAAAAGGATGATGAATCTGTTGGTACTTATGAAGCAAATTTTACAAGACTTTCAAGGTACGCTTCTGGTATTACTATCCAACCTGGGAGTAAGATCGATCAATTCTTTAGTGGATTAAAACCAAGTCTTTGAAGGGCGTTAGCCATAAGGGACTTCAATAGCTACGAGGAAATCGTTCGATGTTATCTCAAAGTCGAGATGGAGATTGGAGTAACCCATCAGTCATATGGGTTTGATAAGAAGAGGAAAATGGAATTCAAAGGATAATCTAAAGAGAACACTGAAAAGAAGATGAGCTTTCCCTTATGCTCAAAGTGTGGAAAGAAACATGGAGGGAGTTGTCTTAAAGGGACAAGTAAGTGTTTCAAATGTGGAAAGGAAGGTCATCGAGCATTTGAATGCCATAATGATGGTAAGAAGATGTCTAATAATGAAAAAAAGTAAGGGATACACAGAATGACCCTATTACACTTCAATGTTTGAAGTGCAAGGAGATGGGGCATTATGCCAATCAATGCCCAAATCCAAGGGTTGATGATGACGGTCGACATCAATAAACTCTTAATGCTAAAGACAAAGGAAAGTCACATGAAATTTCTATCAGCGACGTGGAGTACGATAACGATGTGGTGAAAGGTACACTTACCATCCAATCTAAAGTAGAAAATGTTTTATTTGATTCTGGATCCACCCACTCCTTTATTTCTGAAGAATTTTCTAAGGATATCACCGTATTACCTCAACAGTTAGATATTGAGTTAGCTGTGACAACCCCTAATGGCACAACAGTCGCATCAAAAGTTTATAATTCTTCTCCGATAGAAGTTTGTGGTAAAGTGCATCCTGCAGATCTTGTGATCCTTCCTATAGTGGAATTTGATGTGATTCTTGGCATGGATTGGAATTCTCTACATGGAGCTCATATCAATTTCCAAAGAAGGGAAGTCACATTTCATATTCCAGATCAATCTATGATTGTCTATCGATGCAAGGATGAACATAACCTTCCAGTGTAAATTTCTTCCATTTTATGGGTATTGATTCCACTAAATGAAGGTTATTTATCTCAAATGGTTGGGGTCGAAACTCACGATTAAGAATATGCCCATTGTACGGGAGTTTGATGATGTCTTTTCGGAAGAATTATCGGGTCTTCCACCGAATCGTGAAGTTGAGTTTTCAATATAACTCGTACCGGATGCTTTGCCTATTTCAAAGACACCTTATAGAATAGCCCCAATTGATTTTCTAGAATTGAAGAAGAAACTCCAAGAGAATCTTGATAAGGGGTTCATACGCCCTAGTGCGTCACCTTGGGGAGCACCTGTTCTGTTTGTTAAGAAGAAATATGGATCAATGAGACTCTACATTGATTATCGATAACTTAACAAGATCACTATCAAGAAAAAATATCCTCTCTCACGCATTGATGATCTATTTGACCATCTATGCAGAGATCAAAACTTTTCCAAGATTGATCTTCATTCAGGGTATCATCAATTAAGGGTCAAAAGGGTGGATATACCAAATACGGATTTCCGTACAAGGTATGGACACTATGAATTTATAGTGATGCCCTTTGGTCTTACTAATGCCCCTGATATCTTCATTGATCTAAGGAATAGAGTCTTTAGAGACTATTTTGATCAATTTGTGGTAGTCTTTATAGAAGATATTCTTGTCTATTCAAAGAGAAAGGAAGAACATGAAGATCTCTTGAGAATTATATTGAAGACCTTGAGAAAGGAGAAGATTTATGCCAAATTTACCAAGTGTGAATTTTGGATTCAAAAAGTTTCATTTTTGGGTCACATAATCTCAAAAGAGTGGATATATGTGGATCCAGAAAAAACAGAGGTTATCGAAAGATGGTCGAGACAAACAACAGTAACTGAGATCCGAAGTTTTCTTGGTTTGGCTGGATATTATCGAAGTTTTGTGAAATATTTTTCATGATTATCTAATCCACCCACCAAGTTGACTCGGAAAGGAGTTAAGTCTGTTTGGACGGAGGAATGTGAAGAGAATTTCAAGGAGTTGAAAAGAAGGTTATCCAGTGCACCTGTGCTCACACTGCCTTGTAGTGGAGAATGGTTTGTGATCTACAGTGATGTATCCAAGAAGGGTTTGGGGTGTGTTCTTATGAAAAATGATATTGTGATAGCTTATGCCTCACGACAGTTGAAAATACATGAGAAAAATTACCCAACTCATGATTTGGAGTTAGCTGCGGTAATCTTTTCATTAAGGATTTGGAGGCATTACCTTTATGGTGAGAGGTGTGATATTTATACTAATAATAAAAGTTTAAAGTATATTTTCACACAAAAGGAGCTGAATATGCGCCAAAGAAGATGGTTGTAGCTGATTAAGGATTACGACTGCTCAATTCATTACCACCTTGGGAAAGCAAACAAGGTGGAAGATGCATTAAGTCGAAAAGACCATGCCAGTTTATCCATGATGAGGATCAAAAAAGATCCAATATTTATGGATTTACAAAGGATGGATCTTGGAATTATAATTAAAGGGGAAAATTGTATCTTTTTAAAA
The DNA here is from genome assembly GCA_963277665.1 of Viscum album. Taxonomy (NCBI): domain Eukaryota; kingdom Viridiplantae; phylum Streptophyta; class Magnoliopsida; order Santalales; family Viscaceae; genus Viscum; species Viscum album. The sequence continues at coordinate 1,492,320,085 of OY728139.1, read as the reverse complement.
TGAATGTTCAACCATCTATACATGTGAAGATTAAAGAGTCACAGAAAAAAGATGTCGAGTTACAAAAGAAGGTGAGAAATGTTCCTGAATTCAACCTTGATTGTGTTGGGATAATAAAGTTCAGGAATCGGGTTTGTGTTCCTCCCATCCCCGAATTAAAGGAGCTGCTGGATGAGGCTCATAGGTCTTCATTCTCTATTCATCCTGGAAGCACGAAGATGTATAGGGACCTGAAATAGTACTTCTGGTGGGATGGCATGAAAAGAGATGTTGCTGAATATGTCTCTCGATGCTTGGTTAGTCAACAAGTTAAAGCTGAGAGACAGAAGTCTAAGGGGATGTTACAACCATTACCCATACCCGAATGGAAATCGGAAAACATCACTATAGACATTGTCACAGGACTTCCTAAAACATCCAAAGGAAATAATGCTATCTGGGTCATAGTGGATCATCTTACAATGTCTTCACACTTCATTGCTATTAGAGAGGATTTCTCTCTGGATCAGCTTGTGAGGATATATGTAAAGGAAGTGGTAAGATTCCATGGAGTACCACTTTCTATTATATCTGATCGGGATCCGAGATTTACCTCGAAGTTCTGGCGAAGTCTTCAGCATACTCTAGATACAGAGTTGAGTTTCAGCACTTCTTATCATCCTCAGACAGACGGTCAGTCTGAGAGAACAATTCAAACTCTAGATGATATGTTGAGATCTTTCTCTATGGATTTTAAAGGTGGTTGGGATCAACACCTACCTTTGGTGGAATTTTCTTATAATAATATCTTTTACTCCAGTATTCAGATGGCCCCTTATGAAGCTCTCTATGGAAAGAAATGCAGAACTCCAACTTGCTGGGTTGAAGTTGGGGAAAGAAAGCTATTAGGACCCGATCTCGTTGATGAAATGGCAGAAAAGGTCAGATCTATTCAACAACACATAAGAGCAGCTCCGAGTCGACAGAAAATTTATTCCGACAACCAAAGAAAAGACCTAGAGTTTGAAGTAGGTGATAAAGTGTTCTTACGAATATCTCCCTGGAAGAGGGTCATGAGATTTGGAAAGAAGGGAAAGTTGAGCCCTAGATATATCAGTCCTTTCAAAATACTGGATCTTGTTGGGAAGGTAGCTTACCCATTGGCGCTTCCACCAAATCTCTCTCAAGTTCACGATGTGTTCCATGTATCTCTCCTGAGAAAGTACATACCTGATCCTCCACATGTACTCAGCTCAGAATTTGTACCGCTGGAGCAGGATCTTTCTTATGAAAAACAGCCGATAGAGATTCTGGATCGTAGCGAAAAAGTCCTACGAAACAAGACCACTCGATTGGTGAATGTTTTATGGAGGAACCACCAATTAGAATAAGCTACATGGGATCTTGAGGATATGATGAGGGAGAGGTATCCTCATCTTTTTGTTACAAAGTGACAAATTTCGAGGGCGAAATTCATTTTAAGGGGGGTAGAATGTAACACCCGAGAATTTTATGTTATATAAATCATCAAAGGAATCTTTTTCTACACACAACACTTGCTTGGTTTTCTTTACACGAAATCACGACCTTCCTCGATAGCTTGCGTCGTACACAATACCGAGTTTCACTAAACAATGATATGCTAATAAAATATTATTAAAACTAGCCGTTATGAATAGTAATAACCACTTTTTGAAATTTTATAAATTTTATTTTTCAAAATGGACTTCATTTTTGGATTTGGAATATCGAAATTATCCTAGGGTGAAATTTTGGTATTTTGCTGAAAACTTTCAATTTTTGATGAATAGTAAAACCACTAAGTGGTAGTTAAAAAACTGATTTTTTCATAAAACTTAATTTTACCGCTTCTGTGAGTGGAATTTCAAAAATCTGAGAGGCACAGTTGATTTTAGTAAGTAAAATGTGGTTCAATGAGATGAAAATAATTTTTGGTGAATAGTAACCTTTTACTTTAATTTACCACGGTTAAAAGTAAATAGGGTAATTAAGGGTAAAAATGATATTATTATTACCCTAACACAAGTCCTAATTATATTGGATAAGTTTAATTCGACCAAAAACAAGCTTAGGATTAAAATATGACCATTTAGGCCCACATGGATTAGATTAGGACACTTATTATTAATTTATTTAAAGAAGGGTTAAAATAGTTAAAATCAAAGATTAATAAGTAAATAATTTTTAATATAAGGTTATATATACGATAAATTCAACTATAAATATTCATTAGAAAGATACAATGATTTCCTAAATAATGGTATTTTATATGTAATTTTTAGACATTAAATAATATAATTTATTTATGACACAAAGATGATGCAGTAATTATCTTATTAATGAAATATTGACGTAATTGATGTTATAAATACCCAAATAAATGTAATTTGATAGTTTTTATGAATTACACTAATTTTATAGGTTAATATGACATGCTATTATTTATTTAATTAACCTTTTTAGAACTAATCATTCTGTTATGATTTTCACAAAAATCAATTACTAAATAGTGTCAAAATTGACATAAAATAGTTATTAAAACAAATATTATATTATTAATTTTTATTTTATTCCTAAAAATCTATGGTTTGGCCAAATGACTTAGCTACAATTATATATATTAATAATAAACAACTTGGGGTTCTTTTGGATTGTTATAGTAATTTTATTAACCTTATAGTGTAAGAACACAAGAAGACACGGTGAAAGTAAAATTATTTAACTTAATGTTAAATCTAAATGATAAGGTCAAAATAGGAACCTAAACTTTTCTAAATTCTATTGGATGAGAGGATTTCGACCCATCCCCACCTTATCATCTAAATAAATAAATTTATAGCTATTTAAAACCGAATTTGTCTTTATAATAAAATAATATTTTTAGTTATTCCAAAGGTGCCCCTCTCATCCCTTATAAAAGGGAACCTCCTCCCTCTCTTCCTCACACCAATTCGAGCCTTCAAGCTCGGCCAACCCCTTCAACATTATCCTCTCCACTTCCCTAGAGACATCCTAGAGGTCCTGGTATTCTTCAAAGACCAATTTTAGTTCCCTAAAAGGAGGTCTCAAAGAAGCACTTCAAAGAAGAGGTAATGTCCGTTGCCGATTCTTTCATCTTTATTTCTTCTTCCACTTCTTCTTCGTTAGTTCTTTCATTATGAAGTAATAACATCACTATCAATCATATAATGATATGTTATTATAAGTATTAAACAACCCTATTTCACCATCTATCCATCCTATGGAAAATGAAATCACCGCGCATGCGTACGTACGGAATACCATCTCCACACCGTGGTGTAATCTACTTTCTACCACCACCTTACATGGATGGGTATAATGGTGTAAATAATGACTATATATGATTATTGTAAAGTGATATTGATTCTGAAATAGTATACATGCACTCCAATACAATTCCATGATCATGAGAATGATATCATCGCTCGTGCGTACGTACGGAATACCGTCTCCACGATGTGATATGACTCGTTCTACATAATCTTCATTGCATAATGATTATATAAATGAATTGAATGAATTAATATGATATATATTACACTAATAACATTCTAGAAATGAGTTATCTATAACCTAAAGAGAATAATAAGAATTTATTCGACAAAACACGCATAAGAACAAAAAGTAATAAACACCCAAATAACAAGTTGTAATGAAATATTACTAATAAGAAGATAAAAATATGACCATATATGATATCATAACAATAATTATGATTATGGAATAAGTCAATAACATTATTTAAATCATTATACAGAAGGTTCAGACACATACGAGGCAAATCAGACCTAAGGTAAGGGAAATATCACAATCTCATTTTTATCCGAGATTGTTTATACTTTGACATTTACTGGGGTGTATTTTATCATCCACAACCATGTTTCCTCAATATTTAATATAATTTTCATCCACCTACATTTTCTTAAATCAAATTTTACCCTTCGGTGAGTTTTTAGTAAAGGATATGAAAGGAATCTTTTGTCGTTTTTCGTACGAGGTACATTTTGACTTTTCCGACAAAAGTACGAAGAATGTTTTTTTAACTTATACGGCATGAATGGATTTTTAAAACATTATTTCCAAGAAGCTTCCTTTACAAGTTTTCAATTTTATTTTTAATCAACTTCTTTTAGTTTATAATTGTACGACATGTTAAGAAAGGAAAAGTGTTTTTGAAGCAGAAAGGATATTTTCCTCAAGAATGGAGTTCAAGTGTTTTACCAAAATTATTTTACTTCTAAGATAATAAAGTGTTCTGTTTTTATCCCTATTATTACATTGATTTGATTATGTTGTGATGGAATTATATTTTTATGAATTCCTTTATCTTATATGAATTGTTTTATGATGTCACGATGTTTAAGATTTCCATTTTTATTACATGGGTTATGCTATGATGTATGGTTTTAAGATTTTGTGGCACACATAAGAATGGTATCATTATGAGATGGGTGGGACCTATATCTCCCTCCAATGCATTGGGTAAAGATTTTATATCTCATGATATAGACATGGCTGGAACGGCTGGTTAAACCGGTTCAGTGAAACAGGACTGAAACGAGGAGTGAACTCGGTTCAGAAGTGGACTTTGTCCACTAAGATAGTCTTGGCAATGAGTATTGACTAACAAGAAATGATTCTCAATGATTATAAGTGCATGCCACAAAGTTTCATGTTTTAAGTTATGATTATTGGGATTACATTTCACTACTATTATTTATCCCATGTTATGAAATTATGATCTCTTTTGCAGGTTAAGATTTCCAAAAGTTATGTGCTTATGTATATTATGTGATTGATATTTCTTTTGTTTACTCTTACTGAGAATTTGAGCTCACCATTTTGTATGTTTTATTTCCCCAGGTCAGGAATACGGTTATTAAGTATAATATGGAAAAAGGGACTCTAGATATGATGAAATAAATGGGAGTCAAAGTAGATTCTTTATGAACCAGTTGTTTATGCTTTCCAGTTTCTAAAGACACTATACCTATACGGTCCTTTCATGGATTTGTTATATTTTTTAATAAGTGTGCTTTAATTTTGAAGTAATAACAATGTATGTAAAGTATGGGTCGTTATACTATGGATCCTATTTATTTGAGATTTGAAATAGATATCATCACTGGGATATACCTTTGACCAAACACATGATGAGATTAAACAAGTAAGTCTTGATAAGACCCATTTTTTGTATGACTTCAAGCTCATCGTGATAATATCACAAACCATTTTCTCAAAACCACTCAACTAAAATATCACCATCACACACCACAACCTTAGGAAATTCATTGGATTAATAAAATGATATTTATCTAGACCCTAACAGCATAAATTTTTTTTATCCTTTTTAATAATAAATCTAATAAATTATCCCTTTTTAATAGTATTTTTAAATGATATTATAATGTGTCTGATAAAAATATAATTTTGATGATATGAAACAAGAATTGTATTTTTGCGAAATATATAGTTTCAATCAACACACTCTTTTTCACAAATTCATGAATTTTTATAACAAATTATATTTTCATAAAATATTTTTTTGAAATAATATTTATTAAATTTAAATGATAAAATAATTTTATGTAGTCAAAAATTATTTTTTTAAGGCCCGGGAAACAGTTATTTTCAATAACTAGTATCTTTCAATAAATTTTGTATATTTTATTTAAATGTGTTAATTAATATATATATATATATAATTATTGGTATTAAATAAATATTTTTTTTGATATAATAATTTAGATATTATCCAATAGTGAATTGTCATAATTTTTAGAGATAGTTGAATTTTGATGTCAAAATTAAATAACATATAAATACATGGTATGTATTATGATATCATAATGATCCAGAAGTGATTCAATGTATTCCATAAAATATATAAATGAAAAATAAATATGTCCCCTTTAATATATTGTTTTTTATGTTTTTTTATTAATTTTCTAAACCCATTAAGAAACCTTAAAATCTTATATTAATTTTTATGATTTTAAAATAAATTCTTTTTAAACATTACTCTATTCAACATCACCATAGTTATTAATCAAATGAGTTTGTTTTTTAGCCTCATTAAATAATTAAAACCAATCCTATTTGGAAAAAACCAAGGTAAAAAACATTGGTATGGTTGTTTTATTAGTTTATCATATATATTTCAAAACCTATGTTTTTAAATTAATATAGAACTATCCTCCCTTTCTCAATATAAACTCACCCATCCTCCCATTAATATTCACTAAAAACCCCTAGATCTAGAAATTACTATTGTTATACTCTCTAGATTCCCCCCAATGTGGCTCCATGATTATAATAAGCTCCAATCATGCTTTTTGAAGTGTCCCCTCAGGGAAATAGATCGTCTATTTCTCATCTTTATTCAAGAACATTATTTATCACATGCCTTTTAATTCCCATTTTTAAATGTTGGGTTATGTTATTATATATACCTCTTATATTCTTTATTATATAAAAGTTATGAAATAATCATTTCACTCTAAAAAAACCCTTATATTAATTTTTATATACCCCCATTATGTTACAAAAATTATCATATCAATTTTTTATGCCAAACAATTGGGTAGTTAATACCCATACCCATTTCTACTCAATAAGATTAAACAAGTTGTAACTATCCATGATTGATTGGGGGATTATATGTATTTATTTCATAATTCTTAATGATATGATTAAAAGTGATAAAATTAATCCTTATGTTGTATGATATATGTGGCACACTTTTGAATATACATGATATTAAATGATGGGTGTTCCCAGAATTATATACCCCTAATGTTAATTTGGATATGTTTTAATCTCATGATATTACATGCATGTGGAATAATAGGTTTTCTTATGAACGCTAGGTTATTTTTTCTTGGAGTTTATCCTTGACTTAATTTTATGATTTCTTGTTTTGTGTTATTTCCATAGTTCATTGTTTCTTTTATGCTATCAGGTAATTTCATGCATCATTGTTCAAGATTTTGATTATCACCCCTTTAATTTACATTGACATTCCCCTTGGCTCACTTGTTCTATATTAACTCATTATATTATTATTTTTATTCCATTAACGGTATTTATATCTCACCCCACCCTTATGTATGTTTCTAGGATATCTCGTGTTGTTTTAGAAGGAATGTGGAATTCTATGAGCATGTTAAAGAGGTTTTAAAAAATTTCATTGTATCTATGTTTCATATTACTATGATATATACATAATTTCAAAAATAAACTAGGATTAGTGTTCATCTAGGATTTTATAATGTGTAACTTTATGTAATAAATCATATATTTGATGTGATCAATGCTATTGTTTGTCATAATAAGCTTCAAAAAACATCAAGGAAATGATTATTATAAAATATTATCACTATAAATATAAATAAAATCCACTATAATTCTTCATTCAATAGTTCCCTTCCATGATTATGTAAATTTTAAAATGTATTTTAAAATCACATTTCTAATTTGGGAATTGGATAATGATGTATATATGAACACCTAGAAGTATTTGTGGCACATAAGGCTCCCAATAGGGTATAGAATCTATAATAATCTTTTTATAGATTGAAATATGAATCACATTTATGAAATGTTTATCTATACAAATCTATAAAGAATTTTGGTTTTATAAGAAATAGATGTGATCAACATGTATATAAAAAGTTAAGTGGGTGTGATATTATTTTCATAGTTTTATATATTGATAATAAATATTTTATGGACAATGAAGTAAATGTATTGTAATAAAATAATACATGGTTAAATGTATGTATCCCTATGAAATACATAGGAAAATAATTATGTATAATAGTGGTCATGATTAATCGACATTGATCTCAATAGATTCTTGGAATATTTTAATGTACATACATTCACAAGGTACTCAAAATTTACTATATAAAACAATAAAATATATGATTTTTTCCAATCTCACGTATTATTAGTCAGTCTAATAAAATGTGTCCACAAACATATGAGGTGATAAATAGGATGAATATAACAACGTTCTCTTTAAAACTATGATCTACCATGTATATATTTTTATGTAATATGTTTGATATTTCTTATGAGTTGAGTATAAAGGGATGATATCAATATAATCCATGATATATTATCTTGTAAGGTGTTAAAAACATCATAATTTAGTTGATATATACCAAGGATAGGTTCCTATTTTATGGGGATATGAATAGCCTATGATGAGGTGATACATGGATCCTACCACCCTGTTAGATCAAACAGATTTTAAATCATATTCAAGATTTTTATTTTTCATTAATTATGGAAACATATTCTATATAATGTTGAATAATCTTATGGTGGATGATTATATATTATAATTTTATTATATGATAAATTGTTATACATATAAAAAAAGAAGTATGGATACATATATTTTTATTCATTTTTTGTGTATCACCGAGAAAGGCACATGTTGTTATAGATTATTATGAAAATATTATTACAGTGGTACTTTAAAAGGATCCCAAGACAAACCCACATGAAAATAATGTAATGGATTTTGGAGGGGATAAAATTTATCTAAATGAATCATAATACAAGAAAAAAATCAATTAATCTATAGGGTCCATCACTAATTTTAAGTAGAATAAAATAAAAAAATAAGTGAAAAATATTTCTTGGTTGACATAAATGTATCAATACTCTTCCAAATAAAATTTATAGTTATCAAATAGAAGTATATAAGAGAATAATTCATCTTGAGGTATCCATGGATTTAAAGAATCTTCTAATTCTTGTTAATGATCCCAAGTTCCCTGGGGTCTTCTACAACCATGAAGGTAGAGAGATAAATGGATAGACAAAGAGATAAAGACCTTCATCTTGAGCTCTTTCATAGAGTCTTGGTTCACTATTTACCCAAGGATTAAATATTTTAATATATAAATCTAAAGACCCTATTTGAAAATAAAACATTCAACCATATTAAATATAATTTTTCGTAAATTTTTATAGGTTACAACTTTTTATAACAATTATTCCTTATAATTTTAACATTTAAACAATTTTTTAACATATTTAAGCTTTTCAATATATTATAACATGATAGGAATATTGACTATAATAACTTTAGTTAGGAGAGATATGTTACATTACACATTATCACATAGTATATATACGTTAATTCATATAACCACGATGTCGTTGCATTCACCATGATGTGTTATAACCCAACACATACCATGATGCAATCTACAATTCCACGTTGTGGACTTTATTATTGTTTTTTTTTCATAAACATATTTCCATAACTAAATCCCCATATACAATGCATATTTTAACCATATATCACATCATATATAATATCTAGTGGAACCATATGAAAAAAAAATCCTTTTCGATATATTCAAATATACTTTAAGAACAACTATTATTCATTTATAGAACATGTTACATAATATATAACAACTTTTAAAAATATAAATGAATATTATTTATATTAACATATAAATACTTTTGTGAAGGATCATAGATTTTATAAAAATATTTTACGACAAAAAATTAATCCACATTCTCAAAACCAAAAATTGTGACTCTACAAACCTTTAAAGAATTGAAAATAACTTCGAACTCCCCAATCCATAATTGTGGTTGAAGAGAAACCTTTATCAAAGGGTCAATTATACTCATGTAAAGAAGGGTTCCAGAAGGATCTATATCAAACACAAGTATATAAATACCTATATCCACCTACTTTATCATTTTCAACTATACATAATAATATAATCGATGTTACCAAGAAATTAAATGTTCATGGGAGATGAACTTTTCCAATCTTAAATAACCAACTTATACCTTCGTTATTCTTTGAGTATAGAATGACCTATTGGATGAACCCATCACATGTAATTCACCCAATAATATGACCACATAATATTTCAAATATCTTAGTAGAAAACCACATCCCATGTTCCTTTTCCAGGTATTCCCATACACTTCCTTGGTGCATCTCAATCGGGGGTCCATATTCTATAGTAATCATATGAGAGGAAAAATCCCATCATAGTTAACCTTTAACCAATGATATGATTAGAAACACACCCAACCACACCTAAAATGAAAAGTATCAATCCTTGAGTAATAAATTTATCAAATTATAAAGCATGATAGAAATATTTCTATCCTCAGATACAAGGATTTAATATGAAATATTCACCAATGGTATACCAAATAAATTATGTATGTCACTCTGTATAGTATATTTATTTGGTTATCCATCATATAAAACATATTTAATATCACATAATAATATTTCATATATCTATATAAAATCCAACCACAATATACCATACCATATTTTCACAACCTTTAACACTGCATAAAGAACGTCAATTAGGGATAACTCAAATTTTTCAATTGAGAGGTCGATTATTATTTCACATTATTAATATATGTATACATTATAAAGTAATGATAATGTAGTGATACAATTTTATATTACATTATATGTTTTTTATTTTTTAAATTCTATAATAATATGAACAAACCATACATAAAATCATATCTAGTTATATCTCATATGATAGACTACCAGAGAGGCCTTATGTTATTTATGGTTTTAGGAATTTATTAGACTCATTGCATATCTATGAAATATCATTCATATCATTATTAAAAAAAATTTAAAACCTATAACTAAACACTTTTAGTGAGTAAAATCTACGATGAATGATATTTTTAATAAAAAAAGTATAAGAATCATATTAATAATGATTAACTACTTGAAAATATTTTTAAAACTTCTCTAATTCATGACATAAAAAGTTATGTTGTTAATAAATCTTTCTATATTTTGAATTCAACCAAATTTCATCCTCATAATCATGAATCCCTTTATTTAAACTTTTCTTAAATATTTTTTTAGTAAAAAAATATAATCTTGTACACTAATATCTTTCTTTACCGTTAATCCATTAATTATTTTAGGATAAAATGTAAATTTTACTTTATGTTTGAAATTTTTAATCCTTTAACTCTTACACATTGTTATCATAAAAGAAGTTAACTTTAGAGGGGTAGATTTTTATTCCCTCCCACACTTTTCATATATAGATATAACATATAAATTGATGAATATTCATTATATAACATAATGATCCACTATAGAATCATTTAGGTCTAGTGAAATTGGAAACATGGGTATAGAACTACATGTTGATAGGTGAACTTCATCATCTCCCATAACTAATACCTTTCTTATAGATATCATACATAATAACAATTTCATAACCTAGGGAAAGGAAACACAAGAAAGGGTGATATCATATGCACAATAATGTAAAACTCAGGATATATCAATTGAACATGAGAATAAGGGTATGAGAACATGAGAATAACATTTGAAAACCATACCTCACATATAATATATCATATACATGTGTTATGGAATAAATATTAGTGGTTAATAAGACATTAATAATAATGGAATCAAAGAACCTAATCCATGAGAATAGAACATTAAAATAAGACATATATATGTGGTGTATACATAATCATATGGAATCATAGGTCAAGGATACTCACTAAGACATTCATATGATGTTACGCTTGGGAAAACCACTGGTGTATCTACTTCAAGAATCATATAACCTATCATGGCCCATCATTTGATCTTGTGATGACCACTCATGTACCCTCTTTTGGTATTGGGATAACATACCTTATACACTCATTTAATCTTGGGATAACCCACCATGTACATGCTTTAAGGATTAGTATAACCTCTCATATACCATTTGATCTCAAATAACATTAATCTTTGCACAATTTCATAGAGGGAGATATAGGTCCCACCCATCATATAATCTGTACATGTGTGTTATATAAGATCATAACACATTCATCAAAACATAACATGTAAAAAGGAACTGACTTTCATAAACATTTCATCGTAGAATAACTCATGCGAATAAAACAATATTTATAAAAAAAATCATAATCATAAATTATCTAGATAAATATTAATGATGGTATTAATGGATCATATTCCCATTAAATATTATATATCCACAATGGTGGTAATCTTATATGGAAATTGTTTTGAATGATCACATGGTACATTTTGGAGGAAAATAAACTTTTAACTTTTAAAACACTTATTTAATAACTAAAAATTTACCAGATATTAAATAAAAAAATTTCTTCAAAAATTAATTTTGAATCATGTTAATGAAGCTTTAATTCAATGAGTGATCATGACAATAGAAAATAATGTTAAACATGTACATGTTAAAATAAATATTCCATACATATTATTGTAAAAAAGAAAAAAGATTCTTGTTTATGAAACAATAAAATAATTACATTTAAACAATTACGTAAAAATTTAAAAATGGGTAATTTTTTTTAAAAAAATAAATTTATAATTTCAAAAGATTATTTAAACCATTTTTACAAAACATGTGCATCGAAGAAAAATAATTTTTGATCAAAGAAGAAAATAAATTATCTATTCAATAAAAAAATTGGCCTTTTAAGTACACAAATAGAGGAAAATTAATGTTAAAAATATATTTCCATGAAATAACCCTAATATAATTAAATTCATCCATTTATTGAGATCTATATCATAAATTGCATCAGAAACACTTAATCATCATCAATAGCATCAAACAATAATGTTGTAACACAATACCATTACCACTTTGGTAAATTTAGAATTATAATCCACATGAAAGAAATAAACATAGATGGATCTGTATATCCCATAATGATAAGAATCATGAATTTAATTATTGTGAATTATATATTCCACAAAGAACAAACAAGTGGTGAATATGGAATGTGTCCCATGGATATAAATGAGAAACAAAAAGACATTTTCGCATGTCTCGACCTTCTTTTTACCCATTCATACCTAATATATAATAGATACAGGTTTATCATGAATCTATTATATAACCATAATAATATATATCTTACCAAGTATAATTTACTTATGACCTTTTATTGGTCATTTGTTAACAATTTCTTTGTTAAAATCATGTTTTTGGTAGTGACTGCTTAAATTTTCTTGTTTGTTTAACATTGAAATTTTCAGTCCATTAAATTTGATCATGGATACAAAACATCCAGAATTGTAACAGTGATATAAATTTAATATATATTAATTATACATTAATGTAAAGTAATAAATTAATTTTTGAGATATAAAATTACTTAAACCGTTCATAGAGATGATAGGTCTTATGTATGCATGAACACAATTTCTATTTTCTCAAAATACGCAACAAAATAATGGTAAATATTGATGAAGGTTTAATTATTAATTTCTTATTAAATAAATATATAATATATTTATTTATATATCCTCATTATTATTCAAATTAATAAAAAAATTAAAATCAAATCAGATCGCTTCATGGAGTTGGTATTCCACTCGTACGCAAGAGCGACATTATGATTTTCAAAAGAATTGGAACGTTAAAAAGTATATTTGATATAATAATTATAGAAATATAATTTTTTTAATAAACATGATAAATACATGTTAAATCTATAATTATATACATAAATTGGAAAAGGTTATAGAAAACAAATTGCATTGGTTCGTGAGCAGGTAGTCTGTCGTACACAAGAACGACAGTTTCATTTCCCATATGATGGAGGGAGAGATGGATATAGGTTAATAAATTAACATAATAAAATATATGTGTATTGGAGATTTATATAATTCATATCATAATATATTAATAATATCTAAAGAGTATGAGGAATAAATAAAATTAAAACACTCGGTTAAGAATGATGTCTCTTATTCAAACATCCTTATTAGGTTAGCAAAAAAATCTTCCTTAGGAGAGATTAATTATAACAATAAGGCCTCTAGGGTGTACAGTGATAATTAGGGAATTTATTTGGGTATTTATAGTTTGAACAAATATTATTTGGTAGTTTTAAGTGGATAAGAGAGGGGCTCCCATTTATATGTGGGGGAGAGGGCACACATTGTATTTTTTGTAAGAAAAAAGTTAAACCCTTACATTACACATCCCAAAAGACTTTGAAATAAATATTTATTGTTACATAGATGATTAATGTTCCAAATATGTCCAAAAAATATTATTTTATAATGTTTTCAACTCATTTAAATCCTTAATATTTTATTTTGACCATCGGTAAAGTCATTTTAAGCTTAACCAGGATAATTAATTTTTACTCGTTATATTATTAATTCTGACCAAAAAATAGTTTTCAAATATAATATAATATTAACTATTTAGATAAGTAATATGAATTCAATTTTTTTAAAAAATATTATCATAATTGGATGAATTTACATTAAAATTAAACCTTAAGATACGATGAAAATGCAGTTTTCCAAAGAAAATGTTCTCATAATTATAAGAAGTTTTTATATAAAAATTGAACATATAATTGATTCTAATTACAAAAAATAGACTAATAATAATAATATTTAACTAATTTTATTTAAAAAAAATAGATAAAAATATAACTTTGTAAATGAAGTAATCAAAAATGAATTTATTAATAAAAATAATTACATCTCACTATTCATTTAAAAAATAAAATTTCTAGAGAAACCCTCAAAATTAACCGAATTATAATTTGTAAATATAGATTCCTAAAATGAAGTTTATTTTTTAAAATAATCTTACTATAATTACAAAATTAAAATATATATTTTTTCACAAAAAAATATAAAACAATTTTTTAGAAACAAATGTATCGTCAAAGATTATAAATACGACAACAAAAATTAAAGTAACATTCAGACCTAGAAGCCTCTTCATGGATCTCAGATTTGGTTAGTCACATGGGCTCAGCAGTGCCTCCCCATACACCTGAGTCTTCCAACTATTAGCGTGGGTCTAATATTTATCATTGGGGTATTATTCCCTCTTTATCAAATAATAACAACAGCAGAAATAAATAACCAATAGACAAATGTAAATAAACAATATTTAAAATAATACCATAACCAATATAGACTATTATCACGTGAAAAATAGAGCAGAAATAAATATCCAAACCAATGCATTATATATGTCATGACATGTATGTGTGAAGTGTCACATTCCAAACTAAAATAAAGACACATGGAAAACTCCCAAATAGGAGATAATATCATGTCTGATTCCTCCGTCCATTATCCAACCATACTCATCCATCTAGAATAAGGACTTTCCCCTAATCATGTTTTATAAACAAGAAATATATTTATGTACCATTCAAGTAGCCTAGGTAGCGTGTGAGTATAACTTAGTTGTCCACCACCAACAACCTCTATATAATATATTGTCTATAAAATAATTTGTAGTTATATAAAGTATAAATTATAATAGATATTGAAAACTATTTTACCATTAAACAATTCATTAATTAACCACATAATCCCTTCGGTTCATGATGTGGACTTTGTCCACTAAGATAGTCTTGTAAATGAGTCTTGACTAACAAGAAATGATTCTCAATGATTATGTGTGTATAACACAAAGTTTCATGTTTTTATTTATGATTATTGGGATTACATATCACTACTATGATTTATCCCATGTTATGAAATTATGATCTCTTTTGTAGGTTAAGATTTCCAAAAGTTATGTGCTTATGTATATTATGTGATTGATATTTCTTTTGTTTACTCTTACTGAGCATTTGAGATCACCCTTTTTTATGTTTTATTTCCCCAGGTCAGGAAGAAGGTTATTAAGTAGAATATGCCAAAAAGGGACTCTAGATATGATGAAATTAATGGGAGGCAAAGTAGATGCTTTATGAACCAGTTGTTCATGCTTTCTAGTTTCTAAAGACATTGTACCAATACGGTCCTTTCATGGTTTTGTTATATGTTGTAATAAGTGTGCTTCAATTTTTAAGTAATAACAATGTATGTAAAGTATGGGTCGTTATAGTTGGTATCCGAGGGAGGGTATAGTCAACCTTTGGAAACTAGGATGTGAAAGCCTTAGTAAGAACCATAAGGATAATTCTAAGCATAGAACAAAATCGTAGTGTTTTAGAAATGACCATTAATAACCTAGGATAAGACCTTAAGTGTGAAATTTTATTCTTGATTATGTGGTCTTCCTATTATAATTATGGTTTCTCACACTATTCTTCTTGGTTTTAGTCAATGGCTGGAACCCGAAGGAACCATGTTAATGCAGAATGTGACAGCAATGCAATGATTGTCCCCCGGAGAAACCAAACATTATGGGAGACAGAATGAAAAATCTTGTATCCTTGCTCACACAACTTTCGCAAGCTATGAATCATGCAGGACTTCCAAACGAGAAAAAAAGGAGCAAAATTCTGGTGAATCCTTCATGAGGTAGCATCCACCTTATTTCAGCGGGTCTACTGATTCATTAGTTGTTGAACAATGGATTAGTACTATTGAAAAGATATTTTCAGTTCTTCAATGTTCTGAACATGATAAATTCATCCTAACAGTGTATCGTTTGGAAGGAGATGCTGATCAATGGTGGAATATTATTAAGAATACGAGGCAAAGGGATGAAATTGAGTCCATGGAATGGGATGAGTTCAAGAACATATTTTTCCATAAGTACTTCCCTCGTATTCTCCCAACAAAGATGGAGAAAGAGTTTCTTGAAATGAAGAAAAAGGATGATGAATCTGTTGGTACTTATGAAGAAAATTTTACAAGTCTTTCAAGGTACTCTTCTGGTATTATTATCCAACCTGGGAGTAATATCGATCAATTCTTTAGTGGCTTAAAACCAAGTCTTTTAAGGGCGTTAGCCATAAGGGACTTCAATAGCTACGAGGAAATCGTTCGATGTTCTCTCAAAGTCGAGATGGAGATTGGAGTAACCCATCAGTCATATGGGTTTGATAAGAAGAGGAAAATGGAATTCAAAGGATAATCTAAAGAGCACACTGAAAAGAAGATGAGCTTTCCCTTATGCTCAAAGTGTGGAAAGAAACATGGAGGGAGTTTTCTTAAAGGGACAAGTAAATGTTTCAAATGTGTAAAGGAAAGTCATCGAGCATTTGAATGCCGCAATGATGGTAAGAAGATGTCTAATGATGAAAACAAAGGAAGGGATACACAGAATGACCCTACTACACTTCAATATTTCAAGTAAAAGGAGATGGGGCATTATTCTAATCAATGCCCAAATCCAAGGGTTGATGATGATGGTCGACGTCAACAAACTCTTAATGCTAAAGACAAAGGAAAGTCACATGAAATTTCTATCAGCGATGTGGAGTATGATAACATTGTGGTGAAAGGTACACTTACCATCCACTCTAAAGTAGAAAATGTTTTATTTGATTCTGGATCCACCCACTCCTTTATTTCTGAATAATTTTCTAAGGATATCACCGTATTACCTCAACAGTTAGATGTTGAGTTAGCTGTGACAACCCCTAATGGCACAACAGTCGCATCAAAAGTTTATAATTCTTCTCCGATTGAAGTTTGTGGGAAAGTGCTTCCTGCAGATCTTGTGATCCTTCCTATAGTGGAATTTGATGTGATTCTTGGCATGGATTGGAATTCTCTACATGGAGCTCATATCAATTTCCAAATAAGGGAAGTCACATTTCATATTCCAGATCAATCTATGATTGTCTATCTATGCAAGGATGAACATAACCTTCTAGTGGAAATTTCTTCCATTTTATGGGTATTGATTCCACTAAATGAAGGTTATTTATCTCAAATGGTTGGGGTCGAAACTCACGATTAAGAATATGCCCATTGTACAGGAGTTTGATGATGTCTTTCCGAAAGAATTATCGGGTCTTCCACCGAATTGTGAAGTTGAGTTTTCAATAGAACTCGTACCGGATGCTTTGCCTATTTCAAAGACACCTTATAGAATAGCCCCAATTGATTTTCAGGAATTGAAGAAGCGACTCCAAGAGAATCTTGATAAGGGGTTCATACGCCCTAGTGCGTCACCTTGGGGAGCACCTATTCTGTTTGTTAAGAAGAAATATGGATCAATGAGACTCTACATTGATTATCGAGAACTTAACAAGATCACTATCAAGAAAAAATATCCTATCTCACGCATGGATGACCTATTTGACCAACTATGCAGAGTTCAAAACTTTTCCAAGATTGATCTTCATTCAGGGTATCATCAATTAAGGGTCAAAAGGGTGGATATACCAAATACGGATTTCCGTACAAGGTATGGACACTATGAATTTATAGTGATGCCCTTTGGTCTTACTAATGCCCCTGCTATCTTCATGGATCTAAGGAATAGAGTCTTTAGAGACTATTTTGATCAATTTGTGGTAGTCTTTATAGAAGATATTCTTGTCTATTCAAAGAGAAAGGAAGAACAGGAAGATCACGTGAGAATTATATTGAAGACCTTGAGAAAGGATAAGATTTATTCCAAATTTACCAAGTGTGAATTTTGGATTCAAAAAGTTTCATTTTTGGGTCACATAATCTCAAAAGAGGGGATATATGTGGATCCAGCAAAAACAGAGGTTATCGAAAGATGGTCTAGACCAACAACAGTAACTGAGATCCGAAGTTTTCTTGGTTTGGCTGTATATTATCGAAGTTTTTGTGAAATATTTTTCACTATTATCTAATCCACTCACCATGTTGACTCGGAAAGGAGTTAAGTTTGTTTGGACGGAGGAATGTGAAGAGAATTTCAAGGAGTTGAAAAGAAGGTTATCCAGTGCACCTGTGCTCACACTGCCTTGTAGTGGAGAATGGTTTGTGATCTATAGTGATATATCAAAGAAGGGTTTGGGGTGTGTTCTTATGCAAAATGATATGGTGATAGCTTATGCATCACGATAGTTGAAAATACATGAGAAAAATTACCCAACTCATGATTTGGAGTTAGCTGGGGTAATCTTTCCATTAAGGATTTGGAGGCATTACCTTTATGGTGAGAAGTGTGATATTTATACTGATCATAAAAGATTAAAGTATATTTTCACACAAAAGGAGATGAATATGCGCCAAAGAAGATGGTTGGAGCTGATTAAGGATTACGACTGCTCAATTCATTACCACCCTGGGAAAGCAAACAAGGTGGAAGATTCATTAAGTCGACAAGACCATGAAAGTTTATCCATGATGAGGATCACAAAAGATCCAATATTTATGGATTTACAAAGGATGGATCTTGTAATTATAATTAAAGGGGAAAAATTGTATCTTTCTAAAATGAATGTTCAACCATATATACATGTGAAGATTAAAGAGTCATAGAAAGAAGATGTCGAGTTACAAAAGAAGGTGAGAAATGTTCCTGAATTCAACCTTGATTGTGATGGGATAATAAAGTTCAGGAATCGGGTTTGTGTTCCTCCCATCCCCGAATTAAAGAAGGAGCTGCTGGATGAGGCTCATATTTCTTCATTCTCTATTCATCCTGGAAGCACGAAGATGTATAGAGACCTGAAATAGTACTTCTGGTGGGATGGCATGAAAAGAGATGTTGCTGAATATGTCTCTCGATGCTTGGTTTGTCAACAAGTTAAAGCTGAGAGACAGAAGTCTAAGGGGATGTTACAAACATTACCCATACCCAAATGGAAATCATAAAACATCACTATGGACTTTGTCACAGGACTTCCTAAAACGTCCAAAGGCAATAATGCTATCTGGGTCATAGTGGATCATCTTACAATTTCTTCACACTTCATTGCTATTAGAGAGGATTTCTCTCTGGATCAGCTTGCCAGGATATATGTAAAGGAAGTGGTAAGATTGCATGGAGTACCAATTTCTATTATATCTGATCAGGATCCGAGATTTACCTCGAAGTTCTGGCAAAGTCTTCAACATACTCTGGATACAGAGTTGAGTTTCATCACTTCTTATCTTCCTCAGACAGACGGTCAGTCTGAGAGAACAATTCAAACTCTAGAAGATATGTTGAGATCTTTCTCTATGGATTTCAAAGGTGGTTGGGATCAACACCTACCTTTGGTGGAATTTTCTTATAATAATAGCTTTCACTCCAGTATTCAGATGGCCCCTTATGAATCTCTCTATGGAAAGAAATGCAGGACTCCAACTTGTTGGGTTGAAGTTGGGGAAAGAAAGCTATTAGGACCCGATCTCGTTGATGAAATGGAAGAAAAGGTCAGATCTATTCAACAACACATAAGAGCAGCTCAGAGTCGACAGAAAAGTTATTCCGAAAACCAAAGAAAAGACCTAGAGTTTGAAGTAGGTGATAAAGTGTTCTTATGAATATCTCCCTGGAAGAGGGTCATGATATTTGGAAAGAAGAGAAAGTTGAGCCCTAGATATATCAGTCCTTTCAAAATACTGGATCTTGTTGGGAAGGTAACTTACCGATTGGCGCTTCCACCGAATCTCTCTCAAGTTCACGATGTGTTCCATGTATCTCTCCTGAGAAAGTACATACCTGATCCTTTACATGTACTCAGCTCAGAAGTTGTACCGCTGGAGCAGGATCCTTCTTATGAAGAACAGCCGATAGAGATTCTGGATCGTAGCGAAAAAGTCCTACGAAACAAGACCACTCGATTGGTGAATGTTTTATGGAGGAACCACCAATTAGAATAAGCTACATGGGAGCTTGAGGATATGATGAGGGAGAGGTATCCTCATCTTTTTGTTACAAAGTGACAAATTTCGAGGGAGAAATTCATTTAAAGGGGGGTGGAATGTAACACCCGAGACTTTTATGTTATATAAATCATCAAAGGAATCTTTTTCTACACACAACACTTACTTGGTTTTCTTTACACGAAATCGCGACCTTCCTCGATTGCTTGCGTCGTACGCAATACCGAGTTTCACTAAACAATGATATGCTAATAAAATATTATTAAAACTAGCCGTTATGAATAGTAATAACCACTTTTTGAAATTTTATGAATTTTATTTTTAAAAATGGACTTCATTTTTGGATTTTGAATATCTAAATTATCCTAGGGTGAAATTTTTGTATTTTTCTGAAAACTTTCAATTTTTGATGAATAGTGAAACCACTAAGTGGTAGTTAAAAAACTGAATTTTTCATAAAACTTAATTTTACCACTTCTGTGAGTGGAATTTCAAAAATCTGAGAGGCACGGTTGATTTCAGTAAGTAAAACGTGGTTCAATGAGATGAAAATAATTTTTGGTGATTAGTAACTTTTTTACTTTATTTTACCACGGTTAAAAGTAAATAGGGTAATTAAGGGTAAAAATGATATTATTATTACCCTAACACAAGTCCTAATTCTATTGGATAAGTGTAATTCGACCAAAAACAAACTTAGGATTAAAATATGACCATTTAGGCCCACTTGGATTAGATTAGGACACTTATTATTAATTTATTTAAAGAAGGGTTCAAATAGTTAAAATCAAAGTTTAATAAGTAAATAATTCTTAATATAAGGTTATATATACGATAAATTCAACTATAAATATTCATTAGAAAGCTAAAATGATTTCCTACATAATGGTATTTTATATGTAATTTTTAGACATTAAATAATATAATTTATTTATGACACAAAGATGATGCAGTAATTATCTTATTAATGAAATATTGACATAATTGATGTTATAAATACCCAAATAAATGTAATTTGATAGTTTTTATAAATTCCACTAATTTCATAGGTTAATATGACATGTTATTATTTATGTAATTATCCTTTTTAGAACTAATCATTCTGTTATGATTTTCACAAAAATCAATTACTAAATAGTGTCAAAATTGATATAAAATAGTTTTTAAAACAAATATTATATTATTAATTGTTATTTTATTCATAAAAATCTAAGGTTCGGAAAAATGACTTAGATACGGTTATATATATTTATAATAAACAACTTTGGGTTCTTTTGGATTGTTATAGTAATTTTATTAACCATATAGTGTAAGAACACAAGAAGACACGGTGAAAGTAAAATTATTTAACTTAATGTTAAATCTAAATGATAAGGTCAAAATAGGAACCAAAACTTTTCTAAATTCTATTGGATGAGAGACTTTCGACCCATCCCCACCTTATCATCTAAATAAATCAATTTGGAGCTATTTAAAACCGAATTTGGCTTTATAATAAAATAATATTTTTAGTTATTCCAAAGGTGCCCCTCTCATCCCTTATAAAAGGGCACCTCCTCCCTCTCTTCCTCACACCACTTCGAGCCTTCAAGCTTGGCCAACCCCTTCAAAGTTCTCCTCTCCACTTCCCTAGAGACATCCTATAGGTCCTGGTCTTCTTCAAAGACCAATTTTAGTTCCCTAAAAGGAGGTCTCAAAGAAGCACTTCAAAGAAGAGTTATGTCCGTTGCCGATTCTTTCATCTTTATTTCTTCTTCCACTTCTTCTCCGTTAGTTATTTCATTATGAAGTAATAACATCACTATCAATCATATACTGATATGTTATTATAAGTATGAAACAACCCAATTTCACCATCTATCCATCCTACGGAAAATGAAATCACCGCGCATGCGTACGTACGGAATACCATCTCCACGTCGTGGTGTAATCTATTTTCCACCACCACCTTACATGGATGGGTATAATGGTGTAAATAATGACTATATATGATTATTGTAAAGTGATATTGATTCTGAAATAGTATACATACACTCCAATACAATTCCACGATCATGAGAATGATATCATCGCTCGTGCGTACGTACGGAATACCGTCTCCACGATGTGATACGACTCGTTCTACATAATCTTCATTGCATAATGATTATATAAATGAATTGAATGCATGAATATGATATATATTACACTAATAAGATTCTGGAAATGAGTTATCTTTAACCTAAAGAGAATAATAAGAATGTATTCGACAAAACACGCATAAGAACAAAAAGTAATAAACACCCAAATAACAAGTTGTAATGAAATATTACTAATAAGAAGCTAAAAATATGACCATATATGATATCATAACAATAATTATGATTCTAGAAAATGTCAATAACATTATTTAAATCATTATACAGGAGGTTCAGACACATACAAGGAAAATCATACCTAAGGTAAGGGAAATATCACAATCTCATTTTTATCCGAGATTGTTTATACTTTGGCATTTACTGGGGTGTATTTTATCATCCACATCCATGATTCCTCAATATGTAATATTATTTTCATCCACCTACAATTTTTTAAATCCAATTTTACCCTTCGTTGAGTTTTTAGTAAAGGATATGAAAGGAATCTTTTGTCGTTTTTCGTACGAGGTACATTTCGACTTTTCCGACAAAAGTACGAAGAATGTTTTTTTTAACTTATACGGCATGAATGGATTTTTAAAACATTATTTCCAAGAAGATTACTTTACAAGTTTTCAATTTTATTTTTAATCAACTTCTTTTAGTTTATAATTGTACGACATGTTAAGAAAGGAAAGGTGTTTTTGAAGCAGAAAGGATATTTTTTTTCAAGAATGGAGTTCAAGTGTTTTATCAAAATTATTTTACATCTAAGATAATAAAGTGTTCTGTTTTTATACCTATTATTACATTGATTTGATTATGTTGTGATGGATTTATATTTTTATGAATTCCTTTATCTTATATGAATTGTTTTATTATGTCACGATGTTTAAGATTTCCATTTTTATTACATGGGTTATGCTATGATGTATGGTTTTCAGATTTTGTGGCACACATAAGAATGGTATCATTATGAGATGGGTGGGACCTATATCTCCCTCCAATGCATTGGGTAAATATTTTATATCTCATGATATAGACATGGCTGGAACGGCAGGTTAAACCGGTTCAGTGAAACAGGACTAAAACGAGGGGTGAACTCGGTTCAGAAGTGGACTTTGTCCACTAAGATAGTCTTGGCAATGAGTATTGACTAACAAGAAATGATTCTCAATGATTATAAGTGCATGCCACAAAGTTTCATGTTTTAAGTTATGATTATTGGGATTACATTTCACTACTATGATTTATCCCATGTTATGAAATTATGATCTCTTTTGCAGGTTAAGATTTCCAAAAGTTATGTTCTTATGTATATTATGTGATTGATATTTCTTTTGTTTACTCTTACTGAGAATTTGAGCTCACCATTTTGTATGTTTTATTTCCCCAAGTCAGGAAGAAGGTTATTAAGTAGAATATAAAAAAAGGGACTCTAGATATGATGAAATAAATGGGAGGCAAAGTAGATGCTTTATGAACCAGTTGTTTATGCTTTCCAATTTCTAAAGACACTATACCTATACGGTCCTTTCATGTATTTGTTATATTTTGTAATAAGTGTGCTTAAATTTTGAAGTAATAACAATGTATGTAAAGTATGGTTCGTTATACTATGGATCCTATTTATTTGAGATTCGAAATAGATATCATCACTGGGATATACCATTGACCAAACACATGATGAGATTAAACAAGTAAGTCTTGATAAGACCCATTTTTTGTATGAGTTCAAGCTCATCGTGATAATATCACAAACCATTTTCTCAAAACCACTCAATTAAAATATCACCATCACACACCACACCCTTAGGAAATTCATTGGATTAATAAAAGGATATTTATCTAGAACCTAACAGCGTAAAAAAAATTTGTATTCTTTTTAATAATAAATCTAATAAATTATCCCTTTTTAATATTATTTTTAAACGATATTATAATGTGTCTGATAAAAATATAATTTTGATACTATGAAACAAAAATTGTATTTTTGTGAAATATATAGTTTCAATCAACACACTCCTTTTCACAAATTCATTAATTTTTATAACAAATTATATTTTCATAAAATATTTTTTTGAAATAATATTTATTAAATTTAAATGATAAAATATTTTTATGTAGTCAAAAATTATATTTTTAAGGCCCGGGAAACAGTTATTTTCAATAACTAGTATCTTTCAATAAATTTTGAATATTTTATTTAAATGTGTTAATTAATATATATATATATATATATAATTATTGGTATTAAATAAATAATTTTTTTGATATAATAATTTCGATATTATCCAATAGTGAATTGTCATAATTTTTTGAGATAGTTGAATTTTGATGTCAAAATTAAATAACATATAAACACATGGTATGTATTATGATATCATAATGATCCAGAAGTGATTCAATGTATTCCATAAAATATATAAATGAAAAATACATATGTCCCCTTTAATATATTGTTTTTTATGTTTTTTTCTTAATTTTATAAACCCATTAAGAATCCTTAAAATCTTATATTAAATTTTATGATTTTAAAATAAATTCTTTTTAAACATTACTCTATTCAACATCACCATAGTTATTAATCAAATGATTTTGTTTTTTAGCCTCATTAAATAATTAAAACCAATCATATTTGGAAAAAACCAAGGTAAAAAACATTGGTGTGGTATTTTTTATTAGTTTATCATATATATTTCAAAACCTATGTTTGTAAATTAATATAGAACTATCCTCCCTTTTTCAATATAAACTCAACCATCCTCCCATTAATATTCACTAAAAACCCATGGATCTAGATATTACTATTGTTATACTCTCTAGATTCCCCCCAATGTGGCTCCATGATTATAATAAGCTCCAATAATGCTTTTTGAAGTGTCCCCTCAGGGCAATAGATCGTCTATTTCTCATCTTTATTCAAGAACCTTATTTATCACATGCCTTTTAATTCACATTTTTAAATGTTGGGTTATGTTATTTTATATTCCTCTTATATTCTTTATTATTTAAAAGTTATGAAATAATCATTTTACTCTAAAAAAACCCTTATATTAATTTTTATATACCCCCATTATGTTACAAAAATTATCATATCAATTTTTTATGCCAAACAATTGGGTAGTTAATACCCATACCCATTTCTACTCAATGAGATTAAAAACGTTGTACCTATCCATGATTTATTGGGGGATTATATGTATTTATTTCATAATTCTTAATGATATGATTAAAAGTGATAAAATTAATCCTTATGTTGTATGATATATGTGGCACACTTATGCATATACATGATATTAAATGATGGGTGTTCCCAGAATTATATATCCCTAATGTTAATTTGGATATGTTTTAATCTCATGATATTCCATGCATGTGGAATAATAGGTTTTCTTAAGA
The DNA here is from genome assembly GCA_963277665.1 of Viscum album. Classification (NCBI taxonomy): domain Eukaryota; kingdom Viridiplantae; phylum Streptophyta; class Magnoliopsida; order Santalales; family Viscaceae; genus Viscum; species Viscum album. Next base: position 1,492,293,994 of record OY728139.1, on the reverse strand, counting down.
ACTCTAGGTTATTTTTTCTTGGAGTTTATCCTTGACTTAATTTTATGATTTCTTGTTTTGTGTTATTTCCATAGTTCATTGTTTATTTTATGCTATCAGGTAATTTCATGCATAATTGTTCAAGATTATGATTATCACCCCTTTAATTTACATTGAAATTCCCCTTGTCTCACTTGTTCTATATTAACTCATTATATTATTATTTTTATTCCATTAACGGTATTTATATCTCACCCCACCCTTATGTATGTTTCTAGGATATCTCGTGTTGTTTTAGAAGGAATGTGGAATTCTATGAGCATGTTAAAGAGGTTTTAAAAAATTTCATTGTATCTATGTTTCATATTACTATGATATATACATAATTTCAAAAATAAACTAGGATTAGTGTTCATCTAGGATTTTATAATGTGTAACTTTATGTAATAAATCATATATTTGATGTGTATCAATGCTATGGTTTGTCATAATAAGCTTCAAAAAACATCAAGGAAATGATTATTATAAAATATTATCACTATAAATAATAATAAAATCCACTATAATTCTTCATTCAATAGTTCCCTTCCATGATTATGTAAATTTTAAAATGGATCTTAAAATCACATTTCTAATTTGGGAATTGGATAATGATGTATATATGAACACCTAGAAGTATTTGTGGCACATAAGGCTCCCAATAGTATATAGAATCAATAATAATCTTTTTATAGATTGAAATATGAATCACATTTATGAAATGTTTATCTATACAAATCTATAAGGAATTTTGGTTTTATAAAAAATAGATGTGATCAACATGTATATAAAAAGTTTAGTGGGTGTGATATTATTTTCATAGTTTTATATATTGATAATAAATATTTTATGGACAATGAAGTAAATGTATTGTAATAAAATAATACATGGTTAAATGTATGTATCCCTATTAAATACATAGGAAAATAATTATGTATAATAGTGGTCATGATTAATCGAGATTGATCTCAATAGATTCTTGGAATATTTTAATGTACATACATTCAAAAGGTACTCAAAATTTACTATATAAAACAATAAAATATTTGATTTTTTCCAATCTCACGTATTATTAGTCAGTATAATAAAATGTGTCCACAAACATATGAGGTGATAAATAGGATGAATATAACAACGTTCTCTTTAAAACTATGATCTACCATGTATATCTTGTTATGTAATATGTTTGATATTTCTTATGAGTTGAGTATAAAGGGATGATATCAAGATAATCCATGATATATTATCTTGTAAGGTGTTAAAAACATCATAATTTAGTGGATATATACCAAGTATATGTTCCTAGTTTATGGGGATATGAATAGCCTATGATGAGGTGATATATGGATCCTACCATCCTGTTAGATCATACAAATTTTAAATCATATTCATGATTTTTATTTTTCATTAATTATGGAAAAGTATTCTACATAATGTTGAATAATCTTATGTTGGATGATTATATATTATAATTTGATTATATGATAAATTGTTATACATCTAAAAAAGCAGTATGGATACATATATTTTTATTCATTTTTTGTGTATCACCGAGAAAGGCACACGTTGTTATAGATTATTATGAAAATATTATTACAGTGGTACTTTACAAGGATCCCAAGAAAAACCCACATGAAAATAATGTAATGGATTTTGGAGGGGATAAAATTTATCTAAATGAATCATAATACAAGAAAAAAATCAATTAATCTATAGGGTCCATCACTAATTTTAAGTAGAATAAAATAAAAAAATAAGTGAAAAACATTTCTTGTTTGACATAAATGTATCAATACTCTTCCAAATAAAATTTATAGTTATCACATAGAAGAATATAAGAGAATAATTCATCTTGAGGTATCCATGGATTTAAAGAATCTTCCAATTCTTGTTAATGATCCCAAGTTCCTTGGGGTCTTCTACAACCATGAAGGTAGAGAGATAAATGGATAGACAAAGAGATAAAGACCTTCATCTTGAGCTCTTTCATAGAGTCTTGGTGCACTATTTACCCAAGGAATAAATATTTTAATATAGAAATCTAAAGACCTTATTTGAAAATCAAACATTCAACCATATTAAATAAAATGTTTCGTAAATTTTTATAGGTTACAACTTTTTATAACAATTATTCCTTATAATTTTAACATTTAAACAATTTTTTAGCATATCTAAGCTTTTCAATATATTATAACATCATAGGAATATTGACTATAATAACTTTAGTTAGGAGAGATATGTTACATTACACACTACCACATAGTATATATACGTTAATTCATATAACAACGATGTCATTACATTCACCATGATGTGTTATAACCCAACACATACCATGATGCAGTCTACAATTCCACGTTGTGGACTTTATTATTGTTTTTTTTCATAAATATATTTCCATAACTAAATCCCCATATACAATGCATATTTTAACCATATATCACATCATATATAATATCTAGTGGAACCATAGGAAAAAAAATCCTTTTCGATATATTCAAATATACTTTAAGAACAACTACTATTCATTTTTAGAACATGTTACATAATATATAACAACTTTTAAAAATATAAATGAATATTATTTATATTAACCTATAAATACTTTTGTGAAGGATCATTGATTTTATAAAAATATTTTACGATAAAAAATTAATCCACATTCTCAAAACCAAAAATTGTGACTCTACAAACCTTTAAAGAATTGAAAATAACTTCGAACTCCCCAATCCATAATTGGGGTTGAAGAGAAACCTTTACCAAAGGGTCAATTATACTCATGTAAAGAAGGGTTCCAGAAGGATCTATATCAAACACAAGTATATAAACACCTATATCCACCTACTATATCATTTTAAACTATACATAATAATATAATCGATGTTACCAAGAAATTAAATGTTCATTGGAGATGAACTTTTCCAATCTTAAATAACCAACTTATACCTTTGTTATTCTTTGAGTATAGAATGACCTATTGGATGAACCCATCACATGTAATTCACCCAATAATATGACCACATAAGATTTCAAATATCTTAGTAGAAAACCACATCCCATGTTCCTTTTCCAGGTATTCCCATACACTTCCTTGGTGCATCTCAATCAGGGGTCCATATTCTATAATAATCATATGAGAGGAAAAATCCCATCATAGTTAACCTTTAACCAATGATATGATTAGAAACACACCCAACCACACCTAAAATGAAAAGTGTCAATCCTTGTGTAATAAATTTATCAAATTATAAAGCATGATAGAAATATTTCTATCCTCAGATACAAGGATTTAATATGAAATATTCACCAATGGTATACCAAATAAATTATGTATGTCACTCTGTATAGTATATTTATTTGGTTATCCATCATAGAAAAAATATTTAATATCACATGATAATATTTCATATATCTATATAAAATCCAACCACAATATACCACACCATATTTTCACAACCTTTAACCCTGTATAAAGAACGTCAATTCGGGATAACTCAAATTTTGCGATTGAGAGGTCGATTATTATTTCACATTATTAATATATGTATACATTATAAAGTAATGATAATGTAGTGATATAGTTTTATATTACATTATATGTTTTTTATTTTTTAAATTCTATAATAATATGAACAAAACCATACATAAAATCATATCTAGTTATATCTCATATGATAGACTATCAGAGAGGCCTTATGTTATTTATGGTTTTAGGAATTTATTAGACTCATTTCATATCTATGAAATATCATTCATATCATTATTAAACATTTTATAAAACCTATAACTAAACACTTTTAGTGAGTAAAATCTATGACGAATGATATTTTTAATAAAACAAAGAATAAGAATCATATTAATAATGATAAACTACTTGAAAATATTTTTAAAACTTCTCTAATTCATGACATAAAAAGTTATGTTGTTAATAAATCTTTCTATATTTTGAATTCAACCAAATTTCATCCTCATAATCATGAATCCCTTTATTGAAACTTTTCTTAAATATTTTTTTAGTAAAAAATATAATCTTGTACACTAATATCTTTCTTTACCATTAATCCATTAATTCTTTTAGGATAAAATGTAAATTTTAATTTAAGTTTGAAATTTTTAATCCTTTAACTCTTACACATTGTTATCATAAAAGAAGTTAACTTTAGAGGGGTAAATTGTTATTCCCTCCCACACTTTTCATCTATAGATATCACATATAAATTGATGAATATTCATTATATAACATAATGATCCACTATAGAATCATTTAGGTCTAGTGAAATTGGAAACATGGGTACATAACTACAAGTTGATAGGTGAACTACATCATCTCCCATAACTAATACCTTTCTTATAGATATCATACATAATAACAATTTCATAACCTAGGGAAAGGAAATACATGAAAGGGTGATATCATATGCACAATAATGTTAAAATCAGGATATATCAATTGAACTTGAGAATAAGGGTATGAGAACATGAGAATAACATTTGAAAACCATACCTCACATATAATATATCATATACATGTGTTATGGAATAAATATTAGTGGTTAATAAGACATTAATAATAATGGAATCAAAGAACCTAAGCCATGAGAATAGAACATTAAAATAAGACATATATATGTGGTGTGTACATAATCATATGGAATCATAGGTCAAGGATACTCACTAAGACATTCATATGATGTTAAGCTTGGGAAAACCACCGGTGTATCTGCTTCAAGAATCATATAACCTATCATGGCCCATCTTTTGATCTTGGGATGACCACTCATGTACCTTCTTTTGGTATTGTGATAACATACCTTATACACTCATTTAATCTTGGGATAACCCACCATGTACATGCTTTAAGGATTAGTATGACCTCTCATATACCATTTGATCTTAAATAACATTAATCTTTTCACAATTTCATAAAGGGAGATATAGGTCCCACCCATCATATAATCTGTACATGTGTGTTATATAAGATCATAACACATTCATCACAACATAACTTGTAAAAAGGAACTGACTTTCATAAACCTTTCATCGTAGAATAACTCATGCGAATAAAACAAGATTTATAAAAAAATCATAATCATAAATTATCTAGATAAATATTAATGATGGTATTAATGGATCATATTCCCATTAAATATTATATATCCACAATGGTGGTAATATTATATGGAAGTTGTTTTGAATGATCACATGGTACATTTTGGAGGAAAATAAACTTTTAACTTTTAAAACACTTATTTAAAAACTAAAAATTTACCAGATATTAAATAAAAAAAATTCTTCGAAAATTAATTTGGAATCATGTTAATGAAGCTTTAATTCAATGAGTGATCATGAAAATAAAAAATAATGTTAAACTTGTACATGTTAAAATAAATATTCCATACATATTATTGTAAAAAATAAAAAAGATTCTTGTTTATGAAACAATAAAATAATTACATTTAAACAATTACTTAAAATTTTAAAAATGGGTAATTTTTTTTTAAAAAAATCAATTTATAATTTCAAAAGATTCTTTAAACCATTTTTGCAAAACATGTGCATCGAAGAAAAATGATTTTTGATCAAAGAAGAAAATAAATTATCTATTCAATAAAAAAAATTGGCCTTTTAAGTACACAAATAGAGGAAAATTAATGGAAAAAATCTATTTCCATGAAATAACCCTAATATAATTAAATTCATCAATTTATTGAGATCTATATCACAACTTGCATCAGAAACACTTAATCATCATCAATAGCATCAAACAATAATGTTGTAACACAATACCATTACCACTTTGGTAAATTTAGAATTATAATCCCCATAAAAGAAATAAACATAGATGGATATGTATATCCCATAATGATAAGAATCATGAATTTAATTATTGTGAATTATATATGCCACAGAGAACAAACAAGTGGTGAATATGGAATGTGTCCCATGGATATAAATGAGAAAAAAAAAGACATTTTCGCATGTCTCGACCTTCTTTTTACCCATTCATACCTAATATATAATAGATACAGGTTTATCATAAATCTATTATATAACCATAATAATATATATCTTACCTAGTATTATTTACTTATGACCCTTTATTGGTCATTTATTAACAATTTCTTTGTTAAAATCATGTTTTGGGTAGTGACTCCTTAAATTTTCTTGTTTGTTTAACATTGAAATTTTCAGTCCATTAAATTTGATCATGGATACAAAACATCCAGAATTGTAACAGTGATATAAATTTAATATATATTAATTATACATTGATGTAAAGTAATAAATTAATTTTTGAGATATAAAATTACTTAAACCGTTCATAGAGATGATAGGTCTTACGTATGCATGAACACAATTTCTATTTTCTCAAAATACGCAACAAAATAATGGTAAATATTGATGAAGGTTTAATTATTAATTTTTTATTAAATAAATATATAATATATTTATTTATATATCCTCATTATTATTCAAATTAATAAAAAAATTAAAATCAAATCACATCGCTTCATTGAGTTGGTAGTCCACTCGTACGCAAGAGCGACATTATGATTTTCAAAAGAATTGAAACGTTAAAAAGTATATTTGATATAATAATTATAGAAATATAATTTTTTAATAAACATGATAAATACATGTTAAATCTATAATTATATACATAAATTGGAAAAGGTTATAAAAAACAAATTGCATTGGTTCGTGAGCAGGTAGTCTGTCGTACACAAGAACGATAGTTTCATTTCCCATGTGATGGAGGGAGAGATGGATATAGGTTAATAAATTAACATAATAAAATATATGTGTATTGGAGATTTATATAATTCATATCATAATATATTAATAATATCTAAAGAGTATTAGGAATAAATAAAATTAAAACACTCGGTTAAGAATGATGTCTCTTATTCAAACAACCTTATTAGGTTAGCAAAAAAATCTTCCTTAGGAGAGATTAATTATAACAATAAGGCCTCTAGGGTGTACGGTGATAATTAGGGAATATATTTGGGTATTTATAGTTTGAACAAATATTATTTGGTAGTTTTAAGTGGATAAGAGAGGGGCTCCCATTTATATGTGGGGGAGAGGGAACACATTGTATTTTTTATAAGAAAAAGGTTAAACCCTTACATTACACATCCCAAAAGACTTTGAAATAAATATTTATTGTTCCATAGATGATTAATGTTCCAAATATGTCTAAAAAATATTATTTTAAAATGTTTTCAACTCATTTAAATCCTTAATATTTTATTTTGACCATCAGTAAAGTCATTTTAAGCTTAACCAGGATAATTAATTTTTACTCGTTATATTATTAATTCTGACCAAAAAATAGTTTTCAAATATAATATAATATTAAATATTTAGATAAGGAATATGAATTCAATTTTTTTAAAAAAAATTATCATAATTGGATGAATTTACATTAAAATTAAACCTTAAGATACGATGAAAATGCAGTTTTCCAAAGAAAATGTTCTCATAATTATAAGAAGTTTTTATATAAAAATTGAACATAGAATTGATTCTAATTACAAAAAATAGACTGATAATAATAATATTTAACTAATTTTATTTAAAAAAAATAGATAAAAATATAACTTTGTAAATGAAGTAATCAAAAATGAATTTATTAATAAAAATAATTACATCTCACTATTCATTTAAAAAATAAAATTTCTAGAGAAACCCTCAAAATTAACAGAATTATAATTTTTACATATAGATTCCTAAAATGAAGTTTATTTTTTAAAATAATCTTACTATAATTACAAAATTAAAATTTTTATTTTTTCACAAAAAAATATAAAACAATTTTTTTAGAAACAAATGTATCGTCAAAGCTTATAAATACGACAACAAAAATTAAAGTAACATTCAGACCTAGAAGCCTCTTGATGGATCTCAGATTCGGTTAGTCACATGGGCTCAGCAGTGCCTCCCCATACACCTGAGTCTTCCAACTATTAGCGTGGGTCTAATATTTATCATTGGGGTATTATTCCCTCTTTATCAAAGAATAACAACAGCAGAAATAAATAACAAAGAGCCAAATGTAAATAAACAATATTTAAAATAATACCATAACCAATATAGACTATTATCACGTGAAAAATAGAGCAGAAATAAATATCCAAACCAATGCATTATATATGTCATGACATGTATGTGTGAAGTGTCACATTGCAAACTAAAATAAAGACACATGGAAAACTCCCAAATAGGAGCTAATATCATGTCTGATTCCTTCGTCCATTATCCACCCATACTCATCCATCTAGAATAAAGACTTTCCCCTAATCATGTTTTATAAACAAGAAATATATTTATATACCATTCAAGTAGCCTAGGTAGGGTGTGAGTATAACTTAGTTGTCCACCACCAACAACCTCTATATAATATATTGTCTATAAAATCATTTTTAGTTATATAAAGTATAAATTATAATAGATATTGAAAACTATTTTACCATTAAACAATTCCTTAATTAACCACATAATCCCTTCGGTTCATGATGTCATATGTACCATTAATACATGATTTAACCCCTCCCAACATTTGAACCATACTCAAAAGGATAAAAAAAATTACATCATGGTTTTCATTTCTCATTTGACATAAATATTCAAATTCAAATAGTGGGGACATAGAGTAGCTGTCTGGAACCCTGTTGGTATTTAGAGAAATAGTCCATATTAAATAACTCAGTGATCACATAAACATCACAAATTTATTTATGTATTAGAGCATAATTATGTCCCTCGATGTATACTTTGAGTAACATTCCTTATCCGAAAAATAATTCACCATTGTAACACCCGAAGCTTCTACAGTATGCTTCTCTTTGAATAATACAGTAGTGTGTGTTGTACTCAACGTTGAGGTATAACACACCACAACCAATCAAACTAGCCATTATGAATAGTAATACCCACGTTTTTAATTTTATAAATTTTATCTTTCAAAATGTACTTCGTTTTTTGATTCGGAATATCGAAATTAGATTAGGGTAAATTTTTTGTATTTTTTTGAAAACATTCAATTTTTGATGAGTAGTGAAACAACACTGAGTTTTAATTTAAAACCGAATTTTTATTTAAATAATTATTTAATTTATTTAAATTTAATTAAGGTCAAAATAGATACATAATACCTATATAAGTTCATTTTAATTCATTGGAGTTAGTTTAGAATAAATTTAGATATATAAAAATTTTATTGAACTTTTCACCGTCTTTTACCCACCTCCTAAGAGAATTTTCAAATTCACATGAAACTGAATTTTACCGCTTATGTGAGTGGAATTTAGAAAATTCTATAGACACGGTTAATATCATGGAGTAAAATGTGGTTCAATGAGATAAAAATAATTTTTGGTTAATAGTAAATTTTTATTTTTATTTACCACGTTTAAAAGTAAATAAGGTAATTAAGGGTAAAAATGATATTAATATTACCCTAACACATGTTCAAATTCTATTGGACAAGCGTATCTCGACCAAAAAAACCTAGGAATAAAATATTATCATTTATTTCCAGTTGGATTACATTAGGACATTTATTATTATTAAATTCAAAGAAGAGTTAAAAGAGTTAAAATAAAAGTTTACTTACTAAAACATTTTTAATATAGAGTTATACATAAGATAAATTGGATTTTAAATATTAACTAGAAAGATAAAATGATTTCCTGCATAATGGTATTTTATTTATATTTTTTAGACATTAAATAATATAATTTATTTATGACACAATGGTGATGTAGTAATTACCTAATTAATGAAATATTAAAATAATTGATATTATAAATATCCAAATAAATGTAATTTGAGACATTTTATGAATTCAATAATTTTCTAGGTTACTATGACATATTTTGATTGGCTATATGAATTTTTTTCGAAGTAATAATGCTGTTATGAATTTATCAAAAACAAAATACCCAGTAGTGTCAAAATTGACCTAAAAGTGTTTTAAAACAAGTATTATAATATTAACTGATATTCTATTCATAAAAATCTACGGTTCAGCCAAAGTAATTATATTATGATATTTTTATCATTAATATACCACCTGGGGGGGTCTCTTGGAAGTATATGGTATATTTATTAACTATATAATATAAAAATACAAAGCGAAATGGTAAATGTCAAACTATTTTACTAAGAGTTAAATAAAAAAGATAAAGTTGATATAGTGAACCAAACCTGTCCAAAAACTATTAGTTGAGTAGTTTTAGAACTATTCCCACCTTAACCTTTAAATAATCCACTTTGGAGCCAATAGAAACTGAATATTAATTTATTATAAAATAATATTTCTAGCTTTTCCTAAGGTGCCCCTCACCCCTATTATAAAAGGGCACTCCCCCTTCTCACTAATTCACACCTTCAAATTCATTTGTCTCGGCCATCCCCTACCCAAATATTCTCTCAACTTTCCTCACTTCAATCTAGAGGCCTTATTTTGATCAGAAATCCAACCTAAGGAGCCATTTTGAACAAATCAGAAGGAAGAACCTAAAGAAGAGGTAATGTTTTCACCACCATCTTTCAAGTTCTTTTCTTCTTCAACTTCTCCTTTCATTGTTATTTCCATTCTAAAATAATAACTCCATTATATACAATATAATGTGATTTTATTATAAATATTGTACAACCATATTCTGAATTCTATCCATCCTTTTAATTACATGTCACCATACGTTTGTACGTATGGCTTACCGTCTCCACGTCGTGGTGTATTTGTTATTCAATACATTATTTTTTGGATGGGTATGATAATAATGTATAATTGATGTAAATAATAAATATAACATTATAATGATTATGTATATATGATATACCATCCCCTTATATACGATTTTGATATCAAAATAATGATATTTTCTCTTGTGTGTACGTACGGACTACCGTCTCCACGAACGCGATGAGATTCATTCCCCATCATATCCATTCAAGACTAAATATCATTTGATGATTAAAAATAATTTTTAAGGACTAGATATCATTATGGATATGAATAAGATACAACCTATCCATAACAAACACAGCTTATGTAACAAAACATATAAAAGAAAACAAGTAAGTTAACACCCAAAAGGACAATAATACTAAGATATTTTTAACAAAGCAATGTGAAAAGATCATATATGATATAATCATTAATGTATATGATTATTTTATAATTTAATAAAAATTATTTCACCATTATATATAAGGTTATCCTGCCCTCGACCAAGGGAAAGTACAAGGTAAGGGTTTATTTCTCAATCTCTTCATTATCTGAGGTCGTTTATACGTAATTATCTACTGGGACCTCTTTATCATCTGCATCCATGTTTCTTAAAAATTTATTTCAATACATTCTTACTATTTCAAAGAATAGGGGTTAAAGTCATTTATACCCTTGTTTTACTTTTTATAAGATGTTTATAAAGGAATATTTCCGTCATTTTCCGAACAAGTTACTTTTTAAACTTTTCGACAGAATTAAGGTAAGAATGACTTTTTTTAACTTATATGGTGGGTGTGGCTATTTTCCGCCATTATTAAATCTTCGGAGATTCCCTTACAATATTATAAAAATATTTTCAAATTAAATGTTTTCTTTTATAATTATGTGACTTTTAAATGATTTAAATAAAGAGATATTTCTCTCAAATAGTTCTGATTTCATCTCTGTCAACATCCTTTGATGAATTTTAAGCTTATTTGAAGTTAATTTATTATGATACAAAACTTCCATATTGTATTGAAGGTTTTTGATGTGTTTGACTATGGATGTTTTATTTTTAAACAACTCATTGTTTATGGAGAAAGTATTGACATTCTGTATGCTAGTTTAAATTCAAATATTTATGTTATGTTTAAACATGTTCATATGAGGAATGCATTGGACTTAGTAAGTGATGGGTGGAGCCCTCTATTGCTCCTCGATGAATCAGTAGGTCTCATGAGACAAACCAGTGTCTTGGAACAAGGCCTTGACAACATCTTATTTGTATTTTTGGCATAAGGGCTTGACTATGTCGTTATGATAGTCTGGAATTATGTATTCCATCATTATGAAAGTGGTTATTGATATTGAATGTGATTATTTGACTAGTAAAATATCCATGTGAATAAGAAAATGGAATTATTTCATTTTATTTCTTCCATATTATGCTAATGTTAATGTTTAAAAGTCTTTTGTTTTAGTTATACATTTCCTTAAATTTTTACGCTTATTTATGAATGTTTCGGCAATATTGTTATCCTTACAGGGCATCTGATCTCACCCCTTTCTATGTTTTATTTTTCCTAGGATGTGAAGATGTATTTTATTAATGACCTGCAGGGATAGTATGAGGGGATATGAGTGTTCTCTATGGAGAAAAGTTGTCATTGCAGTTTTTCACTTTATGATGTAATGTAAACTTTATGAATGTATCTTGTGATTCCAAGGATACTAAACTAATCAGTCTTTCGAGAATTGATCTTTTGTGATCCTATCAATGTTATGTAATAATGCACCAAATCTGGGTAACTGGGGTCGAGGAATTACAGTTGGTATCAGATGAAGTTTAGTAAAAACCTTGGAATCTAGATTTAGATCAACTCTGATTATAGAACATATCCCTATGATAGACTTTGAGGATTAGTATAGAACAACTTCCAAGAAATTTTGTATTTTAGAGATTTTGTGAGTTTTACGAGCAATACATCCCTTTCTGAATACAAGCTAGTAGAGGCAGCTCTGGCAATGATTTACCTAGGGGTAAAACCCGAAAACACCTTTTTGAGCTAGACTCGAATGAGAACTGGTGCCCGACAATGGTCCTTGCTTCACTCTTGGTTACGACACTCCTGTGGGATATGCTTAGGATAATTATCATTTTCTTTACAAAATATTATGAAGGGTTTATGATTATGTACTTCCTCAAAAAACATTTTTATGATTATGGATTATATCCATAAACTTTTCAATTTATGTTAAGTGTTTTACAAGTTGGGAATTATGTATTTCACTTCATAAACTAATCATGTTTATGCCATTGTTTAGAAATGGAGCCTAGTGGATGAAATGGAAACTATATCAATGCACACACTCCATGTAGAGATTTCCCTACTACTCAATATAATTATAGTGGAGTTGGTGATGCAACTGGTGTTGATCATCTAATCACCATACTGGGACAACTCACTCAGGTTATGAATAATAACCTTACCCGTATCGAGAACCCTGATCCGTAGCATAGAGGATCAATGTTAGATCGCTTCATGAGAAAACAAATACCATCATTCAATGGGAGTACAAATCCTTTAGTAGCTGAGCAATGGATAAATTCCTTAGATAAAATATTTCATGGCTTAGGGAGTAGTTAAAGGGAAAAAAGTTCATGGAAATTTACCGCCTCACTGGAGATGCTGACCAATGGTGGTCATTGATTCAAAACACAAATAAAGATGATGAAGTATCAAATATGGAATGGAGGGAGTTCAAAGAGGTTTTCTTAGAAAAATATATTCCTCATGACCATCGAGTAGATATGGAAAGACAATTTCTGAGTCTGAGACAAAATGAGGATGAGAATGTCGCAAAGTATGAGGCTAACTTTACAAGGCTAGTGAGGTATGCTACAGATTATATACGTAACCCAAGAAGTAAGATTAATCGTTTCTTTGATGGGTTAAAATCGTTTCTTCGTCTATAATTAGTCTCACAAACCTTCTCGTTGTACAATGATATTGTCTCATGTACTATCAAGATAGAAAAAGAATTCTCTATGTCTTATGACTTTAAAGCAAAGCAAGAGAAGAAGAGATCGGCTGATCACTATGGAAATAGAAATAAGTGGAAGAAGGGAAATGTTTAATATCCATCCTATAGTAAATGTGTGAATAAACACCCTGGTACTTGATTGAAGGGAATGGGAATCTGTTACAAGTTTGGTGAAAAAGGCTACCAAGCTCGTGATTGCAAGGGGAAGAAAGAAGCTACTGATGTTCAATGATACAACTGCAGGGAGAAGGGACATTATGAAAATGAATTTCCTAAGTGACAGGGGAACTTACCTAAGAAAAGGACAAGGGGTCATGGCTATGCATATTCTATCACTACTACATAGGTAGAAGCTCCGAAAGACATGGTGGCAGGTTATTTAATGGTTTCCTCAAATTTAGAAAATGCATTATTTGATTCTTGATCATCGCATTGTTTCATATCTTCCCAGTATGCTAAGAAAATTAGATATTTCTAATTTTATTTAACAAGGGAGTTGTCAGTAAAACCCCCTAAGGGAAGTATCATTTTAACAAAAAAAAATCAATCAGTCCCCATTAATTCATATAAATGTTCTATATCTGTTGATCTCAACGTCATACCCATGATTGAATTTGATATAATCATTGGTATGGATTGGCTTTCGAACCACGATGCGAAGATTTATTGTAAGAAGAAAGAGGTTATGATTTTTGATGATGATGATAAGGAACAACTTATCTTTAGAGCAAAATCTTCACCACCTAATTCTTATCTAGATCCATCCCCAATTTCTTATCGAGGAGGAAGTGAATGAAATAGCTATGTGTGGGGAAAGGAATGTTCAAATAGAGGATGTACCTATTGCGAATGTAAATGTAGATTGGTTTCCGAAAGATTTACCTGGACATCCTCTAGAATGAGAAATTGATTTTTCCATTGATTTAATTCCTGGTTCAAGGCCCATATCGAAGACCCATTATAGAATGGCCACTGTGGAATTTGTTTAACTAAAGAAACAAATAGATTAATTTAGTAATAAAGGATTTATTCACCCTAGTGTCTCTCCATGGGGATCCCCTATACTTTTGTTAAGAAGAAAGATGGATCTATGAGGTTATGTATCGACTATAGGGAAATCAATGATCTAAAAATAAAGAAAAAGTACCCCTACATTGCATTGATGATTTATTTGACCAACTGCATGGAGCTCCATAATTTTCAAAGATTGAACTTCGATCTGGATACCATCATTTTTCTGTGATTAATGAAGAGATTCCAAAGATATCATTTTGAACTAGGTAGGGACATTACAAGTTACAGTAATGCCTTTTGGGCTGACTAATTCACTATCTGTATTCATGGATCTAATGAATAGAGTTCTCAAGGAATATCTCGATGATTTTGTGGTGGTATGTGTTGATGATATCTTGGTATACTTTGAAAGCTACGAAGATCACGAAAATCACATTCGCATTATCCTAAAGACTCTTAGAAGACATGAATTATATGGAAAGTATAGAAAGTATGAATTCTAGCTTCAGGAGATATCTTTTCTTGGACATATTGTCTCTAAGGATGGAATCTCTATTGATCCTCCTAAGACCAAGGAAATCCATGAATGGCCACCACCGACGAGTATAACTGAGGTACGGAGTTTTATTGGTTTAGCAGGTTATTATCGATGTTTCGTCCAGTATTTTGCTCAGTTGGCTTACCCATTAACAAAGCTCATATGTGAAGGGGTTAAATTTGTTTGGAAAAAAGAGTGTGAAGAATGTTTTGAAGAACTAAAGAGAATATTATTCAATTATCCTATATTAACTCTACCATCTGGGAATGATGGGTTCGTTATTTATAGCGATGAAGCAAAGAAAGGACTTGGTTGTGTCCTTATGCAGAATGATAGAGTTATTTCCTATGCATCACGACAGCTGAGAATTAATGATCAAAACTATCCTACTCATGATCCTGAGTTAGCTATTATAATCGTTTCTTTGATTATATGGAGACGATGTATCTATGGTGAAAAATGTGAGATTTATACTGATCAAAAGATTTTGAAGTATATTTTCTCACAGAAAGAACTCAACAAGAGGAAAATGATATGGCTTGAACAACTCAAGGATTATGATTTCATTATACACTACCACCCGGGTAAGGAAAATAAGGTGGAAAATTCTTTGTGTAGAAATGATTATGGAGTTTTGAACTAGATGAGAGTTGAAAGGTATCCTATATACATGGATCTAGTAAAGATGGATATGGGAATAACCATGGAAGGTGAAACATCAATGCTTTTTCAAATGGTTTCCAAACCATATTTACTAGAAAGGATAAAGAGTTCTTAGACCGGTGATGAAGAGTTTCAAAAGAAGATTAAAGCTTTGAATGATGGGAGATTGAGTGAATTTGTGTATGAAGATGGAATTTTGAAGTTTGGGAAGAGACTTTGTTTTCCCGATATACCTGATCTAAAAAGAGAATTGTTGGATGATGCTCATAGTTCCAATTTCTCTATACACCCTTTGAGCACAAAAATGTATAGAGATTCAAAGGAACATTTTTGGCGGGACAACATGAAGAGGGAGATTGCTGATTTGGTGTCAAGATGTATGGTTTGTCAACAAGTGAATGCTGGAAGGTATCAGCCTGGTGGAGTATTGCAACCTCTTCCCATACCTGAGTGGAAATGGGATAATATCATGATGAACTTTTTCATTGGACTACCAAAGACTCCTAGAAGGAACGAAGCAATATGGGTCATCGTTGATCGTATAACCATGTCCGCACATTTTCTTGCTCTAAGGAATGATTTACCACTTGAACGTCTAGCTAGAATATATATTTATGAAGTTTTGAGGCTTCATGGAGTACCCCTATCAATTGTTTCGGATCGTGATCCCCGTTTTACATCAAGATTCTGGAAAAGTCTTCAGAAATCCCTGCATACTGAACTTCGTTTGAGCACTACTTACCACCCCCAAACTAATGGGAAATCAGAATTAACTATTCAAACCTTAGAAGACATGTTGAGATCATTCTCACTAGACTTTCATGGTATGTAGGATCAATATTTACCTCTGGTAGAATTTTCCTATAACAATAGCTTCCATTCAAGTATTCTGATGGCACCATATGAAACGTTATACGAAAAGAGATGTCACACACCAACCTGTTGGGATGATGTTGGTGAATGAAACCTTGTAGGCCCAGAACTGGTGGAGGAAATGGTGGAAAAGGTGAAGGTAATCCAAAACCACATCAAAGCAGCTCAAAGTAGGCAGAAGAGCTATGTTGACAACCGAAGGAAGGATTTGGAATTTCAGGTAGGAGATCATGTTTTCTTGAAGGTATCTCGATGGAAGGGTGTTATATAATTTGGTAAGAAGGGTAAACTAAGTCCCAGGTACATCAGAACTTTCGAAATTCTAGAACGAATTGGGGCTGTAGCTTATCGTTTGGAAATGCCACCAAATATTTTCAAAGTTCACGATGTGTTCCATGTATCACTATTGAGAAAATACATGCCTCACCCAACACATGTACTCACCTATGGGGAATTAGAACTGGAACCCGATTTGTCTTATTGCGAACAGCCTGTCAAGATTCTTGATATGAGATAACAAGTGTTGAGAAACCGGATGACTCGTCTGGTAAAAGTTCTATGAAAAAACCATAAGATGGAAAAAGCAACATGATAACCCGAGGAACTTATGATTAAGAACCACCCGAGTCTTTTGATGCGGTATTATTCTAGAAATGTCGAGGACAAAATTATTTGAAGGAGGGGAGAATGTAACACCGCAAGCTTCTACGGTGTGCTTCTCTTTGACTAATACAGTAGCGTGTGTTGTACGCAACTTCAAGTTCTAACACACCACAACCAATCAAACTAGCTGTTATGAATAGTAATACCCACTTTTTTAAATTTTTTAAATTTTATCTTTCAAAATGGACTTCATTTTTTGGATTCAGAGTATCAAAATTAGCTTAGGGTGATGTTTTGGTATTTTTCTGAAAACATTCAATTTTTGATGAATAGTGAAAAACACTGAGTTATAGTTTAAACCCAAATTTTTATTTAAATAATAATTTATTTTATTTAAATTTAATTAAGGTCCAAATAGATAAATAATACCTAAATAATTTCAATTTAATTAATTGGAGTTAGTTTAGAATAATTTTAGATATATAAAAATTTTATTGAACTTTTCACCGTCTTTTACCCACCTCCTAGGAGAATTTGAAAATTCACATAAAACATTCTTTTACCACTTCTGTGATTGGAATTTTGAAAATCTGAGAGACACGGTTAATATCCAGGTGTAAAATTTGGTTTAACGAGATAAAAATAATTTTGATGAATAGTAACTTTTTACTTTTATTTACCACAGTTAAAAGTAAATAGGGTAATTAATGGTAAAAATTATATTAATATTGCCCTAACACATGTACTAATTTTATTGGACAAGTGTATCTCGACCAAAAACAAATTTAGGTATAAAATATTGTCATTTAGGTCCACTTGGATTATATTAGAACATTTATTATTATTTAATTTAAAGAAGAGTTAAAAGAGTTAAAATCAAAGTTTAATTAATAAAACATTTTTAATATAGAGTTATACATGAGATAAATTGAATTGTAAGTATTCATTAGAAATATAAAAACATTTCCTATATAATGGTATTTTATTTATAATTTTTCAACTTTAAATAAATTAATTTATTTATGACACAATGGTGATGCAGTAATTACTGAATTAGTTAAATATTAAAATAATTGATATTATAAATATCCAAATAAATGTAATTTGAGACATTTTATGAATTAAAATAATTTCCTAGGTTACTATGAAATATATGAATTGTTTTTGAAGTAATAATGCTGTTATGAATTTTGAAAAAACAAAATACCCAATAGTGTCAAAATTAACATATAATAGTTTTTCAAACAAATATTATATTCTTAATTGTTATTCATTTCTTAAAAATATAAGGTTACGCCAAAGTACTTATATAATGATAGTTGTATCATTTATTGACCACTTGGGGGTCTCTTGGAAGTATATAGTATGTTTATTAACTATATAATATAAAAATACAAAGAGACACGGTAAATGTCAAACTATTTAATTAAGAGTTAAATCAAAATGATAAATTTAATATAGTGACCCAAACCTGTATAAAACCTATTGTTTGAGTGGATTTCGACCAATAACAACCTTAACCTTCAAATAATCCACTTTGGAGCCATTATAAACTAAATATGAATTTATTATAAAATAATATTTCTAGCTTTTCCTATGGTGCCTGTCACCCCTCTTATAAAAGGGCACTCGCCCTTCTCACTAATTCACACCTTCAAAGCCATTTGTCTCGTCCAACCCCTACCCAAATATTCTCTAAACATTCCTCACATCAACCTAGAGGCCTTAGTTTGATCAGAAAGCCAACATGTGGAGCCCTTTTTATCAAATCAAAAAGAAGAACCCGAAGAGGAGGTCATGTTTTCACCACCCTCTTTCAAGTTCCTTTCTTCTTCAACTTCTTATTTCTTTTTTATTTACATTCTAAAATAATAAATCTAGTATCTTCAATATACTGTGTTTTTATTATAAATATGTTACAACCATATTCAGTATTCTATTCATCCTTTGAATGACATGTCACCATACGTACGTACAGGTTACCGTCTCCACGTCGTGGTGTAATTGTTATTCAAAACATTATTATTTGGATGGGTATGATAATGATGTTTAATTGAGTTAAATAATAAATATAAAATTATAATGATTCTGTATATATGATATGACATCCAATTATATATGATTTTAATATCAAAATAATGATATTGTCGCTCGTGTGTGCGTATGGACTACCGTCTCCAAGAACGCGATGAGATTCATTCCCCATCGTATCTATTCAAGACTAATTCTCATTTGATGATTAAAAATAATGTTTAAGGACTTGATATAATTCTGGATATAAATAAGATACATCTTATCCATAACAAACACGTCTTATGAAACAAAACATATAAAATCAAACGAGTAAGTTAACACCCAAAACGACGATAATACTAAGATATTTTTAACAAAGCAATGTTAAAAGATCATATATGATATCATAATTAATGTATATGATTCTGGTATAATTTAATAACAATTATTTAACCATTATATAGGAGTTTAACCTACCCTTGACCAAAAAAAAGTACAAGGTAAGGGTTTATTTCACAATCTCTTCATTATATGAGGTTGTTTATACGTAATTATCTACTGGGACTTGTTTATCATCCACATCCATCTTTCTTAAAAATGTATTTCAAAAAATTATTACTATTTTACAAAATATGGGTTAAAGTCATTTATACCCTTGTTTTACGTTTTATAAGATGTTTTTAAAGGAATCTTTCCGTCATTTTCCAAACAAGCTCCTTTTTAACCTTTTCAACAGAATTAACGTAAGAATGTCTTTTTTTAACATATACAGCAGGTGCGGCTATTTTCTGCCGACATAAAATCTTCGATGATTCCCTTACAAGCTTATAAGAATAGTTTCAAACTAAATGTTTTCTTTTATAATTATGTGACTTTTAAATGATTTAAAAAAAGAGAGATATTTCTCTCAAATAGTTTTGATTTCATCTATGTCAACATCCTTTGATGGATTTTAAGCTTATTTGATATTGATTTATTATGATACAAAACATCCATATTGTATTGAAGGTTTTGTGATGTGTTTGACTGTTGATGTGTTATTTGTATACCATTCATGGTTTATGGAGAAAGTTTTGACATTTTGTATTCTAGTTTTAATACAAATGATTGTGTTATGTTCAAACCTGTTCATATGAGGAATGCATTGGACTTAGTAAGTGACAGGTGGAGCACGCTATAGCTCCTCGATGCATTGGTAGGTCTCATGAGACAAACTAGTTTCTTGTCACAAGGCCTTGAAAAAATCTTATTTATAGTCTTGGCACAAGGCCTTAACTCTGTGGTTATGATAGTCTGGCATTATGCATTCCATCATAATGAATGTGGTTATTGATATTTCATGTGATTATTCGACTAGTAGAATATCCATTTGAATAAGTAAATGGAATTTTTTAATTTTATTTCTGCCATATTATGATGAAGTTAAAGTTTAAAAAGCTTTTGTTTTAGTTATACATTACCTTAAATGTTTATGCTTATTTATGAATGTTTCCGCTATATTGTTATCCTTACTTGGAATCTCATCTCACCCCTTTCTATGTTTTATTTTTCCCATGATGTGAAGAAGTATTTTATGAATGACCTACCGGGACAGTATGAAGGGATATGATTGTGGTCTATGTAGACAAGATGTTGTTGTTGTTTTTCTCTTTATGATGTAATGTAAACTTTATGAATGTATCTAGTGATTCTAAGGCTACTAAACTAATTGGTCTTTTGAGACGTGATCTTTTGTGATCATTCCAATGTTATGTAATAATGCACCGACTCTGGGTAACTGGGGTCGGGGCGTTACAGTTGGTATTAGAGGAAGTTTAGTACAAACCTTGGAAGCTAGATTTAGATCAAATTTGATTAGAGAACATAGCCCTATGATAGACTTTGAGGATTAGTATAGAAGAACTTACTAGAATTTTGGTATTGTAGAGATTTTGTGAGTTTTCCGAGCAATACATCCTTGTATTGATACGATCAGGTAGAGGCGGCTCTAGTACAGATGTACCTAGGGGTAAAACCCGAAAACAACGCTTTGATCTAGACTCGAACGGGAACTGGTGCACGACAATGGGCCTTGCTGCACTCTTGGTTACGACACTCCTGGGAGATATTCTTCGGATAATTCTCATTTTCCTTACAAACCATTATGAATGGTTTATGAGTATATACGCCCTCAATGAAAACATTTTTATGATTATGGATTATATCCATAAACTAATCAATTTATTTTAAGTGTTTTACAAGTTTGAAATTATCTATTTCAATTCATAAACTAATCTTGTTTAAGCCACTGTTTAAAAATGGCATCTAGTGGAAGAAATGGAAATTTTATCAATGCACGCAATCCATGTAAGGATTTCCCTCATGCTCAAGATAATTATAGTGGATCTGGTGATGCAACTACTTCTGATCATCTAATCACAATATTCAGACAAATCACTCAGGTTATGAATAATAACCTTACCTGTATAGAGCACCCTGATCAGCATCATGAAGGATCAATGTTAGATCACTTTATGTGGAAGAAACCACCAACATTCAATGGGAGTACAAATCTGTAACATCTCAGGTAAATAAAGAATATGAAATTTTTATATTTATCCATATTTTTGAATAAAATATTAATATTACTTTAAAGGGGATTCTATGCTCGATGGCGTACCCAATACGCAATAATGAGTTTCTTGGGAATCTTACGTTGCACTCTAATAATAAAATAATATTATTTTAAATAGTAGTTAACGCCTAGCCGTTGTAATGGCAGGAATGAATAGAAAGAACTAAAAAATTATTATATATGTTTGTCAAATATTTTTACTTTTTACTTTTAAATGTTAGAGGATTAAAAATGCGAATGAATCCAATTTTAAGCATAAACATTCTAATATTCTATAAAAGGACGATTAACCGCCTTTGAAGGTGAACCACTTTTAAATCCACTTTTTTAAAATTTTATGTGTTATATTTGAAAAAATAAAATTCTTATTTAGAATCGGGACATCAAAATTTACTTTTTGTAAATCTTTGGTATCTTTCCGGTAAAGTTCGTTTTTTTAATGAATAGTGAAAAATGTTGTATTTTAATTCAAAACCTCTTTTTATTCTAATTTATTTATATGATTAGATTATCTTTTGAATTGGTTTTAAAGTGAAATTAGAATATATTTTTACCATTTAATCCAATATTGGTTGTTGCAATTAATTTCACTTTGAAGTCGGACTTAAACTACTGTCAATCTTTTGAAACATTTTGTTTCATAAAAACACGCTATTTGACAGCGGGAATTAATTATTAAATTAATTAATGAAAACTATATGTTTTGAATTTTTTAAAATAGATATCATTTATAATTCGGAATATCAAATATAGAATAGGGTGAATTTTTGGTAATTTTCTGAAAAACTTCAATTTTTGATGAATAGTGAAACCACTAAGTGATTCTTATAAAAACTGATTTTCCGCTTAAATGAAATTTTGCCATCTTTGTGTTTTGAATTTCAAAAATCCGACATACATGGTTGTCCTAAAGAAGTAAAATTGGGTTCAATGGGATTAAAATAATTTTTTGGTGAATAGTAACTTATTAGGTTTTGAATCGCGATTAGAGGTAATTAGTGTAGTTTAAGGTAAGAATAATGTTTTAATAAAATGAAATGACCTTGAAACACGTCCTACCCTCATTGGATGAGTCATGTCCGACCAAGAAAATCCATGTGTCAACTTGGGGACCCCATGGAGCCACTTTGGTTGGAAAATGACATAAATACCTTTTTATTTAAATATAAAATTAAAATGACACAAACATGAGTTGTTTTACTAAAACAATTTTTACATGGGGTTATACAAGTCAGAGTTTTGACTATAAATATTCATCTGAAAGCTAAAACGATTTCCTACCTCATAATATTTTTTTATAATTTTTAGACATTAAATAAATTAAAGTATTTATGACATCATGATGATGCAGCGATGACCTCATTATTCAACGGTTTAAATAAAATAGAAAGATAATGTAAATTCTAAGACCTACACATGTCTAAAACCTATTGGATGGATGCATTTCGAACCCTTATCACCTTATCCTCGAATTATATCAATTTGGGACCTTTTAAATCCGAAACCCATTTTAAAAAAAAAGGAACATTTCTTTAGTTTCCAAGAGTGCCCCTCCTCTCCTCTTATAAAATGCCCTCACCTCTACCTCCCTACCCACACTTCCAAATCCTTTGGCTCGGCCAACCCCTACCCATTTTGTCTCTCCACATCCATCCATAACTATTAGAAGCCTCACATTGGGCAGAAGTCTTCCCAAGGAAGCCTTTGAGCTCAAACCAAAGGGAGTTACCCGATTTTAAGGTAATGTCTTCACTTGAGTCCTTTTTTTTATTTTTCTTCTCCAACCCCCTAAACTATTTTTTTTCATTTATTTTGTAACAAATAAAGTATATTCAATATACTAGGATATTTTTATAATAATTATTCGAGCTAAACATACACACACCTTCGTCTAATGGTTAAAGAACATACTGTTTCTGTGGTTGGCGATTTTCTGCCTCACGAAACGATGATTGTTCAATATTATTTTAACAACTTTAAAGGTGGCCATTATGATGTAACTATATTTTATATATGATATATATGGTATTTATGTTTACTATATGCTTATGTATTTTATATTTAAAACTTACCTTTATTCTTTTCATGTTGTGTAAATGCGATAATTTCATATGAGGAAGTGTGGACTACCGCTCCCTCAAGTGATGTGACTCGTACAAGCAATACATGGAATGTATAAAGAATGAAATTAATGAATATATGTGACCTATATAACATATATATTATATTGTAATTATAATATATATATATATATCATTTATTTGTAATTCCATTAATATGACAAAGAAAAAATGAAAGTAGCATTCATGCGTACATACGGCCTACCGTCTCCATGAACGGTGCTTTTCGTTTTTATCTCCAAATGATATGGAATAGTATAAAATGAATATGTACTAGATATATATGATATTTTAATCATTAATACTATTCTGGAAATTATTTACTTATAACTACAAGGACAATCATTTTTCAAACAAGTTCATTTTTGACTCATGTACCAAACATCGACAAAAACGTCTGATATGAACTCATATTATTAACCAATTATTATAACATTAAAATATGTGATATGAACTGAATAATAATATTTATAGGAGGTGCTTAAGCAATTATAAATTGACCAAAGTTTATTATTCAGGAATATAAAGAAACGAACAAGACAAGTTGGACTTGAGGTAAGGGATCCAACCTCTCTCTTTCTTTTTAAGTACACTCTTTTATGTCATTACTTTTAAATCTCATATTTCTTATTATTGGGATGTTTTTTTATATTACTCTTACTGTAATTTTTATGTTAATATGATGAGAGACCCTATTCTCTCTCATCAATCCATTTTTGATGTATTGAGTGGCGTCGTTAGGCTGCCGAATTTTCGTAAGAGATCTAACCTCTCTCTTTCTTTTTAAGTACTCTCCTTTATATCACTTCTTTTAAGCTCCTCTTTGTTTTGTTGGGGGATGTTCTTTTATATTACACTTTTTTTAAACTTTATGTTAATGTGATGAGAGACCCTATTTTCTCTCATCAATCCATTTTGGAAGTTTTAAGTGGCGCCGTTAGGATGCCGAGTTTTCGTAAGGGATTTTTCATCTCACTTTTATTCCCGTGAGATTTATGCTACATTTGCCGCAATTTCCTTTGAGTGGTGTATGTACTGCCCATTATTTTACTCATTGTGTTATATAATATTATTTATGAGTATTTACATCAATGTTGTATTGTCATTCTTTCACGGGGTTCATGTCTCGATAGATACCCATGTCGGTAAGGGAACCTTTCACCCTCCTCTTTTTAAAAGACTTCATTTGTTATGTCTTTTAATTCACATACTATTATGTTGGGATATGTTCTTCTATATCCTTATTGATTTAAATTTTATGTCCATGTGATGAGATACCCTTTTTATCTCTCATCAACTCATTTTCTGAATTTTGTAGTGACGCCGTTAGGCTGTCAAATTTTTGCAAGGGAACTTCTTAACCCAAATTTGATTCTTTGAGATAAACTTGTACTCCTTGAATAATTCGTTCTATGAATATGTGTGAATAACCTCTGATTGTTTTACACTTAATATCCACTTATATTTCATGTATTCATTTGTCACACATAATTATGTAATTGATTTATCCTTAATCCAAGGATACCGTCTTTGTATCGGACTTTGTCTCAATCTCCATTCATTGAGGCATATTTTGTTTTACACACAACATTCCTTTATACAGTGTATAAAACCCGTTGACTTTTACGTTTATTCAAAAGGAATCTTTTTTATACGAAGCGTTTACTAAATGACAAAAGGGAATGTTTTTGTCACACGCATGTGGCGACAACGACTTCTCCACCGCCGTGACCATTATTTGAGTTTCGGTTTCCTCTACAAGCCATACCTTCTTTTTAAAAGAAAAATAAATACTATATTTTACTTTTCTTTTATTTCGGTATTGAAAATTGTTTTCATAATGTCTTTATATCAATGTGCTGTATTGATATCTTGTGATTGAAAGGTGGAAATGTTATGTTTCCTTTACGCACGTTTTATGTGATACGATTATGTTATGGTTCTTGGGCATTGTTATGAAGACGAGTGGTTCCGTGATAAACTAAGGGCGGGTGAGCCCGATATAGCTCTACAATGCATTGGGTAACGCGAAGGAGTGAAACGTTAAGGTTTCTCCGAAGAGATTTAGGGAATATATTATGGTAGGTATTCCAAACGTAACCAAGAGGGTTACTCCCTATGTAAGAATTTTATGAATGCATCAAGTTACCTTTATGTCTTATAATTTCTATGATTTATTCATGATTTGATGAGGTATGTTAAAGTGCCTATGTTTTATGGGTAAAGTATGATTTCATTATTATGTATATATGAACTCATGCTTCCTTTCCATTTTTTTATAACCCTTACTGGGCTTTTTATGCTCATCCCAAGTTTTTGAAATGATTTTCATAGGTCAAGGGAAAGGTACATGATATGATGATAGTGTCAAGGAAGTGTCAAGAAAGAATCCAAGCTTTATTTTTAAATTTGTTTCCATTGATGGGAAAAAATGAATACTATCTTTTATGTAACCACTTTGTTTAAATGTGAAATGTAATGTATGTTTTATGATCTAATTCTATAAATCTTTAAACCTGAAAAGATCCTCAATGTGTAATCTTGTAATAACTAAAGATTAAGTAAGTTTTAAGGCTGGGTCCTTTTAAAATAACTTATTATCTGAGCAATGGATAAATTCCTGAGTGAAAATATAATATTCCTTGGGGAGTAGTGAATGGGAAAAATTTATCATGGCAGTTTACCGCCTCACTGGAGATGCTGACCAATGCTGGTCATTGATTCAAAACACAAAAGAAGATGATGAAGTATCAACTATAGAATGGAGGGAGTTCAAATAGATTTTTTTTAGAAAAATAATTTTCTCATGACCATCGAGCAGATATAGAAAGGCAATTTCTGAGTCTAAGACAAATGGAGGATGAGAATGTCACAAAGTATGAGGATAACATTACAAGGTTAGCGAGGTATGCTGCAGATTATATACCTAATCCAAGAAGTAATATTGATCATTTCTTTGATGGGTTAAAACCATTTCTCCATCAAGCATTAGTCTCAAAAACCTTCTCGTTGTACGAAGATATTTTCTCATGCACTATCAAGACAGAAAAATAATTATCTATGTATTACGACTTTAAAGAAAATAAAGACAATAAGAGATCTTCTGATCACTTTGGAAATGGAAATAAGTGGAAGAAGGGAAAAGTAGAATATCCATCCTGCAGTAAATGTGGGAAGAAACACCTCGGTACTTTCTTGAAGGGAATGGGAGTCTGTTACAAGTTTGGTGAACAGGGACACCAATCTATTGATTGCAAGGGGAAGAAAAAAGCTACTGATGTTCAATTATACAACTGCAGGGAGATGGGAAATTATGCAAATGAATTTCATAAGCACCAGGGGAACTTAATTTAGAAAAGGCCAAGGGATCAAGGCCAATAATATTCTATCACTACTGCTGAGGTAGAAGATCCAAAAGACGTGGTGGCAGGTAATTTAATGGTTTCCTCAAGTTTAGAAAATGCATTATTTGATTCTGGATCATCACATTATTTCATATCTCCCTAGTTTGCTAAGATAATTATATATTTCCAATTTGATTTAACAAGGGATTTGTCATTCAAAACCCCTAATGGATGTATCATTGCTACAAAGTTTTTCCAATCATCCCCCATTAAGGCATATAAATGTTCTTTATCTACTGATCTCATCATCATACCCATGATTGAATTTGATATAATCTTCGATATGGATTGTCTTTGGGACCACTATGTGAAAATTTATAATAAGAATAAGGAGGCTACGGTTTTTGATGACGATGATAAGGAACACCTTATCTTCATAGAAGAATCATCACCACCTAATTCTTATCTATATCCACCCCAGTAGCTCACCTAAATTCAATTATCGGTGAGGAAGAGAATTAAATAACTATGGGTGAGGAAAGGAATGTTCAAATAGAGGATTTACCTCTTGTGAAAGAATAAGTAGATGTATTTCCAGAAGATTTACCTGGACATCCTCCCAAATGAGAAATTGAGTTTTCAATTGATTTAATTCCTGGTTCAAGGCCCATATCGAAGACCCCTTATAGAATGGACACTATAGAATTTGTTGAACTAAAGAAACAGCTAGAGGGATTGAGAAATAAGGGATTTATTCTCCCTAGTGTTTCTCCATGGGGATCCCCTGTCCTTTTTTGTTAAGAAGAAATATGGATCTATGAAGTTATGTTTTGACTATAGGGAAATCAATGCTATAACAATAAAGAACAAGTATCCACTACCTCACATTGATTATTTATTTGACCAACTGCATGGAGCTCAACACTTTTTAAAGATTGAACTTTGATCTGGATACCATCAGTTGTGTGTGAATAAGGAAAAATTCTGAAGACAGCATTTCGAACCAGGTATGTGCATTACGAGTTTACAGTAATGCTTTTTGGAGCGAATAATACACCCTCTGTATTGATGGATTTAATTAATAGAGTTTTCATGGAATATCTAGATGATTTTTTGGTGGTATTTATTGGTGATATCTTGGTATTCTTTGAGATCTACTAAGATCACGAAAATCACTTGAGCATATCCTGAAGACTCTTAGAAGACATGAATTATATGGGAAGTTTAGCAAGTGTGAATTCTGGCTTCAGGAGATATCTTTTCTTGGCCATATTGTCTCTAATGATGGAATATCTGTTGATCCTTCTAAGACCAAGGCAATCAAAGAATGTCCAACACTGACGAGTATAACTGAGGTGCGTAGTTTTATTAGTTTAGAAAGTTATTATTGATGTTTCGTCCAGAATTTTGCTCGGTTGGCTAACCCATTAACAAGTCCCACACGTAAAGGGGTTAAATTTGTTTGGAAAAAAGAGTGTAAAGAATATTTTGAATAATTGAAGATAATATTAGTCAACGCTCTTATATTGGATATACCATCGGGGAATGATGGGTTCGTTATTTATAGTGATGCATCGAAGAAAGGACTTGGTTCTGTACTTATGTAGAATGATAGAGTTATTGCCTATGCATCACGACAGCTAAAAATTCATGAGAAAAAAATATCATACTCATGATATTGAGTTAGTTGTTGTAATATTTGATTTGAAGATATGGAGACATTATCTCTATGGTGAAAAATATGAGATTTATACTGATCACAAGAGTTGGAAGTATATTTTCTAACAGACAGAACTCAACATGAGGCAAAGGAGATGGCTTGAACTACTCAAGGATTATGATTGCACGATACAATACCACCCAGGGAAGGAAAATAAGGTGGAAGATGCTTTTAGTATAAAAGATCATGGGGTTTTTAACAAGATGAGAGTTGAAAAGGATCCTATATACATGGATCTAGTAAAGATAGATATGGGAATAACCAAGGAAGGAGAAACATCAAGGCTTTTTAAAATGGTTGCCAAAACATCATTGCTAGAAAGGATAAAGAGTTCTCAAACTGGTGATGAAGAGTTTCAAAAAAAGATTAAATATGTGAATGATGGGAGATTGAGTGACATTGTGTATGAAGATGGAATTTTGAAGTTTGGGAAGAGACTTTGTGTTCCCGATATACATGATCTAAAAAGAGAATTGGTGTATGATGCTCATAGTTCCGATTTCTCTATACACCCTGTGAGTACCAAAATATATAGATATTTGAAGGAACATTTTTTTGGGGGACAACATGAAGAGGGAGATTTCTGATTTTGTGTCAAGATGTATGGTTTGTCAACAACTGAAAGCTGGAAGGAAAAAGCCTGGTGTCGTATTGCACCCTCTTCCCATACCTGAGTGGAAATGGGATAATATCACAATGGACTTTGTCATGGGACTACCAAAGACTCCTAGAAAGAACGATGCAATATGGTTCATCATTGATCGTCTTACCAAGTCTGCACATTTTCTTGCTATAAGGGATGATTTACCACTTGAACATCTAGAAAGACTATATATTAATGAAGTTGTGAGGCTTCAAGGAGTACACCTATCAATTGTTTCGGATCGTGATCCCCGTTTTACATCAAGATTCTGGAAAAATCATCAGAAATATCTGGATACTAAACTTTTTTTGGGCACTGCTTACCACCCCCAAACTGATGGACAATCAGAATGAACTATTCAAAACATAGAAGACATGTTGATATCATGATCACTTGACATTCAAGGTATGTGGGACAAATATTTACCTCTGGTATAATTTTCTTATAACAATAGCTTCCATTCAAGTATTCATATGGAACCATATAAAGAATTATACGGAAAGAGATGTCGCACACCAACCTGTTGGGATGATGTTGGTGAAAGAAAACTTGTAGGCCCGAAACTGGTGGAGGAAACGATGGAAAAGGTGAAGGTCATCCAAAACCACATCATAGCATCTCAAGGTTGGCAGAAGAGCTATGTTTACTACCGAATGAAGGATTTGGAATTTCATGTAGGAGATCATGTTTTCTTGAAGGTATATCCATGGAATGGGGTTTTACGTTTTGGTAAGAACTGAAAATTAAGCCCAAGGTACATCGGACCTTTCAAAATTCTAGAACGAATTGGGGTTGTAGCTTATCATTTGGAAATGCCACCAAATCTCTCCAATGTTCATGATGTGTTCCACATATCACTGTTGCGAAAATTCATGCCTAACCCAACACATGTACTCACCTATGGGGAATTAGAACTAGAACCCAATCAATCTTATTGTGAAGAGCCTGTCAAGATTCTTGATACGAGAAAACAATTGTTGAGAAACTAGAAAACTTGTCTGGTAAAAGTTCTATGGAAAATCCATAATATGGAAGAGTCAATGTGGGAACCCGAGGAACTTATGATGAAGAACCACCCGAGTCTTTTCATGCGGCAGTATTATAGAAATTTCGATAATGAAATTATTTGATGTAGGGGAGAATGTAACACCCTAATCTTCTACGGTACGCTTCTCTTTGAATAATACAGTAGTGTGTATTGTATGCGACTTTGAGTTCTAACACACCCCAACCAATCAAACTAGCCGTTATGAATAGTAATACCCACTTTTTGAAATTTTATAGATTTTATCTTTAAAAATGGACTTCATTTTTGGATTCATAATATCGAAATTATCTTATGGTGAATTTTTGGTATTTTTCTGAAAACATTCAATTTTTTGATGAATAGTGAAAAAAATACTAAGATATAGTTTAAAACTAAATTTTTATTTAAATGATTGTTTTTTTATTCAAATTTACTTAAGGTCAAAATAGATACTTAATACCAATATAATTTCAATGTAATTCATTGGAGTTAGTTTAGAATAATTTTAGATATATAAAAATTTTATTGAACTTTTCACCGTCTTTTACCCACCTCCTAAGAGAATTTGCAAATTCACATATAACTTAATTTTACCGCTTCTCTGAGTGGAATTTAGAAACTCAGAGAGGCATGGTTGATATCAAGGAGTAAAATGTGGTTTAATGAGATAAAAATAATTTTTGGTCAATTGTAACTTTTTACTTTTATTTACCAGAGTTAAAAGTAAACAGGGTAATTAAGGGTAAAAATGATATTAATATTACCCTAACACATGTCCTAATTCTATTGAACAAGTGTATCTCGACCAAAAAAAACATAGGAACAAAATGTTATCATTTTGGTACACTTGGATTATATTATGAAATTTATTATTATTTAATTCAATGAAGAGTTAAAAGAGTTAAAATCAAAGTTTAATTTCTAAAACATTTTTAATATTAAGTTATACATAAGATAAATTGAATTGAAAATATTCATTAGAAATTTAAAACTATTTCCTACATAATGTTATTTTATTTTTAATTTTTAGACATTAAATAATTTAATTTATTGATCACACAATGGTGATGCAGTAATTACCTAATTAATGAAATTTTAAAACAATTGATATTATAAATATCCAAATAAATGTAATTTGAGACTTTTTATAAATTCTAATAATTTTTTAGGTAACTATGACATATTAGGATTGGTTATATGAATTGTTTTTTAAGTAATAATGCTGTTACGAATTTATCAAAAACAAAATACCCAATAGTGTCAAAATTGACATACAAGAGTTTTTAAAACAAATATTATATTATTAATTGATATTATATTCCAAAAAATCTACGGTTTAGTAAAAGTACTTATATCATTATAGGTGTATCATTAGTGGACCACTTGGGGGTCTCTTTGAAGTATATAGTATTTTTATTAACTATATAATATAAAAATACAAAGAGATACGACAAATGTCAAACTATTTAACTAAGAGTTAAATCAAAACGATAAAGTTAATATAGTGACCCAAACCTCTATAAAACCTATTTTTTGATTGGTTTTCAACCTATACACACCTTAACCTTTAAATAATACAATTTCTAGCCATTATAAACCGAATATTAATTTATTATAAAATAATATTTCTAGCTTTTCCTAAGGTGCCCCTCACATCTCTTATAAAAGGGCACTCCCCCTTCTCACTGATTCACACCTTCAAAGCCATTAGGATCGGCCAACCCCTACCCAAATATTCCCTCAACTTTCTTCAATTCAACCTAGAGGCATTAGTTTTATCATAAATCCAACTTAAATGTCTCTTTTGATCAAATTAAAAGGAAGAACCCGAAGAAGAGGTAATGTTTTCACCACCCTCTTTCAAGTTCCTTTCTTCTTCAAATTCATCTTTCATTGTTATTTAATTTATAAAATAATAACTCCAGTATCTTCTATATACTGTGATTTTAGTATAAATATGTTACAACCATATTCAGTATTATATCCATCCTTTGAATGATATGTTACCATACGTGCGTACGTATAGCTTACCGTCTCCACATCATGGTGTAATTGTTATTCAAAACATTATTATTCGGATGGGTATGATAATGATGTGTAATTGAAGTAAATAATAAATATAGAAATATAATTATTATGTATATATGATATACCATACAACATATATGATTTTAATATCAAAAGAATGATATTGTCTCTCGTGCGTACGTACGGACTACCGTCCCCACGAATGCGATGAGATTCATTCCCCATCGTATCCATTCAAGACTAATTATCATTTGATGATTAAAAATAATTTCTAAGGACTTGATATCATGATGTATATGAATAAGATACAACCTATCAATAACAAACATGACTTATATAACAAAACATATAAAAGAGAACGAGTAAGTTAACACTCGAAATGATGATAATACTAAGATATTATTAACAAAGTAATGTTAAAAGATCGTATATGATATCATAATTAATATATATGATTCTTGTATAATTTAATAACAATTATTTCACCATTATATAGGAGTTTAACCTTCCCAAGACCAAGGAAAAGTACAAGGTAAGCGTTTATTGAACAATCTCTTCATTATCTGAGGTTGTTTATACGTAATTATCTACTAGGCCCTCTTAATCATCCACATCCATGTTTTTTAAAAATGTATTTAAAAACATTCTTACTATTTTATAGAATATGGGTTAAAGTTATTTATACCATTGTTGGAATTTTTATAAGATGTTTATAAAGGAAACTTTCCATCATTTTCCAAACAATGTCCTTTTTAACCTTTTCGACAGAATTAAGGTAAGAATGTCTTTTTTTAACTTATACGGCGAGTGCGGCTATTTTCTTACATTGTAAAATAATAGAAGCTTCCCTTAAAAGCTTATAATAATACTTTAAAAGTAAATTTTTTCTTTTATAATTATGTGACTTTTAAATGATTTCAAAAAAAGAGATATTTCTCTCAAATAGTTTTGATTTCATCTATGTCAACATCCTTTGATGGATTTTAAGCTTATTTGAAGTTGATTTTTTATGATACAAAACTTACATATTGTATTGAAGGTTTTTTGATTTGTCTAACTAGGGATGTGTTATTTTTATACCATTTATGGTTTATGGAGAAAGTATTGATATTTCTTACGCTAGTTTTAATATGAATGTTTATGTTATGATTAAACATGTTCATATGAGGAATGCATTGGACTTAGTAAGTGACGGGTGGAGCCCGTTATAGCTCCTCGATGCATCGGTAGCTCTCATGATACAAACTAGTGTCTTGGCACAAGGCCTTGACAAAGTCTTATTTTTATTCTTGGCACAAGGCCTTGACTATGTGGTTATGATAGTCTGGCATTATGCATTCCATCATTATGAAAGTGGTTATTGATATTACATGTGATTATTCGATTAGTAGAATATCCATGTGAATAAGTAAATGGAATTATTTCATTTTATTTCTACCATACTATACTTTAGTTAAAGTTTAAAAGACTTTTTTAATTATACATTTCCTTAAATGTTTACGCTTATTTATGAATGTTTCCTCTATATTGTTTTCCTTACTGGGCATCTGAGGTCACCCCTTTTTATGTTTTATTTTTCCCAGGATGTAAAGAAGTATTTTATGAATGACCTTTAGGGATAGTATGAGGGTATATGAGTGTGGTATATGGAGACAAGATGTTGTTGTATTGTTTCACTTTATGATGTAATGTAAACATTATGAATGTATCTAGTTATTCCAAGGATACTAAACTAATTGGTCTTTCGAGACTTGATCTTTTGTGATCATGCCAATGTTATGTAATAATTCATTAACTCTAGGTAACTGGGGTCGGGGCGTTACAACCAATACCACATTTCATGATTCCATAATTACAAGCATTTTTCATCCATTATCATAATTCATTACTCAATCCATTTCACAATTTCATTTATAAAGAAAGTATACATTTTATATCATCATTTTCATCTAATCGGTACACCCCATGTGTGCAAAATAGTTATAATATTATCATCACACCCCATGGGTTTCTATCATTATCATAACCCATTAAACTATCAATTTCATAATCCTATTAATCAATCATTTTTGTAATACCATTATTCAATAATTTTGTTACCATGTAATTAACTAATTTTATTTTCACTTGGTCAAATTAGTTAATTAATTAACTCGATTTTATATCAATATTGAAAACATGGAAATTGAAATTTCATAGTCACATAAACACATTTACCATCAATACTATGGAATTTTACAATTATACCACCTACCATAAGATCTTTGACAGATGTTTTCTAACAAAAAATTGCCCAAGTTGATGCAAAAATTCTGATATCACAATGTCATTGATGACCTAAGACCGATATCTAGTGTAAAGATCCAATGAATTAAGATGTATAAAAACCTATATCTAAACCATCTCCAATGGAGGAAAACTCATCCATAGTCATTATTATATAGAGATAAGAGAGAGATAGAGATAACCAATCAGGGAAGAAAACACATTTTTTGTAGATATAATCATTATATTGGATCGTTGATTCATTATAAAATAGTTTTATGGAGACTTGGAAACTTCTTGGGAGCCTCTGGAAACAAATTTAATAGTTTTACGATGAGTGGGGGTGGTTATGGGTTAAAGTAGTGGGGTTAAAAAAAATTAATATATTATTGGGGGAATTAAATCATGCATGCACGGTGTCCTGGGTAGGGGTATATGGTATTCCAAACTGCCTTCCTTAACCATTCTCTTATTCTAAGGGTGTTCATGGTTTATTATATATGTAATATGATTTATAAAAACATTATCTTATCTTTCAAACCTCTAATGTTTTTTGTTTCAGAGTTTGGTGATGTTGGTCCCACAATTGGGCATATCTCTGTGCCAACTGCACACTTCCTCATGTCACCCCAAATATAGCACACAATTTCTTAGAAAAAACCTCACGATTTATCCTAATCATGCACCATGGGTTCACAACCCCCCATTAATTCCAAAAATATACAATTTCAACCAAAACAGCCTTCAAACAAAACCCACCCAATGTATAACCAAAAAAATAAAATGGGTTCCTGAAAATAAGAACGAGGAATGTCCATAAATGGTTAGAATCTTTCAATAACCCCACCTTATAAAAACTCCTCATCAAGAATAACTCCAAAAAATCACTATAATTCCAAGTAAATAAGGTTAATATACTTATCCCAGATATCTTCGTTTTCACCACCATGGTTCCCCCAAAACACATACATGCTACCACAACACTAATACTATCAGCACAGTCTTTCCCTGCAACACTTTCTCACTACAATCCATAACATGAATCAGATGCTCCTCAAAGGTTGCACCATCCTCAAACTCAAAATCATCAATATCGATCACATGAGAGGGGTCATGGTGATACTGCAAAATATTTGACACATGAAAAACATCATTCATGTAACTAATCCTCTATAGAATATCCAATTGGTATTTGACCAGCTCAATTATCTCCATAATTTCAAAAGGTACAATAAACCAAGGCACCTAATTTCCCTTCCACTAAATACTATAGTGACCCAATCTTGGTGACACTCAAAGAAACACACAATCACCCACTATAAACTCATGGGGTCAATTATGTCGATCAGTATACGACTTCTTATAACTCTGAGATTTATCCATACATTTCCAAATACACTAAACATTTCCTGATGTCTCCTTTACGATACTCATGTCCTAAAAACTAAGGTTTACCTACTTCCATCAAGGATAGAGGTTATATGAACAACATACCATATAGTTCCTCGTATGGTGTCTTCTAAATATTCTCTCGATAACATTTGTTATAGGAAAATTCAATGAGTGATAAGTGCTTCTCCAAAGACCCACCAATGTCAAGGATCAATACTTGTTTCATATCCTCCATAACCTTTATTGTTTGTTCTTATTGTCCATATGTATATGGTTGAAAATAAATACAGAGAAACACCTACATTCTAAGAAACTTTTTCATGCCTTTCTATAAGAAATATGTAATACATGATTCGTAGTTTCAAAAAACACTACATGACACCTCATACAAATACAATATATCATGAATGTATAATTCTATTGACTGGTCCACTTAGAAAGGCTCTTGGATATGGATGAAATTTGATTCTTTCAACAATGGATCCATAATTTCCCATAATAAATCATTTTTTTATGTGTCCTCAAAAGACACGCCATGAAATCTAAATTAATTTCATCACACTTCCATTATGGAAAGGTTAATGGCTGTAGTAATCCACTAATTCATTAATGCTCAGACTTCACCTATTGGCATGTAGATAATCATGTCACTAACACTACAATATCTATTTTTCACCAATCCACCAATAATTTCGATGTAGTTCTTGATAAATCTTGGTCAATCCTAGATGAACCACTCACTTTGAGGAATATAACTCTTGCGTTATCCTCCCATGCAACTATTTAAGTACAATAACAAAATTTTGGAAATATTATTTCATCCACATCTCTAGCTCAACAGTATGGGTACTCCACACCTTCAAGGACATCCCTCAAGTCCAAAAACTATGGATCCAAGTTTTCCTATCCTTGATATGAATCAAAAGTGTTCAATCAACTATTACAGATATGTGTGTCATCTTCTACTACCCTCCTAAAGAATAAAATATAGCTCATCCTACACAATCATTATCTTTTACTTGGAACTATACACCTGTACCGTTTAAGTATGTGTCTTCCTACTGAAAGAATCATTAAAACTATTCCCTTTTCTAGAGTATATTCTAGCACAAAATAATATTATTAAATATGATAAACACATCTATGATGGGGTATAGTCAAATAATTTTTTGAAAATACATACTTTAATCTGTTCTGATCAGTAAACACAACAAACATTTTACCTAACAGATAATTTCTACAACACTTTATGGAATAAACCATTGCAATTGGCTTGATATCATGCATATGGTAATTCCATTCATGTTTCCTCAACTTCGTTGACCTATATAACACAATGTGATCCCATTGCATCAACACTACTCCATCTCGGATCTCATATGTTTCACAAAACATGGTATACTCCTCACCTTGCTTGGGTAGGATAAAAATCATAGTGGTAGTTGAGAACCTCTTCGACTCATAGAAAGCATTCTCACATGCTCCAGACCACTCGAACAAAATCCATTTTTTGGTCAAGACTAAAATGTTCCTAGAAAGATGTAAAAGTTGTGAATGAACCTTCATTAATAATCTGCTAAGACCAAACATATTGGGATATCAAAAAACAATTATTTGCATGCTCTCATGAAACCACTTCCAAGGCCATATTTGGGTCACCAGAAACACCTTCCTCAGAGATTGTGTGTCCCATGAAATGCACCCAGTTTATCAAAACTTGAATCTTATTTAGCTTGATGCAATGATTATTGACTGTCATTGTACTCATGATGATGTTAAGATGTTTTCCATTATCATAATTAGTCTTGGAGTACACCAAAATGTCATCCAAAAAAATAGATCTAGGTACGAGTGGAATACTTGGTTCATAAAGGCCGTAAACACTGATAGAGAATTCGTCATCCTGAATGGCCTCACAACAAACACATAAAGTCCATACCAACTTATAAATAAAATCCATGTTATATTAGATGGTTGAAAACTCATCATATGATATCCTGATATAAATTATATCTTGGAAAAATTAAAAGCACCTCTAAACTGGTCAAAGAGATCCTTGATATGATGTTTAGGATATCATTTCCTCACAGCCATCCGGTTAAACTTCAAAAATTCAACACATAAATTCATGGTTCTACCATCCTTATTATTAAACAATATGGGAGAACTCCAAGTTGATGTACATGTTCCGGGAAATCCCATATCCATAAAATCCTATAGTAGAGTCTTATGTTGTTGTATATATATTGGTTTTATTATATAATGTGGAATAAAAATGGGTTTGGATCTAGGAGTGATTTCAATAGTATACTCAACTTTCCTCTTGTGTGTAAGCCATGATAAATCCTTAAAAAACACATCCTAAACATGCCCATTGTGGGTGTAAAGAAAAAAAGTTTCACTTGATCATAATCTACTATAAGAAATGAAACCAAGGTGGTAAGCTTCCCCCAATTTGTAGTGTACTGTACCTACATAACCTACTTGGATATCCCTCTATCCACAATGAATGTAAATGTTACCATCAGGAGACACAAAGGCTACTATCTTATGGTAACAATCTATATGTTCTTGGTATGATACCTAATAGTCAATACCCAAAATCTTGTGAGAGGATGAAATGTAAATTATGTTGATATACTAATAGAAATTGTGCTCCCCAACCTTGAGATAAAACCCTTACCTAAATAGATGTATATCAACCTTACACACAATATTTTATCGATGATCATAACCCCACTAAAAAACTCAAATTATGTACTCCAACCATTAACAAGATGAGAAGATATAAAATAATGAGAAGTTCATGTAATAAATAAGTCACTAGGAAGAGTATAATTTTCAAGAACAGTAACTTTTACTATAAATCGTCCAACTTAGCCATCAACAATTGGTGAATTAATTGAATATAACATTTCAACCCCTCTTCCAAAGGCTATTGTTTTATTTTCTTATTATTAACCACACTACTGATATAGAAAATCATTCCTTAAATTACTATATCCACTACCTTGACCTCAATGGACAATAGAACTCCCACATCCAGACTAATATGAAGTAGAAGAACCCCTCCTAGTGTTTTGACTATACCTGATGTAACATCCCAAGAAAGTAAAGAATAATATATTTTCATATCTATGTCTATTTATGAATTAGATTGTGTTTTTCAGGCTTAAAATGAGAATAAATCCAATCTAGGGTATAGAATACTCCAATATTTTTTAAAAGATTTTTTTACCGCCTTTTGATGGAAAACCATTTTTAAATCTACCTTTTGAAAATTTTATAAGCTATATTTCTCAAAATAAACTTATTCTTTAGAATCGGGACATTGAAATTTACTTTGGATAATTTTTTGGTATTTTTCTGACAATGTTCATTTTTTAATGAATAGTAAAAAAACTGCATTTTACTTCAAAATTGATTTTTCATCTAATTTAATTATATAGATAGATTTTTATTTTAATTGGTTTTAAAGTGTAATTAGAATATATTTTTACCACTTAATTCAATGGTGGTAATTGGAATTAATTTCACTTTGAAATTAGACATAAACAATTGTCAATCTTTTGATAGATATTGATTCTTAAAAACACGCTATTTGTTTTGACAATGGGAATTATTTTTTAATTAATTACTGCAATTTCTGTGATTGGATTTTGGTAAAATTGATTCCATATTTGGAATCATAATCTCCAAATTATGTCATTAAGACACTTTTTTTGACATTATGAATAGTAACGACGGTAATTATCTTTAATTATCGTGGTTAATTAGTAATTGGGTAGTTAAGGGTAATAAAATAATATTATAATAATATAAAATGACCCCAAAAAGTATCCACATCCTCCTGGTTGTGTCATGGCCGACCATTGACAGCCTTGAGCCAACTTAGGGACCCCATGGAATCACGTTTGTGTGAAAGTGACATTTTATCATATTAATTTTTAAAGAAAGGGAAATATAATAAAAGTATGTAATACCTAAGTAAAACAATTTTAATTTTGTTTATATAGATTATATCTTTAACTATAAATAGTAATTTAAAATATAAAAATATTT
The DNA here is from genome assembly GCA_963277665.1 of Viscum album. Classification (NCBI taxonomy): domain Eukaryota; kingdom Viridiplantae; phylum Streptophyta; class Magnoliopsida; order Santalales; family Viscaceae; genus Viscum; species Viscum album. Next base: position 1,492,253,286 of record OY728139.1, on the reverse strand, counting down.
CATACATTATGGTATTTTATTTATAATTTATAGACATTAAATAAATAAATTTATTTACGAAACAATGATGATGTAGTTATTACCTCATAAATGAAAGATTTAAATATATGATATTATAAGTGTTAAAATGATTTTTTTTGAAACATTGGATGTTATACACGAATTTTATAGATTATTATAACCTGTGAAATCTATGTTAATTCTTTTATTTCAAAGGAATAAATCTTTTATGCCGTTATCAAAAGTCAACTACCAAATAGTGTCGAAATTGGAATAAATGAGTTTTTAAAATAAATGTTGTTTTATTAAATGATATAATAGTCTAAAAAATATGATATTCTTCCAAATTACATATAATATATTAATAATATCATTATTGAGTCAATTATGGGACTATTCGTATTTTAAAGTAATTATTATGACCTTATAGTTTGAAAATAAAAAAGAAGTGTTAGGAATTATTAATTTCAACTAAGGGTTAAATTGAAACGATAAGGTTAATTATATGACCTCCACATGTGTAAATCCTATTGGTTGAGTGGATTTCTACACCTTATCCTCTTATCCCAGAAATATATTGTTTTGGAACCATTCTCATTTGAAAAACATTTTACAATAAATTACTATTTCATGACTTTCCTAGAGTGCCCCTCCACCCTCTTATAAAAGCCCTCAGTTATACCCCCTTACTCACACCTCTAAAACCCCTTGGATAATCCAAACTCTACTAAAATAATCTCTCCACATCCCTCTATTCCTCTTAAAAGCCTCAATTTGGGCATAATTCATTTCAAGAGATCCTTTGCCTCAAATCAAAATAGTTTTCGAGATTTAAAGGTAATGCCTTCTCTCAAAATCCTTTGTTGTATTTTCCCTATTCACTCCCCCTAACATTCATATTGTTTTATTCCATAACAACACCAGTATCCTAAATATACTAGGATGTTGTTATGAGAATTATTTTATTTACACTTACACACACCTCTGTCTAATGGTCAAAGAACTTACTATTTCTGTGGGTGGCGAATTGCTGCCTCATGAAACAAGGATTGTTCAATAATATTTTAACACATTTCATGGTGGACATTATGATGTCATTGTATTTATATATGATATATATTATATTTATTTCCTATATATGCTTCTTTATTTTATATTTGAAACATACCTTTATGCTTTGCATGTTGTGAAAATGCGATAATTTCATGTGAGGAAGTGTTGACTACTGCCCCCTCAAGTGATGTGACTCGTTCATGCCAAAAATGGAATTTATAAAGAATGTAATTAATGAAATTATGTTACCTATATAACATATATATTATACTGGAATTATAATATATATATATATGTCTCATTTAGTTTTAATTCCTTTAATATGGCAAAGAAATGAAAGTAGCGTTCATGTGTATGTACGGCCTACCATCTCCATGAACGGTGCATTTCATTTTTTATCTCCAAATACTATGGAATAGTATAAAATAAATATATACTGGATATATATGATATTTTAATCATTAATACCATTCTGTAGATGATGTAATTATAACTACATGGGAAATTATTTTCAAACAAGTTCATTTTTTACTCATGTACAAAACATCGACAAAATGTATGATATGAACTCACATAATTAATTAATTATTATAACATGATAATATGTGATATTAATTGAATAATAAACTTTAATGTAAGTCCTTATGAAATTATAAATTGACCTAAGTATATTATTCCGGAATATAAAGAACGAACGAGAGAAAGTCGGACATGAGGTAAAGGACTTCATCTCAATCTCCTTTCATTGAGGCATACTTAAATTTATATACGACATTATTTTATTAGTTGTATAATAAACCCTTTTGACTTTTAATTTCATTCAAGAGGAATATTTTTACACAAATCATTTTACTAAACAACAAAAGGAATGTTTTTGTCTTATGTATGCGGCGACAACGACTTCTCTGCCGCTGTGACTATTATTTGAGTTTTGGTTTCCTCTACAAGCCATAACATTTTTTAAATGAAAAATAAATACCATGTTTTACTTTTCTTTTATTTTGGTATTGAAGATAGTTTTGATAATGTTTTGATTATAACAATGTGTTGTGTTGATATCTTGTGATTTAAATGTGGAAATGTTATGTTTCCTTTATGCATGTTTTATGTGATATTATTATGTTATGGTTCTTGGGAATTGTTTATGAAGTTAGGTGGTTCCGTGATAAACTAAGGGCGAGTGAGCCCAAGATAGCTCTCTAATGCATTGGGTAACGTGAAGGATATAAATGATAAGGTTTCTCTGAAGAGATTTCGGGAATATTATGCGAGGGGTATTCCAAACGTAACCATGAGGGTTACTCCCTACGTAATAATGTTATGAATGCCTGAAGTTACCTTTATGTCTTATGATTTCTATGAGTTATTCATAAATCTTATGATTTCATGAGGTATTTTAAATTGATTGTGTTTTATGAGTAAAGTATGATTTCATTTGTTCTTATGTATACAAGGACTATTGTTTTCATTCCGTATTTTTATATCCCTTACTGAGCTTTTTATGCTCATCCAATGTTTTTGAAATTTTTTTCACAGGTAAATGGAAAAGTATATGATGTGATGGTAGTTTCGAGGAAGTGTCAAGAAAGAAACCATGTTTTATTTTAAATATTTTTCCTTTGGTGAAAAAAATTAATATTGTCTTTGATGTAACCACCTTGTTTAAATGTGTAATGTAATGCATGATTTATGATCTAATTCTCTAAAACTCTAAACCTGAAAAGATCCTCAATGTACATTCATGAAATAACCCAATATTATGTAATTTTTAAGGCTGGGTCCTTATAGTTGGTATCAAAGATCATTTTAGATAACTTTAGGGGTTATAATTCTATTAAATGATTATGAAAAAATATTTTTTTACACATTATGGTCAAATTGAAATGATAAATCATTTGAATATTACGATGTTGATTCATCTCAGACATGTTTTTTTCATAATAGTTTTCTGCAAAGGAAATAGGGAAGAAGTGTTATGAAGGAATTCAAAAGGAAATGACCTTCTAGATTAGCATCCTGAGATGGTCGGAATTGGAACTGAATAGTTTGTTGCAGTAATGGCGCAGTTGACTCAAGTGATAAATGGTAGAGGTGTCCATGCACGAGATTAGCCAGATCAACCACATAGGAACATGTCAGTGGTGGAACATTTCATGAGGCAACACCCTCCATCATTCAGAGGATCATCTGACCATGTGCTAGAAGAAGGGTGGATTAAAGCACTAGAGAATATTTTTGATGTCATGGGGTGTTCATACAATCAAAATATAAGTCTTGTTATTTACCGTTTGGAGGGTTAAGCAGATCAGTGGTGGTTTATGGTTAAAAATATTAGGGATGCTGATGATATTGATTCTCTTGACTGGGATGAATTCAAAGTTATGTTTCTTGAGAAATATTTTCCTAAGGTTGTTTGACTTAGGATGGAAAAACAATTCTTGGAATTGAGGTAAGAGGATGACTCAGTGTCTTCTTATGAAGAAAAATTCACTTGATTGGAAAGGTATGCTCAAAATTTTATCAGAGACCTTGATAGTAAAATCAATCATTTTTACTCAGGATTAAAGACAAAATATCAAAGGGAATTAGCTTCTTGCGAGTTCAAAAGTTATGAAAAACTTGTTTGATGTGCTAATAAGGTGGAAATGGAGTTTTCTGATGATCAAGTGTTCCATGAAAGCCAATAGAAAAAGTGACTGTGGTGCTAATAGAAATGGAAGAATCCTTCAAAACAGTTTGATGGTAAGAAAACTATGTTTTCAGTTTGTGATAAATGTGGTAAAAAGCATGCTGGGGAATGTCTTTTGAATTATGGAAAGTGCTTCTGATATGGTAAGATGGGACATAAGGCACATGATTACACTAGAAAAAGATCTGGGTAATGGTAACACCAAATTTGATTTACAGTTAGTGAAAATGTTTCAAGTGAAATGAGATGGGTCATTATGCAAACGAGTGTTCAACAAAGAGCTAGAATGATGGGAAGTACTCAGACTACAAGCAGAAAGGTGTGGTGAAATCCTTTGCAACTACTTCAGCAGATGTTGGGCCATCAAATGAAGTGGTATCAGGTATTTTGTTTTTTTAGATTATACCAATGTGTTATTTGATTCAATTTATACACATTCTTTCATCTCTTAAACATTTTCTAGTAAATTGGGAATTCTATCTCAAGAAATGACTCCTAAACTTGTGGTAAAAACACATGGGGTAAGTGTTGAGGTAAAAAGAATTTATAAGAATCATCCTATACTTATCTGTGGAAAGAATATACTTACAAACCTTATTGTCTTACCTCTTGTATAGTTTGATGTTATCTTGGGTATGGATTGGCTCTCTATTTACCATGATAAGATTGATTATAGAGCTAAAGAAGTTTCTTTTCAGAAAGACTTTCAGTTTGTGTACAAGAATGAACCCTTACTGTTGATAACATATCAAGAGGCTGATAAACTTGTAAAAGATGGAAATGAATGTTACATTGAACATATTGTTAAAAATAAAGGAACCATTCAGATTAATGATGTGCCAGTTGTAAATGAGTATCCTAATGTTTTTTCTGATAAGTTACCTCGAATAATACCGGATCAGGAAGTTGAATTTACTGTTGACTTAGTTCCTGATGCTAAGAAAATTTCAAAGCCCCCTTATCGAATGTCCCAAATTGAACTTTTAGAGTTGAAGGAGCAATTGCTATATTTATTAGAGAAAGGTTCCATTCGACCTATCACAACACCATGGGGTGCTCCTGTATTATTTGTTAAAAATAAAGATGGTTTAATGAGACTTTTAATTGATTATAGATCCTTGAATAACATCACTATTAAGAACAAATATTACTTTCCTCATAGCGGTGATTTGTTTGATCATCTCCAGGGAGCTTAGTATTTTTCAATGATTGACATGAGATCGGGTTACCATCAGATGAAGGTAAAGGAAGAAGATATTCTGAAGACCGCGTTTTGTACAAGATATGGCCATTATTAATTTGTAGTCATGCCATTTGGGTTAACCAATGTACCTGCTGTATTCATGGACCTTATGAATATAATTTTTTGTGAGTTCTGGGATAAGTTTTTGGTTGTTTTCATTGATGATATTTTGGTGTTTTCTAAAAGTAAAGAGGAGCATGAAAGTCATTTAAGGATTATTTTGCAAACCTTAAAAGAAAATAAATTGTATGCGAAATTTATCAAGTGTGAGTTTTTCTTGCAACCAATTTCGTTCCTTGGTCACATTGTTTCTAAAGAGGGAATAACTGTTGATTCTGTAAAAACAAAGGTTTTTTATGAACGGCCAAGAGCAACAAATATAACTGAGATTCGTAGTTTTATTGGTTTGGCAGGCTATTACCGAAGGTTTGTTAAAATATTTGCACGGTTGTCCAGCCCATTGACTAAGCTAACTCGGAAGGGTGTTAAGTTTATCTGGAAAAAAGAATGTGAAGATTGTTTTTAGGAATTGAAAAGAAGATTAGTGAATGATCCAGTATTGGAACTACCTTCAAGAAATGGTTAGTTTGTTATCTACAGTGATGATTCATTGAAAGGACATGGTTGCGTCCTAATGTAGAATGATCAGGTAATTTCTTATGCTTCACATCAGTTGAAAACTCATGTGATAAATTACCCTACACAAGATTTGGAATTAACTTCTGTTGTTTTCACTTTAAAAATTAGGAGGCATCATTTCTATGGTGTAAAGTCTGAAAAATATATTGATAAAAAAGGTTTAAAGTATATATCCACTCAGAAATAATTGAACATGAGATGGAGGAGATGGCTAGAATTAATCAAGGATTATTATTTCATGATTCACTACCACCCAGTAAAAGAAAATAATGTGGAAGATGCTTTTAGTCGAAAAAGTATTGCTTCATTAACCATGTTATGTTTGGAACGTGATACTTTGGTTAAGGATTTGATGAATTTTGGCTTGGAAGTTGTTGGTGCAGAAAATTCTTCTATCTTGTTTCAAGAATCAGTGAAATCTTCTCTCTCAGAAAGAATTAAGCAAGCATAGAAGCAGGACAGTCAGTTGCAGAAAACGGTAGAGCTGGTTCGGAAGGGTATGTTACCTGAATTCAAAATTTATGATAATTGTTTTCTGATATTTGGGAAGATATTGTGTGTTCATTATGATTCACAGTTGAAGAGAGAGTTGTTATGTGAATCTCATAGTTCTCTATTTTCAGTTCATCCAGGAAGTACTAAGATATATAGAGATATTCGGGAGTATTACTTGTGGGATGGAATGAAAACAGATATTTCAGATTTAATTGTGAAGTGTTTGACTTGTCAACAGGTTAAAGAAGAGCTGCAGTTACGGAAAGGGATTCTTCATCCTTTACCAGTTCCAGAGTGAAAATGGGAGAATATATCCATGGACTTTGTTGTGGGATTACTGAAGACACCTCGAGGTAATAATGAAATCTGGGTTATTGTTGATCGCTCGACTAAATCTTCTCATTTCCGTGATATATGAGATACTTTTTCCCTAGATCAACTTTCTCGATTGTATCTTAAATAGATAGTCAGGTTACACGGAGTTCCCCTCTCCATTGTATCTGATCGTGATCTCGGGTTCACTTCTTAAATTTGGAAAGGCCTTAAGAAGTAATTGGGTACCGAATTAAATTTTAGTACCTCTTTTCATCCTCAATCAGAGGGTAGCTAGAATGAACAATTCAGACATTAGAGGATATGCTACATGCTTGTTCAATGGATTATCCGGGAAGTTGGGACCAACATCTTTCATTGGTTGTGTTTTTTATATAATAACAGTTTTCAATCCAGTATACAGATTGAACCATTTGAGGCATTATATGGGAAGCGGTGTTTAAATCCAGCTTTTTGGGATGAAGTGGGTGAAAGGAAGTTGATGGGACCAGAATTGGTAAAAGAGTTGGCAGAAAAATTTCAGCTGAAAAAGAAACACATGATAATAGCTCAAAGCATGCAGAAAATTTATGCGGACAATATGAGTAAGGACCTCTTTTTTGAGGTAGGTGATCATGTCTTCCTCAATGTTTCACCATGGAAAAGTGTGATGTGATTTGGTAAGAAAGGTAAGCTGAGTCCAAGGGTCATTGGACCATATGAAATTCTGGAGAGAGTTGGATCAGTTGAATACCGAGTGGCTTTACCTCCAATTTTATCTCAGGTATATAATGTTTTTCATGTTTCAATGTTAAGGAAGTACATGCCAGATCCATCTCATTTTTTGAGTCCAGAGGTAGTTCACCTGGAAGTGAATCTATCTTATGAGGAACAACCGGTCCAGATTCTTAACCACAAGGAGAAAGTGTTGCGGAATAAGGTGATTCATCAAGTATAGGTTTTGTGGAAAACGCCCATGATTGAAGAGGCAACATGGGAATCTGAAAATGCAATGAGGGATAAATACCCACACTTATTCGATAAGTAAATAAATTTTGGGGATGCAATTTCCTAAAGGGGGAAGGATGTGACATCCCAAGTAAGTAAAGAATAATATATTTTCATATCTATGTCTATTTATGAATTGAATAGTTTTGTGGAGGCTTAAAATGAGAATAAATCAAATCTAGGGCATAGAATACACTAATATTTTTTTAAAGATTGTTTTACCGCCTTTTGATTGAAACCCATTTTTAAATCTAACTTTTGACTATTTTATAAGCTCTATTTTTCAAAATAAACTTATTCTTTAGAATTGGGACATTGATATTTACTTTTGATAAATGTTTTTTATTTTTCTGACAATGTTCATTTTTTAATGAATAGTGAAAAAAACAGCATTTTACTTCAAAACTGCTTTTTAATATAATTTAATTATATAGTTATATTGTCCTTTTAATTGGTTTTAAATTTTAATTAGAATATATATTTATCACTTAATCCAATGGTGGTCATTATAATTAATTTCACTTTGAAATTGGACATAAACAACTGTCAATCTTTTGATAGATATTGTTACTTAAAAACACGCTATTTGTTTTGACAGCGGGAATTATTTTTAAATTAATTACTGCAATTTCTGTGGTTGGAATTTGGTAAAATTGATTAAATATTTGGAATTATAAGGTCCAAATTTTGTAAGTAATACTCTTTTTTGACATTATGAATAGTAATGACGGTAATTATCTTTAATTATCGTGATTAATTAGTAATTGGGTAGTTAAGGGTAATAAAATAATATCATAATAATATAAAATGACCCCAACATGTGTCCACATCCTCTTGGTTGTGTCATGGCCGACCATGAACAACCTTGGGCCAACTTAGGGACCCCATGGAATCACTTTTGTGTGATAGTGACCTTTTATCATATTATTTTTTAAAGAAAGGGAAATATAATAAGGGTATGTAATACCTAAGTAAAACAATTTTAATTTTGTTTATATAAATTATATCTTTGACTATAAATAGTCATTTTAAAGCTAAAAATATTTCCTACATCATGGTATTTTATTTATAATTTTTAGACATTAATTAAATAAATTTATTTATGACACAATGATGATGCAATTATTACCTCATTAATGAAAGATTTAAATATATGATACTATAAGTGTTAAAATAATTTTTTTTGAAACATTGGATGTTATCCATGAATTTTATAGATGATTATGACCTGTGAAATCTATATTAATTCTTTTATTTTGAAGGAATAAATCTTTTATTCCTTTATCAAAAATCAACTACCAATTTGATTCGAAAATTGTTTTTTATGAATTTAAATATATGATACTATAAGTGTTAAAATAATATATTTTTATATCTATATCTATTTATGAATTGTATAGTTTTTTGGAGGCTTAAAATGAGAATAAATCAAATCTAGGGCATATAATACACTAATATTTTTTAAAAGATTATTTTACCGCCTTTTGATGGAAACCCATTTTTAAATCTAACTTTTGAATATTTTATAATCTGTATTTTTCAAAATAAACTTATTCTTTTGGATTGGGACATTGAAATTTACTTTGGATAAATTTTTGGTATTTTTATGACAATCTTCATTTTTTAATGAATAGTGAAAAAACAGCATTTTACTTCAAAACTTCTTTTTAATATAATTTAATTATATAGTTAGATTGTCCTTTTAATTTGTTTTAAATTGTAATTAGAATATATTTTTACCACTTAATTCAATGGTCGTCATTATAATTAATTTCACTTTGAAATTGGACATACACAATTGTCAATCTTTTGATAGATATTGTTACTTTAATACACGCTATTTGTTTTGACAGCGGGAATTATTTTTAAATTAATTACTGAAATTTCTGTGGTTGGAATTTGGTAAAATAGATTGCATATTTGGAATTATAAGGTCCAAATTATGTAATTAATACTCTTTTGTTTTTTGACATTATGAATAGTAATGACGGTAATTTTCTTTAATTATCGTGATTAGTTAGTAATTGGGTAGTTAAGGGTAATAAAATAAAATCCTAATAATATACAATGACCCCAACATGTGTCCACATCCTCTTGGTTGTGTCATGGCCGACCATGTACAGCCTTGGGCCAACTTAGGGACCCCATGGAATCACTTTTTTGTGATAGTGACCTTTTATCATATTATTTTTTAAAGATAGGGAAATATAATAAGAGTATGTAATACCTAAGTAAAAAAAAATTAATTTTATTTATATAAATTACATATTTTACTATAAATAGTAATTTTAAAGATAAAAATATTTCCTACATCATGGTATTTTATTTAGAATTTTTAGAAATTAATTAAATAAATTTATTTATGACATAATGATGATGCAGTTATTACCTCATTAATGAAAGACTTAAATATATGATATTATAAGTGTTAAAATAATTTTTTTTGAAAGTTTGGATGCTATAAAATAATTTTAGGGAGGAGTATGACATGTGAAATTTATTTTAATTCTTTTATTTCTAAGTAATAAAGCATTTGTTCCATTATCAAAAGCCAACTACCAATTTGTTTCGAAATTGGGACAAATTAATTTTTAAAACAAATGTTATTTTACTAAATGTCATAATAGTCTAAAAAAATCTAATATTATTCACAATGACATATAATATATTAATAATATCATTATTGATACAACTATGGGACTATTGGCATTTTAATGTAATTATTATGACCTTATAGTTTGAAAATAAAAAAAGACGTGGTAAGAATTATTAATTTTAACTAAGGGTTAAAATGAAACGATATGGTGAATTATATGACCTAAACTTGTATAAATTCTATAGGTTGAGTGTATTTCTATCCCTCATCCTCTTATACTTTAAATATATCATTTTGGAACCATTCTAATTTGAAAAACATTTTATAATAAATTACTATTTCATGACATTCCAAGAGTGCCCCTCCTCCCTCTTATAAAAATCCCTCACCACTACCCCCTAAATCACACCTCTCAAGCCCCTTGTCTCATCATAACTCTTCTAAAATAAGCTATCCAAATCTCTATATTCCTTCTATAAGCCTCACATTGGGAAGAATTCTTTTCAAGAGAGCCATTGCCTCAAATCAAAAGAAGTTACCCGATTTAGAGGTAATGTCTTCTCTCAAAATCCTTCGTTGTATTTTCCCTCTTAACTCCCCCTAACATTCTTATTATATGATTCCATAACAACACCGGTATCCTAAATATACTAGGATGTTGTTATGAGAAGGATTTTATTTACACTTACACACACATCCGTCTAATGGTTAAAGAACATACTGTTTCTATGGGTGGTGAATTAATGCCTCACGAAACGAGGATTGTTCAATAATATTTTAACACATTTCTTGGTGGCAATTATGATGTCACTATATTTATATCTGATATATATTATATTTATTCCCTCTCTATGATTTTTTATTTTATATTTAAAACATACATTTATGCTTTTCATGTTGTCCAAATGCGATAATTTCATCCGAGGAAGTGTGGACTACCGCACCCTCAAGTGATGTGACTTGTTTATGCCAAACATGGAATTTATAAATAATGTCATTAATGAAAATATTTTACCTATATAGCATATATATTATACTTTAATTATAATATATATATGCCTCATTTAGTTTTAATTCTTTTAATATGACAAAAAAATGAAAGTAGCGTTCATGCATACATACGTCCTACCGTCTCCATGAACGGTGCATTTCATTTTTTATCTCAAAATGATTTGGAATATTATAAAATGAATATATACTGGATATATATGATATTTTAATCATTAAAACCATTATCGAGATGATGTACTTATAACTACATGGGAAATTATTTTCAAACAAGTTCATTCTTGACTCACGTACCAAACATCGAGGTGGTGTTCACTGGAGCTTGGGGAGGTGTTGTTCGAGGGGAATTAGGTGTTCCAGGAGTCATCGTCCTCGCCCGATAGTCTTTGAAAGGTGTCGATGCGGGTGATGTTGGTTTGGTGTTTTCGACAGTCTAGTTATGGGAGGTGATGTTGGCAACGATGGTCATAGTCATCTATAAAACAACATGTTCGAGGAAGTGTCAAGAAAGAAACCATGTTTTATTTTAAATATTTTTTCTTCAATGAAAAAATTAATATTGTCTTTGATCTAACCATCTTGTTTAAATGTGGAATGTAATGCATGATTTAGGATCTAATTCTCAAAAACTCTAATCCTGAAAAGATCCTCAATGTGAATTCTTGAAATAACCCATGATTAAGTAATGTTTAAGGTTGGGACCTTATACCTGACTCCTCTATCACTACCTATCATTAAAGGTTTCCTATGATAACTTTAAAAGTGGTCCATACCTTAGAAATCCAGACACACCCCTTGTGGTCTTTGACACCTGGTGTGACTGTGTCCTGCCATACCTCAATGGTGGTAAAAAATTCAGTTACTTCTCTGATTAATTGATCATTGTCCATAGACACTATATTTTCCATATCCATAGTTTATGTACTCGAAGTGATGCATTATACTCTCAGAAGATGTACCTCATGTTCATCCAAGATAAATCATGTCCATTTCAGTGGAATCCCCTTTTAATATCCCCTCAGAAATGACATCCATATTTAGAACCTCTGAAAACATATTTAGCCAAAAGATATTAACATGGGACATAATCTCACATTTAATCCCATTATGAAAACATTTCATTATAGTATCCCCATCTCCCACAAACGTTGGAACAAAGGGTTTTAAATTAGAAATACAACCATCATTTTCCATCATGGACATAATACCCTAGTCTAACCACAGAAACTCATCTTCTCTCTCATTTTTGAGCGTCTCAGGGTAAAATATCTCCAATAACATCCCTCGGATGTCCTTACATAGAATATTCTCGATCTTTTTATCCCAAGTTTGGATGTCCCACAAATGTTTTTCTTGACCATGTAACATATTATCATCTAGTTTGAATCTCCTCTCTATTGGATACACTATGTGGTTAAGGATCATCTGGATATACTTAATCCAAAACACAGTTTCCTCGAGTCCACCCACTATGGTTATTGTCATAGGTTGCTACAATTAGAAGAATTGTGTAAAGTCATATATGTATTCACAACCTGATCAGGTTCCCTCTCCATAAACTACATAAACTAAGAAAAATTCTTACATAAAATCTCTCCAAATCCTTCAATCGAAACTACTAAAGCCACATGTTACACTACTGGGTGATCATTTCCATTTATATATTCCAATTATCTTATCAATAAGCATCATCATTGAGGCATATCTCTACTATTCAAAACACATTATTGTGTACAAATAACACATTATTAAAAAATTATATAAGTGGGATTCACATAAATCCACAATAATTAATTTCCCCATAAACAACCATAGTATCACAATTGAGGCCCTATCACTACCCTTAACCATCACTCACCTAGGTAATCACATAAATAGGGTAAAAGAATTTCATATTTCAAGGTTTACCATTATAAATCCTTTTAAAATTTCAATTACCACTTTTAGTATCATTTTTAATAATCAATTTTCTGTTATGAAATATCATATCTTAAATTACTAAAGTGAATAAGAGCTTTTCATTTTAAAAGATCACCCAAAACCTTCATTTACATCATGCATAAATTATGTATGCCACAATAAACCCTATGTTTCAAGAATGATACATTCATAAACAATAATCATCCCATTCTAGACCATGATGGAACAACCTCAAAAAATAATAACATCACACAGAAAGTGCATCACTAAAGGTGAAATAAAATTCAACTATAATAAAAAAATCAACAACGACAATCCTGCCCTAGGTATTAGGGTTCTACCCCATGCATGGGTTAGCTGCTCTCATGCACAATATCATGACTCAGGCCCAACTCATCCTAGTCTCATATCTACCATTATTAAATTATAAGACATTACAAATAAAATAAAACCACTTCGATTCCACTTTTTAAATTCTTGAATTGGGTGCCAAATGCTTGTGCACAGATCCTATTGTTCAAATGACCTTAGGCATGCCTACATGAATGACAGAGGCTACCGACTAGCACCAAGGGTCAAATATTTGAGAGGGGGGACAAAATCATCTTTATTAAAGTGTCAAAATAGCATAAACAAATAATATTCTGCCCAATGATAATATAATATAACCCGAATAATACCAAAATCAATAAATAGTAGTCTCACATTGTAAACAAAATATGAAAACAATATCCAAACCAATACAGTATATTATTCATTCAATATATGTGTCTTGTGTAAATGAAAAAATAAAATAAAAAGACACTTACAACCCCTATGTGGGTACCAACATCATGTCCAGTTCCCTTATCCATGTTCCATCCCAACTCATCAATCTAACATAGGTCTCTTTCCCTTATCCTACCATGAAAACATGAAATATATTCAGGTACCGACCAGGAAGCCAGAGTAGGGTGTGAGTAAAATGGGGTAGGCTACCACCAACGACATCCCAAACAATATCCCTCATATATGTGTATAAAGTAGTGTAAATACTAAATTATAGTAAATAAATATAACATATTTTCCATTAAATAATTATTTAATAAACCACATAATTCCTCAGTTTCATGATGACGCATGTACCATCAATACCTTCATTGGCCCATTTTGGAGTCTGAACCTCCTCAAAAGGTTAACACATCTTATTAAATCATTGTTCTAATTCACTATTTAATATCCAAATTTAATTTCTAATAGTGTGGGCCATAGTAGTAAACTGGAACCTCATGGGTATTTGGAGTAGCAGTCTATGTACCACAACTTAGTGATCTTATATAATACATAAATATATTGGGGGACTAGAGAAAGAGTCTCTCAACCTGTGGGTATTTGGAGAATTATTCCCTATCCCAAAACTCATTTAAAAATATCACATTTCATGGTACCATAATTTCATCTATTGTTTTATCTATTTTCATAGTTCTTAATTTAACTGATCTCACGGTTTCATTTATCAAGCAAGTAGAATTTTTTTATCATCATTTTCATCGTATCGTCACACCTCAAGGGTGTCTATTAGTATAAAACATATCATCAAATCCCATGGGATTCTTTCAATTTTATAACCCATTAATCTATTAATTTCATAATACCATTATTTAATAATTTTCACAATCCCATTATTCAAAAAGATTTATTATCACATAATCAAACCATTTCATTATCACATGGGAAAATCAATCATTTAATTGATAAAAATTAAAATGTTAATGGACAACATGTCAATTAAAATTTTAAAATAACATATACTCTATTATAGTAAATACTATGGGATTTCAAATTACACCACCTAGCTCAAGATCATTAGCAGACATTATCCAATACAAATTCTCACAAATTGTTGCAGAAAAGACGACATAACAATGGAATAGAAGATCTAGGACCAATATATAGGTTCAAGATCAATGGAATTAATATCTCTAAAATCCAATATCAAAACCATAACCAATGGGGGAAAACTCACCCCTATTAACCGGGAAAGAGAGATGAGAGAGGGAGATATCCAATCAGTGAAGAAACCACATACTGTGGAGGATACAATATATTGACTAGATAATATATTTGTGATGAAAAATGTTTTTGGATACTTATAATCCTTCTGAGAGACACCAAAAATTAAGGAAATAGGTTTTGCGTGATTAAGGATGAAATGGACTGAAACCATGGGGGAGGGTTCATGAATATTAAATAAATTTTTAGGGGGAATAAATATTCCTCGCATAGTTTCGGTATTAGGGGAACAATTTTCAAAAATGTTTACCTTAACCATGTGCCTATTCTTGTAGGTTGCATGGATTCTTCTATGTGGAACGTCATTTGAAAAACTATGCACCAATCTTGAAAATCCTAACTATTATGGATTTCATGATATTTGGAAAATGGAGGCATGGTTTGGCTAAAGCCTGTGAAAAATGTGTGCCACCTCCTATCACTCCAAATAAGGTACACAGTTTGTTGCTTCACCATAAACCCTTGACTTGATTACATTTCATATTTTTAGAAAATTATCTATTTGTTCCCGAATATATAAAATTTTCTCTTCAAATGAAGGAATCAGATCCAAAATTAGGCCATTGATGTTTAGTGCATATAATGGATCTGGTATATACTTACTTTGGAGATATACATTGAAACAATTTTGTACTTTCGAGAGAGTGGTGGAAGCATAAAGTGAAAAGAAACAATCCCTAATCAATCAAGAGAATTTAGAGGGCCAATATACCTTTGAATTAACTTTCCTTTCCTCCAAGACTTCATAAATATTCTCCATAGAGAAATTAATTTGAAATCTTTCTCACCCAATTCAAACTCTAGATCACACTGATGATTGTCATCATTACTTTTCTATCATCTATGAGCTTCCTTGATGTGTAGTTTATGGATGCATAATTCTATTCCATTTACTTAGCAATCTAAGATCCCAATATATATATTTATCTAATGTTCTCCCAACATCTTGGAGTTCTATAAATATTTCCATAAATGGATTCATTTGGAATCTCTTGCATTCTCAAGTGAAAGTGTTTTTTGGAAGAAATATAAACTAGAGGATGGGTTGAACCCAACCAGCTTTGAAATCCATATAAAATTAACTCATCATATCCTCTAGGGTTTTAATTATTCTCTTAGGTTGAAAATATATTATAGGATGATACCCAATGATGAAACATATCTCTGTATTCAGGTTCAAATGGAGACTTTTCCAGAACATTGAGGTAAACCCCAGATCCTAATTAGATACAATAGAACCCTCTCTATCAGCCTTCATGTTAAACCACACATATGTGTGGATGTTGAAGTTTACAAGAGACTAATGGAGTGGGTGTGGGTTATGGTTCGTGAAGAATTTTGGTGAAAATAAATGGTTTTGTTTGAATCATGGGTTGATCATTGCAAGTTCTGTAGGTGATTGGGGCACCTGGAGTCCAGTTACTGGTGAAAAGAAACGGTGATAGAGTTTATAATGGGGGTAATGATTTTCCAATGTCTCTAGTGGGAGGTGATTCATAAATTCCTAACTCACTTATAAAAAAAGTGGAATGGACATCGACTGATCTAATGGTTGCAGACATATTTACCTACCTAGAGTTGGATTTAGTTCATTGAATGTTGATTGAGAAGGACTAGATGGATATAAGGAAGGCCAAGGGGACTCACTTTGATGAATCATTGACCAACACGGTGGTTTCACCTCATCCGATGGCAGTTCATGAACATATGGAATGCTTTGGAGGAAATGGATGAAATTAGATATGATAAGGTTCCTGACTCCCCAAAATAAGGAACTCCAATTTGCTATGAATTATCTCAAAATTAAAAAAATCATGGTACTCCAACCATGCTAGTGGGCCACTGGGTTGTAGGACAATACAACACCCAGGAGTCCTTCCAAACATGAAATAGATTTGAAGGTCTTCTGATTGAAGGTTTCGATCAATACTATGGTAATGGAATTAAATAACAGACAATATGTGGGATATAGTATGATAAGTTATACCATTTCTATTTTTCAGAGGAAAATGTGGGTGGGATTTATAGTAAAAGAATATACAATACATGGAAGAAGAACGGGAAAAAATTGAATCAAGACACAGGAAGTTTAATATTGACTAAAGGGAATAAAATAAAATTTCATAATGATTACTCATACCTTTCAAATACAAGGGACACCTAGTAAGGTAAGAAAATTAAATCCAAGGAGTTGGAGTGCATTCATTCTTATGTTGTTAATAAGTAGGGAAAACCCAAATAAGAAAAGCCATATTTTGGTGAGACCAATGAAAAACAATCTGGTGTGGATGAGGTAAGTAACATGAAATCCTTAGGATTGCTTATGAACTTAGAGGAATAAATGGTTGAGGAGTTTATCAATATTAATGCCACACAATAAGAGGCTAAGAAGATAATGGTAAGGACATATCATGTGGTTACTAATGATATACAAGATTTCTGGATTGAAATACAGAAACTTGTACTAATTAAGGGATTCAATAAAGGGTATATAGGTAAGTAGGAGTACATTCAAACATTGGAGAATATGTTCATTCAATTTGATTTCATTTTTAACGACGATCCATATACATAGGTACAAACTCCCACTAATAATTTATTTAAGGGGGAACTCTCAAATAGGATTAAGTTTGGATTCAATGATTAGGTAATTTTTTAAGATTTATGTCCACCTGGTTCAACTAATGTGGTTTCTCACAATTTTTCAAATGTGTTTGGTAATAAAAACTTAATTTTTAGTCCATTCAACCGTACCACTTCATTAATTTATATCTTATAAATATTTATAAGATAAAAATATTCACTATTAGAAATGATATTTTTTTTAATTTTTTTGGTGATAAACTAAAACACATATATCATTTCACACATTGAAGGTTTTGGGGAGTCTATTGATAAAATACATGGTGATTTTTTCCCATTTAAGTTCTGGTATGCGTAATGGTTGTAATATAACCTTATACATCTTCCTCTTAGACTAAAAATGATTGGACACCAAGAACAAAGATATAGGCCCTTTAATAACTCTATTTTATCCAACCATAAATACTCTTTCAGATCACTATAAATCATTATACTTCTAGGTTGAATAGTGAATAAAAAATTATGAGATTCCTTTAACATTTATTCATTTAAATCTTGTATGGATTTAACACATACATTTTTCTTCAATATTATAATTCCATTAAAGTCAAGGTTAAACTCAGGATCTTGTCTCACCATATTCTATTTTTCAATATCTTCCTTTTTTTTCCACTTTAATATTTACTTTTATACATTTTTGAACACTCATTTAAGGCATGTATTATTTATCCCCTTACATAATGATTTCCATATCCTTCATTTGAAAATCCATAAATATTGGATCTTCTATAATCCTAATCATATATATATAGCATGAAACATTCAAATCAAAACATTCTCCACCGTGTTTTCTTTCACTTGGTGGGAAATTATAGAGCAGTCATAATCATTAATCATATACAACTATCTTGTTTGGTGTATATTCAACTAATTCTATGTGAATATATACTTTTACAATTTTATTATCATTATATATATCACAACTTCAACTATAAAGAAAATGCCTCTATATATTTAATGAAAAAATTACCACAGTTAACTTTAAATCAGAAGTTGGGTTATTTTGTTCATAGGCCATTATTTGTTTTTGAGGCATGAGTTGTCAGTATATCATTCTAAAGGATGATATATTTGAATCCCTTCTTCAAAGAATCACTTTAGACTATATACCCTTCTTCGATGTATAGTAATGTAAACCTAGGTAACATTTTAACCTTCCCAATAGTCCCTAGATATTTTCCTCACATTAATATACCTAGAGGATCTTGGCTCCCTTCATAGTTAACATTGTAAGAAAACTTGATATCAATGAGAAATATAAAAAAAATGTATATTATATCTATTCAATCCAAGAATACTATGTATCCTAATCACTATAGTTATTCTAGGAAAATATTCAAGAGCCTCCATCTTCGAAATATCCAATGATATACCCTCTATTTAGATTATATGACCCGAAAATTAAATCATTTATACAAAAAATCACAATTTGTAAATTTTTCATATAGTTTCTCCTCCATTATGGTCTTTATCATAATTCTCAATTAATATTCATGATCTTCCATTAACTTTGAATATGTATGAATTTTCACTATAAAGACTACCTCAAACTGATCAATTTTATATCCAAAGATTATATTCATTTAATCCATGGCGATAGGGGGAACTAGTAATATAAAATGGAATCAATTTATATTTATATTGCTTATACCTCAGAAAATATATTTCCTTGGTTATATCGACCTTATTAACCCTCAATTGATGATATACAAAATTATGTTCAGTCTTATAAAATTATTAATATCAATGAAGTATATCAAACAAAAAATCAATATGTTGTATATGATATATGTTATTTATTTTTAATTTTTTCAGTTCCTAGTAATCAATGTATAGTCACATCGATCCAAATTTATTATTAAAAGAATTACTATCTCACCCAATAACGATACTCTTGGATGAATTAATCCCGTTTTAAGTTTCTTGTGGACTTTATTCTTCACTTCTTACAACACATTTGGGTCCATTCTATATGGATTAACTAAAATAAGTGTACCTAAATGAATGATTTATAATTAAAACTCAACTTCATGATAGGGAAGAATACTTGGGATAACTTTTAGAAATAAATATAAAAACTCCATCATAATAGGTATGTTATTGATGTTTATTTAAACCTCTACCATCTAATATAATCACGCATTTTAATGGTAATTAAGACCCATATGATGGGTTCAATTTCCTTATAATGTTTATATTTTTCATCATACTGTTAATTGATCATAGGTTGTTTTGGAATATTAAATGGGACATTAGTTCCTTGGAAATTGATGTGGGATTTATCTATAGAAAGATAATTATTCCTAAGATAACATTAATTTAAACCAGAGGGATAATAATAAGTTTTTTAAAAATCAAATTATCAAAATCCTTGATTTAAAAATATTCATAGACCTGTGATGAATTAAAAAAATCATTAGGTGTTTCCAGTGATAATTAAACATCTAATAATTTAGTATAAGAATTAACATTCTTAGATACTTTTCATGAAATAAGGTTATTAATATAACTAATCTCAAATAAGGTAAATATATATTTGAGCATAAGAATTTCCACATCAACTTCATCATTAAATCCTTGATCATATAGTAAAATAAAAATGGTTTGTGTGATCATCAAACATCATTATTTAGAGTGAAAATAATGGAAAATAATTCATAAGATGACTAAATCGTGAACTCTTATTTTCAATCAATGATATATTACATTTCACCTAGTTAATTCATTCTCATCATATATTTATATCCTTAAAGATGGTTCATAATTTTTTAGTGGATTTTCCTAATAGATTATGAGGCCCTAAAAATCTAATGCAAGAACCTTGTATTTGATAGCTTGTATGCCATGTGACATAAAGCACATAAGGTAATATAATCTCCAGATACATTATAATTTATTTAAAATATTAAATGAATTCAATATATTTTTTATATTTCATATATTTCATATCATATAAGAGAGACCTTCCTTGATATCTTGTGTTACACGCAAAAGCAACCTTCCTCTATAGCTTGTGTTACACTCAAGACCGAGTTTCACCAAATAACAGTGTATTATTAAAATATTATTAATTAATATAAAATAATATAAACTACCCATTATGTTAGAGTTCATATATAGTATTAACCAACTTGTAAAAATTTATGGTTTATCTAAATATAAAATGAATTCAATGGTTTCCAATTAATGTGAAACGAAAATAAGAACCAATTGGATATAAAAAAGAAATATTATTATAATTATGCATCAAATGGAGTTTTTCCTTAATTAAAATAATTAATTAAAATTATTTAATAATTTTAATTAAAATTAATATGTCATATACTCAATAAAATATTTTTATATTCATTCATTATATTTTGTAGGCATAATATAAGAACAAATTAACATTTATACATAAAAACCTATATTGGTATAAAGGAAATTTTATTACCTTTTAATGGGGAACCCATTTTAGATATTAATTTTGACATATTAATTGATATGATATGTAAAAATAAAATTCATATTTTAAATATAAACATAATAATTAGGTTTTTGTGTATATTTGACATTTTTATGAAACATTTCATTTTTAATGAATGGTTAAAAATATTGAATTTTAGTTTAAAAATAATTTTTATCTAATTTATTTTTAGGATAAATTATATTTTTAATTTTATTTAAAGTATAATTATATAATATTTTTATAAATTAATAAAATCTATGTAATTGTAATAATGCTAACTTTAAAATTGATTACTAAAACATATCCATTATTCAGACGTTTTTACTTTAATAGCCTGCATTATCGTCCCACCTATAGGGTGAATTTTAAATTAATTTCATGAACTTTTATGATTGGAATTTGGAAAAATGGATTAAATAATTTGAATAAAATTAATTTATAATTCCTAATAAGATGAAATTATTTTTTGAGAAAAATTATGAGTAATGTAATTTAAATTAATTACAACTATTAAGGTAAAATTTAGCTTAATAAATGACTATACCTTTATCATAGGGGCCCAAATGACCTATAAAATTTTTCAAAACCTGTTTTCGGGTCATAATTATGAAATGAAACTTCCATTATTTAATTTTTATGGTTTTTATGGCTTTTTTAGGAATGAACATGTGTACAACTAACTTGCTTCCAAAAATTCCAAGTGAGTCCATTTCCTTCATTATAAAAGTTCACCACCTCTCCCATTTCTTAACACCTCTCAAAAAAATTAGGTATGGCCAAAATATAACCATATATATTTATAAAATCCCTTCCCTCGACCTTGAATCCTTCATTGTGAAGGAAATACTTCCAATGAATAATTATGGTTCAAACCAAAAGTAGTTACCCGATTAAGAGGTAACATATTCTCTCAAGTTTGTCATTTTATTTCTATTATCCACCACCTTGAATCTATTTATTAAATTATTATGTAAAAAAATGAATACTAGATATAATAGAAATTTTATTAAAAAATTTTGTACATACACTTACACATTATTCAATCAAATGGGTAATGAACATACTGTTTCTGTGTACGGTGAACTATTGCCTCACAATATGATGATTAATGATTTTCTTTTACCAAATATCATGATGGTAATTATGATGGACACTATTTTTATGTATTATATTTATTATAATTATTTTCACTTTATTATTTTTTTATAAATTCATTACACATATCTTTAACATGTTCCATTTCACGTTAATAAGATAACATCATTTGAGGAAGTGTGGACTACCGCCCTTTCAAAGAAATGTGATTTGCTCACGCTAAAAAAGGAACATATAAAGAATGGTTTTATTTAAAAATATGTGACCCAAAAACCAATATATTATATTTTTGAAACAATTATCTTTCTTGAAATATACTATATTTTTTTTTCTTTATTACCCATTCATGCACTTAAAATGTGATAACGTCGTTCGTGGATGTGTGGAATACCTCCTTCTTAACACAAAGTGATTCCATTTATAAAAAAAAGAATTAAATATAAGTATATATATTTAAATAAAATTGTATTTATGAAATAATTTTCATTTTTTAATGATTTATTTTTACTTACCTTCTTTCTGTAACGATCATTGAAAAACGAGAATGTTACTCATGAGTACTTACGACCTATGGTCTCCATAATTTCAACGTTGGTTCATTTATCATAAAAATATTTAATTAATAATATAAAAAGTATAGTTGATGTTTAAATATGATAATTATTTCATTATTATTTTTATAGAAAAGTTATGTAATGAACCCTTTGATCATAGTTGACCTACCAATGTCATTTTTGACACATAATCTGAATTTAGTCAAAACTCCCAATGTAAACATAATTGTTTATGTAGTTGTGTACAACATAGTGAAACTGAAATAAAATAAATTATAAACAAGAAAAAATTTCTCAAGAAAGTATAAAATAAAAATAATATTATTATACATGAATTTAAATGATGTTAACCCCATATGAAACTCAAGGTAAGGGATTATCATCTCACTTTTTACATCTATGAGATAAATGTCATGTTCACCACTTAAATATTTTGTGTGGTGTATCTACTACCCATTTATATAAATTATATCATTAGCTAATTTATATTCATTTAATTTAGGTCTTTCAATTAATATTACTCATTCATGAGCATTATGACTTAAAATGTTTCAAGGTGGTATGGGAAACATTGGAATGTTTAAAGATTATTTTCCTCAATAATAACTTTAATGTTATTTCAATGGTATTTCCATTTGAGTAAATTATATTAGTATTTTTCAATAAAGCATTTAATTTTCTTATGCTATTGTAATTGATGACCTTTTTCATGTATTAAAACCATTTTTTCACTCTTTGGTACTCATATTGTTTTAAAAAAAATTAAGAGAACCCGACTTCAATTATCTCTTTAGTTAGAGATCCAATTTTCTTCTAAAAACAATGTTTTATTAAAAGGATTTAAAAAAATATTTTAAATTTATTTAGAAAATACATTTTTACCCTTTTTTATTTTACAATTGTTTTCAAAGGAATCTTCTTGTCACTTTACCAACAAGGAATTTTTCAAAACATTTTACCAAACAAAAAAAATATTATTTTACCTTATATGGAAAGTATGGATTTAATCATAGTCCTTTCATTTAAGCTTATATTTCATGTATAGAATGATACTTTTACAAGAAATATGTTTCAAAGGTGATTTTCAATGAAATTGTTTTTCAATAAAAAATCAAAACAAAAGGATATTTTCCTCTAGAATGTTTTGATGATCTTTTTAAAATAATTAAATTCATAAAAACAGCCTTTTATATTACTCCACATAGTATCAATTTATTAATAACATCATTATTATTCCTATATATGGTTTTTGATTTATTTGGCCAAGGATAGTATTCAAATTTACTTCTCTAATTTATTTGTAAATCCCCTTTAAAATTTCAATCTCTTATGATCATTGAACATTGAATTTCCCTAAATTATAAATTTAATTTATCATAGCCATTACTATTTCCAAAACTATAAACCATTTTACAAAAGTTTTCAAAATTTAAAATTATTTTATTATTTTGGGAAATATTAAAAATTATGTATTCTTAATTCAATGTGAATATTTTATATGGCATTTTTTTATTATTCGATATGAGGAATATTTTAGACTTCTAATGATGGGTGGATCCCAGAATTTATATAGCTCTACGATGCATTAGTAGGTTCTCATAAGACAAATATATTTTTCAAATGGGTTTATACCCTTAATTTAAACTGTCTTGGAAAATTTCTTGATGGTATAGTTTTTCATTTTCCTAAGACATCAAATCAATTTAAAAATAATTTCCATTAATTAGTTTCAGTTATTATTCATCCATGATATTTGGTGTCGATATATCTATGGATATTTTTAATTTTTATTCATTTATTAAATTTAATGTGTTTCAGTTTTTTACCATCCAATATTAATTTTACCTTATCCAGTTATTTGAATGGAACATGTTTATATTTAATACCTTCCCATATTTTTTTATGTGGTTCCTTCCCAATATATTTATTATATGACATGTGTTTTTAGTTATTTACCATTCCATAACAATTATTATAATTGATTCATTATTTCTTCCTCAATAATTTACCCTTACTGAGCATTTGATCTTATCCTTATTATTTTTCGTTCCATAGGAATCCAAGAATCGTAGTATGAGAGATATACAAGTATATACTTATTGGAATAAATCTTTCCTAGAAGTTTATTATTTAGAAAGAAGAAAAAAAATTTGTTGTAATTATTGTCTTTATTTGAAATACAAGACTTATTTTTGTATCTAGTTTATAAATACAATTAAACTCTCATTCTTTCGAGATTTGATTCCTTGTAATCATGACGATGTAATTAGTAGCAGAAAATTACTCCATGTTATCTAGCTTATGTTCTCTATATTTGGTATCATAGTATGTTTATTAGAAACCTTGAGAACCAAATTTAGTAAAACATAGTTTAGAGAACGTAACTATAAGTAATAATTTCAAGAACACCCTATAATATTGTTAAAGTAGATATTATGTTGTTATTCCTCAGAATACAAACCTATCTAGATTATATAAGTGGACATGGTTATAGAATCGATTTACCTTAGAGTAAAAACTCTAATAAGGTGTTCTGGGCCTGACTCAAGGTAACTTGGTACATGATAACGGGACTTACTATGCACCTGGTTTGTCTCTCCGGATGGATTTTCTTAGGATACTACACATTTTCTTTGCAAACCCTTCTAAATAATTTGAATAGATAATGAAAATTAATATCCTAGTTTAAACCTATGGTGTTTTAGATAGTAAATAAAGAGTTATGATTTAGAAATCCTATAAATGATATTATGGGTAAACCCTAGACCAAGTAAGAAACTATGTGGTAAATAAATTGCTGAAGTGTTTATGTATTGAAGTTGTATTTAAATACTTAGTTAAAAGCCTATTCAATTATCAACCTCGTTTTAAGGATTTACATTATATTTATTTCTGAAATTATAATAATATAGTTTTAGAAAAGGATAACTTGTATGTTGTGTGACAGCCAATCGTATCTTGAAAGTCCTCGGGTTTTGAACGCATGACCGAAGGGTGATAAGGGTTTCATTCCAGACACTGACCTACATAATTTCCTTGTTAATTTATCAGTGTTTTTTTTAAAAATTGTTGAATAAATGTTAATGAAAAACTAGTAGTATCACTTTTGGGGAATATTGATTAAAATATTAAACATATTAGTTTAGAAATATAGTTAGAGATAAATAATCAGACTAGTCCAACTTTTATAGGCATTACGATCCTTTAAAAGTTTCTTTAAGTGCTGCAGGCGTAAGAAAAATTCATTATTGGTTGTTAATTATAGGTAGTAAATTTATGAATTATAATTTGATCAACGAACATCCAAATGGTAGGATTTTTTATAAGAAATTGAAACCTATGAAGAAAAAAAATCCTGATATTTTTGGTCAGAAAAATAATTAAACAACATTATGAAAATGACATAGAAATAAAATGGTGTCCTAACGCATTAGTTTCTATTGATCCGATGGACTTCTAAATCATCACAAATTTAGGGATTTATGGCCCTCAACATTGTATTTATTATTAAATTACCTATTATTGATGAACTATTTAACTCACTATAAATTTTTACACTTTTCCTCTAAGTATGTATTTTCACTTTCCCCAAATGTTCTCTTACTTAGAAACCTAGTTATGTGGTAGTCCATGTGACCATTGTACGTCCCATTCTCTCTTTTCTAGAGGATTTGTTATGATCCACTATCAATATGTTTTATTTATAACCTAATAAGTATCAAAAAATCTATCACCATGATTGAGTTTAAATTTATAGGACACAATTTTAAAAGGGTGGGGATAATGTCACGACCAGAAAGTGTAAAGTACGAACTTGGTATTTGATAGCATGTCTGACACATCACCCCAAGAGTGTAAGGTAATAAAATATAAAAATACTTTATAATAAATTTAATATATTAAATGGATTAAATATATTTTATATCTCTCATCACATGAAATAGAGACCATCCTTGATAGCTTGCATTACACGCAGTAGTGTCCTTCCTAGATAGCTTGTGTTACATGCATGTTCGAGTTCCACCAAATAATAATTTATTATTAAAATATTATTGTTTAATATAAAATGATATAACCTAGATGTTATATTAGTTTTACTGAATATTATTAACAAAATTAAAAATATTTATGGTCAATATAAATATAAAATGATTTCATTAGTTGAAAACTAATGAGAAACAAAAAAATTAACCTATTGAATATAAAAAGAAATGTTATTATATATATGATTCCAAAAGAATTTTGACATAATAAATATAATTATTGAAAGTTATTTAATTATTTTAATGGAATATATATTTTATATAATCAATACAATATTTTTTATATTAATCCATTATGATTGATAGGAATGAGATAAGAACAAACATTATTTACACATAAAACCTATATTATTATAAAGGCAATTTTAACGCCTTTTAATGGAGAACACATTTTAAATATGAATTTTGATAGTTTAATTAATTGAATACAAAAAAATAAATATCACATTTGAAATGGAAACATATAATTAGGTATCGGTGAATTTTCTATTTTTTCTGAAATAATAAATCTTTTACAGAATTGTTAAAAATATAGGATTTTTGTTCAAAACATCTTTTTCATCTAATTTATTTATAAGGATAAAATGTAATTTTAATTGGTTTTAAAGTTTTATTTTATAATATTTTTATAAAGTAATACAATTTATATCATTGGAATCAATTTTACTTCAAATTTGATTATAAAAACATAGCAGTCTTCCATACATTTTTAATTTAAAAACAAACATCTTCATCCCTCCCACGGTTTGAATTTTAAATTAATTTCTTCCAACTCTATGATTGGAATTTGGGAAAAATGAATTCAAATTTGGAATAAATATGTTTTAAAATTTCTAATAATAACAGCTTTTGTTACCAAAATTATTAGTGAAATTAATTAAAATTAATTAAAATTACAAATGTTAAATTAAGCATAATAAAGGAATAAACCTTTACCTTGGGGGCCCAAATGACCATAAAATTTGTCCAGAACCAAATTTATATTCATAAATTGTAAATTAAACTTTATTTATTCAATTTGGTTATTTATTTATGATTTTTTTTAGTTAATAACATCTGTACACCTAACATGTTTCCAAAACATCCATGTGAGTCCTTTTCTTTCCCTATAAAAGGCCACCATATATCCCCATTCCTCACTCCTCTCAAAACACATCGGTTTGGAAAATATCTGACCATATATATTCCCAAAATAATTTACCTATATCTTGAATACTACCTTTGGGAATAAATCCTTCCAAGGAAGCCTTTTGGTTCAAACCAAAGCAGTTACCTGATTAAGTGGTAAATCTTCTCTAATGTTTTTTAATTTAACTTCAATTATAAACCGAAAAAATATATTTATTCCATTATTATGTAACCAAAATATATAATAAATATAATATTATTTTTTATGTTAATTTTTAGACATTAATGTATACACACTTCCATCTAATGGGTAACAAACATACTATTTCTGTGCACGGCAAACTACGGCCTCACGAAAGATGATTATTCGCTTTTCCGTTACCACCTATCATGGTGGACATTATGATTAAAACTATATTTATATATGTTATATACTATATTTATTATGTATATATACTTATTTAAACCTTTTATTACAAATAACATTAATACTTTCCATTTTATGTTAATATGATAACATCATTTATTGAAGTGTGGACTACCACCCCCTCGATGTGATGTGATTCGTTCACAAAAAACATGGAATGTAAAAATGATATTTATAGTTAAAAATATGTGAAATAAAAAACATATATATTATATTTGTGACATAATTACCTGTTTTTGAAATATACTATATATATATATATCATTTTCTTTATTACTCATTCACACACATAAAGTGATAACGTTGTTCGTAGACGCGTGGACCACCACCTTCTCAAAACTATGGGATTCATTTTATATAAAAAGAATTATATATATATTTATATATGATTAAATAAAATTTTATTTAGGATATAATGATAATTATTGAAAGATATTGTTTTACTTTCCTTTTTTCCATAACGATTATTGAAAAATGAGAATGTTACTCATGCATACGTACGACCTTTTTTTCTACGATTGTAATGTTGGTTCATTTTTGTTAACAATATTTAATGACTCATATTATAATTATAATTCATTTATAAATATGATAATTATTTCATTATTATTGTTCTGTAAATTTTATGCAATGATCCCTTTGACCATAGTTGAAACACCAGTCGTTTTTGACACATAAACTGAATTTGGTCAAAACCACCAAATAAAATTAATTATTTAGGACGATGTATAAAATATATTTAAAATGATATAATATTATTGATAAACATGAAAAAATGTTCTCAGTAAAGTATAAAATTAACATATGATTATTATATAGGAATTGAAATGACATTCACCCGATAGGAAACTGAAGGTAATAGATTCTCATCACTTTTTATATCTGTGAGATAAATGTCATTTTCACCACATACATATTTTTTGTGCTGTATCTACTTCCCATTTTAAATATTAAAACCTAAATTCTTTTATATTATTGTTATTTAATTATTTCATTAAATTTCATTCCTTCATGAGTTTTATGATGTAAGTGTTTTCAATGTGGTATGGGTCAATTTGGAATGCTTAAATATTTTTTTCCTCAACAATAACTTTAATGGTTTTAAAATTATATTTAAATTTGAGGATGTTAAATCAACATTTTTAATAAACCCTTTTATTTACCTCTCCTCTGGTAATTTAGTAACATTATAAAGTATATGTACTATTTTTACACTCTTCGATACTCAAAGTATTATAAAAACGACTTTAAGAAAACCCGACTTCATTTGTATCTTAAGTCAGATAACCATTTTTCTTGTAAAAAAATGTTTTATTAAAAATATTCAAATAGTTTATTAAAATTATTTGATGGAGAAAGTTTTACACGTTTTCCTTTTACTAATGTTTTCAAAGGAATCCTCTTTTATCCTTCCTCATAAAGATTTATTTCCAACATTTTTTCAATGTAAATGGAATGTTATTTTACCCATTATGGAAAGTGTGTATTTACTAGTCATAATTTCATTGAATATTCATTTTCATGTTTAAAATGTTAATTTTTAAAGAAATTATTTCAAAAGTTATTTTCAAAAAAAAGTTCAATTTTTTTCGAAAAAGGATACATTCCTCGTGAATTTGTTTATGATATTTTTATAATATTTACATTAATTAACAACAAAAAACCCTTAATATTACTCCACTTGTGATATAATATTTTGATACCATCCTTACTACAACATTGGATGGTTTGTGAATTATTTGTCCAAGGATTGTATTCAAATTCACTTCTATAATTTATTTGTTTGACCCAATCAAATATTTAATCTCATATATACATTGAACATTGAATTTCCCAAAATTATCCATTATATTTATTATGGATGTTAATATTTACTAAAAAATATACCAGTATACAAATGGTGTCTATATTTAAATTTATTTCATTATTTTTTGGAAATATCGATAATTTTGTATTCTTCATTCAATATGGATATTTTATAAGGAATTTTATTTATTTTGATTATTCTATATACGAAATGTTTTGAACTGGTAATGATGGATTGATCCTGGAATTTATATATCTCCTTGATGCATCGGTCGGTTCTCATTAGATAGATAAGTTATGAAAATGGGTTTTTACTCTTAATTTAAAACATCTTATAAAAGTTCATGATGGTATAATTTTTCATGTTCCATATACATGACGTCTATTAATAAATAATTTACCTCATATAGTTTCTGTTATTATTCATCCATGAGATTTTGTGTCAATATATCTATGGATACATTTCATTTCATTTCAGTGCTTAAATTTCATGTGTTTCAGTTTCTTACCTTGATATATAGATTTTTATTTATCTATTTATTTTAATGGCATGTGTTTCTAGTAATTAACTTTCCATATTTTTTAAGAAGATCATTCTAAATATATTTATTATATGGAATTCATTTTTAGTTATTTTCAATATCATAAATATTATTCTCATTGATTCATTATTTATTCTTCTATACTTTACCATTACTAAGAATTTGAGCCCATCTTATTATGTTTCTTTCCCCATGAATCCAAGAAGTGTATTATGAATGATGTGATGGCACTTAATAGTTGGAATAAAGTTATCCTCAAAGTTATTTATTTATAAATAAGAAGAAAAATTATATTCTAATTAGTTTATTCATATGTAATAAAAGACTCATTTATGTATCTTGTTTACCAAGGCTACTAAACACTTATTACATTGAGATTTGATTCCTTGTAATCATGCTAATGTAATTAGTAGCAGACACCAAAATTGGGATATCTGGGTTTGGGTTGCTATACATATCCCTGGGGAGTGTTAAATAATGTGTGAGTTAACATTCATTGTCATGAACCAAGTGAAGATCATGTTAAAGACAAATGAGGCATTTTTAACGTTTTTACCCCTAGGTAGTATTGTTCTATAAAAACATCCACTTATAGTATCTATAGAGGGATGTAAATACTTTCAAACCACTCACTCTACCCTTCACTATGATTCCTTGATATTTTCATAAACATTGAATTATCCTTAGACATATTGATTAGCAACTGTATGAGGATAATATTAATTGTTAATAAATATAATATTGAGGTGCTTTATTTTTCATAAACACCATTTTAGTGCATTTTACACTTTGAACATCATTTCACATTATGATTTTAATTCCTTCTTAAAATGAACAATTATTTGGAACACTTTTTAACACAATTCAAAGTAACCAATGATATTGATTTTATTTTCATATTTAATTTTCATTTTATAATTATATATGAATCAATTCATACTAGTGTAGTGTTAGAAGAACCATAATGGTAGACCACCAAATGGTATTTCATGAAAACAATTCTGGAGAAGGTAGATAGGATATCGGCCCACTGATGAGGTTGCGGGGACCAAAATAAACGCCCTATGAAGCCCATATTTCTTGGAATGATAGTGGAAATATAGAGGAACATATAATTCTTCAGGAGTGAGTGCTAAGTTGGCCTCCGTTGTGGCTATTCGGGAAGCTTAATTTAGAGATAAAATTATGTGCTAGCTTCTGTGGCCCAGAAAAATATCTTACCAATGTAATCATATCTTATAAAACAAAGCTTCATTTGTGCTGAAATTTTACAAAGATCTAGGAGACATCTAGAGCTTCAAGTTCGACTGCTATGTCCTCCTATAATTCTGCCATCTAGAATCCCATCTATGTGCGTTTGTTCGGTGGATACAAGATGGTTTCCATTTCGAGTCAAGGATTAAGAAGTCCACTCTCCCTTACTGTCCACCACCCCAGGCCTACCATAATCAAGTGGGATGATTTTTAATGTTGGAGGATCGAACCAAGCCTCCCAAAATTCTTATTTAAGCTGGTGGTGGAGGAGGAGTTTATCATATATTGATATTCCTTTGATTGTAATGTTATGCTGCGATTTTGTTGTCTCAAGTTTCTTTCACATGTAAGTTGTTCAATTCAATTTAGTTTCTTAATAAAAGTTCTTATTATCCTCTTATTCTATTGTTCTTAATATCACATTTATACCATTGGATCAATGTGTGAACTTGTTTTCACCAACTCTTATGAGACTATCACACAACGGTGGATTGATCGTTATTTCATTGTTTTTTTACTTCTCCAATTCCCCCATCATGTGTCTACTTCCCGCTTCCATTGAAACCATAGGATCAATGGAGGGATAACCCAATTATGGGTTGATCCAAGGTATTATTAAGGAGATGGATTGGATGTTATTTCCCACTCCATTAATGTCTAATCAATTCTTTGAAATGAGATTTTTATTTGATGAAATTAAAACCTCTTCATCATTATTGAATTTAAGGCCACACACTTCAAGTGCTATTATGAACCTTTACCTTGGAGTGATCAAAACATTGATCCTTAAAGTGTATAGGTTATTAGTATTAGGGTGTGTAGGAATTAAACCAGAAAGTGATGATTTTTTTTGATATCCTTAAATGAACCCATCTCAAATATAATAAATTGAAATATTAAAAAAAAAAGAATGAATCCAATCCACCCCTTATAATAACCTAGTATCAACCCTTCTCATAATTTAAATTCACTTAATACTTTTAGTGTTCATTAAAACCATCTAAAATCAACCCAATGTTGGCCACTTAATAGACTAAAACAGTTCACATAATGTACGTGTTAGTAGGTTACTTATTAGGTCTCGGAGGAATTGACAACCTAAGCTAAACTACAAGGACCGTTCTACGCTCATCTCTTGGGTAAATTTGAGCGTGAATCACATATCCCTTAGTTTCTCACTAAATTTGTTTTCATCAAATTTACAAAGGATATGAAAACCATTATATGATACAAACTATAATGTTCAACAATTTTCATATATTTATACCAGATTGGAAAAGATAAATATTCATTATATAATATAATGATCCATGAAAAAATCATTTAGGCCTATGCCTTTAGATACAGATATATAGAAACTTTGTTCATATGTGAACTAAATCATCTCCCATAACAATTAACGTTCTTAGATATATCATACATAATACATTTTATATTACTTGAGTGAATAGAAACATAATAAAGGGTGATATCATATTCTTTACAAGGGTATGTAATGGAAATATAAACCTAATATGACCATAAGGGTATGAGAACATGAATATAACATTTGAAAACCATACTCTGCATATCATAGATCCTAAGAATGAGTCATGGAATAAATCATGGAATCTCGTATGACATTAATCATAATGTAATCAAATAAAATTATCCATGATAAAATAACATTAGTATAAGACATAGATTTGTAACATACATAAAAAAATAGAAAATCCTATGTCAAGGCTACGAACCATGAAATTCATAACATGTTAGGATTAGGATAAACATACTTGTACCTACAACATACTTGGGATAACATCTTATGTACCCTCTTTTAGGATTCATATAACCTCTCCTGAATCCTATATTTATCTTGTGATAACCTCTATTGTACCCTCTTTCATACATGGGAAATCATATAGTGTACCCTCTATTGAGCTCAGTATAACTAATCGTACACCCTATTAGATCATTAAACATTAACAATTACCCAATAAAATGGTGGTAGATGTATTTTTTTCCACCCTAAAAAAATCCATACATGTTTCTTCCACGTTATCTTGAAACATTCATCATATCATGAATCTTTAAAGGAAATAGGTTTCCTAATTAGTTCATCATAGCATAACATGTGGGAAAGAAATGGGTTTCATTAAATTTTTATGATTATCCTAAATCATATTGATAAATAATACAGATGTTATAATTGGAACTTATACCCATTAATTCTTAATTAACATCAAATAATGTCATCGTAAGTGGAAAATGATTCTTAAAATTGGCTTGGAACATTTGTGGATGAAAATAACATTTTTCTATTGAAACCCCATATTTTAAATCTAATAATTTTACCAATATTAATGAATTATATTTAATTTTAAATAAAATTAGAATCATGTAATGTACTCTTTAAATCATTGATCATCCATGATGGAAGAAAATACCCTTAAGGTCATGCATTTATATACAAATATTAGTTTCATAATTTTGGTCAAAAGAAAAAAATATCCCTAATCACGAAATAACAAGAATAGTATTTGTAAAATATTTTTAAAAAATTCAAACTGGGGTAAAAATTTCATTAAAAAATATAGAGATAATTTTAAAATAATTCTTTCAAACATTTTTTGAAAACATGGACAAGTAATAAAAATGACTTTTGACTGTAGAAGGAAATGAAATCTGTTTTCCTAAAAAATATTTTTTTCAACTCTTAAACACATAAAGAGATGAAAATAAAATGAAAACATAAATTTCCAAAAAAAAATACCCTGAGGGAAATAAAATTAATTTGTTTCTTTTGATATAGAGCATGAATTTTTATTATTATAACATAATCATAAACAACCACGATAAACAATGAGGTTATAACACAATACCCTTGCCACTTATGTAACTTTTGAATAAAAATACCCTTGAAAGAAACAACATTATATATATATACCAGAATTAGAAGAATCATAAAAGTAATTCATGATAATTATATTCATCACACAAAATTAACAGGGGGTTAATATGGCATGTGTCATATAAAATTAAAAGTTAGAGGAAAATCCCTTACCATAAGTCTCAACATAAATTTTAAACATTTTATCCTCCGAAAAAATTTATAATAGTTTATTATAAATCGATTTAAAACTTTAATAAAAATATATTATACCATAAATGATTTAATTATTTCAATTTACCCAATTATTAATAATTTCCTTTTTAAATTCGTGTTTCGGTTAAGAAATGTTTCGCTTTTCATGTATAATTTTGTTTTTCATTTTTAGTCCTTTTACATTGATCATGCTTCCATTATATAAAAAATTTTAACTATCATATAAATAAAATATATATTCTTTATAAATTAATTTATAGTAATAAATTAATGTTAGAGATAAAACAATTAATTACACCGTTCCTGGAGATGGTATGTCATACATACACATGAATGATGATTCTATTTTCTTGATGGATAAAACAAAAATTTAAATATTAATTCACCTGTAAAAATAATTTATATATAAAATATTATATATATATATATATATTGATGAAATATATTCTCATTTCCATCCATGTAAAATTATAATTTAAAATTTTTTGTATTAATTTGTGGAGGTGTTAGTACAAACGTACGTATGAGCGACAATATCATTTTTCAATGGGTTTGAAGGAATAAAGTTGTATTTGATATAAAAATTATAGAAGTATAATAATGTTATAAACATCAAAAAAATATCTTAAATACATTAATCTATCTAGTTTTCATAGATGGTGATCCAAAATGTTTTAGATTGGTTTGCAGGGTGGTAGTCGCATATACATGGGATGGATATTTTCGATTCCAATGTGAAGTTAGAGGATATAGATATAAATTATGTAACTAACATAATAATATCTCAG
Source organism: Viscum album (assembly GCA_963277665.1). Classification (NCBI taxonomy): domain Eukaryota; kingdom Viridiplantae; phylum Streptophyta; class Magnoliopsida; order Santalales; family Viscaceae; genus Viscum; species Viscum album. The sequence continues at coordinate 1,492,217,458 of OY728139.1, read as the reverse complement.
TTTATGTTAGATAAATGTGTTCTTATACAAGCACAGACTAATTATATTCTAATGATGTGCAAGAAGAAATAAAATAAAAATTTTATGTTAATAGTAATACCTCTTCTTGGGAAAACATCGTTTGGTTAGTACCAAAATCCATCTTAGGAGGACTTGATAATAAAAATAAGTAATTTCAGATGTGGTAGGTAAGTAAGGAAGAGATTTTTGAAGGATTTTGTTGAACTGAAAGTATCTGATAGTAAAAATAGCAAATGAGAGTGGGTTCTCTTCTATAAGTTTTTGAGATAAAACACATTGAATGTTTTAAAAGAAAGAGGTATTTCCAGATTTTAAAAAATTTACAAGGATTTAAAATGGAAATTTAGATAACCGTATATGATATATAATATAAATATATCAATAAAATTGGATTTTTAAAATACAATTAGGTCATTTTATCCATTATCTATTTAGTTTAACACCCGATAAATATGTTTTACCCTTAATTGTGATAATTAATTTTTATTGTTTTTTCTCTTCAGTATGAAAAAAAATAAATTTCAATTTATCAAAAAAATAATTATTATTCTGATTAAAAATAATTAATAAATTTTATAAAATTCAATTCTTAGTCGTGGTATAATATAATTTATAACTAATCCCAAAAATGTGATGAAAAATCAGTTTTCCAAAGAAAATGTTTCCATAAGTATAAGACATTATTATATATAAATTGATCATCAAATTGTTTCCAATGACCCAAATTGGGTAAATAATAACATCATAGAAATAATTTTAATTTTAAATTAGTTTAATACAAAATATTACATTTTAAATGATTTAGTATAAAAGGTAGTTTTCTATAAAAATTAATATTTTTGACGATTCGTTAAAAATATATACTTTTTAGAAATATAAAAAAATGTACCCTATAATAATTTTGATATATTTATGTGAAAAATAAATTTACTTTTTTCAAAAAAATTATAAAATAATAAAAAATACAATTATTATTAATTTACAAAAATCAATATAAATATTTTAAAAAAAACGTATTTTCAAATAATATAAAGACTATACAAAAAACAATGTAATGATTTATAATTATATTTTCTTTACCTTAAACCCAAAAATTGATTTTTTAAAACGTTTTAATTTTTATTCGTATATTCAATTTTAATTTCTATTTTATAATTTTCTTTTTAAAAAAAAATATATCAATTTTATAGCATAGTTTGTTTAAACTAGATGGTCAGTGTAACATAAGATATCGAATAAAATAAATGTATATGAAAATTAAATTTTTTTTAAATTATATAGTTGTTAAAATCGGGGTACTTTGAATTAAAACAAATCCTTCCAGTGATCATTTTCTATGTTTATGAAAAAACATTTTTCTCTCTCACACAAAAAATGTGGATGCAATGAAATCATTTAAGATAGGAACATGATCTTTTTTTGGCCCTCAAATACTAGGATATATCCAAGGACAATACACTGTATGATTTTACAATGCACCAAAATACACTAAAATTATACTTCTTATTTGAAAAACAATTATAAGCAATCTCATTGAAGCTATAGGTTTGCAACCCTTACTCACTTTGATAACTCATTGCTTGACTCACTTAAAAACAACACACCACTCCTCTAAGTGAACCCTTGATCATACATGAACCAAAAATGAGAATTTTACTAAGATAGGTATACTGATGTATTCCAAGTTCATTAAATTAATGTATTTATAATAATTTCTTTAAAAATACCCTCTATATTACCTCTTATTATCTATTTTTATACCACTATCAGGTTTAATGTTCCTTCTATCTCATATACTCCAAATGTATAATATTATAATAGAATTTATATCTGAATGTATCTGTATATAATATTTATGAGTTTCTCTAAATTTTAATTGTTTATTTCTTATTATTTTCATTGAGTATATTGAAAAAATCCATCCACAAATATTCATAAAAAACAATGTCAAGAATATTCAATTCTTGTCCCAAAATATCTCTATAAATATAGGCTTTTTGTATTCAATGAAGTTTCTACAAATGGAAATACCATAAAAAAAAGAGAGACCACCATGTAATGGTATCTTTTTTGTTTTCATTTGACTTCGCAAACCACATCCTTTTAATACCCACTTATCTTATAAGTCTCACCATTTCAAGAGACGAACATTTATTTTTTAAACTCTATCATAATGCTGAAATATTTTAGACATGGTATAGATTTTACTAATAAAAATGGAATTCCCTAAATTATCTATTATGATTTATTTCACATTTCCTATTAAACTCTATAAGACTCGATATGATTCATGTATTCTTATTTGTAAATCTATACTCCATGTAGTCATTTTATTAATATCATTTGAAGATCACATAGGCTCACCAAATTCATACTATGGGACTCTCTATTTCTTGTATGGTTTTTCATAACATACCCTGACTTGTGAAATTATTAATACATGGAAAAATAAACACATTTTGTGAACTTCATCAGAGGCAATCCAATTTTAGAGTCACATGTGCCAGTTTTTCCTTCTCACCATGATCTCTACAACAATTATTCTTCACTACCACACAATATACAATGGTTTTATAATAATAAACAATACTCTCAAAATACAAACTCACATGTCTTCTCTATTACCAAAACCCATATATATTCCTATAATAATTAAACCACTAATTAGGATATTCCAATAAGTTTCAGTATACACCATTGTATAAACACATTGACACCAATTTATAAAGTGATCCTTCCATCCACAATTCAACCAACTTCATTCCAAAATTCCTCTAAGACTTTCAACACTCTATGAGATTCTTATTTATTGATATTATGAGTCTTTAAAATGATATTAACAATTATTTTCTATATATACTACCCAATATTTTATATGTGGATATTTTCTATCAATATACCCTTTAGGTTTTTTGAAAACTCATTCTATTATTACATAAAATCAATAAAATTATCTTTAAATACCATCCTCTAATTGTTAATTTCATACTAATACAATATTTTTAGTTAATAATTAATCATCCACTAAAATTACACATGATTCATTCATGTCATGAGAAAAAAGTTTTAAATTAAAAGTTAACGGTGGATTATTTCATTGATCATCATGATTTTCTCTCTAATTGGTAATAATCACTTCATTAAAAAAATTCACAACTACTCTATACGTCACTTTTTAATTAAAAACACTATTAACACAAAAAAATTTAAACCCCAAAAATTATTTTTCAATAAACCCCTTAGACACTCCATGTTTTACTAAATTTTAGACATGAATGTTAATTTATATTAAAAAAACATCCCCTTAACAAAAATTCATATTCTATCCACCAAAACCTCGTTAACTAAATCCACTCACCATTTTAAAACTGAAATGTATCCAACTTTTTAAATAAGAAATAATTAAAAAAAATTGAAATGTTATAACCTATGAATAATATTGATCTCAAACTCACCCTTTTTAAATGAAACCAAATAGAACTTCCTTGTGGGTTTAAAAAATAAAATTAAGAACTCACCCAAACAACCCATTAGGGATAACATACATTTCCATATACCACTTGATGAAGATACTATCAGTTGTGTATAAAAATGAAACTCCAACCATTGAGTACCAAACACATTAGGGGTGTGGGGTCCCAACTCCAAACCATATAGGTGGATATAGATAGTTGAACACCCATATCCCCTAAATTATTCTCAAATACATCATTGATTAGTGGCTTCCACAATATGTTACCATCAATTGTTTTATTGAAACATAATCCAATATTACCAAACTTTCTAAAATTTTTCTATTTTAGTGTGATACGTGATTATGATATGATTTTTCCTTATCTGATGGAAAATATCACTTTTATAATTAATAACAATAAATTTACAACACTTGATTACAATAGTTGAATTCACCTCAATTACAATATCTAAAATATTTTTCTTTATCCATAATAGTAGTTCCAATTCATTATTATTCATTATTTAGTTTTCATCTATAGTGATTTTATTCATATTCTATAATTCTCAATGAGATTTAATATTTGTTTCATAATATATAAGATAAGCACAAACCTCAAATATAATATGAACCACTCCATTTTTTCCTCCAATCCTTCATATAACCAGCCCAATTGATATATGTATATCCCAAAAACTATTTTTTGTGATTGTAAATTATTAAAAAAATAAAAATCCACCATAGATTTGGTAAATAATAATTTTCTTTCACTAATTTTTGGTTAATTTCCTTGGGAATAATTTTATACTCTAACACCACAATATTTTTATGTAATATTTATATTTACATAATTTTATTTCTTCAGTGACATATTGCTCATTTAACTCTATGTTTAAATGAAAAATGATATAAAATTATAATATTATTATTATAATAAAAACATTATAACCTAGACATTAATGTGGAGGGTATGAATATCAATAACCATATTATGAAATAAACTTATGAATTCTATGTACAAAAAAATTTAATATGTATTAAAGTCATTTCATTTTCAAAAATATGTTTTCTTAAAAACTTTTTTTTCCTTTCGATGGGAAACAAAATATAAATAATATTAAGAACTATAGAAAATTTATTTGAAAAAATCCCATTCCTTTTTTAATTCATCATCTAAAAATTATCTTAGGATGATTTTTAGAGAATTTTTTAAAAAGGTTAAAATTTTAACAAATATTGAAAAATACTGATTTATAATGAATGCTATATTTTCTTATAAGGAATTTACAAAAAAAGTGATATTTTTTTACAGTTATACTTTAATTAGACTTTTTATTATAAATAATATATTCTTTTTCTTAAAATATATTTTATAAAATAAATTTTTATGAAAACATTATATACTTAAAACGGAATTTTTTTTAAAAACAATTGTTTTTTGTTTAATTTTTTGGATTAATTTTAAATTAAATTATTCCACTTATGTGTTTGGAAATTTGAAACATTGATACCATATTTGGAATATTCAGGTAAAATTTATGTAAATATACATTTTTTACCTTTATAAATAGTAAGAATATCATTTTTATTACCACGGTCAAGGGAAAATCAATTAATTAAGGGTAACAATAATATGATATGGATTGTGAAATGGCCTTAAAACTCTCAAAAATTATATTTTTTGTGTTTCCTATTCTGTAATAATTGATGAGTAGAATTTATGACCTTTTAGAGATACATCAATGACATTAAGTCTCATATATTATTTGATTTAATGTGAAGTCAATCTTGTCACACTATTATTTTCTATTAATTATATTATTTTTAATATATGGTTATTAAGAAGATATGTTTGACTCTAAATATTATTTTGAAACATAAAATATTTACCTTCACCAAGTTAATTTATTTTTTATTTTTATGTAATAAAAAAGTTTCTCATATTATTGCACAATAGAGATGCAGTAATTATTAAATAAGTGAAAATTTAAAATAAATGATAATAAAAATATCTAAATAAATATAACATTAGACATTTTAGATTACCCAAATTCTATATATAACCCTGAAAATTCTAGTATATAAGAAAATATTTGGTTTGAATTTTACTTATTTTTTCAAGTTTTTATAGTCAATGTAATGAATATTATCAAATTTGACAATAATGATATTTCAAGAATATAAAATTTTATAAAAATATTTATAAATAATAAAAATATAATATAATCACAATGGGATAATATATGGTCTAAAAAGACATCCCCTTTACATTTATGATATATTTAAAATCATTTGGATCTAGAATACTGTTTTTATATTTTAAAATTTTGACAAATTCTAAAAACACCACTCTTATCCCCTTATAAATATAAACCCTCACAACCCCTTCTCCCCAAACCTTCTATGACTTGAAACTCAAAAAATATCTATGAAACACTGTCCTCAAATTTCTCCCCATGTCCAAGTGCTACTAGTCTCACCAAAATTTCAATTCCATGTTCCTTATGTGATCTCTCAATGAAATAATATTTAAGAGGAAAATTTATTATACTACCTCTATTAATTTGTTTTATTCTTATACCTTCTCCTCAACTAATGTATTTTTCAAATAATAATAACAAAGTTGGAACCATTATATGTATTCATTACACCTTTCCCTGGAAATGAGGATGTGAACCTCACATGGACAGCAAATGTTGAGTTTATGTAGAAGTACGTTTTAATGATGGAAGAACGAGAAGATTGGATTTACATGTTCCCCATGCCAAAACTTCTCCATAAAATCATGAAAGGTTAATGGGGTGACTCTTAAGTTTTCACGCGGGTGAGCGGCGTTAGCAAAAGAAATGGCACGAAGGTTCGTGACCATAGGTCGACACTGATCCCTAACAGGGGTGTGGGGGAGCAGTTCCCATGGAACAGAGTATCTTTTCACCTTATTCCCCCAAAACTCTGTCAACATGCATGAACCTTTGCTCCAACCATCTTCTCATGACCTACCTACATTCCACCTACTTGAGTGACATGTCACCTTCATCCAAGATCTCATATTTTACTATAAATATACCCTTGGCGTTTTCAATTGGATGAATGAATTTCCTTAAAGCCCAATTGTTTCTCTGGTCTCCCTAGTGCTTCTCCAAAGAAATCCAAAACCTCCATGTTAGATCCATACCACCTAAGGTGACACAATTAAAACGGGATAATGAGACATAGGATCTTCAAGTGTTAAAATTAACAAAACTTTCACAATTCAATCATCTAACCCCCTAACTAAAGAAGACTACTGCGCCCTCCATTCCTCAAATAGGAACTTACAACAATAACTTTTGGGATACCTATGATGAATCTTGAAGGCTTGATCCAATTATCACTAAAGTCTAGTAATCCAATATATACCTCATGTATGGTGAAATCAGTTTCCCTATGCCTACTTGAGAACCTCATACTTGTGCACCAATTACTTGAGTGCCCTTCCATAATGTTTATCTTACCTTTATCCTAAACGGGACATCCATTAGGCCACTCTTAAAGATATTCATAGAAATGCCTTTTATTCTCCAACTCTCTTTCCTGAAAGAGACCATGTTTAAACCTCCACCAAGATCTCTTGATTTACAAAATCATTGGGAATGTCACACCAGCATGTCTTCCATTTGGATTATTATTTCTACTTTCTTGGGTTTCCCACATATTTCATACCAAGGGGTCAAGATACTAAGGACACCAGTAGATTTTTATATATATGGTCACATGGAACCTTATCCAAGGAACTATGTTGAGGAGTTCCCAGTCTCAAATTCTGGGGAAAGGAATTCATCCTCCCCTTCTCATATCTAAGACCTGGAGCCTTCGATACAAGGAAGGGAGGGTAAGGATCACATTTCCTTTTACTTTTGGATAAAGGATTTTCCTTTCTCCTCATTATGGGACCTGTTTTAATGAAATCCTTCTGAGGTAATCCCTTATAAATTGATGTACTAGGTTATAGTCTTGATTCTCTCTATGCCTTTCCACTTCAGTCCTTCCATACATTTGACCCTAATCTATTATAAAGAGATGATAGAGAAGTTACATAGCCATGGAATCCTCCACAGTCTCCCTAACCTTTTCAACTATTTTCATATTCTCTTCCATCAGTGGAAGAGATGGCATGTGTGGTTTTTTGAATATTTCACATCCACTTCTTTCTAACACTGACCAGTAATCCCATGGTCTTAGAGGCTTCTAATGATTGAAAAACCTATACAATCCACCTGAAGGAATGAACTACGAGAAAATTAATTCTCGCCATAACTAGGATATGTAGGAACCCCTATTAAGGAACCCCCTCCATACCATATGATCTATGAAATGAGAAATAACTGAAATTTAATCAGGGCATCTTGTTCAGGAGTAATTCTTAATCATATATCCCTTAATCTAAGAATCCAACTTATGTGTAAGCCTTGAATATAACCTCCATAAATCTCTATGAGTTATGACATCTATAATTGACCCTCTTACAAGGGTACCCTCTTTTTCAATAAGGCCCATCCTATTTCTCTCAGAGACTAATGATTCCCTATGAGACTTATCAAACTGTGTGTGATACATAAAAATCTTCCTTGATGTCCAACCCAATATCCCAAACCAAACATGTTCTCCTTGGGCCACATTCCCTGCATGGTCTTATCCAACTTGGAAACTCAGGTTCTTTCTAGGTTCCTTAGGCTACATCAGTATAATTCTCGAACCAAACCTTTACTAAGTACATTCATCCTAGTTTTCCTTGCCACATGAAATTAAACTATTTCATTGGGTCTTTTTCATGGTATCATAAATGGTATGATGTGTCCCATTAAGCCTAACCAAACTATGTGTCTTCTAATTATTTTCAAAAGGATATGTAGGAATCCCATCTATGGGTTTGATCCCAACATCAAAATATCATCTAACTTCCTAGATGATAATAAACATCAGAGTAAATTTGGTCTATGAGGATGACCATAAATTCCAGAGTTCCCCACTGAATGTCTTAAAAACTATCAGTAAAGTAATAATAACCAAAGAATCTATTGTTAGTATATGAGATTATACCATTAATGGATAACCTCAAATACATATAGATATCTCCATTGATGAAGAACCTCTAATACATACAGATGATTCATATTTCCATACATGCTAATAATTTATTCACAATGTTTAGATAACATACCACATACTTGGGAGTTAATGAAGGACTGATGAACATATATGAAATATATAAGAGAGTCCTAGATTTGGCTAGAATTCCCCCCCCCCAGTATAAAAGGGTGTGATTATCCTGACCTCCCATCCTCTCAACCAATATGAGTTCTTAGGAGTCTTAGGTGAAAATACCTAATAAACATATTCCTTTGGATAGCATGTCCCTTTGGATATATAACCGGCATGTTTTTCTAATTCAATAAACAAATCCATTAGAAAATGTTCAGAAATAGTGATTCCAAACTAGGACACACATTCTGAGGGAAGAAAAAAATGGTGAACCCAATGTGGATCCTTAATGAATATGATAGTGTTACCCATCTGTCAGGACCCAATAAATTGATAATAGAGTGCCAGAAAAAGAAATCAGTCATTCATTTGTTCATCCAAAAGATGATTATTTTTCATAGTTCATTGTTATGATTTTTCAAAAATATAGGCACTTCCTTCCAAGAACTCCCTTCCATCCAAATGGATTCCTTTGAATTTTCAACCATGAATGCATGTCTTCTACTTAAGATGGAACCTTGTCTACTCAACAGACTCTATCACTGACTCAGAATCTTCAACTGTTAGTATCTAGAGTACTTGATTGATATTACCATCAATAAGATACCACTCAAACCCTGTATCCTGGAAAACAGGTCCTCCAGATCAAGAATAACCCCTGATCATCAGGTTACCGATGACCGGTGTTATAGAAGCAGACGGTTCCAACCACTGTCTTGAACCATTTCAGGAGATTATTTCTGGAACACAATCACCAATCCCTTACATATTCCAATTAATTAGACCATGAATACACCTATGGTCTCATAATGATGATACATGGGTCCTTCCCATGAGGTTATATCAACAATCTCTGCTGCCAACAATGCGTGACAGTAATCCCTCAACGTGATGAGGGTGTTGCCTTCAGCTGTTCATCCAAGGTCCCTTTGACCTGATCAACAATGGTGGCCCACTAGGGACAATATATGGATAATAGGGAGCATGGTTATAACTATTCCCCCTCCAGAGAAATCCACCTACCAAGTTTGGTGGAAAATAGTGAGCGGGCACATACTGCCAACCTTCATTCCATCAACCAACATACTCATCGGGTGATTCCCAACAAATCCCTCCATTCAAATATAGTCGAGTATGGTGAGAAAAAAAATAAAATTGATTAAAATAATCTAGACTACCATCATATTTGTTTGGTTGCATTCAAAAAATCCAACCAATATAATTCAGTGGAAACCCACAAGAATGAACATACACCTGTCTTCACTGTTCTAGTCATCCAATTGCATCGTTTTCTAGCACTTGGAGAATTCAGTTGGAAAGATCAAATGACAAGTAGAGGGTAGACTCAAAATACATAACCCAAAACATGAGTACTTTTAGTATCCGAAAATTGGAAATGGAGGACAGGAGCTAGTGCATACACTGACTGTAGATACAGAATGGATATATATTCGCATTTCGGCCGCTGAAGTCACCATTCATGTCCCCGAAATGATGAAAGGTATAATGAAAATTATTACTTATATCATAGAGACATTCTAGGGTATCATTATAGTGGATGTATAAGTGATATAGGAAAACATTATACCTCTAACCCCATAATTATGGTGGATCATCAATATGTCAACTTTGAGTATAAACATACATATGTTCCCATTCAAGAGGTTTATGTGGTAGACTTACTTATATCATACAAACAACCCGATCAATAATATAAACCCATTCCAATTGTAGATAATAAACCTATTCTAAAAACCACTCCAATTTAGGCATATACACCTTCCCATGATAACAACTTTTCCATGAAATTCGCCTCGCCTTCTTATATGAAGGAACCCATAAAAAAAATATTAAAAAACCCAATTGGAAAATAAAGAGCCAGTTTACGATGTGGTTTTAATTAATGATGGTGTTCTTGAAGAACTAATACATTTATCTATTTCAACTCAAGATCATACCCTCCCATTACGAAATTATAGGATCAATAGCTGTAATTCTGATGTTCCTCATGAAACTCTTCCCCATGAGGAATTTCTTCTTGACAATTCAGTCAAACTCAAGAACTTATCTTCAGATGAGAGCCATGAAACGTCTCAATGTGGCCAAAAGAAAAAGGATTAAGTGAATTTATCCATTTCTGTAATCAACCATTGTGGTCCTTATCATGATGAAAATATCTACAAAATTTCTCTCTACATTAGTGATTCACACTACCAAGAGAATAAGCTAACTAAAAATTAATGATGAGAAACACCTCTTGTATTCGGGAAATTGAAAATACAAGGCCAGTCATGTTTTATTTATTATTACAAGTAGGTGAAATTATTTCTAAAATGGATGAAAACACAAGGATATTATCATTCTTTGGACCACCCTTAGGCCATTTACCTTCCAATAAAAAAGAGGAACTCTATAATGATCATGCAAATTCTGATAAGGTGGCCAAAAAATGAAAACTTTGGTCTGATAAAGTAGGGAAAACTCAAGAAAATCATGAAGAGGATATGTTGAACATGAGGAAACAACTAGAAAATGGTGAAATACCGCTCATGTTATGGCCTTTGGCTACCTCTCAATAGAAATTTCAAAAAATGTTGGAAAAATGTTGTATTCATATTATCCACTTCAATATATAGAAGACTATTTGTCATCTAAACGCTAAAGCATTACCATATGATGAATATAAAACTAATTTCATGGTAATAGAATGTTTTAAGTGCCTAATTGACTAAGAAGAACTTTCGGATTCCTAAAATACAAAGACCGAGAAATAACAAGGAACCCTTCAACATGAATACCCTGATGTATTAATAAAGTTGTGAAGACCCATCGTAGATATCTCATCTAGTGTTCATATAAAATGATAGTGTTAACCTGGAGCATTGAATTTCACTATGCTCCAAAGAATGAAAATCCTACTAAAAGTGGTATCATGAAATTTTATTACCCCATGTTAGAAATAAATAAATAAATTCGGTTTAGGACCGAAGAGATTCTTAGTAAGAATATGCCTTGACCTGCTTCCACCAAATCCAGTCCCTATGAGAGAAATCAATTGAGATACTTTTGAATCAAGCATCTAAAACATCGACCAAGCCTCTCACTTAGAGTATGCCATCCATCATATTGCAAAAATTTCTAAAATAGCACAATGGTATTCCGAAGTGGGTGATTTAAGTGTGTGCTGAATAATTCACCTATCAAATATTCAAAGTAGAATTCATAAAATTAGAAGAGAAACTACATGGATATCAGCCATAGTAGTTCAGGAGCCACCCCAACCCAAAAATCTGGGAGAGTTTTTAATCCCAACCTCAGAGAAAAAAATAGAGCTGAAAGTGTGGAAAACGAATAATAAGAACCACCCTAGTCCATAGGACTTGTGTAATTTTCCCATTCACAATCCCCTCCTTAGTGGAAGTTACATTTCTCTAGATTAGTGAATAAGACACAAAATGAACACACAACAGAACTATATAATGATTCTATTCCGATTAATATTCTCTAAGTAGTTAATGTGGAACCATAAAATTTGAGGAAAAGGTCTCATGAGGGGCATAGAAGATGTCGATCTCACAAAGGTATTGACAATATTCCAAAAATGCATTATACATTAGTGAATGTCATAAATTACATCACGGAAGATCCTCTAAAAAATGAGTCTACTTTAGGGGAATTAGAGGATAAGGTTCTTATTCATAATTTGGTCCATCCTGAAGAAAATTAAGGAGGTGTGCATACCCAAAATTAGAGGCTTACCCAATATTTTAGTATTCCATAGAATAATCAACTTCCACCTCTTCGAAAAGAACCTAATAGGGGAAAAGGTAAAGATTAAACTATGCCTCTCTATTCCATTGGAGATGGTCAATCTATTTCACTAAAGGAAATATTTTAAACACAAGATTATGATATAAAGGAGTTGAGAAGAATAAATTTAGAGTTGCATTGAAGCAGAATTCCTTATAGATATGCTCCCAAAGAAGATCCTTAGCTTTTACATCCAACAGGAGCACTTCGTCAAAGAGGGTTTGTTAGAACTACTGATGTGGATAATGAATTCCATCCATTTAATGTACAAATAGATTAGGGTCAAGAAAATCCTCACAGGTCTTCCCCTATTGGTTTCTCTTGACAGAAACCAGTGGTGTTTCCAGTAATCTCACCTATTTAGGCTCCATCCATCACACTTATTCAGGTCTGGACTCTGCCAGATTTTACTTTATTTCTCATGAACACCATTGAGTCATTGATGACTCGATTGGGTGCTATGGAAGAATAGTGTTCACTAATAGAACCAGAATAGATGGTTTTCCCGAATTGGTGGATCTGGCCTAACCTCCACTAAAATTTGGGAATCCCATATTTCTAATATACAACGGATTAGGAGATCCATAGTAGCACATGATGAATTTTGTCTCTCACAGTGATCCCATGACTGGGACTCTTGGGAAATATGAATTATTGAAACTCAAATTCTTCGTACAGTCATTATAGGTGAAAATATTTATATGGAACACAAGTTTTCATTCTTGATCGATCAATGGATGGAAAGATCTCAATCAGATGTTCCTTTTCCTATTCATCTCCTCCATTCAAAATTCAACGGTCTTCGATCTCAAAAATTGAATAAAAAAGTGAGAATGAAAGTGTTTTATATTTAATTTCTTGATGGAATGGATTAAAATAATCCTTCAATATAAGTCTCCCTCAAGAAGATTTTCGGACCATTTTTGTTGTAGATCACATTGATGATTTTCACACACCTTTAATCCATGTGAAATACAGAGGAGGGTTTAGGGATTTGGCTTCAATTTCTCAATTGATGGAAAACCCATAACATAGAGTTGATCCAAATACCTAGTAATCCCATCAACTCTAGGAAGAATAAAAAGAAAATAAAATTTCGTTATAATTACATTTAAGAAGGCCCTTTTACCCTCTCCTACTTTCAATACCTCATTATACTATTGGAATCCACCTCTCAAGCATCAGTAGAAAAGACAACCTCATCAATATGATAAAAAATATTAAAGGTGAAGATTGTTTGAGAAGTTTAGAAAATGCATATCTTTCCAAAATTACCATGTCCCTAGCTACTTTATCTCACCTTCGGAATGTAACTTAGCTCAGTTTACAAGGCCAAAGAAACCCAACAAAGAAGAAGACGAGGACCACCAAAACTATTTCCTCTTCCATCAAATGTTGAGGCACCCCATCCATGAGTGTTTTTTTTTCAAGGACCTCCTAAAAGAAGGTATAATTTGGGAAGGTGAAGCTGAAAAATTCACCATCCTAGGTAGCATGTGTTATTGTTACTAATCCATATGAGGAAGATAAATGACAGAAAGTCAACAGTTTATTGCTCAGAAATTCAATGATTAGATGGTCAGGAAAACAATTAACCAAACATATGCCATTCTATGGACAAAATTGAAACACCCATCTAAATACTTTACCACTTCTGTTACAATAAATCCATCTTCATTAAAAGCTTAGTCCTCTTAAGGCCAGTCCTCTAAAAATAATCATGGCCAAAAGAACAAGGAAAAATCGGAAAAAGTTGATTTTGTTTCAAGTACAAATTTGTCATTAAACTTAGTGGATTTCATTCCAAAAATATCAAAAGAATGGGCCCAACCCCACCCAATGGAACAACATGAATAGACTTGTTATGAATAATATTCATTAGATGAGGAGTTGGTCTTCGGTTCTGTTAACATTATTCACATAACGGGTCCCTATGGAAATGATGATTTTTGTTATGAATATAAGTTCCCCGTACTTTATTAGGGATCTAGGGGAAGAGGTTTTCCAGGTTTAGGATATAAGGGAATGTGTGGGTATTCTAGAATCCAATACTCTAACAGCAGCCCTGCTTGAACTGTTTATGAAGCAAAAACTCATGGGAGATCCCACCAGTGGGCTCGGTAAGAAGAATGAAATTCTCCCAAAGATGATAAGGTCTACCCTTACATGGTCATTATGGAAGATATATTAGAGGTTACACCACCACATTATCAGAATGTGGGAAGACCTAGCCAGCCTAATACACCAAGAGCATAAGTATTTCCATCTTCTACCCTAACAAATGGTCCATCCACATTAGGAGCCTCAGCTTCCAAGGCACCAGAAAAAGAGTATCTCCATACAAGAATATGAAGACCTATTGATCATAAGTATGATTTGTTGAAGAAAATGGACCATTTATTATCCATGCTATCAATTTGGGATGCATTGAATCTACCAAAAGATCTACGAGAATAACTTAGTGAGGTGTTGTCCATCCCTCAAGATTTGAAACCAATGATGAAACCAAAAAGGATTACCATATAGAAAATGACCTAGAAGAATTCCATTCATTCATATTATTCACATAACCCTTTGAGGATGTTTTCGTACATGGACACATCAAACCCTTGTATCTATCTAGAAATATCAGTGATACTGATATCCAATGAGCCTTTATTGATAATGGCTCAGGAGTCAACCTCATTCAAATTCAGACACTTTGCTGATTAGGACTCATGGAATCCCACTTTTCTCCCTCCACATTCATGTTACATGGTTATGATAATAATGAGAAACAACTACTATATGAGATTACAATTAGAACTCAGTTTGGTGGTCTCATATCTGATTTAGAGTTCATGGTTGTCCAAAAAGACAAGGCTTTCAACAATCTGCTGGGGATAACATGGCTATATCATCATGAAACCATTACTTCATCATAACACCAATGTCTCAAATATTTTTTCAATGATCAAATTGGTACATTTCACAATGATAAGGCCCTATGAAAAACATTTGAATCTCAATACATTGATTCAGTTTCTATCACACAAAAGCAAAACAATCCATGAAAAATGATGTTAATAGAATTAATGCACTGAATGGTCTAGAAAAGGTTCTAGCTAACCCATTAAAGAATCTCAGTTTAGATTACATGTTACGCATTAATAAAATTTAACTGGATAACCCAAATCTAAGCACTCATTCAGTGGCTTCCATGATGTTAGTTATGGAAACTAAGCCTGATAGTCTATAATAAATCATTGATTCGCCAAGAAATGATGAAACTTCAAATGAAGATGTCTTCATTCCATCCACCGAGCTTCAACTAGTCTATTCATCATCATACAGTATATAAGAAGTTATTAGATTCATGTAAAAAGACAGGTATGCCGATTCTAAACCCATTATTTTCCCTTAAATGCGTCAAAAAGACGGTTCATCATCAGTTGCGTTAGAGAAGGTTGAATTCTCTTCAAGATGTCCAAATGCTGACTCCTCCTCTAGTTCTAAAAGTCTTTATTCACAACCTAACCTTTAATAATATGTATAATAATAAATACAAGAAGAAGATTAATAATAGGGAGACCTCAAGGATTCCCCATCAAAAATTTGAGTAATGTGACTCTGCAACTGTGGATGAACTCATAGAAATATATCTTGGCACAAAAAAATATATATTCCCCACATTTATTAGTGATCCCATGACTTAAGAAGTGAAATTGGGGTATACTTATTTTATAAAGAAACATTGGGAAGTGTTTTCCATGAATTAGCCAAAAATTATAGGATTTTACCATGAAGTGTCCATCCATCATTTTGGTTTTTAAGAAGTGTATAAGGGATATAAGTAAGAAGAAAGAAGAATGAAACTGACTCATGCCTGCATAGATGAGGCTGAAGATGAAAATATTGTCAAAACCAATTTCATATGAGAGGTGAAATATCCAATGTAGTTATCCAATATTGTCTTTGTAAAAAATAATAAAAAGAAAAATGGTGTTTTCATTTATTCCAGAGTTCTCAAACAGTATTATACCGAATATGAATTCTTGTTCCCAATCACAGAACTCATGATGGATGCAACAGGTGGATACAAAGCTCTATATTTCAATTATGGATACTATAGGTATAACAAAATCTAGATGGCACAAAAATATTAGGAATCTTGAGCCTTTAGTGTCCCTTAGGGTCTATATTTCTATCGGGTAATGTTAATTGTCTTTAAAAATGTATGTGTGGAATATCAACTTGGAATTCACTACATCTTCAATCCCGTCTTGAGTAAATTTGTTGAATGATATGTTTATGACTAGTGGTCAATTCCATAACATGTTCTGATCACCTGACTTACTTGAAGATCGTATTTAGACGATTTTGACAACATAATTTGAAGATAAACCCCTGGAAATGTGCTTTCGGGGTAACCTCAAAAAAAATTATCTCTTTTTTTTATTCCATTGTGGTATTGAAGTTGATACTAAAAAATAAAGGTATCCTTGTCATGTCAAATCCTAGAAATTTGAAAGAGTTGAGAGGAATTCAGGGGAACATTGACTACATCAGGCTCCTCATAGCTAATCTATAAGGAAAGTGTTTTTCCTTAACCAAATTGATGAAGACGGGGTCACATATCAATAGACCAATGACAACTAAGAGGAATTTGATACCCTTAAAATACCTATTGTGTCCACCAGTATTGATGAAACCTATTTAGGGAAAACCAATCATCTTTATGTTATAGTCTTGGAGCGATGACAGGGAACTATCCTTACAAAGATAATTATGCTGGGAATTAAAACAACCTTTATTATCTCATTCAAACCATGATCAATGTGGAGAATATATATTTAGATATAGAGAAGCGATGCCTAGAATTAATCATTGTAGTATAGAAGATGATGCACTTCCTACAGTATCACGATGTCCACTTGGTCTCTTGCAATAAACCGCTCAAATTTATCCACAGTCATCCTATGTCGATAGGACTTCTGACTTGGTGGGATGTTATTGTACAATAGTTTGATATACATTTTATGCTTCTGAATGTAGTAAAAGGCCAAAACATGGAAGGATTACTTACTCAACAACCATTTACAAAAGAAAAATCATTAAATATTGAGATACAAGATTAAGAAAACATCTCTATTCAGTATGGATCCTGAATATGGGGAATATATTTTTATATTTCTTCCAGAATTCCAACATGGAAGATAATGGAAGATCCTAAACACAATAAGGTGGGTTCAAAATTGTGCATATCTCCCCAGAAAAGGTAGTATTTACAAATTCCTTCATATTATCAAAAGGTGGTACAAAAAATGAAGTAGAACATCAGTCTCTCATTATATGACCAAAATTTGAACTCCAAATACTAGTAAATCCCCTAAAAGTGAAGGGTGATTTAGAATTGGTAATCAAACAGATTAATGGGGATTGCGCCGTTATAAAATAAGAAATAACCCTCCCGTGTGATTATGTATCAGAGTTAATGGTAGAATTTATCTCTTTTACCACATTTTATTATATCTCATAGTCAAAAAATACTAAAGAAGATACCTCGGAAAAAGTATTTATAGCCCTGGAAGATCCAAAATGATATGAAACAATCATCAGTATTTCTCATTGTTGTGTAGATTAAACTTTTTTTCAAATGAGGATAGATGATATCAATGAAATCAGTCTCATTACCAAACCATTAGGTCCAACCATAGTATGGATGAAACCCATCATGGAATATCTCTAATATGGAGCACTTCTTATGGATAGAGTTGGGAAATAGCATATCTTGTGACGAGTAGTTTCATTCACTCTTTATTATAGCCCAAATCACCAGAATATCCTTTATAGATGAGGATTCAATAGAATTATCCTCAGATGCATTGATGGGGAAGAAACTGTGGTTTTCATAAATGAATTCAATGCAGTAGCCTACGTGTCCAACTCCTCTAGGTGCCATCATTTCTCATCATCAGGTGGTTTCACCTTTTCTTGAAATCAGGATAGAGGAAATCAATGAAATTAGTCCCATTCCAGAAAAATATTGTCCTACCATGGGATGGGTGACACCCTTTATGGAATATATCCAAGATAGAGTACTTCCATAAGATAGAGATATAAAAGAGAAAGTCCATAGATGAGTAGTTAATTTCACTCATTATGATGGATCAAATAACTAGAAGATCCTCTATAGATGAGGCTTCGACTGAATTCTTCTCATATGCATTGATGGGGATGAAATAATACATGGAATGAAAGACGTACATGCAGGAGACTATGGTTCCCACATGTCTGGGTATAGGCTTTCTGATCAAATCTATAGGCTTGGATACTTTTCAGCTTCAATGATGAAGAATTGCATAGATTTCACTATGAAGTGCCATCCCTGCCAAGTTCATGTAAACTTCATTCGTCAACCCCTGAAGTTGCTATATATAGATAAGGAATCCTATAAATTTTCTATATTGTGAATGGATGTAGTATGACCTCATCCTCGAGCAATGTCCAAGCAGATCAAGAACATCCTTAATGCAATTAATTTATTCTCTAAATGGACTATGGTAATTCCTCTCAAATAAGTCGGGGCTAAAAGCATTTCTAGATTTTTCAAAGTTAATATCATAACTAGATTAGGTTTCCCTCATATCATATTGATGTAAATATGAACCAATTTCTATTATGATACTAGAGGAAAGTTATATGAGTAATAAAATATGAATTCGAACCATTCATCCCGCTATCAGGAAGCAAAAAATGGATATATAGAGGAATTCAACAAAACCATGTGCATCATACTCTATAAAATTATGGATGAAGATAAAATGACTTTTCTAATAAACACTTGCATGCCTTATGGGGTTATAGGACCACTACACATACTGAAACATGGTGAACTCTTCACTAATTGGTATATAGAATTAATGCATTATTTCCCATTGATGTTAAATTTCCTTCCCTCTGAGTTGCTTTTTCTGATACGTTATCTACAGATGAGTAGTCTCAAAATCGACTAGATGAGCTGGAGAAATAGGTTGAAAGGAATTGAATACATTACTTAACTTGGATGTCTATAATAACCTAATAGCATGATCTTTCAACAAGATATTTCCCCTTCATTCATTCCTCTATGGAGAATTGGTGTTGGTCCTTAGGACTCCATTGATACCAGGAAAGAAGCCTATAAAACATGAGCCATAGTTGGAAGGACCTTACTGCATACATAAGGTCTAATCTAATGGATATTATTCATTAATCTCAATGGATGGATAACTCACTACAACTCTAACAAATTCAAGGTTCCTGAAGAATTACTTTATGTAATCACAAAGAGTACATCCTTGTTGCATTAAGTTAAATTGCATAACAACCAATGTCCAAGTTGCACAATGTTAAACTGAATATCACCATATACGTTCATGATGTATGATGTTTAATGGTATATTGTTATCATCCTTGTCACATGACGTTAAACTGTATGAAATGAGGTCTTAATCACATGACCTAAAACAACAAAACACCATTTTTCCTCACCATATGACATTAAACTATAGAGTTATCATCTTCTTAATTTCACATTAATAAATACACCATGATACCAAAAATTGAAATTCGTTGTGGTCCCTTAATATAGGAGTATATTTCATGTGTATGAATTACTCAAATCATTTACACTCCCTAGTGGCACATAATTCCCATTTCTCCCTATGTTTAAATTAGATATGTATGGGGACTCCTTTTCAAGAACTACATGTAGAATGATTCTCAACCCAATGGGATATGTAGTGACACCCAAATCTCATACCATGGGCCAATCCACAGCCATAAAATAAAAAAATCACTTTTCCCTGTATATGAGTTAATTTTATACTAGGATCCCTTGCAGAAAATTTGGCTTGATTCTCATACCATATTGTATTTTGGGTCGAACTATTTTTATGGAAAGTATTAAAGTCTCCCTTCCTCACATAAAAAAATATTGGTATGTGGAATTATATTCAAGAACTATATGTCGATGGATTCTTGCCTTAAGAAATATATGTAGTGACACTCAGATCTCCAGTCCTCAGACTAACTGCAATGTTGAAAAAATACCTTCCCCCTTGTGCGTATGGATCAAACTTGCATAGGGGGCACCTTCCAGAACTACGTCTTGATTGATTCTTGCATCATCAAGATACAGAGTGACTCTAGGGTCTTCAATCCAAGGCACAACCATGATTAATCATTATGACCCCTTAATTCTAGTGTATGAATTATATCTACATAGGGAACCTATCAAGAAATACATGTTTCTTGATTCTCTCCCCTAGAAAGATACTTAGTGATGCTTGGGTCTTATCCCCTGGCCCAACAGCAATGTTTCTTTCATGTCAGGTTACCCACAAACGTCCTTGATGCATGATGATAAACTATAAGGAATGTACTATGTATTTCTTTTTTCCCATTACAATGAGATTTTTAGAGACGTCCAAATCTGCAATCTTAGGTCCGGACATGATAAAAAGAGTTCATTCACTCTTTTTGTTCTTGAGTAAAATTTTCACATGGAATATTTCTCCAAGATATATGTGTGGCTTGATTCTCATTCCAATTTGATGCATAGTGAAACCTAGATCTTCTATGGGAGGTCCAGTAATAAATAAAATAAAATTCCCATTTCACTATGTGTATGAATCAAACCTGCACATGGAACACTTCAAGAACTATGTGTGGATTGATTCTCATCCCACTAAGTTATTTAGTGACACAATAATCTCCAAACCTGGTTCTATCCACGATTTTGGAAGAGATAACCCCTTAGTTTTCCCCATGCATGATTCAGATCTATATAGGGATTTATTCTAGAACTAGTGAATTGATTTTTATTATAATGAGATACATGGTGATGGCTATACTTCCTTCTTGATGCCCCACTATCAGCCTAGTAATTATAAAATCCCCTTTCCCCACAACAAAACCTAATTGATATGGGGTAAAATTTCAGAAACTATGTGTGTCTTGATTTGTAATCCAACAACATATGTAGTGATTCCAAGGTTCTACACCCTAGATCATCCACTACTTAATCATCATACCCATATCCTTCACTTTTGTTACCTTTATAATATAAAAGAAACCTTTAAAACACCTTGTTTCTAACATCAAGCATAGCTCATGGGGGCTTAGGAATTGGGTAAAGAACCTCTCGGCATAAGGTTTCTCAATTCCTATAAATTATTAATAGTCCTCACTATAAGTCATTAAAAGGAACACTATATTTCCTCGCTGCATAATGATAAACAACATGGACCTTCATTCATTAAATATGTGTGGCTTGATTTTCAGTCCTATGATATACGTGGTGATGTCTAGAATTTCAATCTTGGTCTCAACTGCATCATAATATATAGAAAACATCTAATATCCCATGTACGAGTCAGATATACATGAGAAAGTAAAATATGAGTTATCACTTTACACATGAACTCGTATCTTTTAGAACTACATGCAACATGATTCTTACTTCAAAAATATATGTAGTGAAACATGGACCATATAACCTAGTTCAGAAACATTGAATTTTAACATTTCATGTCAAGAAACATAATTACTAATCGTAAAACATTAGAATAAATGGATAATGTCATCACCGCATGACATAAAACTGCATGGATCCACCCTTTCCCTTCACGTTGGGTAATTCATTGTCCTAACCTCATGACATAAAACTGTATGGTAATTAAATAATTATGTAAGGATTTATTCTCATCCCATTTGAGATATTTAGTGAAAAATGGGCTTAGATACTAGTCATGACCATGAGATAAATGAAAATTACCCATATCCTGCATATGATCAAAATCTATAGAGGATCTTTTATTTTGGTCCCTCTCCTCAAGTAACCCATCAAGGAAGAAAGATATGTCCCCTTTTATACAAATGAGTTCAATCTGAGTAAGGGACTCTAAATTCATGGAAAGTATCAATCAAAACTATTTCATTATCCATTGGACATTACCCCTTTCACACATCATACTCTTAATCTTTAAATTCTTTTAGATCTTCATAATCATTCATTGGTATCTGGTGAAAAAAAAAATGTATGATAAATGAGAAATAATTTTTCCTAACTATGCAGTATGTTCCATAGTTGGACTTGCATAAAATTAACCTACATAATGGGCTAGTCAGCGTAAGGATTCCACTTTTTGGCTATGCAGCACAGTCCCTAGTTGACCCTGCAAAATACTGCCCCCATAATAGGTTTTTCAAATATTGGTAACTTCTTTCAAGGGAGAATCCTCTTCTATCCCTTTATTCTTTAATGGAGGTATGTAAGAACCCAGAATTTAAAGTGGTTATCCTTTGTGTATTATTAAAATATCCTTTCTTCCAAACTGAATGTCTCCAAGACCATTGTTCACTTTTTCCCTCTCTATATGTTCAAAGCATATTGGAATGATCTTGGTCCACTTGAACACATAATCCTCCATTGTTTTCATAATATTATTATCCTATTCATATGACCTAATCATGTAGGCACCATACTTCCTACATTTGGGTCAGACCATCATAGATAGCCTATTTCTCTGATTAATTGAAAATAATGACTGGAAATACCCCTTTCGTATTCAAGTACTTTTTCCTTATAATCGGGACGCTTTAAATGGGAATATTGGAATCTCCATAAACATTCATCATAATTGAGAAATGGAATTCTAGAATCCTTGAGAGCTCCTTTCCTTAACTGTGCAGTATGTGACCTAGTTTTACATTTGTAAAATTCACCTACATAATGGGACTATCAACATTAAGATTCAATTTTTTGGCTATGCATTACATTCTCTAGTTGGCCCTACATAATACAGCCCCTATAAAGGATATGTCGAGCAGTGGTAACATCGTTCTTGGAAGAGACATCATCTAATGTCATTGTACCTTTTTCCCTATCACTCTTTGGATTTGGAAATCTCCAAATCCCAAATTACAATTATCCATTTCCATACCTGAATATGGTCGCACATTTCCATATCAATTAGAAAGAATTGGAAAACTATCAAATCATTGGTCAGAGCTAAAACCCTTAAATTAAATCCCCATAATTCTTTTTTGTATGAATTTAAACAGCATATCCCCATAATTTTCTTATTTCATGTCTTTAAACTCCACATTCCCATAATGTCCTTTCTACATGAATTTAAGCTACATAGAATATTATCAAAAATATTTTAATTTCCATTCTTCATGAATAGAAAATGCACATCATAATTTCATTGCTCGATGTCTTTAAAATACATTAGAAAATATCAAAAATATTATTTATGAAAAATATACCCTCCTTCATACACTAAATTCTTGTATGATTGGTTCCTCATTCATGACCAATATTAGCATAGATGGCCCCCTTTATTTTCAAACACCTTTCCTTGGAAATGCCATGCATTTTAATCTTGAGACATCCAAATCATGAACCCCTATTTCTATCAGATGTAAAATTTCAGAATTATTGGGAACTTCTTTACCCAAATATATAGTGTGTTCCCTAGTGACCTTGTATAAGACTCCCCCATAACGGGTCTATCAGCCTAAGGATTCCACTAATTGATAATGCAGTATGTTCCGTACTTAGCCTTGCATAAAACAGCCCCCATAATAGATTTTTCAATTGGATGTAAATTCATTCTCATGATAGACATCTTCTATTATTATAAATAAAGATTTATATTTGGTGACTATAAAAAATCACGACTCAAGATTCCCCTTGGACATATCGGATGAATATTAGGACCTTCTTTAGCCAGCAGGCCCTGATTGGGTTTTAATCTTAAAATTCATGGTCAATGTTTTTTAACCTAAACTACTAGACTTATTATTCCCACATGCATGACATTAAACACCCAAAAAAAAGATACATAGTATTCACTAGGCTAAAAACCTGCAAAGGGTAGTCTAGACACAAGTTGAGTCTCAACTCACTAGAACTACACTATTTATTGTTTAGAAAATATCAAGTGATAAAAAGTTAAAGGAAAAACTTTTTTGGATAAAAATCATAAAAGGGAAGACTAAGAAAAAGATAAATTATATCACACTAAGTCCCCTCCATATTGGGATTAGGAAGAAATTATGATGATAACATAAAGGGCTCATATTTTTTAGGGTTTCTATACAACCCTAGTAACAGTCAAACAATTCTCACTAGGTCCATTAGCATAGATAAAAGTTAGAGAATCATTCCAAACATGATGTAGCAAAAAATCCAACCAAAATAGATGGGAATGCATCAATGTGAACTACTTTTACCCTAGATCTATATTATTTTCATTCCGAGTGAATCCAATTCAAGGGGGGTTGATACCATGAAAGGTGTTCCATGATATTTTCTTTAGAAATGATGATGAAAACCTCTATTAGAAACCAAATGACGAGTTTAAGTAAAGATATTACTTTATGTCATAATAAAGAGAAGATTGGATTTACATGTGCCCTGAGCAAAAACATCCTTAACCAGGCTTGAAATGTTAGTGGTGTGACTCTACATTTTTCATGGGGTCAGTGATGGTTGTGAAGGCCTCATTCTGAAGGGATGAGATTGTATATCAGTATTAATACCATGTAAGGGTTCAGGGGAATAGTCCCCATGGAATGGAGTATCTTTTTCACCTAAGTCCCACAAAACTCTGTCGGTGCACAAGCACCTTCGTGAAACCCATCTTCGCGTGACCTACCTATGTGCCACCAACTTGTGTGAAAGGTCTCCTTCATCTAGGATCTCATATATACATATAAATAAACCCTTGGTTACTTCATTTGGATGGATGAATTTACCTGAATCCAAATAGTTTTTCTGGACACCCTAGTGATTCTCCCATGTCCTCCAAAACCTCCATGGTAGTTTCTTTACACCTAGGTGATATAATTAAAGGGGGGTAGTGAGGATTAGTTTCTTTTGGTTTTAAAATTAACCACACTTCCATGATTGAATCCCCTAACCCCCTTATTGAAGAAGACTATCATTCCCTCCTTTCATCAAACAGTAACCTTCACTCCCACTTCTGGGAATACTCGTGAATACTTTTAAAGGATTTAGCCAAGTCTCACCCAAGTCTTGTAGTTCTGGTTGTTAGTGACTTAAGGTGACATCAGTTTTCCCAAGCCTGCTTGAGCTCCCCATACCTACATGACACTTACTTTAGCACTCTTCATTGATGTTCTCTCTACATTTTACCATACAAAATCCATCCTTTAGGCCTCTCTCAAATAAACTTCTCACAATTCATTTTATTATTTGTCTATCTTGTCTAAAAAAGACCAGGTTGAAACCTATACCAACACCTCCTAACATACCAAATCATACGAAAAGTCACACCATCTTGTATTCTATTTGTATTTTTATTCCTTCAGTCAGAGGTTTACCACACTTATCCTACCAAAGGGTTAGGATCCTCAGGTCATCTTATGATTTTAATATCTACGGTCACATTGACCCTTACTCTAGGGAAAGTGTTGAGGAGTTCTAGGTCTCAGATTTTGGAAAAATGATATTATCCCACCTTCTCATATCTATGGCTCAGAGACTCCAATCCCTAGTAGGAATGGTAAGGATCACACTTCATTTTTATTTTAGACAAAGGATTATTCTTCCTCCCCACTACTGGACCTATTTTAGGGAACTACTCATGAGTTTATCCCCTAGTATTTCATGTAGTAGGTTTCATTATTTCTCCTATCTATGTCCTTAACCTTCACTCTTTCCTTACATTGGACCCTCATATAATGTAAAGTGATGTGAGGGAAGCGTCATAGCCACAAAATCTTCCATAGTCTCCTCATCCTCTTTTATTGTAGGCCCATCCTATTCTATCCGCTGAGTAGAAGGCATGTGTGGTTTGTTAAACCAATCAAATCCTCTTGGTTCTCACACTGAACCTGACTTATGTCGTCTTATTGGTCTGTAATGATTGAAACACCCACAAAATACACCTATAGGAATGAACTAATAGAACATGGATTCCCTCCATGATCAGGATACATAGGAAGCCTTATTACAGACTGAGATTCATACCATATCATCCCTGAAATGAAAAATAATTACCCTTTTATTAGGTCATCCACATTAGGATTAATCCTCAATAATAATTTCTATAATATGTGTGTCCTCTTAGGAGTAAGACCCGAATTATGCCTCCCTAAATCTCTATGTGTTAAGAAATCTTTTATGGACTCCATTATAAGGTAATACTCTTTAAGAATAAGACAAAACCAATTTATCCCAATGGACTATGGTTCCCTGTGACACTTACCAAAATACATGGGAATTTATTCCCATACAAGCAGGATATGTAGAAAGCCTCCCCAAGGTTCCAACCCAACATCCCAAATAAACCTTTTTCTCTATGAGCCACATTCCCAGTATGATCAAATCCAACATTGAAACTCATATCCTTTCCAGGTTCCTTAGGTTTCTTCTGCATAAGTCCCACACAAATTTTTGACTAGGATCCTTCTGCCAATATTTCCTTTCCACGTTATGCTAAACTATATAGTTTCAACTTTGTCACATGACTATAAAAGGTATGATGGGTCCAACTATGTGGCACCAAAGGAAGTGGGTTATGATTATTTCACAAGGATACATAGAAATCCCATGTTTGGATTCAATCCCAAGATCAAAATAACTACACTTTACCTAGATTACAATGAACTCTAGAGTGACATTGATCTACCTGGATGACCATAAATTACAGACTACCCCACTATGTGGCTTAAAAACTGGTATTGTCATAATAATTAACAATGAATCTCTAAGTAGTATATAAGTGCATACCATTGATGAAGAATCTTGAATACTTATAGATATTTACATTGATGAAGAACCTTGAATACATATAGATGATATTTATTTCTACACATTCTAATAATTAGTTTCCAATTTTTGGATAACCTTCCTCATACTTGGGAACTAATTAAGGATTCATGAACATAACTTAATCTATAACAGAGTCCTGGGGTAGGCAATAACTCCCCCCAAAACAGTGAGATGAGACCAACCTCCCAAACTCTCTAACAATGTGTGTTCTTAAGAGGTGTAGGACAAAATACCTAATGAATTTATACCATTGGAAAGTAGGTCCCTTCATATATAGAACCATTGACAGTTTCTGGTTCCATAAAAAAAAATCCATAAGAAACCATTTGGAAATAGTGATTTCTAGCCAAGACCCACATTCTAAGGGAAAAAACACCCATATAATATATATATAAAAAATCATATTTCTAATGGAATATTTTCTATTCACCGCTTTTTATCATCTATTATAATTCAATGAATGGAAATTGTTGTCCAATTTATGACAATTAACTATCTTCGTGCATAATGAGTCTTCCTTTTTCATTACCACCTTCATGGTTGGTCATAAAACTATTATTATGGTTAAATTATATTTTAAAAAGTTTATAGTAACTTATTTAATGTTCTATAAATAATATATAGACATAAAATTAAATGAAATGTGTGATGGTTGGAAAAACCACCAAAATAAAATAAAAATTTCTCATTAATGTTTTATCAAATTATCCATCTTAATACCAAAGAAAAAAAATGTCATATGGGAAAATTTATATTTATATAAGAGAATCAATACAGTTTCATTTCACTTCAATAATTGTATTACATTTCTCTAAGAATATCCATAATTATACACATGTGAGGCGACCATCAAACAACGAATTGGACACTCTAATAATGATGCAATTAAACACTATAACTCATGGAAGTGGACAAAAATGAACATAATGAAATTGTATTTAATAAAATAATTTTATAATAATTCCTTAATAATGAAATTAATTAATCAAATTTTATGATCCATAAAAATATTTTCAAGAGAAAAAAACAATCGGACATAAGGTAAGGGATCTATCCAAACCTCCATATTTCATTTTATTTACATTTTAATTATATTTTCCTCAATTTATCTCCTTATTATTATGATAAATATATCCTATATTATTTTTATATTTATGATAAATATGTATGTATCTCAATTTATATCTATTTAATTGGAATTAAATATTTTAAAAGGTTCTCTTCTCAATTAATCTTGGTAAGCAAACCTGATTGAAGAGAACTTCTCTATTTCTGACCAATTTTCAAGTAAACTCCATAAAAAATTTAATCCATTATTATTATTTATAAAATAATTAAATCTATGATGAAAAAATACTTTAGTTTATTTATGGTTTTACAGAAACAATTATTCCATTATCCTCTTTAAAGACTATTTTTTTTCCATAAAACTATTATTAAGTGGAACATTTCTAAAGTTACATAGCTACCCTCATTCTTTTTTTCAATTAATTTGGACATCATTATTAATAATATGATATTATATTTTCTTTATAAATTACCTAGATTGATTTAAATCCCTTATTTCATGGATACCATTACTATACACCCTTTGCTAATGCCTTATGACATGATTAAAATACTAATTTCATTCCATGGGTAACAATAATGTTTATTCCTTATGTTTGATTCATTATTTGGAAGACATATGAATAAAAAAGTCATAATGGGTTCACCTAGAAAATTATTTATTACATTGTGTAATTTTTTAGTCTAATGATACATTATTCATGGGATTAGGGTGTAAACCTAATCCCTTTTTGGACTTTGTCCACCATATGATATAGTCTTGATAGTTATCGTTAACTCATGTTAATGTCATGTTATATGTTTCTTCCACTTTCCTATGTTTCTAGGATCATATGACTCCATGTTCCAAAAATCAATACATCCATATATTTATTTTCAATGCATAAGTGGAACATTTCTAAAGTTAGGATACTACATTATTTTTTATTTTCAATTCAGTTGGATATATTTATTCATGATATATTATTATTTTTTGTTTATGAATATCCATGATTTATTCAAATCACATCTATGAGGGGCACCATTTTTATGGGCCCTTCGGTTATGCCTTATGACTATATTACACTACCCATTTCACTTGATGGGTAACCTTAAGATTGATTCATTATGTGTGATTACTTATATGACACACATATGCATGGAAATGTTACGATGGGCACACCTAGATATATACTACAATTCGTTGCGTGATGTTTACATCTCATGAGAGGTTATGTATGGGATTAGGCAGTTAACCTAATATACTATGGGACTTTGTCCACTATATGATATTGTCTTAGTAGTTAGCCTTGACTCGTGTTTATGTCATATTATATGTTGTGGCCTATTTCCTAAGATACCATGATCATATGATTCCATGATATAAATTATATGATTCATTATTTTTATTCATGAACTATTCCATTTATGTTATCTGGTTATTCTTTCTAACCCATTTATTATGCTATATTCCCATTTTTATTCTATTAATGGTGTTTTTAGATCTCCCCCTTTTTAATTTTATTCCCCTAATTATCTTATTTAGTAATATTAGATCAAATGGAGTGAGGAGATAATTCTAGAGATTAAAAAATTATTTTTATTACACTTTCATTTTTTCTAATTATGTTCCTAGTTTCCAAATCACTAGATTGTTTTATCATTGGATTTTATTGTTTGGATAAATATTATTAAAATCATATAATAATTTTTGAAAAGGGATCAAGTCTCTATAGATACCTTGCACCTTAATAGGTAGAAAAATATATTTCCAGTATAGTCATTTTTATATAAAATAGAATAGAAATTATTTAACTATATTTCATCAAGTATACCTCTTTTCCATTTCCATCCCATCACAACTTCGTTAGGGTAGTAGTTGATATTTCCATATCCTTTGAATCACTCGTTCCAAATATTTTGATCACTTATTTGGAATACTTTTATTGTGTAATGAATGTCTATCCCATCATTACATAACTTATAATCCATGGAAAAATTCAAATTATCAATCAATTAAATTTATACATCAATCCACATGAATTCTAAAAACCAATTAAATTATTATTATTTCAATACATAGAATATTATTTCCTCAATATGAACTGTAAATATCATCCTTTTATTATTATCCCTTTTAACATAGATATTATGATCATCTCCCCCCTAATGGGAAAAACACTTTCTCTATGTATTGATTAATAATAGAATACCACTCCCCTAGAGATCTCAATATCCCATGAAGTATGACACCCACGAACCCGCACTCCATGATCATTCTCTAAAAATGTAATCTTTACATTTCTAGAATTGATACCAATAAATGTGATGTAATTTTTCCATGAAAATTGTAACAAACCAAGGATTTATCAATGGAATTTTTCCTTATTATAATTGTTTTATATAGTATAAATCACATAATACCATAGAGTGAACATAATACACACTTTATAAATGAAGAATGATTGAAATAAGAGGCATTTTTAGAAATTAAGGAAGCTATACTAATAGAATAGTAACATGAACATTGTAATAGTAATGTATCCATTATAAATGGTAATATGACCAATAGAATTATAACATCACATATTAATGTATTAATAAAATTTTGGAACCTTATAAATGAAAATATGGTATATTTATATCTTGGAATCAGTAGATAAATGTTTTCAAAATGATAATCTAAGGATTGGAATTTTTTGAAACATAAATGATTATTTACATATTTATAATCAATACATTAGTTTTAAAAAATATAATTTAATACAACATTATTATTAAATAAGTTGTTGTGACTTAAGATTATATGAAAATTTTAAGAGACCTTAGTTAATATTTTAATGTGCCATAAATCTTTTATAATTTTAAAATTTGTATTTTTTGAATAAATTATGATCTTCATTAAAAAATTAATTTATCATATTTATAAAATTATTTTCATAAAATGGAGTTTATTTTGGAATTATACTCATAATTATATTCTTTTTGTGATTTTTTCAGATTTTTCTAAACTAGTTGAAGTTTTTATCAATAGTGAAATACCCAAATTTATAGTGTTTAATAAATACATGAATTATTGAGTCATATATGATGTATGGCTGATTTAAGCCCATAATATTGAAAAATACTTCATTATATTAATGTATTTAGTTTTAATACTGAAACTATTACTATTAATTATCTGAAATAATAAAAAAATGAATAAAATATTAAAAAAACACCCCTCTCCTCCAATATATATACCACCCCTCAGCAAATTTGTTCCTCATGAATTATTAGGGTTTACGATTATCTAAATAATACAAAATAATCTTCAAAATCATATTCCAAAAATTTATGATAGTCTGGTATCAAAAATGAACGAAACTCAATTTCCCTAAGGAGGTTCTCAAGGAGAAGAATTCAAGATGTAAAAACCTCTTTCCTTTTCTTCTAATGTATTTTCAATTTCTATTCAATTTATTTTCTATTATTATCATTCCATCTCTTCATATATAAAAACATGAATGATAAATCCAGTATCTTATATATATTATAATTTTATTATTTCAATGGAAAATACCCCATCAATATTCTTCTCTGTTCCCTTTTATTTTAAAGATGAAAACAACATTTGTGAGGTGCCGATTTACTACCTGGACAATGTGTTTTATTTTTAACTACACATACAAGGTTGGTCATAAAAAACATTTATGGTTAAAAAAGATTTAAATATGTGTGATACAACTTATTTGATGATATAGAATCCGTATATATACATAATATTAATTCATAACATAAAACTAGCATGCGATGATAGAAAAAAATAACAAAATAATCTAAACAATTATCACAAACATATTATCTAATAATCCATCCTCACCCCAAATAACCAAATTAGTTATATAAAATTTTAATATTCTATAATATCATTAATAACATATAATTTCAATTCTGGAATACTATTTCCATTTTACAAGATCTTCCATATCCATATAAAAGTAAACCGATCATAAAAACCAATGAAACAAACACTCCCGAATGATAAAATTGTATATTATAACTCATCAAAAAGAACATAAATTAACTTAATAAAATTATAATAAATAAAATACACATAGAAATGTTTTTTAATTAATTAAATAATATACATAATCTAATTATCAAGGAAATTAAGATCATGTTTATAAGACATTTAGACATAACATAAGGGTTTTCTCATGTCACTCTTATTTTTTTAGATATGCCTTATTCACAAAACATTCTTCTGTTTACTATATGTATAATACCCATTTATGTATCTTATATTTAATATATTTATCTTCATTTTATTAAATGTATTATTTCATGATAATTAATTTTATGGGGCATATGGTTTGACTGTCTGTAAAGTGGTAAGTGTTTCGTCCCGAACTTCCTTTTTTCATTCGGGTTATGCTTTCTCTCTCGTTATCCACAGTGTGGTTCTTTTTAATTTTTATATAATTCTTCTGAATTATGTATAAATATTCCAAACTCATGTATCTTTATCAGTTTACCTACATTTTAGTTGGAAAAACATGTTTTATAAGGATCTCTTTTCAATTCCCCTTGATAAGAAAGCCGGAATTTAACAGAGAAGTCTAATTTTTTTACCCATTTTCAAGAACACTCCATAATATATTTTAAGTACCAAATGTTTTTTTTAAAATCACCATTTTTATCTTAAAAAAATATAAAATTTTATTAAGGGTTTTATATAAACATTTGATCCATTTCCTTCATTAAATACTCTTATATTCTCCCTTAAACCGCACTGAAGTTGCCCATTTCTAAAGGTTCCTAAAAACACTTTTAACATGTCTTCACTTCAGTTGGACATAATTTAAATATCAAAAACAATTTAATTTTCCATAAATTTTAGTTAATATGATATTAGTTTTTACAATTCAATTTTATAAAAAATATTATTTTCCAAAGTAACTCTTCTTTCCAAAGTAAAATGGTATTTCTCTCAAGAATTTATGAATTTTTTATTCAAGTATTTTCATCTATGATTTTGATTCAAATATTTTGAAGTGGTTTGGGAAACATGGATATAAAAATATTATTTTAAATAAATTATTCTATATATTAGGAACTAATTTGACTTAGTAAGTTATGGGTGAGGCTCTCTATATCCCCTAGATGCATCGGTAGGTCTCGTGAGACAAACTAGATCAAGTTTTTGTCAAGGACTTACACATCAATATAGACTTTTTAGAAGATTCCTTGATGGTATGTTTATGATGTCTATAATTATGAATTATCACATAATAATATTAGTAATTGATATCCCGTGTTATTATTTCACTAGTATAATATTAATGGTTAAGTTTAATTCTCATGTTATTATTTTTTTGGAATTATTTATTCTAGATTTATTATTTTCATATTATGATCAGGATTTTATTTAAATGGAATTTGTTTTTATTTGTTAATTATTCCTTGTTTTTTATGTTTATTTTTGATATCTTCCAATATATTTTTTACCCTTACTGTGTATCTAATCTCACCTCTGTCTTATATTTTATTTTCCCCCAGGATGCGATGATGTGTATTATTAATTATTTGAATGGATAATCTCGCTGTTTATTGGTGTTTCATACGGAGTTAATTTTTTGTTTTGCATTCATGTTTTAATGAAAACATTATGTTTGAATATAGTTTTCAAAATCTATTAAACTATTCATTCCTTCAGGATATGACATCTCTATTTATTATAAAAATGTAATAAAGTATGGTACTTGATTCTGTCTATTCTGGTCAGGGTATTTAAAGTTGGTATCATAGGAAGATTAGAGGAAAATATAGAAACTAGATTTAGAAAACGTAGATTAGAGGATATAACCCTAATATAACTTTCAGTATAAGCCTATAATAACATCTTATAATTTTACTAAGGTATAGATTATGTAGGTTTTCCTAATGATACTTTTGTCTCTGGATATTACATGTCGACTTGGTTCTTTCACATTTGTACCTAGGAGTAATACCTCTAACGAGGTGCATCAGGCCGAGCATGGTGTAACCTAGTACATGACAATGTGACTTACTTCACACATGGTTTGATACTCTTGGTGATATTCTTAGCATAATTTTAATTTTCTTTATAAATCATTATAAATGATTAAATAGTTAATATGTCCCCAAAAACCACGTTGTTTATTGTGATATTAGCTAAAAATATATTTTTTCAATGTTTTTTATGTATTCCACTAGTTTTGGTATTTTACATTATGTTTTATAATTTTAAAATCTAATCTGGTATATGAAATTATTTTAAATTACACCTAGAGGAAGGAATTAGAACCACATTAATGAACAAAATATAAATAGTAAGAAGTATTATTTCTTCGATGGGTTTAAGACATTATTTTAAAGGGAAGTGGTCTCCAAAATATTCTCCTCACATGAGGAAATAATATCATTTTCTATCAAGATAGAAAAGAAATTACCCATGTCTTATGGATTTAGAAGGATGTAATTGGGGAAAATAAAATCTAGGAAAAATATAGATAAAGGGAAGAAGGTAAATAATTATTTTCCAAAATGTGATAATTGTGGAAGGAAACACTTTGGTATATGGTAAAGAGGAAAATGATTTTACTTTAACTATGGAGAAAAATTCTACTATAATCATGATTATAAGGAAATGAAATAATTTTCCACTGTTATATGCTTTAACTATAAGGATATGTGGAACTATACAAATCAAAGTCTCGTGTGTCAATGAAATATATGCTCAAGGAGGATAATGGATCATGGTCAAACTTATGATATTACCACAGATGAAGAGTATGGATTAATATTTTTTTATTCCATAATTATGTTATTTGAGTATTTTATCAACAATTCATTGGTTATAATAATCATGAGATATATAAGGATTGTACTATAGTTCTTCTACTTTAATGAATTTAAAGCGTGTGATGAACATACTAGTAATAAAGGGATGTGATTTTATTTTATTTTGATCTTCTTGAAAAAATGTGGATTTTAAAGGATAAACTGAAATATGTGATTTATGTTGAGATAATATTAAATATATTTTTATGGGATAGTATTGGTGACCATGAAGGTGGTTAGTGATCTGATGGTTTATGTTATGTTGGAATTATTAGATGTTTGAATTTATAGAAAACCTGATATTTTACTCTTGGAAGCATTATTATTTCATAAAGGTTTAACAAATATTTAGTTATTCCTATATTTGGTATGATATAATAAAATATACATTATTTGGGGGATATTATGTTTAGTTGATTTTGTAAATTTAGTGACCTTCTTTCTAAATTGATGGTCATTGAATGTGGAAAGATATGTTTTGTATGAGTCTTTTGATTAACAACATGTGCAATGGATCAAGTTAAACATTATAAATAATTGGTCATCAATATAATATTTTAACCTTATTAGTTTTAGTAAACATTTAAAAGTCGAAGGAATGACTTAAGGACTATATGATTCATTAAAAGTGCTTCAGGTGTGAACAATTCATCATGAACATTCATTTCTAGGTTTATGGGTTGAACTATAAATAGTTTGATGCAAAAAAAGATGATATTATGATTATGAAATTGTAATGAATGAAGTTTTTTTATGTTCTTAAGTGATTTTCTGGATATTAAAAGAAACCTTCAACTCTGGGAAAATGAATTTAGAACCAAAATTTTATCCATTTAATTTTCATTCTAATAAATTAGTGGGTTTTAAACTAATCATATGATTTAATGTTTTGTGATGGTCAATTTTATAATAACCAAGTTCTCTATCTCTCTTCATTTGAACATGATAGTTTCATTTTATATTACATGCCCCAATTATCAATTTCAACTAATGATTTGATACTAGAAATATTAGTTTTTTGGTAACCCAATAATTTTACATTCCCTCATAATAATAGTATATTTTATAAACACTATTTTTTACGTGGGTTTCCAATAAAGTAATTTTTATGTAAAAACCTTTGATTTTCGAAATATTGTTTCAAATTGCTAGGAAATAATTTATTCTAGGGGGAGAATATAACAACCAAAAAATTAATCAATGAAATATTACCTTCATATAATTATGTTAAAAATTATAAATTAAATAAAATCACAATGATAATACAACACACAGTTTATAAATGAAGAATGAATAAAATAAGATGAATTTCAAGAAATTAAGGAACCTATACCGATGGAATAATATCTTTATCATTGGAATAATAATATTGAAATTAATAATAATAATATCATTGATAGAATAGTAACATAACTAATTAATGTACTAATGAAATTTAGGTATCCTATAATTGAAAATATAGTATATTTATATCTTGGAATAAGTAAATAAATATTTTAAAAATGATAAATTAAATATTGGTATTTATTTGAAACATAAATTTTATTTAATATTTTATAATCTATATATTTTTTAAAAGAAATCTATTTTCAGAAATATTATTCATAAATTAATACATTATTGTCTTATTATTATAACATAATTTTATGAGGCCACACATAATATTTTAATATGCCATAAAATCATTTATATTTTTTAATTTTTTTTTGTATAAATGATGAGATTAATTAAAAATTAACTTCATCATATTTAGAAAATTATTTCTATAAAATGGAGTTCATTTTTAAATTTTACACACCAATAAATGGTTTGGGTTAATTTTTTGTATTTTTCTAAACTAGTTGGATTTTTTGTGAATAATGAAATACCTAATTTACGATAATTTATAAATATTCGAAAAATACCCCTATCCTCTACTATAAATACCACCACATATCCTCACAACTCTTAAGACATGAATCTTATATAATTAGTTCCAAATACTCCTACCAAGACACTTCCCATCTTACAAGAGATTCTGGTATCAATAAAATACAAAAACCAATTTCCCTATGGAGTTTTTTTATGAGGAGAATTCAAGTGCTAAAACCCACTTTCCTTTTCTTTTAATTTATTTTAAATTTTAGTTCGTTTATTATTCTTACCCCACATACATTTTCCAAAAATGAATGATTACTACATAATAATATATATAATTTAATTTTATTTTGTAAATTGAAAATCAACCACCTATCCTATTTTCCATTTCCTTTTATTTTAAAGATGAAAACATCATCTCTGAGGTGATAATTTACAACCATCATGGAAATCATGTTTTCTTATTTCAATTATGCTTTTATGAATGTTCATAAAACCATTTATATGTTTAAAATATAACTTAATATGTGTCATATTACTTATTTAATGATCTATAACTAGTATATATACATAATAATAATTAATACAAAACTAGCACGCGGTGATCGATAAAATGCCAAAATTATCTCAATGATTATCCATAATGCCTTATCTTATGATTCATACCCACACCCAATAAAAATATTATTATATAAACATTTATTCTTCTATAAAATCATTTTTAACATATAATTTCTATTCTAGATAACTATTTTACTTTTAAAATATCTTCTACATGCATATAAGTGTAAATCGATCAAGAA
Organism: Viscum album; assembly: GCA_963277665.1. Lineage (NCBI taxonomy): Eukaryota > Viridiplantae > Streptophyta > Magnoliopsida > Santalales > Viscaceae > Viscum > Viscum album. Next base: position 1,492,179,549 of record OY728139.1, on the reverse strand, counting down.
AATCATGGAAATAAACACTCCCGAATGATAAAATTGTATTTTATAAGTCATCAAAAAAGTCATGAATGAACATGATAAAATTATAATAAATATATTACATTTATAAAATGTTATTAATTAATTAATTTACGTATTTAATCTTATTATTCTGGACATTTAGATCATGTTCAGAACACATTTGGACATAGGTTAAGGGTTTTCTCACCTCATTCTTATTTCTGTGAGGTATGCCTTATTCACCAATATTTATTTTGTGTGTTGTATGTATACTACCCATTGATTTATCATATCATTAATCTATTTACCTTAATGATATTCAATGTCTTACTTCATGATCATTAATTTTAGGGGGTATATAGTTTGATGGTCTAAAACCTGGTAAGGGTTTTTTCCAGAACCTCCATTTTTCATTTGGTTTATGCTTTATCTCTCTTCAACCCAATATAATTTTTCATTATTTTTATATAATTATTTTAAAATATATGAAAATATTACAACATAATGTATTTATATCATTTTTTCTTCCATTTATGGGGAAACATATGTTTTACAAGGTTCACTTTCTAATTCATCCCGATAAGCAATCCCAAATTAGGGGAACTTTCCATTTTCTTACCCATTTTCAAGTACACTCCATAATATATTTTAATCAATTTTTTTTATAAAATCACTATTTTTATCATGAAAAACTATCATATTTCATATATAGTTCTGTTTTAGAAATTTATCATTTGTCTTCTTTAATTAATACTATATTTTCTCTCAAACTTCACTGAAGTGGCCCATTTCAAAAGGTTCATAAAAACTCTTTTTACATGTTTTAAATTAATTTAAAAATAATTTATTCCTAAAACATAATTTCAATTTCATTAACTTTTAAATTATATTATATTCATGTCTATATTTTGATTTTATGAAAAATACAAATGATTTTCCTAAAATAACTCTTCTTTATAAATTAAAATGGAATTTCTCTTAAGAATTTTTCACTGATCTCATTAGAATATTTTTATATCTGATTATGATTCACATATTTCAAAGTGGTATGACATACTTTTATTAAAATATATATTTTTAAAAAAATTATTAGATATAAGAGTAATTCATTTGACTTAGTAAGGGATGTGTGGGGCCCTCTAAAGCCCCTTGATGCATTAGTATCTCTCATAAGAAAAATTAGACCGGGTTTTGGATGAGGCCTAAACCATTTATGTAGACTTCATAGCTGAGTACTTCTTGGTATGTTTAGGATGTCTGAAATTATAAATTCCCTCATTATTATATTAGTCATTGATAACACTTTATATTATTTGACTAGTATAATATCTCTGGTTAAGTTTCATTCTCGTAAAATTATTTATATGGAACTATTTTTTCAACTTTTATTCCTACCATATCATGATCAAGATTATGTTTTAATGTCATATTTGTTTATTTATTCACCAAGACTTATTTTTTATGTTTATTTTTGATATCTTCCATTGTATTTTTTTACCCTTATTGTGCATCTGAGCATACCCATATCTTATGTTTTCTTTTTACCTAGGATGAAATGATGTGTAATATGAATGACTTGAAGGGATAATATAGGATTTTATTTATGTTTACTATAAATTGTATTTTTTTATATCATGTTGTAAAGTAAAAATTCTATTTGGATCCAGTTTTCCAAATAAACTATGACATTTTTTCCTTTGGGATGAGACATCTTTGTTTATTATACCAATGTAATAAAGTAATACCTAGGCTCTAAGATACTGGGTTCGAGGTCTTTACACAAACTATACAACCTCAAAAGTAAAATATGGATCACATAAATACCAAAAGATCATTTAGGATTATATTTTTACAAAATTAAAACATATTCTTACATAAACAACACTCATAATTTAAATAAATATTTTCTCCATTATTCCATTATTTTAATTTTCCATGGTTAGTTTTCATCATCTCCCATAAAATCTATAACATATGAATACTTTATAAACATAATTAATTTTTCCACATTCATCAGAACCTAGGAAAATTGATGAATAATTATGGTGAGATCAAATTCTCAATGATGGTATATATAATAATTTACAATTGAATGTCATCATTGAGAGTAAGGTGAGTGTAAGGGTTTGATGACATAATCAACATGCATGAGAATAACATAAGATAATTAATTCAAATAAATTCCTAGATTAGAAATTATAAAAAATAGAATAAATATTTACCATATGAAAAGAGTCATAAGAATCAATAATCATGAGAAATATGATGTCAAACTTGATAAAATAAAACATTTAGGGCTAAAGAATAAATATAGAAAATTTTTTTCTACCTTGTTAAATAACTATCATATAAACCATACATAACCATTACAATTATAGTAACTATATGGTTGAGTTTCATTATAATTCTCTTGGTAAATTAATCATTACCAAATGCATTAGAGCTCTATCTAGAAGAATCCATCACATAGGAAACACCGGGCTTACTCATGACATATATGGGGGATCAACCCACCTTATAAGTGGTATCAAACTCACACAAGAGATATAATGGGGATCAATACTTCATAAATAATGATCAAGGATCATATCATTTGTAAAGTCATTGAAAAAGGTATTTTAATCATGTGGGTAAATCATTTTCAGATATCAAAATACCCTTTTCTTTTAAAAATCCTTTACAAAAACATAAATCTCCCAAAATGAGATAAGGATGGTATATATTTTAAGAAAAATGGAAATAATCTAAAGGAATCCAAGAATAAAATAAATTTTATGGATGTCGGAAAATCATTGTCACCATATACATTAAAATAAACCATTACTTTAATGAATTGATTAACCCATGGAAAAAAATGGGTTCCATGAAAATATAATTTAAACACTAGTGATCCATCTAGACAAATAAAAAGGTTGGTATCATTAGAAAATATAAATAGTTGAGCATAAATAACATCAATAGATTTTGGTATTGATAAATGGAAATACCATTAAACAAACATTAAAAAACATCATGAAAATATTATTTTTACATTGATAATCACTTTTAAAGACTAATAAATTACAGAATATCTGAAAAAAAACATTTTCTTTTGAAATAACCCAGGAATATTTTAAATGAATCATTACAAAAAAATCATCTTGATGGTTTGAAAATCAGTTCATGTTTTAGATTTCAAAAATATCTAGTCTTTCCAAAAAAATTAAAAGGACTCTAAAGAGACCTGTTTCGAAAAATGTTATGAAATATCATATTTAAAAAAATTTAAATGAAGTATAAAGATCCTTTGAAATAAATTTAGAAATTTTTTTATTTTTTTAAAATAAAATTTGTATGAATTTTAGAAAATGTTGATATGGTTGACAATGATTATTGGTATAAAATAATTTACAATATTGGTATTAGTTACAAATAAAACATTCTTGATGTTAATTCCATCAATAAGGGGTTGGAAATGGAAATTAATCATTTAAACCACAATAAAAACCAATGGTAAAGAAAAGAAATTTGGTTTAGGAAAATAAGAGTATATTATATCCTCCAAAGGAACTGTGAAAATAAATAATCCCAAAAAGAAAATAAATTGTAAAATAAAACATTTTCCAATTTGGTAACCCAACAATCATAAGCCTCATGAAACAATAACAAAAAACAAAAAATTAAATATCATGAAAATAATTATATATCCTTAAAATAACATGCCAAATTTTAGTATATTCACCACATAAAATAAGATAATTACATATCAAAAACATATGTTTTGAGGAATGAGAATTTGAGATGAGTAACCTGTACCAAGATCATATCATTTAATTGAGATTTAATCAATAAATATTTTATGTGAAAGAAACATAAATCCACAAAAACAAGTTTAAATATATAATAAAACTATTTTGAGATCAATTCATTCACAATAATGTCATAAAAATTTCAATAAAGAAGAGTTATAACATAATAAATGGAAATTTAGTTAAGAAAACCTTTGGAAATTGGTAACATTCATGTAAAACCCCCTTGGATGAAATAATTCAAGTTCCAATATACAATGAAATGAATAATGAATTATTCATGACATAAAATGAAAATGTACTTATACACAACATATCAAATAAATTAGGTGCACAAAATAAAATATTCCTCAATGAAGGGAAATTAAGATGAGATCCCTTACCCTTAAAAATATACTATATATGTCCTTAAAAAGCTATCTAATAGACTCATTTTAATTATTCTACTTCTTAAGAACATTTTATTATATTATTCCCTTATCTCTAATCAATTTATTTTATATATTACAATGACAAATTTAATTATATAATTAGTTAGTTCTACATCAGTTTTTTCAAGGATGTTGGGTATATAATTTCAAACTGAATTTTTTTTATATTGGAAGTGGTTGAAAGGTTATATTATTCCTTCATATTCATAGTAATAATCATGAAATAATTATAATTTTTATATATCAATTATAATTTTAAATCCAACTATTAATTATGGTTATGAAATAAAAACTACGTTATAATCATAGAGATCGTAGATCATACGTACACATGGGAAGCATTTCCATTTTACAATGATGAATATGAAAAAAGGTATGTATTATATTTTCATTCCATAATGATAATTATATCATTAATGTAATATTATTTACTTATATATAATTATATATATCATATATGTGATGTGGTGATGAAAAATGATCACATTACTTTTTTGAGTTGGTAGTCCCCACATACGCACGAATAACGTCATATGTCATAGAAATATTATATAAAAATTAAATCTATAATCAAAACTATTTATGAGAGTTTTTTATGGAAAATGAATTACATCTATCTACGATTTAGTAGTACATCATATACACAACTGATGGATAAAATTCCCATTTGATATAGGTTTTAGATGCATATAGGTTCTACCAATAAGATAATAACATCCTATTATATGGGATATAATTATTTTTTATCTCAGAAAATTTTTAGAATATTTTAAGGAGGTAGAAAAATAAATAATGTGAAACCACTCAGTTAAGAACTATACTACTTCTTCAAACAACCACTTTTTCTTTACTCCATAATCCCTCTAAGGATAGTATTCTACCCAAAATTGAATATCTATAATTTGGGTAGAGATGTTTAGAAGGGATATGGATAACAATTTTCCTATCAAAATTATCCATTATGTTTGATGAAAAGATATTAAGAGGTCCCCATTTATAAGGGAGGGTAGATGCACTCTTGGAATTTCATAAAATAATAAATAAAAAATTAATTTTGATATTGAAATGGATCAAAATTGATAATATTAGAATATAATATTATGATGATCAATAATAATATAATATAGTTAAAATTTGATAATATTTTTTAATGTTTTTACCCATTTCAATTTTTTGAACCCCTCGTTAAACATTTTCACACTTATCATGATAACAAAGTTTTTTACTCTTTTAGGGTCATTATTGTTACTCTATTGATAAAAAGATCATAAATAATTAATTATTGTAATTATTAACTACATAATAATAACTTGGATAAATATACTTCTTTATTAATTTTATAACATTCAATAAAATACTATATTTTTTAAAATGACTTTAATGTCAATTTTTAGAACTATTCGTTACATTAATTTCAATTAAAACAAGAAAACAAATTAAATTCAAACAAAATATTTTATTATATCACTAATATATATTTTTAAAATATTAAACTCATGGATCACATTAATTACCTCATATTATATAACTTTTAATATTTTTAATATTATTGATTTGATTTTTCCATTAATTTTTTTATTACTTTGTTGGAATTGTGTTAGAATTTCATGTAATTATTTCTTCACTAAAATTTAATAATAAATAATAATGAATATGATAAATAATTTATATTTAAAATAATTTTTATAGCCAAACTTGTCTACTATTATTCCAAATTTCAAAAATAATATAGTAAATAGAAAATAGAGTGAGAAATTTTTTACATTTAATTATATAAAATATTATAATTGTCAAAATCACACCAAAGTGGTAGAAAGGCTATTTAATTGAATAATGGATGAATATAAAAAATATTTACTAAAAAATAATATTAATGAAAGTTTTAGGGTTATTTTATCGTCCATATAATATTATTTTTATCCATTATTAGCTGATTTACACTTAACCATGGTAACAAAATTTACTTATATTACCATTCAATGTGGCCAAAAATAAAAAGGTCATATTTACGAAATTCGGACCCAAAGATTTTAAATATGGAACCGATTTTTCAAAATTGTTTTCATAGAAGTGGTATAATTGTTTTAAATTTTAAATTGAAAAAAATATGATGAAAATATAATTGTTAGAAAAATTCAATTTTAAGTAAAAAAAATTATACTAAATTTAAGTTTAAAATTAATTTATAACCCCATAATTAGGTTATCATAAATATAAATTATCTATGAAAAGTATCTAAAATAACAAAAAATATTATTTTACTTTGTAAATATTTTAAATTAAAATATCATTTTAAATCCATCCAAATATAAATTTTTATTAAAACACTTTAAGGGAAAGTGGGAAACTATAGTTTGAAAAATAAGGAACATTACATGCTGAAAGAGCTCACAAAATTATTAAACACCATACTAAGATTATTTAAATCAGACAATCTATATAATTCCAAGTGCATAGAACTAACCTAGGTGTCTGGATTCTCCTTGATGATTTCTTCAAGGTGAGAAACCATTCTGTCCATTGCCTGGATGAATTCCTCCAGGGTGATTTTGCCTTGGTTGAAGCCCGAGCTGATGATTCGGTCTTATTTGTCTATCCACGCCTCTATCTCTTCAGTGGCCTCAACCTGCAATATTTTTTAATAAATCCTTATAATATCCTCATCTGAAGTATTGGGCCAAAGGAATTTTTCAGTCATTTCTTCCTTGGAGAGGAATATGAGCCTCAGACATTCCCATACCTCTTCTTCCATCACTCTTGGTTCTCTTCTTTGATCTCCACGGTCCCCTCATTGTGGGTCTTTGCTTTCCTTACTTCCACTTTTCTTAGCCAACCGAGTTTCCATCGGTTTAGGTAAGTGAGAATAGTCTTTACGTCCGTTGGGTTTTTCCCCTAGACCACAATGCATTTCCCTGAGTCATGCTTTCCTTTTTTCCCCTTCTTCCTTCTTAGGCTATGGTGACCGTTCCCTTGGAAACGGTCCAAACAATCCACTAAAAGTTGGCTACAACTGTCATCACCTGAATCATCTTACTCATACGTCAATGTTTGTTCTTGAAGATTTCATAAATTATATTTATTTTATAAAACAAAATATATAATATTTCTTGAGATTAATTATATTATTATATCAATAAAAAATACTTTAAAGAAAACAAAACATTGAAGAATAAAATAGATTTAATAAAAATTTATTACATATTTCTTAAGAATTAATTAATACATATGTACTAATTTGAACTTATATATATAAATCATTATTTAGTTAATCGTATTCACACCAAACAATTTAATTGTTAGGATGTAATTATCATATTTAAATAATAATATTTCATAGTTTATTAGCACTTGGTGTTGCGTTTCATTCACATTATTGAACATAATTTACATATTTCAAATTATCATGATGTTAATAAAGTTATTTATATAAGATATATTTTTACATTATCATAAATAAGAAATCCATTCAGATACATTATACATAATTCTTCTTCAAGAACTCCATTAATGAGAAATGATATAATTTCCTTTAGGAGAATCTTGAATCCTTATTGCCAAAATATGATTAGGAGTAATTAAATTTTATCCAAACTATCCATGGGGAGAAATTTATTGTCTACATAAACACCTTTAATTTTAGTGTTCCCTTTAAATATAAGATATTTCTTGTTTGGAATAACCTTTCCTGTTTAGTTTTTTTGTTATAGAAACCTACTTTGTTCTAATAGAGTTCTTTTTCTCTAAATGAGAAAAAATTTCTGAAGAATACTTTTCTTGATTTATTAACTATCCTCATTTATCCTATTGGAAAAAATCATATTTGAAAACATCTTCATGACTCTTGGGATCTACATGTGATAATAGTGAGTATTGTAATAGATGCTTCTTTATCTATGATTTTAATGGATCTATCTAGTCACCAATTATTATATCATAGTGAGGAGGCATGAATTACGGTGAAAAAAATTCTTATGTTTATTATGTCGAATTGAATAATTTTTTAAGTAAATACATATTGAATCTTATTTTCAATCCAAATAAAATTCACAAATAAATAGTATGGTCACACTGTTTTTTCTGGATAACCTGTCAATTTATACTCTAAGGAGAACATACCAATAATGTGTTGATATGTTGATTAACCATTATATAAATGATATGTGATTAAAAGTTTTTTATGATCTCACTAGTCCATCAAGATCCATGTCCACTTCCTCTCTTCCACTCATTGTTATCTTGACCATCAATGAATGTCAGTCACTTCACATTTCACCAATTCACAATAGATAATAAATATTTTTTATCACAATATATCATCTGATATATAAGAATCAATTAATCTACATTATCTATTCAATGTGACATACTTATTCTATATAGAGACATTCCATCAATGATATAATGTTTGTAATTGAAATTATAAAATTCATTTGTCACTTAACATCCTTATTTCTTCGACATAAAATCTTTCCCTTAATTATTCTTCCATCCAAATTCCTCCATTCAACTTGAATTTGGTAGTTTTAAAATATTTAACTCCCCACCAAAACAATAAGAAAGTACCACAACATCCAAGAAATTTATATTCTTGCGGAATCAATACCCAATGATGTTTTAAACTCATTTGTGGGTTGATAATTCCATTTTGGAATAAATATTTATCTTATATTTTGAGGGATGTGGTTTTTATAATATCAGCAGTGTAATGACCTGAATTATTGATTAATTTACTAACTATTTCATTTCCAAAATAATACCCTCTAGGGTGTAATATTATTCTACTGTAAGTGATAATTCCTCTCTATATTGAATTTAGTAGGTTCTATATCTCAAATATTTATGTTCATATAGTTTCAAAATGATTATCAAACATTCAAAATATCCAAAAAAAACTTCAAATCATAGATAATATATTGTAGGTTTGAATTAAATTATTAATTTTTTGGATTATCTCTCTATAATTTTTGGATCTATCTCCTTTTGGATGACATAAAATATAAATTTTGAATCACACACTGAAATTGTAATCGTGTAGGGGTTTCTTCATTACACTGGATGTAGACACATATCATCATAAAATCATTTAATGCCCAACAAATCATGGACGTTGATCATACTACCCTATGTCAGGATCTATCCTAAAACCTATCATTAGCCTATACTGGGTGTTCCCCCTTCAAATCGATGCTTGTTGTTTCAATTTAACATGTGGATTCCTCTTGGTGGTGCCTTTCTCCTATGGTGTGGCAAGGTTAGTAAATTTTATTTGAATTCTAGAAACCCCTCTAGTGTAGCCAGTGGGACTTTATTCTTAATATTATAAAACAAATACCTTTATTAATAATCCAATGGACCCAAATGAAACAACATATGTTAGGATGAAATCATTTTTATGTAGTCTATATCATGTATCATTGTTTTTAATTACTTATTCTAGAATTATATATTCATAGAACCATTTCATCATCCTTCAAATTCCATTACAATAAATCTATATAATATTTATAGTCAAAAGAGATATATTGAAAACAAATCCTTTCAAAAAAAATATTTGGTTTCAATATTAACTTTGGTTCTAACATTCTCCGCCTTTAGAGTTTTCTAGTAATACTCACGTTTCCAAGTTTTTGGTAATACTCAATATAGATAACAGTTCTATATTTTACATTTAAATGGATATTCTTATCACTACCAATTAAATAATAAAATTGAAATTGTCTTACAACAACATACTAATCCATAAACCTAGAAAAGGTCCATTAATAAATTCCCTAAGCCTATGTGTGACAGAGCTCAATCTAGAAAAATGATAGAATATAATAACAAAATTTTTGGCCCTAAAACTCTTCATACAAATGGAAAAATATTCCATGAATTTTTGTTAATGGTTTAAATAAACCCAAATAAGAGTTTAAATAAATATGTTTATGGAATTTAACCGAAAAATAGGGGTTGAGGTTAATGTAGTAAAACTCACTATGTGGACCGCCGCTCTACATGGCATCCCATTAACAAAATCGTGTGTGTGACATAGCTCTATTGGTGAGAGAAAATGATGTTCTTTGTACCGAAAATGAAAATCTCATTTGTGGTTTGGGATGGTTTTTCCATCCCCCACAAATGATGAAGTCATTTGCAACTGTTGTATATCCTTTTTGTTCCCTAAAAACAAAATTGTTTGTAGAGATGGTTGTTATATTCAGGCTCCCACAAATGAAATACCCACAACCCACCACTAATGATAGGCTATCCTAGTAATCATATTCTACGATCCTTTATAAAAACACCAAGGGGGAGCCAACAAAAGGATATAGACTCTAGGGGAATGAATGATAGGTAATAAATCTTGAGAGATGTTGATTCTAAACAGTTAATCATACCTTATAACATTAATGTAGAAAAAGGAATCACCCAGCCTTCTAGAAGATGAAAACCCCCTTGTGAACTCTGTTCCATAAAGAAAAAGTGTATGACTTATTTTTATTCCATTTCCATGCATAGTAAAATTATAAGAAAAGGGATCCCCACCCTACATAGGAGGATGATACAGTATAGGAACTCTTGTTCACGTATCAAAGCACTATAAGAGAAAAACATGGGACTACATAGCAAATCACTAAAAGGATACATCTAAAAACTATGTAGAAAGAAACCCATGCACAACACCCACACTCGCATAGAAAAATGATTCATGGAGGGAACCACATCCCACATAAGAACATACTATGTAGAATGGGGCCTCCTAAGGTGTTCCTTCCTCCCACTCTCTTCGATATCCTCCATGCCATTTAGTCCCACCTTGGAACCACCATGAAATACGAAACTAGAATTCTTCTTCTACCCTATTCATGTGAATCGCTAAGTAATAAGTGGCCACATGCAATGTATTTGGCCACTACCTCCCACCAAACACCTAATGTGTGTGATAATTCTATTGGGAACATCATCATGTCCTCTTGAGTGTATATAACCAGAGAAAAAAAGGTTCTACTAATAATATCTTTAGAAAGGGGTATCATAAGAATATCATGGAGTATACATTCTCATGGTAAAGAGGGTACTGAATTAAGAGGTTCTCATGTGGAACTCCACATTCCATGTGGGGGGAGGATCATAATTTATTTTCGAATTGAGGTTTAATTTCATATCATTGAACCTATAAGTAGGAAAAGGGTATCCCTCATGGAGTAAGACATTATTCTCTCTTATAGGACCTCTTCTGCTTCATTCCATCCGACTTATCCATAATCATGGGTTGTATCCAAACTGTTAGTCAGACATGACTATCTAGGGTACAATGATGGGAGGTTACATGCACTAGATCCTTCTCTATTTTCCTATCCCTTAGGTTCATGGCCTCATCCCCTATTATAAAAAAGAATATATATTTTTTTTGATCTACATATTAATTTTATTTGTCACACCAAGCATGAATCACATAGTATTAGAGGTTGGAAGATATCAAAACACCTTCACCAATATCTTTCACAAGGGAATCCTTTGAGGTGTATGCCCCAACTAATCCTCCAAGTCACCATGAGTTGATAAATTCTTCATAGAACTATTATTGAGGGAATCCTATGAAGTCTAATCCTGAACCAAAAATCTAAATTACCATGTGTTGAGATTTTCCACATGGTTCCAAAAATAATGGCATTTCCCATTGGTTTAATCCCTATTTGACACTTAAAACTACGTGGTCATTGATTCATGACCAGCTAGGATAGTTAGGATGACTCCCTAAGTTCCAAACCCAATACATCTAGTGCACCCTAATCTCTTCTAGCCCATAATACCAATGGGTTCACATATGGATCAGAGGTCCACATTCTTTCTAACTTCATCACCATCCTTATTAGGCAGTATTCCCAGTGAGATAATGTCTCTATATGGGAGGATACATTTCCTTTAATAATTTTGGGCTACATAGGTGTATGTACCACATCAACCTTCGACTAGGAACTTTCTACTTAGGTTTACTTTCTATATTATGTTAAACTGCACAATTTGGTCTATATCACATAACCATAAAATGTAAAATGTTCCATGTTATGTGGAACCAAACTAAGTGGGTTCTGATTCCTTTCATAAGAATATGAAGGAATATCGTATTATAGGTCTAATACCAACATTAAAACAATTCCCACCTCCATGTAATGCAATAAATTCAATAGTTCCTCATCGTGTGACTTAAAATGATATCATTGTAATAAACTACAACAGGATATATATTATATAAGTTCCACTGATGGAGAACCTCTGATACATACATATTACTTCATATTCATTCCTTTTAATAATTGATTTTTAATTTAAGGATGGCCCAAGTCATACATGGGAATGAACAAAGGATTCATGACATCTCTTAAATCATATCTTTAATAGAGTCCCATAATAGGCAATAGTTCCCCCGAAAGGGTGTGATGAGACTGACCTACCACCCACTTGACCAATGTGAGTTCCTAAGAGTCGTTTTCCAAGTTCCCCACAAAATTATTTCCTTTGTAAATTAGTCCTATCAGTCATAAAAAATATAAGATCCTCCATATGTTTTCATCTCCACAAACAAACTATTAGAGGCTATTAAAACTTGGTGGACCCAATGCATTAATTGTGAATCATTCAAACCCCCCACACCCAATAAAATAGGGGACAAAAAACATTTTTCTATAGGAAACTAAATCGTGAACCTAATGTGAATCCTTAAAAATGATTTTTATGCCACACAAATTCCTGGAACCTTTCACATCAAAATAAATTAATGAGGTCCAAACATAGAAATCGATTATTTGTATGATCATTTTTTTGAGATTATATGTTTTTGAGGTTTGGTTGTTGGTTGTTTTTATATATATTGTATTAACTCTTGTCTATAATGCTCTTAAAACCAATAGTGACTCACCATTTATCACATATGTGCACATCATCCACTTTCCATGTTGTTTCCTAAACCAAACTGTGGGTTCCATCACCCATACGACATCATAAATGTTGGGCCCCAAAAAAATTGTTACAAGAGTGCCACTGAAATTATACTCTCCCATCCCTGGGGGTGTCCTGATAGTACTCCATCTCATAAGTCCACACCATTCATACTCTCAATTAGGTTTGATATTATATAACAAAAGGGAACCAATAGAAATTTGAAACTTCTTAGGGAGCTAGTCCAATCAATGTGACAGTATATTCATCACTTACATAATGGAGTATAATGAATTGGTCACTAGTGAATGCATCCCAATAATATAGGGGTCCCACCTAAGGGATCATGTCAGTAATAATTACCCACAATATCGAATGTCTGAGCATGTACCCCATCAAGAGGTCATAGTCCCACAGGCCCCAACTATAATGACCCAAACTTTTAGTAATGAAAATTAATCTAGATCTAATTACATGTCTTATTATGTCAAATGGTTATATAAAATATGAAATTATTTAGTTTTATGATTTTGAAATTCAAAATACCATTAACGATTTTTACCGTTTCTAATATATCCATTGAATAGTTATCACATGATTAGTATAAATATAGAGATTTAAAAATTCTAATTTACTCAGACCAAGGATGTGATGGACTCATCCGGTAGTATTGATCTGTAAGAAGCCCATTTTTTCATATCTTGGAAAGGAGGTGGAATAATTGGGCTTCTCTGTTGACCAATCCTAAGTCGAGATTCAACACCTTAAGCTCAAATTAAACTGCTTATGGGAGAAGTGGAAGTTGATAAAGATTACCACCCGAGCGATGTTATCAAAGCCACCCCAAGAGTCTGTCACCATCACCCACCTTACCCTTCAGTCTTATGTGGGTGTTATAAATGTAACAAGACTTTAGCACTGTGATTAGGTTCATTATTTTTGTATATAATAAAGAATATACATTCACTTTATTATTGTTACTTTCTAAATGGATTTTAAATCACAAATAGTATTTTTAGTTCATATTTAATTAAGAAATTTATTTTGATGAACTAATGGATTTATAAATTAAATATTATTTTAATAAAATATTATTACTAAATTAATTTTTATTAAATATAAATTATCGTATAATTTTTATCAATACGATTTTAATTTTTATTAAGGTTTGAAAACTATTTTTGTCAAACCCGTGAATTTTCGATAAATGTCGTTTTTTATTTTAAAAGAAAAAATCACATGTTTATAAAATTATTTAGATAAAATGGATATTATTTTTTGAATCATCATGTTGAAATTATCCAATAGTAAATTTCTAATAATTTTCTTAGATAGTTGAATTTTTTGGTAAAAATTAAATATTGTTTTAATATATAATGTGCTTTATGACATCATAATGACAAAATAGTGATGTAATAAAATAGTATAAATGGTTTGTTTGTAAAATATATGTTTTATATTTAAAATAATGTCATTTTAGATTTGTATGTTTATTTTTATGGTTCCTTAGTGGACCCTCCAAGACTTATAAAAAAATTTAACTTTTTAAATTGATTTCCTTGAGAGTATGACTCACCTCCACATATGAAAGACTTATATTTTAATATTTTTGGACATTAGACTTTTAAAATAATGTCTTCCAATACCCTTTTGAAAAAAAACATTGGAGAAATTCATGATATGTTTTGTGGTTTTGATTAGTTTAATGTGGGGTGCACAAAACCTAAATAACAAAGAATTCACTCTTTCTTCCTATATAATCCCACAAAATCTCCCACTTCCTCTTCACTCAATGCCTTTTTATCTCAACCAGCCTATGACTCCCTATCTCTATAATCTTTAGAAGGTTCCCCATGCTCCCATGAATCCTCTCTCAATCCTCTCTTAAGCCTTTCAGATCACACGTCCAAGTAAGGGATTTCTTCCTTTCTCATTTTTGTCCAAATTTATTTATGTTGTTATTCCCTTTTATTTTCAAATAAAAACATTAGGGTATGATTTCTAACCTTACCTATAATTAACTACTTGTGCTTGAATGATTTTAGATCCATTTAACTCTCATTAATGCCTCCCATGTACACTTATTACCATGCCAGAATCCCATAAGGTATTTCTCTCTCCTCATTTACATTCGAGAAATTATTTCTCATTAGGAATATAAATTCAATTACATAGGTTGGGACATGTATCTATATAACCCCACTTATTTTCCATTTCATGTATATATTATGATACACCCCATTATCTCTCATAAACCATTTTTATGAATTCTTATGTCACGTCGTTATGCTGCCAAAATTGAACCATAATTTTCCATGCCAAAGTCATTGTGTAGTGAATACCATGTCTATTTATCTATCAAGGGTATTCCCCTTGTTTAACATCTACTTATTGATTATATAGTTTCATGTATCAGTTACACATTTCATTATAATGGAATAAATGATGATGTTTAATGAATCTGTGTTATATGATCCATGTGGCACACTTATGCCTAAAATGAAATGATTAAGAAGGGTTACCCTGATATAACTCCAATAAATTGGTTAAAGATTAGTATCATGATAATTCAAGTGAAATGAGGTTTTACTAATTATAATTCAAGTGAAATGAGGGTTTACTCATGCTCCATGTGCAATGATCCTTGGCTCATGCTAATATCAAGTTAAAGGTTGTTTCCACATTTACATGTTATGATAATAATGATATATCATGCCTTTGTGTTCATGTTTCTCTTATGCTCCATTGATATGCCTATTGACTAACATGTACTATATTTTTCATAATATTCCTTGTTTACTCCATTAATGGGCTTTCTATCTCACAATTTTCTTATACATGTCCTCCGGTTATCCCATGTAATCATATGTACGAAATAATGTTGTTGTCATATAGAAGAAGTTTTCAATAAGGATGTTGTTTTTTATAATCTAAGTTGTCAGTTAATGTTCTTGAGCCCCAAAGACACTATTCCTATTGATCTTCTATCTTGTATCAATTAAATATTATATGTAAAAAATTATGTTTAAGTGTGAAATAAAGATCATGGTTTTTATAGTTGGTATCTGAGGATTGGTTTAGTTTTTTGGGATTAGGATTATAAAACCCTAGTGAAAGCCTTTGGGATAATACTAAGTATAATAAATACATCCCTAGATTTTTATGAGTGTTGATTAAGTGTTTTATCAAGAAAATACATCCCTATCTGGATACGAGCTTGTAAATGCGGCTTTGGAACAGATGTATCTAGTGGTAAAACTCAAAAACACCGCTTTGAGCTAGACTCGAATGGGAACTAGTGCACAAAAATAGTCCATGATGCACTATTTATTATGAAACTCTCGAGGGATATTCTATGGTAAATTCATAAGGTTAGTATGAGACATTATTAATGGAATAAAAAATTACCCTAAGAATATATGTTGGGAATTAGATCCTAGATAACATAGATTGAAGCCTGTAAATTCATGAGTTAACGAAATAAAAGTAATTTATAAGTAATCCATTTTTGTACATAGATTACCCTTTATGTGTTACCCCTAAATTTCCTTTTCTTCCATCCAATGGCCGGTAATAGGAGGACTCGGGCTAACAACTAATGTGAAGATCAATGTGACGGCTATTCTAATGAGATTCCCAATCCGATGGGAGTAGGAATCGCGAACCTTTTCATGATACTATCTAAATTAATGCATCTGATGAATAGAAAAATTGGTCAACAGGAACATTTAATCTCCCTAATAAATAAAAATTCACAATCAAGAGCTTTACGAGACAAAGGCCTCATACTTTTAATGGACCATTCAATCCCTCAATCCTCGAACAATGGATCAACACCATTGAGAAGATCTTCTCCATCCTTCAATAATCCAAAGAAGATAAGGTACTCATATCTTCTTATCGTATGGAGGGTGAAACTGATCAATGGTGGAAAATGATAAAAAAAATACTAAGAATGAGGAGTAGATCGAGGCATTTGAATGGAAGGATTTCTGGAAAATGTTTTTCGAAAAATATTTTCCTCACACCATCTGACTTAAGAAGGAAATGGACATCCTTTCCATCAAGAAAAAATAAAACGAGTCCATCAGAGCATACAAGGAAAACATTACAAGGCTTGCATAATATGCCTCTAGCTTTGTCATTACCCCCAAATGAAAGTTTTACCACTACTTTGATGGGATAAAACCTAGCCTATGGAAATCCCTAAAAATCAATGACATTGAGATCTATGGAGAACTGTTCTGATGTTCCCTCAAAGTCGAAATGGAGATTGGATAATCTTAGAGGTATCATGGGGATAAGAAGTGTAAGGGGGACTTCAATTATGGTGGTCAGATGGATAAATCCTACGGTTCTAAGAAAATTCATCACACCACATTCCTATGGTGCGGAAAGAAGCACTCCATAAATTTTTGGAAGGGGATGATGAAATTATTTAGGTGTGGAAGAGAAGGGAACCTGGCCATTAACTACCAACAATAAAAATCAGGGGTTGTGATAGAGGAAAGAAAGGATATGTTCAATGCTCAGCGTGTTGTTTATTGATTTAACTACAAAGAACAAGGGAACTTTTTGAACCAGTTCCCTAAGAAAAGGTTTTTAGGAGGAAACCAACAAGCTCCAAGGTAGAAATGGAGAGATTTTTCCATCACTACCAACAATGTGAACACAGAAAACGAAGTGGTGATAGGTACACTATTTATTCATTCATGAATAGAGAATGTACTTTTTTTATTCTGGTTCTACACATTCTTTTATATCCTGAAATTTTAGTAGAACAATCCCAACACTACCACAAGTCATGGAAGTAAAGATGTCTGTGAGAATGTAAAATGAAGAAATCATTGTATCCGATGAATATAACTCCTCCCTTGTCATAATTTGTGGATTTAAATTCTTGATGAACTTCTTAATACTCCCTTTGGTGTAATTTTATGAAATTCTTGGAATTGATTGTCTTTCCTTATATAGAGCCAACATAAATTTCCGTGAGGGGGAAATCACTTTCCAAATAGTGAATCAACCCCCGATTCGGTACATGTTCAAGGAGTAGGATGGATCTTTTTTAGTACCATCAACTCAAGGATGGATATTAATTCCCTATGATCATGCATATCTAGATTATATGATTGAGTCTAAGGAATAAAACATACTTGAAGACATTCTTATTGTGAAGTAATTTGCTGAAGTGTTTCCCGAGGAATTTCCTGGACTTCCTCCTAGAAGAGATGTTAAATTATAAATTGATATTATACATAGGGTGTTTCCAATATCCAAGAGTCCATATAGAATGGATGTTTTGGTACTTGAGGTACTGAAGAAACAACTATAGGAGAATATGGATAAAGGGTTTATATGAGAAAGTGGTTGACCATGGGGTGCACTATACCTCTTCATCTAGAAGAAGGATGGTTCAATGTGCCTTTGTATTTATTATCGCGAGCTCAACAAAATCATGATAAAGAAAAAAAAGCATCTTCCCTGAATTGATGACTTCTTTGATCATCTACGTCGAGCACAATACATCTCCAAGGTGTATTTCTGGTTGGTATATCACCAATTAATGGTGAAGAAGGAGGATATCCCCAAGACTACTATTCATACAAGATATGGGCATTAAGAATTCATAGTAATTCATTTAAAAATCACTAATGCTCCATCAATATTCATGGAATTGATGAATATAATATTTATATATTACATTGAAAAATATTTTGTAGTCTTTATGTAGGATATTATAATATACTACAAAACCAAGGAGGAGCATGAGGAGCATCTAAGCACTATACTAGAGACCTTACGAAAGGAGAAGATCTATGAAAAGTACAGAAAGTGTGAGTTTTGGTTAAAGGAGTTCTCATTCGTGGGTCAGATCATCACAAGCAATGGAATATATGTGTATCCCTCCAAGACAGCAACAATAGAGGGATGTTCGAGGGCATCATTAGTGACGGAAATCCATAAATTCTTGGGGTTAGCTGGTTATTATCACCGATTTGTGTGAAATTTCTCACAATTTTAAAACCCTCTTACCATGATAATTCGGAAGTGATTCAAGTTTACTTGGAGTGATGAATGTGAAGAGAGATTCAATGAGTTGAAATGGGGGCTTATCATTGTGCTCGTTCTCACACTACCCACGTGTAGAGAACTTTTTGTGCTATTTATTTATGATTTTAAGAAGGTCCGAGATGTGTGTTGATGAAAAATGACTGTCATTTCTTATACGTCAAGTCAATTGAAAGGTCATGATAAAAACTATCTAACACATGATCTAGAGTTGGTTGTAGTAATTTTATCTTTAAAATTTTAGCGACATTACCTCTTTGGGGAGAATTTTGTAATATATATGGATCACAAAAGCCTCAAGTATATATTCATGTAGAAATTGTTTGACATGAACTAACAAATATGGTTAGAGATGATCAATTACTATGACTACTCAATCAATTACCTCCCTGGGAAAGTGAACATGGTGGAAGATGGTCTAAGTAGAAATGACCCAACAATTCAATCATTAATGAAAATTCAAAAGGATCCAATCTTCTTAGATTTGATGATGATGGACATGGGAGTCCTAAAAAAGGGAACATCGTCAATCCTTTCACAAATGATTTCCCAAACGTCTATTTTGGAAAGGTTAAATGATGATCAAAAGGATGATGTGGAAATTCAGAAGAGAGTGGAAACTATTAGAAAAATGAAATACTTGATGTTCAATATTAACGAAGAAGGAATTGTGTAAACTGGAATAAGACTATATGTTCCATAAAATCCATATTTAAAGAATGAAAATTTGGATTATGAATATAGTTAGAATTTCTCCATTCACCTAAGAAACACAATGATGTATCGAGATCTTCGAGAGAATTATAGGTGGGATAACATGAAGAAGGATATCGCTGAGTATACATTAATGTGCCTCATATGTCAGCAGTTGAATTATGAAAGGAATAATTCTAAGAGGATGATGCAACCATTACCCATACCATCATGAACATGGGAGAACATCCCCATGGACCTTTTCACCGGACTTACAAATACATCCAAAGGAAACAATGCTATCTAGGTTGTTGTGGATCGTCTTACAATGACTTCACACATAATTGAAATTCGTGAAGATTTCTCATTGGATAAACTGGTGTGGATATATATTAGAGAATTGGTAAGGCTACATGGAGTACCACAATCTTTCATACCCAATCGAGATCCAATATTCACCTCTATGTTCTGAAAGAGTCTTCAATATGTAATGAATACTGAGCTAAACTTTAGTACGGCTTATCATCTCCAAACTGATGGCCAATCTGAATCGACTATCCAAACACTTGAGGACATGTTGAGATAATTCTCAATAGACTTCAAAGGAGGATGAGATCAACATATTCATATTTTTTAGTTCTATTACAATAAAATTTTCCACTCAAGCATCCAAATGGAACTTTATGAATCCCTTTATGGAAAGAGGTTCAGAACACTGGCATGTTGGGATGAATTTTGGGAGAAAAAACTCCTAGGTCTATAAATGGTCAAAGAAATGGTAGAGAACGTTAAGACCATCTAGGGGCGCATTAAAGATGCTCAGAGTCAAAAAAAGAGTAATGCTGATAATCATCGATGAGACCTAGAGTTTGATGTTGTAGACATGGTATTCCTCTACATGTCACTATGTAAAAGATTCATGATATTTGATAATACAGTAAAGCATAGTCCATGGTACATCAGCTCTTTTGAGATCCTTGATCGCATTGGATCAGTGTCCTATTGACAAGCAGTACCACCGAACCTATCTCAGGTACATGATGTGTTCTGTGTATCACTCTTGAGGAAATACATACCTAACTCATTGCATGTCATCAATCCAAAGGTGCTACCATTGGATAATGACCTGTCCTATGAAGAGAAGCCAGTAAAGATATTAAATCCTAGGGAAAAAGTTCTACGAAATAAGACAATTCCCCTCATCAAGGTATTGTGGAGAAAAAAAATTTGAAGAAGCAATGTGTGAATTGGAGGAAGTGATGAAGAAGAGATACCCTCATCTGTTTTAGTGTGGGAAAAGAAAATTTCGAGGGTGAAATTTATTAAGGCGGGGAAGATTGTAATGGCCAAACTTTTATTAATGAAAATTACTCTTGATCTAATTAAATGTCTTATTATGTAAATTGATTATATAACATATACACTTATTTGGTTTTATGATTTTAGATTTAAAAATACCATTTTTAATTG
This sequence comes from Viscum album, assembly GCA_963277665.1. Classification (NCBI taxonomy): domain Eukaryota; kingdom Viridiplantae; phylum Streptophyta; class Magnoliopsida; order Santalales; family Viscaceae; genus Viscum; species Viscum album. Next base: position 1,492,158,176 of record OY728139.1, on the reverse strand, counting down.
TTACCATTGCTAATATATCCATTAAATAGTGATCACATTATTAGTATAAATATAAGGCTCAAATATGTCCAATTTAATCAGAATAAGGAAACGATGGACTCATCCCGTAAAATTTTTCCATATGAAGCATATTTGTCAGATCATGGAAAGGAGGTGGCATTATTGGGCATTGTTCTTGACCAAGACCCATCCAAGATTTAATAAATTAATCTCAAACAGAACTGCCTATGGGAGAAGTGGAAGTTGATAGAGATTACCACCCGAGCGATGTTATCTGAGCCACCCCAAGAGTCTTTCTCCAACACACACCTTAACCTACCTTCTTATGTGGGTTTTATAAGGGGTTATGTAATAAGACATTATCACTAGGATTATTTTCATTATTTTTGTATATAATAATTAATATACATTCATTTTATTATTGTTACTTTGTAAATTGTTTATAAAAAAATATTATTAAAAGTTAATATTCAATTAAGAAATCTATTTTGATGAATTAATGGATTTTTGAATTAAATAATATATTAATAAAATATTATTTCTAAATTAATGTTTATTAAATATAAATTATCGTTTAATTTTTATGAATACAATTGTTATTTTTATTAAGGTTTGAAAATTGTTTCTGTCAAACCCATGAATTTTCGATAAATTTTGGTTTTTATTTTAAATGTAAAAATTCACAAGGTTAAAAATTACTTAGATAAAATTAATATTATTTTTGGAATCAAGAGTTTTAAATTATCCAATGGTTAATTTTTCATCATTTTCTGAGATAGTTGAATTTTTGGGTAAAAAATAAATACTGTTTTAATATATAATGTGTTTTATGACATCATAACAACCCAATAGTTATGTAATAAAATACTATAAAAGGGATGTTAGGCCAAAATATTTTTTAAATATAAAAAAATTTATTATTTTTTTGATTAATTTTATGGTGCCTTAGTGGACACTCCAAGACTTAAAAGACATTTAAACTTTTTAAATTGATTTCTTTGGGAGTATCCCTCTCCTCAACATAAGCAAGACTAATATTTTAATAATTTCGGCATTGTAATTTTAAAATAATTTTTTCCACTTCTATTTTTCAAAAAACATAGGATAAAATACTGGGATGGTTTGTGGCTTTTATTAGTTTAATGTGTGTTTCCCAAAACCAAAATAATAATGAATTCCCTCTATTTTCCTATATAAACCCACCCAGTCTCCCACTTACTCTTCACTAAAAGCCTTTGGAACTTCATAAACCTCTTACCTACTCTCTCAATATTTCTCTCAAGGTGCCCCAATCTCCAAATAAGCCACTCTCAAGCATCTCCCAAGCCTTTGGGTTCACACTTCCAAGTAATGGATTTCTTCCTTTCTCATTTTTTTCCAAATTTAATTACATTGTTATGCCCTTTTATTTTCAACTAAAAACATTAGTATATGATTTATAACCTCCCCTATACTATTCTCCTTGTGATTGAATTAATAGATACCCCTTTCTCTCTCATTAATGCCTCCCATTTACACCTGTTACCATGCCAAAATTCCATAAAGGATTTCTCTCTTCTCATTTACATTCAAGCAATTATTTTTACTTAAGAATCAAAATTCCATTACATATGTTGGGACATGTATCTATATTAACCCCTTACATTCCATTTCATGTACATATGATGAGACACCCCTTTTTCTCTCATAAACCATGTTTATGAATTCTTATGTCACGCAGTTATGCTGCCGAAATTGTACCATGATTTTCCAAGACAAAGACATTATGTAGTGAATACCATGACCATTGATCTATCAAGGGTATTAACCTTTATGAACATTTACATATTGGTTATAGAGTTTCATGTATGAATTACACATTCCTTTATCATGGAATAAATGATTATGTTTAATGAATTCATGTTATATGATCCATATGTCACAATTATGAATGAAATGAAATGGTGAAGAAGGGTTTGCACTGATAACACTCCAATGCAATGGGTAATTATTTGTATCATGATGTTTCAAGTGGAATGAGGGTATAATCATTCTAATTCAAGTGAAATGAGGTTTTTCTCATGCTCCATGTTCAATGATCCTTGTCTCATGATAATATCATGTTTATGGTTTTTTCCACATTTCCATGTCATGATAATCATGTTATATCATGACTTTATGTTCATGTTTCTCTTATTATCCATTGATATGCCTATTGCCTAACATGTACTATATTCTTCTTTTTATTCTTATTTTACTCCCTTACTAATCTTTATAGCACACCCTTTTCTTATTCATGTCTTTAGGTAATCTCAAGAAATGCTATGTATGATTGAATGTTGTGGTCATGTAAAATATGTTTTCAATAAATATGTTGTGTTTTATGTTCTAAGTTGTTATGTAATGTTTCTTAAGCCCCAAAGAAACTAGACCCCTAGATATTCTATCGTGTATAAAGTGAATATTATATGTAATAAATTATTTTTATGTGTGAAATAAATATAAGGGTTGTTATACCATCCCATGTCCTCCAAACCTGGACCCCAGGGCGGCCCATGGAGGGTGATGATCGAACAATCCTGAACATGTTCCTGCTGAAGAATCACATCAGTAAAATATAATGGAAAACCAAAAGAAAATGAAAATCCATAGTCATGAATATTGTGACCATGTGTAAAATATAGCTGAAAAACATGAGTAGATTAAAATACCTACTCATGAATATCATGTCCTTCAGTCAAATATGGTAGAAAAAAATGAGAAGATGAAAATCCATGCTCATGCATATCATGATTTCTATTCTAATATAGTGGAAACCTAAGGGAATATTCAAATCCATGCTCATGTATATGAAGATCTTCAGTAAAATATGGTTTCAAGACACAAGTAGATATAAATACTTGATCACGCATATTAGGAATGTTAGTCAAATATTTTGGAAAACCATAAGAATATTGAAATCCTTTCTCACACATATCAAGAACTTCTGTCAAATATTGAAGAAAACCATGAGTTAATCAAAATCTCTTTTCATGTATATCAATATTGTTAGTCAAATACGATGAAAACCCCATTATAAAATTAAAGTCAATGATCACATATATAATGATCATCAGTAAAATATGACAGAAAACCATGAGAATATGAAAATCTATACTATGGAATATAAAGACTACTTGTCAAATATGACGGAAAACCATGACCATATAAAAATCATATCTTCGGCGTATCAAGCCTACCAGTCAAATATAGTGTAGAATGGAGGACCTAGTCAACATATCTCAACAATGAACAATGGAAAGACTCATATTGCTACCCTAGAATCATAATGGGTTCATATTCTTGTTCTTTATAAGGATATATCTCAGCATGTCCTCGAAATGATGGAATGTCAGACATCAATTTCTAATGTCATACTAAAAACCTTCTGATGCGTAATTCCATCAACAAACGTAGCTAGGAGATGGGCCCACGAACCTAACTCCTCAGGAAGGGTGAATCATCCACTCAATGGGAGGGTCACTCAGTAGTATACATAAAACCCATCTCTAAACCATGATGGTATTTGGTAATATCATATGATAAATAGACAACCAAATCAGAAAAAAAAATACGCGTTCTACCTTGGGATTACCAACACATTTTTTGGGTTGCTCTAGGGAAAGCATATATCATTTCTAAAATTATGAAAATTCATCATCATGATCAAACAAACATGGGATTCATCTAAAATTACTAATGTGAATAGAAAATTTCATTCACAACATGTGGTTCCAGCTACTGGTGGAAGATCCTAAAAAACAATCCTACCCTAGTCTATTCAAAGTATCTGAAGAGTCTTACCACCCCACTCTAACAAAATTTACAGTTCACGATTCCATGAAACTTCTTTCATTCGTGGACTATAATCATGCTGATCTGTTACCAAATTATGGAACTATAGGTAGATGTCCTAAAGACCCTCCTCAAAATACCACTACCATAAACTTCATAGGTGCTCCCCAAATTGACTACCAGGATATATTTCTTCTTGTAATAATCAGATCGATCATGATAGATTGTATAATAATAAGATCCATGTAAACCCTCCTAATGTCTAGAAGATCAATCGACTATAAGGTTCTCCCCTTACCATATCAAATACAAGAAGGCCCTCATATTCTGAGGCACTTGGGAAAATGGGGATAGCCATTCCTGACACCCTATCCATGAAAAATGACATTCCTTCTCAAACATAAGATGATTTGAGGAAACCTTCATCCTCAAAACCATCCCTAAAACATTTCTATGTTGATGAGATCTATACTAGCCCTGGTTCTTGAAAAAAATAGTCTGCAAGAACCCAATATGTGATTATTAAGTGGATAAATCACATGAAGAAGAACAGAATAATAAGGTAATGAAAATGGTCATGGATAATATACCCATAATTATTTGTCACTTGACCACTTCCCAGTTCAACATTTCATAGTAATTATCATATGAATACATGCCCAACATCCTTCTAAATCTCTGGAAGACTCTCCAACACTTGAAAGTGATGTCCATTCCTTATGATGGGTATGCAGATCACATTAATGTATTGGGATAGCATCTCCATAAAATCTACATTGAATCCCTTCCATGCACAAGGCGTATATTATTTGATTAGAAACACAAATATCGTCAATTTAAGTGCCTAAATGAATTGAATTAATTACATCATTTAATCAGTGATGCCCCATCTATTGTTTATATCCGAGGATGGGGAGAACAGGGAAAATGGTATTTCACCCAATGCCCTTGTTAGAAAAATACACGAGAGTTGACAGCCTATAATATGATCACTCTAGGGAGGCTTCCAGAAAATACCCCCACATTAGGATGATGGATCACTCACCAATAATTGACCATGAATAAGTATTACAACCATTAGACCCAACAAGAGAAGATATACAAAAACTCTGGAATTAATGTGCTTCCAACGTTAAGTAGGAATCTCATTTAAGGGGATCCAAACAATTAGAAATATTTATTTCATCAGAAGAAATAAATTCAAGTTTGGATCATTAATTTCACCTAACTCTTGATCAAACAAGTATTCAAAAGATCTAGATACTAACGACAGTAGTAGCTATTTCCACAGTGTGAGATAAACCCCATCCTATAAGGATGCGTAATTTTTAACACAAAATACCCATTCAAATAAAAAAAATTAATCTGGAAGAATGAAAACGACAAAATAAAAGAAACAAAAGTATATTGGGTTATGGTCATTTTTAACATAACCTCATCATCAACTGAAATTATCCTTTTATTGATTGGTGACAACATCAATAAATGAGTTATCCAAGTTCATGTTATCTCATGAACAATGTCTCCTAGAAGGGACACTAATAAGAAGGATGTGTGGAGGTTCCCTCTGATTCACTCAGTTATAGGAAGTCCAAAGAGGATCCCACAATAGTAGAAGGAGGTCCAATAAAGGAACTAATGAACCTCCTATAATATCTCACCCAATTCAATTCCAATAATGTGTTTTGCTTCATTGAACATTATGGGAGTCAACCCTGTTGTTGGAACTGAAGATAACGACCATGGTAATGAGCAAGGAGAGGATGGTTCCACTGAAAACACCATCCACACTGAGAAAAATTGAGGAGTGTATGTACCCATAACTAGAGACTCGCCTAGAATTTGTGTGTTCTCTTAACCAATATGTCACTTCCTACTCAATGAATGTCCAAAAAATAAATTGGTTAAAACAAGTATACATATGATCCTACTTTTGATAATTTTTAATACCTCATGCTTGAGGAAATATTCTCTTGATAAGCGGAATATATGAAAGAGTTGAGAATAATAAACATATAATTTCTTCGAGTAGTTATTCCTACTATATATGTTCCATGAGAAGAGCTTCACATCACTTTTCCAACTGATGTACCTAAGAAAAAAGGGTATATCCAAATAACTAAATAGATCTTGGGATCCCAATGAACCCTATTCCTGGACCATCAATTTATATGAATCCAATCATGGACAGATATCCAAATTTACGTCCATTAGGGAAACAACCCGACCAAATTCTGGTGAACCCTAAAAAGATATCGCTTACCAAATATCATCCAAAACGATTAGTAGAGTCAGTATGTTACACCCTGCTTCCTATTATCACTCTTGATCATGATCTAGTTCAGCTAAACATTTATCAAGGTGTTATCAACACCATCATGTCATCTTCTACCGGATTGTAAGATGTACAGGACTGAAATATAATAGTATTTCTGGATTATAAGCCTTACATTGAATGGGTGATAGACAACATGCCCAAGACAAATTTTGAGAGCCCTAAATTTCTAATATTAAATGGCTTGAAATAACCAGAGATGAATTTGACACATGTTGTCTCCCAAAAAATTCCCATTATGTTAATTCATTTCTAATAAGAATCGGTGAAACTTATATTCTTTGTAAAAACCTTGGATGGTCCAAAATTTGTATGTTACACCAATTTTCCAACTCGTTGAATAACATGATAGGATGATTTCCATCAAAAGTTTCACTTCTATTTTAGAACAATGATAAAGAATAAAATGATCCATTATCTATAAAACTACAAACAATGGTATAACTAGAGAGTGTTATATGGAATTTCTAGATGGAACGGACTGACCTAATTTTGGTTCCTTCAACTTCTGGAAGAATATTTGAATTTCCATTTCATTGAGAACCATTGGGATGCATTTTTAATTTCGATCATCCTAATCAGTTATACATTCTAGTTTTGGGAACTCTCTATAATGTTTGAAAGAGTGTTATATTGTATACCATGGAATCATCTCAAGTATTGAATGATTTAATCATCCCCAAGGAATAGAATGATAAAGGAGGAAGCTACATCTATCACAAATAATCCATATTATTACCAACTCCATCCCTAAATCCTACCCCATATCATGAGGAACCCCTATTAATCAACCAAAACCTCTACCTAGTAATTTTGATTTGATGGGTATCATGATAAATTAATTAGAGTAGAGAAGGAAAAATTTTTACCCATTTTTAGATGAGAAGGTTTACTGATACTTTATAGAATCTTTGTATAATTTATTAGTCTACCTACCATTCCCAGGAGGCCTAACCGTGTGGGTCTTGGTGATTGGATAGATTATTTACCCTTTAACTAGATACTAGTGAATTCCTTTCACGGATGATTCATCTTTCAATACAACATGTAGAATATGGGAGATTCTAGCCATGTGAAGTTGGGAAAACCACCAACACAAGTAGTATATATTTACACTACACCCCCTAAGGAAGAGGTGAATGGAATGTAGTTTCAAAAATATGTGTGCAGATGTTTGGAGATTGTATTACTTGAAAGAAAAATAAAACTCATTTTATCTTTTAGGATTACTTAAAAAACCAACTATACCCTCAACCACTCTCATTGTGACACATCCATGTTTATAAGCATTACAGTCCTCCTAAATCAGGCCTTTCAAAAAATATTACGGCCTGAAGGGAGGATATATAGTACTGGAAGATGAAACAATACCAAGGAAAATATAGGATTTGACTCTCCTAAACATTATTCCTCAAATCCTAAAACAACGAGCACCACCCTTCCAAAAGGTAAAGCTAGATTTTGTTATCCAAACAGAACCATATTCAAATGAGGAATTGATCTTCAAATCCATTAATGTCATTCCTTTAAGGAATACTTTCTCTGATGATGATTCACGATATGAACCATAATTCCCCACACTAGTTTGGGGAATTGGAGGATGTGGCTACACGAGGTGAGGGTACCTGAAATTGTATAGTCATGAAAAAAACCATAATTCTATATGAATCCCCACTCAAGCTTCCAGTGCTGTATAAACTCATAAAATATACCATTAGAGATTCCAACAAGAAAATAGAAATATTACTCCATGTTACAAAAGTCACTCTAACCCCATCATCTTGGAATATCAATTTTAATAGGGATAGGTTTCTAATCAAACTCGAATGGTTGGTATTCTTACTTATTCCAACCCGCCAAGAATATGAGAACCTTTAAATCCTATTTTAAGGGTCGGTTCATCTACATCCATCACTCTAGACCCCTTCTATTAAAAAAACCCATTTTTCATGAAGCATATAACTTTACGATAGAATTAAGACATCTTAAAGAAATTATCCACGGTTCCATCCAAGGTTTCAATCTTTGATTCCATGAGTTTATCAAACGGCCTCATGGAATAACTCAAAGAGGCTTTGTTAAGCCCCCAAGAGTGTGAAATTGATGTTTCTACTACTAAAGACTATCGAAAGAATACCACTCGTTTATAATGTCACATGGTTATATCCATTATAGATCAAGATAAAAAACCTGTTATATATGGATAGATCAGACCCATGTGCTTTTCTTGAAGGATAAATAGAGTCAATGTCCAAAACAAATTCATTGATAATGATTCTGAATTTAATCTCATTCTAGTACAAAAACTTCACTATCTAGGCTATATCCATGATAATCTAGGACCTTACACCATAACATTATAGGGCTATAAAAATAGTGACAAAATACACTCAACCAAATAAAGATCAGGGATCAGTTTTGGGGACCTGTATATGACTCAAAATTTCTTATTTTTTGAATGGATATAGCCTTAATTGGTTTTATATGAAATAATTGGTTGAATAAATAGGCTACAATGCCCTAAACATACTATTAATGAATTAAATATTGTATAATGGTAAAAATCAGGATGTTTCGCACTTCTAAGGCCCCATTCAAATCTTATGAGTAACATTGTATTGATACAAAATTCTATCACAGAGTGGAAAAATAGACCATGGTTGAAAGTGTCTTTTGTTTCACATCCCAAAATGCTTTAGAATTAAATATGGACAAACCCTTAAAATAGATCTGTGAAGATTTCATGTTGACCATCAATCAGGTCAAGCACGCATTCGCATGTTTAAGCACACATTCAATGACATTCAGGATATCAATCCTAAAAAATAATCCCAATAGTAATAGAAATTCCATTAAATCTCTATAAAATGGTAATATCCCATATGAAAATTCCCTTTTACTATTTCTTGGGTTTTCTTAGATCACTACATCATCATTTGTGGCTAAATAATCTATCGGGTCACTAGGAGAAAGTGAATATACTCACTCTCCATCTCTATCCTCTACTCTTAAATAGAAATGGGACCCAACATTTTCGGCCAAATCAAAGGAAGTAACTTCATCTTCCAGATGTCATGATATTGACACTTCTTCTAACACTGTATAATTTTCATCATTGCATACACCCCTAAGGGTAAAGAGGAAGAAAAAAAGTAAGGATAAGAAGAAGAAGAAGAAGAAGAAGAAGAAGAAGAAGGTAAGACCTCATGGATTCCCCTAAATCATTTATGGAGGGTGTCTCTACCACCATTGATGTACTCAAATAGATGAATATGGGAAGAGAATAGGACCAAAAAACCAAATAGATTAGTATGACCACTTATCTAGTAGATTAAGAGTTTTATACCTCCTTTATTAAGAAATATCAAGAAATGTTCTTCTGTTGCTATAGAGAAATAAAAAGACACGATCCTGAGGTGAACCCTAATCACATAAGAATACCAGAAGACCATTATGGATACAACTAGATATCAATAAGAACACACCGAACTCATTCCACTAAAATTGAGGCTAAAGATGAAAAATTATTCAGGAACAACTTCATTTGGGAGGTATAACAGCAAAAATGGATGGCCAATATAGTCCCCATAAAAAAGTTTGGGGAGATTATGGTTATGAATTGAATATAGATATCTCAACTAGAATTATTCAGTGGATGATTTTTAGTCCCCTTCTCAGTACTATTGATTGAATCAATGACTAGATATCAATCAATATTCATTAAAAACTCTATTTAGGGTATAATAAAATCAAAATATCTTAAAAAGATAAATAATAAAATTCCTTTAGGGCTTTTCAAGGAGTATTTTTCTTTTCGGTTACTCCCATTAGATTACAGAATGTCGACACTATATACCAACATTCCATGCATCACATCTCAATACCCTTTCTGGGAGAGTTTTTTGAAATATATATTGATGATCTAGTGGTTAAGTCTCAAAAATGCTATGGATAGTAGGATAATAATGAAACCTCCTTCATCAAACTATAACAACATGGCCTCAAAATGAACCCCATAATATGTTCTTTTGATGTTGACATAGGGAAAATCCCTACCTTATTTATACTCCATCGTTGAATCGAAGTTGACAATGAGAAATTGAAGGCTATCATTGGAATGGTACCTCCTAAAATCCTTAATGATTTAAGAGGACATCAAGGACACTTGGATAACATTCAATGATTTATAACTAACCTTTCAAGGAAATTTCTTCCCATAACTAGGTTTATGAAGAGGGTTGTTACATTTAAATTTACTGATGGTTGTTAGGAATCATTTTATAGTATTAGTAAATATATTTTGATCCTACTAGTTCTGATGCAACATGTCAAAGAAATACCACTCATTTTTTATGTGAAAAAAATAGATTAGATACTAAGTTACATCCTCTTGAAAGAGAAAAATGTTGAGAGTGGTAATATATTTTATTACCTCATATGAACCATCATTAATGCGGAGATATTTTATTCAGATATTGAGAAGATATGTATATCACTAATCTTTTCAATTTAGAAAACCAATCACTACCTATATCATCAAAAGGTTCATTTGGTCTTTCATAGAAACACACTCAAAAACATTCTCAAATATCTGAAGTTGACTATGTTTCTATCACGATGTGTGGTAATACTATTATAGTTTTATATCTATTTTTTACCTCATATTTCTGTAAAAAGAAAAATTTCGGAATATTTCCATAGACAAAATCCCTTGGAAAAAATGATGTCACTAGATATTGCACATCCCTCTCAATATATATTCAATATAAAAGAGGTCCCCTAACATGTATTTTGATGCAGAATCTAGAACTATAATAGGAAAGAGGGTGGGAGACCCCATGCTATGCAATGCTGGATGGGGAGTTATGCATATTTCCCCAATAATGGAAATCCAACCATACTCATTCCTACTATCATAAGGGTGCATGAACAATGTAGCATATTATCTGGCCTGCATTGTAGTGATAGATCTCTCACATCAGGTACAAGTACATCTTTTAAAGATAAAATAAATTTTGTAATAATTCATTAAACAGTCAACAATGATTACTCCATAAAAATATATAATCCCCATGATAGATCACATCTTAGGAATAATAGAGTAATTCCCATTGGATACGACATTGACTCGCATCCAAGGCTCAACAAATGGCCAGGAAGATTTGTTGGAAAATGTAGCCATAGATCTAATAGATCCAAGCCATGATGAAACAATCATTGATATTTCACATCATTAGATGGTCTCAAAATTTGTTTGATCTAGCTCATAAGATATTATTGAAGTTCATATAGTCCCCAAACCCTATGATGATACCACAAAGAGGATGACACCTATTATAGAATACCTTCATAATGGACTTTCCTCATTGGATACAGTTGTGAAGTTTGAAATCTAAAGATGAGTAATTAACATCATTATATATGATGTAAAAAAATAAACAAAAGGACTCTATAATAGAGGCCTTAATTTGTTCCATCGTAGATGCATTGATGTAGAGGTGGCCACCATAGTCATGAAATAAGTGTACACCAGAGCATATAGAACCCACCAGTCAGGGGTCTAGATTTTCCATCAAATATAAGATCATGAGTACTATTATCCTACCATGATGAAGGATTGAACATAATTTACCAAATATTTACTTTATTCCATGTTTATGAAAACATCATTAATTAACCCCCAGAATTGGTTAATAATGTAAAAATTCTCCTTGGAATTTTCTGTATGGGGAATGGATGATGTATGGTTATATCCTCCTGCCACTACCAAGAAGTTCAAGTACATTGTAACTGAAACTAACTTCTTCTCTAAGTTGTTTAAGGCTATCCAACTCAAATTATTCATATAAATAAATACATTCATAGTTTTAAAATACAGAAACATTATCATATTTGGTGTCCCTTATACAATAATAACATATAATGGAACCAAAATTCTCTTCTGTTGAGATGGAGAAGTTATATCTAGAATATAATATCAAATACATCATTTTATTTCACTATCAAGAAGTAGTTAATGTATAGATAGAGGCCTTCAATAATACCCTATCTAATATAATTCAAAATATGGTTGATATTGATAAAAATTCTTGGGTTGATAAGTTTATTCATGAATTTTGTTCCTACAAGAAAAAAACCCATACTGCAACACAAGAAACCCTATAGACACCGGTATATGGGATAGAGGTAGACCTATCTATCTAGGTTCATTTACCCCCGCTCCAAATTTCCATATTTGTGTAGTTACCCATATATGATCAATCCTAGAAATTGATGGAAGACTTTGAGTGACTGAATGAGAAGAGACAACATACCTTGCATCACCTGGAATTCATCCAAAATCAGATTGTATGTACTTTAATAAAAACACTTCCTTAAGTCATTCTATGATGGAGAAATCATGTCGGTCCTAATCACTCTAATGATACCTAGAATGAAATCTCCAAATTTTTAAAAAATGTGGGAGGGACCATGTTTCATACATAATTTCTTCTCCAATTGAGCCTATTCTTTATCTTGATGGATGGAAAACTTCTCATAGATCCTATAAAAGAAAGGTTTAAAAATAAATTTATTGTAAGGAAAGTTTCTATAGTCTATGTTATAATACTATAAACTATGTAGATTCTTTGTCTATTTCATAAGAAAATAATCTGAATGACACCAACATTCTCATTGCACGATGATAAACTTCATAAAATCATCTTCCTCACCCCATGACATAAAATAGCATGGATTATCCTTACCAAGTGTTTTAAAACTACATGGATGACATCTAAAATTTATGACATCAAAATTAATAGGTTTATAGAATTATGTATTTCTTTATTATTACACTGATAAGATACATAGGGATTCTCAGATCCAATACAATTTCCCAACCACCACATGATTCAAAATACACCTATATTTTTTTCCCAAATTTCCTCCATTCCATGAAAAACCTTTTCCATTCCTTATTTAAAACATAGATCATTGCTCATGTGAGATTATGAATTTTAATAGGGTATTTTCTACATGATTGAGATATATTATCTCATCATACATTTGGTATGGTTCTTAATGAAAAATATTAAAAGGAACACTATGATTCCTCCCAACATTGCATTAAAATGAATTGTCGATGCTTCATGAATGACATAAAACTAAAAAAGATTTTGTAACTCACCCAAGATGGTCACTACACTTAGTATTGTTCTTATAATGTCCAGGATATATATGCCAATCAACAGTGCCCCGATCCAATTGGCCACGTGGCCTAAAGCGCATCTCCTAAACACTAGAGGCTATTGACTATAAGAGAGGGCCAAGGTGTGTCTATGGGGAAACTATTCCCTCATCACCAGAGTGTAGAACAACAAAAATATCAATAAAATATAAGTAGAAGAAGAAGTAAAACATATAGAAAATGTATAATCATCCTGAAAATATGATGATAAAAAAATGAATCTCCTTAAAATAATGATGATGATACATTTCATATGTCTCCACAAAAAGAAAAAGATTGTATACAAGGTATGTGTACAATACATATCATAAAATAACAAAATGTAAAAAGTTATCCACTAGAATAAAAAATATTATCTCAATTATATGGTCTGCTAATCCCAAGTAGAAATCATGAACCTATAGTAGGTCCCTTTCCCTTATCAAAACATGTAATCATATAATCAGTTCAGGTACCCAAGGTGAATAAAACAACATGTGAGAAATAATACCAGTAGGAAACCTCCTAAGTTAATGTTCCAATAAGTTAGTGAATATATATAATGGAAGTGTGAAGGAAAGATAAACAAGTGTTTTACTCAAATGTAAAAACCTATAAGTATATGTTCTTATTTTATAACCTATACATTTAATCATTTTCATTTAAGTAATGAGCCTTTCATTTAGAATTAAGGCCTATTTTATTTATAATAATAATTAATTAACTAAACATTAATATAATAAATAATTATCATAACCTGGCATAAATCTCATCCTTCCCCAGAAGCACATAAACCCAATTATTCCTAAACAGACCATCCATAATTTATAAGTCAATACCAAATCAAAGCTTTTTCTTTGGCTTGGAAGATTAGTCATTCAAATCATTTAATTATTTATTCTTTTATGAATCTAATCCCATAAATGTTATCCCTATGTTGTAATATAGGTATCACTCCATCTATATCATGAACAAACACCATACAATCCTATCAATGGTTCTCATCAAGAACCAAGTTATATCTCTATGTGTGGTATAACATCCAATCCAATCGTTTCCATCTTTAGTGGCCCACTAAGGGAGAAAAAGTATCACCTATGGAAATATAATAAAATTCCCATTGATTATATCCATGGGAATATAAAATTAATCCATGTATCACTTACCATATAATTCAAGACTCATAGCTTGTCCTTGAAAGTTTGTTAGGGAATCAAAGTATCACTCAGGCATATACAAGGTTCAGGCCTAATGAGTCTTTCTATGGTATTCTCATTTGAATCATGTGTCACCTAAATAATATAAGTATTAAATCCATTCAAAATATTTTAATAAAATTAATTTAATAAATTCCATGTATGCATGTTGAGGTCTATACCAAGGACATTCAATTAAAGCCTCACCTCAAAAGGTAGCTAAAGAAACCATCCAAGAATAGAAGGCTTGCCTCTCAAATACTCACATGGGAATACCCTTATAATGAGTAATTAAAGATTTATCAAAAAAATTCATAGAATATCCTCTATTTAACTCACAAGACAACATTAATAAAAATTGGAAATTCTATAAAAAATAATCTATTATAAGGAAAGGTCCAAGGTTCGTGGTCATTTCAGCCCTTACCATTAATCGATTAAATTACCATTGATATCACTATTCAATTTACATTTAAAATTACCAATTAACATCCAAAGGAAAAGGGGGAATGGGCACACCTCAAGGTGTTCAAGTACATACTCCATCAAATGTGACATTTACATTCACAACACACTAAAATGAGTGGCTTCATTAAAATCCCTCAACCAAAAATGTTCATGATTGGACTCTTTAATTACATAGTCCATACATATAAATTTAATTCAAGAATAAAAATATAGTTGAGGCTCTACTTAATAATTTGGAGAATGGAACAATGATTTATACCTAAATCACTAGAATTTAAATGAAAAACCTTATACCAACTACCTTAGGTATGTAGTTGATAGATCATCGAGTATTAACTCTAGATTCCAATAAGATTTGGAGAAAATCAATGAATGGATGAAAAACCTATTAATAGGGAAAATTATCTTTCTCCTAAATAGTGTAGTTGATATCTAGAATAATGAAGAACAAATACAAATGAAGGGATACTTTACCAATATAGATTCAGTGCTTATGATTGATCATGATTCTAAGCATATAAAAATATGTTACTTCAATTCCTAATTTATTTATTAAGGAGGGATTCAAAAGTTTAGGTCTTTTATGAATTAAAGAGGAGGGAAAATAGGTTTAGAAAAAGAATTAAGTGGGGGTATTTTTAATAAACTCAACAAATTTTGGCTATCATATTGTTTAGGTTCACGGTTTGAAAACCATATGCCAATGATGGATAGTTAGCTATAGAAGGGGGTTACTCATATGGTTTGGTTGCATGGTTTGAATGACCATGAACAAATCATGAAAAACTCCACTGTCAAAATTTCAAACATGGACGCACGGTCATGTGTCTTAACTCGCACGGTGTGTACAAACCCTATGCTTTCCCATTTAACCCCAAACATGGGTTTGGGGCTTCGAACTAGCCTCATCCACTCTTGATACCTCCATACCCTAAAAGTTAATTCATATTATGCCATATTTAAACATTTAAAACAAGAATTGATTGAAAATAATAATATATAGCTAAAATAAGAATTGGGTTCTTAAATACATCCCCCTTAAATTAATTTGTTCCTGAATTTACCTTCCAAGGGTGTAAAGCATGTTCTGTGAACAACTCTGGACACTATGATCATACATCAGCCTCCCAATCCCAAGTCTCATCTTGTACTCGGCCATGCTTCCACCACAATCATACTAAAGGAACTGTTTGACCTTAGAGAACCTTAGTGCTATGATCAAAAATACGTATATGATTCTCCTTGAAGGACCCATAAACCTATAGTGGGAACTCCTAGAGCTAAAAGGAATGAAACAAGTCTTAATAGTAATGTTGAAGTTGGGAAATATGGATGATGTTATGTTTGGCATGGTACATTTGAGGTAACTTCCATTGATAAGATATCAGCATGAATCTCTCCAGAATCTCGAATGGAACAACATACCATAGTGAAAGTTTACCCTTTCTCTTGATTCTCATGTATCCCAACCTCAATAAAAGACACAAAAATCTAATCTCCAACCTAGATCTCTATAGGTCTATTGCAGTGATTAACATATGATTTCTGACGAGACTATGTGGTATCCATCCACTTCCAAATCAGCTGCACCTGCTCTATTGTCTCTAGAAAAAGATGAGTTACTACTATAGTTGCATATCCTTCCTCTAACTAACACAAGGGTGATCATAATGGACTATCATGCAAATTATCATATGGTTTCAAATGAATAGTATCCAGTAATCTATTTTTTATGGGAATTTTACCAGGGCTATATACCTCTCCCAAGATCCCTTGAAATCTAGGATGCATGCACACATATTTTCCTCAAAAACATGAATCATGTTCTATTACTGACCATCTATCTTGGGGTGGTATGTTGTTCTTATAATAACTTGAGTTCCAAAATCCCTCTAAATACCTTACTAGAAACGTGATGTAAATTTAGAATTCCTATCTGAAACGATAGTATTCAGGACCCCTTTAAGTCATACTGTCTCACAGATATACAACCTCCCAAGATCATCTACATAAAAGGTTTCTTTGATAGTTAAGAAATGTCTGAAATTTTAGATCCTTTCAATAAAAAACAAAATGGACTCATTACATCAAGGAGACCTCAGTAAAACATTAAAAATACCGATCATGTCATCCCACTTCCACTCAGGGATGGGTAACTACTATTAAATAATGGTGGTTTCTAATGTTCTGACTTCACCTACTGACAGGTGGAACACCTCATGAAATATACAAGATAAAGCATGAAATTGTCACATCAGCTATTCAGGAATGCCTGGTGAAACCCATACACACCAATGCATTCGGATAATTTCATCATCACCTATGATTGAACCAGGATGATGGAACTCACCTTCCACCCTCTATAGTAGGACTAGAATATCATAACATGATAGTTTGCTCATCCTCACTCTATCTAGTATGGTAGAGGTAACATCTCAAGATTATGTAAAGGTCTAACACAGAAATTCATGCACCGATAAGTGCATATCATAGAACAAATCTACGTGTTTCCACTCATTACTGGACTACTAAACTACCTGTATTTGAGTTTTCTAGATCTATGCATTGTCCACTGCACTTCCTTTAACAATAATTTAGGAAATCTAAAAATCAAAAGTTTGTATTTATTCAACCCACCTCCACTACCTCGGATTTAGATTATGTTGTGTAAATATTTACCTGAGGCTTTTGAGGTTTTTGTACACCACATAGCACTCCTAAATTAATTAATGACTCCAAATTCACAATGTGTGAACAACAAAACCTAAATCAAGATTGTGCATCGGGAAATTCCTCTCATGTGGCCTCAACTGCTGAGACCCGTATACCACGACTCTATCATCCCGTATAAGAACTACTTATAGCCCGATACATGATGTATCATAGTATACAATGTAACTATTTCTTAACTCCACAAAAATCATTATCAGTGGTGAAGTAAATCTCTCATTCAGCTTTTAAAAGGTCATCTCATAGGATTCTCACAATACAAACCTAACACCCTTATTATTCAAGCCCATAAACAGAACTTCTAAGCATGATAAGTCCTCTATGAAATTCCTATAGTACCCATCCAATGCTAATCAACTCCATAACACAGAACATTCTAGGGATTATCCTAGGAAACCATAGTTTGAACCTTATCTAGCTCGACTGATAGTCTGGTTTCTGATAGTATGTGACCCAGCAAGTGAATCTGATCCATCCAGAAGTGGTACATTTTGAGATTAGCATATAACTGATTCTATATTAGAGTATTAAAAATGATCTCAAAATTTGGGTCATTGTCAAATTGATTATGAGAATAAAGGAAGATATCATCCATGAAAACCACCAAAAATGAATCAAGACAAGGATGGAACACTTGTTACATCAGTGCCATTAAGATTGATGGCATATTCGTGAGATTGAATGACAAAAAAATACTCATAAAGACTATACCAACTACATAAAGATGTGTGAGGTATGTCTGATGATATAACATTCACTTGATGATCAATGTATATCAAATAAATCTTTGAGAATACCTGAGCTCATCAGCACTAGTCGAAGAGATCATCTATCCATGGAATATGATACATTTTCATTATCATCACACTAGTGCAGAAAACGTTTTTTACGTCACCATTTTTTACGTCGGTTATATAAAACCGACGTCAAAATATGTAAAACGAGGTTTTTTACGTCGGTTATTTCTTAACCGACGTAAAAACCTGTGTTCGGTACACATTTAACGTCGGTTATTTTGATAACCGACGTTATTAATCACGCGGCTTCGTTTTTTACATCGGTTATAAAAATAACTGACGTACAAAACGCGGTTTTCGAAGGCCCTTTGACGTCGGTTATTGAATAACCGACGTAACAAACACGGTTTTTGAAGGCTTTTTTACGTCGGTTATGAAATAACCGACGTAACAAAAGAATCCGCAGATGTTTTTGACGTCGGTTATGGAATAACCGATGTAAAAAAACGCGGATTTTGAGCTCTTTATAACGTCGGTTATTTTATAACCGACGTCAAAAATGAATCGGATGAAGGTTTTTACGTCGGTTATTGAAATAACCGACGTTATAAATGTTTTTAAAACAATTATCACGTCGGTTATTGAATAACCGACGTGATAACTCATTTAAAAATTTACCCAGACCCGTGGATTGTCATTCGCGAGTTTACCTTCGACAGTCGCGACTCGTCTCTCTCGCGCGTAAACCCGAATCGGCTCGTCCATTTCGTTGGTTTAGATTCGTTTTGCGATCATCGTTTCTCATATTTAATCTCCTCGGATCAATCATCTAAACTCGCAGCACTCAGGTAATCCTCCCACTCGTTCGTTTTTTTTCGCGGATAGTAAATATATATGTGTTGTGATTTTTTTGTTGAAACTAGCTAAGATTCTTCGATTGCGAACCCTTTTAACTCGTTTTGGCACCATAATCTTATTTATCATCCCTAGATCTATTTGTTCGACTTGCAATATTGAGTAATTTTATGATTTCACTAATTTTTCATCGTTTTCTATAAATCCCCGAGAGGGTTGGGGCGTGTCCATTTGGATGGGTTGCCCTTTTACAGTTGTTACTACTTTATTCACACACAACCATGGCATAGGTGCATGGATTTGGGGTCGGGGGGTGTCCAGGGGGGTTTACAAGGGGGTGGGTGGGTGTGGGGGGCTGTCCAAGGGTGTGGGTGGGTGTTGGGGGATGTCCAGGGGGGTGTCCAAGGGGGTAGGGGGTGGGGGTGGTGTTTAGGAGGGGTGGGGGGGATGTCCAGAGGGTTGGGGGGTGTCCAAGCAGGTCGGAGGTGGGGGGTTGTGTCCAGGAGGGGTGGGGGTGCTTTCTAGAGGGGTCGGGGGCTGTCCAGAGGGGTCGGGGGGTGTCCAGGGTGGTGTCCAAGGGGATGGGTGGGTGTGGGGGGCTGTCCAAGGGGGTGGCGGCCTGTCCAGAGGGGTCGGTGGGGTGTCCAGGGGGGTGTCCAAGGGGGTGGATGGGTGTGGGGGGCTGTCCAAGTGGGTGGCGGCCTCTCCAGAGGGTAGTTGGGGTTGTCCGGGTGGGTGGGGGGGGCTGTCCAGAGGGTTGGGGGATGTCCAGGGGGGTGTCCAAGGGGGTAGGGGGTGGGGGGTGGTGTCCAGGAGGGACGGGGGGCTGTCCAGAGGGGTCGGGGGTGTCCAGGGGGGTTTACAAGGGGGTGGGTGGGTGTGGGGGGCTGTCCAAGGGTGTGGGTGGGTGTTGGGGGGTGTCCAGGGGGGTGTCCAAGGGGGTGGATGGGTGTGGGGGGCTGTCCAAGTGGGTGGCGGCCTCTCCAGAGGGTAGTTGGGGTTGTCCGGGTGGGTGGGGGGGCTGTCCAGAGGGTTGGGGGATGTCCAGGCGGGTGTCCAAGGGGGTAGGGGGTGGGGGGTGGTGTCCAGGAGGGACGGGGGGCTGTCCAGAGGGGTCGGGGGTGTCCAGGGGGGTTTACAAGGGGGTGGGTGGGTGTGGGGGGCTGTCCAAGGGTGTGGGTGGGTGTTGGGGGGTGTCCAGGGGGGTGTCCAAGGGGGTAAAGGGTGGGTGGTGGTGTTTAGGAGGGGTGGGGGGCTGTCCAGAGGGTTGGGGGTGTCCAGGGGGGTGTCCAAGCAGGTCGGGGGTGGGGGGTTGTGTCCAGGAGGGGTGGGGGTGCTTTCTAGAGGGGTCGGGGGCTGTCCAGAGGGGTCGGGGGGGTGTCCAGGGTGGTGTCCAAGGGGATGGGTGGGTGTGGGGGGCTGTCCAAGGGGGGTGGCGGCCTGTCCAGAGGGGTCGGTGGGGTGTCCAGGGGGGTGTCCAAGGGGGTGGATGGGTGTGGGGGGCTGTCCAGGTGGGTGGCGGCCTCTCCAGAGGGTATTTGGGGTTGTCCGGGTGGGTGGGGGGGCTGTCCAGAGGGTTGGGGGATGTCCAGGGGGGTGTCCAAGGGGGTAGGGGGTGGGGGGTGGTGTCCAGGAGGGTCGGGGGGTGTCCAGGGGGGTGTCCAAGGGGGTAGGGGGTGGGGGTGGTGTTTAGGAGGGGTGGGGGGGCTGTCCAGAGGGTTGGGGGGTGTCCAGGGGGTGTCCAAGCAGGTCGGGGGTGGGGGGTTGTGTCCAGGAGGGGTGGGGGGCTGTCCAGAGGGGTCGGGGGGTGTCCAAGGGGGTTTACACATCGATTTGTTTTATATTTCAAAATTGTTATATTCAAATTATGATTTTTTTCATATAAACATATATTTGTCTTATCTAAAAAATATATATATTTTTGCTATTTGTTATAGGTAATAATGAGTCGAAGTTGGATTACGGCACATCGAATGAGCAATGAATATGAGGAAGGTGTTGATGCCTTTTTGGAATTTGCTAAACGAAATGTTCCAAGTAGTGACATTTTTTTCTGTCCATGCCTGAAATGTCTGAATATGAAGAAGTTGAAAAGTAGAGAGATAAAAGATCATCTGATTTGTCATGGTTTCAATCTGAGTTACAACCCTTGGATTTGGCATGGCGAAACTGGACAGAATGTCACTGATGATAATGAATCGCAAGATGGTAACTCCGATGGAATTGAAGAAATGATTCGCGATATTGTAGCAGAACAAATTGAGATAGAACCGAGAGTTGCACGTCTATATGGTGATGCCGAAAAACCATTATATCCTGGTTGTACAGATTTTACGGTTTTGTCGGCGGTGTTAAGATTGATTAACCTGAAGGCGAAACATGGATGGAGTGACAGAAGTTTTACAGAGCTGCTACAATTGATGAAAGACATTCTTCCAAAAGATAACGATCTTCCAGATTCACATTATAAGGCCAAAAAAATATTATGCCCGATGGGATTGGGATACAGGAAAATACATGCCTGTCCGAATGACTGCATTATATATAGGAAGGAATATGAATTTCTGAAAGAGTGTCCTAAATGTGGGACATCACGGTATAAGGTGAAAGAAAAATCACAAGCTGATGTAGAGATTAAAAAGCTCCCTTCAAAGGTATTTTGGTATCTTTCTATAATTCCTCGTTTCAAACGTTTATTTGCTAATTCACATGATGCAAAATGGTTAAGATGGCATGCTGATGAGCGGGTATGTGATGGAAAAATACGTCATCCAGCTGATTGTCCACAATGGAAGAAAATTGATGCCCAGTACGCTACATTTGGAAATGAAATTAGAAATCTGAGACTAGGCTTGTGCACAGATGGAATGAATCCATACCGAACCCTCAGTAGCACACATAGTTCATGGCCTGTTTTATTGGTAATTTACAACCTCTCTCCTGAAGTTTGTATGAAGCGCAAATATGTCATGTTGAGTATCATGATCTCTGGTCCAAAGCAACCCGGCAATGATATTGATGTATACTTGTCACCGCTGATTGATGATTTGAAACTGTTATGGGCTGATGGTATTAGGGTGTATGATTCTTATAAAATGGAATATTTTCAACTGCATGCAGTGCTTCTATTCACTATAAATGACTTCCCAGCATATGGAAATTTGTCTGGATACAGTGTTAAAGGGCATAAAGCATGTCCAATTTGCGAACAACAGACGTCATATTGTCAATTGCATCATGGGAGGAAAACAGTGTACATGGGTCATCGAAAGTTTTTGCCTATGGATCACCCTTATAGAAGACTAAAAAAGGCATTCAATGGCTCACAAGAATTTGATACTGCTCCTCAACCTTTATCCCCAGAATTGTATTTTGAGAGGGTGAAAAACCTTGATGTGACATTGGGAAAGACACAGAAATCTGGTAATGATAGACATATTTGGAAGAAAATGTCAATATTTTTTGAGCTACCATATTGGAGGTATCATGAAGTCAAACATAATATTGATGTCATGCACGTGGAGAAGAATATCTTTGATTCTTTGATCGGAACATTGCTAGATATTAAAGGAAAGACAAAAGATGGGTTGAATGCAAGGTTAGACCTACTGTCAATGGGAATACGTTTGGAGTTAGCTCCCACTCCTAAAGGAAGACGAACATTTCTTCCCCCGGCTTGTCATACATTATCGAAGAGGGAGAAAAGTATCTTCTGTCAGTGTCTTCATGATATCAAAGTGCCTCAAGGTTATTCTTCAAATGTAAAAAATTTTGTCTCACTGAAAGACTTGAAGTTGATAGGTATGAAATCACATGATTGTCATGTCATGATGCAACAAATTCTACCAGTTGCACTGCGTGGAATATTGCCCATCCGTGTCAGAAAGACTATAATGAGGTTGTGTTATTTTTTCAATTCAATTTGCAACAAGGCGATTGATGTGAATGCTTTGAATATTTTGGAAAAGGATGCAATTTTTATACTTTGTCATTTGGAAATGTATTTTCCTCCAACTTTTTTTGATATGATGGTGCATTTACTGATTCATCTGGTTCGAGAAATAAGGCTTTGTGGACCTGTATATCTTCGTTGGATGTATCCTTTTGAAAGGTATATGAAAATATTAAAGGGATATGTTAAAAATCCATATCGACCTGAAGCCTCCATTATTGAAAAGTATATTTCTGAGGAGGTAGCAGAGTTTTGTACGAGCTACTTGGCTACGGCGCAACACATAGGTTTGCCTCCATCTCGCCATGAACGGGTTAATAATGAGGGAAAGGGGATTCGTGGCTTGAAAGTCAAATCACTGTCAGATGAAAATATGAAGAAGTTAGAATCATACATCTTGAATAACATAGCTGATGTTCAACCGTATATCACATTGCATATTAATGAGTTGAAACAATGTCATCCAAAGAAGAAAGAAATGTGGATTTTGAATGAGCACAACAAAACTTTTTTGCCATGGTTTAAAAAGACTTTGCTTGGTAGATCAGATGTATCAGAGACATTAAAATGGATAGTGGGTGGTCCATCTTTAAATGTGATAACATGGTCCGCTTATGACATTAATGGCTATACATTTCATACGAAAGCTCAGGACAACAGAAGTGCAGTTCAGAATAGTTGTGTAATGGTGTTTGCAGAAGCAATGCATTTTTCGAGTGCTAAGGACAGAAACCCAATTTCGGCATCAAGTGCATATTATGGAGTGATTGAAGACATATGGGAGGCTGATTACTTTAAAATTAAAGTTCCCGTTTTTAACTGTAAATGGTTTATCGGTAACAACAGTGTCAGACACGATGAATTTGGAATGACACGTGTTAATCTGAATAGATTGGAAGACACAGCTGATTCTTTTATAATGGCAACACATGCCAAACAAATTTTCTATGTAGTAGATCAATCAGATATGCAGTGGGCTGTTGTTTTACAAGGGAAAAACCAATATGTTGGTGAGGATGAATTTGATGAAGATGCTGATTTATGTGAGATCCCTACTTCCATGGAAAGATTAACAGAACATAATGATGAGTATGTTGAAGACATGGTTTGTGCCATAAGGAACGATCACGACGAAGGAATTTGGGAAAACAATCCAACTGTACATTCCTAAAATTACAGGTAACACAAGTTTATTTCTTGTTTACATTTAGTTTTTTCATATAATGTTAGATACTGTAGATTTGTTACTTATTAAAATATGTATCAAACCAAAATGATAAAACAATAAAAACTGTAAAGAGGAGAAGTCCTGGGCGCACCGGCTGGCCGGTGGTGGATCACCGGTTGGCCGGGGGTCCAGAACAAAGCTGTCTGGTCCACCGGCCGGCCGGTGCTGAGCCAGCGGCCGGCCGGTGGTCCAGACAGCTTTCCTCTGTCTGAACCACCGGCCGGCCGCTGGCTCACTACCGGCCGGCCGGTGGACCAGACAGAGCCTTCCTCTCTGTATGGATCACCAGCGGCCGGCCGGTGTTGAGCCAGCGGCCGGCCGGTGGTTCAGACAGAGAGGAAGGCTCTCTGTCTGGTCCACCGGCCGGCCGCTGGATCACCACCGGCCGCCCGGTGGACCAGACAGAGAGCCTTCCTCTCTGTCTGGATCACCAGCGGCCGGCCGGTGAGGAGCCAGCGGCCGGCCGGTGGTTTAGACAGAGAGGAAGGCTCTCTGTCTGGTCCACCGGCCGGCCGGTGGTGATCCAGCGGCCGGCCGGTGGTCCAGACAGAGGTAGGCTGTCTGGTCCACCGGCCGGCCGGTGGTGAGCCAGCGGCCGGCCGGTGGCATCAGTGAGTCCACTTTTCAGCTTTCTTGGGCCAACTCCTTGGCAACCTTTTGCCTGTGTTTACCATGTTTATCATTGTTTAACATGCTTACCATATTACCAATGTTTACTATTATGTAATTTAGTACACTTTTCTATTTGTGAACTAATGTTTGTTTTTTTGATTTGAAGGAAAATGACAGATCAATCAGTTGATCAGCCACATGATTCTGGAGATGAGCATATTGGTCATACATCTGGGGAGGAACATTCACATGCTCCTATTACGAAAAAGAGTTCAAAGGTTGGTAAGCGTGGGTGCACATGTTTACCAAAATTATCACTTTCCCGTACGAAGGAGGAGAGGATAGTCGTGGAGTTTGATGATGATGATCTTCCTAGAGGTCCAAATGCTAAAGATTTTAAGGGTTTTGTAGCAACTCAGGCTAAGAGCAAAGTAAGCATTCTCTATGATGATTGGAGAAGTGTGGATAAGGCGATAATTTCTCAGCTGTGGGAGACCATTTTGGTAAGATCTTTTGCTATTGTTTGACTGTTCTTTAAATGTTTCTAGTATATATAATATTTTTAACCTCTTTTTTATCAGATGACATTTGATATTCCTGACACTGGAGGAGTCAGGAAGAAATGCTTATCGTTGGCTGCTAGGAGATGGAGGGATTTCAAATCAACCCTCTCATCTGATTTCATTTATGGTCATAGGAGTCGTGAGAATCCATGTCGTATATATCCTTTTATAGATGAAGACACATGGAGAGAATTTTTTGAAAGTAGAAGAAAAGATTCATTTTTGGTAAGGGCAATGTAAACTTTTATAAGCTTTCTTATATAAATGATCTTATTATTGTTTTGTTAATGATTACTTATTCTTAATTTACAGCAAACAAGGAAAGCTCATCAAGAGATCCAATCTAAAAATGTATACCCTCATAGTTTATCTCGGGGAGGGTATGCATTATTGGAAGAACAAATGATGGCAGAAAAATTTCAACAACTAAGAGCTGAGTCTTCAAGCTCTGGAGAGGTGGCCCCTCCATCCCCTCCATCTAGACATGAGAAATGGAAAAGAGCTCGGAAGGGCAAAAAAGGACAATATCTTTCGGAAGAATCGATACTCGTAGTTGAGAGGATTGTAAGATATCTATTTTATTTATTTAAGTTTACTATTTTCGTCATATATTTCCAATCATTATAGAAATGTTCAATTAATTATTACAGGACTCTCTTGAGGAGCAGAGTTCACAGGGGACATTTACACCATCTGGGAGGGAAGATATTTTATCTGTGGCATTGGGAAAGCCCGAACATCCTGGCCGTGTAAGAGGATATCCGGCAGGTGTATCGGTAAGAAAAGTGTTGCCACGTTCCTCAACTTCTAACGTTGAGGGAGTTTATAAAAAAAAAATAGAATCCTTGGAGGCTGAAGTCCAAAATATTAATGCGACAATGGAGGACAAGATTAGAGCATCGGTGCAGTTAATGTTTGCAGACTTGCAAAGACAATTTCAGGGTGCAGCTCCCACTCCACCTCTCCCAGTAGCTCCCACTCCCCCACCTCAGCCTGCGGACCCCATTTTTGATCCTCCTCCTCCGCCGCAGCTACCTACTTATTGTGAGTTGTATGTTGATGATCCTCAACATCATATAGTTGCATATGGGATGGTATATTGTATAGGAGATACAGTTCATCATCAACAGTTAGAGGTAGAGAATCAGAGGGTCACTGTACAGGATATTATAGATAGATCAGCTCGGATACCATTACCTACAGATGAGGTGACGACAGTTGGACATAGTATCGGCCATTTTTTACTTTGGCCATCCAGACTTCTTCGACTCATTACCATAGAGGTATGGATGTTATATCTTTTATTTTATATTTTTATTAATGTTTTATCATTTGAAAACTAATATATTTTTCAATTTATTTTTACAGGAATACTTCAAAGGTAAAGAAATACTGTATAGACAACAACAAAGACAGATAGCTATGACATCAGATGCAGATACTAGCAGTCTTGACAAATTGTCAAGATATTCAAATTTGTTGGCGGATCATTATGACTTTACAATGGAAGCTCATGTCTGTGGACGTGAACTATGTGTGGGGATTATGAAAACTGATATCATGGAGTTTGTCACTGGAGATAAGTTGGGCATCAACGTGGTGCAAATTTTTATCATGTAAGTCTTAACACCTTTTCCTTGCGTTATATTTATTAAAAATGTATACTTATGTCTGCTTTTTATTAGGTATGTGTATAAAATTTGTGAGAGGAATAGCTGACAGATGTATATGGATTCGTGGACCCACAATTGATTTCCCCTGAAGCATGTGCATTGGATGAGGAACAAAGAATGCTTTATATTGCTGATAGATTTGAAAAGAATGTAATCACACAGTGTTGGATGATGCCTTTTTGTGAGAGGTATGAAACACATCCCTCTCAAAGAGTTAATTATCTTTTAACATAAAAAACCACTAACGTTAAATTTCCTTTTCTTAAATTTTCTTTTCTCAGGGATCATTGGATGTTAGGGGTTTTTTTCCCTAGGGAGAAAACACTTTATTGGATATGCTCTCTCCATGATGATGTGCGAGAAAGTTTTAAGAATATATTGGAAACGTAAGTTTCAATTTCACAATAGTTTTATATATTATAATGAATTTTAAATTTACCCCATTCGTATTATTTTCTAACAGGGCATGGGTCCACTTTCAAAAAAGCGCAAAGAAAAGGAATTACAAGATCAAATATGTACATGCGAAGGTAAATATCCATTTATAATTTGTACATTTTGATTTATTACATAAAAATAATATATTGAATTTACACTCATTCATACAGAAATGTCATGAGCAACAAGGCATCATCGAATGCGGATATTACATGTTAAGATTTATGTATGAAATAATAACAACTGGGACAGTTCTGAGTTTTGACCTGGTAAGATTTCCTCTTTCTCATAATATTTCAATTTGATTTATTCATTATACACATTGACTACTATCCTTTTCCTTTGTAGCTTTTTGATGACCCTCAACCCTTTACTGCTAAAGATATCAAACACTTACAAGTGGAGTGGTCAAATTATTTTACAGGTTTGATTGACTTTTAGTTGTTTGTAATGTAAAATGTAATTTTGAATATTGTCAATGTAATTGTGTATTTTGTAGTCGTTTAGGTTGGATTTAGTTTTTTTTTGAAGTTGACAGTGTAAGTTTTGAATGTTATATAAGTGAATGTTTAATTTTTCTCTACTTCTTGTTTTGGTTTACTGTTGATGGTTTTTCTGGTCTGGATTTTGGTATGGGGGGAGAGGTTCCAAGGGGGTGGGTGGGTGTTTGGGGGGTGTCCAAGGGATATGGGAGGGGTGTCCAAGGTGTGTTTGGGGCTGTCCTAGGGGTCGGGGGGTGTAAATGAGGGTGGGGGGGTGTCCAAGGGATATGGGAGGGGTGTCCAAGGTGTGTTTGGGGCTGTCCAAGGATTCGGTTGGGTGTAAATGAGGGTGGGGGGGGGGGCTGTCCAAGGGGTGGGGGGGTGTCCAAGGGATATAGGAGGGGTGTCCAAGGGGTGTTTGGGGCTGTCCAAGGGGATGGGGGGGTTTCCAAGGGGTAGGGGGGGTTTCCAAGGGGTCGGGGGGGGTGTCCAGGGGGTGGGGGGCTGTCCAAGGGGTGGGGGGGTGTCCAAGGGGTGGGGGGTGTCCAAGGGATATGGGAGGGGTGTCCAAGGGGTGTTTGGGGCTGTCCTAGTGTTCGGGGGGTGTAAATGAGGGTGGGGGGGCTGTCGAAGGGGTGGGGGTGTCCAAGGGGTGGGGGGTGTCCAAGGTGTCTGGGAGTTCTGTCCAAGGGGCCGGTTGGGTGTAAATGAGGGGGGGGGGGGTGTCCAATGGGTGTTTGCGGCTGTACTAGGGGTCGTGGGGGTGTAAATGAGGGTGGGGGGGCTGTCCAAGGGGTGGGGGGTGTCCAAGGGTTGTGGTGGGGCTCCAATGTGGTGGGGGAGGGCTGGCCAGGTTGTTAGGTGGGTATAGATGAGGGTGGGGTTCAGTTGGGGCTTGGGGGAGGGCTGGCATGGTTATTTTTGTTTGGTTTCTGGTTGCTTTTTGGTGAGAGCAGTGCAATTATTTTAAAAAAAAAATTTCTTTCACGTCGGTTATTTTATAACCGACGTGGTAAATAAATCGGGAGGGGTTTATCACGTCGGGTTTTTCTAGAACCGACGTGATAAACCGTTCCCGGGGATTTTATCACGTCGGTTCTTAATATAACCGACGTGCTAAAAGGCCTGGGAATCGATTTACCACGTCGGTTATTGGATAACCGACGTGCTAAAACGTTTCCCAGGCCTTTTTAGCACGTCGGTTTCCTAAATAACCGACGTTATAAAAGGCCAGGGGAAGGGTTTATCACGTCGGTTATGACATAACCGACGTGATAAACGATATCCCAGGCGTTTTATCACGTCGGTTTAGGGAATAACCGACGTGATAAAGCCCCACGCGCATATTTATCACGTCGGTTATTATATGAACCGACGTGATAACCACCGTGATGTTAGGGATATTACGTCGGTTTTAAATAACCGACGTAAAAAACGTTATTTATAACGTCGTCCGTATTAACTTCGCCTAAAAACCGACGTAAATAATAAAAAATAACCGACGTAAAAAACGTTTTCTGCACTAGTGTCATTTGGTTTAATTTTTGGTAATCAAAACATATCCTGAGGGTACCATCAATCTTTTTTTCAAAAAGAATCAGCGAACCCCATGGATAAATACTAGGGCACCATAATCAATTTCCCCCTAAATCATCTAAAAACTTCTTTAGATATTATATCTCAATACTACCATCATGTAGGGATGAATGGATACTGGTGTAGCTTCTAGAACTACTTCCATAGATAAATCTTCCTCTCTCACTCAAAATAGTCCCAAATTTTCTTCTTGGAAAATATCCCTGAAATGATAAAACATTAGAGGATAATGTTAAAGACAAGTTCCCTAATCATTTAGATACAAATTCAAATTATATACTACCATTCTGCCTATCCCAAGATGCTTGTGTCTATCTCGACCCTCTTGGACGTCCTATTCACCCTTCTGAACAAACTCTCCACCATCTGGTGATGTGAAGGTCAGACTATGGCGATATAAACCAACAAAGGAATTAAAGGAGACTAACCAAACCATCCAAATAATTATTTCAAAACCCATCATCTCGAGGATAAAGAGGTCTTATACGAATTTACACCCACTAAACATAAGGGGCACTCCCTACACTAACATACATCCTCCGTTCTAATCCCCAATGGTGTTCCATGAATCATAAAACCATTAGAGATATAAACAAATTTGGATAAGGATCTCCACAATAGGAAAAAAATATAATGTTATTTGAATCCCCAATATCAAAAATTACTGAAGATAAAGTAAATTCTACAAGAATAGTAACTCTGACATTAGAAGATGGGGTATCCTGCTCTTCAATTGTATGTTTCATTGTGTATTCCTAGCTTGAACTGTGACCCTATGATACTTCTTGGCTACCCTGAGTATATCCACCCTAATGGCACTACAAAACTGGAGTCTAACTACCACAACCACAACCACCACCTCGGTCTGATTCACCATTTATCCCTTTACTTGCTTCCTGATGAGAATCTTATAACCCTGGTCCTAAACATGGAGTTGGTTTGGACCCTCTATAACTATGTGATGGTGGTAAAATTCTACAGAAGTGATGTAGAGGGCACATCTTTCGTCCTGATCGGCACTCTACTCGGTCCCACTTACATTGGGGCCGAGTATGTCCCAGCCTACCACACCAGTAACAACTCACCTAGCTACCGGAGTATATTTTTGGACTTCTAATATATCCTTATGGAATCTATAGATGATTCTCCCTACTACCAATCAATTCAATACAATATCAATATTTCTAAATTCCCTAGCTTACACCTACATACTCTCTCAAGTTATAGTCTTTGATATGTGCCCGATTCACTATTCAATAAATGGTAGTCCACCAAACAAAATTCACCTATGATTGGATTTTATACCTTATATGATCCTCGAATCAGATATATTTCAATAGTTCATCACCCATTATGATAGGTGTGAAGTGATGGATCTAAGTAAAATAGTATGAATATACCATTACTGATAATACTCCCTACTCCATGTTCAAGAAATATAGGGATATATTGTCCCTCAACATCTCAGTATATAATTATTCATAGAAGGATATATAAAAACCCCACCAAGATATCCCCCGATGATGTTCCATCTGAGTTATAACATCCCACCATCTCTTTGAGGAATCACACAACATATAAGTAGTGATATTTACCCTCATCTTATGAGTAATCTATTGATATTCAAAGATAGGCATTGTGGACTATATCATTGACTCTATATCCTCTAGTCCTCCATCTATAGAAAATGTGGGTGGATATTGCTATTGTAACTCACACATAAATTCTTCCATAGTTGGGTTGGGTCATGATACTCCTAGAATGATTGATATAAAACACAAGAATCCCTCATGGAATTGTGCCTCAAACCCTATGTTTGGTACTACTAATGGTTCGACATCTGGAACTACTGGGGCATCCAATGGTAGCAGATGACCCACTAATTCTAGAGTATGTTGATCTCTACATTCCTAGAATAAGACAAGTGGATTTCATGGTGTCTTACCTCTATAATTCCAGACACACACATTAGTTCATCATTGTTATCAATGTCTATAGAAAAAAAATCATATATATTGAAATGGGATAGCTACAATAATTCCTATATATAAACACACCCCTCTACCAGCTCCATGATTCAGGTCTGGGTGACGTACGGATCACATTTAAATACTATATAAACTACTTATTGGCCACTTCTAAGGAAGATACTAGGAAAATTTATATACTAAAAACAATTCATTTTTCATTTAATTTTTAATTGAATTCGTGATCATTTTGTCCACTTTCCTTTTAAATAGGTTGAATAAAATGGTTCACTAAATTTTGTTCCATGAGGGACCTTACACCTAAGGAACCACAACCAGTAGACCCTATAATCATATCAAAAATAACATCATAAATTATGGGCATCACCCAACGTTGGAATCAAATAAAATATAATAGTCATAATCTATAAAATAATAATTTAATTTGATTGAATTTGTATTTTTACTTTACATGGGTTACCTACGCTATACCACAACTAATTTCCTAACTCCATTTCCTTCTCACCCCTTTATATTGCTTCCATCCAATAAAAAACTGAAAATGAATCCTCTGATACAACTTTTAATGTCCCAAAATCAGTTTCCACTCAACTGTTCCTCGATCCAAGTTGGACATAGGGCCTCAAGTGCATCTCCTCAAATGTCTGAGGTTACCGACTAGTAGTTATTTATTAAGTGTGTCTATGGGGAGACTAAGCCCTAATCACTAGATATTACCACTATGGAATAACAATAAAAATATGTAGTGAAAGTAGTAAAACTTAAAGAGAACATATTATCATTAGAAATAGATGATGATTACAAAATGGAGCTCACATATAATAATGATGATGATACATGTCATATGTATCTACAGAATAGTTGAATCATGTATACAAAGCAGGAGTACAATACATATAACAAATGAACATAAAGGTCAAAAGCATTCCACTAGGATCGTGAGCCTTCAATTAGTCCCATGCTCCCCCAGTCCCACTTATAAATCAAGAACCTGTATTATGGATCTTTCCCTCATCAGAACCTATGATTATATAATCTGGTTGGGTACCCAAGGAGGCCCAAATAGAGTGTGGGACCTAATCCTAGTAGGAAACTACCCATGGTTAGGTTATATTCACCTAGTGAATATATATTATAGTAGTGTGCAGAAAAAATATAAAAGTAATGGAATTTCTCAAAATTAAACACTCTATAAGTCCAGGTTCTCAATTTATAACCAATACCTTTAATCATTTTCATTTAAGCATTGAGTCTGTAATTTAATAGTAGTGCATGTGTCATTTATAGTAATGTTTCATTAACTAAAAAATCCATTTAACAAACAAGACCTAGAAGCTAGTATAAATCCTAGTATTCCCCATAAGCACATATATCCTAAGATTCCTAAATAGGCCATCCATAATGTGTATGTCAAGACTGAATCCAATAATTTTCTTTGGATTTGAAGAACATTCACATAAATCATTTTATTCCTTAATCATTTATGTACCTTATCCCATCCATGGATTCCCTACATTATAATTCATGAATAATTCTAGGTATATCATGAACAATCACCTTACAATCCCATCCATAGTGATCCCCAAGAACCCATGTGTCGCTCAAGGTGTGGTATAACATCCCGTCCAATTTAGTCTATCCTTGGTGGTCCACTAAGTGAGCCCAAGTATCACCCCTATAAATATAATAAAATTATCATTGAGTCTATCCATATAATCTCATATGAATCCATGTATCACACAACATATAAGTTAGGCCTCAATGTCCATCCCTGGTAGTCCCCTAGGAATCCAATTATCACTCAAGCATAAGCGAGGTTCATGAGAAATGATTCCATACAACGAATGATCATTTGAATACATGTGTCACGCAATGAATATAATAATTTAAAAAATTAAAAACCATTTAATCAAATTCCTTTAATCAATTCCATTTATTCATGTCGAGGTTAATACTAAGAATGTTAAATTCAAACCTCACCTCAAAAGGTGGTTAAAGACACAGTCCAACATTAGATGGTTTTCCTCTCCGGTAATTACGTGGTAAAATTCCTAAAAATAGTAATTCATTCACTAATAAGAAATTACATGGAATAGCCTCTATTTAACACACATGGGAACATCAATAAAAAGAGTCAATTCAAGCTTAAACAAGCTATTACAAGGAATAGTCCATGGTTTATGGTCATTTCATTCCATTCAATTAATCAATTCAATTACTATTGATATCACAATTATAATTAATTATTAACAACCCAAGGAAAATGGGAAAAGGGATCACCTCAAAGTGTAAAAGTACATATTCCATCAAATTTCCCATTTAAATTCCCAAACACCCAACTGGATGTTTCCGTTCAAGGCCCTTAACCAATAATATTCACGATGGGCCTCTTTAATTACATAGGCCATAAATATCAATATAATTAAAGTATCAAAATAAAATAAAGTCACCACCCAAGAATTGGGCGCATGACATAATGATGTATACATAAATCACTAAATAACAATAGAAAAGAACGAGACAACCTACCTTATTTTTGCAATTGATAGCTTGTACAATATCAACTCTTGATTTAGATCAGATCAAGATAAAATCAAAGAACGGTTGTAGCACCTATTAATATGGAAAATTTTATTTCACCTAAATATCATAGATGATGTTTAGAACAATTAATGATGACTAAAATGTAATGGATATCTTATTAATACAGATTTGTTGCATCTGATGGATCTTGATTCCGATCTTGGATAAAGAAGTTACCTTTATTCATAGTTTAGTCATTTAAGAGGGATCCAAAAGGTGAGGTTTGTTCATCATTGAAGAAAAGAGAAACTAGGTTTAAAAATAGAATTAAGTGGGGGTAGTTTGGTAAATTCACCAAAATTTGGGTATTGTATGGTTTAGGCTCACAGTTTACAAACCACATGCAAAATGGGCACGGTTAGCTTGAGAATAAGGGGAGCTACATTATTTGACTAACCGTGTTGAAAGCATGCAAGAACACACTATCAAAATTGCAGACCTGGCTGCACTACCAAGAATCCCCACTCACATGGTTTTCACAAACCATGTGCCAAGTCATTTTACCCCAAACATGGGTACCGGGCTCTGACCAAGCCCCGAACTCTCTTTATACCTCCATAAAATCAAACTATATTCATATTAGGACATATTCAAATATTTAACCAAAGAATTAATGTAAAAAATGATCCTCACCTCAAGTAAGAATCGAGCTCAAAATGTTCTCACACCTCACGATTATTCAATAACGTTTTTTTGGATAATTAACTATTATCACCAGATATGTAGTGGTTTTGGGATCCCCAATATCGATTCGTTCCACAACAAATTACTGTAATAAATACCCCCTCCATTCGTATGGGTCACACCAATTTAGGGACCTTTCATTAAAAAACTACTTACTTCTTGATTCGTGTTATCATAACATACATAGTGATGGGAATATATACCATCTCAGATCTAGACGAAAAAATAATGGGTAAAAGTTTACCCCCTATATATATGGGTCAGATCTGCATAGAGAGTTTCCCATTTAGAACTACGTGTTACTTGATTCTTATCCCCACCAGATACATAGCTATTCCTGAATCCTTTGTCCTCTCCCAACCAAATTTCAAAAATAAAACATCCACTTACTATATATAAGAAAACATTTATGCAGGATATGATAATTTGGGATCCCTCATTTAGGGGTCCATCATGGAAACATAAATGGCCCCTCCTACATATGTGTTACACCGATGTGGAGAACTTAACACCCTATGGCCAATCACTATCTAAATGCTTCATATGTACCTAGATATATTACTTTTACACATCATATTGTGATTAATTTGTGATTTTGGATCACTATAATCCTTATTCGTCCATCAATAATAATAGTTAAGTGTACTGAGGACATGTTTCACTAACTATGCATGATACACCCATGTCTGTATTTTCTTAAATCGCCGATAAAAATAGCCTATTGACAAAAGGAAAATTCATTCTAAGGAGATACAAATTTAATTTCCATAGTCCCTAATGTATTTTTTAAATATCATTTATCCTGATCTAAGAATGATAAGAATTATGTTTTACCATTTTCCTCTTCAAATCTGTAGAATGTCGGAACATCTTGGACCAATTAACCTTTTATTATTCATTATTTCCAGGATTTATTTTCCTATCCACATGACCTAAAACTATAATACCCTACATATTCCTATTCACATGACATAAAAATTTAGGAAAAAATCCTTATAAAATAACATTAAAAAGTAGTGTCACCATATGCACCAAGCATAAGATGCACTAAGAAACCAGATCAGGAAGACACATATCACAAATTCAAGATGCCTCCTATAAGGTGATCCCATGAATGCCAAAATAGAATTTATGAGGCTTCATGACTTCCTTTTTATGAAGAGTCACCTTTATCCTTACTAAATGATGTTAAAATACATTGTTGATGTCCTTACTACAGAACCCTAAACTACACAATTTCTAAGTACTATGTATGGATTGATTCTAATAATCATATGATATATTGTGATGCCTGAATCTCAAATTTTGGTTTCTATCCAAGATGAAAAAATACCCCCTTTACCTGTGTATGGTTCCAACCTGCATGGGGAAATTTAAAACTTGAACTATGCATGGATTTATTCTCACTCCAATGAGATACATTGTGATAAGAGAATACTATATCCTAATTCCACCATTTGATATATGAAATGTTTTGGTGTTCGAAACCTAATTTTTTATCATTTAAGGTAAAATATTTATTGGTATGTATATATTGAACTAAGAAATCCATACAACCTCATATAAACTGACAACCACTAACTATTTGGAAAATTTCATACAATTCTAATACACCCATAATTCCCAATCCCATTCATCTAAAAAATACCTCTATACCACAACTCCCACATGGATCTCCACCCTCTATTGGTTTCACCTCATGTGTGGTTGAAAATGGGTGGATAATATTAAAGGAAAGATTTCAAGGATATATCATGATTATACTAGTAACTTTGTGTCCAAAAGGATCCATTAAGTATGGAGACAACCTCTTGGTCTGGCTCAAAAATAATCTCTCTTGTGGCGAAAATGTTCACTTTAATGAGGCTTGAGGACACCTCAACCCAAGAAGTTGGAGAATTCTAATTAGTCAGTGGAATGGGAGCATCAAATTGATGTTTAAAAGATTTATATAGGAAATATATTAGAAATGGTTTAAGTTATAATCTAAAGTGAAAGGAATATTCTTAGGATAAAGTCTCGAGGAATGAAGTGATTTCAATTATCATTTTCAATGTTCATTGAAATGGAAGTTACTATATTAATTATAGTCATTGAAGATGAAGCTAGAGTTTTTTTACAAGGATCCATTTTATACTTGTCATTATAAAACATTTAAATTCTTTAAATCATAATTATTTATATTAAATTGGTATATTCTTAGACCGTGAGGTACTCGACCTGGAATCTGCTTGGGCCGTGAGGTGCTTAGACCATGAGGTGATCATCCCATGAGGGGCTCATTCCACAAAGTTCTTGGCCCATGAGTTACTCAATTATTAATCAACCATTTGGATAACCATATCTTTATATGGTAATTAATGAGTCATGATACATTATATTTGGTTTTTAGGAGTACAGTTTGTAGTCAAAAAATCTTTCCAAGTATAAGGAATGATTTTCCCTAAAAGTAGAATGCTACATAAAGGGACTTAGTGATGATGAATTATCAATGATATAAATTTTAAAAATGTATTGGCAAAATAAAAATGATTCTGGAACACATTGTTTAGAGCCATGGTTCCATTTGTGGTTCAACAAACATACCATAACCCAATTCAAAATCGGACCAATTTAGTCATCAAAATCAAATCCTTATCATCCTGAAAAGATAATATTTTAATGTGGGAAATTTTTTGGGTCTTCAAAACTCCACATGAAAATGGAAAAGTATTCCATGAATTTTTTTACAGTTTAGATAATGATGAATAAAAGTTTGAATAAATATTTTTTGTAATTCAGGCCTCAATTGAGGGATATGGTCTAAAAATAAAAACTCTCTCTGTAGAATGCCACTCCACATGGAATCCATCAGACAAAATCTTTTGTGGAATGTTTCTCAGCTCTTGAGAATGGTATATTCCCACCATCACCCAAATGAAAACGTTTTTGTGGGTAGGGATGGTTTTTTGTCCCCAAAAATTTAATAATCTATTTTAGTGTGTGGGTTCTCCTTTCGGACCATTGAAAACGAAATCATTCATGTGGATGGGCTTCCTTTTTGGTCTCCCAGAAATTAATTACCCATATCCCATCATAGATGACCAACATTCTCGGTATTCAGTTTCTATGCTCCTCCAAAAAACACTAAGGGGGAGATAAAAAACAAGAGAGACTCAGGGAGACGGATGGATGGGGTGGAAAGTGTGAGAGCCATAGATTTAGAGCTGGTAAACCTACCTCATAACATTACGGTAGAAAAGGGATTCACCGAAGAATACCCATGATGAGAACCCTATTATAGATGATATCCCATTAAACATTAGTGGATAGACTCTTTCAATCCATCACCATGTGTAGTTAAAATCTATGTGAAGGGATCCCCACCCTTTTTCAAAAGACTCTACGTGTAAGGAAATCATGCCCATGTAGCAAAGTACTATTTTGGAAGAACTCAAGCCCACATGAAAAAGTGCTACATGGATGTATCTTGGACCATGTAGAAAACTTATATGCGGATAGAACCACAATCACAATGAAAAATTAATTTCATAGGGATCCCCATCCCATATAATGGAATAGTATGCAAAATGGGGCCTCTTAAGGTGTTCCTTCCACACACTCTCATGGATTTCATCCACACCATTCAGTAAAACCTTGTCCCATCCATGAACAGAACTAATAGCCTTCTACATGATCCATTTTCATGTGAATATCCTATTACTAAGTGGGCCACCGTACGAGGCATCAGACTACGTCCTCTCCCAAAACCACCAGATATATATACGCTAAAATCATTGGGCACATTAGTGTGTCTGATTGAGTGTACATACCCATCATAAATTAGGTTCTACTTAACCACCTTAATAATGGGATCCACAAATTTCTCTCATGTGTACAACCCCAAGGTAATGAGGGTCTCAAACATGGAGGTAATATTGTGGAAAACCTTATTTTATGTGAAAGTGAGAGGACCATGCTTGTTTTTTCCTTTTAGGGTTAATGTCATATCTACCTCCCTGGAACCAAGAAAATGGAATCCCACCTAGAGTAATCCCCAAATATCCCTTGCAACAACCCTATTGCTCCAATCCTTCCCCATTCTCCATATTCATGGGTTTATCTAGAGGGGTAGTTAGATGTGACTATCCAAGTTACAATTATGTGTGGATATGAACACCAAATCCCACTCTAATTCCATCTACCTTTGGGTCTTGGCCTCATCCTCTTATAGAAAAAAAAGATTGTGTGGTATTACAGATCTAATGACTCAACATTCTTCTAAAATAGATCTTGAATCATGTGGTCATATAAGTTAGTAGTGATCATTACCCCCCCCCCCCCCCCCGTCAATTTAAAAAAGAAATACTCCTATGTTTAATCCCCAACTTAACCTATAAATATCCATGAGTAGATACATTCTTGATGGAACTAGTCTTGAAGGAATCCATTGAAGTGTAAGCCCAAAAAAACCCTCCAAATTAACATGAGTTTAAATTTGCAACATATTTTGTGAAACAATGGGCTTAAAACCATGGTTTATTCCCCAACCAATATTGTAAACTATGTGGGATTTGGTCCTTAATCTACTAGGATATTTGGAAAACCTCCCTGAGGTCCAAACCCTACACCTAAAATTCTCTCTAATCGTCTTTGGACCATACTCCTAGTAGGGTCACATCGGGCTCGGAGGGCCACATTACTTATAAAACCTTATCATCAGCATATTTATTTAGCCATATTCCAATTGATATCATGTCCCCCATGGGAGGACACAATTCTTCCTTGAACTTTGACCTACGTTGATGTAAGTCCCACACCAAACATTAACTATTCACTTTTCATCTAGGTGTTCTTGTTACACGATATTAAACGACACAATTTGGTCTTTATCACATAATGTAAAAAAGTTTTGATTAATCCTATTAAGTTTAAAAAAATAATTGGGTTATCAATCCTTTCATATGGATATGTTGGAAGCCCATATTATGGTTCTGATCCCAACAGCAAAGAAATTATTGTCTCCTAGGGTGATAATAAATTCTAGAGCTCCTCATCATTTTACTTAAACTGTTATCATTGAAATGAATGACATCGGGGCCTCTAGTCCATACGTATCATTGATTGAGAACCCCACATAAATACAAGTAATTCCAAGTTAAAACCTATTAAAAAATTATTGTAATTTTAATGCGTGCCTAGGTCTTACTTGGGGACAAACAATGGATGCCTGAAATGTCTTAAATAAAATCTATAAGATAGCCCCAAAATAAGTAATGGTTACCCCCCAAAAGGGTGTGATGAGCCTGAAATCTCATCCTCTTAACCAATGTGAGTTTTTGTGTGTTTTTTTTTCATGTTACCAAATAACAATCATGCCTTTGGAAAGTAAATCGATGAGTAATCATGGATATAAGAATAGTTGGGTGTTTCTATCTCTAATAAAATCCCATTGGAATCCATTAGGAAATTATAGACCCTACATGAGTAATTATGTAATATTCAAACCCCCATAATGAATCACAAAGGTGACATAGAGAAATATTTTTTCCATTAGAAACAGTGATGAAATTTGATTTATGGTTTCTATAAAATCCTTATCAGTTTTTAGAATCCCCCTTGATAGTACCTCCACCATTATGTGACATAAATACAACATATAATCCTATAAGAACACAAAAAATCAATCTATAACATTGGGTAAAATGAGAAAAGTGTGAATTTGGACAATATTAATTTAAGGAGAGTGGTTGTACTCCAAGGATAATCCTATAATTTTTAAAAACATAATATTTCAATGGATCTATAAAAATTACAACATCTTGATCAGGAGTTATAATGAATTCTTTCCTCAGAATATTTTTCTCCACCTTTTCTATTATGAAATTCTACCATATCTCAATGTGATTTATGCGATAGTTTTGAATTGTATTTTTAGACAATTAAATTTCACTTATATTATTCCATTAAATTATGATTTGTTATTTTACTAATCCACCAATGTATTCAAATTATTTATCTAAACAAATTCATTGTGCATGAAATTTTGTGACTATGAAATATAATACCAATGCTATGATTAAAGAAGCATAATCTTATTTCTTGATTTTCCAACCAACATCATTATTATTATGGTGAAAACACCCCCACGTTTTAACATTTAATCTATAAT
Source organism: Viscum album (assembly GCA_963277665.1). Taxonomy (NCBI): domain Eukaryota; kingdom Viridiplantae; phylum Streptophyta; class Magnoliopsida; order Santalales; family Viscaceae; genus Viscum; species Viscum album. The sequence continues at coordinate 1,492,116,885 of OY728139.1, read as the reverse complement.
ATCACCAAACCAATCAGTATTTGAATATAAAAATATATCTATTTTCTTTCTAGGTTTACACAACAAACTATTTTGTAAATTTCCTTGAACATACCTCATTATTATTATTACAACCACAAGATCTTATTTAATAAGAAAACATTGAAACCTTACTTCAAATAATGTAGCATAGAAAATATCTATTCTTATCATAGTTACATAGATTTATCAATCGATTATTCATTTATATAAATTAGATTCTACTTTCCATTTCCCTCATTTTAACCATGTTTTTTCCAACCATTATCAATATTTTGACAAGTTAAACTCCTCCTTTATAAATTTATTCAAGACATCCATTTCATAATTTACGTATGAAAGTGATATTTTCCCTTAACCTTGATGAACTTTTATCCCTAAAAGATATATCAACTATCCATTCATTGAAATTTAAAACATGAAACTCATAAATTATAAAAAAAATCAATATAAATCTACTTCCATCCACAAAATATGATATCTTCCACATAAACCAACACTACTAATTGATCTTATTATAAAATGTTAAAATGGATGTCATGATCATACAATTCACTTTTCACCTCTATATACCTCAATAAGGAATCAATTCATGCATACCAAGCAAAAAAGTTCATGATGTAGAACATACTAATATTTTATCAACCTTTACAATTTAGAATCATCATTTACAAGAAAAAAAAAATCCAACTTGTTGTCTTATAAACACCTATTTATTCATGAATCCATTCAAAAATGTTTTATTCACATCCACCACAACCATGTTGAACGTTTTTTGGACAGCCACTTCTAGAAAGAGGCAAATAGACGCCATTTTTGCGACTAATGTAAATGAACTATCTAGATCAATGAATTCAACTTGAGAATATCCATTAAAAAGTATAATTTCATTATTCTAAACTACCTTTCCACATTCCTAAATCTTTTTTTTGAAGACCCATTTTGTACCAATCACATTATGTTTTTTTCTCTATCCAAAATCTCCTGAGATTGATTTTTTTCAAAATGATCCAATTAATTCTTCCTAACATTAACCTATGATTACGCATTCCCCAATTATAAAAATAATGTGGGTTTAATATCATATAATTGTTTTATACTCGATTATCTTAATCCTTCATGTCTAACATGGAGTTAGTTTTTATTGAATGATATTTCATGGATCAAATTGAGATAGCTTTCTATTTAGAATGATTCATAGTTTGAATATCCCCTTTTTTATGTTCTTTACTAATCCAATATTAGAATCATCATCAAACTAATGATTTTGAGATTCTCATAAATCCATATTTGGTTCCTCACGTTCTTGAAATACATATTTATAAACAGAGTCTTCTGGAATTATTTTGGTGTCATTCTCAAACTTCTTTACATGTCTTCTCTCAATTAAATTTATTTGCCTCTTAATAAAACATTTTTAGTCTATACTATTTTTCTATTATCCAATTAATATGCCTTTATCCGCTATATAACCAAATTTTTCTCTTATTTACATCCTTATTTTTTAAAAACTAATTTATTATAAATAACCATAAGATTCATTAAAGTGGGTTTCCTTATTTTCCTCATTACTTATGTAATATAATCTACACCTAAATAGAGTAATAATATATTTATTTTATTGAAAACCACTTGAATAACTTCATTCAAATAGTGATATGACATGTCATTATCTATCAATAACATAATTGACATATTGTGGACCTTGTAATTTCTTCTTTCCACAAACCCATTATACTGAGTTATTCTCAATAGAGACACTTTCTATATAATATGAGGATATTTTAGATTATATAAACCACATAAGGTTTATAATCCATTCCATTATCTGATTTAAGAATTTCCAGAGTTCTTCTAGTTACATTTCATAATCTTCTTCGAAACAATTTTTATGAAATCCAATATATCAGTTTTTTATTGTACGACAATAACACATCTCATCCAATTACAATCATCTAAAATTTGGATGATATACTTCTCTATATAGGTTCTTCTAGAAAATAAGACCAAACACATCGTTGTGAGTAAAATTTACCAAACATGATTCTTTATTAGCCTTTAGTGTATATGTGTTTTGAACAACCTTTCTATATATACATTCATTAAAAATCATTTCCCTTTATATCATTAAATTAGGAATATCAACTAATTCTCCAAATTTTGACATGTTTTGCGTAACTGCATAAATTTAATTGGTTTAAATTTAATGCCATAATTTTTATTCTTCTTCTATTAATAGATAGTTGTTTCTTTGTTCTTGACAAGATATAAAATTATTTTAGTTATTAAAAATTTCATCAATGAATTACCAGATTTTCCTTTGATGTAATAAACCATTATATATAATATAACCTAAAAACTAATCCAAAAAGGTAACTGATATTAATTAAATTATGTCTTAAATAATCCACTTGAATTAAAAAAAGGCTTGTTAACTTTTCTCTAACTAATAAGGTCTTTCTACTTGTTTTTATATTCAACTCACCATCAATTTTGAAGTGAAATGTTTCAAAAGTCATGCATTTAACACTCTTCAATATGTTTTTATTTCCAATCATATGAGATGAACACATGTTTTCTAAAATATAAGTGCTACTATTTTTTTAATCTTTCAAGGAAATAATCACCATGTCTTCATTTGAAACATTATTATTTTCTTCAAAGAATTTCCCAAATGGGTTGAATGTAACACCCCAAGATTTCATAGTACTTTATTTCTTCAAATTAATCCAATAAATTGCACTACATGCAACACCGAGTTCAAGCGCACCATGACTTACCAAACTAGCTGTTCAAAAGTGGTTATGAATATTATTATCTGCATTTTCAATTTTATATATTCAATATAAATTTTAACATCAATATTATGTGTTTTCTAGACATAATATAAGAAAATATTCATTTTTTTAGATAAAGGAATTATTTTTCAAAAAATGAAATTTTACAGCCTTTTAATGGAGAACCCTTTTTAAATCCAATATTAGACATGTTTTTATATTCAATTTGACAAAATAAATATATTCTTTAGAATATGTACATAAATATTTAGTTTTCATAAATTTTTGGTATTTTTTTGATTACTTTCATATTTGGGTGAATAGTGAAAATACTAGATTTTAATTGAAAAATATTTTTTAATAAATATAATTTATGGTGTTAAATTATACATTTGAATGGTTTGGAAGTATAATTAGATTATATTTTTATCATTTAATACATTTTATATCATTATAACTAATTTCACATTTTAATTTGACCTAAACACATGTCAATCTTTTAATAGTTTTTTTACTTTTTAAAACCCCACTTTTTAGTTTTGATAGTGGCAATTAATTTTAAATTAATAATAGAAAATTATATGTTTCTAATTTGGTAAAATAAATTTCATTTTTTAATTCATAATATCAAAATTATCTTAGGGTTAATTTTTTTTATTTTTCTAAAAACTTTCATTTTTGATAAATAGTGAAAAACACTGCGTTATTATTTAAAACCGAATTTTTATTTAAAAATTATTTAGTTTATTTAAATTTAATTTAAGAAAAAATAGATATACAATACCTATATAAGTTAAATTTAATTCATTGATGTAATTTTATAATAAAATTAGATGTATAAAATTTTATTTACCTTTTTAAAGTCTTTTTTACCCACCTTCTAGGTGAATTTGTAAATTTGCATAAAACCTAATTTTACCACTTTAGTGAATTTAATTTCAAAGATCCGAGAGATTAAGTTGACATCAATAAGTAAAATGTGGTTCAATAAGATGAAAATATGTTATGGTGAATAGTAACTTTTGACTTTTATTTACCACGGTTAAGAGTAAATAGGATAATTAAGGGTAAAATTGATAATATAATTACCCTAAAACATGTCCTAATTCTATTGTATAATTTAAATTCTACAAAAAACAACATTAGAAATAAAATATGATTCTCTTTGGTCCACATGGATTAGATTAGGATATTAATTATTATTTTATTTAAATAAGAGTTAAAAGTGTTAAATTCAAAGTTTAATAACTAAACCATTTTTAATATAGGGTTACACAGAATATAAATTCTACTATAAATATTCATTAAAAATATAAAAATATTTCATATATAATGGTATTTTATTTGTAATTTATAGACATTAAATAATTTAATTTATTTATGATACAATGATGATGCAGTAATTACCTTATTAATGAAATATTAAAATAACTGATATTATTAATATACAAATAAATATAAATTGAGACTTCTGATGAATTCCACTGATTTTATAGGTTAATATGACTTGTTAGGGTTGATTAGATTTTTTTTTTCTAAGTGATAAGGTTGTTATGACTTTCAAAACAAACAAAATACAAAATAGTGTCAAAATTGACATAAATTAATTTTTAAAAAATTACTATATTATTGGTTGATATAATATTTCTAAAAATATAAGGTTCATCCAAAGGGATTAAATAATATTATATATGTCCTTAATGAACCACTTTTGGTTCTCTTGTATGTTTAGAGTAACCATATTAACCATATAGTGTAAGAATACAAGATGACACAGGAAAAGTTAAACTATTTAACTAAGAGGTAAATCTAAAAGATAAGGATACAATTTTACCCTAAACTTGTCTAAAACCTATTGGTTGAGAGTCTTTCGAACCTAAACCACCTAAGGCTCGAAATAAATTCATTTGGATCCATTATATATGAATATTGTTGTATAAAAAATTAATATTTTAATCTTTTCCTAAAGTGACCCTCACCCCTCTTATAAAAGGGAACTTCCCCTTACCTTAATTTCACACCTCCAAAACCATTTTTGTTGGCCAAACCCTGCCCAAATATCTTCCCAACGTCCCTCACATCAACCTAGAGTTCTTAATTTGATCATAAATCCAAACTAATGAGCCCTTTTGATCAACTAAAAAGGAAACACCCGAAGAAAAGGTAATAATTTCACCACCCTCTTTCAAGTTCTTTTCTTCTTCCACTTCCTCTTTATTTTTTGTTTCCATACCAAAATAATACCTAAAGTACCTTATAAATACTATGATGTTATTATAAATATGGTACAACCATATTCATTATTCTATCCATCCAATAAATGACAAAGTCACCATATGTGTGTACGTACAGCTTACCATCTCCACGTCGTGGTGTAGTTTGTTATTCAAACACTTAATTATTTGGATGGGTATAATAATGATTATAACTAATGTAAATAATAAATATAACATGTTAATGATTTAGTATATATGATATATCATCAAATTATATGCAATTTAACCATCAATATAATGATATTGTCGCTCATGCATACATACGGATTATTGTGTCCATGAACGTGATGAGATTCATTCCCCATCATAATCATTCAAGAATAATTTTCATTTTATGATTAAAAATAATGTTTATGAACATAATATAATTATTTATATGAATCAAATACATCCTATCCATAACAAAAATTAGCTACATAATAAAATATATAAATGAAAATGAATCAATTAACACCTGAAACAATGATACTACTAAAATATTATTAACAAAGAAATATTAGAAGATCAAATATGATATAATATATATGTATTTAGTTCTTTTATAATTTAATAACAATAATTTAACTATTATACTGTATTTTAACATACCCTCGACCAAGGAAAAGTACAAGTTAAGGGGTTTTTATCTCACTTATTATTCCCGTTAGATTCATACTATATTGCAACTATTTCCTTTTGTGTGGTGTAGGTACTGGCCATGATTTTATTATTTGTGTAATATAATTTAATTTATGGATATTTACATATTTATTTTATGATACTTCTTTCATGGGGTGTATGTTTCGTATGTTACCAAATCTGTAAGGGAATTTCAAATTTCAATTTCCACTCATTGGGCTTTACGCATACTTCATTGATTATTTTACTCCAAGATTATGTGTGGAATCACTTTTTATTATTTATGTAATAATTCCCACTCCAATTTTTGTGGATATACCTTTGATACACATAATCACTCCATTGATAAATTCATATTCGATTGATATCTACTTTTTAAGGGTAATCTTAACTCAATTTCCATTCATTGAGTTAAACATCCAAGTAATTGGTTTTGTTTTTAAACAAAATATGTTTGAATGTAATCTGATCGATTTACACTAAATATCGAATTTTATTGAGTGTATTTATATTTTTCACACATAATTATTTCATTTATAAATCCTTAATCTAAGTTTATGGTCTTTATAAGGTCTTTCGTCTCAATTTACATTCCTTTGAGACCTCTTTGTTGTTATGAACCAATTCACATTTATATGGTGTATATATTTTCCTTTGAGATATTATATCATAAATACCTTTATTCTCATGATATTATAAAGTTTTTATTAATTTTATTCCTCAAATACATGTATTCAAGTGTCTCTTATATGGTTAAGAACTCTTTAACTAAAATATTGTTTTAAATGTTTTAAATATTTATACATATAAATCTTTCTCATTAATGTCCATATTTTAAAATTGGTTTTAAGTATTTATTTATGTGGACATAAATTTTTTGAAAATAAAATTTCTTTTAAAAGTTTAAAATTGGTATGGGACTCTTTGATTCAAAAATTCTCTTTTAAACGACTTCTTTGATAAATAGTGCGATATTTAAATGTTTTCAAGAAAAAGGGGATATTTCTCTCAAATAGTTTTAATGACTATTTACATCTATGTTAATATCCTGCAGTGTATTTTATTCTTGATTGAGGTCGATTTATCATAATACAATCATCCATATTGTATTTAATGAGTTATGTTTCACTGTGGATGTGCTATTTTTATTCCATTCAGGTTTTGTGGTTGAAATATTGACATTTCGTATGCAATTTTTAATACGAATGTTTAGATTATTTTTCCCCCTTTTATATGAGGAATTCATTACACTTTGTAAGTTATGGGTGGATCCCGCTATAACCCCTCGATGAATCAGTAAGTCTCATGAGACAATTAGATGTGGAAAAGGCCGAGGACTTCCCCAATTTGATATATGGTTTTAGCCGAGGCCTTGATCATTTTTAGACATCTTGGTTGAGGCCTTGAAAAAATGTTTCAGAATGTCTCACATTATACATTCCATCATTTTGAAAATAATATTGATGGATCATGTGGTTATTCGACTAGTAGAATACCCATGATTATGTTTTTTTATGGAATTATTTACCCAGCTCATATTCCAGCTATAAAGTGCTCATTTTTTATTATTTGTAAAGGCATGTATTTTTAGTTATTCACCATGACTAATGTTTATGTTATATTCCACCATATTGCATACTCTTACTGAGCATTTTTTCTCACCCATTTCTTATGTTTTATCTTCCAAGGATTCCACAAAAAATATTATGATTAATATGTGGGGTTAACCTAAAAGGAATAATGGTGTTCTCAAGCAACTTTCTATTCTGTGTTTTATTTTCAAATGTATAATGTAACATTAGTGTATGTAATCAATTTTCCAAGATTACTAAATAGATTGGTCTTTCGAGATTGGTTCCCTTGTGATCAGGCCAATGTATTAAAATAATGCATCGACTCTGGGCTTCTGGGATTGGGGTGTTACAGTTGGTATCAGAGGAATTTTAGTAATAACCTTGGAAATAGATTTAGATAAACTCTGATTAGAAAACATTACACTAAGATAGACTTTGAGGATTAGTATAGAAGAACTTCCTAGAATTTTGGTAATGTAGAGGTTTTGTGTATTTTCCAAGAAATACATCCCTGTTTGGATACGAGCAAGTAGAGGTAGCTCTGGTATACATAAACCTAGGAGTGATAACTCTGACAAGGAGTTTTGGGCTTGACCCGGGGTATCTTGGTACATGACAATGGGACTTACTGCACTATTGATTACGACACTTTTGGGGGATATTCTAAGGATAATTTACATTTTCATTACAAGCCATTATGAAGGATTTAAGAATAAATACTTCCTCAAAGAAAACATTTTATGATTATAGATTATATGCATAATCTTTTCAATTTACATTAGGTATTTTACAAGTTTGGAATTATGAATTGAGATTCATAAACTATCCTAGTGTATATAATTATTTAGAAATGGTTCCTAGTAGAATGAATAAGATTTCTAGCAATATACATGATCGAAGGATTAAGAAGGATCATATCATCCATGGTATTAAGCCAAAATTTAAAAGGGAAATATTCTCCTACGTATTCTCATCATATGAATAAATAGTATGATGTGTTAATAAGATAAGTAAAGAATTATCTGTGTCCTATAGATTTAAAGAGAATAAAAGGAATAAAAGGATCAAAGAGAGAAATATGGATAAAGGAAAGATGGCTGAAATTGTTTTATCGATTATGGATAAACCCCGTTTTAAGTGTAAAAGGGACAAACCAAGACTTCAGGGACATAGAGACATTGAAAAAATCCAAAAATCAAAAGGGTTGCAACCCAACACATGAATATGTAAAATTACTTCTTCCCAACATCAATTTCAATAAGGCACGCCTCCACCAACACATGGTTTCTTAGCTAGCTGTCCCATGAAAAAATGCATAGGCCTGGTACTGATGGCAACACCATACCCTCTCAAATATCCATGTCCGAAAATCCATGCACTTCGAAGATGACTATCTCAATCCTCATCTGAAGTAACTCCTTGTAATCTATCTAGGTTCCCCATAGAAAAGAAAATAAATGGATGATGGAAAAGAAGGATTTTACAATATGTGATAACTGTGGAAAGAATCACCTTCGTAAATTCTTTAAGGGAATGGGAGTTGGTTATAATTGTGGAGAAAAAGGACACCAAGTATGTGATTACAAGGGTAATAAAAAGGATTCAAGTGTACAATGCTTCATCTCTAAAGAGGCTGGTCACTGTGTGAATCAATGTCCAAATCATCATAGTATGACCCAAATAATTCTATTGGATAATAATCAATTTATGATACTACCACATATGAAGAAGAATGACTAGTTTTCTCATGTTGTTATTAAATAATTATTTCATTTTAGTGTTATATCAATAATGTACTGGATATATGAATTATTGAAATAAATAAGGATTGTACCGCAGTACTATTTCATTGAGGATTTGAGATTGAATGGTACAAAGAAAAGTGACTCAATAGCAGGTTAAACTTTTTGGAAAAAACACAGTTTAAGGAAAGATAAACTTGAATATAGTCCTGATACTGAGGAAGTGATTTTTGGAATAAGAGATGGTTGATTTAGATAAATGATATTTGATATTCTTGACTTCCTTGGAACTGATTAATGGTTTTTTATTCCATCATTGATGGAGTATTCAAAATATTTTTTTATAATGAATATATCTAGTATTCGATACTGGATAAGGGAGCAGTAATGTAATCAATAATGTTTTATGGTAATTCAGGGTGTTACCGTGTTTTAAAATAATACATGATGAAGGTATTCACATGTTATTACATGGAAAAAAGATCTTCATTGTGTTTACCTTCCATATAAATTTTGTTCTGTGAATTTGGAAATAAGTATTATGGATTTTTCTAAATGTTGGAATGAATTAATTTTAACATTGGATATTATTATTAAGGTTAAATCATTTATTAAGATTATTTTTGGATTATTATAAAAAGTACAACCCGGAGGTTGGGTGACAACCTATCACGTCCGACAAGGCCGCGGGACTTGAACTCTCAATCGAAGGAGGAAAAGGGTGCATCACCTAACACTAGCCTACGTGATGTCCTAGTTTGAATAATATAGTTTTTTAAATATTCTTATAGATAAATTATAAATTCCTTTTTTTGGAACCCTATAAAATTAGGATAAACAGAATATTTTTTAATTCTATTATCTTTTGGAGTGAAAGATGAGTTTGTGGAAGGAATTAGTTGAAGGATGAAACTCTACTTATCATATATATATATATATATATCCTCTTATTCTATGAATAAATTAATTCTTAAACTCTAGGTATAGAATCTTAAAACCAAAAAAGTATTATCCTAATACCATATGGATTGTTTAAATGATGATATTTTACATCATCTTAGATTGATGGAATTAAGGCCATAAATTTTGCACATGTTTGAGATTGATGACCTCAATAACTCCCTATAAAAGTTTACCTTTTCCCTCTAATTATGTGTCCCTAATTTCCACTGATGTTCTCTTAATCGAGATCATAATTTGGTGGTGACTGTTTCATTTCCCTATCTCTCTTATTAAGTCTAAATTTTATTAACCCAATCTCTGAAGTGGGTTTTACGCAAAGGTATTTTCTATTTTTAACCTTTTATTTTTGAAGAAAAATTTCAAATTGCGATGACACAATTTATTGAATGAGAGGAGAATGTAACACCACAAGATTTCATAGTACATTAATTCTTTAAACTAATTCAATAACTTGCGCTACACGTAACACTGAGTTCGAGCGCACCACGACTTACCAAACTAGTTGTTCCAAAATGGTTATGAATAGTATTATGTACATTTTAACTTTTATTTATTCCATATAAATTTTAACATCCATATTATGTGTTTTTTATACATAATATAAGAACGAAATCATTTTTTCTGATAAAGGAAGTATTTTTCAAAAAATGTTATTTTACCTCCTTTTAATGGAAAACCATTTTTAAATCCAATATTTTACAATTATATATATTCAATTTTTAAAATAAACATCTTCTTTAGAATCAGGACGTAAAATTTTAGTTTCGATAAATTTTTGGTGTTTTTCTGATAACTTTCATATTTGGGTGAATAGTGAAAAATACATAATTTTAATTGAAAACAAATTTTTTAATAAAAATAATTTATAGTATTAAATTATAAATTTGAATGGTTTGTAAGTATAATTAGATTATATTTTTAACATTTAATACAATTTAGGTCATTTTAAATAATTTCACATTTAAATTTGATATAAACACATGTTAATCTTTTGATAGTTTTTTTACTTTTTTTAAATCCCACTTTTTGGTTTTGACAATGGGGATTAATTTTAAATTCAAAAATACAAATTCTATTTTCTGAATTTGGTAAAATAGGATTTATTTTTTAATTCATAAAATCAACATTATATTAGGGTGAATATTTGGTATTTCTCTGAAAACATTCAATTTTTTATGAATACTAAGTAATAGTGTGTTATTATTTAAAACCTACTTTTCATTTCAATAATTATTTATTTTATTTAAATTTATTTTAAATCAAAATATATATATAATACCTATATAAGTTCAATGTAATTCATTGGAGTCATTTTATAATAAAATTAGATGTATAAAAGTTTGTTGAACTTTTTAACATTATTTATTCACCTTCTAGGAGCATTTGTTGATTTTCCTAAAACATAATTTTACCAATTCAGTGAGTTCAATTTAAAACATTTTTGAGACATGGTTGACATAAGTAAGTAAAATATGGTTAAATAAGATGAAAATAATTTTGGTGAATAGTATCTTTTGACTTTTATTTACCACGGTTAAGAGTAAATGGTGTAATTATGGGTAAAAATGATATTATAATTATCCTAACACATGTCGTAATTCTATTGGATAAGTGTAATTCGACCAAAAACAACATTAGTAATAAAATATGATCCTCATTGGTGCATTTGGATTGGATTTGGACATTTATTATTATTTTATTTAAAGAAGAGTTAAAAGTGTAAGATTCAAAGTTTAATAACTAAACCATTTTTAATATAGTGTTACACACAATATAAATTAGACTATAAATATTCATTAGAAATATAAAACTATTTCCTATATAATGGTATTTTATTTATAATTTTTAGATATTAAATAACTTAATTTATTTATGACACAATGATGATGTAGTAATTACCTTATTAATGAAATATTCAAATAATTGATATTATAAATATCCAAATAAATGTAAATTGAGACTTCTGATGAATTAAACTAATTTTATAGGTTACTATTACATTTTTGGTTGATTAGATTTTTTTTTCTAAGTGATAAAGTTTCGATGAATTTCACAAAAAACAAATACCAAATAGTGTCAAAATTGAGAAAAATTAATTTTTAAAACAAATACTATATTATTGGTTGATATAATATTCATAAAAAAATTAGTTTTGGCCAAAGGTATAAAATAATGTTATATATGTCATGAATGAACCACATGAGTTTCTCTTTGATGTTTATAGTATTCTTATTAACCATATAGTGTAAGAATACAAGAAGACACGATAAAAGTTAACCTATTTAACTAAGTGGTAAATCTAAAAGATAAGGTTAAAATGGTAACCTAAACTTGTCTAAAACATATTAGTTGAGTGTCTTTCGAACCATAAACACCTAAGTATTTAAATAAATTCATTTGGATCCATTATAAACCGAATATTATTGTATAAAAAATTAATATTTTAATCTTTTCCTAAAGTGACCCTCACCCCTGTTATAATAGGTCACTTCCCCTTCTCTTAATTTCACACCTCCAAATCCATTTGGATCTTCCAACCCCAGCATAAATATCCTCCCAACTTACCTCACATCAACCTAGAGTCCTTACTTTGATCATAAAGCCAACCTAAGGTGCCCTTTTGATCAACTCAAAAGGAAACACTCGAAGAAGATGTAATAATTTCACCAACCTATTTCATGTTTTTTATTCTTACACTTCCTATTTATTTGTTGTTTCCATACCAAAATAATAACTCCAGTAACATCTACATACTGTTATGTTATTATAAATATGTTACAACAAAATTCATTATTATATCCGTCCAATAAATGACAATGTCACCATACGTGCGTATGTACGACTTACCGTCTCCACGTCGTGGTGTAGTTTGTTATTCAAACACTTCATTATTTGGATGGGTATAATAATGATTATAACTAAGGTAAATAATAAATATAACATGCTAATTATTTTTTATATATGATATACCATCCAATTACATACGATTTCACCATCAATATAATGATATTTTCTCTCGTGCGTACATACAGATTACCGTCTCCACGAACGAGATGAGATTCATTCCCCATCGTAATCATTCAAGAATAATTTTCATTTTATCATTAAAAATAATGTTTATGAACATAATATAATTATATATATGAATAAAATTCATCCTATCCATAACAAACATGACTTACGTAACAAAACATATAAATTAAAACGAATCAATTAACACCTGAAACAATGATACTACTAAAATATTATTGACAAAGAAATATTAGAAGATCATATATGATATAATATTTATGTATGTAGTTCTTCTATAATTTAATAACAATGATTTAACTGTAATACAAGAGGTTAATGTACCCTTGACCAAGGAATGGTACATGGTAAGGGGTTTTCGTCTCACTTCTTATTCCCGTGCGATTCATGCTATATTGCCACTATTTTCTTTTGTCTGGTGTATGTACTGCCCATGATAGTATTATTTGTGTAATATACATTAATTTATAGGTATTTACATTTTCATTGTATGATACTTCTTTCATGGGTTGTATGTTTTGTAAGTTACCAAATCTATAAGGGAATTTCAAAGTTCAATTTCCACTCTTTGGTCTTTACGCATACTTCATTTAGTATTTTACTCCAAGATTATGTGTGGAATCAATATTTAATATTTATGTAGTAATATACACTCCACTTTCTATCAATATAGCTTTGATACACATAATCATTCCATTAATAAATTCAAATTTCATTGATATGAACTTTTTAAGGGTAATATTAACTCAATTTCCATTCATTGAGTTAAACATCCAAGCCATTGGTTTTGTTTTTACAAGAATATGTGTGAATGTAATCTGATTGATTTATACTGAATATCCAATTATATTGAGTATATTTATATTTTTCACACATAATTATATCATTTATTCATCCTTAATCTAAGAATACGGTCTTTATAAGGTATTTCATCTCAATTTGTATTCCTTTGAGACCTCTTTGTCTTTATGCACCAATTCACTTTTATATGGTGTATATACTGTCCTTTGACATATTATAACCTGAACACCTTTATTATCATTATATTATAATGTTTTGATTAATGTTATTCCTTAATTACATGTATTCTAGCGTCTCTTATTTGGTTAGGAACTCTTTAACTATAATATTATTTTAAATTTTTTAAATATTTATTCTTATAAATATTTCTCATTAATGTCCATATTTTAAAAATGGTTTTAAGTATTTATTTATCAGGACGTAGATGTTTTGAAATTAAAATTCCTTTTAAAATTTTCAAAGTGGTATGGGGCACTTTGATTCCAAAATCTCTTTTAAACGAATTCTTTGATAAATAGTGTGACATTTAAATGTTTTCAAGAAAATGGGGATATTTCTTTCAAATAGTTTTAATGACTATTTTCATCTATGTCAATATCACTCAAAGTATTTTATTCATGATTGAGGTTGATTTAACATAATACAATTAACCATATTTTATTGAATGAGTTATGTTTGACTGTGGATGTGCTATTTTTATTCCATTCAGGGTTTGTAGTTAAAATATTGACATTGGGTATGCTAGTTTTAATACGAATGTTTAGATTTTGCTTCACCCTTTCATTTGAGGAATTTATTGGACATAGTAAGTGATGGGTGGATACCTCTATAGCTCCTAAATGCATTGGTAGGTCTCATGAGACAATTATATGTGGAATTGGCCAAGGCTATTCCCAATTTGATATATGGTTTTAGTCGAGGCCTTAATCATTTTTATCACATTATATCAAGTCAAAATATTTATATTCAAGAGGATAAGTCATATTATTAAATGGAAAGGAATTATATTACATTGTATTAAATTTCTATTTTATTTTGTAAAATATTAATAATATTACCTACAAGACATCAACTAATTTTTGTCTCAAGTTTGAACAATTAATATAGTAGATATAGAATGAATTTCTTCCATGATATCATTATTTTATCCCAACATTCCTTTCCAGTCGTCCAATTTCTTATCTTGTTATATGAATTTCAACTTCACCACAATATGACATTGTGTAGACAAGAGATCTATAAAGAAGACCTTTCATCTTTGAAAAAACTATATTTTTATCTTCCCTCCAAATATATTCATCTTTTGAATAGTTCTCTAATTATTAATATGTTATAATTGATTAATAAAAGTTTCTATTATACTGTATTTATGTGATATTCATTCATACAAACTTTTTCATTGATGTTTCATGATCAAAGGTAGTACTTGTTTTTTCCATACCATTTTACATTTGGTCACTAATAATTTATTCAAATGTTCTTCTACCTAGTTCATCCATCTATTTCAAAACATCATATAAAAACATCCCAAACTAAATATTCTTCTTTGAACCATATGAATTGATATTAGATTCAACCTTCTAACATAAGGATAAAACCTCTTCCACATGGGTTTCAATATTCTTAACTTTCTATATTACAAATATGTTAAGATCATCAATGATCTTAATATGTTATTCAATAATCAACTTATAAATCACATATTCTTCATATTTAACATATATCTAGGTAAAATATCAATGAAAAGTTTCCAGATGATGAACATAAAATTAAAATTCATTAACTTATCTTATATACTTATTTATTAAACCTTAAATTTACTTACACTTTATTCTTTATATGTCAATATTTATAGGAGCTCTTTAAAACTCCACCAGAAATTATAAATCTACATATGTTTGATTACCTTATTCTTCTTTAGTTACATTTCTCTCCATAAAACCTATCAATGCATCCTATACATCTCAAATATACACAATTTCAATTCATTCCAATTTATTATCTTCAAAAAACACTTCTTCATTGAAAATAATAATATTCTTTTGAAACATATTACCACATCCATTTATAAAATTGAAGTTCCTTTCATAAAGGAAAATTTATATTTTATATAAGTAAAAATTTATAACCACCATCCTCTTTATCAAACATATTTATAAAACATAAAATTATGTACCAAACCATTACACAATATAAAATTATAAAATTTTATTTCCTTCAAATTTATCTTTTCCCAATTTAAACATCATTGAAATATGTGATAGGAAATCATTAGTTTCATCATATTTATTTTTAGTCTTATTAAATTCATTTGTATTAATAACATTGAGTTTATTTTGTAATGATTTATGTTATAAAAAATATCCACCATCTCCATCATTTCATAATCAACCAGTGTGTTATGTAAATCATCAAGAGATAACACACCAAGATTAATTTCCTAAATAAATGACACTTTGAGAATTATCAGATAATGAAATATTATTATAATATTATTCACTATGTAATAATATTTTATTTCCTAATTTATCCCCTGAATGGAACAAAAAACATTAGTATTATGGTTAAAGAA
Source organism: Viscum album (assembly GCA_963277665.1). Lineage (NCBI taxonomy): Eukaryota > Viridiplantae > Streptophyta > Magnoliopsida > Santalales > Viscaceae > Viscum > Viscum album. Next base: position 1,492,100,514 of record OY728139.1, on the reverse strand, counting down.
ACCATATATGTTTTCATTTGAACTCATATTCATATTATCAAACTTAATCCTTCTAATATTAAAAAACACCACATATACTTTGGTTCAACTTCAAATATATTATCATGTTTATCTGAGATACATTTTTTCATATTATACATCCTTACAATAAAATATAATTGATTTTAAATCACTCCAAATATGATTTGATGTGCCATAAAATCATTATTCGAAAAAATTTACTCATCATCCAATATTTACCTTTTTTGGATTACATAATTATGTTTCATATACTAAAGGAAACAATACATCCAAACCAAGAGACCATATATTAGATCACATAATGTTATTACATATTATATAATTACATTCATTTAATAGAGGAAATGAATTTTCATTACAAATGTTATTACAACCCAAGATTCCCATAAATTAACATTACAGTATTTTTGCAGAATAGATAATACATTAGACAAACAAATTCCCAAAGATCGTATTTTTTAGTTCCTTGGGAATCATGGGAATAAAAAAATGGTACATAAGTGAGGTATATTATCTCCCACTATGTTTTTCATGACTATTGCACTTCATAAACACATCATATATAATAAAAATATTCATAACATGGGGAAAGGAAACATAAAAATCAGTGTGCTCAGATTCTATGTAAAGGGAATAAGGGAGATAGGTAAAAATAATCATGAATATATTTGTATGAGAACATGATAATATCAATAGAAGATCATGCCATACAAATGAAAGATCATATACATGAGTCATCGAGTAAATATTGTAAGTTAAAAATGCATGAATCAAAAGGGAATCAAGAATATATTACATAAAAGAATAACATATTAGTATGACATGGAATTGTGGAAGATATATAAACATTTAATATCATTCCATATAGTCACTATTCATTTCAAAAAATAAATAGGACACTTCATGGGGACTACACCTACTGGGCGGGACACCACACCACACCCCATCACATTCCTTTACTTTAATGGGACCAGGTTTCCCCATCTTCCCATAGTGGATTGAGTTTCCCTATCTTCCAATAGTGTATCCGGTTTCCCCATCTTCCCATAGTGGATACAGTTTCCCCATACTCCCATAGTAAATCGGGCATCCCCATCCTCGATAGTAGATAAAGCCTATCGACTTTATTCCCATCATTATCTCCTAAGATTTAAATCTTTATCCAGTGTATTGGAGGGGGATATAGGTCCCTACAGTCATATAATTAAATCATACATGCATGTCCCATAAGATATCAAAGCATTTTTCATATCATGAATCATAATAAGATATGGGTTTCGTAAGAATCATGTTATAACACCTGAAATAAAAATGGTTGTATAAAATATCAGCATATCATTACCTATGGAAAATATATAGGTCTCATAATCACTTAATCAAAGCACAAACCTTGAAAAGAAGGTATGAAAATAATATAACTGGTGGACGATAAAATAGTTTCATAAATTTCACTCCATCAAAAAATAAACCATTAAATAAATAATTTGAAAGTTATTATTGGATGATATCCCCAATAAATTACATACTATGAAAAATAATTTCATATTATATGCAGATTAATTTTAATAGATCACTTGGAGAATTTCTAAAGGGAAATAATCTTTATTTGGAGGCCAATTTTTAAAACATGAAACATTTTCAAAATCCATTTATTTTAAAACAAAATTGAATAACTTATAATTAAACATTTTAAAAACATCTAAAATATTTCATGAGGAAAATTTCCTTTATTCTTTAAAAAAATCTTCTTAAATCATTAAACCTTTTGAAAACCATTTTCTTTGAAAATAATCTTCAAAATTTTTATAAAATCTTAAAATCATTATGAAAATAATTTTCCTTTAAAACTTATAATATATGCTTTAAAATTGTTTTAAAACCATTTTCTATGAAACCTTATAAAATAATCATGAAATTGTTTTGAAACAACATTTCCTTGAAATCTTATAAAAGAAACTTGAAAATATTTTCAAAAACATTTTACATGAAAACTTATAAAAGAAGATTGAAAACATTTTGAAAATCACATTCTTTGAAAACTTATAAAATAATATTGATTTTTTTTAAAACCATTTTCTTTTAACATACTTTGAAAACATATAATAAATGCTTGAAAAAGTTTTGAAAACCTTTTCCTTTGAAAAAACATAGAAAACTTATAAATAAATCTTGAAAACATTTTGAAATATTTTTTATTGACAAATTAAAAAATTATTGTTAAAACATTTAAAAAAACTTTTAAACATTAATTATTTTTTAAAACATTTTTAGAAAACATGTTTTTGAAAGAAGACATATTTATGACCAAAGACAGAGATAAAGTAATATTTTCTTAAAAACATTATCATAATTAACTTAAGTATAAAATAGTGGAAAAATGGTACCAATACAATAATATATAATTAATAACCATATGAGAATAAAATTCTTGAGTTTTCTTGTGATATTGATCATAATATTTAATCAATGGTAGCATAATTATAAACTATCCTGATAAACGATGACTCATGACTCACATAATGGAACTAAATTACCTAAATATTAAAATATAATGAAATTAAAAGATTAATGATATAATATTTCAAAGGAAATTATATACACCTAATAGAAAAATATTGGTTCATAACATGGAATTTATCTCAAAGACGGAAAATTGAGACAAAAATTACATTTCTGATTTTGAAACTCTTGAACCATAAACCCCATGATAGAAAAACCACAAATTGGATATTTAAATCCCCATAAATTTAATTATATGAATCATATAAAACATTAATTTTATGTATATATTATGCACAAAATAAATTAGTGATGAATAAGGCATAAGTCTCATTTAAATAAAGTGAGACAAAAAAACCCTTACCTTAAGTCTTGAATTCCATTTTTCACATTCAAAACTATTATATAAAATATATAATTTTATTATAAATACATAAGAGATCTATATTTATATATATATAAACATATATGATTCACTAATTACTATATATTACCCTTTTATTAACAGTTCCATGCTAATGAAATGTTTCGGGTAATAACCACTTTGTTTATCATATGTGTTTAGACTTGTTATTATTAATCCACTTACTTAGATAATGATTTAATTATATATATAATTTAAAAAATAATACATATATATATTATTTTATATATATATATAACCTATAAAATATAGATATATGAAATGGAATACATTGTTCATAGAGATGGTATGTCATATGTATGCATGAATAACGTTTTTGTTTAATTATCGTATAAAATGAAATAAAGTTAATGAAATATAAGTATATATACATATTTAATAATTATAGTAGAGTAATTATTTAATATATATCATATAAATTTACTAAATCTATCCCTAATACTTTCCATGTAGATTGTGAATTAATTACATCTCTTTAAGGAGGCAGTTGTCCACACATCCTCAATCAAAATTATTATATTTACACAAAAATTGAAATTATGAAGTTATGTGTCATATAGTAATTAAAGAAAAATTAATAAATAATAAATATAATATATATCATATAAAAATATAGTGTCATCATAATTATGAACCATGAGATACCGTAAAGGAAAAACAAACTAGATGATTTTGTGAGGCGGTAGTTCTCCATAAACAATAACATAAAGTTTGTTACCCATTAGGTAGAAATGTGTTTATGTTTAGGTTTCAAAATTAATATAAAATATATTAATATATATAGGATACTTAGGTTATTATGAAACCATTGAAAAATAATAATTTAGTTGGTGGAGAAATAAAATAAAAAAAAGGATTTTAAGGAAGTTTGTTGCCTCTTCTTTGGGTAACTCCATTTGGTTTTCACCAAAGGGCATCCTTGGATGGATTTATGACCAAACAGATGCTTATAGGATGAAGGGATGGTTTTTTTATTGTCTTTTATAAAATTTTTGGTGATAAAAATGGTTTTATATTTTTAAATGACTAGGAGTAGTGAGAGCCTTTTTATAGTAGATGACGAGTGACATTCATGTAAATTTTTGAAAAGGGAATTCCACCCACATTTTTACTATGAAACCATTCTCTAATAATGAACCCATTTAGATAAAAGGGATGATAGGGTTGAAATATTTCCATCCAAAAGATATTAGATAATTTTATTTTTCATTTTGGCCCTTAATTGTAGGTTTAGTCATATGTTAAGTTAATTTTCCTCTTAATCATTATAATTAATTTTAATTATGTTCACTAATATATTATGTAAAAAACTAAGTTGAACATATTTAAAATTATATATTTTGACTAGTTATAATATGGAATCCATTTTTCCAAATTACAATCATATAAGTACAATAATTTAATTAAAATTTTGTCCCACAAACAGAATGACAAAGTGTGTTTTTAAAGTAAAAAAATGTTCAAATGTATGGAATGCTTTTTTTTCAATTTCCTAGTGGAATTAATTCCAATGAATAAAATTTTATTAATTTATATATAATTTATGTAATTTATCTTTAAAAAAATTTATGAAAATAATTTTACATTATAAATAAATTAGACCAAAAAGTAGTTTGGAATTAAAATTCAATATTATTCACTATTCATCAAAACAATGAAACTTTATAGAAAAATACAAAAAATTAACACAAATCTAATATTTATGAACCTAATTAAAAACAATATGTTTATTTTTTGATTTTAAAATACTAAAACTTTAAAAAAAAATAGATTAAAAATGGGCTCTCCATTAAAAGATGGAAAAATTACCTTTTAGATAAATACATATTTTTAATCATAAAATTGGATTTATTCTTAAATTATACCTATAAAATATAATAGATGAATATCAAAAATGTTTATTTAATATATAATATATAAATTTTCCTGAAAAAATTAATCACAAGTGTATTTTTTTTGAAATAAAATTGTGTTTGTACATATAAAAATAGTTTTATTATAAAAGAAATTTCTTAATTTTAAAAAATAGTTCTTACATTCAATTATACTCATTGATAACCAAAGGATAAATTTTATATACACATACAAATCATGTTTTCACAGTTTATTTAATATTATTTATAACATTTATTCCAATAGATATATGGTAACTATAATAATACTTTAGTAGTATCATTAATGGTATGTTATTGTTCAGTAAAACTCAGCATTACATGTAATGAATGATGTCAAAAGGGCTCTGTATTGTGTGTAATACAATACTAACATAATGATTCATGAACAAAAAGCTAATATAAGTGTTTTTTATAGAAAAATATTTAATTTTTTTTGTTTATAACGCAAGCCACACTTATTGATTTCATATAACAAAATCTAAATTTGGTGTTTTATGAAATTAAAAAATATCACAAAATTAGCTTAATTACAGAATAATTATAATTAAAAAAATCATGGGGTGTTATATTCTCCCCCCCCCCTTAAAATGAATTTTTCCCTCTAAATTTATTTGGATTATTATATGTTTGATTATTGAATGTTCTGTTCATTGAATCCCACGTCGTAAAAATTACAACCAAATCATCCTTTAAAAAGGGAACGTTTTAAACTGAATGGTTACCCAGAGTATCATATAACATGGATTCCACATAGGAAAACATATTTGGTATGTATTTATTGGACATGGAAGAAAATGTTAAATAATCATAGATAATTATAAAGATCGCTGATCACGGTAATAATGATGGTCAAAAGAATTTTAACAAAAAACTATAAAGTGAAAAATCATGAAATAGGTCATTGATATCATAAAAAATGATGATAATATGACAAAATTTTATTTCAATACCCCTTTCCTAAAGATGAATATCTTTTCACAAGAAGATATAATTACATTATTTCATTCCATTTCATAAGTAAAATATCACCCTTTGTTCATGTCTTGACCAATTTCCACTTCACCTCTTTATCCAAATAGGATTGTGAATTTTTCAATCCTGAAGTAATAAGAGATTATGAGATCTTGGATAAGTCATCCCATCAGCCTTTAGTTACTATCAGTGCAATGTTTATATAACATGTTATCCAATATGAATAAATCCCCATGTGGTGAGATAATACATTAATATCACAAAAATCAATTGAATTTTTTCTTAAACATTCCATAAATGGTTAACCTTATAACCCCTCCAAAATTTGAAAATAAATAACATAAGAAATAAGGTCATAAAATCATCATAACATTGATCCCCCATACATAAAAAGTAGTTATTGGTTGTCATATTACAAACATGTGAATACCATCATCATATATTTTCTTCAAACTTAGTAATAAACTAAATTACCATAAATCCTTTTGTAAAACATGCATGCTTCCTTACTCCAACGATTACATGATATATTACATAAATACACAATATTTTAAAATTCATCCATGGTGACATAGAACACTGTCAAAAAAATTAATAATCAGTTTCAGGTTTATCAGTACTATCCTATTTAATTTATCCATATTAATCATCTCTTGTCTAGGATAATCAAATTTCTCTCCATATCTTGAACACATTTAGGGCTACAATCCCTTTTTTCAAAATATAATATTTCAATTAAATAACTATTATAAGTCTTCATCACCATTAAAAATATCCTATTAAATCCTTAAAAAACTTATACTGAAAATAAATAAATACTTTATGATTCTTATAACATAATCATTTAATTCCAAAACATATGCACACTAATCATCCAAAAATATTCTTAAACCATCACTCGGTATCCATCATCTTCTTCCTTAATACCCATTTTACTATAAAATGTAATATGAATAATGTATTTTGGATCATAAATGTAAATATAATCATTTACCTAATGATTGATGTAAACAACAATATTTGAACACCCCATACATTTCACATGTCATTTTCGGCCTATTTATATTCAAAAGTATAACCAATACTCATACCACCTTAGGGACACTCTTCATGTGATATTAGGACATAAATTTGTATAATGACCATAAATTCCTCATCTGAAACATGCAATGTTAACTCAGTTCCTTCAAGTCTCTACCATTGACTAAAACCAAAAATAATCATTTGAGTAACACTTATCATGGAGATAACCCACAAAATTATGAAAAAAATAACTTATAAGATGTCTAAATCATGGCTCCCACTTCATTAATCTATGAAACCTAGGGATTATGGTAGGTTATTAATATCCATATTCAACTAAAATATTAATTATTTTTTGTAAAGAGTTTGTGAATTCCCAACGAATATCCCTTAGGAGTGTCAACCTAGGTGTGCAGCAAGGCCCGTTTTCACTTACCTGGTTACGCTTGATTCTAGCCCAACACAACTTTTCAGAGTTTTTAACCCTAGGTATATCTGTTCTAGATCCATATCAACATGCAGTGTCTATATGGGGATGTAATGCTTGGAAACCACCCACTCTATCCTTTACCAAAATTCAAGAACATTTTCCTATACTTATCCTCATCCTTAAACTTATCTTTAGAGACATCCATACACATATACATATAAATATTACAAGGGATATAAAAATATTTATCTTCCTTTTTTCCAATGTATGACTAAACATTTTCAATGATAAAAACAATAATTACCCATGATTAACATACAATAAAATTAAATTATTTGTATAGAATAATTAATACATTACATAAACTGACTCCCAGATACCATCTTAGTTTAGTGCCTTCAGAAACATGAGAACATAAACTATGGTACATAATTGAGCTATATTATATCTCACTAGGTAATTCATTACTAGCACCTTTCCTAGACACATCATACATAATGCATATCTTCATAACCTATGGAAAGGAAACAAAAAAGGGTCATCTCAAATGCTTAGTTAGGGTAACAAGGGAGATACATAAGCATAATCTTGAACATAATAGTATGAGAACATTAGTATGCCATTAAAATATCATACCCTACATATCAAAGATCATATACATGATTCATGGAATATATATAGGCAGTTCATAAGAAATGAATAATAAGGGAATTAAGAGCATAAGATATGAAATAATAGCATAAGACTAAGTCATGGATTTTTTGAAGGCATATAAACATGGAATATCATTCCCTATAAGTAAAGGATAGTTGTAAAAACTTAATAGGGAACTTCATGGGGACTACACTGACTGGTTGGGACACACCACCATCCCCAGTCATTATCCATTACTTTTAAGGGATAGGGTTTCATCATATTCCCATAATGGATAGGTTGTCCTTATCTTCCCATAGTGTATTGGGATTCCCCATATTCTTATAGTGGATTGGGTTTCCCCATCTTCCTATAGTGTATAAGGTTTCCCCATCTTCTCATAATGGATCAAGTTTCATAATCCTCTATAGTTGATCAATCTCATTAACATGATTCCCATAATTATCTCATGAGATATAAATATTTACCCAATGCATTGGTGGGGGATATAGGTCCCACAAATCACATAATTAAATCATAGATGCATATGGTAAAAGGTAACAAAACATTTTTCATATCATGACCCATAAAAAGAGATTGATTTCCTAAGAATCCTATCATGATCCATGAAATGAAATTTTTAACATAAACATTTCATCATATCATTACCTGTAGAAAAGAGATAGGTCTCATAATCATTTCATCAATGCATAACCCAAGAAAAAAAGTGGGTATCAGATGAATATAACTCATGGAAGAGAAACTAGTTTCATAAACATCACACAAAAAAAACATAAACCTTTAAAAAAATATGATGAATTGTATTCTTGGATCATATCCTCAGTAAATCAAAATCTATTACAATTTATTTCATCTTATATGAAGAAGGATTTTTAAATATTAGTAGAAACATTTCTAAATGAAAATAAACATTATTTAGAGATAAATGTTTAAAACATAAAACATTATCAAAATCCATTTCATTCAAAACCAATTTTAAAAAATAATAATGAAACCTTTTAAAAACATATGAAACATATCTTAAGTAAAATATTATTTCTTCTTTGAAAATTTATTTTTAAAACATTGAAACTTTTGAAAATCATTTTATTTGAAAATAACCTGTAAACCTATATTAGAAGATCAAATAAATTTTTAAAACCTTTTTCATTGAAAACTTATAAAATAATCTTGAAAAAAATTTAAAAACCATTTTCTATGAAAAATTTAAAACTAATATTGAAAAAAAATTAAAACAATTTTCCTAGAAAACATATAAATGAAGCTTAAAATAGTTTGGAAAACCGTTTTCCTTGAAAAATTATTAAATAATCTTGAAAACAATTTGAAAAAATTGATAACTTATAAAGTAATCTTGATATTTTTTAAATCCATTCTCATTGAACATACTTTAAATACTTATAATAAAATCATGAAAACATTTGGAATCAATTTTTCATTGAAAATACATTGGAAATTTATAAAGAAATATTGAATAAAATTTGAAAACGTTTTTCTTGAAAATTTATAAAATAATATTTAAAACATTTAAAACACTTTTTAAAGGTTAAGAATATATTAAACCTTTTTATAAAACGTGGTTTTGAAAGAGCATATATTACCGATCCATGAGAGATATCATGTTGGGTTTTCCTAAAAACACTTTCGTAATTATCTTAAATACGAAAGAGTTTGAAAATGGAATTAATACATAAATATATCATTAATAACTAGAGTATTAGAAAATTCATGAGTATTATTGAGATATTGATCATAATATGTCATCAATGGTAGAATAACCATAAACATTCTTGATAAACTATGAGGTTTTAGTAATAAACTATTTCCACTTTGGTAACATGGACTCATAAATAACATAATTAAAGAAAATTAAATGAAGCATGAAATATTATTAAACAATTGTATTCATGTAATAAAATTTAAAAGGATTGTATATACACCCCATATGAAAATATGGGTTCATAATATGGCGTGTATCTCATAGAAGGAAAATTGAAACCAAAACATACATAACTGATTTGGTAACTTTTGAACCGTAAACCCCATGGAAAAAATATCATAAAGTGGATATGTAAATACCCATAAATTTAATTATAAGTTTCATATAAAACATTAATTTTTAGTACGTACACCACACAAAATAAATTAGTAGATAATAGGTCATAAGTCTCACAAAAATAAAAGTTAGATGAAAAACCTTTACCTTAAGTCTTGACTTCATTTTAAATGTTAAAAACTCTTGTTTAAAAAATATATTTTTATTATATATACTAAAATGAAAAATATTTTTATATATAATACCATATATGTTTCACTAATTGTGTTATATTACCCTTATATTAACATTTCCATGATAAAGAAACATTTCGGGTAATAACCACATTGTTTATCATACGTGTTTTGAATTTATTTTCATGATCATATTAGTTAGATAATTATTTAATTATTACAAGAATATAAAAAAGATTTATTTATTATATATTCAGTTTATAAATATTTATAAAAATAATATATATATATATATATATGTGAAATGGGATATTCTGTTCATGGAGATGGGAGATCATACGTACGCAAGAACATTATATCAATTTAATTATCGTGTTGAAAGAAAGAAATTAAAGGAAATATATTTATAATAATTATATTATTATTATTATTTCAAATATATCATATGAATTTACAAAACCCATCCTCATGTAGGTTGTGAACGAATCACATCTCTTTAAGGAGGTGGTAGTCCACACTTCCTCAAACAAAATTATTATATTTAAAAAAATTGAAATCATGATGTTTTGTGTAAAATAATATTTATAGAATCATTAATAACTAGTAAGTATAATATATATATATATATATATCATATTAGATTAGATTTTACATCAATATTCCAAACCCAGATAGGTGGTAAAAGAATAATGAACAACATTATTTCATGAGGTGATATTTCAACATTCAAAACAACAGTAAGTACATTACTGATTAAACGGAAGTTTTTTTAGGTGTAGGTATAACCCATAAAATAATAACATCTTGGTATATTATTGAAGTATAGTTTATTATAAAATCATGTAATAATAATATTTTATTTTGTGAGGTATAAAAATAAGACAAAAGATCTTGAGGAAGGAAGTTACCTCTTATTTGAGTAACTCATTTTGGGTTTTCACAAAAGGGAATACTTGGATGGATTTCTAAAAAATGAGGATTATAGGTTGAAGGTATGGATGTTGGGAGATTATATTAGTATATTTTAGGGGATCAAAATATCTTTATATTTGTGAATAATTGTGAGGTGTGAGTTCTTTTTTATAGGGGGGACTGGTATTCTTGTAAATTTTTAAAAAGGAAATTCCACCGATGTTTTTCCTTTGACAATTGGATACAATAATGAACACAATTAGATAAAATGGAATATAATTTCTACATATGAATATTGAATGTGTTTTTCAAAAAATTCAAAGTCATTTTCACCCTTATGTGTAAGGATTGGTAACTTGTTATGAAAAGTTTCCTCTTAGTCCCTTTTATACATTTTAATTATATTCATTAATTAATTCTCCCAAAAAATAAGATGAAATTATTTGAAAATATATATTATACTTATTCTAAATATTTAACCCCTTTTTTCAAATTCCAATAAAACAAGTGGATGAATTTAATTAAAATATAATCTCTCAAATTAGAGGACAAAGCAGGATTTTTATGTAAAACAAGTTCAAATGTTTGGCAAGTTTTTATATCAAATTTCAAAGTGGATTGATTAAAATGATCTAAATATGATTAATTTATGTATAATTTATATAATTTAACTTTAAAACCATTCAAACACATAATTTAATGTTATTAATAAATTATATGAATACTAAGTATTGAATTGAAATTCCATATTATTCATTATTCATCAAAAAAGGAAACTTTACTGAAAAATAAAAAAACTTTATATTCTATTTTTTAGGTTCCTATTTTAAAGATAATGATTATTTTTTTAAATAAAAACTATATAATTGTCAAAAATCATATTTAAAATGGCTTCTCTAATAAAAGGTGGTAAAATTACCTTTCAGAAAAATACCTATTTTTATTCATAAAATTGGATTTTTTTTCTTATATTATACCTATCAAATATATTGGATGAGTATAAAACAATTATTGAATATATTTTATATAAATTTTATTCAAAACATTAACAAAAGGTAGTTTGTCTAATTTATTGGGAAAAATTGTTTTTGTATATAGAAATTTTTTTTCATAGAAAAGTAATTTATTTATTTCCAAATAGTTATTACATTCACTTATATAAATTTATTAGTAAAGGATTTATTATATATACATGTGTAAATAATTTTTTAAAATTTTAATTGATATTATTCATAATATCCATTATGACATATAGGTTGAAACCAAAGTCATATATTAAAAATATTATTAGTATTATAATGTAGTTTGGTAAAATTGAGCCCTGCGTGTGACACAAGAATTCAAAGGGATTCATTATTGTGAGTAATATAGTCCAAAAAAAGGTTTTTGTGTACCTAAAGCTAATAAATGTATTTTGGGTAGTGAGATATTGAACTGTTGTTGTGTATAACTCAAGAAAAAATTAGTTCATTCTTATAAAAAATCTATATTTAGTGTTGTTTGAAATAAAAAATATCAAAAGATTAAATATATTTAAAAACAATTATTTCAAAAAAACATGGGGTGTTACATTATACCCCTATTTAAGTGAATCTCACATTATAAATTCATATGGGCTATAAAAAGTTTGATATTTGAATATTCCTTCCATAGAAACTCGCATCTTAAAAATTAATACTAAAACATTTTTTAAAAAATGGAAAGTTGAAAACATAATAGTTACCCAAAGTATCTCCTAACAAGGATTACACATATGATAAAGTGGGTGGAAAGGGTAGACTAGACATCGAATAACTGCATAACTGATCACAAATATTGATAGAGATAAATGATAATAGGAACGTGGGTGATGGAGTGAATGTTAAAAATCAAAAAACAATAATGTGAAGAAGCATGAAAGAGTTCATTGATAACATAAAAAATGATTATAATATGAGAAAATATTATTTCAATTCCCTTTTCCCAAAGTTGAATACTTTTTTACTCAGAAGAAGATTTACTTACTTGATTTAATTATCTTTAATAAGTAAAATCTTACCCACTGGTCGTGTCTTGAACAATTTCCACATCACATCTTTCTATAAAAATGAAGGAAAATTTTTTATTCCTGGAGTAGTAATAGAGCATGATATCCTTGATAATTCATCCCATTTTTCTTCAGTTACCATCAACACAAAGTGGTTATAATTTGTTATCCAATATTCATAAATCATCATGTGGTGAGATAATACATTTATCTCAAAAACTTCATCTGAATTAACTTAAAATTTACAAAAATGTTTAACCTTATAACACCTCAAAAATATGAAAATCCAAACCTATATAAATAAGGTCCTGAAATCAACATAACATTGATTCCCTACATTTAACAAAGTAACTATTGGTTTTCATGTTCCAAACAGATGAATACCCTCTTCATATAATCTCTTGAAACAAGGTAATAACATGAATTACCATAAATCCATTTAGAAAACATGAATAACTCCTTATTACAAAGATTACTAGATATATTCATTAAATCCAAAAAAATTATACATAATCCATGGTGACATAGACCACGTTTTCAAAAAAAATCAATAATCAGTTCTTGGGAAATCAGTACTAAAAAATTTAAATTATTTATATCATCCATCTCTGTATCCATGAAAAACACAATTATCTCAAAATCTTGAACACATTAATGGTAACATTCACTTATTTTATAATGTCAACCTTCCATTAAATCAATTTTCTATGTCTTTATCACCATTCAGCATATATTTTTCAATCCTAAGGAAAAACTTATAAAGAAAATTCTTATATTTTTCCTGATTCATGTAACATAATATTTGAATTCCAAAACATATACACCTCAATCATCCAACATTATTCTTAAACCACTTCTTAGGATAAATCATAATATTCATTAATTCCCCTTTTCATAGAATACTAAATATAAATAATTTCTTAAGGATCCTAAAACTCAATCAAATCATCCTTCTTATTTTTAATGTTAATAATATATTTAGAACATTCCATATCATTCACATGTCGTTTTGGGTCTCATTATCTTAAAAATTATAACCAATACTCATACCACCTTACTAATTCTATTCATGGTATCTTAGGACAATGATATTTATAATTACCATACTTTCCAAATTTGAAACATTCAATGTTAAACTAGTTTCTTCTAGTCGATGTCATTGACTAAAACGTGACATCATAGTGTGAGAAATACTTATCAAGGTGAAAAATACATAATTAGAGAAAAAATAACTAGTAGGATGTACAATAATGGCTCCAACTTATTTAATGCAGTAAACCTAAGGTTTATCTTATATTATTAAAATTCATATTCTACTTAAATCCTTCATGATGATTCATAATGAGTTTCTGAATTCCCAATGCATATCCCCCGGGAGTGTAAAACAGGTGTGCATAAAGTCCCATTCTCATGTACCAGGTTATGCTCGAGTCCAGCCTAACACACAATTTTAGAGTTTTTACACCTATGAACATCTTTTATAGAGCCACATCAGTTTTTAGTATCTAGGCATGGATGTAATGATAGGAAACCACCACTCTATCCTTTATGAAAATTGCGTGACATTTTCAAATACCTTTCATAATCCTCAAAATTATCCTCTAAGACATCACTAGACATATCGTTAGAAGTATTCCTAGGGATCTCACTAAAGTTTTCTCATCCTAGTTTCTAAAGGCTAACTATACAAATTCTCTAATACAATCTATAACAACCCAGGATTAATTAACATTAACATTACATTATTTTTCAGAATACTTAACACATTAAACAAATAGATTCCCATGGACCATATTAGTTCAGTACCATTAGAAACATGGGAACATAAACAATGGTATATAAATGACTTAAATTTTATCCCACTAGGTTCATCATAAATAGAACCCCTATTAGACACCTCTTGCATTGTACATGTCTTCATAACCTTTGGAAAGGAAACATAAAAAGTGGTGGTCTCAGATGCTTAATAAGTGTAAGACGAGAGATACATAAGCATAATATTGAACATAAGAGTATTAGAGCATGATAATATCAATAGAATATCATGCCCAACATATCAAAGTTCATATAAATGAGTCACATAATATATATTGAAACATAATAATACATTAATAATAAGTTAATCAATATAATAAACCATGAAAGAATAATATAGGTGTAAGACATGCAATCATGAAAGATATATAAACATGTAATGTAATTCCATATAATTCAAGGCACATTTCCAAAATGTAATAGGTCACTTCATAAGGAATACACCTAATAGGTGGGACAAACCCCATCCCCAGTGATTGTATTTTATTTTTAAGTTATCGTCTTTCCCTATCTTCCCTTTGTGGACAGGGTTTCCCTATATTCCCATAGTGAATCAGGTTTTCCCATCTTCCCTTAGTGGATTTGGTTTCCCCATCATGTATAGTAGATCAAGATCGTAGAATTGATTCCCAAAATTATCTCATGAGATATAAATATATACCCAATAAATTAGAGGGATATATATTTCCCAACCATCACATAATGAAACCATACATGCATGTTCCCTAATATAATAGAACATTTATCATATCATGACCATAAAAGAGATATGTATCATAAGAATCATATCATAACCCCTGAAATTAAATTTTTATAATAAAATTTTAATCATATCATTTCCTATAGAAAATTGATAGGTCTTATAATAATTTCATCAATGCATATTCGATGAAAATACATAGGTATCAGAAGAATATAACCCATAGAAGAGAAACCGGTGTCATAAACATCACTCAATAAAAACATAAACCATTCAAGAAATAATATAAATGGTATTATTGGATCATATCACTAGAAAATCATAAACTATAAAAAAGTATGCCATCTAAGATAGATAATGATTTCGAATGATCACTTAGGACATTTATAAGGGAAAATAGTTTTTCTATGGAGATTAAATTTTAAAACATGAAACTTGTTCAAAGTCTCTTTCTATGAAAAACATTTTCAAATAATTATAAATAAATATATTAACAACCTCTAAAACATTTATTGAGGAAAATATACTTTCATTATAAATTATTTTTGAATAATTGAACATTTAGAAAACCATTTTATTTGAAAGTAACCTTGAAAACTTATATATAATGATTGAAAAACGTTTTCCTTCAGAACATATAAATGAATCTTTAAAACAATCTATAAACCATATCCCCTTAAAACATAGAAATTGTTCTTAAAAAAATTAGAAATCCATTTTCCTTGAAAACATATAAAATAAGATTGAAGAAATTTTAAAAACCATTTTCCATGAAAACTTATAAAATAATTTTGAAAAAAAAATAAAAGCCTCTTTCCTTGAAAACATAAAAATGAATCATGGAATCATTTTGAAAATTCTTTTATTTGAACATACTTTGAATACATGTAATGAAATATTGAAAAACTATTGAAAACATTTTTCTATGAAAATAATTTTTAAACTCATAAATAAATATTGAAAAATAATTTATTGAAAATATATTAAATAATATTAAAAGAATTTAAGATATTTTGTAAACATAAATCATTTTCGATTTTTTTTTAAATATGGTTTTTTAAGAACATTGTTTTCTGACCTGAGAGAGATATAAAGTCAGATTTTCTTAAAAAAGTATTAATTATCTTAAGTACCAAAGAGTAAAAAAAGGTACCAATAAGTGAAAATATACTAAAAACCATAGATAATAAAATTCATGAGTTTTATTTAGAAATGTATCATAATATTTCTTCAACAATTGCATATTCATAATTAATCCAGATAAATGATGAGATTGTAGCAATAGACTATTACCACTCTCGTAGAAATGACTCATAATTCACAGAAGGGAATAAAATTACATAAAGAGTAACATATTAATAAAAAAATGAGTTTCATGATAAAATAGATCATATGATAGTGTATACACTACATTGAAAAACATAGGTGCATAACATGGAATGTATCTCAAAGAAGGAAAATTGAGACAAAAATTACATTACTAATTGGTAACTTTGGAACCA
This sequence comes from Viscum album, assembly GCA_963277665.1. Taxonomy (NCBI): domain Eukaryota; kingdom Viridiplantae; phylum Streptophyta; class Magnoliopsida; order Santalales; family Viscaceae; genus Viscum; species Viscum album. Next base: position 1,492,083,412 of record OY728139.1, on the reverse strand, counting down.
CAACCCCTGAAAAGAAATATCATAAAGTGGATATGTAAATACCCATAATTTTATGTGTAAGAAATGTATACAAAATTCATGGGTAGTATATACAAAAAAAATAGAGGTGAATAAGGAAAAAGTCTCACAGAAATAAATGTGAGACGAGGAAACCCTTAGGTTAAGATTTAAATTTACTTGTACACATTCAAAACTATTTTATAATAAATATAATTTTATAATAAAAAAATAATCATATTTCTATATATCATACCATATATTATTCACTTATGAATTTATATTACCCGTTTATTTAGAGTTCCATGTTAAAGCAATGTTTCAAGTAATAACTCCTTTGTTTAGCATACATGTTTTTACTTCTTATTCATGATCCCCATATATAGATCATGGTTTAATTAATTATATAATTTAATAAATTATTAACATATAATAAATATTCAATATATAAATATTTAAAATATTATATAAAATATAGATATGTGAAATAGAATATATCGTTTATGGAGACGGTAGGTCGTACGTATGCATAAATGTTGTTCCCATTTAATTATCGTATTGAAAGAAAGTAAGTAAATGATTTATGTGTATATATATAATAATTCCATGAGAATTATTTTTTCATATATATCATATATTTATACTAAACCCATTCTTAATTCATTTCATGTAGAGTGTGAACTAATCACATCACATTGAGGAGGCAGTAGTCCACACCTCCCCAAACAAAATTATCATTTTAACCCAAAATGGAAATAATGAAGTTATATGTCATATAATAATTCAAAATTAATAACTAAATCATATAAATAATAAATATCATGTAAAAATAGATTTTAAATCATAATTACCAACCATTAGAGGTGATTAAGGAAAAAACAACATCATTTTGTTAGGTGGTAGTTAGTCGTACACAAGAAAGGTAAATTTGTTACCTATTAGATGGAAGTATGTGAATGTTTAGGTAAAACCCCTAATATAAAAACCCATCAGTATATTAATGATACTTAAGTTTTTATTTAATCGTTTAATAAGAATAATTTAGGTTATGGAGAATGAAAATAAAACAATGGAGTTTGAAGAAGGATGTTACCTCTTCGTTGGGTAAATCCTTTTGGTCTACACCAAAGAGCATCCTAAGATGGATTTCCTCCAATAGAGAGTATTATTTTATTATGGTAGTGATTTTGGGAGATTATTGTAGTATATTTTTTACTATCCAAAGGTCTTCATAGGTGTAAATAAGTGGGAGGTGTGAGTGCATTTTATTGCGGAGGAGAAATGGCATTCTTGTAAATGTTTGAAAATGGAATTCCACCCATATTTTTCCTATGAAACATGGATCCAATAATGAAAAAAATTAGATAAAATGGATTTTATGTTTGAAATATTATTATACAGTGTCTTTTTAAAAATGTTTTAGGTCATTTTGTCCAATAATTGTTTGGTTTAATCCCTTGTTTATCAAATTTTCCTCTAAATCATTGTGATTAATTTTAATTACTTTCACGAATTTCTTATCAAAAACTAAGTTGAAAATATTTTTTACTATATAAAATTATGATTATAATTATGGATAACATTTTTCCAAATTTCATTCACACAATTGGCATAATGTAATTCAAATTCAATCCCATAAATGGGATGATAAAGTGGGTTTTTAATGTAAAAGTGTTCAATGTTTGGAATGTTTTTATATATAATTTCAAATTATAATTGATTATAATGACATAAATTTTATTAATTTATTTATATATTATCTAATTTAATGTTAAAACAAATCAAAAACTTTATTTTACCTTATCCAAAAATTTGATGAAGTCGATGTTTTGAATTAAAATATAGTATTCATCAGTATTCATAAAAAATGAAACTTCATAGAAAAAACCAAAAAATCACCCTATAATAATTTTTTGTCCCAATTTCAAAAAATTAATTTTATATATTCAAATAGAAACCATAAAGTGTTAAAAAACATATTTTAAATGGGTTCTCTATTAAAAGGTTTTAAAATTACCTTTTAGACAAACACATCTTTTTATTCATAAAATTAGATTTATTCTTATCTTATAAAAATTAACTCTATCAGATGAGTATCAAAAATATATATCGAATATATATATACATATATATATATATATATATTATTTAAAACATAAATCTATTTTTTTAATTTATTGAGATAAAATTCTGTTTGTACATAGATGAATATTTTATTTGGAAACATAATTTCTCTTTTTTTGGATTTTTCTTACATTCACTTTTAGTAATTAATAACTGAATGATTAATTTTATATACATGTTTAAATGATATTTTCAAAATTTAGGTAATATTTTCCATAAAATCAATTCCAACGACTTGGTGGTAACTAGAATAATATTTTGTTAAAAATATTAATAGTATATTGTTGTTTGGTAAAACTCGGCCTTGAATGTAAATAAATCTATTAAAGGGGCTTGGTATTTTGTATAATACAATCCAAAAATAGTGTTTTATATAAAAAAATCTAATATAACTGTTTTTTAGCACAATCCTGACTTGGTTTTGCGTATAATTCAAGCCACGCATAGTGATTTCGTATAAGCAAATCTATATTTGGTGTTGTGTGAAGTTAAAAATATCAAAAGATTAAAATATTTTGAAAAAATTCCCAAATTCTCATGATGTTACAAATGTTCTATATGACAACTTATTACATTAAATGGATTCAAGAACCAAGTTATGTCTCTTATACAGCGTTTTGTACATCTGTCCAACTATACACTGTAATAGGGTTGAATTAGGGTGATAAAACATTTTTTGTTCATTAGATCAAATTTGATATTTTCTTCCTCTAAGAAAAGAAACCATGATTATGATTTTTAATCACAATTAAATTCAGGGATAAATAGTATGGGCAGTAGTATTTTATATGGTTCACATAAAAAGTAAACTCTAAGTAGAACATATCAATGATGTATTGATATGAATACTAATCACTAGTTCACTAGCTAATGATTACAATATTTGGAAGATTTATCTACTACACCATGTTTTATGGACTCTTCCTCCTATCCATTCCCAACATTAAATAGTGATATAAAAATATAGAGATAAAACATTATTCGATCATATAATAATTTAGAATGAAATTATACATGATACATTAAGGGTGTTCTCTATGATTCTCTTCTCATATATTCTAAATCATCAATGGTATGCATAGATAAACCTTTCCTACAACTTCATTACTTATCGATATTTAATCTAATCACACATCAAAAATTAGCACTTGATGATCAATATTTTCCTTCTTAACATATCCTCTGATCTCTGATGTTCATTCATCCCAATTCTCTACCCTATGTGACATCATCCTTCGACACACCAATGTTCTCCCTATTGAGAATATTTTAATACAACATTTATGAATGAAAACATAACATAACATCATTATTTTTATACACAAAATCATTCTTGTGATTGATATTTATTTTAACCAGCACCATTATATTAGAATTGTTTAGTTTTAAGATGATTAATTACCAACCAAAACTCCAAGACAATACACATCTTCAAATCTATTCAGATTTCGAAAAATCCATACATCAAAGAATAGTATTCCCATTTTTTTACTAAAAATTAAGTGATTACAAAAACATTTTTAATATATATGAGGGATTAATCTTAGATTACATATTCAAGATTCAATAACTTGTATTGTTAAAAAATATCACAATTATTTCCCTACCCAAATAAAACCCTCCATGACATAATATTCTACTCGAATATGGAAGACTTACTCCCTATGCTAACCAACTTGTGGTCTAAATATCCATAGTATAAATTCCTATATATTAAAAAAACAAATCAAAACTTAATGATGATAGAAATAAACCATTCATCTCATAGGAAACATGTTGTGATGGGGCCTTCATTTCTATATTTTTTTGAATTATCTCTTTTTTACTTTATAATGTGTTTATCTAGAATTTTTATAGACTATAATTCATGAATCTCGTATTAGGAATTCATTTCAGTGAAGGCCACAACATAACCATGTATGAGGAATCAAGTTTCTTTAAAATCCCATTGTGTCTAACAAATATCATAGGGTCAACATTCATGATTTCAATTTGTTATCGAGAAGGGCTTACTAGATTTAAAGTGAAGTCCCCAAGAATATTATTTATTTTCATTATTAAAATGGTAAAGTTTAATAGTTACCAAGTTTATATGATTATATGTGTCTAACACTGAGCCATATATTTATATATTGAAGATGTATAATATATAAGAATTTTAGTTTCATTTTTATATCACAATTTTAGTACTTCCATCGATATTTCCGAATGACACATTCATGGATGAAAATGATGTTTTGAGTACTAGATTTGTTTCTAGTATAATAATTGACTCGATGGAAAATATGGCCAAAATATGTTACTTATTTGTATTTGACATATATATTTGGATTTACTAGATTGGTCTAAAACAAGAGTTCTATCCTTATAAAAAATATACTTAGATGATGATGGAATAAGTAGGATGATTTATGTGTTGATCTTTTTAGAGTCAAGACATTTGTTTAAATTAGGGAAGTACTATATATAATAGTTTGGAAATATCCTATTTTCTAGATTTTGATCATATCATTAAGATATTTATTTTAATATAGAAAACTATGATAAATGAAAGAAAAATTAACTGAAGCTATGAAGAATCTATCAATGGTGGTTTTCACATAAAATACAATATAAATACTCAATGGATGGTGTTTTAGAGTGATTGTGATGGGATAGAGTTACCTTATATGATTCCAAAATTCATTTTAAGAAATTATGAAACATAGATCCAAATATTGAAAATTTAAATTTCTAGGAAAATAAGTTTTTGATCTTGACGGTAAAGCTTCAGTATAAGGCTTTGGGTGACCTTAATGATTCGAGTTATGGTAGGAAAAATTGAAAATTCATGTTCGTGATTCATTACATGCTGAGTGTAAAGATTCATGAAAAAAAAATTATTATAAGCCAATAATCATAAATATTCATCATTATAAGTATTTAACATAAGTCTTTAAGTTTCATCATATGAAATTAATTCTGATCATAAGGATTCAGCACTTTAACAAAATTAGGATCCTTCTAGGGGAAGTAAAAATTCACGAATTTATATTTTGAATAAATAATTCAAAAGATTCATTTGTGATATTCTTCCTGAATAAAACAACATGATCGAAAAAATGATCATCACCCATGTATAGATTAGAGGGGATAAATTGGAGAAACAAGAATATGATGTTGATGAAGATAGACCAAGACAAGGTGGAACTTGATAATGTTGAGAGACTTCCTTTGTAACATGATATAGGATCCACATTTCCATTCTTTAGTAGAAATTTCAAATGATCTAAAATATTTAAATTTCATGGAATATTTAACTGGGTAAGAATACCATTATCATTTCAAAATCAAACTAATGAAATAAGTCATGTCTTAAATTGAATTTAAAATAATAATTTAATGATTTTTTGTCTCAAAGATTTCATGACATAATGAATGAGATTTTAGAGTGTTTCGAAATGAAAAAATTTATAATGCGACAATAATTATTATCTACATATGTAAATATATTATAGTTATGATTAAAAGAGGGAGTTTCTCAATTTATTTAGAACCTAATACATTCCAAATGTTTAAAGAATAATAGAGGAGATTTATTGATTATAACGATTATAAAATCTATAAAAATTAGAGGATGATAGAAAGTTAATGTAAGATAGAATATTTTTTTAGATATTGTGTTGTTATGAAAATAAAATGGTTTCCTGATAATATTCCCTTGGACTGAATAAATAATAAGAATAACATTGTCATCCAATATCATTTTTCTATAGAATTCTGAATAAGATTAAAATAGTCATATAACTATTGCAAGTGAGTGACGTATATCATTCGTACAATTCCAGAGGGACTCAATACAACATTGGATATCATTATTCAAGGAAGTAAAAGCCTACAGTCATTTATAAAGGGAGATAATTCCCTCACTTTCATAGAACATGGTCGATGCTTGGAAAGCAGGTTCAAGTTCATAATCGTTTCTTAATATTTTTTGATAATAATAAATAAGTTATAAATATAGGATAATTACCATAATGTATAATGGATTTAGTTATCCTTATGGTATAAAACCTAATTAACAAATCTAGGTGTCTTATCATGTTTCTTTCATGTTATATATATGACTACATACAAATGGATTTATAAAGAGGGATAGAGATGTAATAATGAAATAAACCAATAGTTAATTAATAGATAAAGGTGAAATTGTGAAAAAAATACATTCCCCATTGATTAACCCCCCCACCCCCACTCTAAATGTTGTAATGTCCCATAATGTTCCTAATAAGCCTCCATGGTGAAATATTATTCTACGATATGGAAGATTTATGTCCCATATTGACCTTTTTGTGGTACACATCTCTAAAGTGTAAATTTGTAGATAATAAAGAAATAAAAATCTTGTATGAAACATAAAAAATACCTAAATGTCACATGGAACATTTTTTAATGTTATATTCATTACTTCCTCTTGTATTTATACTTTTCCACTCTATGGTGTGTTCATCATTTTTTTGTATCGTATAATTATTAAATTAAACATCAAACATTTATTTGATTAGGGGTCACTTTGATACTATATAACTGGAATTAACCCTCCCAAAACTCCATTAGGTATTAACCAAAACCAAACATTTAATTTTTTACCCCATATGATTCTATTCTCCATGGTTCCTCACTTAATTATGGTCTATCCTACTTTATAGAAGCAATCAACATTGGGAACTCCTACTTTACCACCCATTTTTTGCACCATGCTTGACTATGGTACTACCTCGTTATGGAAAGTTAATCACAAATGGTATAAGATTGTCCCCTTTTTAAACTCCAAGAACTATTATTGTATATCTAGTGGGATTATAGAATATATCTCCTAAACCAAATAACCATTTGAAAAATATCATTGATGCTTATAAAATAATATTTAGAGATGCAATTAACCTTAAAGAATTATTTATTACTTTTTTACGTTTTAAACCTATTTATTAAAGATTTATAGATTTCTTCTACTATTTCTAGATCTTTGAATCACTTTATATGCCTTCTAAGAAACATTTAATAGAAGAAAAATAAATGTTGACAAAAAATACAATAAAAACATGGGTTTTAACATTAATCTTGGTTCCAACAGTAATGATATTTTTCTCTTTAATCTAAGACATATCTCTCAATATTCCAGTAGTTTATGAACTAACCTCATTCTCTTTATCTTTGATGTTTTCCTCTAAATCAATATTATGCAATTATATTCACTATGAGATTCTCAATTCACTGACCCCTTATAAATATTCTCACTATTATGTGATAATTTTTTTTTATTTTCCTTAACAATGGAGTCTTGACATTCCATAATGTTTTATAACAATGTTTTAACAATTTTTATTCCATTCTATTATATGAGTATCTGAGAAAATCCCTTCCATCACCATGAAATTAAAAAAAAAATTGGTTCAATATATTTTTAATAATAATATATTTACTTCATAAAATTTGATAATTACTTCAATGTTAGATATTTACCATACTGCATATCATTTAGAATCATTTTTCTACTCATACATAAAATTATAATCTTGGGATAAAGGAGAATATCTGAATCACTTTCCTCTAAAACATTAACAGTCAGACATTCTCAATTAACATTGTTCAACACATGTCATTGATTGTTTGGTTTATACTCTAAACTACACTATTTTTTTAAGGATTGTTCACCACCAATATTTTATTCCTTATCACATAATTTTCATTATAATAATCACCTTTACTATTTCTGAAATTGAACCCACTATTCAACCAGAATTTTAAAATTTTCAGTCTAAGAATATTCGATACCAATACTCAATAATGTGTGATGTGATTAAATTATTAAAACATGTGATAGATCTCTAATAATCATTTCATCCTACTGAAATCATAAATTAATATATCATAGTGGATTTTTCTATTAATTTCTCTTAGTGGTATCATCCTACAAACATCAATGTAAAATAATTCGAACACACACATCGAATAATATTTGACATGACCATACTCAGTGAAACATGATAGTAACCTTTCATGAAAAAACATTAACATGAATATACTCATATGTGTTATCTTTTTAAAATGGTAAAGAATACTTAGAAGTCCTTTTAAGATGAAAGATAAGAATTCAATTTTGTGTTCGAATTATTTCCCATTGATGTTTGTAGGTTGATATCACTAAGAGACAATAATGGAAAGATCCACTATGATAGTATTATTTACTATAACTGGAATTAACCCTCCCAAAACTCCATCAGGTATTAAACAATACCAAACATTCAATTTTTTACCCCATATGATTCTATTCTCCATGGTTCCTCACTTCATTATGGTCTATCTTACTTCATAGAAGCAATCAACATTGGGCACTCCTACTTTACCACCCATTTTTGCACCGTGCTTAACTATGGTACTTCCTCATTATGGAAACTTAATCACAAATGGTTATAAGATTGTACCCGTTTTAAACTCCAAGAACTATTATTGTATATCTACTAGGATTATAGAATGTATCTCTTAAACCAAGTAACCATCTGAAAAATATAATTGAGGCTTATAAAATAATATTTATAAATACAATGAACCTTAAGAAATTATTTATTAATTTTTTTATGTTTTAAAACTTTTTATTAAAGATTTATATATATTTTTCTACCATTTCTAGATCCTTTGATGTGCTTTATATGTCTTCTAAGAAACATTTAATAGAAGAAAAAGAAATGTTGACAAAAAATACAATAAAAACATGGGTTTTAACATTAATCTTGGTTCAACACTAATGATATTTTTATCATTAATCTAATACATGTCTCTCAATCTCCTAGTAGTTTATAAACTAACCTCATTCTCTTTATCTTTGATGTTTTCCCCTAAATCAATATTATGCAATTATAATCACTATGAGCTTCTCAATTCACTGACCCCTAAGAAATATTCTCACTATTGTGTGAAAAATATTTTTTATTTTCCCCCACAATGGAGTCTTGACATTCCATAATTTTTCATAACAATGTTTAAACAATTTTTATTCCATTCTATTATATGAGTATTTGAGAAAATCTCTTCAATCTCTATGAAATTAAAATTTTTGTGGTTCAATATATTTTTAATAATAATATATTTACTTACTAAAATTTGAAAATTAAATCAATGTTAGATTTTTACCATTATACATCTCATTTAGAATCATTTCTCTACTCATACATAAAATTATCCTCTTGGGATAAAGGAAAATATCTGAATCACTTCCCTCTAAAACATCAATAGTCAGACATTCTCAATTAACATTGTTCAATACATTTCATTGATTATTTGGTTTCTACTCTAAACTACACTATTTTTTTAAGGATTCCTCACCACCAATATTTGATTCCTTATCTCATACTTCTCATTATAATAATAACCTTTATTATTTCTGAAATTGAATCCATTATTTATCTAGAATTTCAAAAATTTCAGTCTAAGAATATTCTATACCAATACTCAATAATGTTTGATGTGATTAAACGATTAAAACATGTGATAGATCTCCAATAACCATTTCATCCAACTAAAATCATCAATTAATATATCATTGTGGATCTTTCCATTATTTTCTCTTAGTGATATCAACCTACAGACATCAATGTGAAATAATTCGAACACACACATTGAATAATGTTTTTCCTCAAGTAGATCTGAATTTTTTTCCATAAATTATTATTTTTTCTATTATATAGACATAATAATTATTATTCTCTACTAATATAGTATAGATTCACAATAACGTTCTTTCCCTATTTGAAAATTATAAAATAACTTATCTTGGTGAAATTTTTTCATATACCAAGTAAATAATTTAACTTCTAATAAGTGATTTGTTTCTAAGGACTTCACTGATAATGACATTCATTTGTCTCATATCTTTTGGATAATTGTTTTAGAGCCTGAAATTTTAAATTCCCTATTTTTTATGAAATAAAAATCACCTTTATTGTTATATTTTAAACTCATGACAATATACATGTTTCTAAAATATTGAAAGTACATCCACTTTAATGAAAATTGGTTTTTTTCATTTTAGGATTAATTGATGATTTCTTTTTCCTCTATTATATTACACATTGAGTCTCCTTTAGAACATTATTTTCCATTATTTATAAAAAAATTAATGGATTAGTGTTTATATCATTCTAAAAAATTATATAATAGATTAAAAATATATTGCATACATTTAAGTGTTGTTTTTTGTATTTGTTACTATTGTTCCATATAGTACCACATAGATATAAAATCAAAAAATTTTGTATTATCCATCCACATATAACAATAATTACTTAATTTTTATTTATTTTTGTGCGATTCCATTACTACGTGGTGGGTTATTTGTGTTTAACGAAAATCAACTTTCCCCAAAGAGTGAGTCTCGTGTCTTTTCCTCCACCAAGATTGGCTTCTTCTTTTAATCAACCTAGATGCCTGATTTATATATTTTTATTTCTTATATTATTATAGATATTTATAGAACTTATTTTTTGGATTTAATTTTTTTCCTTTTCATTTTTCATATCCCATAGAATCCAACTTCTTTATATTATCTCAAGATTTGTTGGTATTTTTGGATCATCAATATTTTTCTTTTTTTGAAAAACTTAAACATAAAGATCCTAAATAATTTTGACCCCTTAATTCATGATAGTGGTCACACTATCAATTATTTAGCTCTTATATTATTCTTTTAGCTTGATCCTAATTAATTTCATTATTTATTTAACTTTTAAATTGTATACTACTAAATATCATCCTTCAACTGAATTTTCTCCACTTTTTGGTATTGTACATATAATATGGAATCATGAAGAACTCATATAAATTCCTTAAATTATATCTAAAAACATTTATCTTTTCAAGAGAAACCAAAAAATCTATTTTATGGTCTACGAAACCCTAGAGGTGAACATATTTACTCTCGCTTTTCTCCTCAGTTCATGGTTTGTCTTATTTGAGTTGGTTCTGTAGAACCAACTTGTCTACGAATTGATTAAAAAAATTCATTATTAATGTAGTTATCATATCATGTAATTTTTTTATTTGTAATTATTTTTATATGTGATAATGTTCAATGAATATATGTCACACTGAATGGTTATTTAAGTTCCCTGCTATAATGAGCACCTAGAAGTTTCATGACATTATTCTTGAATCTTGCGCTATTGTTGGATGATATTTTATAATGGGATATAGATAATATAAGATATTTGGGTTACGAGAAACATTAGACCCTAAGATTCCTTATCGTGGTGTTCTCCATTAGAAATATTTTAGATAAAAGGTTTTGAGAACATGACAATTAATATGAAATCAACATTTTTATGTATAATTTGATGCTTCTATCTATGGATGTGTGTATTGATCCTTAGACATTAATATTATAAATAATAGATATCACGATTCATGTAATTTGATGTATTTATAAACACCATGATGAGAACTATTAATGGTGATGTTTTATACATTGGGTTTGTCACGATTGATATAACATTAATGGGTAATGTGACACATGATTTATTACTTTTATATCTTAACAAAATCTAATAACTTAGTCCCTTTTATGGGAATGGACCAACTAAATAAATCCATTCCAATTGTGTTCATTAGGAATTTTTATTTCAAAAAATTAAAATATAGATACCTCAAGCATATTGGTTGATGGAACCAATATGCAAACTTTTGGATTTGATATATAGTGATAAAAGGATTATAATTCCCAGTAAATGGTCACAAGAGGATGGATGTCATTATGATGTTAAATTCATTTTCTATGAATGTGTAGGTTCATTACTAGACACTAACCTTATAATTTAGGATGTTATGCCCAATGTCACTAAGAAAGGGGCCTAGAGGGTCACAAAATAAGTGTATATGCAATCATGGTAAAATTATAGTAATAAATTTAAAAAATTAGATGAAATTAAATTTATTTGGGATTATTTTATCACTTTAATTTAATAAAAAGTTATTTAAAATAATTATTGAGTTAAATATTAAAAATAAATTTTTATTTTCATGTTTGTAGTATATTATATTTATTATATTTATCGAAGAATAATACAATGATATTTATTTAATTCAATTGTAATTATTCATGGATCAGTAAATGTCAACAATAGAAAGAATACTAAACATAGTTATTCAATTAGTTCTAAATGATATTTATTTATATTAATAATGAATTTTTATTTTCATGAAATTAATAATATTATTATTACTAATGGAAATTGGGTAAATTATGAAAATTAAAGATGGTTGGTGATTATGGGAAATTCTCTAACCCTAAACCAGATATAATAAATATTATATCACTTTCCTAATTTAAAAATGGTTTACATAAAGGATAGAGAGTGACTCTATCAATACATAGGGAGAGATAAAAATATATAGAGTGGTATCCTCACTCCCTATCCCAAGAAAATGAGAGGTTTTCAATAGTTATTCTACTCAGAAGAAATTTTTACTCTGAGAAACCATGAACTATGAATATTTTCAGGATCAATTTTGCTAGCACCTAACAATTCTAAGAAATAATTAAATGATTTTTCTACACATGTTTGACATTTCTAGGGAGATTATATTCTTAAATATTGTAGCACAATGATGGTGCGATGAGTTTTATTTCATCATATCATCAATGAAACTGGAATCAAAAGTCAGAAGTAAGTACATATCATCTTATAAATTAATTATAGGTAATACTTGTGATCTTTATCATCTATTTCTAGAATTTTAATCTAGTCAAGTAATCTATTTATTTATTTGGACATGAATTTTGATCATGTAAAGAAATTATTACAAGTGATTTATGACTATAAGATAATTTGGTTATTCCAATAATGTATGATTTTGCTTCATCTGAAATATTCAAGTGGTATCATAAAGGTCACATTTTTAATTCATAATTATTTACTAATCTATGATTTATTGCTTTTTTTCATATTTGTTAATAGAAAATGATTAATTTTTATAATCTAACATCATCGTTTATTCTATTCATTTATTCTTAATAATATAAATAGTGAGATATTTATGATTAAAAATGATGAATCAATAAGATATTACCATATAGAGGTGACAATATCTATCAGTACATACCATATAGTTTTATATTTGAGTTCATATATTTCACTGTTGAGTTGGATCTGAAAAAAATATGATCTAAGATCCAAATATTTCAGATAAATGTGTAGGTCTAGACATATTAGAACACAATATTTAGAACTACACACCGTGTCAGTAACCAATATGTTGTCTAGTTATGCAATTCTCACAAACAAGAACATTGGGGTATCCCTATGAGAAGTGTAATGAATACATGACAGGAGGAAACACATTTCACACCACACCGAGGATACATTCCATGTAATCCTTGTACACACCATGTAACTCAAACACATCCATGATGTGAGATTCCACAAGACCAAGGCATATGTTGTGGATACGTGTAGAAGACAAGTACACGTTGTTTACTTTTGTACACACCATGTTGTATTCTATCGTTATTGTTCCCAAATTTTATCAAAAAAATAATTAAATATACCATTAAAACAATTGAATATTAATTTGTTTATTCAATCGATAGTAAATGACAAGTAATGGGATTAAAAATTATATAGTAAATTAATTTTCGTGTTATGATTTTAAATAAAACATGAGGTTTCGTCCAAGTACAATCATATACTCCATTAATTTTATATGAAATTAATTATGATAATAATTATAGTTGATGACGACTTAATGATTATGGGGTTGAAATAGTATAAATTTAATTAATTGGATTAACTCATTGTGTATTATCTTAATAAAAGAATGAATCGAAATAGTTTATTACATGATTTAAACTATATGATCATTTCATGATATATGGATGATCATGATATTAGACCATCCATTGTATATGATTGGTTTATTTTAATTCATTTTGTTTAATGTTTTATTGATAGCCTATGAGTTATCCCCTCCTTATTATGTTATGTCTATTGTGCTTGAGGTTTCTTTTATGTAAACCCCCATTATCCTTTCGATTAGATCCCCTTATAAATGTGTGTAAAAGATTATTTAAGGAAGGATCTTCTAAGAGAGTGGATGCGGTCTGAGTTAACAATAAGGGGTGAAACAAATCAACTAAATACATAAAATATGAGGAGGAATTTTTCAACATGAAAAATGATATTATGAATGGTCTGTCTTCCCCAAGGGTCAAGGGTTATTTTTTCATCCGCTGGATAAACTAACCAATAGATAACATCATGATCATGAACTTATATTTTATTTTGTTAGTCCTATGGTTCATTATTTATGTTTATTGGTTATTTTTGATCACATAATAAATGAATTAACATGAATACTAGATGTAATACAGTATAATCAGATTATGCATAAATGTTTTATCACACATGGTTAACCACTCATAAAGAATCCATATAATATTAATAGATCTTGTAAAAGGATAAAATGTGTTTTACACATAATTATACAATTTTCTCAATTAAATATTATGCTATCTTAGACATTAATTAATTATGTTAGAGACACCCTCAGAGTTCAAAGTGCTTAAACAACCCAATTTTTGGTGAATTCAATTATCATGGAACTTTTAACATGATGTTTTGAGTTGAATTACCAATGTTTAAATTAATAAGTCACTTGAAAGGGAGGAATTTGTGTAACTAAGAGTTAAAGGTTGAAGAAATAATTAAAACTAGATTTCAGGATTGGTTAGTCCTCTCAACGGATCATGTATCTATGGGTTGATGTAGTTTTCAAGCTTCACCTAACTAAAAACCTTTCATATTACATTTTTATCCTAATTTTGGGTTATAAGAAGTGGAATATGGATCATTTACCCTATAATAACTAATAAAAAATATATTTAGAAGAAGGATGGTGAGGGATATTGAGTATTGAAAAATATTGAGCGATCAATAAGAATTTAGTTACTTTTAAACTTTTTTAAAATATTTTTTAATCAAAGGAAATACTAATTATTTTCTTTTAATTAGTATAAATAGAAAATAAAAAAAAACTACGCAATATCATTATGATACATATAAGGAGAGTATAACCCTCTCACTAATATGAATTTCTATGAATGGTTTAGGAACTTTCTTTTTATACTATTTCATGAATTGCAATTATACATGCAAGAAGACCCACTTTCTGATTTCATTTCTAAAGAGGGTAACGAGGAAGAAGTGTCTTCCTATTTAATGCTTGTGGATGGAAATAAGTATATCTAATTTTTTTATATTATCCTCAATTTACAATGAGTTTCTAAAGTAATATGAGTATATAGATGCACATAGAATCAATTCTCACCATAAGGAACTCAATAAAGAGAAGGCAAGATGAGAGATATATGAGATCTCCAATGCATTTTTCATGTGCAAGGATTGAGATTCGGAGCCAATTTGGGAACATATATCCAAGATGATTTCCAACATTGAGATCATAGATATATTGGGTTTTAAGATACCTAATAAATTTCACAAGGACATTAATGATTCCTAATTATCCATAACATTATCCAGTTTTAATGTGAACTATAATATGAGAAATTATGAGAAGATGCTCTTGGAAGTTCATAAACTTATTCACCTTGTTGATAATGACATGGGCTGTGAGAAATCCACTTTCCATAGGGTGAATTAGAATAGGAACAAAAAATAGTATTTTCTAATGACTCATTACAAGTCTAAAGAACTATAAAACAATTGTCCTAAGAAAAGAAAAATCCAAAGGTAAGGAAATAAATAGGATTTGGTATGTTTTTCATGTGTCAAGAAGGGACATTAGAGGAGGAATTTCAGAAACAAAATAATAAAAGAGAAGATTCTGGTGTGTTTTTTATCTATTCGTGTGTGTGTGTGTGTATTTGGTATTAGATATTATATTGGGTTATCAAATATGTATCAAAATACAATAACCATGTATATTCCAAAAGGTTTCAAGAGGTGAGGTAGATTATTGAGATACAAATGGATTGATTCTAGTTTCCCTAAAATTTATTGATTACCACATCAAATTTTCTATAGGATTGGTTTTGGTTTTAATGCCCTATTTTACATTACTAACATTATCAAGAATAATATTATTATTTCCTTATTAGATATGGATGCATTTACTTTCATATCTATAAATAAAGGTTATCACTTTAATAAATTTTGTGTATTTTATAGTATGTAACAATTTAATAATGGTA
The DNA here is from genome assembly GCA_963277665.1 of Viscum album. NCBI lineage: Eukaryota > Viridiplantae > Streptophyta > Magnoliopsida > Santalales > Viscaceae > Viscum > Viscum album. The sequence continues at coordinate 1,492,067,052 of OY728139.1, read as the reverse complement.
TTTAAGTATTAAGTTATAGAAACCAAATATTGGAAAATGATAATGAAAATAACACATGTGACTCTTATGAAACCCATTTTGGAATCACCATCAATGTCATGTTAATGAGAAACATTTGAAAAATCTCTATCAAGATGGTTATTTAGAATATTTTCATCATAATCCACTTGAATGATGTTGTGGTCGTTTATAAGGAATGTTTACCAAACCACCATTTAGTTGTCAAGGAAGATGAGTCATAGATTTTCAAAAATTGGTAAACACTGATATGTGTGTACCTTATCAACAAGAAACTAGAGGTGGAACATCATATTTTACCAATTTTACTGATGAATTGAGTATGCATGGTTATATGTAATTAATGAGTTATAAGTATTAATCCATTAAGAAATTCAAAGTGTTAGAAAAAGAGGATGATAATAATCTTTGTAAGAAGATAAAGAAACATTGAATCGGGTCGAGGTGATGAATAACATAACCAATACATTATCAAATTTCTATGAGATTATGGAATTTTATCGAAACTAACCCTAAATTAAACCCCAATGTGGAATGGTGTTAGTAAATGTTGTAACATCACCTTGTGTTACATAGTATGTTTTATGAAGAGTCATATAAATCATCCATTAACTTTATAGGATATACATTATAGTTTTCATTTGAATTACTAAACTAAGTAATAACTAAATGGAAAATGGTATTAATTTTGGTTTTTGAGCTGAAGGAAACATGTTTTTTCACATGTTTGTGCATGGAGGTTTGAGGAATTTGTTAAGGAAATATTAATAAAAAACTACACCCATAGGCATGAAGTGTATCTTTATGGGGTATCCTAACGAAACTAGGGGACACTGCCTATACAACACTTGAGATAAGTAATTGACTATTTCAATATGTTATGTCTTTATTTATAGGGTTAATATCCTTAATGAGGTTAGTGGGATCAATATTGACATCAATGAAGTTGATTCTAAAGATATATAAGTTGTTATTAAGGAACATAATCCTTAGGTCACTATGGAAGAAGATGTTCATGAGACACAAGTGATACGTAGGAGTTCAAGAGAGGTAAGAGAACTATTGAGATATAGGTTTCAAGTCACTGATGATGGTAACTCATTATTAGTTCATAATGATGGTCCTCTCTCCTATAAGGAGCTAGTGAATATATTATAAAATACAAGATGGAAAGAATGCGTGAATTATGAGATGGAATCCATTTATCATAACCATGATAGGTTATTGATTGATCTACCATTTGATATAAATATTATTGGGTTTAATTGGGTATTCAAGATAAATTTGGACCTTATTAGTAAAGTGATTACCTATAAAGCATTGTGGGTGTCTAAAGTGTTTAGACAACATCAAGGCATTGACTATGTCGAAACCTTCTCTCCAGTTTGCATGTTTAAATCCATTATAATGTTTTTTATATATAATTTCACCATAACATTCATATTTAGAAAATGGATTTCAAAACAGCATTCCATAATAAGAACATTCAATAGGATGTGAATAATGAAAAACCAGATGGAATTTTTGACTATATGAAATGAAAAAAATGTAAGACGGTAGTAGATATCAATTTATGGAATAAACAAAGCATATAAAGAATGGAACATTTGATTTAAGGAATCCATAAAATAATTTCACTTCATTATGAACGAATTTGATAAATCTGTTTAAAATGGTTTAGTGGAAGTACGATTATTTTTATGATTTTTTATGTTGGTGACATATTAAAAATTGGAAATTATATACCATACTAAAATGTGGTTAAGGCATGGTTGAAAAAAGTGAATTTTCATTAAGGAATTATGTGAAGAAACTGATATTATTAGGATCAAGATCATGCATGATAGATCCAAGAGGTTTCATGGACCAAGTCTGAGTATGTATTGTTACTAGATACTGAATAGATTCACTATGGATAAATCTAAGATTGGATAGGTTTCGGAGTCACATGGTAAACAATTTTCTATGAAAAGGTGTCCTTAGAATAAATAATAATGTTAATAAATGAGTAATATCTCATACGCCTCAATGATAGGATCAATCAGAAATTCAATTTTATGTATGAGGCTTGGTATATCCTCTGATTAAAGCATGGTAGGTTGATATCATGATCAACAATTAGAACAAAATTGAACTGATGATAATGATATCTTTAAGAATATGAGGTGTACTAATGATATGTTCTAGGTATATTAAAAGATGAGGGATGAGTAATCAGGGGCTATAAAGATTAATGATTTAGATAGATTAAATTAATCTGAATTTATAGACTTGAAATACCTTTCCTCTAATTATATGAGTTTTGAATTATAAGAGTTCAAAGAACCCAGTTGTTTCCCATTCATCAGTAGAATCTGAGTATGTTATGGACTTTTATGCATCCAAGGGAGCAGAATGGATTCTAAACATTATCTATGATCTTGATGTGGTTCCTATTAGAAATGAACCACTCATAGTTTACCATTATATCCCTATAGAGGTGTATCTATCCAAGGATCCAAGGTCATAACAAAGGAAAAATCAAATACATTACATTTTTGTCTATTGAGTTTTTTTACTCAACAAGGGGATGTTTTTGTGAACAGTGTATCTGTGAAGTAAAATGTGGAATACCCCTTAATGAAGCTTTATCTTAGTATACACATGTGTGTCATGTGACAGATAGTAGACTAAAAGTTGTTATCAATCATATCTTGTACATGTCTTATACTGTTGGAGTTGGTTCCCTAAACCCAACTTATTTAGTACTTGATTTTCATTATTAATGAAGTTTTCATATAATTTTATTGTTATTATATTTCATTAAAATTTTATTCTACAATGTCCAAAAAATATATGTCACATTCAAAAGTTATATTAGTTCCCAACTATAAGGATACCCTTGATGTTATGTGATATCATTCTATAATATTGTTCTCTGGATAGATTATATTGTCTAGTGGGCTGTAGGAAATACATACTATTAGGGAAGGATACTCCTAATAAATTTAGAAAAATTATCATGGGGTAAGACCTTTGTAATATCCAAGATACAATGTTATGAGAACATTCCCATCAATAGGAAATTCCCATTTCCATGAGCCATTAGATTCTCATGTTTGCAGACATGTATATTGATCCTTCAATATTAAGATTATCAATAATTGATATCAAGACTCCCATACTTAGATTTATTTATGAAAACTGTGATGAAATATTTTCTTATTGATTTATGACATCTTGGGTGTGTCACAAGTGATATAGCATTAATGGATAAAGTGAGAATAGATTTATCCATTTTCTCTCTTGATGACAGTTAATATCTCAGACCCTTTTAAGGGAATCATCTGACTAAATAAATACATGGCCTTAGTGGTCGATAAGAATATTAATTTTTTTAAATTAAAACAAAGATACATCAATCATATAGGTTTAGGGCACCATCCCACAACCTTCCTGATTTGAAATATTGTGATAAAAGGATTCTATTAAATTGTATAAAGTCATAAGAGGTTAGAATTCATTATGATGTTAACTTATTTTTCAATGGATTCCATGGAATTTTATAAGATTCTAACCATGGACTTTAGGATATTATTCCAATTTCCTCTAGAAATTGGCCTATAGGTTCGTACACTATGTGTATCTTCAATCTTAGTTAAATTCTAGTAATTAATGTAACAAGTTATAATAAATAATAATTATTCCAGTTTGATTTATCACCATAATTTAAAAAAAAGTTATTTGAAAGAATAAATGTGTTAAATAATAATAATAAATAATGATTTTCAATTTGGGTGAATGTAATATTTATTATATTTATCATAGAATAAAACATGGACCTTTATTTAATTAAATAGTCATTATTTGAGGATTTTTAAATATTGACGAGGGAATACAGACCGAGCTTAATTGTTATATTTTTTATAAATGATATTTATCTATATTATTAATGTGTTGTGAATGTCATGAGATTGATAATAATAATACTATTTTTATTATTGGACATGAGGTTAACTAAGAATATTAATGATGGTTGGGTGCATATATGTCATTTTCCAACCCTAAACTAGATATAATAAATATCTAATAAAATAATGTTTATAATACACAATGGGTGTGCATAATAGATTAAGAGATACTCTATAATTACCTAAAGAGATATTGAGATATATATAGTGATCTAATCACTTCTTCTATTAAGCCAACAAATGGTCATGAAGATTTATTCCTCTCTCAAGAATAATTCTAATGTGATCATCCATGAACAACACAAGGGAATAGTTTCACTCAAGATAGAACCTAAGAATTCTACAGAAACATTTAGAGGTTTTAGTGAATCTGTGGATCACCACTATAGAGATTATTCATTTGGATCATGTAGTTAATTTATATTGTGATTTATTTTATTCGACGTGATTATAAATGAAATTTGAATTACATGTTATAGGTAATTTTATATCTTCTAATAAATTAAGTATATGTCACATTTGATATCATCCTATTATATTTATTATGTTTTAATCTATTCAAGTAATCTATTTTTTTCATTGAACATGAAATTTTCATCGAATAAAAAAATATTTACATGTGATTTACAACTAAAATTTGAGTTTTCATACCATCAAGGAAAACATTTGTTGCGCATTGAACCTAAATATATTTTACTGCAACAAGGACTTCTTCATTAAGGTAATTTCAATCCTAAATATCCTCCATTTTAGTTTTTTATATGTTATTTACCTTTCCCTAAAGACTCTTATTTTTCTGAAATAAATTTTATTCACTAATCCTTTTATCTTTTACATCTTATGATGATTTATTTTTTGGTACTTCATCTTCTTCATACTCCCAAGATTTTTTGATACACATAGAAGTGAGATTCCAAATATTTCTACATAAAGAAGAATATTATGGGAACTATACATTTGATCATTTCTTCCCCCTTTTCAAATTTTATGAAAGTAATTACACGAATTCACCAGTATCATTTTCTTCGAGGTCATGCTCCACTAAAAGATTCATCATTATCATGAAAACCACATCATGAGACTTATCCTTTTCCATTATATTTTTATCATTAGTCCTCATAAAATTTAATACAAGAGTACCATGAATACTATACTATGTAACCACATTTGGATCCTTTTCCATGACCTTGAAAACTATTAGATTTATTCAAGGAATAAATTTTCTTAGAAAATAAACCATACTCCTTATATAATTGGGATTTTTTTCATGTCTGTTTACATAATGCATAATAATATTAACCCAATAAAAATGGGTTCATTTAGTTTCACCAAAATTGTCTCAATAGCTGTTCAATATAACCTATAATATTTATTTAAATACATTCAACTCACATTCATTTATGTTATGTCAATTTTCTAAAATTTCATATGAGAATTTATATAGAATACCCTTTGTATAGTTTGTGTTGTATAGATCAATCCCTAATGAATTCATTTATTCATTGTTATATCTAATTCATTCCAATATACTTTTATAAGGAGAAACATTCAGTATTGACTATATAATCCCATGTATAAAATCCACAAACCCATTCAGTTTAAATGACCAAAAGTGTTATTTCATATGATTCTTCCAATGATAAAAATTGTTTCCTTAAATTTTTGGAATTCATTTGTGATTGAAAATAATTTCCATGGATTCCGAAGAGAGAATACCCCTTTAAGACTAACACTCTGATGGCTCTTTTGGATCCCATTCAAGGAATATTTCTTGACAGAGGCCTAAATAAGTGTTATTTGAATTAAAATAACCCTTTTTAAGGATATCGTTTTGTCGTTAAGAAAAAATGTCTTATCTCCCTCATAATTAATGTATAAGTAATAAAATGATACATATTTGGAAAAATATATTTTACTCGGTTCACCAATACTAGGATATGACCAAGGAGCACACACATACTATTGTGTTGATTTATTATATTCCACTAAAATTAAACTACTTTTTTATTATATATTCAGAAGGTTCATTCTAACCCTCTAGGTTACAACCCTCAAAGATTTTAAAACCTTCCTACTCTCCTTGTGGATAAAAAATTCACTTCTCCATTGAGAATCACATTAATCATCAAATAAAAAAGAATTGGAATTACACAAAGATAGGTGTAGTGATATGACTATCTTTTATAAACTTGATGAATAATTATGAATTTCCTAGACAATATTAACTAGAATAAATCTTATTTTCTCCATTCACAACATGCTCAAATGTTGAATTCCATCTATCTCATAAACTCTTAATGTTTAATATTCTTAAAAATATTATATAAGATGATAAATTTCTTGAATATATAATGAACTCTCTAGATTTCCAATATTTAATTCCTTTACTTTTATTTTTGTTTTTTAGAAAAATTCATCCAAAAATACAATCTCAAATTTATTGAAACACGTTTAATTTGAATCACAAAATATTTACAAAAAGATATAAATTTTGAACTCTATAATGATATCCATTACTATTTCCACTACAGAATAAGACATACAACCATGTTTTGGTATCTTTAATAAAAAATTTACTCTACAAACAACCTCCTTAAAATCTACAATTATAGCATAATTATAACTATTTATTGATTCAAAAAATTCTTATCTGACCTCGACCATAGAGAAAAAAACTTCTAGACATAGTATAACTCTTTAATGGGTAAAACTCCTTGCACTGAGGGAGTCCCCATGAGTTGCTATAATTTTCCAATTAATCTCAACGAAACCTATATTTCTTAACACAGTTCTCTATATTTTTCCCTATTCATGCTTCTTAATTTATTTAATATTTCATGAAGCTCACCATGAATCAAAAAACCCATTTTGGCCCTCCCCATTTCTTATAGGGGTTTATTTTACACAAAATATCATGTTAAATTCCATTTAAAATAAGAAATCTTCCTATTTTCTGAACACAATCACCGTGATTCCTGTTTCAAAATCACATATCCCATTTTCACCTTCTCACCATGATTATTCACATGGTTTGTCTTCCATATGACATGGTATAAAATAATTTTATTCAACTTAAAATTCCATTTCCTATTTCAGAATCCACTTGTATTATCAATTTTTGAAACTCATTTATACACCTCAAATACATCAACCACTAATCTAATTATTCCCATAATTCATGGTCGGCACCAAGGCATAAACACCTAGATGCCATAGAATAAACTATAAAACCATGCCAAACTTTAACCAATATTATCCCAATCTTCATCTAAACCTTCCAACACACAAATTCATGATTCTTTGTTTGTATTATGAGTCTTCTAGAGGCTATCCACCATACATTTTCAATAAAAACCCCCCAAATACTCACATAAATATTAATCCTAACATTATAATTTTGAACATATCTAATCCTAGATATACTCCCACTATATGCTTAAAAGCTATAATTTCTCAATGATATCATTCTAGAAAACACATAATTTTATTTTATGAAATAAAGTTGTTTCCCTTTAGTGAGAATATTTAAAAAATAATGTTTTAAAACTCATATTTGACATTTTATTCTATGTTTTTAGAGAAATATTATTACAATTATCCATTAATATGTTAAATATGAAACAATAAGGTGGATGGAACATTATCCCTCATATTTTAATAGGATATATTAAATGAACATTTTTTATACTAGATATTGAAATTTTATACATATTTTCATTCCAATTATGTTATAGAATTGTATCTATCATAACCATGTAGATCAAATATATCATCTCATTTATTAGAGATAAAAATTGGTTATAATAAACCCTATTATAATATAAGAGGTTTTGGTGTTATTACCCTAGATTTAGATGATTTCTTTTGGAACATCACTAAATGAATCAGGTCTAAAACATTTTAAATGGGATGAATCATGATGTTAGAAATCAAACAATGGAACCGGGTCCAAAATATCTATAACAAATTTCTTCCCCAAATCTTATAAGGACATAAAAATCCAAAAAACAATGAGAATATTGAATGAAACAAAACAAAATATTGGGGAATTATGTGTTTTTTACTTAGTCCTACTAAATAAGAGGAACACTACAAATTTTATATTATGATAGAAACAATAGAGGTTAAGGATCCCAATCTATGATAACTCTAATCATAAACATAAGATGTCTTAGAAAAGTAATGTTACTGAATAAACGACTCTAAAATACCTTTTATATATGTTTTTACATGTTTTTTCTTGTAACAATTCCATCTAATATTTACAATCATCCATAACTCAATCAGGAAAGTAGTACATATCCTTTTGTTAAAACCACCTCAACTTATGATTCTCCTTGAAGAGTGAATGAAATTAATTTACTCAAACAGAGACCTCTAATGATTCATATACATCCATCAAAAACACATTATATTCTTATGCATTGATAAAATTAATCTTACATACAAAAACCTAAAACACCCACACTAATGTCATCTAGAACATGTCAATTTATTGTATTCTAAATTATGTCACTTCCATACTCCCATCGCCATTTGAGTTTCACATTAGGACTGTAGAGACCCTAAGCTTGACGTAAATGGACATTACACTACTTTTTTGGAATACTTAGTACATAACAAAAACATACACATAAGTATCATAATAGTTTAATGTCCTTGGAAACTCGGAATATAATCTTCTAATCGTGGTGAAAGATCTTCAACATCTCCCATAAAGATCTTCTTTTTTTACCTAAAACCTTTCTTTATATCCTTGGGAAAAGAAAACATAAAAAGGGTGATCTCAAATGCTCAGTAAGGTTAAGAATGGATAAAATAAAACATACCATATAAATTTAAACTTAAAAACATTAACATAATGTTTAAACATCACAAGCTTCATAAATGACACATAACATGGAAGTACGTAAGGCATAGGTCATAAATAAAATTGGTTTCATAAACATCATCCCATAATCACATAATCCATATAAAATAAATGGATATCATTTCATAATAAGAAAAGTGAAACCATGTAAATCATATAGACTTTATACTTGAATCATACACATATGAAATAATGTCATCTTAGATGGAAAAAAGGTTTTGATAAAACACTTGAAATGAATTCTTGAGGAAAATATCCTTTCTTCTTCAAAATCAATTTATTTTCACAAAACTTCATGCTATTTTAAAAGAAAGAGATTTTGTTGAAAATAGTCATGAAATATTTTTAGGAAGAATCATGAAAATAAGTCTTTATAAAACTATAAAAATCTATTCGTGCCGTATATTTTTAAAAAAACATTCTTCTCGCACTTTTGCCGGAAAAGTCAAAAAGTACCTCATACGAAAAACGACAAAAGATTCCTTTCATATACTTTACCAAAAACTCACCAAAGGGTAAAATTGGATTTAGACAATTGTAGTTGGATGGAAACAATATTACATATTTAGGGAACATGGACGTGGATGATAAAATACACCCCAGTATATATCAAAGTATAAACAATCTCGGATAAAATTGAGATTGTGATATTTTCCCTTACCTTAGGTCGGATTTGCTTCGTAAGTGTCCTAACCTCCTGTATAATGATTTAAATAATGTCATTGACTTATTACTGAATCATAATCATTGTTATGATATCATATATGGTTCACTTATGACTTTATATTACCTGTTCTTTTGTAAATTCCATATTAAAGAGCATTTTGGGAAAAATCGTTTCATTTGTCGTCCGTGGTTTGACTTGTAATTACTCATGTGATTACTTAGATCATGATTACTTAATTCCAGAATATAAAACAAGATTTATCTATAATATATATTCAGAATATACATATATATAATAGATCAGTAAATGGAAAAAAATACACCGTTCATGGAGACGGTAGGTCGTACGTACGCATGAACGTTGTTTTCGTTTCCTTATTGAGTTGAATGGAATTAAGTAGATGACATACATATATATACACATAAATAAAGTATCATTATTATGTCATATATTTCATGATTAATTATTATATATACTTTATAATCATTCATGAATGGTTAACGTGGAGAATGAATCTCATCACATCGTGGAGATGGTAGTCCATACGTACGCACGAGCGATGATATCGTTCTCATGATCGTAGAATTGTATTGGAGTGTATGTATACTATTTCAGAATCAATATCACTTTACAATAATCATATATAGTCATTATTTACACCATTATACCCATCCAAGTAAGGTGGTGGTGGAAAATAGATTACACCACGGCGTAGAGATGGTATTTCGTACGTACGCACACGCGGTGATTTCGGTTTCCTTAGGATGTATAGATGGTGAAATAGAGTTGTTTCATACTTATAATAACATATCCGTATATTAGTGATACTGATGTTATTACTTCATATTGAAACAACCTATGAAGAAGAAGTGGAAGAAGAAAAAAAGTTGAAATAGTCGGTAACGGACATTACCTCTTCTTTGAAGCGCCTCTTTGAGATATCCTTTTAGGTCACTAAACTTGGTCTTTGAGGAAGACCAGAACCTCTAGGATTTTTCTATGGAAGTGGAGAAGAAAATTTGGCAGGGTTTGGCCGAGCCTGAAGGCTCAAAGTGGTGTGAGTAAGAGATGGAGGAGGTGCCCTTTTATAAGGGAGGAGAGGGGCACCTTTGGAATAACTAAAAATATTATTTTATTATAAAGCCAAATTGGGTTTTAAATTGCTCCAAATTGTTTTATTTAGAAGCTAAGGTGGGTATGGGTCGCAATCCTCTCATCCAAAAGAATTTAGTCAAGTTTAGGTTCCTATTTTAACCTTATCATTTAGATTTAACATTAATTAAAATAATTTTACTTTTACCGTGTCTTCTTGTGTTCTTATACTATAAGGTTAATAAACTTACTATAATCAGACAAACGAACCCCAAGATGTTTATTATTAATATATATAACTTTATCTAATTCATTTGTCCGAACATTAGTTTTTTAGGAATAAAATAACGATTAATAATTTAATATTTTTTTAAAAACTATTTTATGGAAATTTTAACACTATTTAGAAATTGATTTTTGTGAAAATCATAACAGAATTATTAGTTCTAAGAAAGTTAATTAAATCAATAATAACATGTCATATTAACCTATAGAATCAGTGTAATTCATAAAAAGTCTCAAATTACATTTATTTGGTTATTTATAACATCAATTAGGTCAATATTTCATTAATAAGATAATTACTGCATCATCATTGTGTCATAAATAAATTAAATTATTTAATGTCTAAAAACTAAAATTAAAATACCATTATGTAGGAAATATTTTTATCTTTCTAATGAATATTTATAGTCGAATTTATCTTATGTATAACCCTATATTAAAAATGATATACTTATTAAACTTTGATTTTAACTATTTTAACCCTTCTTTAAATAAATTAATAATAAATGTCCTAATCTAATCCAAGTGGTCCTAAATGGTCATATTTTATTCCTAAGGTTGTTTTTGGTCTAATTAAACATATCCAATAGAATTAGGACATGGGTTAGGTTAATAATAATATCATTTTTACCCTTAATTACCCTATTTACTTTTAACCGTGGTAAAAAAAAGTAAAAATTTACTATTCACCAAAAATTATTTTCATCTCATTGAACCACATTACACTTTCTGACATCAACCATGTCTCTCAGAGTTTTGAAATTCCACTCACAGAAGCGGTAAAATTATGTTTTATGAAAAATTCATTTTTTAACTACCACTTAGTGGTTTCACTATTCATCAAAAAATGAATGTTTACCGAAAAATAAAAAAAATTAGAACTAAGATATATTTGATATTATGAACTGAAAAATGATGTCTATTTTACCAAATTCAGAACATAACAGTTGCATTACTTAATTTAAAAATTAATTCTCGTCATCAAAACAAATAGCGTGTTCTTAAGAGATAATAACTATCAAAAGATTGACACTTGTTTATGTCTGGTTTAAATGTGAAATTACATCCAATGACCAACATTGTATTAAATTTTAAAAATATATTCTAAATATACTTTAAAACCACTCAAATTAATAATTTATCACTATTAATTATTTCGATTAAAAAGGTTGTTTTTAATTAAAATTTAGTAATTTTAACTATTCATCAGAAAATGAAAGTTATCCGAAAAGTACCAAAATTTCACCCTAAGATAATTTCGATATTCCGAATCCAAAAATGAAGTCCATTTTGAAAAATAAAATTTACAAAATTTCAAAAAGTGGTTATTACTATTCATAACGGCTAGTTTTAATAATATTTTAATTGCATATTGTTGTTTAGTGAAACTCGTTATTACGTACTACACATGCTATCGAGGAAGGTCGCGATTGCGTGTAATGCAAGGAAAGTCAAGGATGTGTGTTGTACAAGCTCATTTTGGTGTAGCGTACGACACAAGACATTAATGAAATTAAAAAGAATATTTTTCATAAAATCTCGGGGTGTTAAAAGGACTTCATGAAACTCTCCTTCTATATATTTTGAACATGAATCCATAAAATAATTTTCACTTGAAAAAAACATAATAATCTCCCACAATGATGGCCATTTTCACGAATTTTCTACTATGTACTCCAAAACACCCTTCTATTCTATTATTCCTACTATAGTATTTTCAAACTATATTACATTATTCATGAATAAATTATGAAACCCCGAGATTCTATATTCTCCTCCTCACATTATCAGACCCCATGAATTTAAACTAACATCCAATATCCTTCTCACCATCACTCTCCATATGATGATGTTTTTGAAAACATTTTACTTTTTATTCTAAAAAACACAAAAATAATTATATATCTTATCATAGATAAAGGAATTATAATACAATTATCCTTTGATATATTTAATCATCAATAGACACCATGCATCTATATTCAAAAACTCCAAATTTCAACTAATTGGTTCTTTCATTAATTATTTTATGTTACCTTATACTTATCTCCAAGAATATATTCCTTTCATGCTCCATAATTTATTAATCTAGGTTTTAGTGTTCCTTTTATATCAAGTACTTTAATACCCTTCTCACCCATGTGATTGGTACAAGCATGCCACAACAACATAGAGAAAAAAGATATCTCTCAAGAATGTATTCTTTCCTTCTAAATTCCCAATTAGATATAATGTTCAATCATTAAATATTTTGACCACCACTATGTAACCCCATGTGACATTCCTCAAACTATCATAAAATGTAATACATAAACCCACATCATTAAATTATTAATTCAATTTCAAGTTCTTTTGTAATCTTTGTATGTGTTACACACCTTGTAACTTAATAAAATAGATGTTTTGTTTCTAAAAAGTAAAATCAACATGTTCCACCATCTTGAGGGTTTCATCATTCGCATGGTGAACCGTCTTTACTCTTATAGGAATATATTTTTTTCATAATCCACATCTTAGATTTAATGTGAAGTGAATTACTATAGTTTGATATTAATTAATCAAGTGAACTGCATACATATACAACTAGGCTATTCTTTTCACCCATAATGGGATTTTTAAAGGAACCTACATAATAATTATTTCTTGATATGACCCTTTAAACCCTATAAGATTTCATTGAATTTCCTTGTATTTTATTTTCATCGTATGGGCCCTCGCTTAGCTAAATTATTTTAACTTCATTCTCTCCTTTCCATTCCCTTTTTCAGATTCCTCATTGAATTATAACACCCTTCAGTTAAATATAAATTATTTTTATAATCTTAGTAATATTTCCTTTAAATATCATTATTTTTAATAAAATATTGAATTGCATCAAAATACAATCCAGGATATCTACTTAAATTACTCAACATAGTTGTAGGTTTTTGGAATAGTGAAACCACTAGATAGGGTATGACCAAATCATTTTTTATCATAGTTAAAGATTAATATAACATTTACATTAATAAAACCCATCATGAAAAAAATTGTATCGATTATTAATTGATGAAATGTTTTTAGGTTGAAAATGAAAAATCATCACATAATGAATAATAATTAATTTATATAATTAAATAATTTTCAAGCAAGGAATTTTTTATTCATTAGGGATTATTAAAATGTCACTACATCATACCATAATTGTGTTATTGGAATAAATCGTGGATTCCATTTAGTTGTGATCCACATGTTCTCCATCAACCTCTGAAAAATGACATAGGAATATTTGGGTGATACCATGTGCTATCTTAAAGATTTATCCATTCATCTTTGATCACCTCATGATTTTCTTCAAAATTGATTTGCATTTATCTCACTAGAATAGAGAGTGGTGGTGGATAAGGATTATTCTACATTATTGAAACTGTTCTTGGAGAGGTAACTCCCTATTTATTTTAGTGAAAACATTGGATATTTTTGTACACAACCAAAAAAATGGAAACCAACCCATTAAAGTAATATAATTTAGTTAAATAATTATAGTATTAGAAAATAATATTTTCACTATCATGCCTGTTATTTCATCAATCCTTGTGGAACCCTATTTATATAATAATAATATTATTATTATTATTTCATGACTTGAGAAAAAATAGAAGATTAATTAAATATTATTTATTCAAATAATATTTAACATATATTATTTCTCATAAGATTATTATACTTGGTAATCCATTCCACAAAAATATTTATAGGGCATTGAATAATGAATATTCATTTAATAAATTAATATCACTCAATTTTTTTCCAATAAATTGAAATATATTATATTTACAAAATAGAATGTAAATATTTATTAAATATTCTAGTGAAGAAATATTCACTCGAATAAACATTTGAAGAATATATGTGATTAATCAAACATTAATAGTCATTAAATCATGTGTGGGAATAATAATTTTTACAACATGATAAATAATAGATAATATTATTATTTAATTGAGGTTCTGGATACACTTAGTGTGTGACCCTCTTGGCCTCTTTCTCAATAGCATTAGGAGAAGTAGCCCAAAGTCTTAGGTTATCATTTAGAAACATTCCAGGGAAACCATATAGAAATAATTTAATTTTTAAATTAAGTAAAACATTACACATACAATTATTTTGTAATAAAATCCTTTTACCATGATATATCTTGTCAAGCAGGTTACAAGATACTTCCATAAACCTATGTGCTCGATGTCTATTTCTATGAATTCCCAAAAATGATCTTTCCTACAAAAAACCATGGAAATTTATTTCTTTAGGTTATATCATTTCTGTAAATTGTACTGATATATCAAATTCTTTTAAATAAGATAAGGGAAAAATTCATTTTTATATTATTCTTTAATGAAATATTACTCATGACAAACCGAATGTATCTTGATTGGATGTGAACATATGTCATCATATTTTTCACCAATACATCATTGTTTATGACTCTTAATATCCATTACTAATAGTCATAAATTATAAGGATCAATATACACACCCATATAATGGAACATCCAATGATACCTATAAATGTGGATTTCCTAATAGTGGGTCCTATTCTCATAATCTCCTACATTATAAATAAACAAGGGAATACACTATGATAAAGTAACTCTGAGTCTAATGAGTCCAAACACCTAATTATTTTTATCATTTGTTTACATCAAATGATTTCAGCTATTTATAGAACATATATTTGATAATACTATCATGGTACGTTTCGGTTCTAATCGTAGTGGGTAACTACTATTAAATTTCCATGAGACGGATACTCATTGGACATTATCACACACTATATCACACAAAAGAATAATGATGATATTATAATTAGTTTATTAATCTTAAAAAATATGAATTATTGTAATCTTAAAGTAAACATAATTTGTTTCTCAGGAATTAATTACAATAGAATCCCATATATACTAGAAAAAACTACTAATAACATTCAGTTTGAGAGATATCACATAATATTCATGCTTCTTCTAAGATAATTATTTAGTCAAGGGGTATTACATGTTTTATTACTTGTAAACTCTACTAATTAAACCATCACTCATTTCATAAAAATAACTCAAATAGTGATACTTCCAGAGTATGTCCTTCATTTGTTGGTGTGACCTTGTCTCTTTTAAAAGAGCCACTATTGTAGTAAAATTGCAGTATATTGTGATAGGGTATTTACTTCTAGGTACCACATAAAGATCCTAGACAATTTTTCCTAACTAATCAACTTATTTTTCTGAATTGTAACTCTCTATATACTTGGAATCTATTGTAGAATCATCGACAACTGTATACTTTAATATCTTCTTGCTCACAACTCCTTTGTTGAGACAAAACACATATCATTAATTTTAATTGATATCATTCCAATATTTTTGAAAAATAACATCATTATCACCCCTTATTACTTGACATTAATCTCCTCCATAAACCAATAATGTATCCTAATTATTCTTGGATACTTAATAATATCCTTAATAGAAGAATAATATTTTCACCACAATTATATTTATATCTTCCTATCATCATCAATGCATATGAAACATCATGTATAAAATATAACATGTAATACATTATGGATCCTATCACTTAATCATATGGGATCTTACTCATTCTTTTATTCCCCTGTTTTATTTGAAGACACAATTTCATAGAAATATGTACACCATGTGATATTAGAACCAATACGCTTTTTAATTGTTCCAATAAAAGTATTAATTGTATTTCTTCAATTTATACACCTTGTCTTGGTCAAAAATCATCTTAAATCTATCACTAATGATTGTAAACCCTTCAATATAGGTCTCTTCACCAATTTCCTTCATAGTTAATAATTTTTTTAACTAGTCCTCATCATACTCTAAAATTGGTATGTAATTTTTAATAACTAATATTTCAACAACAAATAATACTCGGAAAACAAATTTATTACATGTAAACTACTTATAAACACATGGATCACATGATTCTATTCTGAAACAAAACTCTTTTATAGCTTCGTCAAACTAAATGTTCCATGAATTGGGTGATTTTTTAAATCTATAAATGTATCTCAATAAAGTTCATATATTTTTCGAATCACCTTGAGTCACAAAACTACTCTACTTGTGTCGTTTAGATATCTTATTGAAGGTACCCATTAAAAAAGGTTGGATTGATATCCATCCTCCAAATTTAATATGCATGGTAAGCTGATATAGAAATTTGACATGTGATATATTTAAATAGAAAAATTGGAGGTAATGTTTCTTCATATGTAGGGTCTTGAAAATTCCGCAAGGGGAAAATCCAATTACCCCAAGACTTGGGAAACGACTGAACCGGTCTGCGTACCGGCTCCCAGCAATAGTACGCGGCCATTTCAGTGAACCACAATCCCGCGGACTAGCATCATCCGTGAAATGGAGGTGGGAGCCTCGATGTGGGCATGAAGCAGGACGGACGCCAAGTCGGTCCACCGCCGTGAACCGCGCCAATCGGCCTATTTCGTGCGCACCGTCATTCGCGAAACAGAGGTGGAAACCGTATGCGGCTGAAAATATCATCGTTCATGGAATAGAGGCAGAGTGTTGCACTTTCGCGGAGCAATTCCACGAATCTCAGTTCCAAAAATCCCAGGTTTACTGAGTCGTTCGTGGGTGGGGATTCCTTCATGGGCTTCTGCAAAAAGTGTCATGTGCCCATTCAAATATCCTCTTCGTGACTCTATAAATAGTCACCGAGAGGCACCAAAAATGCAGGAGGAAGGGACGGGTTACAACCCATGGGGTGACGCTGGAGAAATCTCTCCCCACGGTAAAGTTTCGTGACCATCTGCGGACCCCATATCGTCTGCAGATGAACTCTTCCGCATAGAGGAGAAACCAGTACGCAAACCACATGCGGCCATCTCCTCCGCGGATGCCCTTCATGGCCACCCCATCTACAGACGTCCTTCGCAGCCCGCTCAGCAGCCATCTTCTACGTGGCTCGCCTCCCCCATGACCATCTCATCTGCGGATGCCCATCACGGCCATTTCCTCCACGGCCAACCCCTTTACAGACGCCCTTCGCGGACGTCCTTCACGGCCTGCTCCTACACAGCCTGCTCCCTCATGACCAGCTTCTACATGGCCCACCTCCTCTGCGGCCATCCCATCCATGGACACCCTTCGTGGAGAGCCTCTCCATGGCTACACCTATGCGGCCAGCTCCTCCGCGGATACCCTCCGCGGCCATCTCCAATGCGGACAACTCCTACGCGGCCTTCCCCATGCGGAAAACCCTAGGCACTCACTAATACATACTGCGGGGGCGCAGCCCCCACACCCCTGCTCGGGTTCAGTTCCAGGCTACGGTCTCGACCATCCGGGCCAGTCCCTTCACAACCGTCATTTGACCCCCATGAAAAATGGAGAGTCGCACAGCGAAATTTTTGGTATGGGATGTCGGGATTTTCCATTGCTTACTTATGTGAACCCACCTTCCACCTATGGGATACCATGATTTTAGATAATCCTCCACACACTGTGAAACACCTTGAGTTGACATATTCCTCTTGGTTTCATTCCCATGTCATGAGTTGAGATTCTCATCATCAATTCCTCGAATACCTTGAGTCGAAGCATTCCTCATGCAACTCCTCTAAACCCAAACACTTGGCTCTTATGCAAGGTTGAACCAGAAAGGGCCTCCCTCGCATAAGACCCAACACCGTCCATTCCTAGGTGCCTTATGCCTAATAGTCTTATCTATATGACTTTAAACTATAGTGAACCCTATATGACAAATATAGGATGCCACTTTCTCTAATCAAGAGATTCCTTATCCTCCAAGCATGAGATGCCAATAGTCTTATCTACATGACTATAAAATGTATATTTCCCTATCATTCAATAATATGATGCCTCTTGTTCCAAATAAGAGATTCTTTATGTGCCAAACATAAGATGAATTATGCCATGATCACAGTGGCATAATTTCAAGAGCGTTGGAATCCGTTCAAACATTCCACCACTCCACCTCACACTTTATGTGTCCTCTATTCAGATCTTCATCCTCTTTCATGTCTGAAGGGACCCCCTAATAGCCTGAACACATGCCGCATCGGCTCACCTACTGTCCTGGGCCAACGCCCTAGAAGACTTTGGACAATGCTTCGAGTCAGGTCCTGTGTTTCGAACACGGTCAACAGTCGACCCTCAATTGTTTGTCCCCATTTCAATCTAACATGATATGGATGCTATGTTTCGAACATGGTCAACAGTTATCCTCCATCATCACGCCACCCTCACCGTATTCCAAATTTTAGGCATGTGATTTACACTTTTCATCTCCCTTTGTTTGGACTGATTCTAGTTCCCTTGGCATTATCTCGCTTGTGCACTTGCGCATAGGTGTAGAATTGTATACTTCAACCCACCAGTGAGTTGGGATGCCCTCATGGCTAGAAATGAGAAAGAAATTATGGAAATCCCTCCTGGAGTAATCCCCACACCATCCTCGCCATAAGCCAATGGCCCTTCCCCTTTCATCACGAAAGGTTCATTGCTCCCCGGTGTGACTTCTACCTTCATCAAACATCAGGGGGAAGGAGAGTCCAGTGGTCCCGGCCTTTTCCTCTGCTCACCGTCTTTCTCCCCTTCCATCGGTAGTGAGAATGTGTGAGGCCTTCCAAGTCTATTGAATTCTCTTTTTTTTCACACCGACCATGACTCACATGGGCTTAGAGATTTTTGATGGTCTCGACGTCCGCACAATCATGCACCTCAGAATGAACTATGTGGTTTTTGATCCCTATCTCCTAAACAGGGTACGTAGGAAACCTCCCCAAGGATCAATCCAAACAACGGGCCTCCATCCTGGAGTAATTACCAATCTCCATTTCTCTGGGCCGCTCCATGCATAAGCCACTCCACTTCCCACGGACACACCTTTCATGACGTGATCGTCAGGTCTTTTCTGCCTCTTGTTTCTCACACCGCGTATGACTCACATGGGCTTAGAGTAAGCACAAACCCTGACCCTAACCTCCCGAACTATGAGGACTTTGATCAATGTCAAGGAATGGTACGTAGGAAGCCTCCACGAGGTGTAAGCCCACTACCCATTGGACCCCCGGTCCATCTTCACGTCGGTTCTCCGACACCACCTCCTGTGAACTACGAGGACTTTAATCCATGTCAAGGCATGGTACGTAGGAAGCCTCCATGAGGTTCAAGCCCACCACCCAGCCATTCCAACCCATTTACGTCAGTTCACCAACTCTATGGGCTTACTCATAGTGTAATCCCCATCCACCATCTCATTGGGCCACCTCAGAGTGTAATCCTCGATCCTTCGTCCATCATGACGTTAAACTGCATCACTGAACTACATGGATTCTAATTCCTCTCATGAGGATATGAAGGAAGCCTGTATCACGGGTTCGATCCAAACGCTCAA
The DNA here is from genome assembly GCA_963277665.1 of Viscum album. Taxonomy (NCBI): domain Eukaryota; kingdom Viridiplantae; phylum Streptophyta; class Magnoliopsida; order Santalales; family Viscaceae; genus Viscum; species Viscum album. The sequence goes on along the minus strand of OY728139.1, from coordinate 1,492,046,726 downwards.
GTCGTTATCTGTCCCCCCTGGAAGACAATAAACTCTAGAGCACCCAGTTATGAGGATTTAAACCAGTGTCGTCTCCATGAGTCCAAACTCCTCAGAGTCATTAATCCAATGAGGGATGGTAAACCTCGGGCCTAAATTATTCTGAATCCCTGCAATTAGCTGACCATTTCCAACCAGGAATAATCCATGGATACTATGGTTGAGTATAAACCAAATATTTTCGAACATAAAAATACGTCTTAAATCAATAAGAGAGTCCCAGAACAGGCAATAATTACCCCCCCTAAAAGGGTGCGATGAGCCCAACTTCTCATCCTATCGACCAATGTGAGTTCTTAAGAATCACTGGCCAAATCACCCAGTGAATGCCTACCTTTGGAAAGAAGGTCCACGTATCGTTAGAGATGGAACTGTTGGGCATTTTGAAATGAGGACCGATATACCCGATCTGAGCGATTGAGCGTAGCTCAGCCCTCCGTAAGATCGACAGTCGGGTGCGTCGGTCCACTCCATCTGATTTGTTGCGAAACAATAGTCAATGCCATTATTATATTTAAAACCTTTAGAAACTATCCATGCCTTATAAGTACTTACATTAACTTCAATGTCTAGTTTTATCTTGAATGCCCAGTTTTCCATAAACTTTTTAAATAAATAAAAATATTGATTGAAACCCCAACTTGGTTCTAATACATGGAATCAATTTCAATACATCTTTCCATATTGTATCTTCTGATCTATCTAGATACTCTTTATCAGAGGTTGGTTAATTATTTTTAACCAATAATGACTTTCATTATTTAGTGTCTATAAAACCATATCTCTCTAGTTATATTACTTCTTTAGTGATCCTCTATAGTACCTTTTTTTCAATAATAAATTCATACACGGAGACCTGTGGCATCTGTTATTATACTAACTCTTGTGTTTCCTAATAATCAAATCCATCTAAGCTAATAATTCTCTCTATATCCTTATTTAAGATGTGATACCTCTCAATGAATACAACTTGTCTAGTGACATTCACTTTCTTGTGCAAGGGGTTGTATAGGTTGTTCCACTTATTTTCTTAGGATTCCCTATGAAGATAAACCTTGTTCCATGGTGCACTAGTTTGTTTCCTGATATTTTCATAACAAATTCTTCACAACCACATACATGTGTATTTGGAAAAAATGTTTCTTTAAACTATATAACATTAATAGAATTATATTTTCTTCTTTAGTTGGAACTCATTTTAATGCTTAAATCATAGTTTTTAATGCATATCCCCAAAATTATAATTTATGATTTTCATGATTTATCATCAACTTTACATTGTTTATCAGGGTATGGTTACATATTTCAATAAAACACTTCCAAGATTTTGTGTAAGGTGGGTGAGTTTATTAACAATAAAAATCTCCCATAGAATGTCGATAAACTCCTGGTTAAGATATTCATCACATTTTTCAGATCTAATAATCTATGTCTTATTTCCATGTTGATTCTCAACTTCATTCTTGAATTAATTTTATTTACCATATTATTCAAACTTATACATTTTCAAGTAGACACAACCAATACTACTGAAGTCATCATAAATAGTTATAAAGTAAGAATACCAAACACTTTATTCTATTGGAAATGGTTTGAACACATTAGTGTATACTAATCCTAGAACCTCAGTAGACCATTCACCATGTGTACCAAATGGTGGTTTGGTCATTGTTTCTTGTAAATAAGAACGAATTATTTCAAGTGGTCATAGATAAAAAGAATCTAAATAAACATCTTGTTAGAGACATTTCAGATGACTCTTGTTTACATTATCAATATACTGATGTCATAGTTTGGTATCATATGAGTCATCTAAACATGATTTATTTTCAATTGACAATAATTGGTTTTAATGATTTAATAAAAAACACCATTATTTTAATGTTCCATACCATAACATATGTATTATTTAAAAAAACAACTTTCATTTCCAAACATGATAACAAAACCATTTATAACCAGAAAGGATATAGAAATTATATTGTTGGTAATAATATGTATATAATAAAAATAATATAAAAGAAATATAATCACTTTTAGAAATGGAGGGTGGTGGACTTAAATGGAAAGAGAATCCATCCTCACACCATTGTTAATATGAAAATCCACATATCCTCTAGAAATATATCAGAATCTACTTCGTTCCTATATTTTTATTCATAAACGAGCACCATATGTTGTATCCAATAACCAATGTATAGATATGAGTGATTAAAATCAATAATGAACACAAATTGAGCATCCCCTTACATGTGTGAGCACTTATGTTTCTAGTATCCTTGCTTATCACAAGAAAAAACATACTACTTACCTTTCATTATTCTACCTTTTGGTCATCCTCCTCTTTAAAGGAAGGTGCTCGGTAGATTTATATTTTTTTAGTATTTGGCATCTTTTCTTTATTCTTCCTTTTCTTGTTCACTAAATGGAATGTGGGTTTGTTACAGCTCATGTCCTTGACCACTAATCAAATAAGAATAAGAATTTTTGAAAAAATCTTCTTATTATTACCAATGATATAATTAAAAATAAAGCTACTGAATGACTTGGGTAGTGAGGAAATGATGGAATATTTTTGCAAATAATCATGGAATTTAATGTTCAAGATTTATAATCACCCTATATATCCAATAATCTTAACTTTATAAGTCATAAATAGCACCGAATCTCAAATATTTCTTGTAAACAGTGCATTGGATATCTCATACCTCTATTTTATTGTCTTCTCTTGACAGGGATCACAAAATTGATACATCAATCTATACACATCCATGTAGTTTTGTTGCATAGGAATCTCATTTGTCAACGTTGACAGAATGAAAAATTGGACAATTTTGGAATTGTTAAAATTTTTCCTACTGAGAGACTAAACATCCTTAATATCTATTTGTCCGGGTTCTTTAGGGATAGGTTCTTTCATCACATTTAATTTCCATTAATGAAATATGATAACACATAAGTTCCTTTTACATTCCAAGAAATTAGTGCTAGTGGGAAGGTTTCCATATCATGTACGAATATCAGTGATATCTTTGAAGACATGTTTATTATCATTTATACAGTTAATAAGATACAGTTTTTTATATTTTGTCTAAAAAGGGTTATGTAATTAATATTAAATTTATTAATCTTGGATGATTTTATCACAACCCCATATGTATCACCATTGGATTTGAAATAAATTATTTGTTTGAAATTCAAGTGTAAAGTACCCATCCCACCCTTCTAATAACCCATATGTTAGCCAAGCATGCTCTTTTAAGGGTTTTAGATGGGCATTAAAATTCCAACTTCATTAATTCATAGTTCCCTAAACAATTGAGTGTCCCCCAAATCCAAAAAACCATAAATTTTATTTCCTCAAAAATTTCCTCTCAATTACACCAAAACGTTTTTGGGTAGTCAGCCCTGGATGTGAACTATTTTATGTCAACCCAAAACATCATGCTAGAATTCCAAGATAATTGATACCACCCAAACTTCATCTGGTCAAGCATATTGAACTGTGGTTAAAAATTTACTTAAGTAGTGTATGGATATACCAGATTAATATATATAATTGAGGTATTTTTATCATTAATTTAAAACTAAAAATATTATATTTATTAAATACTTTTTAACATTAATGATATTTACTTATGTGATTAAAATTTTCTTTAAAATGTTTTACATATAATGGTATTTATTTTAGTTCTATCTTCTATGCTGGTTAATTCATTAATTCTTGCAATCATGAAAAAATATCCCTAAGAAAATTAATATTGAATAATTATGAAAATAAAATAATTGAGTTGTAAAATTATGAGATTTCATTAATTTTTATTCAATCTAATTAATATTAAACATTTCATAGACCAAGGGGAGAACACCTTGAACTTTAACTTGGTTAATGTTTCATATTTCCACATATCCAGCCATGTACCACTTTGATTGCTTTCTACATGCCTCTAAACATGATGTACAACCACTAACATGGGATCTAAATCCATTAGATTTGATTTTACTCACACATAGGTTAGGGGAACCAAAGTATTGGTTAAGGGGAATACATAAAAGGAAAACATGGGCGTACATTCCCTTAAAAAATGAGATGTTGGGTGAAGTACAAGAAATAAATATAAATTAGAATTAAATTAAATGGAAACCAATGACATAAAAATTTTGGTCCCTTTATCACAGTCAACCACATACACGAAAAAAATTATGCATTTGATAAAATTGGAATTCAATGGTAGTTGTTCTTATTTATGATAAGTCACGTTAGAATCAGTTATTAATCATATTTAATTAGTAAATTATTTTATCTTAATTAGAATTTCATATTTCATGATATTTTCATCAATAATAATTTTAAACACTTTCAATAAATTTATTTAAAATTAACTATATACAAAACATGTACCTTTAAAAAAACTCTGTGGGTACCCGTCTGAACTAACCATGGTGTAGTATATTCATATACTATTTACTATTGTGGCATGTGGAAAACATGGCTTATCACTTAATTTTATGGTCAATAGTTAGTCAGATAAATGGAACATAGAAATAATTTTATATATTTTGTGTGTTACATTCCATTTTTTGTAGAGTACTGAATGTATTACAACTTTTACACAGTATGCAATTATAAGCATTACAAAAATATTAATTAGAAATTAAATATATATATATATATAACCAATCAAATGGGGTGTACATAGTCAAATAAATAACACAAGGCACACATAGATATATGGTTATTAAGGTATAATAAATTAATTTATAATTATATGTAAATAATTATTATTCATAGCATGTACAATCTAGATACACATTGTGAACAATTCTCACACTCTATTAATGGTTCCTGCATAGGGATCTAGTGTGAAATCGTTCCATATAAATTAATAGAGTGTATAGTGTTTACATGTGATACATATTGTGTAGTCTCTATGTTACATGGCCACAAGTATTGTAGGCCGTGTAAGGAAATATGTGGCCTTTCTTTGACTTATGGACTACACATCAAGTATGACTGTTACATGTATTATAGTCTAGCTAACTATGTTCTAGTCTAGCCTCATCAATACATTGTGAATTTAAATACACATCACACATAATAAAATATAACATAATGAATTAATTCTATATAAATCTTGAATTGTCTTGGTGCATTAAACACAGGTACATGATGTGTACCAACATGATCCATGAAAATTAGTCATGTGTTATCTGGATAGAATCCTTATAACCTATGGTTGAGTAATTCAAATGATCTTTTTACATAGAATTAATTGTTTTATATTATTTTATTAAGAACTAAGTGGAAGAATAATAGATCTCCAGACTCAGATGAAATAATAGTTGAACATGAATTGAAAACTAAAAATTGATGCATAAATCACTCAATGGTATTTTTAATAATTATAAATAATTATTTAACTGCTCTAATACCACATGTAGGTTCCAATAACATTAGAAATTTCTAATGGGGTATTCCTGACCAATATTTTTTTTATAATAATTGATTAATCATAGATTCACATCAATGATTAACTTAATCACCAACATAATTTAATTAAAGATTAACTGAAGAAAGAACATAAAAACCAAAATTAAGGATCATCATATATATAATTATAATTAATTTACATAATTAAGAATTTATCATGTCATGAATTTTTTCTTAATTGATAAATATGATAACTTATCTACATTTTTTCATAATATTATTTTAGGAATTAAGTGTAGATCACCCCAATGGTGATCCACACATGCTCCATGAACCTCCAAACATCATTGGAGGAATCACTGTGTTCTAGTGTTGTTGATCCAAATGTTATGTTATTCATCTTTGATTACCATGAGAATCACTTTGAGTAATATTCTATTTGATATTTATATATTGGATATTGGTGGTATTAAATGATCATTTCCCTTTATTTACAGTGTTCTTGGGGTGGTATCTCTATAGTTATTTGAGAGAATTATATGGATTTTATTTTACACAAAAAAAATGGAAACCAACCCATTAGAAATAACACAAATGGTTTAAAATAGTTCAACGATTATAAAAATAATAATTTTAAATATTCCCTTATTATTTCCTTAATATTTTCATAACCCCATGACTATAATAATAATAATATTTTTTTATATATGAAAAATTAGTTAATTAATTAAATATTATATATTTCATTAAAATTTATTATATTTTTCCCATCAGTCCATTAAACCCATTCCTCCATTGTTACAAAATATTCAATGGGACATCAACAATGAATATTTATTTAGTAAGTAAATATCAAAGAATTATTATCTAATAAATAAAAAAATAAATTATATTTTTAAAATTGTAAATAGATATTTATTAAATATTCTACTCGCAAAATATTCTCTTCAATAACTAATAATGGAATATATGTGGTCAAGAAAACCTGAATAATCACTAAACCAGGTGTTGTAATAATATTTATTCAAATTTTAATATAATATATAATATTATTATTTTATTTAGGTTATAGATATACTATGTTTGTAACTTTATAGGCCTCTTTCTTAGTGGAATTAGGTGAAGAAGCCTAAAGTCCATTATTAGAATATAAAAAAATCCAATGCACCCAGAGAGAAATAATACAATTTAACAATAATATAAACCTCATAGGGATTCTTATAAAATAATATAATCATATTATCATTGTATCTATTATCGAGATGGTTTCATTTTGGCACCATCAACCCATGTGATAGTTGTATCATTCTTTTAATTTAAAAAAATTAAATTTCCTACAAAACACAATAGCCATATAATTTTTTAGGTTTTATTATTTATATAATTCGGCCTAATATATCAACTTCAATTAAACAATATATGTCTAAAATACTTACTCCAATTATCCATTAATTAACTATTACTCATGATATAAGTCCCCATCCTTAAACCTTACTTAATCTTAAGTTATTACAAGATTACACATTGAGGATCTTTTTAGGTTTAGAGTTTTAGAGAATTAGATTATAAAACTTACATTACATTCCACATTTAAACAAAGTGGTTACATAAAAGATAGTATTCATTTTTTCCCATCAATGGAAACATATTTAAAAATAAATCTTGGATTATTTCTTGACACTTCCTTGACACTATCATCATATCATGTACCTTTCCCTTGACCTGTGAAAAAAATTTCAAAAACATGGGATGAGCATAAAAAGCTCAGTAAGGGTTATAAAAATATGGAAAGGAAACATGAGTTCATATATACATAAGAATGAAATCAGACTTTACCCATAAAACATAGGCACTTTAACATACCTCATCAAATCATGAATAAATCATAGAAATTATAAGACATAAAGGTAACTTGAGGCATTCATAACATTCTTACGTAGGGAGTAACCCTCTTGGTTACGTTTGGAATACCCACCATAGAATATTCCCTAAATCTCTTTGGAGAAACCCTAAAGTTTCACTCCTTCGTGTTACCCAATGAATTGTAGAGCTATATCAGGCTCACCCACCCTTAGTTTATCACGGAACCACCCGTCTTCATAACAATTCCTGAGAAACAAAACATAATCGTATCACATAAAACGTGCGTAAAGGAAACATAACATTTCCACCTTTCAATAACAAGATATCAATACAACACATTGATATAAAAACATTATGAAACCATTTTCAATACCAAAATAAAATAAAAGTAAAAGATGGTATTTATTTTTCTTTTAAAAAGAAGGTATGGCTTGTAGAGGAAGCTGAAACTCAAATAATGGTCACGACGGCGGAGAAGTCGTTGTCGCCTCATACGTATGACAAAAACATTCCCTTTTCTCATTTAGTAAACGCTTAGTATAAAAAAGATTCCTTTTGAATAAACGTAAAAGTCAAAGGGGCTTATAAACCGTATAAAAGAAAGTTGTGTATAAAACAAAATATGCCTCAATGAATGGAGATTGAGACAAAGTCCCATACAAAGACAGTATCCTTGGATTAAGGATAAATCAATTACATAATTATGTGTGACAAATGAATACACAAAATATAAGTGGATATTAAGTGTAAGACAATGAGAGGTTATTCACACATATTCATAGAACGACATATTCAAGGAGTACAAGTTTATCCCAAAGAATCAAAATTGGGTTAAGAAGTTCCCTTGTAAAAATTTCACAGCCTAACGGCGTCACTAAAAAATTCATAAAATGAGTTGATGAGAGATAAAAAGGGTATCTCATCACATGGACATAAAATTTAAATCAATAAGGATATATAAGAACATATCCCAACATAATAGTATGTGAATTAAAATACATAACAAATGAAGTCTTTTAAAAAGAGGATGGTGAAAGGTTCCCTTACTGACATGGGTATCTTTCAAGACATGCACCCCGTGAAAGAAGGACAATACAACATTGATGTAAATACTCATAAATAAAATTATATTACAAAATGAGTAAAATAATGGGCAGTACATACACCACTCAAAGGAAATTGTGGCAAATGTAGCATAAATCTCATAGGAATAAAAGTGAGATGAAAAATCCCTTACGAAAACTCGGCAGCCTAACAGCGCCACATAAAAATTCCAAAATGGATTGATGAGAGAAAATAGGGTCTCAAATCATATTAAAATAAAGTTTAAAGAAAGACTAATATAAAATAACATCCCCCAACATAACAAAGAGGATATTAAAAGAAGTGACATAAAGGAGAGTACTTGAAAAGAAAGAGAGAGGTTAGATCTCTTACGAAAATTCGGCAGCCTAACGGCGCCACTCAAAACTTCCAAAATTGATTGATGAGAGAGAATAGGGTCTCTCATCATATTAACATAAAAATAAAAGTAAGAGTAATATAAAATAACAACCCAATAACAAGAAAGATGAGCTTTAAAAGGAATGACATAAAAGAGTGTAGTTAAAAAGAAAGAGAGAGGTTGGATCCCTTGCCTCAAGTCCAACTTGTCTTGTTCGTTTCTTTATATTCCTGAATAATAAACTTCGGTCAATTTATAATTGCTTAAGAAACTCCTATAAATATTATTATTCAGTTCATATCACATATTTTAATGTTATAATAATTGGTTAATAATATGAGTTCATATCAGACGTTTTTGTCGATGTTTGGTACATGAGTCCAAAATGAACTTGTTTGAAAAATGATTGTCCATGTAGTTATAAGTAAATAATTTCCCGAATAGTATTAATGATTACAATATCATATATATCCAGTAAATATTCATTTTATACTATTCCATATCATTTGGAGATAAAAACGAAAAGCACCATTCATGGAGACGGTAGGCCGTACGTACGCATGAACGCTCCTTTCATTTTTTCTTTGTCATATTAATGGAATTAAAACTAAATGATATATATATATATATTATAATTCCAGTATAATATATATGTTATATAGGTCACATATGTTCATTAATTTCATTCTTTATACATTCAATGTATTTCATGTACGAGTCACATCACTTGAGGGGGCGGTAGTCCACACTTCCTCATATGAAATTATCGCATTTACACAACATGAAAAGAATAAAGGTAAGTTTTAAATATAAAATACAGAAGCATCTATTAAACATAAATACCATATATATCATATATAAAATACAGTGACATCATAATGGCCACCTTTAAAGGTGTTAAAAGAATATTGAACAATCATCGTTTCGTGAGGCAGAAAATCACCAACCACAGAAACAGTATGTTCTTTAACCATTATATGAAGGTGTGTGTAAGTGTAGCTAAAATAATTCTTATAACAATATCCTAGTATATTTATGATACTTTATTGGTTACAAAATAAATGAATAAAAAGATTTTAGGGGGTTGGAGAAGCAAAATACAACAAAAGGACTCAAGTGAAGACATTACCTTAAAAACGGGTAACTCCCTTTGGTTTGAGCTCAAAGGATTCCTTGGGAAGACTTCTGCCCAATGCGAGGCTTCTAAGAGTAAGGGAGGGATGTGGAGAGACCAAATGGGAAGGGGTTGGCTGAGCCAAAGGCTTTGGAAGTGTGGGTAAGGAGGTAGAGGTGGGGGCCTTTTATAAGAGGAGAGGAGGGGTACTCTTGGAAAGTAAAGAAATGTTCCTTTATTTTAAAATGATTTTCGGATTTAAAAGGTCCCAAATTGATATAATTAGAGTCTAAGGTGATACGGGTTTTAAATCCACCCATCCAATAGGTTTTGGACATGTTTAGGTCTTAGAATTTACATTATCTGTCTATTTTATTTAAATCGTTGAATAATGAGGTCATCACTACATCATCATGATGTTATAAATAATTTAATTTATTTAATGTATAAAAATTATAAAAAAATACTATGATGTAGGAAATCTATTTATATTTCCTATGACTATTTATAGTCAAAAATATGACTTGTATAACCCCATGTAACAATTGTTTTAGTAAAACAACTCATGTTTGTGTCATTTTAATTTTATCTTTAAATAAAAAGGTATTTATGTCATTTTCCAACCAAAGTGGCTCCATGGGGTCCCCAAGTTGACCCATGGATTGTCTTGGTCGGAAATCACTCATCCAATGAGGGTAGGACATGTGTCTAGGTCATTTAAGTTTATTAAAATATTATTCTTACATTAAACTACACTAATTACCTCTAATCGTGATTAAAAACCTAATAAGTTACTATTCACCAAGAAATTATTTTAATCCCATTGAACCAAATTTTTCTTATTAAGAAAAAACATGTATGTCAGATTTTTGAAATTCAAAACACAAGGATGGCAAAATTTCATTTAAACGGAAAATCAGTTTTTATAAGTACCACTTAGTGGTTTCTCTATTTATCAAAAATTGAAGTTTTTCAGAAAATTACCAAAAATTCACCCTAAGCTATATTTGATATTCCAAATTAAAAAATGATTTCTATTTTAAAAAATTCAAAACATATAGGTTTCATTAATTAATTTAATAATTAATTCCCGCTGTCAAAACAAATAGCTTGTTTTTATGAAACAAAATGTATCAAAAGATTGACACTAGTTTAAGTCTGATTTCATAGTGAAATTAATTCCAACGACCACTATTATATTAAATGGTAAAAATATATTCTAATTTCACATTAAAAACAATTCAAAAGATAATCTAATAATATAAATAAATTAGAATAAAAAGAGGTTTTGAATTAAAACACAACATTTCTCACTATTCATTAAAAAAATGAGCTTTATCGGAAAGATACCAAAAATTTACACAAAGTAAATTTTGATGTCCCAATTATAAATAAGAATTTTATTTTGTCAAATATAACACATAAAATTTTCAAAAAGTGGATTTAAAAGAGTTTCTCCTTCAAAGTCGGTTAATCGATTTTTTAAAGAATATTAGAATACTTACGCTTAAAATTGGATTCATTCGCATTTTTAATCCTCTAACATTTAAAAGTAAAAATTAAAAATATTTGACAAACATATATAATCATTTTTTAGTTAGTTCTGTTCATTCCCGCCATTACAATGGCTAGGCGTTAACTACTATTTAAAATAATATTATTTTATTATTAGAGTGCAACGTAAGATTCCCAAGAAACTCGTTGTTGCATATTGGGTATGCCATCGAGCATAGCATCTCCTTTAAAGTGATATTAATATTTTATTCACAAATATGGATAAATATAAAAATTTCATATTCTTTATTTACCTGGTATGTTACATTCTTCCCCCATTTTGGGAATTGCGTCCTCGCAATTTTAAAATTGGGCTTGGAAACATCCTTGAAAGTCCCACATCGGAACAACAGTCAGTAAAACAATCACTTTAAAATAAATAAAGATAAGTACAAAGGTCACTCGAGTTAACCCATACTAGGATTCCATGTAGGAAAACATGGACATGGAGGAGAAAACATAGGGTCATGTTCTGATGGAGAGTGACAGAATACATGTTTAGGAGAAAGTTAACCACAAGAAAATCAAAAACTTGTTATGGGTTAAACGGTATTCGATTCCCTAGTAGGAAAAGTTAATAGACAACCTTTTGTTTTAAGTTACTTTTTATTGAGGAATTTATTCATAAGGAAACAAATCACTTATCATGTTGAATTTCAACTTTTATTAGATTCCTTACACAAACTCATATTTTCTCCAAAAGATGAGTATTTAGGAAGACTTGTTCACATTAAGAGTACTATAATCAACTTCTAGAGAATCACCTAATCCAAAAAAGAGAACTATATACTTACCATGTCTTTATACTTTAACCAAAACCAAAACCAAAAAGGTTAGTACAAGATCAGATAATCCAGAAAAGGATAACCCTTTATAAAAAGAAAATCTATTCTTAATCTCCAAAATTTTTCCAACAAAACCCAAAGTTCAAAGAGGACCATTCGATAAACAATTCGCCCATAAAATTCTTCAAAGTAAACCAAACTAAGATTGAAACCCAAATATTTGAAGGATTTAGTCACATAGTCTTCCATGTTAAATCTTAACATTTATCTCCAAACAACATCAGTTGCTCTTAATGTATCGTATTAAAAAATAATTAACCTAATCACATATCCTCCATGATAGGTTAATAAATTTCCCTAGATAATCCCAAATCAACTTACTCTTAATTCATAAAATCATCTAATTAAAAAGAATTAGTCAAACTAACCAGGGACTTCTTGTAGTCCAGTGGTAGGCGATAAATACCAGTCGCACTTTGGTTGTGGGTTCGATTCCCGTAGCTTTGTCCAACGCGACGGGTTGTCACACGGTCTGCGTGTTGTCCTTTTTCCAAAACTATATAATTCTTATAACATTCCCCAAAACGAGATAAAATCATAAAAAATAATCATAACATATTTTTAACTCAAGTTTATCTCATGCCTTTCATTTTCCATCCTAACATATAAAAACCCATAATTACCTCAAAATTAAGGATCATATAAACTCTAATGGTTACCTTTATAATTATTACCTGAACTTCCACATCGATTGGTCATCTCGTACATGATGAATTATAGAACATACCAAGGTTCAAGTGGTTGATCATGACTCCTTGATAGTTGGTTTAGAACAACCACGAGTTTCCTCATTGAATCCACCATTTTATCTAGTATCCTAATCAGAGAACCACCATAGTTTCCTTCAAACCTGTTGTCTCTTTGGTTCATGCTAGATCCATCCATTCACTAAAAACAAAAATTTCAATGTGAGTATATCAATAAATCCATCATGTACTAATGAGGAAGGTAAACACTAAGATATAATTACTCATTCACTTTATCTAAAACTAGGACTCTTTCTGAAATCCTATCCATTATGGTACTGTCACTTATTCTTAGAGAATACCCTAACCTCTAAAGTTATCTAAACCGAACTCTGATACCAACTATAAGGCCCCATCCTTAAACCTTACTTAATCTTGAGTTATTACAAGATTACACATTGAGGATCTTTTCAGGTTTAGAGTTTTACAGAATTAGATCATAAAACATACATTACATTCCACATTTAAACAAAGTGGTTATATAAAAGATAGTATTCATTTTTTCCCATCAATGAAAACATATTTAAAAATAAATCTTGGATTCTTTCTTGACACTTCCTTGACACTATCATCATATCATGTACCTTTCCCTTGACCTGTGAAAAACAGTTCAAAAACTTGGGATGAGCATAAAAAGCTCAGTAATGGTTATAAAAATATGGAAAGGAAACATGAGTTCATATATACATAAGAATGAAATCATACTTTACCCATAAAACATAGGCACATTAACATACCTCATCAAATCATGAATAAATCATAGAAATTATAAGTCATAAAGGTAACTTGAGGCATTCATAACATTCATACGTAGGGAGTAACCCTCTTGGTTACATTTGGAATACCCACCATAGTATATTCCCTAAATCTCTTCGAAAAACCTTAACATTTCACTCCTTCGCGTTACCCAATGCATTGGAGAGCTATATCAGGCTCAACCTCCCTTAGTTTATCACGAAACCACTCGTCTTCATAACAATGCCCAAGAACCATAACATAATCGTATCACATAAAATGTGCGTAAAGGAAACATAACATTTCCACCTTTCAATCACAAGATATCAATACAACACATTGATATAAAAACATTATGAAAACCATTTTCAATACCAAAATAAAATAAAAGTAAAAGATGGTATTTATTTTTCTTTTAAAAAGAAGGTATGGCTTGTAGAAGAAGCCGAAACTCAAATAATGGTCACGGCGGCGGAGAAGTCGTTGTCACCACATACGTATGACAAAAACATTCCCTTTTGTCGTTTAGTAAACGCTTCGTATAAAAAAGATTCATTTTGAATAAACGTAAAAGTCAAAGGGGTTTATACACCATATAAAAGAAAGTTGTGTATAAAACAAAATATGCCTCAATGAATGGAGATTGAGACAAAGTCCCATACAAAGACGGTATCCTTTGATTAAGGATAAATCAATTACATAATAATGTGTGACAAATGAATACACAAAATATAAGTGGATATTAAGTGTAAAACAATAATAGGTTATTCACACATATTCATAGAACGACATATTTATGGAGTACAAGTTTATCCCAAAGAATCAAATTTGGGTTAACAAGTTCCCTTGCAAAAATTTGACAGCCTAACGGCGTCACTACAAAATTCAGAAAATGAGTTGATGAGAGATAAAAAGGGTATCTCATCACAAGGACATAAAATTTAAATCAATAAGGATATATAAGAACATATCCCAATATAATAGTATGTGAATTAAAAGACATAACAAATGAAGTCTTTTAAAAAGAGGAGGGTGAAAGGTTCCCTTACCTACATGGGTATCTTTCGAGACATGCACCCCATGAAAAAAGGAAAATACAACATTGATGTAAATACTTATAAATGAAAGTATATTACACAATTAGTAAAATAATGGGCAGTTCATACACCACTCAAAGGAAATTGTGGAGAATGTAGCATAAATCTCACGGGAATAAAAGTGAGATGAAAAATTCCTTACGAAAACTCGGCAGCCTAACGGCGCCACTTAAAACTTCTAAAATGGATTGATGAGAGAAAATAGGGTATCTCATCATATTAACATAATGTTTACATAAATATAAATATAAATAAACATCCCCCAACATAACAAAGAGGAACTTAAAAGAAGTGACATAAAGGAGAGTACTTAAAAAGAAAGAGAGAGGTTAGATCTCTTACGAAAATTCGGCAGCCTAACTGCGCCACTCAAAACTTCCAAAATTGATTGATGAGAGAGAATAGGGTATCTCATCATATTAACATAAAAATTACAGTAAGAGTAATATAAAATAACATCCCAATAACAAGAAATATTATCTTTAAAAGGAATGACATAAAAGAGTGTACTTAAAAAGAAAGAGAGAGGTTGGATCCCTTACCTCAAGTCCAACTTGTCTTGTTCGTTTCTTTATATTCCTAAATAATAAACTTTGGTCAATTTATAATTTCTTAAGGACCTCCTATAAATATTATTATTCAGTTCATATAACATATTTTAATCTTATAATAATTGTTTAATTATATGAGTTCATATCAGACGTTTTTGTCGATGTTTGGTACATGAGTCAAAAATGAACTTGTTTGAAAAATGATTGTCCATGTAGTTATAAGTAAATAATTTCCAGAATAGTATTAATGATTAAAATATCATATATATCCAGTTCATATTCATTTTATACTATTCCATATCATTTGGAGATAAAAACGAAAAGCACCGTTCATGGAGACGGTAGGCCGTACGTACGCATGAACGCTACTTTCATTTTTTTTCTTTGTCATATTAATGGAATTAAAAATAAACGATATATATATATATATATATATATGTATATATATATATATTATAATTAAAGTATAATATATATGTTATATAGGTCACATATGTTAATTAATTTCATTCTTTATACATTCCATGTATTGCATGTACGAGTCACATCACTTGAGGGGGCGGTAGTCCACGCTTCCTCATATGAAATTATCACATTTACACAACATGAAAAGATTAAAGGTAAGTTTTAAATATAAAATACAGAAGCATATAGTAAACATAAATACCATATATATCATATATAAAATACATTGACATCATAATGGCCACCTTTAAAGGTGTTAAAAGAATATTGAACAATCATCGTTTCGTGAGGCAGAAAATCGCCAACCACAGAAACAGTATGTTCTTTAACCATTAGACGATTGTGTGTGTAAGTGTAGCTCTAATCCTTATTATAACAATATCCTAGTATATTTAATATACTGTATTTGTTACAAAATAAATGAATAAAAAGAGTTTAGGGGGTTGGAGAAGCAAAATAAAACAAAAGGACTCAAGTGAAGACATTACCTTAAAATCGGGTAACTCCCTTTGGTTTGAGCTCAAAGGCTTCCTTGGGAAGACTTCTTCCCAATGTGAGGCTTCTAAGAGTTATGGAGGGATTTGGAGAGAAACAATGGGCAGGGGTTAGCCGAGCCAAAGGCTTTGGAAGTGTGGGTAAGGAGGTAGAGGTGGGGGCCTTTTATAAGAGGAGAGGAGGGGCACTCTTGGAATGTAAAGAAATATTCCTTTATTTTAAAATGGGTTTCGTATTTAAAAGGTCCAAAATTTATATAATTCTAGGCTAAGGTGATAAGGGTTTTAAATCCACCCATACAATAGGTTTTGGACATATTTAGGTCTTTTAATTTACATTATCTTTCTATTTTATTTAAATCGTTGAATAATGAGGTCATCACTGCATCATCATGATGTCATAAATAATTTAATTTATATAATGTATAAAAATTATAAAAAAACTACTATGATGTAGGAAATATTTTTAGCTTTCATATTACTATTTATAGTCAAAAATCTGACTTGTATAACCCCATGTAAAAATTGTTTTAGAAAAACAACTCATGTTTGTGTCATTTTAATTTTATCTTTAAATAAAAAGGTATTTATGTCATTTTCCAACCAAAGTGGCTCCATGGGGTCCCCAAGTTGACTCATGGATTTTATTGGTCGGCCATGACTCATACAATGAGGGTAGGACATGTGTCTAGGTCATTTCATTTTATTAAAACATTATTCTTACCTTAAACTACACTAATTACCTCTAATCGCGATTAAAAACCTAATAAGTTACTATTCACCAAAAAAATTATTTTAATCCCATTGAACCAAATTTTACTTCTTAAGTACAACCATGTATGTCAGATTTTTGAAATTCAAAACACAAAGATGGAAATTTTTCATTTAAACGGAAAATCAGTTTTTTTAAGTACCACTTAGTGGTTTCACTATTCATCAAAAATTGAAGTTTTTCAGAAAATTACCAAAAATTCACCCTAAGCTATATTTGATATTATGATTTAAAAAATGATGTATATTTTAAAAAATTAAAAACATATAGGTTTCATTAATTAATTTAATAATTAATTCACGCTGTCAAAACAAATAGCGTGTTTTTATGAAACAAAAAGTATCAAAAGATTGACACTAGTTTAAGTTCGATTTCAAAGTGAAATTAATTCCAACGACCACTATTGGATTAAATGGTAAAAATATATTATAATTTCACTTTAAAACCAATTAAAAAGATAATATAATCATATAAATAAATTATAATTAAAAGCGGTTTTGAATTAAAATACAACATTTTTCACTATTCATTAAAAAATGAACTTTATCGGAAAGATACCAACAATTTACACAAAGTAAATTTTGATGTCCCGATTCTAAATAAGAATTTTATTTTGTCAAATATAACACATAAAATTGTCAAAAAGTGGATTTAAAAGAGGTTCGCCTTCAAAAGTGGTTAATCGGCCTTTTAAAGAATATTAGAATGTTTACGCTTAAAATTGGATTCATTCGCATTTTTAATCCTCTAACATTTAAAAGTAAAAAGTAAAAATATTTGACAAACATATATAATCATTTTGTAGTTAGTTCTGTTCATTCCCGCCATTACAACGGCTAGGCGTTAACTACTATTTAAAATAATATTATTTTATTATTAGAGTGCAACGTAAGATTCCCAAGAAACTCGTTGTTGCGTATTGGGTACGCCATCGAGCATAGAATACCCTTTAAAGTAATATTAATATTTTATTCACAAATATGGATAAATATAAAAATTTCATATTCTTTATTTACCTGGGATGTTACACATGACACACAATACGTATACTAATTCAACACGAAAATATTTCACCACCTTTTTCAATAATACATCAATGTATAAAACTCATAATATCAATTAATAGTAATGATAATGTCTAAGGATTGATACATATATATTTATATAAGAAATTTAAAAAACATATATAAATATGGATTTCTTAGTAGTGGGCCTCATTCTCATAATCACCTACACTAGAAATTACCAAGGGTGTACACTATGAGAAGGTTCCTCAATGTCCTATGAGTCTCTACCCTTGATATATTTTATCATCTGTGATTATAAAATGATTTATTCTAGCTATAGAACAAATTTGGAAGAATATTAATAATAAAATTATAGTTTCTCATCATAGCAGGAAACTATTATGACCTTTCAGTGTGACAACTACTCTTAGGATATTATCACACATAATGTAGCATAAAAGAAAAATCATGATGTGATAATTAGTTTATTGATATTAAAAACTATGAATATAGGAAATCATAAATTAGACAGAATTTGGTTCAAGGGAACTAACTCCAACAATGGTAACCATCATGTCGCATGAATCTAGCCACAATTATAGGATCACTTTCCACACTGGTCTAACAAAAATAATGAAAAAATACACAAGTTGTCACTTAATCCCATAGAATTTGTTCACATGATCATCCACAAACCTTAGTTTTGAAATCTGCATTCTAAAATTTATCCACATTAAAAACACCTTTTTCATAGTGGTTGATGATTTTTACACATTAAATACTGTAGAAATTATCTCCACAACATTTTTTACCTATTTCATTTTAAAGGCCACGTATTGAGACACCATTATTTGAATAACCCCTAATACATTATGATTATGAGTTTATTATTTTTTTATTTAAAGTAATTTTTAGATTCAATCCCTTTAAAAAACCTTCATATATCTCTAGAATTGAAGATATTTAATATTTTTCCTTCAAAATAAAAATCCAGAGACATAAAATTTATAAATCCAAACCTTAACCACCTCTAATTCCATCCTTATAAAATAATGAACA
Organism: Viscum album; assembly: GCA_963277665.1. NCBI lineage: Eukaryota > Viridiplantae > Streptophyta > Magnoliopsida > Santalales > Viscaceae > Viscum > Viscum album. Next base: position 1,492,027,510 of record OY728139.1, on the reverse strand, counting down.
CCCCCTAAATATGAAAAAAAAATTAGGGACTAATTAAAAGATATATTTTTCAAGTACGAGTATAGAATACTTTTTTCCTTAAGATATGTACATTTGACAAGGCTCTGGTAGTATCTAAACCCATAACCAAGATTTCATAACACTTTTTGTATCGAAACACCTTATTTAAAAGATTCCATCCAGAACCTCACCTATGAAAAAGTATTAGAACTTTCTAAATGATAAAGCATATTATGTGAGAAACTAAACTCTAGAATATGTATTAGGAATCAACATAATTAATTAATTCTCCCCATTAGAGAAAAAAATTGAAAGAAAAAAATGAAAAAAATGAATCAAGATGTAAAAAAATAATATATAAAATCATGTTGTTCAAACTTAGGCATTCTCCATAAAAGGAACCATGTAAATTTTGGATTAAGATATAAATATTTGAGTTTCAATAACCTTAACTATTGGTAGTCTACTCAGAAATTAATAATTCCTTAAAAAATAAAGAAACCAAAAAAGTGATCACTCATGTTTTTAAGACTACGTTAGATAGAAGTATAGAATAGAGGTGTTTGAATACTCAATTTAATAAAAAATGATCAAATTATAAATGTATGAGTAATAACTAGTGGAATTCCAAATAATTATTCAACTATAAATAAAAAATTTGCTAGAAAATAAAAAAATAAGAACATATGATATTTTATAGTAGTTCAAATCACCATGATCCAACATATACGCTTTAAACTTCTATAAATAGTGAGAATATCAGTATCCAGAAATAAAATCCCTTTTCATAAGGAGTTATAACTGAATTGTAGAAAAACTTTTTTCTCGCCTAGATGTATAACCAAGTTGAATTTTACAGGTATCGCAACACACACAAAACCTGACTTTTATTTGGGATTAACAACTAAAACATCATTTTGAATAGGTGGAATAACCAAGACAAACATCTTCTTGATGATAATGGAATAAATAGAATATTAAGGAACAAAAAGATAAAAAGAAATGATAAAAAATGAAACCCTCTATGAAATTGAATAATATTATTGGATAAAATGATTATGATTGTCAATGAATCTCAACACAATTCAATCACTCTAGTAATTGATGATCAATGATGAAGTTCCTTCATGATCTCACCAATTTAACAGTATTCTTTATATAATTTCATTAGTCCACAATTCTTGTACAAATCTTGTGTCCTCAATACTCTATGTCGAACTTATTTAATCAAGTTTCCATTTGATCTCATTACATCAGTAAATTACTTATTACTAAACAATATGATTATCTACATGTGGGTGAGTCTTAATAACCAATCAATGCATGACACCGTTTAAAAAGAAATATTAATAGAAAATATTATATACCAATATTTCACAATATCATGTTCATTCTTGAATAATTATCTCTCCTCTTTATTCCTACAAGAAAAAAATCAAAATAATTCTAAAATTATCATTATGAATTATATAATATTCTCAAACCAATATAAAAATTATATTTAACAATAATATCTTACAGTAATTAAAATTAATAATTATTCTAATAAAATAGTGTACAAAAAATAATTCTATTTTCAACCAAGGTAGTGAAATAAGTTAGATACTAAATACTTTCCAACAATATAATGTATATAATTCCATAGACCAATGATTATAAAATCATTTCCCATAAACTTCATCTTCCAACATGGAAAATAACTAGACACATATTAGATCATTCGTAAGGAAAACCTAATGAATATGCACTAATATATATATATATATATATATGATATTATATATCTGTGTATACTTAATAATATAAAATCAACGTAGGTATTATTATGCTTGTATTGAATACATTTGATAATAAATATATGTATATGATATGTTTATTTATTTCTCATAACTAGTTTTTATTATCAATCCACAATGAATAAATTGAATGGTGCAAATATTAATTTAATAGTATTTAATGAATTAAATTTAATAAGAATAAATGCATATGGATATATAAATATGGAAGATTTTTTTTATTTAGTGAAACATTTCATGGAGGGATATATAAAGGGAAATTAACCCTCTTGTTGATAACATCTACTTTTGGGAAAGCCACTCAATTCAATCTTCATCTCATGCTATTTTTCATTATCCAAGAAGAAGGATCTTACAACCCTTTATCGTTTGGTTATCCTCACTATATGATAATTTATCCATAGTTTTTTCCCCTCTAACATTATAGTGACACAAAATTTCTAAAACATTAACATTACATAACTTTTACAGAATATTTAAACATTATACAAAAAGACACCCAATGATAATAGTTGGTATAGTGCCTTTGGAAACATGGAAATAAAAACACCGGTATATATATGAGCTACATTATCACCCACTAGGTTCTTCTTGACTATAACCCTTCTTAGATATATAAAATATAGTACATATCTTCATAACCCGGGGGAAAGGAAACATAAAAGGGGTGAGCTCAAATGCTCAGCAAGGGTAAAAAAAGGAATACATGTAAGAATAAAAAATATTTTAAGGGTATAAGAATGTGATCATGAAAATATAAGATCATAACATTTATATCAAAAATCATAACAAAGATCACGACATATATATTAGCAGTTCATAAGACATGAACCATAATTAAATAGAGAGAATAAGCCATGAAAGCATAACATAGAAATAAAACATGAAATTGTAGAAAACAAATATGTATATAACAATTTTCATAGTAGACAAGGAATCACTTCCCATACCATCTTAGTATTCATGGTTCACATTAATGGCCATCTTAGTAGCATGAGTTCACTCCTCATACCATCTTAGTAGACATGGTTATCTCCCATGGCCATTTTGTAGTCAAGGTTTATTCCCAATACTATCATAGTAGTATGGGTTCACTTCTAATACCATCTTAGTCTATCTCATGAGATATAAAACATTACCTAATTCATTAAAGGGAGATATAGGTCCCACCAGTCACATAATGAAATAATACATACATGTGGCATAAGATCAAAAATAAATATATCATAACCCATGAAATGAAATGGGTATCATAAACATGTAAACATATCATAACCTATGTAAATAGATATATTTCATAGTAATTTCATCATAAAAATTACCCATGAAAAGTATTATGTTTCGAATTCATATAACCCGTTAAAGAGAAATGGGTTTTATCAGATCATTTCATAAAAACATAAACCTTTCAGAGAAGGAATGTGAATTGAAACATTGAATACTTTCCCCATAATGGAATGAGTAACACCAATGGATGTTATATTTGTGGGTAAATAATTTTGAATGATATTTTAAAAATATTCTTGAGGAAAATATCTTTTATTCTTTGAAAAAATCCTTTTATAACATAAAATTTTTTCTAAAACTTTTTCTTATAACATATATTCGAAAAGTTACAAAAAAGAATTGAAATTATTTTGAACAACTTTTTACTTGAAAACACATAAAATAATATTTTAAGAAGATTAAAAATCTTTTTATTTTTAAAAACTTTTAAAAACTTTAAATTATTTAGAAAATGCTTTGAAAACCATTGTACTTGAAAACTAATAAAATAAGCTTGAAAATGTTTTGAAAACCATTTTTCTAGAAAACATATAAAAGAATATTTAAAAAAATTTAAAACCCATTTTATTTGATAATATATTTGAAAAATATTTTCTTAAATATTAACCTTTGAAAAATTAAATGTGGTCTTTGAAGAAATAAAAGAGGTTAAATCTGTACATATCATACAAGGTCAAAAGAACATACCTTTTTCACTATAAAGAAAGTTGGAAAATTTCTTTATTGGTAATGAGACAAGAATATCACTTTTAAGAGATTGGTAAAATAAAAAAATGGGTAAAAATTTATTTTAGAGAGTATAATAGAATTGTATAATATTCTTCGATATCCTTTTTAGAAAATATAGATTTTCAACCGAAGAGAGGGTAAAGTCAGGTTTCCTTAAAAACTATTTCTTAACTATATTATGTACCAAAGAGTAGAAAATTGTAACAATATATTAATTTATCATGAAATAACATGGTATAAGGAAACTCATGTGTGTTCTTGAGATATGGATAATAATATTTCATCAAAGGAAGTATAAATATAAACAATCTTGAAAAGCGATGAGACTGTCTCAATAAACTCTTATAACATGGTAATTTGGGATCATACTATCCAAAAATTAAATTACATGAATTCTAGAATATAATGAAAATATTTATATTCATGATATAAAAAATGTAAGTATATACACCTTGAATAAATAGTTTAGGTTCATAACAAAACATGAGTCTCAAAGAAGGAAAATTGAGACAAAACTGTTTTACCAATTTGGAAACATTTAAAAGTTAAACCTCGTGAAAGAAGGATCATAAAATAGACAAGTGAATACCCATAAATTTAATTATAAGATACATATAGAAACTCATGGCCAGTAAATACACTATACATAAGTAAAGAGTGTTGAACATAACATGTATCTGATGGAAATCAAAAGTTAGATGAATCCTCGTACATTGTGTCATGAATCTTGTTCATACTCATTGAAACCACCTCTATAATAAAAATAAAATTATTAAAAATAATTTACGGAATAATATTCTTAAACATAATACCATATATGTCTTGATTATGACATTATATTACCCTCTTCTTAATGATCTTATGTTATGGTTTCACTTCGGGTAATATTTTCTTTGTTTTTCACATGTGTTTTAATATGTTATTCGTTTGGTCCTTATACTTATATAATGATTTATGATTATAAAAAATGATATATATATAAATTATATCCATTATATTAAAATTAGAATAACTTATATCATAAATAAATATGAAATTGAATACACAATTAATGGAGATAGTAAGGCATATGTACACATGAATGTTGTTTTCGTTTTTATTATCCTATTGAAAAAAGTATTTAAATGACATGTGTATATATATATATATATTTGTATATATGAATATATAATTATTCCAATATAAATAAGTTACTACATATATCAAATAATTTCACTAAACCCATTCTTAATACATTCCATGTGGTGTTTGAACCAATCACATCGACTTGAGGGGGTGGTTGTCCACATTTCCTCAAACAAGATTATCATATTAAAACCAAATGGAAAGTAAGAAGATATGTGTTATAAAAGTAGTAAATAAGATTAAATAGATAATAAATATAATATATGACTCATATAAATAAAGTTTTTATCATAATGGTTGTCATGATAGGTGGTTAATGAAAAATGAACAATCGTATTTTGGTGAGGTAGTATTTCATCATACACAGAAACAATATGTTAAATATCCATTATATGGAGGTTTTTGTAAGTGTAGGTAAACATTTTTATATAATAATATCCTATTATATGTTTTATATAGGGTTTTTCACACAATAATGGGATAAAGAATGTTGAGGGGTGAAGAGGGAAAATAAAGGACATGAACTTGAGAAAAGACTTTACCTCTTAATCGGGTAACTACTTTTAGTTTTTGCCAAAAGGATTCCTTGAGAGGATTTATACCCAAAGTAAGAATTCAAGGTATAAGGGAGGATTTAAGGGAGTATACATGTGTATATTTAGGCATAACATAAAAGGTTTTATAGGTGTGAGTAATCGGTAGAGGTGGTGGCCTTTGATAGTGGACGAGGAGTGTCACTCTTGTTTATATTTGAAGAGAGAATTACACCAACAATTTTCAGGTATAAAATGGATCCAATAATTGAAAACATCCTATAAAATTTATTATAAGTTATAAATGTGGACAAAAAAATTGTTTTTTAAAAGTTTCTAGGTCATTTTGTGTCTTAAATTTAAGGTTGGTATTTTATTAACCTAATTTTTCTCTTAACCGATGTAATTAGATTTAATTACATTCTTTAATAGTTTTGGTCAAAAATCACTTTAATTTTTAGGAATTATAAATTATTATTATTCCAAATATGTAATCCTTTTTTCCAAATTATAATCATATAAGTGTCATAAATTAATTGGAAAGTAATCCCACTATCGGGACAACATTACGGGTTTTAAAGTAAAACCAATCAAAAGATTGCTAAGTTTTTATATAAACATTCCAAGTAAAATTGGTTCAAATAAACTAAATTGGATTAATTATTTAAAAAATTATCTAAATAAACTATTAAACCATTTAAAAATATAATTTATAATTATAAATAACTTTGATGAAAAGGCAGTTTTGAAATAAAATCCAATTTTTTACCTATTCATTAAAAGATGAAACCATTTATAAAAATACAAAAAACATTATCCAAATATAATATTTATGTTTTAGATCCAAATATAAAGAATATTTTGATATATTAAATCTATAAAATTTTAAAAATTGGATTTAAATTGTGTTATCTATTAAAATGCGATAGAACTACCTTTATAAAAAAATAGGTTTTTTTCATAAAATTGGGTTTGTTCTCATCTTATGTCTATCGAATCTATTGGATGACTATAAAAAAAATTTAATTTATTATATAACATATATATTTAATTAATATAAATTAACAATTGTAATTAATTTAATTTACATGTTTAAAAAAAATTGTCTATAATAATATTTTCCTTTATATTCAATCGGTTTTCATATTCATTAATTGGTAAACTATAAATTCATATTATATTTCTTTAAACCAAATTTTATAATAATTTAGTTAACAATATTTCATATATATATCAATTTAATATCTAGTTTATATTAATTTATAATAATAGTTTTAATAATATATTGTTGTTAGGTAACAATCAGTCTTAAGTGTTACAAAAGCCATCAAAGAAGGTCAATCTTGCATGTAATGTATGATTTCATTATTGTTTTGTGTAACATATTCGATGTTGGTATTTCATGTAACATATTCTAAGTTGTATTCATGTGAAATGAATTTTTGTCTTAGTGAAAATCTATTTTAAATGTTGCATGAAATGAATAATATCTAAAGATTAAATTAATTCGAAAAATCCCTAAAATCTAGGTGTGTTACATTCTTCCCCCCGTAAAATGATTTTCTCAATTAAAATTTGTCTAGGTTAATAATTTTTTAATACTATAAAATTCCACTCATAGATACCAACATCGTAAAAATGGATACAAAAAATTATTTTATAAAGGGAACTTTAGAACCGTAATGGTTACCCAAAGTAAAATATAAATAGGTTTCCAAATAGGAGGAAATAGGTTGGGAGTGAAGTCTGGACATGGAGGAAAAGAGTAAATATTTATAGGGAGTTATTAAGTTCATCAGTCAAAAAAAGTAAATGATTAATGTAATTTTTAGGGCCTCAAATTCATAAATCTAAGATGATTTGAAAGGCCATCAACTCAACGAAAATTAAGGAATTAGGAAAATGTTTTTATCACTTTCAGAACATTGAGTAATTATTTAAAATTTTCAATAAACAAAATATCCAACTTGGGTTGTGCATATAAAAAAATTTAATACAACCATTACCTCATGTAATGAATTTCTAGAAATTAACTTTGATGAATGAAGAATTAAATATGGTTTTAATTGACCGTAAGGCCCATAAAAGAATAACAAGTATAAATATTTGTCTCTTAAAAAATAAACATTCATTAATCTATAAAAATAAAAAGTAACACTACTGGTTCATCATAAATATTTATTCAACAAAATAATTATACATTAACCAGGACATCATGTAGGCTAGTGGTGAGCATAAAACCCTTATCGTCCTTTGGTAATGGGTCCAAGACAGGTGAACTTGATGAACATGATTTGTTTTCACCTGACATACATGATGTAATTTTTTAAAACAAAAGTAATAAATTATATAATATTTAGATCCTTGAAAAACATTTATTAACTAATAAGACATTTATCCAAATTTTTCAACACAAGATTAGTGCACAAATACTTCTTATGATGTTTAATTACCCTTATAACCCTTATAATAGATGAAAAATTGAAAACATTAGAAATATTGTCAAGAAATCAGATTAAAATTGATTCCCCTATATTTCACAATATATATCATGGTTTTCAAATACCAAACATGTGGATAACCTCATCATATATTCTCTCAAAAAATATAACCAACCTAAATTACCATAAATCCTTTTGTAAAACATGATTTCTTCCTCATTAAAAATTATATTCGATTTACTCATTAAAACCAAAAATGTTGTAAACTTCATTAGTGGTATCATAAACCACTTATAAACAAGTCCTTACTTAGTTCCATGGTAATCCATATTTTCCAATTTACTTGTTCATATCCCATATATCTTTATCCATATAACATTACCGTATCCTAATGAACATATTATGGATTACCTTTCCATAGTCATAATATCATATTTTCATTAAATAACTTCTCCAGACCAACCTAAACATAAAAATACAGAGAAAAATAACATAAGCTGAACAATCATTTTATATTTCATCATTCGTAACATTAAAATCCAAACACATAAATACTTTGTTTAATTCAACCTTAATCCATTAATAATAATACCTCTTTCATTACACATTCCATATATAGTCTCTCCATCATCGAAATGTAACCATTACTCACACCACCTTATTTATTCTCTTTAGGAACATTCCTCTTTGTACATTTGGTTGCATAATGACCATTTTCTACACACATAAAAAATTTAACCTTTGATGATGACTTAGGGAGGATAAAATTCCCATCCATTTCATTACTTCGACTCTTCATTTTTTATTGCAGTCACTTTCTTTGTGTCATACTTTTCAAAAGTCAAAACACCTTCGTGTTCCTCTAAGACATTCACATAGGTAATTTTTTCCACATTCTTGACACAAAGGAAACCTAATCTTCTTTCCTCCAGAGACCACATTACCAAAACTCTCAGCAAACTCCTTTTTTCTATTCCTTGCTGAGTCCGAGAGTTGGTTAAGGTAAACATTATTAATCATGTTATATGAAAACTGATTAGGCATGGTCATAACATCTTTCACTCCATTGATCATCCCACATGACTTTTCATTAGAAAATCTTCCATCACATTCATTATTAATATGGTTTCTTTCATTTCCCACTATTTAATAAAACTAGAATCATAGTATGAGAATTACTTATCATAGTAGAAAACCACATAAAAATGAAAAAAAATTACGTATAGGATTTCTAAATCATGAAACCTTCTATAATCTATGACACCCTGGGTTTATTCTTGGTTATTAATAGATAACTTATATATAAATATTTCATGATGGTCTATGAAGAGTTCTTGAATTACCAAAGAATATCCCTTGGGAGTGTCAAACCAAGTTTCCAAAAAATCCTATTGTCATGTACTGGATTACCGTGATTCAATCCCAGAACATCTTATAAGAGTTGTTACCCCTATGTACATTTGTTTCAAAGCCACATCCTCTTGTATTATCAAGATAAGGATGAATTTCTTTAAAAACACCCACTCTATCCTTTACCAAAATTCCAAGATATTTTCATAAACGTTAACTCATCCTTGAACTTATCCTTAGAGACATCCTGATACATCTACATAGAAATATACTTAAGGATCTCATAAAGGTTTTCTCATCATAGTTTCCAAAGGGTAACAAATCCTTTACTATGATACCAACTATAGAGACCCTCACCTTTCAAGACATTAACATTAAATAACCATTTTGGAATATTTAAACATTATACAAACAGAAACCCAAAAATTGTAGTTGGTATATTGCCTTTGGAATCATAGAAACATAGAAAATGGTACATATGTGATCTACATTATCTCCCACTTGGTTCTTCTTGACTATCACCCTTCTTAGACATATCATACATATTATATATCATCATAACTTGGGGGAAAGGAAATATAAAATGGGTGATATCAAATGATTAAAAAGGGTAAATAAGAGATATATTTAAGCATAAACATGATCATAATGGTATGAGAATGTGATCATAAAAATAGAATATCATACCCTTCTTATCAAAGATCATAACATAGATCATGGAATAAATATTTGCAGTTTATAATAAATTTTTCATAATTAAATAGAGATCATAATACATGAAAACATAACATAGGAATAAAACATGGAATTATGGAAAACACATAAATATATAATGCTTTTCATAGTGTCAAAGGCATAACTGTCAAGGCCATCTTAGTAGCCATGGTTCACTCTCATGGCCATCTTATTATCATGAGTTAAATCCTCATAACATCTTAGTAGTCATGGTTCACTCCCATGGCCATATTAGTAGTCAAGGTTCATTCCCAAGGCCATTATAGTAGCATGATTTCACTCCTCATATCATGTCAGTCTATCTCATGAGATATAAAACATTACCAAATTCATTGGAGGGAAATATATGTCCCACCCATCACATAATAAAATCATACATACATGTGACACAAGATCGTAAATAAACATATAATAACCCATGAAATTAAATGGGTAACATAAACATGTAAACATATCATAACCTATGGAAATAGACCGTTTTCATAATCATTTCATCATAAACATAACCTATATAAAGAACAGGTTTCATAAGCATATAACCCATAAAAGAGAAATGTGTTTCATTACATCATTCCATAAAAAACATAATCTATTAAGAGAAAGAATATGAATGTAAATATTGAATAAATTTTCCATAAATGCATGAGTAATACCAATAGATGTTATCATTGTTTGGAAATAATTTTGAAATATCTTTTAAAACATTTCTAGATGAAAATATCCTTTCTTCATTGAAAAAATATTTTTATTGCATAAAACCTTTTGAAAACCATTATCTTTTAAAATTGATTTTAAATCTTATAAATAAGACATGAAATAATTTTAAAAACATTTTACTTCAAAAATAATAATGTAAGTTTCAAAACCCTTTAAAAACATATTCTTTGGTAACCTTAAATGGAAGCTTTAAAATGTTTCGAAAACCATTGTACTTGAAAACGTATAAAATATGGTTAAAAAAGTCTTGAATGACACTTTTATTGAAAAATAATACATGAATATTGAAAACATTTTCAAAACCATTTTCTGTTATAATCTCTTTCAAAAATATTTTCTTCAATATTAACCTTTTAAAAATGAATTGGGATCTTTGAACAAATGACAGTTGGTAAATCCATACATGTCGTACGAGGTCCAAAAACATTCTTTTTCCATGGTAAAAAGTGTAATAAAAGTTCCTTGTTCGGAAAGAGACAAGAATATTCCATTGAAGATATTGTTAAAATAAAAAAAATAATCATGTCTTTTATATATTATAATAGAATGGTATAATATTCTAGGAAACCCTTTTTAGAAAACATTGATTTCCAACTGAAGAGAGGGTAAAGTCGGGCTTCCATAAAAACCATTTCTTAACAATAATAAATACCAAAGTGTCTAAAATAGTACCAATACATGAATGTATCATGAAATAATATAGGATAAGGAAAAAAATGAGTGTTATTTAGATATGTATAACAATATTTCATTAAAGGAATCCTAGATATAAACAATCGTGAAAAGCGATGAGATTATCTCAACAAACTCTTATAACTTGGTAAAATGGGATCATACTCTCCAAAAATGAAATGAAATTAAGCATATAAAATCCAGAAAATATTTATATTCATGATATGAAAAATGGAATTATATACACCTCTAAGAAATATTTTAGGTGGATAACAATACATGAGTCTCAAAAAAGGCAAATTGAATCAAAACTATTTTACTGATTTGGTAACTTTTGAAAGTTAAACCCCATGAAAGAAGAATCATAAAATGGAAATGCGGATACCCATAAGTCAAATTATAAGATACATAAAATACAATCATGGTCAGTAAATACACCACACAAAAGGAAAGAGTGGTAAACATAACATGTATCTCACCGAAAGTAAAATTGAGATGAAATCCCCTTAACTTGTGTCTTGACTGTAGTTAGTTCTCATTCAGACCACCTATATAATAAATATAAGTTTATTATAAATAATTTAAAGAATAATATTATTATAAATAATACCATATCTGTTTTTATTATGACATTGTAATACGTTCTCTTTAATGATCCTATGTTAAGGTTACAGTTTGGGTCATATTCGCTTTCTTTTTTGTATGTGTCTTGATTTGTTATATCTTTGGTCTTTATAATTATATCATGATTAAAGAATATAAAAATTGATATAAATATCATTTATATCTATTATATTCTTATGATAATAATTTATATCATAAATAAGTATGAAATAGAATACACCATTCATTGAGATGGTAATTCATACGTACCCATGAATGTTGTTTCCATTTTTATTGTCGTATTGAAAGAATGTAAATAACATATGTTTATATATATATCTATGTATGTATGTATGTATATATATAATTACTCTAGTGTAATTAATATACCATATATATTATTTAAGTTCACTAAACCCATCCTCAGTAAATTCCATGTGGTGTGTGAACGAATCACGTCGCTTTCATGGAGCGGTAGTCCACACTTCCTCAAATGAGATTATCATATTAACACTAAATGGAATGTAATGAGATGTGTTTTTTAAAAGTAACAAACAATCATGAAGACACAATAAATATAATATTTGATTTATATAAATATATTTTCCATCAAAATGGACACCATGATAGCTGGTATATGATAAATGAACAATAATCATTTCATGAGGCAGTAGTTCTCCATACACAGAAACAATATGTTCAATATCCATTAGATGGAGGTGTGTGAAAAATTAATTAGAAATATTTGTATAAAAATATCCTATTATATTTATTATTCTGGTTTTTTTACAAAATAATGGAATAAATATAGTGGATGGGTGGAGTGGGAAAATAATGGAACGGGGCTTTAGAGAAGATGTTACCTCTTAATTAGGTAAATCATTTTGGTTTGTTCCAATAGTATTTTTTGAAATGATTTATGCTCAAAGTTAGGATTCAATTTAGAATAGAATATTGTTGGGAGGATACTTGGGAAGATATTGGTTGAACATAAAATGTATTAGAGGTGTGAGGAATGGGTAGAGGTGGTGTTCATTTATAGTGTAGGAGGAGTGACACTCTCATAAATATTTGAAGAGAGAATTACACCCACATTTTTCATGTTGAAATTGGATCCAATAATGGACCAAGTCTGATAAAATTGATGACAGGGTCGAAATATGGACATCTAATAGGTTTTGGACAAGTGTCTAGGTCATTTCGGTCTTAAATTTATGCTTAGTACTTTATTAACCTAATTTTTCTATTAACTGATGTCATTAATATTATTTACTTTCACTAATAGTTTTGGATAGAAATAAATTATACCATATTAGACATTATAATTTATTATTATTCCAAATATGGAATCAATTTTTCAAATTTTAATGACATTAGTGGTAGAAATTAATTTAAAAATAATCCCACTGTCGGGACGACACTACGAGTTTCTAAAGTACAAATGATAAAATAATTTCTATGTTTTTATATACAAAATCATTGGGAAATGGGTTAAAATTTACTAAATTGGATTAATTGGTCAACCTTTTATCTATATAAAACAATAAACAATTTATAAATATAATTTAACCTTATAAATAAATTATATGAAAAAGAAGTTTTGAAACAAAATCCATCATTTTTAACAATTAATTAAAAGATGAAACCTTTTATAAAAATACCAAAAATTTATCATAAACTAATTTTTATGTTTATATTAAATATATAAAGTTTATTTTGACTTATTAAATCTATAAAAATTCTAAAAATTAAATTTATAATGGGTTCACCATTAAATGGTTTTAAAACTACATTTATAAAAAATAGGTTTTTATGCATAAAATTGGGTTTATTCTTAGCTTATGTCTATTTAATCTATTGGATGAAAATGAAAAATATTTGATGGATTATATAACATATGTATTAAATTAATATAACTTACCAATTATAATTAATTTAATTTACTAGGTTAAAATAGCTTTGTGAATATATTAATATGCTCCTTTATATTTAATCAATTTTAATATTCATTTATTTTCAACCTATAAATTCATATTATATTTGTGTAAACCACATAGTTTCATAATATAGTTAACAATATTTAATATCCATCAAATTAATTTCATGTTTATATTCCATTATAATAAAAAAATTAATAATATATTATAGTTAGGTAACACTATGTCTTGCGTGTTACGCAAGCCATCAAGGAAGGTCAATATTATGTGTAATGAAAGTTATTCTTATTGTTCCATGTAACGTATGAAAATTTAGTATTTCATGTAACATACACCAAGTTGGATCCATGTGTATGTAATGATTGAATTATTGAAAATTTATTTTCAGTGTTGTGTTAAATGTATAATATCAAAAGATTAAATTAATTATAAAAAATCACCAAAATCTAGGGGTGTTATAGAGGAAGGGTTTTTTTGTTCATGGATTTGTGATCTTCATGAAGAATTCTCTTTCATTGTGGAGGAAAAAGAGTGTTGTTGTTGGTATTTTTCTAGGAAATCTGTTTGAAATATTTATTTCTCTGTTGATTCTTAAAGATAGATCTGGTTGTGTTTGGGTTATCTTCTACTTCATACGATCATATAAAGACTGCATAAAACCAATCATTAGTATCATATAGAGGCTTCTTTAATTAATCAAAATTATTATTATCAAAAACATGTTTTGGTAGAAAATAATATTTTTCATGACTAAAAATAATTATGAAAGGTTCATATATTTTATACTTACTTATGAAGATTAATCAAGTATTTATTTTTTTAAATAGAATTAAATTTTAAATTGAATTATATTATTGATAAATTGTTTATAAATAATGAAAATTTTATTTTTAATAATTTATATAAATTTTTAAATGTTATTTATCAATTAAATATCTATAACATATCCATGGTTAATTAATAAATATTTTTTCAAAAACACATTTTGATAAATTAAATTTCTTGATTTATAATATATAAATAAGTGGTTTATATTGAAATCATGAAATTATATTTACAAGGAGTTTATATATTCCAAAATATATGATATTTAGATAATATAAAAATGTTTTTATAATAGATGTTGAATTAAAAAATGTTCATAATTCATCAAATATAATATTAATTACATTAAATATAAAATACAGTGTGTTTCATATTGATATAAATATGAAATGTTTATATTCCTACTAATATATAAAATGTCAGTAATTAGCATTAATTTATGATTAGTCCATAAATGTCTCATATTTTGTAAGTTAAATAATTTTTTACATATTAAAATTTCTTAATATTCGTGTTTGTTCATAAATAATTAATTTTAAATTTACCAAATTATAGGGCCTCTATTTGAATATCATTTAATAAACATAAAAATATTTTTTTAACTATTTATATGATCATGTATTAAATAATAATTATGTATATTGTAATTATATTATATTTAAGGTTTACATAATAGAAATTGAATTATAAATAGATTTTAATTCATTTAATGTCAGATATTTAAAAGTAAATTACATATTAAGATAAATATAAAAGATATTATATTAGAAACAATATAAATATTTAATATTCAAAAGTTAAGAATTTTTATAATGTTAAAGTTTAAATTATAAAAGGGTTTATGATTAAATATTTGCTATTAAATTTTTTACAAATTATTATCTCATGTTTAAATATTTGAATTTTTCATTTAATTAAAGGTTATTCCATATTTTATTTGTATTTATTAATTTTTCAAATTATGAATGATTGTATGGAAAATTTTATATGATAAATTGGTTCTATGATATTTCCTTTCATTTTATAATAGGTTTAATATTATAAAATATCATTTACCTTGACCTTAGTTTTTAATTTCTGTTACGAGATTGAGAAATTTTGTTTGGAATAGTTGTGGGATATTAAGTGTTAGAGATATTATGATTTTAATTCTATCTTGACTAATGTATCACTGGTTAGAGGTAATTGGCCTTAGACCACATACTTTCTAGAAGGTTATCCCAAGATTGGAAAGTGAATGGGTTTGGTTATCTAACATTTTGGGCTTAGTCGTGTGGAGTATTTCTTACTCATATTACATTGTTCCTTGTCATTAAGTGTTAATGTACCTTATTTATATGATTAATTTGGATATATATGAATATAGTTGACTTCTATTTTTGGAATATTAACGTAGAACTGTGCTTTGTGAAAAGACTGAAACATTAATATGGTGTGAACGCGTTAATTTACTGGTTGTAATAGTGATTCCAAAACAAAAAAATAAAATGAATTCATACAAATAAATGAAATAAACCATTAAAAAATAAATATTACATATGATGTAATAATTATGAATTTAATATTCATATGACGTATATTAAATTTTTGATACATTAAAAATAAAACACCCTCAAATAATAAATCTTAATTTCCTTCTAAATATATAATTTTTAATACCCTAGTCACCAACTTGGTAGGTTAAGACATAGCTAAGAGCCCATGTATTGTCTTGTGCAATGAAATAAAGTAATGGGTGGACCTGGAACATCCTTGGGTAGGTCATTCCATAGTTGGGTTCCCTTATATTGATCTTTTTAGCCTATTTTTGGTGTCTTATTTGGGTAAACCTAGTGTAGATAACTTTATAAGATTAGGTTTATAGAATAATAGAGTTGAGTGAATCCATATGATGGATCTGCATAAAGGTTTTTCCACTAACCTATCCAAGAGTCACAACTATTTTTATTGGGATGATTCGCTAAGTAAATACTTCATTAGTTAGAGAAAATCAATATAGAACTCATTTATTAGTGAAAAATTAATCTTATCATAGTAAATAGATATGATTTACAAGATAATAAATTCTAGGTAGACACTTTACCTAAAAGTTATTAATTAAAAGATATATGATGTGATATTTATCTGATTAAAATAATTTTATAGATAAATGAATCATTATTGTCAAAATAATATTTATATTAATATTTAAATTGATGTTCATAAATTAATAATATCCTATGATTAGAAACATAATAAATGTTCATGGGCATGAGAAAAACATTTATGTTAAAAGACTTCCTTCCCAAGTAAACAACTATTTAAATTTCTCAATAAGGGAATCTGATTGCATATGGAATCATGTAATGATTCATTTAAGGTTTCAAAGGAATTTATTGCATAATTAATCTAAGTAATTCTTGTCCCATATACTCAATATAACTGTCTATGTCCATAATACACAATATGGTTGAATATGTTTGGAAAGATTGAATAATTCTTGTAAGGATTGTTTTGGTATATGAATTTATCAAAATTTCATCTATGGAAATGTTCTAGTAAAATGGTTAAATACATGATAAGTTTCTTGGAAATTCTAAAATTCTTGAGAATTAAAAAACTAGGCATATTAAGTTTAGTTAGTATGTAGTAAAATGAGATAAAAATTCAAAACTAGAGGAGGAAATGTTTGAAATTCAAATAATATTTCTTCAATAATCTAGTTAAGGTTATATAAAACTTGAGGCTATTATTAGTAAAAAATAATTATTCTATAATCTTGGATTATCTTGAAATATATAAATGGGTTTGGGTTCTCCATGGATTGTCTATATAGTGTATTAATTTTATTATAATTATTTATTTATTTTTAAGGGTATGTGATACAATTTTTATGTTTTAAAGGTGTTTTGAATATAAAATAATAAAATAACAAATAAATAATTGATTGAGAATATAATTTAAATCCATAAGATAAATTATAAATATACTACATTGAGAATTCTAATGTAAATTAATCTGTTTAACTCATATCAATTTATATAAAAAATATTTATCTTCGTCTTACTTCAATTATATGTAAATATTGAATGTCTGATTACAAAATTTAATTACGAGATGATTAAATGTATAAACATGGTTTATGATTCATAAATTTCTATAACATGATTTTTAGAATAAGATTTGGATAAAATTGTTTATCCTAGACAAATGTGTTAATCCAAATATTTATTAAAATATGTGTGAAGGTGCTCCTTCTACCCATCAGTGGTATATTTTAATAAATTTTTATTTTAAAATAGAAAATGATCCACACACGTAAAATATAATTTGTGATATGGAAACAGTAGTTCATTTGTTTGATATTCTATATAAAGGAAAATAGATGATATTTCCTAAAACATAAAATATTTTATCTTAGAAAGATATTTTGAATTGAATTCCATATCTAATAATCTAGTGGGAGAATTTTTAAATTTAAATAAGTTCAAAATTAATAATAAAATGATTCTACAATTATATTTTAACTTGTTATTTACTATATCTCCAAAATAGGTATTATATTTTATAGTAATGAAAAATGTAAATAGTTACATTTAGTTACATTGATAAAGTAAATTTCATGATTATGTAAGCTTAACTACAAATTAGGATTTTCTTAATTTCCAAAATGGTTTAGGGAATAATAGTATATAGAAATGTAAATGCTAAAATATTTTTATGACAATGATGTTATGGTCATTTTATCCTTATAGATTTTTTGATATGTGGTATAAAACATTCAAGAGTTATATTTGGTTATCATAACTAGTGAACATCACTATTACCTAAATGATTATACTAGCAAATACCCAATGTGTATAACATGGTATTTTATAAATTCTTAGGGTATGATAGTAAAGAGAAATTTTAAGAGTTGCATTGCATACTAAAAAAATGGATAACACTTTATCTTAAAATATTTTAGGATGTGATGGTAATATGATAATATAAATAGTAATGTTATTTAAAAATTATTTTATGGAGAAATTTTGATGGAAATGGTTCTTATCGTGATGATGATGTACATAGAAAGAGTTCTATGTATAAAATAGGAAATCATTATAACATTTGAGGTTATTAGGTTTATGAGTTTTAATATAAGTTCAAGGAGTTGAACATAAGAAATATTATTTCTATATATCACCATTATTCAAACTAGCTTTCATCATAAATTTTACTGACTAGGAGTTTAGTTGAATTATTTTATTAGATGGCCCAATAAGGATGTGACCAGAATTACATTTGGATATAATTTCCCCAATTAATTATTATAGAAACTTCATAAGGGTTATGTTATGTAATTATTTGTTTAAAATATAAGAGATTGGTTATAATGGTATTAAACAAATAATGTTAGTATAATAATGAAAATATATGTTTATCATTCATTCATGTGTGCTAAAATTTATTTTATATGAATGGTGGAATATTAAACATCCACTCAAAGTGTTAACATTGAGTATTCCCTAACTGATGATCATCATGGAGTATAATGGGTTTTTATGATATGTAAATTATATCCTGAATATATTACATTATCCATTAAAAAGGGTTATATATGAGATATTGAAGAATTATAGACTTATTATTTAGATTAATCAGTTAAAACATATCTCATGGAATTTTATACAATCATGAATGAACTTAGGGGTTTATGCCAATTATCAGTCCTTATTACCTAAATTTGGTGATATAACTTGCATGAGAACCTTAATAATTTGATACCCTACTTAAGAAATTCAATATTTGAAATTAACTAATATAGGGGTGGTTGGGTCTGTTTTTTATCATGTATTCAGTTTTAGTGAAACCAAGATGGGATTTTTGTTTCACTTTTATGACAAGAAAAGACATATGGAAATTGACTGCATTTGGAATAAAGTAATCCATATAATTTCTTATTGTTTTTTGTATTATAAGTTAAATAACTTGGATAAGTGACATCTTATATACTTATTAGATATATCAATGAAATGCAATGTATCCATTAATATGGTTGTTCTTTTTCAGAGAATCAGAAAAATGATGAGAGACCTATACATGACTGACATTTTCAATGTCTATTGGTTTCATAATGTTATATGAAAAGGTATTATAAATATACCTATGATGTTTATGATTCATCTTTCCTCAGACAATTTCATATTTGATATGTGTATGTTTTATGGAGATCATACCAAACCCCTTAGTAGTTTGAGTATCACTGATGTTTTTCATAAGGCCTCACTATTTAGCCTTTTATGAAATGGATATTTTATAGTTCTTATCAATCCTATTAAGTTCTATAGTGTCACTTGGTTAGGATGTTAGATAAAGATAATATTTTGGACAAATTGTTTGTTCAAAATGAAGAGAGTTTGATTAAAAAATGTATCAAAAAGAGATTTTATGGATTCAAAAAGAGTTGTGGGGTTCTTTATAAAGTTATTATGGTGTATTAGTGCATGTTGGTGGTTAATGAAGATGCATTATCATCTATATAATATGACACTATATATTTAATTATGTATTTAAAAATTTCATTCGATGAAGGTATTATTATTCACGTATTAAATACATGTGATAATCAATATATGTATATGATATATTTATTTATTTCCCCCAAATGGTTTTTTCTAACAATATATTATAAATGGAATTAATTTCATGAATATTCCTTAAATATGTATGAACCCGGTTCTTATTCTTGAGGTACTGGTTTCTTCTTTTTCTTTTTCCTTAAGTGTTTTTTAGAAAATAAGGAAAATAGGGGGGAAATGCCAAATTTTATGGGTACACGCCATGTACTTTTCCACACGTTGTATACTTTGGCCATGTGGGATGAGTATACAGGGTGTGTAGGTCTGTCGGTGATGAAAGGTGTAAAACCTAACTACACACTGTGTACTAGGTATTTACACTCCGTGTAATCAGTCGGCAGGTGAACAGTAAGGCGGTGGAGCAAGATGCCAGCTGAACGATAGCACACGCCGTGTACTCAGAAATACACGTTGTATACTCATGTCGATAGATGAATAGTGCCACAGTGGAAATAATCCATCAGGGAAACAGTTTAAAAAATGAATATTACACGTCGTGTACTTGAGAGTACATGTCGTGTTGTCATGAAATTTCTCTTAGTACAGGCATTACCTATCTCATTCGAGAGAGGAGGTATAACCGACGTTTGTAGCTCGGGAAGACGGCTGAACCTTGGAGTATCACCTGATCGTGCACTGGGAATCCAATTCCGCCTTTGTTGATCACGTTGGGACCATACGGGTAAGCCCTCCCCTCTCATTGCTATGTTCTTACCAATTCTTCCTCTAATGGAAGTTATTTACATTTGAAAGGTAATTCTTTTATCCCAGATCTACATCATTCTTGGACGTTTCGTGAGGCGTCGTTAATATATACTGATCAGAGATGATCGAGGTAGGTGGTCAGATGTTTCTTTCAGCTGTTGTGTTGAAATTGTGTATTGTTGTGCTACGCACCAATGGTTGGGGTGTCGTATAGCTGAGGCCTTTTCTGAAAAGATATCTATAATTTTTTAGATAATCTAATGATAAGTTTAAACTATTGTTGGGATCACTTCTTGGATCCAGGACCACCCCGATGGTGCATTCCTCTATTTAGCCGTTTGTTCAGGATACCTGAGGGTATTCCATGATTATATTGTGCATTTCATTTTCTTGAGAGAAAGTTTATATAAATTTTTTTATTTTTTGGCCTTGGCCCAGTTCCATTAGCCTGAGGGAAGTGTTCTATTATCCTGAGGGCAGTGTTTTCTTAGCCTGAGGGTAGTGTTTGGTTAGCCAGAGGGTAACCTTCATTTATGCATATGGGATGTAGTCTCTGTTCCTGAGGGAAATATTGCATATACCTGAGGGCAATGATTGTTATGCCTATGTGAAATCACCTACGGGTATTTGATTCGGTTACCTGAGGGTAAGGATAGTATGTCTGAGGACAGAGCTATTCATAATATTCACTGTGTTATTTTCTATGTTGTACCTGCCAAGACGAAGCACAATCTTGGAGGTGATAAGTATTAATTAAAATGGTAATGAAACTGGTAGTTATTGTTACTTTTGATTACATACTATTTTACGGCATTTACTTTTGCACGCAGATATTGCACATTTTCACTGATAGTTGGGAATGGGCCTTTGGTGGGTGCCTACTGGGATTTATTTCACACACCCTATTTGGGTCAAGTCTTTGTCCCAAACAGACTATATTTCTACAAGTGTCAACAGGGGAAAGGGTCTTTATGCAGGTACATGATTGTAGCAGAGGAGTAGGAGAGCATGGGACCGATGTTAGGCTTGCGATGCTGCTGCGTTCTATTTACTCTGGGTTTTTTTACCTTGTACTTTGAGTTGTATTTTTTTGTATTTCAGTGTATCTTGTTCTGGATACTTTCATAGAATTATTGAAATGCTGCAACTTTTTATGTATATGACTGTTGGTTCTCTTTTCACTCCAGTTGTCCATTTCAGTTGTATATTGTTTACTGCTTCCGTTATTGTATGTTATATTTCTTTTCCGCTGTGCTATACTTTGAAAAATGGGGGAATTGTTTCCCCACTATCTGACCTAGGACCTCACTGCTAGTTAGAAGCCTCTGGCATTTGGGGAAATGCGCTTGAGGTCATGTGACCAACCGGGTTCAGGGCACCAGTTGTGTGGCTTCCGGATCTCGGACATTTCAAAGTGGTATCAGAGGGGTTCTTTTCTTTGACTTACTATTTGGAGACTATAGTCAGGGATAGGACGGAAAATTGTAGATGGTAATAATCTATGCCCGGGAGTAGCTAACCCTTGTACAGGGAAAATCCAGTCTACCTCATTTATTTCAATTTTTCTGATTTTTCAAATTTGACAGTTGACTTGATTTTCGCCATTGGTGATGCACTTGTAGTATGTTTTTTATATTTTATACATGGGTTCTATTTAGTTATAACCTGACGAGATGAGGGTATGCCATCCCATGGATCATTTAGTCACATTCTAGAAATCACATGTCATGCATTCTTTCAACGCCATGTAGGTGCATTAGAAATTGCATGTTATTGTGATAGTTGTTGTGCTAGAAAAGCATGTTGTTGTGATAGCTGCTTTGATAAACACCTTTTATTTGATAGGGTATTATTCTGTGATTTTGTTGATAGAATGAACACCAAACTTTGGTTTTTGGGGAGTATGGGCCCTCAATGACTGGAATTTGGTGGATCATTGATGAGTTTACTTTGTTATAACATTTATAAGATGTCAAGATTTGATTCGCGGGGAGTATGGGTCCTCACAGATTGGAATCTATCACTTAGGAGTTGTTCAGTGTTTTTATGGGTTTCGGAGTAGTTTCTGAGGCTTACTGTCCGGAGAACCTAGGATACACGTCATGTAGTTATTTGGACACACACTGTGTGTTCTTCTGTTCGGGAAGAAATGGAAAACTTTTAAGTACACATCGTGTACCCTAAGTACACTAAATGTAGTCTCTTACCATGTCATAGTCCATGTGGATAGAGACATGGGATAGGAATGTTTTGGGGGGGGAACACACCGTGTACTAGTTGTACACACCGTGTAGTGTCGACCTGGTGTCCACCCGTGTAACTAACAACACGGACGGCAGAACCTTAAGACATACACACTGTGTCTACCTTAAAAATGTCATGTAGTCTGACCCAGGTAACCGGCCGTGTCACTAACAACACGGGCCGGTGTTATCTTTCCTTATACATGTAGTGTCTTTTTTAAATACGCCCTATAGTGTGACCTGAGTATACAGGTCGTCTCATGAACAACACGGGTCGGTGAAAGCCTGTCGAGTACACGTCATGTGCCTATGGGACATGCAATGTAGTTTTGTTTTAGGAGAGTCGTGTGGCTTAGCCGTGTAGAAGGACTCAGGAAGGGAAGGAGGATTCAAGTACATGTCGTGTATTCAGAAGGCACGTCGTGTGTTTGGGGTGTTACACAACCAGTTTTAACTGGAGTACATACCCATGTGGATGGCCTATGAGAACATGCCATGTAGTATTTATACACACCATGTAGTCATGTTTTATAAATATTTAATGATTTCTTTCTCATGTTCCCTTCTTGGCCTCTTCATTTTCAGTCTTTGATAATCTTGATCAACGGTGTGCATTGACCTTGTAGAGTCATGCCACCGAGACAACCATCGGTTGTTTTCCCAGAGAGTGGAAATAATTATACTCCTGAGATGGTAGGCCATGGGCTACTAGTGGATCCTCCAGCAGTTCCAGATTCGGCGCCAGCCATTATACTGGACACAGGCGCCGAGGTACAGTTCCGTGAAGGCTTCGTGTGGTTCATATAGACCTTCTAGGGAGCACCGTAGGCTTCCACATCTATGGCAGAGCTAACGCATATCTTCCAGTAGTAGGATCCGCCTACGTTTTCAGGGGATGTCAGACCACAGGCTTCAGATTCATGGTTGGACTCGATGTAGATGATATTCGAGCATCTGGAGACGCCTCCAGGGAGGAGGGTCAAGCTCGCTACATACATGTTGCGTGATTCCGCCAATAGGTGGTGGGATGTTACCACCCATTTTGACCATCACCGAGACATGGCATGGGAAGAATTTCAAGTATCCTTCTATGACTTATTCTTCCCAGAGACAATGCGGGAAGATCGAGCTCGAGATTTCATGAATTTGTAGCAGCTAACCATGTCAGTGATGGATTATTCTGCTTTCTTCACTGAGCATTTGCTTTTTGCACCCGTTCTGGTGGGTGATGAGGCGTTGAGGGCTAGACACTTTGAGTATGGTCTTCGTTGTAACATCCAAGCACTGGTGATCATTTTCAGGTTTCCTACCACACATGTTATTGTGAACTAGGAACTGCTTACAGAGCATAACCTACGGGAAGCTAGTGGTTTAGGCCAAGGCAGTTCGACACCAATTTCGGATACTATTTCTATCGGCAAGAGGAATAGGTAGATGGACTTCTCTCACAGTGGTAGTACTAGTCAGAAGAATTCTTTAGGTGACCAGGTCATCTGTTACTTGTGTGGTAAAGAGGGGAATAAGAGACCTCGGTGTCCACATGACCTAACGGAGTGACAAGCTTGTGGAAATATTGGTCCTGTACAGCGGTTCTACAGGGCGTTCCTACCAGTGGCTAGTGATAGGGGTTCTGTGCAGACTCCACATGCGGGAGCTGGACCAACAGCTTCTTACCAGTCAGGAAATTGGGGTACGTCAGGGTGTGCAGGCAAAGATGGTGGTTGTGGCCGTGGTAGCCAGACTCCAGGATATGAGAGGCAGTAGGGCGAGTAATCTCAGGGTAGCTAGGCTGTGTCGCAGGTTCATGGCACTGGGTAGGCATATGCAGTGCAACAGACCCACCAGGAGCAGGATCCCAGTCCTTCCACTGTCAGAGGTACTATTCTAGTTGCTTCTATTTTATCTTCTGCACTTTTTGATACAGGTGCTACACATATCTTTATATTTGTTCCCTTTGTGGAGATCTTTGGGCTCTGTGTTTCTTCTTCTTCTGATGTTATGGCATTAGACACTCCGTTGGGGACTAGAACGGCAGGTGTGCGTTAGTGCATGGAGTGCCCTCTAGAGGTTGGTGGGTGTCACTTTCTATGGGACCTCCATATCTTGGAGATGATGACCTATTACGTCATTATTGGGATGGACTGGTTGGTACCTTTTCAAGCCTTTGTAGATTTCTACCATCATAGGGTGAGTCTCACGTCACCAGATGGCAGAGAGTTTCTATACAAGGGAGAATGGGATGTCCAGGTCAGCCGAGATGGACCCGAGCATCATGGGCAAGGTGGTTTGATATCCCAGATTGCGAGTTTGTATCTGGATGACCAGGGAACATGTCATAATTATTTCCCTCTAGTATTTGATCATTTCAGGGATGTCTTCCCGGATGAATTTGCAGGTATTCCTCTAGAGCGAGAGGTAGATTTATCTATTTAACTTGTGCCAAGAGCGGCAACAGTGTCCATTCCTCCTTATAGGATGGATACACCTGACTTGCAGGAGCTCAAGAGGTAGTTAGAGGAGTTATAGGAAAAGGGTTTTCTCTGACCCAGTACTTATCCTTGGGGTTCTCCAATCCTTTTTGCGAAGAGTGTGGATGGTACCCTCAGACTTTGTGTGGACTATCAGAATCTGAACTATCTGACGGTCAAGAACCGATATCCTTTGCTGAGGATTGATGATCCTTTTGACCATCTTCGAGGAGTACGAGTTTTCTTGAAGATTTACTTGAGATTCGGATATCATCAGTTATGCATTAGATCATTGGACGTACAGCTTACAGCTTCTTGGAGAAAATATGGTCTATATGAGTACTTGGTTATTCCGTTCGGACTCATGAACGCACCGGAAGTTTTCATGGCTTTGATGAATCGTGTGTTCCACCCTTATTTGGATGCTTTTGTGGTAGTCTTCGTGGACGATATCTTGGTGTACTCTCACAATCGACATGACCATGCCACCCATCTTGAGATCATTTTAAGTACACTAAGAGAGCATCAGTTATATTATAAGCTCTCAAAGTGCCACTTTTGGATGGACTAGATTCACTTCCTGGGTCATATTATCTTAGAGGAAGGAGTTGCAGTAGACCCAGAGAATGCGAGAGCAGTAGTTTCCTGGGGGTAGCCTAAGAACTTGTTTAAGATACAGATTTTCTTGGGGATTTCTAGTTACTACAGGCATTTTATATAGGACTTCTCCTGCTTAGCAGGGCTGTTGACAGGTTTGACTAAGAAGGGTGTGAAGTTCATTTGGTCAGAAGCTTGCGAGACAGCCTTTAAGGAGCTGAATGGAAGGTTGACATCAGCACCAATCCTGATACTTCTAGAGAAAATGAAGATCTATACAGTCTATTATGATGCATATGGTATTGGGCTGGGTGCAGTGTTGATGCAAGGTGATATAGTTGTTGCATACGGGTCTCGGCGGTTAAGTCCACATGAGAGGGATTACCCGACGCATGACCTCGAGTTGGCTGTAGTTGTTCATGCGTTGCGATATTGGAGAAATTATCTCCTAGAAGACCATTTTGTGGTTTTCACTGACCACAAAAGTCTCAAATACATCTTTACTCAATGTGACTTGATCCTGAGACATTGAAGGTGGTTCGAATACCTTCATTCTTCTCACTTTGAGTTTGCCTATACACCTGGTAAGGGTAATGCAGTAGCTGATGCACTAAGTAGAAAGACTCAGACACAGGCAGTGCAGGAGGTCAGGGGTGAGTGGAAGCTTATAGCTTTGTTCTCTGAGATGCATTTGGAGGTGCACGATATTCAGGGGAAAACCTATCTTTCATCCTTATTTGCGACCTCTACCCTCTTGGATAGAGTGAGGATGAGACATCTATCAGATTCAGAAGGCCTAGTTCTACGGGAGTCGGTGGCAAGTGAGGACCCCCCCCCCCCTCCTGGATGGATGATAGGCGATGATGAGGTACTACGTTTCCATGGATGAGTGTGGGTTCCAGGGGATATACGCGAGGAGCTGATGTAGGAGTTTCATGCTTCAGTTTTGGCAATGCATCCAGGAGTTACCAAAATGTACCGTGACTTGAGACTTCAATATTGGTGGCTGGGTATGAAATGGGAAGTAGCTGGTTTTGTTACCAGATGTTCAACATGTCAACAGGTGAAGGCAGAGCATCAGAGGCCAACTGGACTGTTACAGAAATTACCCATTCCGAAGTGGAAATGGGATGATTTCGTGATGGATTTCATGACCGGGTTGTCGAGGTCACCTGGAGGCAGTGATGCCATGTGGGTTGTTGTGGAAATACTTACAAAGGGAGCTCACATTTTTCTGATCAAGGAGACCTTCAGTGTTGCTGAGCTCGAAATGTTGTGTATCCGAGAGGTAGTATGCCTTCATGGGGTCCCTCGTTCAATCGTTTCAGATAGGGATGTCCTCTTTACGTCTCTTTTATGGAAGAGTTTGTAGAGGGAACTAGGTACATGGGTGTTTCTGAGTATATCTTACCACCCTCAGACCAATGGCTAGTCAGAGCGTACGATATAGGTGCTTGAGGATATACTGAGTGCATTTATCCTAGACATTGGGGTCTCTTGGGATAAGCACATACCCAAGGTTGAGTTTTCCTACAATAACAATTTTCAGGCAACTATTGATATTTCACCTTACGAGGATTTATATGGTAGGCCACGCCGATCACATTTGTTCTGGATGGAGGCGGGTGAGGCACCTTTACTGGGACCACGTCTCGTGCAGGAGACTTCTGAGAAGGTCCTGTTGATTTAGAAGCAGATGGCTACTGCACAGTCTCGTCAGAAATCTTATGTTGATCGCCACATATGACCCTTGGAGTTCGTGGTCGGGGTCATGTTTTCTCGCGTGTTTCGCTAAGTTTGGGACATAAGAGGATCAGGAGATAGGGTAAACATTCGCCGAGGTATGTGTGGAATTTTGAGATTCTATAAAGAGTCAGGTTGGTTTCCTACTGGTTTTAGTTACCATAGTGGTATCGGGTCATGCACAACATCTTCCATGTATCTTAGTTGTGTCGCTATCATTTATACTCATCTCACGTTTTTCAGCCTGAGGAGGTTGAGCTATAGGATGATGCATCCTTTGAGGAGTATCTGATTCGTATTGTTGATAGGACCACAAAGGTTCTCCGAGGCCGGTCAATTCCTCTCGTTCGGGTGTTATGGAAGCATGGCATAGTGCAGGATGAAACCTGGGAGCGGGAGACCTACGTACGTGCTCAGTGGTCGAAGTTGTTCACAGCTTTATCCTCTCCACCCTTGGAAGGGAAATTCGGGGACTAATTTATTTAAGGGGGGAAGTTTGTAAGAACCTGGTTCTTATTATTGAGGTATGTGTTTATTCTTTTCCTTTTTCCTTAAATGTTTTTGAGAAAATAAGGAAATTGGGGAAAAATACCAAATTTTATGGGTATACGTCGTGTACTTTTCCACACGTCGTGTACTTTGGACGTGTGGGATGAGTACACAGGGCGTGTAGGCCTGTCGGTGATGAAGGGTGTAAAAACTGACTACACGCCATGTACTAGGTATTTACATTCCATGTAATTAGTTGGAAAGTGAATAGTAAGGCGGTGGAGCCAGCTGCCAGCTGAGCAATAGTACACGCCGTGTATTTAGGAATACATGTCGTGTATTCATGTTGACAGATGAACAGTTCCACGGTGGAAAGAATCCGTTGGGGAAACAGTTTAAAAAATGAAAAGTACATGTTGTGTACTTGATAGTTACTCCGTGTAGTCATGGAATTTCTCTTAAAATATGCAACAGCCTCCTCATTCGATAGAGGAGGTAGAATCGTCGTTTGGAGCTCGGGAGGATAGCTGAACCTTGGAGGATCATCCGATCGCGCATCGGGAATATGATTCTGCCTCTGTCGATCATGTTGGGACCATACGAGTAAGTCGTCCCCTCTCCTTGTGCTGTTCTTACCAATTCTTCCTCTAAGTGATGTTATTTACGTTTGAACGGGAATTGCTTTATCCCAGATCTACGTCGTTCTGGGAAGTTTCAGGAGGCATAGTTCACATATACCTATCAGAGATGATCGAGGTAGGTGGTCTGATGTTCCTTTCAGCTATTGTGTTAAAATTTTGTATTATTGTGTTACGATCCCATGTTTGGGGTGTCATATGGCTGATGCCTTTGCTGAAAAGATATCTAGAATTTCATATATAATCTAATGATAAGTTCAAACTACTATTGAGATCACTGCTTGGATCCAGGACCACCCCGGGGGTGCGTTCCTCTGTTTAGCCATTTGGCCAGCATAATTGAGGGAATGCCATGATTATATTGTGCGTTGTATTTTCTTGAGAGTATGTTTATATAAATTTGTTTTTATGCTTTGGTCTCGGCCCAGTTCCTTTATCCTGAGGGTAGTGTTCTATTAGCCTGAGAGTGGTGTTTGCTTAGCCGGAGGGCAGTGTTTGGTTAGCCTGAGGGTAAACTTCATTTATGCCTGTGGGTAGCAGTCTCTGTGCCTGAGGTAAATATCATGTATTCCTGAGGGAAATGATCATTATTCCTTAGGTAAATCACCTATGGGTATTTTATTCTATTACCTGAGGGTAAGGATAGTATGTTTGAGGACACGACTATTCATAATATTCACTGTGGTAATTTTCTATGTTATACCAGCCAAGCCGAAGAAAAATCATGGAGGTGATAAATAATAATTAAAATGGAAATGAAACTGGTAGTCATATTTAATTTTTAGTACTTACTTGTTTACTGCATTTACTTTTGCACATTGTTGTTGCACATTTTCATTGACAGTTGGGCACGGGCCTTTGGTGGGTGCCTACTGGGATTTATTTCTCACACCCTATTTGGGTCATGTCTTTGGCCCAAACAGACTATATTGATATAGGTGTCGATGTGGGAAAGGGTCCCTATAAGGGTACATGATTTTAGCAGAGGAGTAGGAGAGAATGGGACCGAGATTAGGCTTGTGATGCTGCTGCGTTCTGTTTACTCTACTTTGTTTTGTTTGGTTGTACCTTGTATTTTGAGTTGTATTGTATTTTATTGCAGTGTATCCTGTTCTAGATACTTTCATATAATTAGTGACATACTGCATCTTTGTATATATATGACTGTTGGTTCTCCTTTCACTTCAATTGTCCATTTCAGTTGTATATTGTTTACTGCTTCCGCTGTTGTATGTTATATTTCTTTTCCTCTCCACTACACTTTGACATATGAGGGCATAGTTTCCCCACTATTTGACCTGGGCCCTGACTACTATTTAGCAGCCTCTGGCATTTGGGGAAATGCGCTTGATGTCATGTGACCAACCGGGTTCAGTGCACCCATTGTGTGGCTTCTGGATCCGGGACGTTACAAAATATTATTCTATGAATTAATGTCAATTGGAATAAATATATTTGGATATATACATATGGATAACATGTTTCATTGAATGAAACCTATCATGGGTGGACATATAAATGGATGTGGTCCATCTTGATGATAATATCTAATTTTGAGAAATCCCCTCCATTCTCGCTTCATCCCATAATGTTGTTCATCATCTAAGATGAAGTCGCTATCACCCCGTCATCATTTAGTTATCATCATGATATAATTGTAGATATGTGGGGTTGTGCTTCCCCCATGGAGGTAGGGTGATTTTTTTCAGTGGTTCATGATATTCATCAAGCATTTTCCTTTACCAAAGAATAATAATATAGTTATTATTATCTTTTTTTGAGGATCTATTTTAAAAAAAATTACATGTTGATTCTTAATGATAAATCTAATTTTGTCTGGGTTACCTTATATTGTATATGATCATATGATAATTGTATAAAACACATCATTGATATCAGATGGAGGTTTCATTGAAGAAAAAATGAGTTTATTATCACAAAAATCTTTTAATATAAAATTGAGTTTTTTCAAGCCTATTAATAAATATGAAAAGTTCATATATATTAATCTTTATTATGAAAATAAATAATATTTTTATTTCAATTAAAAGAACTCAATTTTGAATTGAATCGTTTTATTTATAAATTAGTTATAAATAATTAAATTGGTATTTTTAAATATTCATATAAATTTATATAATTTATTTATAAGTTGATTTACTATAAAAAATTTAATGTTATTTGATAAAATTTATTTTAAATAACTCTTGAAAAATAAAAAGGCATGGTTTATCATATAAAAATAAATGGTTTATTTAGAAGTCATAAATGGTAGTTTATAAGAAGTTTATAAATATCAATATATATGATAATTATATTATATTAATATATTTATATAATAAATATTGAATTATAAAATGTTCATAATTCATGAAATATCAAATAAATTCAATTTAATATAAAATATGAAGGTGTTCGTATTAATATGAATACAAATTTTTTATATGCTTGATAATTTATAAAATTATTATAATTATTATGAATAGTTAATTAACATATCATATCTTGGAAAATAAATAAATTTTTTATTTATTAAATTTAAATAATAATAATTTTTTCTTAATTAATTAAATTGAAATTTTCCAAATTAAAGTGTAATTATTTGTATAATATTTAAGAAACATAAATTGGTGTTTTTATAATTGATATGATCAAGGATTAAAGAATGATTAATTATATTATATTTAGATTATATAAAGGGTTTACATAATAGAAATTTAATTTTAATGGGTTTAAGATTCATATAATATCATATACTTACAAGGAAATCCCATATTATGTGAAATATTAAAGATTCAATATTTGACAAGATATAAATAGTTTATTTTAAAAAATATAGAATGTACATAATGTTTAATCTAACATTAAAAGAGGGTTTATAATTATATTTTTTTATGAAATTGTTTATAAATATTTACCTCATGTTCAAATATTGGAATTTTTCATTTATTTAAAGGTTATTAAATATTTTATTTATAGTTATAAATTTTTTATATTATGAATTATTATATTCCAAAGTTTATATGAAAAATTAATTTTATGATAGATCATTTCATATCAAGGTAGGTTAGATATCATAAAACATATTTTTTATCAACCATGTCCTTGGTCTATAATTTCTGTTTTGATATTGAGAATAGTTATTGGGAATAGTTTTTGAAAATTGTGTATTAGATATATCATGAATTGGATTATCTATTGAGTAAAGTATACTTATGTAGAGGGACTTCGGGATGGTCCACCTACTTTCTTTAAGGATTTCCTTGGCTAGGAATGTGAATGGGGTTTTCCATATGTCACCTCGTACTTACTCATGTAGAGTCTTTCAGTCTCATACAACTCTATTCCTTTGAATGATGTGTTTGTGTACCTTATGAATATGATTAATTTGTATATGTATGAATATAATTTACTTCAATTTTGGTTGTTTAAAATAAGATTGTGGTTTTTTTAAATAGTTACTCATTAATGGGGTGCAAACACATTAATTTGGTGGTTGATATTATGATTCAAAAAATAAAGCATTATAAGCATACATACACATAGTTATAATAAAACGTGAGAAAATAATTATTTAACAAGGTGTAATACATTTGAATTTAATATTCATACTATATCTGTCAAATTAGTAATACATAAAAAATTAAACCCCCTCAAATACTACGTTTTAGATTCCTTCTAAAGACACACTTGTTGAGACCTCTCTCATCTTACCAAGTAGGTTATGCCATAAATGGATGCCTATGGATTATATTTCTTAAGGCATAGTAATAATGGATTATAATATAATATCCTTGGGTTGGTCATTTTATATCTTGGTGCCCTCTGATTGACCTATGTTAGGAATTTTTTTATTTTTTCATTAGGTTTCACATTAATAGAGACCCTATTAGGATTAGGTTAATTGAAGAATAGAGTTGAGTGAGTACATATGATGGATTTGGAAAAATATTTGTCCAACTAACTATCTTAGAGTCACAACTATTGTAATTGGGATGATTATCTACCTAAAACAGTAATTATTGAGAGAAATTCCATATCATATCCAATGAACAGTTAAATACATATCTTGGATCACTAAAATCATATGATGTATAGGGTCAATAATTTTAGTGGGATCACGTTCATTAGAATTACTTAATGATAAGATATAAGGAGTGATATTCAGCAAATTAAAATTTCTATTATCGATAAATGAATCATCATCATCAAACAAATCATTATATTAATCATTATACTGAGGATCTTAATATAAGAAACTCCTAAAATTGGAATCATAAGAAATGTTATTGAGGAAGTTAAATATTTTAAGGGTTTAAGTAGTTACTTCCTGACTAATTAACTATTGTCATTATCAAAAAAGTGAATGTATTTTTTTATGGAATCATAGGATGATTCATTTAAGGTTTCAAAAGAATTTATTGCACAAACTACCAAAGGATTTATTGTCTCATATACTCAAAATAATTGGGTATTTCCATGATATTCAATATGATTAAATAAGTTTTTAAATACTGAATAAATATAATAATGATTATTTTGGTTAGGTTATTTATCTTATGGTCATCCACAGAAATGTTCTGATGGGATGGGTAAATTCATGAGAATTTTACCCAATATTCTTAAATTGTTGAGAATATATTATCTATTCATATGATATCTATGTTATAGTTATGTATAGATAGTACAAGGTGATAAAACTTAAAAACTGAAAGAGAAAATGTTTGAATGTCATATAATATTTCTTTAAGAATCCATTTTTGGTTATTTCATATATAATTGTATTATGAGGATAAAATAAATATTCTATAAGATGGATAAAAATACCCAATGGGATTTGAGAACTCCATTTAATGTTCATGTCAGGTATTAATGTTATAATAATTAATATATCAATTTCGAATGGTATGTGATATGGAGTGAATGTTTTACAAGTGTTTTAAATATATAGGAGTTCAAATTCAGATAGATAATTGATTGATATTGTAGTTTATTTTCATAATATAAAGAATATAGTTACTATATTAGGTATTTGAATGTAATTTAATGTATTAAACTCAGAATTATAAATAAAAGATGTGTATCTTCATCTCAATTCTCTTATATGACATGATAGGATGCTCGATAACATAAGGATGTTATGAGATTAATAAATATGTACCCCTGGATTATGATTAAATAATTTCAATAACATTTTTTGAGAATAATATTTAGATCAAAGTGTTTTTCCATGATAATATTTTGTATCCAAATATTTTTTAATGTCACACCCCGACCAGGGAAATTATTTTATTTCATTATTTTACTTACCTTGGATCCTTTGGCTGAGATTCATGTTGACCATCGGATTAAATTTTTTAAATTTATAAGTCTTCTGGGAGTTTTTTTCATGTTCATGGTTAGAGCACATTTGGGTAAACTGCGCAGATAACCTTGGTAACCATGCGTCTTGTGTTGAGGGTTTAGTGGTGAGGCGCACGAGTTGCACAAGGTTTGGGAAACTATGAAAAAATAATGGGATTTGGTTCTGGAACCAGATAGAGTAGTTCATCATCCTCAGTTCATGTTTTGGAAACCATTCATCTAGCCCATGAAAGTTTCCCCTCTTTTCCCATAGAGGGATCACAGTTGGCACACAGTTTACCAAACTGTGCAACCAAACACTACGTGGTTTCTAGATTTTTAAAACCATAAAATCCCTATTTTACCCTCCCATATTTTGGGACCCTTATTGGATTTACCTTAATTATATTCTTTTGGAAACATGAAGGGATCCCCCAATCCCTTTACATTTGATCCTCCTCCTCCATGGATGCTTCTCCTTTGAATCAAAGGTGAGTTTTTAGGGGTTTTAGGTGTTTTCCCTCCATTATCTTCTCCTCTCTTGGATTCTTGGTGTTCCATTGGTGGTATCCTATCTTGGTCGAACCCCACGTTTATGGAAGTATGATTTGTTTGATTTATTTGGATCTATGGTATGAATATCATGACTTGGGCTTGGATTTTCCCTCTCTGGAAGTTTCTTTTCATCGCATCTACACTCCATTGAGGTAGGTGTTTCCATTATTTTCTTTTTCGGTACAATCCAATGATGCTTTTGTATTTTTAAATAATTTATAAATATGTTTCTCATGAATATAATTTGTTTTTTTATTATAGTGATGGTTTGGTGTAGGTATCAAGGATGAAAATGGGTTTTCAAAGGATTCCTTTGTTTATGCCTATATGCTTATGCCCACAAAGTGCTTGATAAAATGTAAATTGTTTTCAAGAAATGAAATTAATATATTATTGTGATATTAGGTTATTTTTATAATTTGGTATCTTGGTTGAGATGATATATTGGGCATGATGTGTGATTTATATGCCTATTTATGGAGTGATGGGTTGTGGTGAAATCCTTTCAACAGATCTCTCATTTTTTAATGCTTGTTTTAATTTTTTAAATTATGTGAAATTGTTTAGTTTGTCTTAAAAAAATTTTTGATTCTAAAGAATGATTATTGGGGGTTTTCATGTATAACTAATGTGTATCATTTGATGTTGTCACATTCAAGGGTGTATGGGTTCACACATGGATGGGAACTCAAATGATGATGAAACTTTAAAATGATGTTTTCCTTGAACTTCTGTTTTTTAAAAAGGTTTCTCATGTATTCCATATCCCCTTTTATTCTAAAATAACTCATTAATCTCCAAATATTAAATTGTTTCTTCTTGTTCTTTAAAATTTTAACTTCAAATATCTGCTTTAAAAATTGCACGTTTGGCATTTTGTGATACATTTTGATAAAAGGTTTGGAATAAAGGCCCATTTGGAACATTCTGAGATTATGGTCTGTTTTACCATTGATTTTGGAAATAGTTTGGAAATGGTCTTGGAAAGGGGTTGAGTTAGAAATTTAAATGTCTTGGTTGGAATATTTATGTTGTTTTGAAGTAATTGTGGTTTTGGAAATTCAAATGCATGGTTTCCATTTTAGAACATTTCTAGAAATGGTTTGAAAGATTATTTGATATGATGTCCCGGTTAGTACTTTTGAATGGTTTTTTATATTCTGGGAACCCCTATAGAGGATTTCCCCATATGGGTTATCACGTGCGTGTTGTCATTGTTTGGGGTATCCATGTGTGGAGGGGGAAGGTATAGTGAGTCACATATTCGAGGGACTCCTCCTACTTACACGGTGTACTATTAACATGGTTTTCTTGGGCATACTTTAAAGGGTTGACTAATGGATTCTTTTTAACCCCAATTAGATGTGTGTGTATCCCATTGAGATTCTAGGTCATTGGGGGACATTCTACTAGACTATCTTGTTTAGAGTGGCTAGTTGTTTATTGAAAATAACGTTGGACTATATTCCAGTAGGTGATTTTAGCCAGATTACTTCCAGGGACTTCTCTAAGGATATTTAAAATTAACATGTTTTACTATCATTATTTGTTTCTTATATTCTATTTCACATGGTTACTTTTTTATACTTTCCATTTATTTTCAGTACATATTGGTATTGATTTTTTGGATTGTGGGTTTAGGATTTGGATCTAAAATGGAAATCGATTTTTGAAATGATGATGTTGTGTGTATTGTTTTGAAAAAGGGAAATTCATTTTTATATTAAAATGATAAAAACGTATTTTTATATATGTATTTATAACTAGTGTTAATGGAATACTGTTTTGAATCAAAACTCATAGACTTTGTGGTGATTACTTACTGAGATGTTATTCTCACACCCTACTTGTACCATTTGGTAATGGTAGACACAACCTATTTTATATATTCATGTTTCTAGTTAGAGTTCTCATCATTAGAGTAGGATGGACATATGGCCAGTTAGTTTGTGGATGGTATTGACCAAGAGGTCACATGGAGGTTGTGTCATAAGATGTTCAGTGTGGTTTTTTATTTAGTTTTCTGTTTTGTTCAGTTATATTTTTTACTTGGATCAGTTTACATATTTATTTATAATCAGTGGTTTGCTTATTTTCTTATTCTTTTTTATTTTATTTTATCATATTTTATTCTGACTAAACAATTCTCATAGTGATTTCTTTTATTCCTAAAACTAGTTGTCAGTCCATAGGGACCAAAGATTCCCTTCGTAATATTTCTCGGACCGGGTTGGGTGTCGATTTGGATGGCATCCCAGATTGGTTTGTGACATTTAAACTATATGTGAAGTTTGCATTTACACCCATAGTTGGTATATTTTTAAAAATTATTCCTTTTAAAATTAAAGGGTTCCAAACACATATAAAACCATATATGATATTGAAAAAATATTTTATTTGTAATATATTCTATCAAGATGGAATTTAATATTATTTTTTAAAATACAACGTAGTTTTTTCTTGAATGATATTCTAAACATAATGTAATGTCTATGAAGCTATTGGGAGTATGATTGAACATAGAGCAGATCAAAATTAACAAAAAAATAATTTTACCTATTTTAGTATAAGTGATTATTTAGTATCAGTGGTTTTTTTATTTTCTTATTCTTTTTTATTTTATTTTATCATATTTTATTGTAAAAAACCATTACCATAGTGATTTCTTTTATTCCTAAAACTATTTTTCAGCCCATGGAGACTGGAAATTCCCTTTGTACCATTTCTCAGAATGGGTTGGGTGTCGAGTTGGATGGAATCCCAGATTGGTTTGTGACAGATAATCTTTATGTGAAGTTTCCATTTACACCCATAGTTGGTATATTTTAAAAAATTATTCCTTTTAAAGGTAAAGGGTTCCAAGCACATATAAAAACATATATGATATTGAAAAAATATTTAATTTGTAATATATTCTATCAAAATGGAATTTAATATTATTTTTTAAAATACAATGTAGTTTTTCCTTGAATGATATTCTAAACAAAATGTAATGTATATGAAGCTGGCGGGAGTATGATTGAGCTTAGAGTAGCTCAAAATTAACAAAAAAAAATGTACCTATTTTAGTATAAGTGATTATTTAAATTATATCCTAATGTGTTATCATGTGTGATAGTAATGAAAAACTTTAATACCAACATTTTTTTACTGGGACAAGGTAAATTTCACTATTATGCTTGGTTATTTAAAAAATAAAGTTTTCTTGATATTATAAACTGTATTCCAAATAATGGTAAATAGATGAATGATTACATATATTTACCACAATGATGTGAATTTCATTATATCTTAAATGGTTTATGATATGCTGGAAAAAAATTTAAAGAGTTTCATTTATCATAACATGTGAAAAACACTATTCCCTAAAGGATTATGTTATTCAATATACAATGTTTATTACATGGTATCATAAAAATAATTAGAGTATAATGGTGAAGATAAATATAAAGAGTTATGTTAGTTACTATGAAAAAATAGATATCAGTATATCCAAATCTTTCTTAGGACATACTGGTAATGTTATATTGAAAATTTTCCTTGGATGACGATGATTTACATTTAATGAGATCAATGTAGAAAAAAGAAAAAAATATAGAATTTATTTTTATAAAGTTATAGAGTTTGAATATAATCTTATAGAGTTGAACATAAGGAATATGATTCCTATGTGTCACCATTATTCATACTAGATTAATTTATAAATGTTACTCACTAAGTAGTTAGTGGAATTATTTTATCATAGGGTCACTGAGGAATGTGATTATAATTAAATTTGGTTGTAATGTTCAAAATATGTTACTGTAGTAACCACACGAGTTTCATGTTAAATCATTACGTGTTTAACACTTATGAGATTGGTGGTAATGGTTGAAAACATATAATGTTATTATAATAAATCCAATATCCAGTTATCATTCATTCATGTGTTCAATAATTTATTTTATATGAATTCTCAAATGATAAATAACCATCAAATTAATAAAATTTAGTTATCCCTAAATGATGACAATTATGAAATAATGGGTTTTGATGACATATAAATTTAAGCTTGAATAGACTTTTTTATCCATTAAAAAGGGTTTTAATTGAGATATTAAATAATAATTTCATGAGGTAATTAGCAGAGAATTATTATTTGTAATGATCTTCTAATGTATATCTCATGTAATATCATATGGTCATGGATATGATTAAGGGTTCATGATAATTATTTTTCCTTCTTACATGAGTTTGTTGTGATACCAAGAATGATAACCTAAATATTTGATACCCTAATTGAACAAATCAATATATGAATTTATCTAATATAGATGTGGTTGGGTTTGGTGATGATCATGTTGTTGGTTGGAGGTCAATAAAGATGGGGGTTTTCTACTTTTATATTAAGAAATGACATATGGCCCTCAATTGAGTTAGACTTAGGAAATGAATGGCCAATATTAGTTGTTTCACAAATAATGTGTTTAACTACTTGGATAATTAACATGTTAGGTTCTTATCAGATAGATGAATGACGTGTGATGTATTCATCAACTTGTTCAATATTTTCAAAAAACCAAGAAAATGATGATAGGCCTATACTATATTGACAAGTTCCATGTCTTGTGGTCGCTCGATGTTAGGGAAAAGGATTATATAATATTTCTATGATGTATATGATACATATTTTGGTGGAAATTTTTGTATGGTTATTTGAGTATGTTTTACGAAGATCCCACCATATCCCATAGAATCTTGAGTCGCATTGACGTTTTTCTAGAATCCACTCTTTTATAACATCTATGAAATAGATATTTAGTAGTTTTTTTCAAAGCTATTAAGGCCCATAGGGTCACATAGTTAGGCCCATACATAAGGACAAAAAATTGGAAAAATTATTTATTCAAAATGAAGAGATTTTGATAAAAATAGTATCTAAAATAATTTTTATGGATTCACAATGAGTTTTGGAGTTATGAAAAATGTCCATATGGGATTATAGTGAAATTAGGAGATGGTTGAATATTCAATAATATATTTATATATATATAATATATTAGATATTATATATATAAGTGTATATTTAATAATATGCATTTTTTGTAGGTATTTTTATGCATATATTAAACATATGAAATAATAAATATCATATTATGATATTTATTTATTTATTTCTCGCAAATGATCTTTATTATCAATTCATTATGAATGTATTAAAAGGATTGAATATTCATTGAATAAGAATCATTAAATTAATTTCAATAATAATAAATTTATATAGATACATAAATATGGTCAACATGTTTAATTTAATGGAACGCGCCATAGATGGATATATTGAGGGGTGAGACCATTCTATTAATAACATAGGATTTTCAGAAATCCTTTTAATTCCATATTCTCCCAATAATGTTTCTAATCATATGAGATGAAGGAACTAGAACAACATCATCATTCAGGTATTCTTATGATGCAATTTTTTATCCATTGCTCGGTGTTTCCCACTCAGAGGTTGGGTTCTTTTATTCACTACTTCATGATATTCATCAATAATTGACCTTCCCAAGGGAATAAGAATAGTGTTATTGTTGGTTTCTTTCTAGGTACTTCGTTTTATAGATTTTTATACTCATTGATACTTAAATATATATCTTTTTATGTTTTGATTATCTTCTGCTCCATATGATCATATGATGATCATACAAAACCCATAAAAATAGCATTAAACATGATTTTGTATATCAATATATACAATAAATATGAAGATATAGGATGTTATGTATCCCAAGCCCTCAATATATTAAGAACTCTATATGTGTAATGAGTCTTCATAGTAGATCACATTCATTTTGTAGCTTCATACTTATGTGGTTGTTCCAAATACACTTTCACACCACTATCTTATAAATCCATTTATTTTATTATTTCATGGTTTGGATCACTTGGTTGAGGTTCGGGTTGTGTCCTAGTTAGAATTTTTTAGTTTTTTTTTTGAAAAGTGTAGTTTCTAGTCTTAGATGTAAGGGGTGCATAGTTAGCGCATGGTTTGGGGAAATGGTGAGTCATATCCTAAGTAACTTTGTATCTTGAGTTTGGTGCTTGGGGCATGGTGCATGACCTGCACCCGGTTAGGGAAACTGTGATGTAGGCATGTGGTATGGTTCGGGAATCGGGTAGTGGCATTTAGCATGTTTGGTGTGTGTTTTGAGAAATTATACAGCCAACCTATGCCAAGTTTCTACTTCTCTAGTATCATTTTCATGGTTGTAGAATAGTTTGGAAAACCATGCGGTATAAATAGTTCATTAAAAGTGTGAAATTATTATTTTCCCCTCTAATGTTTAAACACTATTTTGGGTTCATCTAAATTTTCTCAACCAATGTTCACCCTAAGAGCTCCCAAGATTCCTTCATTTGGACCTCCTTTTACCATTGACTCCTTTTTAAGGTACCAAGGTGACTTATTCATGGTTTTCGGTCGATTTCCTTATCTCTTATCTTTTATCTATTTATTTCATGGTTTCCCATGGTGGGGTTTCACCTTGGTCGAACCCTAAGGGTTAGGGTTGATGTGTGGTATTTTTTATTGGATTTTTGGGTGTGTAGATTTTATCTTAGAGTCTATTATTCCTTCTCTCATGATTTGGTTTCATTCTCACATTGTTTATGTAGGTGTTTCTATCCATTTCTTTTCATACACATTCTATTTGATGCTTGGGTTTTCGTATATAGTTTATAAATTTTATTTTCTTGCTTATAATATCTTGGTATGAATTTCAGGGGGGATTTTATGATATAAAATTTTTGGTAAATGGTTTTCCAAAGTGTTTCATTAGTTATGTTTATGATAAATTCATTAATGTTGTTTGATAAAATTCCAATTGTGTTATTAAATTGAAATTGTTTTCTTTGGTTTGTGTTTTCCCTTGGTTATGTTTTGATAAGTTGAGTGTTATATATTGAATTTTGGGGATTTTATTATAGGAAACATATGTTTGGATTGTTTTTTTTATCAAAAACAAGTGATGCTTCATTAAAAATACATTTCAAAGTTATGTTAAGTCTTCAGGTGTTGAAAGTGGAGTTTCCAAAAGATATGGGTCTTTTATAAAGTGAACTTCTTGTTTATGTTTCTTAATCATATGCAATGAATTTTTTATGGGGTGTGAAG
The DNA here is from genome assembly GCA_963277665.1 of Viscum album. Taxonomy (NCBI): domain Eukaryota; kingdom Viridiplantae; phylum Streptophyta; class Magnoliopsida; order Santalales; family Viscaceae; genus Viscum; species Viscum album. The sequence goes on along the minus strand of OY728139.1, from coordinate 1,491,985,226 downwards.
CATGATCCAAAATGGGTTTAGTGGTCTTGTTTAATTTAAAGAGTATTTTCATACGGAAATGGTTGTGTTTTATGTGTAACATTATTTTTGTATTTCCAAATGGGTTTTATGAGTTTTGAAAGTAGTTTAAAATATGTTTCCTAATTTACTTTTTGTTTTGAGTGACCTTAAATGTGGTTTAAAATGTGTTTCCCAAAGCAGGTCCCATTTGGAATTTTCAGTTATTGTTTGGTGAAGTAGTGGTTTAAAGTCATGTTTGTCATTATGTATGTGAAAGTGGTTTTTTTCTGTTGACATTATAAAATTATTTGAAATTGACTTAGAATATGTGGTTAATTTGTAAAGGTATTACCTGTTTGAAAGTTGAGATAATATTGGAGTTTTTATTTAAAACACATATAATTTTATTGTCTAGTTGGCTCTTTATGTTGTCTTTGAAAGATGTGTTTTGATGTTAAGTGATGTGAATGATTTGTTGGCATCCTGGCATGTTTTGGAAAATGATTGAAATTTCAGGCATCATGAAGGCTCGTTTGGTGTCTTTAAAATGATTGTAAAAGTGGTTTTTAAAACACAAATTATGTGATGGCTTAATATGTAGTTGTGAAAGAGAGGTATTTTAATGTTTGTTTTTGATAATTGGATTATTATTGGAAGGACCACTAGAACATGGGATGTGTTCCCCTCTAGTGACTTGTGCATTGGAATGTTTGGTATCGATTCCATCTGAACATTGTATGTGCGCCCCTCTAATGGATCCAGCACAAGGGAACTATTGTTTATTATGGATATAACATATTTCTCCATGTTTTATTATTACTATTATCATAGGATTCATTGGAGTTATCTAGTGGGTCAAGTGACAATTTATTTTCAACCCTGAGTTAGATGGGTTGGTACCCCCCTTGTATTGATAGGTTTAGGTGGGACGTTCCACTAGATTGGCTAGTTAAGAGTGGTCAGTTTGTTATTAACAATGGAGATCCACTATATGCTGACAGGTGAGTCCGAACTGAGTACATCTAGGTATTTTCTATACTAATCTTTAGGAAAAGACTTTGAGCTATTATTAGTATGTCATGTTTAATACTTTTGTATATTAGGTATTGGTTTTTCTAGTTTTTCATGCTTTTTTGGTTTCTTTTACATTTTTTTCAAAACATTATTTGGTTATTTGGATCGTATTTCGTATTGAGATTTATATTTGAAATGGGTTGTGGAAAGTGAAACTATTTTTAAAAAGGAATGATGCATGTGCTGTTTTTGAAATGGAAATGCGTGGAAAGTTATGGATACTTTCTCAAAATGTTTTAAAACCCTATTTCCTAATTCTATTTCAAACTAATGTTTTTAGACTTACCCAAGAATGTAAATTCTTGTACGCTGTGGTTATTAACTACTAATCTTTTAAGATCACACCCTATTTGGGTCACTCAATGTTGATAGTCCCGAGCTGTTTTTTCATGCTCTGGTTTCTGGTTCGGTTGTAGCCTTGGAGAATGTTATTATTATGTTTTTTGGTGACCAAGATGTCATGTGGAGATCTTGTAGCATGGTTATTTCTTAGTTTTGTATTATGTTTTTATTTTATTTTTCAGTTTTTGTATCTATATTAGTTTGTCTATTCATTTGAGTTTTAGTTATCAGTAGTTCTTCAACATGTTCAGTTTATTTATTTTATCTTCGTTTATTGGGAAAAATAATTCTCATGGTGATTCCATTGATGCCTAAAACTAGCTTCCAACCCTTGTGGATCGGGAACACCCTTTTTCCCACATTTCAAACCGGGTTAGGTGTTGGTTTGGATGTAAGAATAACTTGTTTTGGGAAAAAATGGAATACTTTTTTATTTTGGATGTCAGGTAGATTGGATATTAGGATTGTTGGGACTCGAGAGGTTGGAACAATAAGGGCATTAGGAAACCTTTTCATTCTAATCCTTGAGTAAGAAGGGGTAGTCTGGGATTTGTGTCAATTTTCTTTGGATCTAGGAATAACAAGGAAGGAAATATAGTGTTATTTTTTCATCCTAGGAGGAGTATTGATCCACGTGGAATCCGAGTACATGGTTCAATGTCCTCTTACTTGTTAATTATTAATTATTAATGTCCCACTAACCATGTCTCAAGGTTACAAATGGCCACTAGTTCCTCATTTTAGTACTTTTATGTGATTTTTGTTCTAGTTTGATTTTGGTAAGTGTGATTTGGTTTATTAAATAAAATATTTCTTTGAAATGGATATGACTTATTTCGAGTGGTTTTGGATTGAAAATAATGGGTTTTAAAAAAGAAAAAGTTATATGGATATAAAATTTAGAAAATTATTGTGTTTTGATGATGAGACGGTATGTTTGGCCCTTTTTATTCTTTATGGATGTTCCCATATGTGTGGGTATGTGTGGAAAGTTCATGTTGACATGTGTTCATGGATGTTATAAATGAAAGTGGTATAAATGAATATGTGGTGGTTCATTGGATGCAATGGGTGATTGGTGGAAATCAAATGATTTTTAAAAAGGTAAAATGATATCAGGGTTGTTTTTTCACTGAGAAAGAGGTTCTTGTTTTGTGAAAAATGGATTTCAATACTTGGGAAGTGGCCTTGGATGAAGGTGGTTTTGAATATTGAAATGAAAAAGGGTCATTTTTGAAAATAGGGTTTTTTAGTGTTTATAATTTTTGGCTAGTGAGCCTGTTGTTTTAGGGATTTTTTGTTCCTTTGGATAAGTTTTGGGTTGATGTCTATTCTAGTATTATTCTCCTTATGTTTTTTAAAATATGCCACCCAAAAAGGTTCCCAAAATCTCTATTGATTCTTTCCTGGTTTTTTGTTCTTATAGGTTGTTGGCTATATTTTGTGGTGATTGAGGTCCATTAGAGGAAGTGGAAGGGATTGAGGAAGTAGAGTGTATCTTTATGTCATTAGTAAGTCTTGAAGTGTTTAGAGTCTATGTTGTTCTATGTTCATTTGAAGTTCTATCTTTGGACAAGTGGAAGTTGATTTCGCCATCACCGTTTCATGTTGCGATGACATGGGAAGTATTTAAGTCCACTTTCATCTGATGGTTTATACCAAACGAGGTGAAGAAGAATAAAGTGGAAGAGATCTTATGTATTTATCAGGGCGAGTGGTTAGTGAAGGCTTGTTTTTACAATTTAAAAGTGTTAGTTTCCTTCTCTCTGAAGATAGAATCACAATACTATTTGAAAGATACTCCTTTCATCTAGGGTCTTCATCTAGGGATCAAGGAGTGAGTATTATCCTCCAAGGATCTTCATTTCAAGAATTTGGTGGATGAAGTGTTCTTAGGTGATTTAGTTTCTGGAGTATAGGAATTTGGAAATATGGAATATCATGCTGCTCATGATGGTTCCCCATATAGAGAGAGGTATATTCTAGAAGAACCTATTTCTAAAAACCCTCTTTCATTGGTTCTGGTTTCCAGTTCATTAGATCGTTTCCTTGTGTGACACATGTGTGGTCGGCTTGGGAATTTAAAGCCATCTTTTCATGATCGTCTATGTACATTCCATCATTGTGGTCATTTGGGACATCTGGATAAGTTTTTTATAAATCATTTCCCAAAGAATATGTATTGATCATAGGATTTCTTCTTCTAGATATTATGAAGTTGATGCTTCAATCATCAAGGCTAGAACCATAGGCTCTAAAGTGATTATTTCACATAGTTATAAATCCCTAGAGGTGCAGGAAATATTAGCCTAGTTCTTATCTCTGATGTTGGAGTGATGAAAGTTTAATATTTCTGTTGTAGTTCATTACTATTGTGAATTTAATTTATATTTTTAAGGATCTTGTTGGTTGTGTTTTATTGCAATTTTTTTATGAATATGGATCATTAAATGGTTTTATTTTTATTTAATCAGTTTTAGTTTTTAGTTATGATTATTTTGAGATATCATTTCTTATGGAAATTTTCAATTTTAGTTTGTTTTCGGGTTCTCTATTTGTTCCAGGTTCCTTTTGTGGGGTTCCCTAAGGGTTGGGGATTTTTTTTTCTTTTTGGGAGTTCCCGCATTTTTCAACCCGAGGGATGTTATTAGAATTTCCCTTATAAGTTTCCTTAAAGTAGTGTTATTAGGATTTCCCAATTGCGGTGCTATTGTTTCTTAGTTAGTGTAGATATGTTTGTGTTACATCCCATGTTAGTTCAGTTTGATGTCGTTCCATTCTGTTAGTTGAGTTCTTGTAGTGTGGAGAACCCTCTTTTGTTCTCCCTTTGTTCTCCATGTTGTGGTTTACCTAAAAATGGTTGGTTTTGACTTGTGAAGATGAAGGTCACCATGAGTTCATTGGTTTCTTTTGGGTTTGATTGGTCTTGGATCTGAATTTTTATCATCTTTTTCTTGGGTGACTTTGGGGGGGGGGGAAGTTTTGTGGATGGGAGAATTATCACACCCTAATCTTGGAAATAAATTTATTTTATTCATTCTCACATTTGGATCCTTTGGTTGAGGTTGAGGTTGAGTCTTGATTTGAGCTTATGTGTTTTTTTTAAGTTTAGTTTTTGGGCTTGGTAGGACGTGGTGTATGGTTAGCACATAGTTAAGAAAAATTGTTCGGATTATTCCAGGTAACTTTTCATCTTGAGTTAGGTTCTTGGGGCATGAAGAATATCATGCACAAATTTAGGAAACCCATGTGGGAAGCATGTGATAAGGTTCTAGAACTAGGCAATGGCATTTGGCACGGTTGGCACATGTTTTGGGAAACTATGCGGCCAGCTCATGCGGGGTGTCTCCTTCTCCAGTATCTTGTGCATGGATTTTACATGGTTTAGAAACGTTTTTGGTCAATCCATGTATCTTACCATGTTCATTAAAAATGTAAAATTTATCTTTTCCCCCTCTGGTGCATTAACCCTATTTCGGGTTCCTCCACTTTTTCATGACCAAGGTGCACCATAGGAGCTACCAATATTCCCTCCTTTGGCTCTCCATTTCCCATGGATACATTTTGATGTTCACAAGGTGAGTTATTCATGGTTTTTGATTTATTCCCTCCTCTCTTATATTTTCTCTCTTGATTTCATGGTTTCCCTTAGAGGGGTTTCACCTTGGATGAACCCTAAGGGTTAAGGATGATTTGTTTGTTATTTTTATTGGATGTTATAATGTGTGGACTGTATCTTGGGTTGTATTATTCCTTCACCCGCAGTTTGGTTGCATTAACACATCATTTAGGTCAGTGTTTCCACCGCATTTATATTCTGACTCATTCCATTTGATGATTTAGTTTTCCTGAACAGTTTATAATTTTGATTTTATTTATTTTAATGAATTTTCATGATTTTCTTAGGTGAATTTATGATTGGAAATGGGTGAGAAATTGTTTTCTAATGATTTTCTTTAATTATTCTTATACTAAATACATGGAAGGTGTTTGATAAAATTACAATTGTTTTTTTAAAGTGAAATTGGGTGATTTGGGTGGTATTATTCCTTGGTTATTTTTTTATAAAGATTTTGGATTGTGATTTGTGTGTTATATATTGAAATTGGTGGGTTTTATGGTGTGATACATATGTTTGGTTAGTTTTATTGGTTTAAAAACAAGTAATTATTATTTAAAAATATGTTCTCAATTTTTGGTGAAATGTAAATTTTTTGAAAGAGGGTTTTCAAACATTAATGGGGTTTGTTTCAAGTGAAATTCATGTTTATTTTTCTTAATAATGTGATATGAATCATTTAATGGGAGTTAAGCATGTTAAAAAATGGGTTTGGTGTGCACGTAGATTTAAAAGACACATTTCTATGGAAACAGTTGGGTTTTATGTGTTCATTTCTTACTAGATTCCCAAATTGATTTTATGGGTTGTGAAAGTAGTGAAAATGTGTCTTCAAAATTCCTTGCTATTTTTAGTGAGTTTAAATGTGTTTATAGATGTGTTTCTAAAAACATGTCATGTTTGGAATTTTGAGATATGGTTTGGTGAAGTATTGTTTTAAAGGACCACTTGGAATTATCTATGTGAAAGTGGTGTTTCATGTTGACTTTGGAAAATGATTTCAATGTGACTTTTCAAATGTGGTGAATTTGAAAATATGTTTTCTGTTTGGCAGTGGAGATAATATTTTAGTTTTCCTTTAAAACTTATATGATGTGAAATCTAGGTTGGATCTTTATGTTGAATTTGAAAATTGGATTTTCATGTTAAATTATGTGAATTACCGGTTGGAATCATTGCATGTTTTGGAAAATGATTCAAATATTTGGAGGAACAAAGTCTTGGTTTGTATTTTAAAATGATTTCTAAAGTGTTTTTTGCAACTAAAATTATGTGATCACCTGATTGGAACTTGTTAAAGAGATGTATTTTCATGTTTGTTTATGATACATGGATTTTGTTTAGAAGAACCAGTAGAACTTGGGATGAATTCACCTCTAGTGTCTCATGCATGAGAATGTTTTTTATTAATTCCATTAGAACATGGTATGTGATCCCCTATAATGGCTCAACCACGAGGATGCTATTGTTTATGGTTGTTATATAATATTTCTCTATGATTTGTTATTATTATTATCATCAGATTAGAGGGCATTATCTAGAGGGTTGAGTGATGGTTGCTTTTCGACCTTGAGTTAGACGGGTTGGTACCCCTTTTCTTGATAGGTCTAGGTGGGGTGTTCCACTATATTTCCTAGTTGAGAATGGACAGTTGTTTTTTAATATGAAGCTACACCATATGATGGCAGGTGAGTTCGAACTGTGTATTTCGAGGGATTAAATCTAGTTATGTTCAGGAAATTCCTATGTGCTACTATTTGTATGTCCTGTTAACTAATGATGCATTTTGGATATCGGTTTAGTTAGTTATTCATGCTTGGTTAGTCTCCTCTATATTTCTATATATCCCAATTTGGTTATTTTTTGAATTTTTATTGATATTTAGCTTTGAAACAGATTGTGGAAATTGAAAATATTTTTAAAAAGGAAATAAGTATGTGTTGTTTTTTGAATGGGAATGTGTGGAATGTTATTTTTACTTTTTAAAATTTATTTAAAAGCCTATTTTCTAATTTAATTTCAAACCATTATTTGTGTACTGACCTGATAATGGAAATTATTGTACTATTTGGTGATTGCCTATCGAGATTTTATGATTACACCATACTTTTACTACTCAGCATCGGTAGGCCCAATTGTTTTTGTAGGTTAAGGTTTATGGTTTGGTTGTTCCCTTGAGCAGGTCAGTCTTGTGGTTATTGGTGACCAAGAGATCCCATGGAGATCTTGTAGAATGGTTCAGTCTCCTTTTTTAGTCATTTTCTATTTTGTTTTATGTTTTTTCTATCTATATCAATTTTTATGTTCATTTGAGATTCAATTATTTATATTAATTATGCATGTTATATTTATTTATAAGATCTTGTTTTATTTGAAAAACTTGTTCCCATCATGATTAAAATGATGTCAGGAAATAGTTTTCATCCCATGGGGATTTGGAACACCCTTTTGTCCATGTTTCGGATCGGGTCGAGTGTTGTATTGGATGGCATACTGACTTGGTTTGTGAAATACATGATTGTCTCTCTCTTGGTACTAATATCACTCATGTATGGATTTTGTGAAACTTGTGGGTCACTTGTATAATATAAATAGGATGAGTATCGCATGAAGTCATAGACTATGCTTCATGGAAAAGGATGATAGGTTCAAATAAAACAATTGTGTTTAATATATTACAAGCATGAGCTCTACAGGTGAGGATGATAAATGCTTCACTATCACTACCACAAACCATGGCAAGGGAAGCATTGACTTTTATTATCACTAAGCAGAAAGCGTTGGTAAAGGGGTGGACCTTTATCAGTGCTAGCTATAAGAACTGATAAATTTAGACTTTATCAGCGCTAAAACAAGCGCTTATATAGGTGTACCCTTTATCGATGCTTTTTTCAGTGCTGATAAAGTATAAATTTATCAGTTCTATTATTAGCACTGATATAGATTTTTATTATTAATTTATATAAAATTATTATATTTATATTCAAAATAATTTTTATTAAATTTTTATTATATTTATTATATTAATTCATTTTATTTATTATATTTTTATATTTATTATATTTATTATATATTTTTTATTTATAAATATAAAATACATTTTAATATATATATAATTAAAAAGGATTTTTGAAATAAGTATTTATCAGTGATATAATTTTAGTGCTGATAAATATTTGTTTTATCAACACATTTTGAGCGATGATAAAGATACGCATTTATCAGTTCTAAAAAATCATTGATGAAATACCTATTTATCAGCGCTAAAATTTTAGAGATGATAAATAGATCCTTTATCAGCCCTTTTTTAGCCCTCATAAAGGATTATCTTTATCAGTGCTCAAAAATCACGGATAAAGGTATATTTTATCAGCGCTTTTTATTTTAGTGCTGATAAAACATCCCTTTATCAGTGCTTTTAACTAGGGATGATAAAGGTTCCAGAATTTTTTATAAAATAACCCTAACAGGCCCCTCCTCCATCACACGCATTCAAGCCTTCGCAAAAGCTAAACCCTGTGCTCCAAGTCCTCCTCCTCCACTGCTGCCACCGCCACTTCCTTGTCCTCCTCCACTAACGCGATTGTCTTCCTCCTCTGTGGTCGCTGCCTTCTCCTCCTCCTCTACCGTGATCCCTCCTCCGTTGCGACCCTACTTCTCCTCATCCTCCGCTACCACTGCCTCCTCTTCCTCCTCCTCCTTTGGATACCGAATCATCCTCCTCGACTTTGAGGTTGGTGGTTTCAAACCATTACCAATTTTTTATGTATTGTTTCATGCATTGTGATATGTATTTTTGTGGTAAGAGGATTATACTTGTGGTTGAGTTGGGTGGGGTGATTCAGGATGCTTCAACTGACTATATAAGGGTGATCCCTATGTAGGATAACTCTAAGAGAAATTCATTTTGTGAGTTTCAGCATTATTTCTTATTTAATTATGAGGGAAATATTTCTAATTAGAAGACAGAGATATGGTTAGAGGATTTTTAGTTTTGTTTTATTTTGATTCTTTATATAAAGGAACATTGGATTCCATTTTTTATTATCATGTTTCTGGTAGCTATTCATTTGGGATGGATCATGTTTCTTGGTGATTATGTGGATCTAAAGATATCATGGGAGATGTTTTTTAGTCTATAATTGGATAATTTCATTTATTTGGAATTGAAAGAGAAACAATGACATGTCTTGTTTTATATCTAATAGGGGAGATCCAATATATGATAGTTTGGAATTTATTTTAAGAATATTTTTTCCATACTTATAACATTATTCTTTAAAAGGATTCTAGGGTGTGGTATTTTTATTAGGCGACACAACTACAGATCAAACATCGACTCACCCTGTTTACTCTGCCAATTTATTTTTTGTTCTATAAAAGTATATGGTAATAGATATTATTCTTGTGTAAAATGATTCATCTCAAGATCAAATCCATCAAAAATTATTGAAGGGAAAGTATATGGATGGATTTATTCAATTGTCAAAGTAGTTCATGTGTTGGCTAGTAGGGAGTTGGTCTCAACTCCCTTTTTCTAATTTCTCAAGAGATAAAAGTTCACAGGCCTCAACCTATACCTCTATAGTTGTTTTTTCCCTTGTGAACATCATGTTCATTATCTCATCCAATGAAAACCTTCCAAAGTGGCCATCATAGATCTTCCCACCCAATTCATGTTAAACAGTTGGAATAGTTTAATCTAATGCATTATGTTTTTTAACGAGGTGATCAATTTTTTTGGGAGGCAGATAGAATATTGAGTTGGGGGAGGATATTCACCCTTAGGTAAATTAGGCTACGTGTATCCATGAAAAAAATATTCACAATGGTGAGAAATAATCAATAATATTTCATGATCTATGTTAGAAAATCATAGCCTTATTAATTCAGAAAAAACATAAGTTTATAATCCCTCTGTGCTATGTCAACCTCTCCCTACTCTCTTCTTGGGTGGTTCTCCCTCACCCAATGTATGTCTCATATTTCATCACATGTATTGGAGAGCCTAGGATTATTTTTACCTCTATTATTTCATATATATATTAGTGCCCCCCCCCCCCAATCCTATATTTAAATGGTCATGGGTCAATTACAATTGGAAATGTAATGATACGGCCCAGACTGGTATCATAAATAGAAGATGACCTGACTTTCCACGAACCTAAGAGGCGTTCATGATCCCTACGGGATATAAATGATCCCCTTGGAAAAAAATAATTAATTTAGATTATTTTACCCCTAAATTATAGTAAATTAAAAATGATATTTCTCCTAAAAAGTAAACATTCCCCATTCATAAGTTGAACATCTATTAAAATAGTAGATATGAAAAAAAAAACAAATAAATAGGAAGTAGATATCATGGATAGAAAATAAAATCTCACTATTGACCAATAAAATTGTTTAACATGGGAGTTCTCATTTTATGTTTTCTTTTCAGTTGGAAATCTCCTCTATTGTTCGCCTCTCCTCTGCCATAAATGCACCTCTGCTGCGTGATGAACGATACCTTTGAGGTGAGTTTTCTCATTTTACTCATTGGTTTCCTCTTGTTCTCATGTTATTACTGTTTGATATTGATGGTTAGGTTTTGAGATATACGGGTTAAACACCTCGTTCAAAATAGTGGTCATCGGTGGTCCTTGTTTGCTCACTAAATGAATTTCATGTTGGTTTTTTCTTATTGAACATTTGAATATAAAAAATGGAAATTTACGTAAACTGATTAATTAATGAATTCCCCAGGATGATAAAACTTATGTGATTACCCCTGAATTAACAAATGGAATTGAATAAGGTATGCTTTGTAAAATCTGAAATTGTGATTGTTTGGTTTGTATTGTATTATGATTGTGAGCCCAATTGAGTGTTTGTATGGTGTTTTGGTTGTTGGCATGATTGGTATGCCACTTGTTTTCCATGTTGTATTTATTCCACCATTTAATATCAATCCTAACTTTACCCATTTTAATGGAACCACCACTTTGTTACTAGTGCAATTCCACTAAATCTTAGAAAACCACTTCACTAGAGGACTCTATGAGATACTTTATGGATACCCTTGTCAAATAACCATAAAAACACATGTAATGAATCCTTTCACCCGTAATCACTCTATTGAAAGTCATACCATATATTAGTTTAGTATCATAGTTCTTTACTAGAGACATTATGTTTCTAGAGAATCACAAAAAACCAATTTACAGCATTACATATAGATCACATGTGGGATACTAAAACATTCTAGTAAAAGGGATTCTCAAAGCTAGTTTCATTGATCAGGTGGTTGGGAAGATGGGTTTGATCTACTTTGGTTCGGATTAATGCATGAAGAGGTAAGGGTGTTGTTTACCATACATATTTCTACTGATTTTAGTTGGATGATGACCATAGTTGAACTTCTTTTGTGTAATTATTTTGTTAAATATTAATATTACTATATCAAAAAGGATGAATATGAAAAAAGAATGGATGAATGATAATCAGTTGAAAAAAGAGTATGAGGATGGCATGAAATATTTTATCATGTTTGAAAATGATCATGCAGATGACCCTTTTCAAATCCTGTATTTTTTTTACACTGTTTTTATTAAAGAAAAATTATTTTGGAGGAGTTGGAAGAGAACCTAATCTGCCACAAAATATATTGAATTTATACATTTTTCAATAAACATGGGGTAAAATGAATGCAGGTAGTGGCTGGGGTAGCACTACGTTTTATGGATCTTATGATTTGATTACAAGCATGAACAATGAAGATGATCATATAGAGGATGTGATTACAGATGCGAATGATGATGAAGATCGTATTGACGAAATAAAAAAGAAATGTTGAAGATGAACTTCATGATTTCCAAAAATTGTTTTAAAAGTTAAATATTTGTGCAAAGACGCCATTGTATACTGGTTGCACTAAATATATAGCATTGTTAGCTGTACTGAAGCTATATAATTTTAAAGTAGGCAATGGGTGGAGTGACGTCAGTTTTATGGAATTACATGCTATCCTGAATGACATGCTCCTAGAAGATAATGAGCTCCCGAGCCAAACATATGATTCCAAACGAATGCTACGCTCGATTGGTGTGATCTTTGAAAGAATACATGCCTACCCAAATGATTTTATATTGTTTTCAAAGGACCACACATCACTTAAATAATTACTAAATTGTGGTGCTTCTTGACACATGAAAGATGATTCCAGTCTTAAGAAAATTGTATGGTACTTTCCAATCATTCTAATGTTTAGGCGCCTATATGGAAGTGAGGAGATTGCAATACAATTGACATGGCATGCAGATACAATAATTAAATATGGGAAACTACATCACCTAGAAGACTCCCCTCAGTGGAAAAGAATTGATCATGAGTATCCTGAATTTGGAAACGATACGAGAAACCTTTTTCTTGCATTATCTATAGATAGAGTGAATCCTTTATATTTTCAAAGCAGTAGTCACAGTACATGGCTAGTTATGTTGGTAAATTATAACTTACCATCATGGTTATGCATGAAACGAAAATACATCATGTTATCTAAGATTATATCAGGAAAAAAACAACTTAGTAATTACATTAATGTTTATTTGGCTCCATTGATCGAGGATTTGAAATTATTGTGGGATTCAGGTGTTACGTTGTATGATGCTTACAAGAATGAAAATTTCACTTTGAGAGCCATGTTGTACGGGATGATAAATGACATTCCAGCTAATGGAAATTTTTTTGTATATTGCATTAAAGGAACTCAAGGGTGTCCCATTTGCGCACAAGGTACACATTCAATTAGGTTGAAACATTCATCAAAAACTGTGTTTCTAGGACATCGCAAATTTCTTCCTCGACGACATTAGTATCGATCTTGGAAGATATCATTCGATGGACATTCAGAAGAACGTATAAAACCATCTCCACTAACATGTGATCAATTGTTTGAGAAATTAAAATATGTGGACACTAATTTTGGTAAACCATTTTTGAAAAACCTTACGAAAACATGTTGGGAAAAAAGATCAGTTTTTTTTATTACTATACTAGAATTGTATGTATGTCATAAATTTTATTGATGTTATTCATGTTGAAAAAAATATATGTGATAGGGTCATCGGTACATTTCTAAATGCACGCGAAAAAACAAAGGATGAATTAAGGCTAGATTGGACATGGTTGAGATGGGAATACGAGAAGTGTTGGCACTACTGAAAGGTAAAAAATTAACATTTCTTCCTCCTGCTACTTATACTCTTTTTAGACAGGGGAGATATCAGTTTTTCAAATTCTTGAATGATGTAATGGTTCTATAGGGGTATTCATCAGATATCAAGAACATCGTTTCAATGAGAGATTTAAAGTTAAAGGTTCTGAAATCACATTACTACCATGTTTTGATGCAATATCTAATTTTTATTGCTTTTTGTTGCATTTTTTCCAAGAATGTTCACTACAAATTAATGAAGCTTTGTTTCTTCTTCAATGCTATATGCAGTAAAGTTATAGACCCTATGAAATTTCCATCTATGGAAAGAGAAATTTCTCCATTGAACGGTATATGAAGATATTTCCAACTTTAATGAGAAAGATTTGACTATGTGGTCTTATACATTATAGATGTATTACCCCATTGAATTATATATGAATATATTGAAAGGGTGTGTCAAAAATAGAATTTTTCCAGAGGGTTTTATTGAGGAGCAATATATTATTGAGGAAAACATTGAATTATATACTGAATACCTGTCTAGTGGGGAAATCATTGGCCTACCTAAATCTCGTCACATTGGGAAGCTTAATGATGAAGGAATTTCTGAAAGAGAGGTTGTCACAATCAATATTACAGATCGGGAGTAGTCCCACCTTTATGGTTTACATAACAATTTGTACATTGATCCATATTTTCAATTCCACAAAGAAATTCATAGGCATTTGAATCCATATAGGGCTAAAAATATATATCAGATAGATGGTTTCAGATGAGAGCGTCGGGGGGATGTTGGATCAGAAGTTTAGATTAGATTGTATGTTAAGAAATAGTTAACCAATAGTATTAAAGTTCACAAAGAATCATTAGTTGTATTATTATCTTATATTTGGACCAGAGAAACTTCTTGGAAAGATATAAAGGTAAGGTAATGATATAATACGTCTATTTTAACAAAAAAAATATAATGAAACGTTGATTTTATTTTCATTATTCCTAGTTGGGTTATTTTATTTTAGAAGATTTATTTCCATGTGACATGCCTTTGTAGGAAGAGAAAAGACATTGTGTCCACTCAATCATAGAGGTAATCTTGATGTTTTCATAGAAAAATCATTTTCCATAGACTGTGAATCTCAAAAATTTCTTAAATAAACCCACATCATATATACATATTCATGTCCATCAAAATCTAGGTTTCGACGCACCTCATATAGAACCTGCATCACATCAATGCTCAGATGCATACAAACCTCACAGAAAAATTCTAGAAGAAGAAAAAAATAATTTATTATAAGGAAGTTAATACCTGACTGATTCCTTGGGCCTTCTATTTTTCTTTTAGTATTCTAAAATACTTATGATATTCCATGAAATTTCCTATAGATGGGAGAGTAAGGAGAAATATATTTCACTAATGACTCAATATTTCATATCTCTATGAGAACTATTAGGTTTTTTCTCTAATTTACATAAGCCTCTTCATGTGATCCTGTCACATAAGCTCCTTTGTATGAATGCTTCATGTGAACTGGTTTTGTGATATCATCACATGATCAAATCACATAAACAAATCACATAATCAAAGTAATTCACTCGAGCCATGATTCGTGTATTCTTGTCTTATTTACATGATCGCATAAATCTTCAAGGGTTGTGTAATCGTATAAATCTCCCAGGATCATTTGATCACATGATCTTATTTTGGTCATGTGATCACATGACATTGAACAAGTCATGAACTTAATTTTGAATCCTATGTGGATTGATTTTAAAGGGTTATAACATGATTTAGATCATCAAACCCATATTTATAGATAAAAAATGTAGAATTATATATCAATTTAAATGTTTGGGTGGTTATTTGGATGGGTTATTCGATCAGGTGGAAGCTTTGGGATTAACCAGGGTTGTCCCTTCTTGGTTCAGTGTAATGCCACAATGTTTATGGTTGAGCTGAAAAAGATAGGATATTATGAATCTATTAAGGCTTACCAAACCTTTACTTATTGTAAAAAAATTCTTATAGTATACTTGTTCATTTTATAGATTCAATACATGAAAACATTTCATTTTATGTATGGTGAGTTCGACATCAGTATATGGGACATTAAGATGATCTATGGTGTGATGATTTTAGGAGACAAGTATGATGAGTAAATTCTACCCCTTCCAACTGCGGTAGAGTTTTATGGGGGCCCACATTGGTTGATATGAGTTACTGAATACTCACAACATTCCATGTTACCAGTTCATGAAATTTCTATAAAGTATCAGTGGGGTCTGGCTAATCACACTAAAGAACTAGGAGATCAAGAGAAAACTGAACCAGTATGATCAGTTTTTTTATACCATACGAAGCACCAACATGTGAAATTACCAATAATGTAAAGGGTGATCATGTAGCCTAAGCCTATATTTTATCCATATTTGGGGGTATTTATCCACTTGGATTAACTGATGAGTGGTATGCATCATACCACTTTGGGAAATAGTTCAGTGCATTCAGATGAAATTCACCACTGCCCCCATACACAGGGGATCTCGCATCATCCAAAATATATATTCCAGACAAAAAAACATCTTCAAGAAGACCCATATATCTCTAGATGTCTTATAAGAAAATGAGGCACTTAGTTCCAACACTGTCAATAAGAATGGTGTCAACGGAAACTATAGGAGGAATAAATTGACCATAGAGGTCTGGAGAGTGTTGTGTCAAGTGGAAATAGAGCTAGAGGGATTTGGTAGTGTGATCGCTCCCAGAAGAATCTTCTATAAACAACAACCCATTGAAGTCAAATAACTTATCCAAGAACTTAGTGTGGTGATTCATTCTTTTAAAGTTCAAGACCATTACAGACCCCTATATTATATTATAATAAATTCTTATAATCTCATCCTTTGAAGTATTGGGTCGAAGGACTTTTTCAATCATTTTTTACTTTGAGTAGAATATGAGCTTCAGGAACTCCCCTACCACTTCTTCCATCACTTTTGGATCTCTTCTTGGATCACCAATTTCCCTGTCTTGTATGTCTTTTATTTACTTGATCCCACCTTTGTTGGTCAATATATTTTCCATTGGTTTGGGAAACTAAGAATAGTATTTACGTCCCTTGGGTTTTTTCCCGTGGACTATAGTGCATTTCTTAGGGTCATGCTTCCTTTTAGGTCCTTTTTTTCTTATAGGTTTGTTAGGTCCTTTCCCTTGTAAATGGTACCAAATACCCACTGAGAGTTGGATATAACTATCATCACCTAAATCATCCTCCTCATGATACACAGCTTGGTCTTGAAAAGCTAGTCTATTAAAATGGTTTCTCAACTCAACCCCTGGGCCTTTTGTAGGGGGCCTCGGCCCAAAACAGTTTCCCAGGTCACTGGGGATCTACCCGTTTCTTCCCCATATGCATAGCCTTTAGATATGATGGGGGTTTTGAACAAAAAAATGTTTGGTTCCAAGGGTCCCAAGACACTACCCTCATATGGAATCCCTTTTCTTGTTTAAGACAATGTTACAGATAACCGATGCACCTCCTGCATTTTAGGATGCCTGACCACACTAACCTCATCAATCCTCCCTTTACTATGTAGAGGCACCGTAGTAGTTAGTAAGGCCACCTCTTAAAATATGTTCCTCGGAGGTTCAGCCTCCTCACTGTGCAACATCATTGTAGCATCCATGTGGACCTCCTTCTCTGATAAACCAATTCTATCTTTGGAATTGTGACTTCTTCACATGGAGGATCAGAAATAAGAGAGACAATTCATTACACAACTGAATTAAGATTTCTATCTTGTTGTACATCACCACCTTGATAATGAGACTGAGAGTTCGATCACTCCACACCTTCATTAAGGTTAGAAACATAAGATGAGACATCCCCTAAATCCCTTGTAGCACACTGAAATGCCTTAGTGCCGATAGGGCTCCACACTCCTTGCTTGGACACCCCCCTGTCTGCCTCCTGCAAACTTATACTCCTGGTACCCTAGAAGTTAGATTGATCAGGATTATCCAATTTTCCATCTACATTTTGCCCACGAAAATAGACCCCCGGGGGGCTATTAATAACAATAACCTCACCTGGGACAATTTTTTGTTTAAAAGAAATCTGGTGTCCAGACCCATGTCTAGATGTCCCTGACGAGTGTCCTAAACGCTTGTAACCAGAACAAAAGTCACAACTCATACATACCTACTATATACACCGGTATTATTCTCCTATGGTAACCACAATGAACTCATGAGTCTTCCTTGAGGAATCCACTTCCACGCACACACAGAGATTTGGAGGACAGAACACAGTAGCTGTTCGGTGAAAATAGGATAAATACCTCCCTATGAGGTTCCCAAGCATCCTAATGATTGAAGGATTTTGAAAAGGATAGGGTAGATTAGGAAAACTCACCCATATCACCACCGAAGGGGAGTCTCGCTTCATATGGAACTCATAAGACCATCTTTAGAGGAAGAAGAAGTACTCATTGTACCTGTAAGTCACACTAGACCAAGATTTGATTAGGTCATCCTCCAATGCGAAACGGATCAAAATGCATCTATTTTCTAGAAGACCCACCGCCTCCCTCCCTTATAGATCCCAAGAACCGAAAACAAACCTATCAAAGGAGTCCACCGATGGTCTTCTCTATGGAAAACATGCTACCAGGGTCTGATTGAGGAGCGTTGAGGAATCTTTGAACTCCACAATCTATAGAGGAAGATTAGGGATCCCTTTATAGAGCTCAAAAACCTTAGGGTATAGAATGATCTGTGGGAAAGGCAGAAGGATCCTGGGTTTTTACAATGAGGTGAAAGAGCCCATCACTCTCTTAGAGGACGACATAGGTCCCTCCCCCTCCGGTGGGGGAAGGATCGGCTCGACGGTCACCATTTTTCATGGGGGAGAAGCCTTTAGCCCGTTTCTCATGGATATTTCAAGAGGATAGTAAAAATTGGTCACCTCCCACCTCTCTAGTTTACTTTTCTAGGGACAATTTGGTCAATGTTGGTTCAAAGAGTTACTAAGAGGATGATGATTAGGGTTGTTCAAGTCAAATGGAGCTCATGGATGTGGTTGTTTATAATACAAAGGAAACACCAGTTATTCCTCCATCAGCACCACCCTTGGCACCTCAAGTTAGCTTTTGAAATTACTTCCTCTAAGAGGGATAAGAAGAGAAAGTGCGAAATTCTATTCACTAAGAAACCTCTGAAAATCATTAATTTTTGTACTTTGCAGATTTTTTTCCGTTTCATTACTCTAGTAGCTTATCATGGTCACTTACCTACCCATATCATGGTCAGTTATCATGTATCATCTAGTCTTATGGCCCCCTACCTACCCAATTCTGTCTTTTTTATTAAACATTTACATTCTATTAATGTATTCTTTTATATTAATGTTTAATTTATTTCATTATTGTATTAATAACAAAATATTTGTTTTCTTATATAGGTGGAGTTTTTTTCCTGAGTCCGGATGCTTTATTTGGAAACTAATACCCTGGATGACATTTTTTGAGAGCGGATCATAGATGAAAAAAAGGATGAAACATTAATTTTTTTAACTGTTTTTTGGATTATTGAAATTGTAACCATATAAATCATTGTTGGAAATGTATATAGCAGTGTGTAGTTTTGTATTCATTATTTCAAGTAAATCTATATAGCATTGTTTGTGAAACTCTTGTGCATGTTTTTTTGTTCTTCTATGCTTTGTTTGTGTATAGGTGTTGTTTTGTGCAGATATTTTGTGTGTAGGTGTTGTTTTGTGCTGTGTGTGCATGTGATATCTCAGTTGTGCAACTTCTATGCAGGTTCTGGGTTTGCTCAGGAAACTTGGCCTTTATCAGTGCTAATTGAGCATTGATAAAGGGGGTTGTTATTAGTGCTCAAAATAGTGATAATAAAGGGGGACTTTATTACTGCCCAAAAAAACATTGTTAAAGGGGGCCTTTTCCAGTGCACAAAATAGCGCTGATAAAGGACACCTCTATTAGTGCTCAAAATAGCACTGATAAAGGTTTCCTTTATCAGTGATTTTTTAGCACTATTAAAGGGGACCCCCTATCTTTTCCATGATTAACAATGCTTTTCTAGCTCCTTTAAAGTAAGTGTTTAGCATTTTTAAATGCCCTATTTGTAGTAGTGTATGCACAATCTTTAAAAAAATGGATTTCTTCTTAAATATAAAAAATAGAAAATACAATATCATATAAGAGAAATTGGATAACCAATTCCAATAATAAGGAGATGAGAAGAGCTTTTTTATTAGGTGTAGGGTCTTATAAACTCTACAAATGGAAGGCAAATACTCCCACAAATTTGATAAAGGAATAAGATGTTGGTTTAATTGAGATTTTGAGAAGAAGATTTAAGAAATATAATTTGTAAAAGTATCGAAGTAGTTTGCATACTGATTTATAGTAATGGTACATGAATGGTATTTCCATCAAACCAAATAGTATGTGGGTGGCCCATGAGGTGTTGTCTAGTGAACTAGGACATTTAAAGAGTAAATAAAGAATAGAATTAGTCTCCCTCGAACCATGACATTGGTGGAATTAAAATGGAGAATTTCCACCAACTAACCGCGGCCCCGCAAACTGTGTCATTGGAAAAAAATGATGGAGAGGAACACCCACACTCACCGTCCCTGAGACCTCATATCACAGAAAAGGTGAGACCGGCTATGTCCCACAAACTACATCGTTCATCTAATCAAGGTGATTATTTCCACCACCGCAAACCGTAGCCCCGTAAATCTCAGTTAAATGAGTCATCTATAGTCTAGGTGATTTCTTCATGGGATTCTACGAATGGTTCTGTGTGGCCCAAATATATAGCTTCCATAAAACACTATGAATGGGACCACAAGGGTAACTAATAAAATGTGGGGAGGATTTTCATAGAACATGGGGTTTACAAATAGAAGACTTTGAAGGCAAACAATTGATGAAGTATAGAACCACGAATGGTTTCTAGTCTGTATAAATCCACTATATACCATAAAAAGGAATCATGATAATAAGAAAAAACAGTGAACCTAAAAAGAAAACTGCAAACAATACCCTATTCGCAGATGAACTTCTCACGAACTATAGGACTCATGTCCCTTCTTCAATCTGGTAGACCACGTAGCACTTCTATTTGAGGATGAAACCCTTCCCCATGTATCATCCTACAATACGGATGCACTTCATCCTCGAGTACCACCACGGTATAAGGATGGGACATGAGGTTGAGTACCACTATGATACGCGGACCACATAGAGGTCCATGTACCCCCTCGGTATGTCGATGGTCTCAACTTCCACGTACCACATCAGATCGCGGACAACATTAAGGTCTACATACCACCTCAATATGTGGATAGAACCTCCATCGGAATAGAAATTCATCATGTGGAGGGTACACCACCCTTCATGAACAAATGGTATGTGGAATGGGGTATCTTTGTGCTTTCCTCCTTTCGGTCCTGATCAGGCCCTTCTGTTTCGGTCCCATACTCATAATGTCCTCCGATAACCAATCAATCGGTATCAGGGTAAAGCCCATTCCAAAACCTTCATACACTTATGATAAAACCATCATGTGCATAAACAAATCCTTCAATGTTTATATACCTATGGTAAATGGAATCACATGGGTAATCCTCCCAAGGTCTTAGACCCACATAATGTCATTATGTTTACATTACCATGGTAACCCGAGGCCCAACCTTGGAATACACATGTGAACCTCCCCATTCTATGGATCATGGGTAATCACTTTATTTTGCATTCAATTTGGGTCCATGACAAGTCAAAATTTCAGATTACTTTTCCATTTGATGTGGTTAAATGCTTTTCCCCTTTTACAGAACTTACATCAAGGCACTCTCCCCGAGGTAAGCCACTAAACATTTCATGGGAGATGGTGTCCATGCTCCCCTTAGGCTTACCCCGAGACATGTTCTGATATATTTATAAACTTAACTATCCTATTTATCAATGTCGGAAAGAAAATTGGAATATTCATAGCCCCTCTCTCTTAATACCATTGGCTCTAGTAAAATCTATCAGCAGATGATGTAGGACACGTGATCTTCAGATCCGCTTCCCCTTCTAGTTTCTCACACCAAGAATAACTCACATAGTCTTAGAGGTTGGTGATGATCGTGAAATATTCATAGCTACCAAACATGGGAATCCTCCTAGGTTTAATTCCCAACCAAACCTTCAAATCATCATGGGTTGAGATCCTCCTTATGTTTCCAGAAAAATGGGAAGCTTCCATGCATAATCCCAACCCCAATGAACTATGATATCTCTGATTCTAGCATTTATCAGGATATGTATGACCCTTTCCTATGGCCTGAGATCAAGGGACATTACCCTTAAAATTCGGCCCTAATAAATTTCCCTTTGGATCATAAAAGCATCATTTTTAGGTATAAGACTCGACATGTCTCTTTCAGAATGGCCTTTTTTATAGTATAAGCCCCAACTTAAAAAAAAACTATTTGGGATTTGATTCACAACTAATTGGGATATGTAAGAAACTTCTCTAAGGTTCAAACCTAGTATCCAAATTACACTAGTGTTCACTGGGCCATATTCCTAGTAAGCCCATATGCACCCAAGAGACCACGCCTCTCCTGAGCATCCTAGGGCACTTTGGTTTAAGTCCCACATGAAATTGTGACTATGTATCCTCCCCCTAGACGTCCTCACCGCACAATTCCAAACTGCATGGATGGGTCCCCATCACATGACCATAATAGGATATGTGTCCAGCTAAGTGGCATCGAACTACAAGGCTTCTAATTCCTCTCTTAGAGATACTTTGGAATCCCATCCCATGGTTTTGATTCCAATATTAAAGAAACTTTTATCCTTAATGGATGATGATAAAATTAAGAGTGCCTTATCATATGTCTTAACTCGTCGTCATCTTGAATAAAGACCATAGAATCATTAATGTGTCTATAAGAGGGTAATATTGATAAATAACCTCGAATACATACAGATGTATTTGTCAATGGAGAACCTCAGATACATAAAAATGATTCCATGCCCATTCATATTTCTGGTTGATCATGTGACCTAGAGGTAATCCATGGACACATGATTGGGAAAGAACCAATAATTAACAAATATATAAACATTTATTAAATCTATAAGAGAGACCAAGAGTAGGAAATAATCCCGCCAAAGGGTGTGATGAGCCTGACCTCACATCCTCTTGACTAGTGGAGTCCTTAAGTGTCATTGTAAAAATCATCCAATGAGCACTTGCCTTTGGAATTTTGGTCTATGAATCATTGATAAAAGGGTCATTGGGTGTTCTCGCTCCACGAATAAACCCATTGGAGAACATCCGATGAAATTGTACCTGATGAAGACTAATTGTACACATAATTAACCCCCTACAATCACCCACCAAGACCATTCAACTATGGAACCTCCTTCAAAATATAAAAAAGGAAACACTTCCCAGTCCCACTGTGACAATTTCACCCACTAAAAAGGGTCACGACGTGAATCAAGTTGAAATGAAATCATAAAACTAACATGAAACTCTATAATATAAATCAATTAGTTGTTATCTATCATACCATTTGTTTCTCCCTAGTACGATGAGAATTGGGATGAAACAAAAATGGTGAACCCAACATGAATCCTTAACCAAGGTGGAAGGTCACCCCATCTCAAGCCCCTTTCACATTCAAATGAAAGAGGGTCGATCAAGATTTCCAATCCTATATGTCATCACAAGATTCTACCATGAAAGGGTTTCTTTGTATGTGATTGTTACATGTATAGCATGTTTCACAAATCTCTCTTCAATCCTAATAGAATCTTGAAAAATATCTCATACACATGTGTCAGCATCCACATAGGTGACTGGATCCCTGATGAACAGGACTTTATCACCTACCCTGCTTCTTCAACGCAGGGTTTCAAATGTGGTGATCAAATGGTACAACCAAAATTGTACTCTCCCTACAGTGGAGGCTGAAAGGAGGTCCCTCCAATCAGTGAAATATCATCAGCTGCCTCTTCGTATGTGGCCGTAAATCTAGCACATGATAGCTCCACTAGAAGTCTAAAATCATTTTAGTAGCCTGTCCCCAGAACGTTATAATGAGTACCTCCCTTATCTCAAGGAGGAGGATAAAATAAACGCTAATGACTTCATCACAGATTCATTGGGACCCCGCCTGAGGGATCTTATTAGAGGAAATTTCCACCAGATATGTACAACCCAATATCCTTGCTCTGAAGATAATCCCATATGGTGGGAACCTACTAAAGCCCAAAAGATACGGGCCCCTTGGTATCCCACTAAGAGGGGGAAATACATGATAAAGAGAAGGTTATAACCATGGTTCTTAAGGAGGAGGTCTACCATAAAACCTCAACATCATATAATGGTTAGGCATACAATTCTTACCCTTTTGCTAAAGTCCACCATTGTAATATAGAGGCAATATATGAGTAGATTCATATCCCCAGTCGCTCCTATTAACGTCACCATATAAAGAAGGTGGTACAACATGATAAAAAACACAGTCCTTCTAGTGTGTTCTAGTCCCACCATAGAGGCAGAGAAGAAAATTATAGGTAGACACAATTCTCAGCCAATGGATAAGAATCCCATCATCCAAATAGTATGACACCCAACTATACGCAGGCACAAATCCCTATGGACATACACCAAGATCACCACCCAAATATGGTGGAAAACCATGGGCAATCACATAACAATGATGATGCATTTGAATACCACCGGTCAAATATAGTGTAAAATAAATATGAACAGAGTCAAATTCCTGAGGATTCATACAACACCCACTAGCCAAATATAGTGGAAATGGGTAATATAGTCAGTGGAAACTAGAGAAGATAGTTGGTGTAAGACTCTTTCCTCTTTCACGATATAGGAGAACTTCCAGTACCCACTAGAAATTTATGGAGGACCATAGCAGGAATGAACTCCTTATTTGAAATTGGAATGGGAATTCATACTTGTTCCATCAAGAGAAATATCTCCTGAAGTGTCAAGAAATAATTGTGTCAGTGTAAAAAAGTGAGGCATTGGGATCACAATCCCATCTCCTCAGGTGGGGTGATTCATACACAAAATAATATAGTCACCTTAGAGAAAACCTCCATCCATACTCTAGTTATGGATAGTCGATGACCATATTCCATGATATAAGGACCACTGGATCAAGAAAAAACACTTGTTCCATCTCTGGGACACTAGTCCAACATGGTTTCCGCTACAGGGTAGGCATATACCCCTACCAGAACTCAAGATGCTCATTTTCATATCCCAGTGACAGCACAGGAACCAATTATACAAGGAAACATATACGAAATATATTACCAACAACAGGAGGCCCAAGTTTCCCTCAAGAGAGCACCCAAAAATTAGAGGAGATAATGGAAAGTGAAAAATGAAGAGCATACTCATTATTATGTTTTATTGGAAGCTAGGTTTTTTGATTCCATCAAACTTCTATCAATATAGTCTCAAGGTCCAATAATTCTATTACCAAATTATGTAAGTGAGAGTTTCATCTTTAAAGTTCCTCCCTACTATGTCACTACCAACAGCTCTAAAGGTCCTCCCTAGAGAACCCACGGGGGCTTACTCCGTGGGCCAGAAACAATCAATCATGAGAGCCCATCTCTTAATGTGTGTTAGGGTATCCCTCCCCTTAACTAGAAAATAGAAGAAAAATAATTCCCTACCCTTACTAATGTCCACTCTGATGGTCCTCCACAGGGTATATGTTGTAGATATGTTTCTCCCTATAGTTGGATGTCAATCTATGATTGTTTTCCTCGCCATGATGGTAGTCTCTATGAAGGCCCTCCCCACAATGACATCATGAAACAAGAAGGTCCTAACCTCATTGTAGTACATCCTGAAGGCCCTCCTTAGAATTTATAGAACAGATACTCTCGATGCATCCAGAGCTAGGATTATAGTTTTCACTGTGATAGTAGTCATTGTGAAGGCCCTCCCCTCAATGACACCAAGCAGCAAGAAGGTCCCCCTTGTTGTGGTATTTTGTGAAGGTACTCACCACGGTATACACCACATAAGTCCTATATATATTCAAGAACTAAGACGCGAAGGTATTCTTCTCCATCATGACACCGAATGTTAAGGTCCTCTCCATAGTAAAAATTTGTGCTGGCTAGAGGGTCCTCCCCTTGTCGGGTCAAATGTAAGAAATCACTCATATGCTGAGGCACTTGGAAAAATTGTGTTGTGCATTGGATACTCACTCCATGATAATTGATATCCTTTCTCACCTAGAGGTTGTCTTGGGGAAATGTTCATCTTCCAAGACACCCTTGTACCCTTCGCATGTCCAGAAGACTCTCATTAACCCTACTGCTTGGAACGAAATCATTAAGAATTAGTCAAACTTATTGGATAAAGAAGAAGAGTCCATAGTGTACCAACAAAAAGATATGTTGCATGTGAGAAGAAAAATATCTATGGATGAAATACCATTGAAGTATTGTCCCATTACCAATTCTCAGTTCAACATACCAAGAAAGTTGTCAGAAGACTATATGGATAACATTCACCTCAATGTCTGGAAAACTCTCCGTGAGATAAAGAAAAACTTTCACCCCTATGAAGGGTATGAAAACCATTTTAGTTTATCAGGAGATCTTCATCATCAAATCATACTAGAATCCATTATGTCTGTAAAATTTCCACAATCAAAAAGGTGAAAGAAAGACTTTGGTTGGCCTGCCTCCAATGGCTGTAGAACTTGAATTTCCTTATTAGAAATGCCCCATATGTTGTTCATATTTGGGGATGGGGAAACATAGAGCTCTGAACTTCACCCCACATCCCTTCCTGAATAACCCATTGGAAGTGACATCATGTAATGTCATCATCCCCATATGGTAGACAAATGAATTCCCTACTTAGGAAAGGTGGAACACTCAACAAGAACCTACTTAGAGTAAGTATCAGAAGCATCAAGTTGGCTAGAGAAATCCATAAAGAAGCTTCTAAAAGTGATCATTTTGAAAATCCTGTAGTCCTTCCATCTAATTGAATCCAATCAGCATGCACAAATCATGTACTCAAAAGCAAGTAATTCACGTGCAGACCCAACACAATATCCAGCTCACACCCACATGGGAATGCAAGAGATTGAGAATGTTAAAATAGAAGTAGAAGCCTCCAAAATATGGGACCAACCCCATGTCACGGGTTTAGGGGAATTTTTAACACAAAATTACCCCATAGGACCATAAAATATTGGTCGAGGCATGTCAATAGAGGAATAGTAGAAACCCCAACTCGTATGGATGGGGGAATTTTTACCTTGAACTCCCACCCAAAGGATGTTTGTCTTCTTCCGTATTGGAAGAAAAATGGATAGAGGGGTTACCCCTTCCATCCCATCCCATGGATCACATCCCCCTGAAAGGATTCATACTGAAAGGTCATTTTAGGTCTCCCTTTGAGTCACTCATCACCGAGAAACTGGAAGACTATTATCTATTGGTCGAAGAAGATCCAACAAAAGACGTAAGAATATATCCTACCAATTAGCACCTAAAAATCCATCCCCAATGTATTATGTATAAATAAATGTTGTATAAATCATCCCCACATACCTCTCTGAAAATAACATAAATAATGTTGAAATATGAGAAGAGGGTCCCCCTAGAGATGGTTCACACCGCGCCTTGAGGTTTGCACAGCTGAAACCAAGGGGTTGTCTTAAATTTAGGTACCCCCTCAGTTAATCAACCAATACCTCCCCCATGAATCCCAAATAAGGATAAGAATAAAAGAAAGGTCTATGGCCCACCTCCTTCTCCCCGTGAAGATGATTCCCCCACACTTGAGGAGAGATTCACTTGATCAGTGGAAAAAATGAAGATATAAGGAGAATCAACACTGAGATGCTACGAGCAAGCTGTCATACTGGGTATGATCCTCAGGTGGAGCGTCAACACACACTTCCATCAGATATACCTATGCCTCACAGGCTCATCCCATTGGAAACAATGGGGCTGGAAAGCTCATTTAAGGTAGTTTTGGGACCATCGGTCTACCTTAACCTAATCCTAGAAATATATCAAGATTTTCCTCTATTAGGTAAGAAACCAGAATAGATTCAAATGAATCCACAGAGGATTCCCCTGACTGGGTATCAACCCCAAGTTCCTTCAGTGCTGACACATCCAATCTTTCCCCTACTTCACTCGCTCATGCCCAGGTCCAACAAGACATGCATCAAGGGTTCCTAAATACCATCGAGTTATTGAAAACTTGAATGGAATAGATGGAGGATGGTGATCTCCAATAAAACCAAAATAGAAACCATGCCCTGAATGGGTGAGTAATGTCCAACCTCCACAAAATTTCAAGAATCCCATATTTCTAGTGTTCAATGGATTAGGGGACCTGGAGAAGTATCTAATGCAATACTCTTCTTACTGTGATCCCCTGATGGAAATTCCAGAGAAATAAGAAGTAGTGAAGCTTAGATGATTTGTGCAGACTCTAAAAGGCTCAGCCTTATTATGGTATACAAGTCTACTGGCTAATTCAATCACAGGTTGGGAAAACCTCTGGTGGTAGTTTCTATTCCTGTTCAATTCTACATTTCCAAAGGCAACTATTAGTCTTCTCAAAAACTGAAAACAATGAGAGAATGATAAAGTTTTGGACTTCATTGCCAGAAGTAAGGGTCTGACTAAATCCTTGAACTAGATACTCTCGCAAAATGTGACGTCTACTATGGGCATAGATAATATTCATGATAAGATATGAACACCACTCATTCCATTTAAGTATACAAGTGGATTATTGATATTTCTCCACTATTTCTAAAAGGATATAAGACTCATTACAGTGGACTAACCTCAATTCCTGGGTAGCCCCATAGCCCAAGTAAAAAAGAGTGAGAAGAGATGAAGCAACTTCTGTCATGTTTTAGCAACCCCCTACACTAACTCTAGCTCCTAGGCCTGCAACAAACTACTTGGGGCCCCATGGATGTCAGCAACTACCCCCGCCTCATCAAGAAAACATAGTGGGGAATCAAATAAAGGAATATATAAATAAAGTGTATTCTTTCCGAGATGATCATGTTT
Organism: Viscum album; assembly: GCA_963277665.1. NCBI lineage: Eukaryota > Viridiplantae > Streptophyta > Magnoliopsida > Santalales > Viscaceae > Viscum > Viscum album. The sequence continues at coordinate 1,491,956,847 of OY728139.1, read as the reverse complement.
TTGGATACTTTGCAGCTTCCATGAATTGAAACATTCTCCAACATATGGAGCCATAGCGTGTTGATGAAGTATGTCTTGATGACAGACCAGATTACTGACCATTCTACCATATACTGGGGTACAACATTCCAGAATTTTTTCCCCTTAAGGGCCTCTTGCAATGAATGATTGAATCTAGACAGGTCATTCCGGGACCACCTTTAGCGCAATTAGAATATGTTTCCACCATTGACCGAGATGAAGAGAGGGAGTGGAAAACAATTTTTAACAAAATGGAGAAAAATTTTGATAGTTGGTTGACTTGAAAAACAATCACTTGGGCCCACAGTATCCTATAGGCACAGTTAATACAACCAAATATTCCTCCAAAAGCTCCTGATGTAACATAACCGACATCCTTGTCCCCATAATCTTCCAAAGGTCGACCGTCTAGAAAAACAATCCAATCAAAAGGGCATAAAGAAAGTGAAGGAAGAAGAAATTGCCTCCAAACCAAATTTTTATTTGACTATTTCATATTTTATGCCCATAGATCTGATGATATGGGAACCACCCCACCAAAAGGAATAATGGGTGTCACCCCACCAAATGGTACAATTGGAACTACCCCACCAAATGTAACTATCGGGGGTAGATGATGAGGAAGAGTCATCATCGGAAGAGGATCTTATTTTTGGCTCTATAAATTTCATCCACTTGATGGATCCCTTTCCCAACGATGAATATGATTATCAACCTGAATTCCCCTTACCCAATTGGGTTCCTAGAGGAAGAAGACACATAATCCAATGATATCAAGGGAGATGCATCCATGGAAGATATCATGTTTATGGCCGCACCCCTGCTCAAACTATCAGTGTGTTAGAAACCTATGGAAGGAACCTCCAATGAATTTGAAAAGTATTGTAAAATTCTTTTTCCCCCATAAAAATCCACCTCGATCCAATCCTTCTAAAATATACATCGTATGAATAACAGATGACTAATTTTCCTCAGTAGGTGAGAAGACCCACTCGACCCAATACAAAATAAAAAAATTCTCATCCGGCACTAATCCCAAGGGCCAACCCATATTCATCAAATGATCAATCCCCTAATGCGCATATGAAAGATCATCCCCAAACTAGGAAGCACCGGAATTTAGATTAGAAATGTGAAATTATGTAACATTTAGCTTCAATACCAGTTAAGCTATCAATCATGGATGCACTAAATCTGTCAGCAATATTAGGAAATCACTCATTGAAGCTTTACTGAGTCCCCAAGAGTTTGAATCTGGAGTAGCCGCCACTTAACTCCACAAAAAAAATAATTATCTTGAGAAATTCCATGCAGTTGTCTCCTTCATTGATCAATATTATGACTCCACCATGCAAGAACACATCAAAATCCTTATATGTGTCTGGCATAATAAATGGTATCGATATCTGAAAATTTATAATTGACCATGGCTCTAGGGTTAATATCATCTCACTATGGAAACTTCGATGACTAGGCTGCAATGTGGATGATTTGAAACCCTACACCATGTCCCTATTGGGATACTGCAAAAGAGAGTAGAAGTTGTTAGGCCAAATCATGCTTGAAATTCAGTTCGGTGAGCTCATAGCTCATCCAGAATTTTTGGTGCTATGAAATCATATGGCCTTAAACACCTTGATAGGGAGGCCCTGGCTGTATTAACACAGATCAATCCCCTCCTCTTACCATTAGTGCCTAAAATATAGAATTAATAGATAGAGTGGGAAACTATATACCAATAAAGAACCATTCGATTCCTACGAGTCACACTATATTGATGTAGGGTTCTAAAAGATGAAGGGGAAACAACCCCCAACTGATAGAATTTATTTTTCTTCTCCCCAAATGGTTTGAAAATGGTTCCAACTGATCCCTTCAAGTATCTCGGGGAGTAATATGTACTGCCCGTCAATTATATTGAGGGTACAAATCAAAATTTGGATGTGTATTCAATGGTCCTCATGATTTATGTTATGGTTGTAGAGCTTGATAATGATGAAAGTCTCATTGAATCTCGGGATAATAGGGATGGTTTGACTAGAAATTACCTCAAACCATCATCAAAAACACCTGTAGATACCTACCTCAACCACTAAGGTAGTAGGAAGTATCACGTCACTCAAATAAGATAAGGAAACCCTTTTACCCCTTACAACATCTTCTCCGAAGATGCCTCTACTGATGGCTAAGGTAGAAGAGGCAGTTAACATTTCGACACACCAAAAGTATGAATCTTCCCTCAATTATGGAATGATCATCTCAAGAATTGTTTTCCTGTCAGAAGACAAAGAGGAATATGTTGAAGATACAATGGAGGAAGAAGAAGAGGACCTAAGGGATGTCCTTCTAGCAATCAAGAAAGGTGTATCTACAACCATTGATGAACTCAAAGAAATCAATTTCGGTATGGAAGAAGACACACGATCCACTCTAGTTTGTGAAACCATTCCATCTAAAGAGAAAGAAGTATACACCTCTTTCTTGAAGAATTATAGATATATTTTCTCTTTTAACTATATAGAAATTCCAGGCCTCGATCCTGAGGTGGCCACTCACCACCTGGTCCTACCATAAAATCACCATGGGTAAAAGAAAGCTGCCAAAATAGAGGCTGAGATAGAGAAGATCATTAGAGGAAAGATCATTTGGGAGGTCCAATACCCCATATCTCTAGTAAATATTATCCCCTTCAAAAGGAAGAATGTGAAGATCTATTTTTTCATCGATTTTAGGGACATCGATCAGCACTTCCCAAAAGATGACTTCCCCATCCCAATCATAGAATTGTTGATCGAATAAAATTTTGGGTATAAGCCTCTATATTTAATGGATGGTTATTCAGGTTATATTCAAATATAAATGGACCAATAATATGAAGAATAACACACCTTGATATTCCCCTAGGGAGTGTTTTTATTCAAGGTAATGCCCTTTGGTTTGATGAATATCGGAACCACATACTAGCGCACCAGGCATCTTATATTGAAGCCCTACCTTGGAAAACTCATTGAATTATATGTGGATGATTTGGGGTTTTTTTCAAGAGAGTGCTCATACCACCTGTCAGATCTTAAAACTATTTTCAGAAAATTACAACAACATAGTTTGAGAATGGAATCCTGAAAATTTTTCTTTACGTGTCACCTCAGGTAAATTCTTAATCTTCATTTTATGTCATAGTGGAATTAAATTCAACCATAAGAATACCAAATTTATCCATGTAATGTCACCACCTCACAATCTCACTGAGTTTAGAGGACTCTAAGTACACCTGTCTTACATTTGGTTCTTTATTTCCAACCTTATAAGGAAATTCCTTCCTATCACCAGGTTGATGGAGAAGGTGTAGAATATTAATGGATTGATGTTTTTCTGGAATCATTCAAAAATCTATTGAAATATCTATTGAGTCCACCGGAGCTAATGCCACCTATCAAAGGAAGACCACTAATTCTATATGTAACCACCTTAGAGATATTCCTAGAATCCTTCCTCACATAGAAGAATTATTTCGTCAGCCAAAATAGTCTATATATTATCACTTGAACTTTGATTGATTCTGAGACTTGGTATTCAATTATTGAGAAGAGATGCCTAGCTTTAATCATTGCGGTTTAGAGGATGATGCATTACTTGTATAACCAAGAAGTCCATTTGGTCTCACGTAGTAATCAAGACAAGTATATTCTCATCCACCCAATGTTAACTGGACACCTGTCACAGTGGGCAGTCATCCTAAAATAGTTCAATATACCATTCATACCCCAAAAGGCTGTCAATGGTCAGGAATTAGAAGACTTTCTAGAAGAGCACCCCTCAAAAGAGGTGGCCCCATTAGATGTTAAGATACCTGATATGGAAGTGTTATCCATTAAAGATGATCCATGGATATGGGAAATGGACTTCAATGGTTCCTCTAGAATCCTTGAATGAAAAATAATGGAAGACCCCAAGCTCAAAAAAGTTGGGATAAGAGTCATAATCGTATGCCCAAAAAATAATTTCTTTCTTATTCCTTCCTAATTTTAAAAGGATGAAAAAACAATGAAGTAGAGTACCAGGAACTCATTACAGGCCTAGAGTTTTCACATCAAGAATAAGTAAAACACCTAATGATTAAATGCAATTTAGAACTTGTCATCAATAAAGTCATTGGTGACTATTCTATCAATAAATAGGGTCTCATTAAATTGATAATCCTTGTCAGAGAACTAATTGAATAATTCCCATTAGCGATGAAATTGACTAATGTCCCTCGATAACAAAATGTGCAATACAATGCATGGTAAAATTCATCCCTAGATCTATTTTACCTAAATCAAAATGAAAATTCACCATTATTTCCCATCAATGGATATTCTTACCATTCATTCATGCCAAAATAGAATAAATTAATGAAATTAATCTCATCTCTGAGATGCATGTTCCTACCACCAAATAGATGACTCCCATTACAGATTACCTTAAAAGGGGAGATCTCCCACTAGATGTGTCTAGAAAGGAGAAAATATGAAGCTGGTCAATCAACTTCATGATGTATGACATCACAAACTGGGAAAAGGTTATTTATAAATGAGGCCTTGATGGATTCCTTCTCAGGTGCATTGATGGAAATGAGACCAAAGTTGTGATGAAAGAAGTGCATGTCGGAACATGTGGGGAACACCAATCAGTATCAAAACTCTCTCATAAAATTTGAAGTATTGGGTAATATTTTTCCAACATGATGCAGGATAGTGGTGATTTCACCAAAAAGTTTCATTCCATCCAAGTCTATTCAAATTTCATCCATCAACCCCCAAATTTGTTTCACATAGCTAGGTACTCCTAGACATTATACATATGGGTAACTGATATCATGGGACCATATCCTCCCACCAAGACCATACAATTCAATTTTGTTATCACAATAATCGACTGCTTCTCCAAATGGGTAGAATCTATACACTTTAATGAATTTGTAGAAAAAATAATTGTCAACTTTTCGAAAGAAAATATCATCACCATGTTTTTGTCTCTTACAGAATACTGATGGACAATGGCACTAATATTTGATCCGCTGAATTGGAAAATCTTTACCAAGAGTATGGAATCAGAGCTAACAGCTCATCCCACTACCATGCAGCAGCCAACAGATAGATAAAGGCTTTCAATAAGACCATATCCAATATACTCCAAAATATGGAATACAAGGAAAAAAATCAGGGCCAGAAAAGGTTATCCATGCTCTTTGGGTTTACAGGACCACAACCCACACTTCCACTCAAGAAAACCCAAACTCATTAGTATATAGGATGGAGGTAGTTCTACCCATTGAAGATCAATTACCATAACTTTGTGTGGCCATTTTTGATCAAATTTCCATATATGAGTAGTCCTAGAAACAATTTGATGAGATAGAGTGGTTGGATGAGATGATATTACACACTTTTCACCATTTGTAAGTCTACCAAAAATTGGATTGCATGACCCTTGAATAAAAAGGATCACCTCCAGTAATTCCTTAAAGGTGAAATGGTGTTGGTCCTCAGAACATTGATGATACATGGGAAGAAGCCACCAAAGATGGATCCAAAATGAGTAATACCATATGTTATATACAAATTTTACTCCAATTGAGAATATTCCCTAATTTAAATAGATGGACATCTCACCATAACTCTCACCAATGAAAGGTTTCTAAAGAAATATTTCATGTATCCAAAATCATATCATATACATCTTTTCCACAAAACCTTAAACTATACAGAAGAAATCATGATCAGATTATAATATACTTCATGATGAATTCTTATATTCTTCACAATGTTACAATAAATATTATCTTTTTCATTATCATATGATATTAAACTTCATGGAACCAACAATGTTCTCACCATAGGTGATGTTGCCTCCATCATCAGTCACCTACCATACCATGCTACATAACTATGTATCACTTGATTCCCACGTACCGATGTGATACATAGAGATGCCTCGATCCAAGATCTTGGTCTAGCCACCATAGGGTTAAAAAATTCATCTATTCTACTCTCAACTCCCTCTAAATCATGATAAGATACCCTGGCTATTTCTTATTTCTCACACCAAGCATAGCTCAACAAAGCTTAGGAATGATGGTAAATGTTTCCCCCTAGATGAACAGAGGATACAGGTACGCTATATGTCCATTAAAAGAAACAATGGTAAAACATTCCCAGTACATGTGTATGATCTATACCTATATATTGATAGATCTCTAGAACTATGTGTGGCATGATTCCTACTCTCACAGGATACGTAGTGATGTCGGATTCTTTTTCCTTTTCCAGTTGCCACCCCCCAAAAAAATGTATCCTTTCCCTATGAAAATTTCGGAATGATGAATGGAATTTCTTCATAAGATCCCCATATGGGTTCATTCCTTCTCCTTCATGACACATAATCAGCACCTGTATCTTCAATATTAGGCCTAGTTACTGTAATGTATTGAAGGAAAATTCACCCTCCCTGTCTATGATCCAATCCTATACAGGTAGGTAGCTCTAAAACTATGTGTGTCTTAATTCCTACCCATGTGGGGTGTGTGGTGATGCAAGGATCTTCCATCCCAATCCATCCACCATCAAACAAATAAAAACATAAAATTATCCTTCTTTGTCCATGGGTTAGACCGAAATATGGAACTGCTAGAACTACAAGTGACTTGATTCCTGATCTCACAGGATATGTAGTGACACCCAGATTCTTTATCCTAGTCTATCCACTACCTAAAAAATTTCATCTTCCTTGTGTATGGTTCATACATATGCACATAATTTACTTTAAAAACTATGTACATCTTGATTTTTACCCTCATAGGATACATAGAGACACCGTAAACCTAAGTCTTTATCCAGCGACGACATTAAAAAAATTCCCCCCTCTCTTGGAATAAGCCAGACTGGCATGGAGACTTTTCAAGAAATATGTGCATCTTTATTACTATCCTTAGAAGATACATAACGACGCTCAAATCCTTTATCCTTGTCCAACCTCCATTAAAAAATTAATCCTTTCCTATGAATGGATCGGACTGGCATAAGAAACATGTTTTCATAACTATGTGGACATTTATTCCTAACTAACCTGGATATGTAGGAAAACTCCATGAGGTTAAAGGTTGAAACTTCACTCACCTCATCCTTTTAAAGTCGATTCAATCTCGTCCTTGTTGTATGATGTTAAACTACATAGGATACCAGAACTATGTGTGAATTGATTCCCATCCATCAATGGGACATGTTGTGACACCTAGGACTTCTCAAGTCCATCCACTATGAAACAAATACATCCCCTACATATAAGGTAGACCTTCACATGGAAATTTATGAGTCTGAACCACATGACCGTAAACAACATGGCCAAAAAAGTCCTAACTACATGAAGTTAAATTGGATGACCAAAAAATTCCTAAATGCATGACATTAAACTATAAGGTATCTCAAGAACTATGTGTGAATTCATTCTCGGTATAATGAGATATGTAGAGACACTCAGGCCAGAAATTGGGGTCCATTCACACAGAATAAAATAATCAAAAATTTCCCCTAATCCCCTGCATGTGAAATGACAATAGATGTAGTGGATTTCAAATCTCAAATATTACATCCAGAAAGTGTCAAAATTCCATGCTTCCATTTACATGCGAATCATATCTATGTAGAGGATATTGTACCTCATAACTAATAATGTTATGGGTATTTCTCACGTGCCTAGACATCCCATTTTCATCTATCAAACTCCATGACCCGAGAAATATATAATCGCCATAATCACCCATGGTTATCGAAAATGGATGGCTAGTGTCTTACAGAAACCTTTATTTGACTATGAGAACAATTCCCTGGTAGATCTGAAAATGTTTCCCACAAAAATGGCCTATCGACCAATTGAAAAGTTTTCCACGGGAGAGGTCATTACAACATCTGTACACCCATTAGCTCCTATGTCTAGCATCATCTATCCTAACTAGAGGGATCCCATAATCATGGTTTACAACTTCTCCCCCCACTCGTGTTTACGGTGTTCAAGGAATATCTCGGCCAGATTATCTAATATTTATGTGTGATCCCTTTGATATTTATTCCTTAAAACATGACGTCAAACTGTGTTGTCCACGTCATTTTTTAAAGACATAAAACTACATGGACCCACAATATCTATCTCATTCACATCGAGTCACCCACATCCTCACAGCATGACATTAAACTATATGGACAAATAATGATCTTTTATTTCATCCTTCCATCCCTAGGACTTTGAGTGAAACCCATTCCATTCCTTATTTCTCACACCGATCATAGCTCATGTGGGCTTAGGAATTTCGAAGAGGGACTCTCCACAGAGCTATAGTGAATCAATCTACAAAGACTGACCCTACTGGCATGACATTAAAAGTCATACTAGTTTTTCCCCTCCATATTAGAAAACCTAAAGTTATAACTACATGACATTAAACTGCAATGTACCCCAAATATAGATAGAATGACCCCACTCCTTACACATGGACCAAACTTGTGTATGAAATCTGATCTTGGGACACCTGGATCTTCACAAATAGACACAGATCTGACAAGGGAGTCAAAATGTCTCGCCTCACTTATAAGTAAAATCTATGTAGAAGGATTCCCAATTCCGTGAATAATTGTGGCCTAAGTGTTTCTGATATTTCCAAACTAACTCTCTCCATTTTTCAAAATTCATGCTGTGAGTGATCTAGGATCACCATAATTCATCATGGCTATAGGGAATGGGAGGTAAATGTCATGTGGACACCATTGTTTGACTATGAAAACAATTCCATAATGTCTCTACATATGTTTCCCAAAAACACAGCATGTCAACCAATGTAAAATTAATCCCTAGGATAGGCTTTACCTATTTTTTTATGACTAAATAATTCCATGCCCCACATCATCTCTCCTGATCAAAGAGACCTAGAAACCATGGTTTAAACTCTCCTCCCTACCCATGTCATGGGCCTGTCAGAACATAAAACCTCGATTATCCCCCAGATATGTGGGTCTTTTATAGAAACTTCCTAATCGCATGATGTTTAAATTACATGATACTCAATATCTGGTATTCACCCTTAGGCCAGGTCACATTAAATGGTATTTCCCCTCATGACCCAATGAAAGAAATAAATCTTCATAGGAAAGTTCGACATATTCCCCCTCCACATTGGTGAATCCATATCCCAAACAAAAATGACCCATACATATGTGTGAATCAAATCCACGTAAGAATGTGCCTTAAAAATAAATATCTATGGATTCATTCCTATCATCCCAGGATATGTAATGACATCAGAATACCATATGTCAGATACAACCATGAAACAGTATTGTCCCATCCCTTCCTACCTAAGGGCTATACCTATGTAAGTAAACAAATCGTATGGATAGGATAATAATGTCCCCACTTATTCCCAGTATTCATGGTAATGTTCAACATGAAATACCCCCTTTTCATGATCATGAACCCCTCTTCCCATACCATAATTTGTGTCCATTATGTTTTGAATCCCTATAACCATCCCTGGATGTCAAAAATGGATAAATAGTTTCTTGTGGACACCATTTTTTGACTATGCACACAATTCCCTGATGGATCTGCATATGTTTCCCACAAAAATGGCATGTCAACCAAAGTAAAATTCATCCTCAAGAGAGGATTTTCCAATACTTGTACACCTCTATGATGTCTACGTCTCTCTTCATTCCCTATTTTTCGAAACCCCTTGCATTACAGTTTACATCCCCCCCCCCTTATGCACGAATGTGATAGAACATTGTTGGTTGAACTTTTATAGAAAAGGAAAAATTTTCCCCTTCTAGTTAGAGTAAAAAAAGAAGACATTAAACCATAAGTTACAAAAGTCCTGATTGTACGATGTTGAACTACACCATGCATTATACCTCCTTTGGACAAGACAAATTCATGTGGGAGAGGTTTCTAAACCATAACAAATATGAATTCCCTCATACTTTCATACAGTGTTCACATAATAGGCCATCCATTATGGCCCTCAATAGAAAAACAAATCCAAAATTCTATAAAAATTTCTTGTCCATTGGAAATGGATAGACAGTGTTCTACAGACACCTTTATTTAACTATGGGCATAATTCCCTTAACAGATCTATATATATTTCCCACAACAATGACCTATAAACCAAGGAAAATCCATTATTAGGAGATTCCTTGTCCTACTTTTATACACCCCATGGATTCCATGCCCCATATCCATAAATCAAAAGTCATGGTCAAGGGAAATCCATCATCCATGTATGAATGTTGTCGGGATATTATCAGTTAATGAGTCCTAAATTGGGTCCCTTTCTCTACAAGTCATGGTCAAAGTTGTTCGACCTAAAACATCATTAATGATAGTACAGTATTTAAGACTCTTAACTACCAATGAACAAGATACAACACTCTCCAGGGTGAAAATATTCAAATGGAATCCTAGAAAAAAGTCGAGTACTAGCTTGTTATACCTATACTACATACAGTTTAGGAAAAACATCGAGAAATCAAAAAAACATCAAGATTTGAAAATATTTTTAGTTAAAAAATCCAAAAATGGTGGCCTAAGAATAAGTCTAGTTATACCCGATAATCCCACACCATAACAGGATTAGGCAAAAATTAGGGTGATAGCGAAAAAGGCACAAATTTTGTAGGGTTTCCCGTGAAAAACTAGCAAAGATCAAACTATGCTTGTTGAGCCCCTTCACTCAGGAAAAAATTAGGGAATGATTTTATTATTTTCTTTATCCCAGATTATGATTCAAATAATTATCTGGTTGAGATTATGGTTTAAAGTGTATTTGATAATAAATGATTAATATTTTAGGTATAGGTAAAATAGTAACACTAGAAATAAAAATGTCTCTATTTTATTAAAAGAAGTGATATTTGGGGGATATTTACAACCTGGAGTCTCTCCCCAATGTCAAAATAGAGGTGGTATAGGGAATCCTAATAGAATGAAATGAGGACTAACTATATCTTTCCATCAGGTTGACAATTACTCGATGAGGCAAGTTAGGGGATTGTTATAAAGAATACCCCCATTCAGCTTCAGCTTCAACCATTGGGTGTACTCGCTTCCTAATAGTCAAAAGGTATTTCCCTTTATTTTTTTCATCTTCATAATTAGCACATGATGATACATGTTTCACTTTTATTCAGGTCATGAAATCATCACACTCGTATAGTTCCTTTATCTGGACAATCACCTGGTCATGAGAACTAGCTTCCTTAGCCTCCAGATGATGCAACTAGTCAATAATATCCAAAAAAATCTAAGCTTGGTGGTGACAGACGTTGAACCGAGTGAGGTCACCTTTGGAATTAGTTAGATACTCTTGATCTATAACAATTTGGTACACAAATAGATATAGGAATCAGTTATCAATGACATCCAAACCCAGATCAACAAATATTCATCGAAACTTATCATCCCCATTGGAAAATTTTATCAAGGGATTTTTTTCGCAAGAGTACAGATTTGACATCATGCCCGTTTTCGCACAGATCGATGCCTTTTAATGGAATCAGAATATTGTTCCACCTCCACCATGACATATATGTAATGAGGAAGCATCATTATATAAGTTAAAAGATACCTGAGTTGAGTCATCCAATAAAGGAGAATTTACCTCTCAATATATGGTTCAGTCTCCAGGACTAGATGATGGGGGATAGTAGCAACATTAGGAACACCATGGGATATCCCACTCGAACCAGCTTTGATAGGACCATAGACCACATTGGACAAATATAATGGATCTAAGATGCTTTCCATGGAGACGGGTTTTGTGGGTGAATACCCTTACAAACACATGTGATGGAAAGTATAATATCTTCTAAATATATTAAGGGGAATAGATAGTGGAACTAGCATGGTTGGGACTGGATTGGAAACATCCAATGGTCTTTGAACTCATCAAAGTGGTCTTCCCAATGCCCTATCAGGGTTTCAAGATACCCACAATTGGGTGTAATCTAATGATAGGTATGTTGGGTTTTCTATGATAGAAATTATAACATCCACATTAGCAGCCTCCCTCATCATGACCATCCACAATTGGAGAATAATCACGAGATGATACTCTATCTTAACCAAAGTAGTAGGGAGTAGTGTGACCTGTTTAAGGCATATAAATTACATGGAAAACCTATAAGGAATGTAGGGTTCACAAATGGTTACCCTGATTGTGAAAGAAAATAAAACTCCAACCTAGAGCACAGTAATATAAGAAGGCTCTTCTGAAGATCCCTTTCTATTATCCATCACGAATTTGTAGGGTGCAATGTAAGGATTAAAAGAAAACTAAGAATCGTCACTTAAATGATTGATTAAATCTGTGAAACTCAATTATTTGGGAAAAACAAAGGCAATGCTAAGAAGAGTTGGGTGGTAGTCAGAATGAGGAAACCTCATAGCATATTGATTCTAGTATTATGGGAAATGCTCTTATATCCATCCATAAAAAATTGAAATGCCCTTCTAAGATGATGCGAGGGTTTTCCTTCTTGTATTATCCCTAACAATTCATAGATTCGAGAAATGGTAGGAAAGATCAAGTTAATGGGTTTTCCCTCTACCAATGTGGATTCCATCATTATATTTCAATCCCTAACACTTTTATAAACATCATGATAGGGTTAGACCCATCCACTCAAAAAAATAAAAGAAACCAGCTAATTTGATATTGGGATGTATGTATAACCAAATTTCGTACCCCTGGATGGGGTATTTACCAAAATCAAGGGTGTCTTATTTTGAGACCAAGATTTTCTAGGATTGTTGAGTTAGGTGAGTCTGGCGGCAGAAAACCCTCAGCCTAGGACCGAAGAACAACCTGATCCAATCTTTGAATGAAATAAGAAAACCAGCATGGATGGGTTGATTGAGTAATCCATCTTCCATGACCAATAATTTCCTTTCTAGTGGAGATACGTTTTTGAAATTCCCCTAGAAATTTTCCATTGAAAGAAACTCATCATCCATGGTATCTAGAATGGGAAGCCCTTTGAGTTGATGGATGTCCCATAAAATAATTCCCACCTCGTCGTGCAATAGGTGGAAGGTATTGGTGCTTGAACACCAATGGTTATGCAGCTCGGGAAACATCTCACCTGGTGAATAGATTTCAAATTGGGAAAACCATGCTACCTGATACAAGTTTACTTCTTCCAACTAGCTAGGGGAATCAAAAAAAATTGATGCACCTAGAATTCCATGGCCCACTCATCAGAGAAGCATCCTCCAGATCGCATGTCCCATTTGGTTCTCCATCCACCATTGGGATTCTCTCGAGAAATATTCACTATGGGTTCTCTTGGATGACCAACCTAAAAAGGGTGTTACGATGATAATGATTACTTATATTCCATAGTGAACATTTCAGTTTGAATGCATTATCTTGAGTAAAATTAGTTAAGGGTTCTTTTTTTGAAGACATATTGGCCCGATCACGCCCTCGAGATGCCTTGAGGAGAATAATAAGAGTGCTATGATTGGTAAATTGTAGGGGAACGTCATCTAGGAGACTGAAATTATAAATCATCAATTGGATAAATAGTGGATAGGCCATGAGATATGGAGAAATAAGGTTTCTTAGAATACCCTCTTGAGGAACCACATAAGAATGAGAGGTGTCTTCAGAATTCTCAACCATAGATGCCCTCCTCCTGGTAACTTCTATTGAGTTAATACGAAGATCCATCTCCTTTGTAAAAAAGTTCATGAAAAAGGGTTAGCCTAACAAAATTCTTGGTAAAAGGACCAAAAGTTGATAAATTACTACAAGAATTATGGATAGTAAGGAAATAAATATTGAACCCTAGAAACGGTTTGTGTAAGGCATTCCCCATGAACCAATAGTTTGTGGAACTCACCATAAGTCTTTGTCCTACAAAGTGATGGCCAATGAAATGAATGGTTCATGGACTAGATGAACCACATACCAAGCCTCATTACATGGTTATCCAATGTGAAGAATTAAATGTTTATGTTTGATTTGTAAATTTAAAGTTCATTTCACCAAATTGAGTTTTAGTATGCAGAGCAGGTAAACCACATTGTGTCCTACTACACTACTATTCAAAATTAAATTTGATGTTTTGTAATTCATTTCATGATTTCAAAGGTCAGTTTATGGATGAGAGAAACTAAAAAGAGTTCACAGTTCGTGGAATGTGAAGCATGGTTCATAGACAATGGATTTCTTGAAGAAACTGGTATATGAAAATAGGGAATGTGGAGATCCCTTTTTAGATAACTTTTTTCTAAGAAGTTAAATAAAGGTAAAAAGACCTAGGACCCCTATATATATAGACATGGTACCCACCAAAATGGGTCCACCTTTTCAACTGCAAACATGTTCAGTTTAGGACCACTTTCTATATTGGAATATCCTGTTCTTCATCCCGATCAAAACCCATTATGATGGGGGATTTATTAGGGTATTTAAAACTCCAAAAAGGGAAGGAAAATACTCCCCCAAATTTGTTAAAGAAATAAGATGCAGGTTCGACTGAAAATTTCAATAGGATATTAAAGAATTCAAATTTTCCAAAGGAATGATGCAGTCCGTGTACTGATTTATGTGAATGGTACATGAATGATATTTCCCACAAACTGAGTGGTATATGAATGGACCATGAGGAGTTGGCATGTGAACCAGTAAATTTGAGTATTAAATGAAGAAGGGCACCGGTCCCCTGTGAAACGTGGCCCCATGAACCGCATCCCCACGAACTGCAGCCCCACAAACCATGTCGTTGGAAAAAACATGACAGAGAGGTACTCCCCCACACACTATCCTCGCAATCTCATATCATGGATGATGTGAGACCGGTGGTGTCCCATGAACTGTGTTGTTCTCTGGATCAAGGTGGTGATTTCCGCCACTGTGAATTGCATCCCCAGAAATCTCTATTGATCGAGTGATTCATGGTACGGGCGATTACTTCATGGGATTCCATGAATGGTGCCGCATGACCCAAAGATACAGCTTCCCCAAAACTCTATAAAAGTGTTCATAAGGGGAAATAATAAAAAGGGGGATTATTTTAAAAGAACATGGAGTTTACATATGGAAGACTTCAAAGGAAAACAATCGATGAAGTATAGAAACTTGAATGGTTTCTAGTAGGTATAAATCCACTTTAAACCATAAAAAAGGAATTATAATAAGAAGTGAAAACCATGAACCTAATTAGTGAACCAATAACCATACACCCTTCATGGATGAATTTATAGAAAACTATAGGACCCATTGCACTTGATCAATCTAGAAGACCACATAGCACATCTCTATGTGGATGACACCCTACCCCATGTAGTGTCGCACTATACAGATGGACTCGATCACCGCGTACCACGATGGTATGTGGACAGGACCTGAGGATGTGTATCACTATGATACATGGACCATGTCTAGGTCTTCATATCACCTAAGTACATGGATATCATCCTAGTCTTCACACCACATCGATACGACGACAGTATACAGGTCCGCATACCACCTTGGTATGTGGACATGCCCTCCCCCTGTATGGTAATGCGCCATGAAGAGGTTACCTGATACTGCATGAAACAATGGTATGTGGGATGGGGTACCATCGAGATTTCCTCCTTCCATTCATGATTATACCCTTCTGTCACTATCCCATCCTCTGAATCCCCTCTATTAACCAGTTCATCAGCATCAGGATAAAGCCTCTTCCAAAGCCGCAGACCCGTATGATAAAACTATCAGCCACATTAGTTAATCCTTATTAGTTTACATACCCATGGTAATTTGAGTCACATGGATAATCCTCTCAAGGTTGTGGACCCCCATAATTTCATTAAGGTTGCATTCCCATGGTAACTTGAGGACTAACCTTGAAATACTCATGTGAACCTCCCCATTATAGGGATAAAGGGTTATCACTGGATTTTCCATTCAATGAGGTATAATGACAAGTAAAAGGGATCAGGATACTTTTCCCTTTGATGAGGACAAATTCCTCTCACATTCCCCAAAAAAAATTTCAAGGAACTCTCCATTAGATAATCCCATATCATTTTCACATGAGGTGGCACCCTTGCTCCTCATAGGATCAGCCCGAGACATGTCTGGATGGATTTCCAAATGTGATTATCTTGTATATAAACATGGGAAAGGAAATTGGCATGTTCAAATACCCTCTCTATCAATCACTTTAGGATCCAGTACAATCTATCATAATATGATGTGGGACATGTGATCTTTAGATATGCTACCTCCTCTTGTTTCTCACATCGAGCATGACTCACAAGGGATTAGAGTTTGGTGGTGATAATGACATCCTCATAGTGCCAAAACATGTGAATCCTCCAAGGTGTAAGACCCAACCAAACCTTAAAATAATCATTGGTAAATATCCTCCTCAGGGTTCCATAAAAATTGGAATAAATCGCGTGTAATACCCAACCTAATGAACTATAAGAATTCTGATTCATGCATTGATGATGATGTGAAGGATACCTGCCTAAGGCCTGAGCTCAAGGGACATTATCCTTAAAATTTAGTCCTAATAAATTTACCCCCGGATCATAATGGAATCCTCTTCAGGTATAATCCCTAATGTGACTCTTCCAGAAGTCCCTCCTTGCAGTATAATCCCCAACATAAATAGAACTACAAGGGATTTTTACCCAACTAACTAGGATATGTAGGATGCCTTACTGAGGTGTAAACCGAGCACCCAAATTTCACTTGTGTTTACTGGGACATTTTCCCAATTGGGTCATATCCACTAAAAGTCCATGCCTCTCCTGAGTATCTTGGGCCACTTTGGTTTAACTCCCACAAAAAATCTTGACTAGGAATTATCCGTCTAGAAATCCTCTCCACATAATGCTAAACAACATAGATGGGTCCCCGTCACATGACCTTAAAAGGTGATGTGTCCAGTTATGTGGTATCAAACTATGTGGGTTCTAATTCCTCTCATTAGGATTCCCAGGAATCCCATATCATGGGTTGGTCTCAATATCAAAGCAACTTCCATCCTTATTGGATGATGATAAACTCTAGAGAACTTCATCATACGGTTTAACTCGCCACTGTCTTATTAAAAGACCAGAGAATCATTAATGTGTCCGCAAAAGGGTAACATTGATGAAGAAACTCAAATACATATGGATGTCTTTGTCAATGGATAATATCTAATACATACATATGATTACAGACCCTTGTATATTTCTGATTGGTCATGTGACCTAGGGGAAATATATGGACACATGTTTGGGAAAGAATGAAGGATTCATGATTATATGAACATTTCTTAAATCCACAGGAGAGTCCCGTAGTAGGAAATAATTTCCCCCAAAAGGGTTTGATGAGATCGACCTCTCGTCTTCTCGACTAGTGGCGTCCTTAAGTTTCATTGGCCAAATCATCCAATGAGTGCCTTTCATTGGAATGTAGGTCCATGAATCATGTATAAATGGCCTATTGGGTGTTTCTGGATACACGAATAAACCCATTGGAGACCATCTGATGACATCATACTTGACACGTACCGATTGCACACATACTCAACACCCTACAATCACCCGCTAGGACCATTCAATTATGGAACCTCCTTCGCAATATAAAAAACGATACACTACCCAGTATCGATACAACTATCTCACCCACTAAAAAGGGTCACAATGTGAATCAGATCAAAATGAAATGGTAAAACTGATGTGAAACTCTATAATAGAAAGAAATTAGTTGTTATCTATCAGACCATTTTATTCTCCCTGGTATGATGAGAATCGGGATGAAACAATAGGTTTTATGTTTGTTAAAATATAGAAATAATGATACATTCTTTTTTATTTTAAAAAATGGGTCCATAGAGGCATGAACCCCATTAATTCTTTCCCACCTAGAAAAGAAGCAAGAACGTGATTTACAATTCTTGGCCCCATCTAATGATACATCGACCGCGTCCACACCTCTTGTATAAAATTTTTACGTGAAGCATGAACATAGATCATTCTCTTTATAAAATTGAATTGTTTTTATGTTAGAAATCTTACTTAATAAGTAATATTTTTAAATATATATATATATATTTGTGAAATTATTGTGGATATAATTATTAGTAATTTTTTAACAGGTAATATGTTCATTAATTATCAATTGTATTATTCATTATTAATTAATAATATATTATTATGTTATTAATATAACTAAATAGTATTATAACTAATATTTTTTATTTAATAATATAAATAAAATTATTTGAATTTAAAAATATATTACTAGTTAATAATTATATTATTTTGAATATATTATGGTGTATTATTAAATATTTATTTATATAATTAATAATATAATATTTCTTATTAATATTAATAATAATTTTATAATTCAAACTAGTATGATTTTTAATAAGTAATAATAAATTTAATATGATTACTTATTATACATAATATAGAGGATAATATTAAGAAGTATTAATGTAATTCACAAATAGTTATTAATATTATTACAAATTTAGTTTTAATATTAATGTTTCATAATGGTAATATTTAAAAAAATTATAATTATTTTTTAGATTTATGTTGATAAAATATATTTAATTTATTAATAAGTAATATATTTATTAATTATCGTTTTTATTATTTATGAATAAATTGTAATACATTGTTATGTTATTAATTGATTAATAATATGAAAACTATTATTTTTAATTTGTTATTTATAAATCCACGCGAAATTTATTTTGACATAATTATTAGTAATTTATTTATGAAATAATATATTATTATGTTATTGGTATAAAGAATAATAAAATAACTAATACTTATTGCTGAATAATATAAATAAACTAATTTTTATTGAAAAATATATTTACAGGATAACAATTCTATATCTTTTAATATATTATGGAGTGTTTTTAATTAATTACTTATATAATAAATAATATAATTTTTATTATCAATTTTAATAATAATTATAGAATTCAAAATAATAATATTATTAATATTTAGTAATAAGTTTAATGTGATTACTTATTAAACATAATATGGATAATAATTCTAATAAGTATTAATATATTTAATATATATTAATTTTTATTATCACAAATATAGTTATTAATATTAATGTTTACTAATCAATTAAGAAGCATTTGTATTAATTACAAATTATATATATTTTAAATTTATATAACAAAATATAATATTTTTGTAGAATTTTAAATAATGTACAAGTAATGATTAAAAAACATGTAATATGTATCATTTTAATCTTTGTAAGAGTTTTGGATGCTCATATGTGCCACAACTAGGATTATAGATAATTCATCCACACCATGTCTACCAATGTTTATGTTATGGTATATGAACCTCATGTATAGCATCTTCAACACCTACATCCATATCATCATGTCTGAAAAATAGTGGATCTATAGTCTCCCTACCCGTAACCTTTCATATCTACAAGTAAAATGATTGTTGACTAGATCTCTCACTAACTTTTGATGAATATGAAAGTTATGTACTTGATATATATAGATCATAGAAAAATAAATATAGAAACACAAAACAATAATCCTCCATCACTATAGAAAAATGTGACACACTAACATATTGAGATGCGTCGGGACCCTCTATATGAGCAACCTATGTTGTGGATACAATTGTAATTATTCTTATGGAAATGTCTGTGAATATTCTTATTTATCTAGTCTTGTTTTTTCCTATGGTTGTGGATTGAATTCACTTGGAAGTGGAGGATCATATGGATGATCATGAAAAACATCCCCTTTTATGCCATATCTACATCCATACCAGGCTTATCACCCCTGACACATCTATATCAAGATTAGAAACCTCAACATCGCAAGGGACATAAATCCAATGATAAATCTCATCTAGTGGAATAGGAATCTCTTTCATGGATATTTGAAAATATGTGTAGTAAAATGCACCTCCCTCTACTTGATTAGAGATGTGAAGAGCTAGGAAATATGACCATCCTAAAAAACAAATTTTAATGTTAACTAAATTATGTAAAAACCATTCAAAAGTGGAACAAAAAATAATCACCAACTCAAGATAGCCTCATTAATTTCATAAAATACATATCAATTTAGACATGTACTACCAAGTCCCATAATCCAACTGATCTAATAGATTCATATATACGGTGCCTACCCCTCATAATTAAAACACTTTTCATTTGTCCCAAATATCAATATAGTGTTCATTATATCACCACCAGTCAAATTATCACTTCCCTGATATTATTAAAGAAGAATGTGAAGGAAACTAACTTTTGATTGTGTGCATGTGTTGATAGATGATGAACTACCTCATAAATCTATCATAATGATTCCACTCTATAATATTAAAATAAATAATAGGTATGATGCATGATTTGCATTAAAGAAACACCATATAGTAAAGTACGAGATTATGGATGATAGACTTAATATATGGAATTCATGAAGCATGAAATGTAATAAAAATAAGAAATAAATAAATGAATTCATGTATAGTAAAAAATAATAACTTTACTATATAATTAATAATCATGTATTTCATTTGGTTAAAGAATTTCTGACATATGTCTATAAGTGTGGACATCATATCTGGTAGTATCTAAATATTGATGTAGCTTACTCAACCTATAGATAATAAATTTATACTTATATTTCACAATAAAAATATATACATTTGAATTTCACATAATAATGATAGAAAAACATACCATCATCCATGTAGGGACTCCCATAAAATATCAACAGGAAATGTCATGTGAGAATGTGGAGCTATGCGAAGTGTGCTCTCCCATATCAACATCCAGATAAGAATAATGTATCTTGTAATCTATATCTTATCAATGAGACCTATGTCTCATAGAGTTATGTATGTATAATCAAGACATGTGGACACCCATCTATACCACCTTGGTTTTTAAAAATCTTCTATTACTGGTAAAGAAATCATGTTTACAAATGTAGTTGAAGGATCTATGATGATCACTCTACCAATAAGCCTTAGAATGTAAGAACATTAAAGTCCTAGCCATGTGATATCATCATCAAAGACTATATGGGTGAAGTGATCGTTTATCCATGGAATACATAATCGAATCCTAATGGTTAACTTACCATCAACGTAGATCTCAATGCCCAGTACTTTTTGAACTATATCAAACCAATATGAACTAACTCAGCCTGTCATAGTCTCACCATCAATGCAGAGGCACGTCATAAAGGAAAACTCATCAAGAGTAATATTAATCTATCCTTTGGAAAATTAAATGTTTGTGTCTCTAGCATAAATCTCTCTACTAGGGTAGAAATGAGATGATTATACAAAAATGTTAAGTCAAAAATACCTATACTATAGAACCCATCGTGGAAAGGATGAGGGACGATAGATGGAGGTGGTGCAAGATGATGAAAAAAATGAGACCACCATATTCTCAAATTAGGATTCTAACATCTCTCTTGGACACGATGAGATACATGTTTGTCTTGGAATGTGTTAAATAGAGGGCCTTCTATCTATACACATGATATCATCATTAGTTTTTGTAGTTAATTAAATAAAATTTCTAAATTTTTTTCTCAAAACTGAAAAAAAGAAAATAAGGTATACATTTAGCATTCATAATTAATAATTATGATAAAAAAATGAGGTAAATTAATAGATGTGAATGATTTTCTTATGTTAGTCCATAAATTTAATTTCTTAACGATATATAATATTTTTTAAATTATTTCTAAATTATTCTGCGTATATCAACCATGAAGAAAATATCACATAGTAAAAGCAATTGCATGTTATATTATATTGACTATGTAATTTCAAATATATATTTAAAAATCATATTTTTATAGGCTCAACCTCTTATTATTTATTTCCATTGTATTTTTAATTTCTTAAAAGTTTAAGTATCATAAAATACATTCTAAGTGAAACTATCAATTACATAGTCTAGAGATAACTTATGAATTAAATTAAACATTCCAAAAAAATTATCTATAAATTAAAAATACCAGATAAAAAATTGTGGACATTCTTGAAAAAATACATAAACTCAGTCAAAGAATTTGTGAAGTAATGTTGGTAAAAAATCCCTTAATATAACATTGAAGCATTTTTTGGTTTATTTTTACTTCTGGACAAAGAGGGGTTCCTTTGTATGTTTCCATGTTCCAGAGATATTTTTTACAATATATGTTGACAAAGAACCATGAAAAAGGAATGGATGATCTAGAGGTAGTAAAAAAAGAATATATACAAGGTGGTATCATTTTCATGTGTTTTCCAAATTTTTGGGCCTCAAAATCGGAAAAATAGAGAAACATGTTTTTGGAAAAGTAAGTTTTCATCAAGATTGAAAGTGATGCGGAAACATGTGCACAAGGAATGATTCAGGATCAGAACATCTAAATATGTTAAAAGAATGAAGTGTGTGAAATATATGGAAATGTGCAGGAATGATTAGTTTGTGTGAAAGAGGATTACACACCCAATATGACATCAAATGTTTTTTCCATACTCGGTGTGGGTTTTGCGTGACGTGTCGTAGTTTTGTGCATAGGGGTCAGAGATGCCTATAAATATGAGGTGACCCCCCTTGTTTGAATATGCTCAACACATGGAGAGAATTTGAGCTCTGAATCACCTAATATTTTTAAGTAAATAGAGTTACAGTAAATAATTGGAGTTACGTGAAAGCTAAAAAAGTTGCACATAAGATTTGAGTTGCATATAATATTGAAGTTTCATGCAAAATGTGTTTCATGACAAAATGTAATTCTTCTGCGCAAGGAATTATAGTTTCACACAAGGTGCAGTAAGGGTTGCTCGATTGTTTTGAAGTTTCCCAGTACATCTACGGTAAATCATTATTCATCAGTGAATTAAAGTGTGACATCAATAGATCATATACATATAGTGTAGGATGTAATTATTATGACAATGAAAGGACCTTAAAGTCTATAAATTGTGAGTGGATATTCTGAAGAATCAGTGATCACACTTCAGTTGTGAGAGTAGTGAACATCAAAATTGTGATTGGTTGTAAACCAGGAGGCACAGTGAGTCCACTTCAAGCATTGTAAACAATGGTGTGCTTTTAGTGGATTTTTTACATCAACATATTGTCGTTGTATGCTCCTTGTATGTATCCCAATGAGAGTGAACAATGTAAAATCATTTTTTCTTATGCATGCTTTAATTTATGATCATACCTTTCTATAGGAAAGAGAGAGAATACTGTATTGTTTAACAAGGAAACAAGATCAAAATGGTGAGTTGTTTTAATCTGTCATACCTAATTCACCCCCCTTTATGGTATTTTTTCTAGTGGACCTAACAATTAAAGACCCTTCCTAACACTTGGGAATATATTTTTTTCTTATTCCCTTACTTTTGAATTTTTTTTCCTCCTAGTCCCACTACCCATTCATAGGTATTGTCTATCTCATTTCCAAAATGAGTATAATTTGGTTTTCCACAAGGGAATGACCTAGTAATATCATGAGCCATAATTACATGATGATAAGACAAGGTTAAAGTAGTAAATATTAAAAAAATCTTTCTCATTAAAACAATAAATTTAACAAGACTTAAATGAAATAATTCAATAAATGAAAGAATCTATAAATGAAAATTTCATAATATGAAACCTAGTAAAATTAGGGACCATAGTAGGCTAATCAAAAGACATGGTAAAATAATAAAATTCCCCAAAAATATTTTTTGTTTCACTATAATGGTCTACCAGAGTGCTTTCCTGATATACATGGAAAACATAGGGTCTGATGATATTTTCATTAATGCACATGCTATAATTTCATTTGCACATAGATATATCAATTCTTAGAAACAATACCAATCAAAACACAAATTTTCCAATATGACCCCTAGAACTCAACCATTTTTTCCTATGAGTAAGTCATGGAAATATTTCACCTAAAATCATCTCCCACACTAGTCAAAGGTTTAACAACTAAATGATGGTGTTCCCTAAAATATATTACCAATGTATCTTCATAAAATTCAACAAAATAATACATGTTTCATCCTTTGATATTACTACTATGACCATTTCAAAAATTACTCCCCATATCTATAAAATGTATCTTTTATTAACCCTATATTTGATAGTTTATGAAAACCCACCATTACTCAATTTATGAACACTGTGATATTTGTGGTCATATGGCCATTGCTCCTACCAAAATCATTTTTTAATGACTATTTTTATTTAAAATCAGCATCATATAATCATATACATATTCATTATCAATTATAATTTCTTTTAATTCATTGATCATGCATTACATTTTGGAGATCATATATTGAAACGTGAAGAGAACAATGTATTTGAAATGATATTTAAAAATCTCCGAAACATGTTTTTTTAAAACGTACCCAACTAGATGATCGCCTTCTTTATTTTCTCATATCTAAAATTATTAAATGAATTATTAGTAATATTTATAATACAATTTCAATGATAATAATTCAGATATCTCCAAAAAATGGAATCACAATTAATGGCCTTTGTATTCACTCGATGAATATCAAATATCTAACACACTCCTTAGATTTTTGTAACATCAATGCTTTTAGGGTCCAAAAAACAACTCCATGTTTCAAAATTATCCTTTTCAATAATTGAAATTGAAATTTGTAGTGGATAATTATTACCATCCCGTGTGGCGTAAATTAGATAATTCCATTATACTTTCATTAAATAAAAGTTTCATTGATTAAATTAATTATTTAAAATAAGGAAAATAAATTATACATGGACTGGATTCCCAAAATAGCCTAAGGAATATTACCTTTTTAAAAAAATAGATGGTCTGGGAGACATTCTTAATAGTTTACAAATGATAAAGAACCATATTGATGAGATACAGAAGTCCCATCAACCATGACAAAACTTAATATTATTCATTAAAATAATGATATAATATCACAATCATTTTTTTTTCATTCCATGATTTTTCATAGGATATCATGTATTTGAACAACTGTTTTATTTGTTCCTGAAAATGGGATATAAGAATGTCTTCAAAAAAAATCTTCCCTACAAAAATAGTCAACATAAATTATATATCATGTTAAGAGTGGTCCATATGACAATATTGGGTGTACACAAGTATATGATATTTCCAACTTAGTTATCTTCCTATATGAAAATAAACTATTCTATATTTCCAGCATTTAAAATTTACATTTTGGCCTATATTTTTCACACTGTATGTTTTATTTTTCCTTATTAGACTCATCAACCAAAAATTAATTATTAGACTCTATGTGGTATTATTTTAGACCATTTATGTGTACATATACTTTCATACATAAGTAAAACTTATATGGTGTTATCAGTTGATGCAGATGTGTTACCTATAAATTTAGGGAATTATTTAGTTAGTTCAATGAAATACTAATCAAAATTGTGTGTACATGAAATCCATTCAATTAAGGATTTTAATAATGTTGGATGATAAAAAATAATTAATTTTTTCCTATCGATCAAAGGAACCTCATAAGGTTAATTTTCCACATCCTACTCACCCACATCATCTCATGTTGCATCATCAGATACATACTCAACTGATAAATTCTCATTCATTAAACCAAAAGTATTGAGTGGTATATTCCAAATAGTTCTTTCTATATTTTAATCATCTTCTTCATAATTGTTTCAATTATTGGAGTAATATAAAAAGGCAATGAATGGGAATATTATGAAGGATAAACATTAACATATCACTAATAACATGGTTATTTCATCATATGTATCACCTCATCGATGTTATAAATAGAAACATATAATTATATTAAACAATTGCTACACTATTTCCCAAACAATAATGATACATCCACCCATTCCTCTTCATCAAGCAGAGGATACCCAATGTGCCATAAATAATCATCATATTAAGGATATTGATATGTAATTCAAGTAATTTATTAATCATCCCTCAATTTTTTCTTACTGTTAATCTTCCTATGTACTTCATCCAATGTCACACATTCATGATGAATTTCCCCTCTTGTAGAAAAAAAAACTATATCCAAATCCATGATCTATATAAATTACCTCATCATTGAAGTATATTAATGATGACATGATTTCATAGAATTTTTTAATAAAATAATATATACTAAATCATAAAATATCTAACATGTTATAATTTTTTATGATTAAATAAAAATGACTTAATATTGAGAAAGTTTATATTTATTTCTGTATGATTACTTAATAAACCAACTAGAACCTTGGGGGGTATTTGAGCCTCTATTATCTTTGATTTCTCCAACCATTGGTATACTTTTATGCATGGTGAAAAAATATAGCTTCAAACAAAAATAAATCTTGTAAAAATCCTTTTTAATACCATGTTACTCACATAAATGTGAGATGGTCTAGGGGTTTTGGATTCATAAAATTTTTATGTACCCATGAAGCTCAATATAAACTTAGAGAGATGGATGACACACATGTCATCAGTGAGGATAATAGCCTGAAAATATTAAAAATTACATAACCACATGCAAAAAAAAACACTACATAAAATTTAAATCATACCTTGGTCAAATATCTCAATATAATACATTTATTACAAATTAAATTATTACATACAAAAAAATATGACATTGAGGTTCAATATTAAATTGTTTGGTCATCTCAAGATCAGACATTGTACCATACTGATAACATTTCTATTTGGGATACCTATTATTTTCAAAATATTGTAAATTTACCAATAACTATATCTAATAAATAATATATATTTAAATATTTATATTCACACATTAACAATAATTTTACACTCTTGCAGGTTGGAAACTTTATCTACAAACATGATCAATATAAATAACCGCGCTATAGAAGAATACCAGTGATAACTTAATTACCCATAATGACAATTTAATAAAACTTTTTATAAATTTATACTGAATTATTAAATTTTTACCATGTTAGTTATGATTAAATAATTTTTACTTCAACTTGTGATTATTCTCTGAGTTGTTTTATCATTTGTTGATAAACCAACCAGAACCAAGGTAAAAACTCCTAGAGCCTCTATTATATTAGATTTCAGAAACCATCATTCTCCATTATGTTTTTACTGTGACTCAAGGATTATCATAGATATATATTAAATCTTTGTAGATGGATATTTAATAAATTATATGACCACACACTTGAGAATTGTAATAGTTTAGTTTTTTTCAAGACAAGGTACACAATATTTAAATTTGGGGAAACATCATCAACAACTCCCATAAAGATCTTCTCCTTTACTACTCTTCAGAAACATACCCTACATAAAACCTATCTCCGTAACAAGGGGAGATAAAACATAACAAAGGGTGATATCAGATAATCTATTAGGGTAAAAAAGGGAGACACATAAGAAAAAAAATGAATATAAGATTATTTAAAAAATATAATGAAATTCTAAAATAATTCCATGCATATCAACGATCATAATATTAAGTCAAGGAATAAATATTGGAATTTTATGACACATAAATCCTAAGTGAATCAAAGAACATGAACCATGAGAGAAAAAAATTGGCATAAGACCTAGAGTTTTGGCATACACATAAGATTATAACATTTTTAACATGTATATATAGAGACATATGCACTTATTAAGTTTGGGACATGAATTTATCACCTTACATAAACTTATCGACATGCAACCAGGTCCACACATAACATTATAAACATGAAATACATTTCCATGAATAAAATTTTGAATATGTAATCAAGTTCATGAATTATATTATGAATACGTAATCTAGTTCACGTATAACATTGTGAACATGTAATTAGTTTCATGCATAAAATTTTAACATTTAATCAGGTCCATGTATACCATATTTACTCATGATTTATCCATTCTTACCCAAATAATTATAGGGATATATAGGTCCCACATGTTATATAATGAAAATAATATGTATGTTTCTTACAAGGTCACAAAATATTCTTTATATCATAACCTATGGAAAATAGATAGGTTTGATAATTATTATCTTTATCTCATCATAGAATTTCTAATGGAAAAACGAAGTGGGTTTTATAATAATTTTATCATGGTATAACTCATAGAGCATTAACGCATTTTATAAACATTGTTTCATGATAATCCATTCAAATAATGAATAAAAATGGGGACCTTATTTCCTATTCCATAAAAGTGTAAGTTATATCAAAATATATCAACTTATATAGAGAATGATCTTTAAAGATTGCATAGATCATTTCCTAAGGAAAATAACTTTTATTTGAACATCAATTTTTAAAACTAAAAATTCATAAATGTATTTAAAGGTTCAATTATTTTAAAATAACCATGAAAATTTATAAAGGAATATTTAATGGAAATAATGTTCAAGATGGAAAAAAATTGAATTCATGCTATACATGTTAACATAATGATTAATTTCACATTTTCTGTAAAATCCAATCAAGAATTGTTGAGAAAACAATAAGATTATTTGTTCAAAAACATTTTAAAAAGTAAAAATTGGGTAAAATGTATTTAAAATTTAAACTTAATGATTTTAAAAATATTTTGGTATTTTCTTTGGAAAATGGTTAGTAACAAATTGGGTTTTTGATTGAAAAGTGAAATGATGTCATTTTTTAAAAAACATTATTTTGAACTACTCATTACAAAAAGATATGAAAATAAAGATAAATCATTTATAATAATGAAATAATAATATGAGAATAAAATTAATTCTTTTTATTAATATATATCATTATACTTCATCATTTGAATCATAATCATAAATAATCCCTATAAATGATGAGATTGTATCACAAAACATTAACACTTTGGTAATATTGAATCGTAATACGCATGAAAGAATAAAATTAATTGAAACATATAATGTCATGAGAATAAATAAATTCATGATATTATATTTAAATGGGGCTACATATACACCTCATAAAAGAAGATAGGTTCTTAAAATATAATATGTCTTATGGAAATAAAATTAAGAAAAAAATACCTTACTGCTTTGGTAACTTTTGAATTGTAAACCCCATGAAATAGAGATAATAAAATGGATATGTAAATCCCCATGAATTTTAGAATAATAACCATAAAATACCTTCATGGGTAGTATATATACCTCATAAAATAAATATGTGTTGAATATGGCATGTGTCTCACAAAAGTAAAAAGTGAGATGGAAATAACATACCTCTTTAGTAATATTTTCAATCATAATACCCAATAAAGAATAAAATAAAATTAATCTTTAAATATAACTAAAATTAATATATCCATATATAAAATTTCACAGGGTAACTATATACACCACACAAAATAAAAGAGTGGTGAATTATTACATGTCTCCCAGAAATAAAAGAGAGAATATAAATCCCCTACCTTAAGTATTGATTTACTTAGTACACATCCAAACCTCATGTATAATAAATATAATTTACTATAAATATATTATATATCCATAATTATTTATATAATATCATATATTATTTAATTTTTACCATTTATTAACAATTTTTGTTTAAAATCTGGTTTTGAATAGTAACTACTTTGTTTTTTGTATTTGTTTTGATTTGTTATACTTGATCTTATTACTTTATCATTATTACATATTATAAATAATAATATTTATTACATAATTATAATATTTGTAAGTTAATTATACTTTTTTTAATCATTATAGATCATTTTCAAAAATGAAGTATGTTATAATCCTGGAGACAGTAGGTTATACATACGCATGAGTAACATTTCCATTTCTCAAATATCACCATAGAAGGTAGAATATAATATTTTATCTTTATATAATGATAAAAATATCATAAATATCATATTAATTCTTCAAATATACATATATATATATATATATCATCCATGCATTATGGGGATAAAAATGGAGAGTCACATCACTTCGTGACGATGGTAGTCTACAGAGGTTATCATCTTTCAGTGAGTGAAAAGGTAAAAAGTAAAATGATATATTATCTTTTCATAAGGATTAATATGTCATTAATATCAAAATTATTTCATTTAGATCACATATATTCATTATCTTTATCA
This sequence comes from Viscum album, assembly GCA_963277665.1. Classification (NCBI taxonomy): domain Eukaryota; kingdom Viridiplantae; phylum Streptophyta; class Magnoliopsida; order Santalales; family Viscaceae; genus Viscum; species Viscum album. The sequence goes on along the minus strand of OY728139.1, from coordinate 1,491,926,683 downwards.
TTATTATCTTCTATGTAAATCATTAGTGTAAAATTAATCACATCACATCACAAGGCGGTAGTTGGCCATATGCATGAGTGATGATATTGTATCCCCTACTAGATGGAAAGTTAAAAAGAGTAAATAAGATATAATGAATCCATAGGAATAATTATGTTATAAATATCATATATATATATATACATCATTATACCCAACTGTGAGAGGTCACTACAAAAAAAACTGGGTTTAGCGGCGGTTTTGTGGCGGCGGTTCACAAAACCGCCGCTAAACGTTTTCAGTGAAAGGTTTCGTGGCGGTTTTTAATAAACCGCCGCGAAACCCTATTTTATTTAAAAAACCACGACCCTTTCCCCTACCCCTTCCGCGGTTCCCCCACAAACCCTCGCCCCTCTTCCCCGATCCCCCCTCTTCCCCGATCCACCCCGGCCCCGGCGACACCCGCGCCCCACGCGCCCTCCGGCGACCCCCGCACCCCCCGCGCCCCCCACGCCCTCCGGCGAACCCCGCACCCCCCCCCCCCCCGGCGCCCCCCTCGACCCCTAGTGACCCACGCGCCCTGCGCGCCCCCCACGCCCCCCGCGCCCCACCCGCCCTCCGGCGACCCCTGCACCCCCCGTGCCCCCCACGCCCTCCGGCGAACCCCACACCCCCCTGGCGCCCCCCTCGACCCCCAGCGACCCCTGCGCCCTGCGCACCCCCCACTCCCCCTGCGCCCCCCGCGCCCTCCGGCGACCCCCGCACCCCCCCCCCCCCCCCCGCAGCCTCCGGCGACCCCCGCACCCCCCGGCGCCCCCCGTGACCACCTTCTATTTTGGTAATTTTTAGTTATTTCTTGGTTCTTTGATTTGAATCATGAATTTGTTACACAATGTGAATCTACTGCAGGGTAGATACTATGAGTTTGGTTTATATCTTGAATAATTATAAGTCTTAAAACATTTTCATGTTTTTAATGGGTTGATTAGGATTAATTCAAACTAAGGATACTTTTTGGGTATTTTTATAAATCGTGGAATTCACACCATGAAAGGGGTTCATGACATTAATTATTTAGAACCGATGGTTTTTATCATGATTTACATATTACCCTTCTTCCATTCAATGTGAAGAACTCCCTCATAAATCCTAGAAAGATTTTAGATAATATTGGGTATCTTCCTCTACCAGATTTCTTTTCTTGGAGCATTTGTTCACTAGTGTGGTGGGTTGTCTTCCTTTGGGTACGTGTAATATCATTCACTCATTTTATCATTTATGTTCTTGGTTTGGTAGTGTTGTGTGATATGGTTTCGATGGTTTCATAAATAATATGTGTTATCAATCAATCCATTGTGGTTTTCCCTCATTCCTTTTCTATTTGAAGAATATCAGCTTGTTTCCAATTTATGTTATCGAAGGATCTTAGGTTCCTTATGTTTATAAGGTAGTTGTATCTATACATGTGGTTCTAATTTAAAATTTCCTTATATTCTTATTAATTTCTTTGGCTTGTTTCATGAAATTGATGGATTTAAATGGATTTTATGGAAAATATACATGTTTTTAAAGAGGTATTTCTTCAAAAATGGTTTTTCTCACAAAACGTGGTTGACTAAATTCTTTATGGTTTGGCCTATTTAGATTGAATTTTTTATACTAATGGATGTTTATCTTTATTTTTTATTTTAATTTGGTTTCATAACTTTATTCTCTAAAACAAGATAATACTTTCATGTCTCTTTATTACACATCTCCATGTATAAGACCCTCTTGGGAGACTTGCCTAGTTTTCCCTAGTCGGTTCTTTATAAATTAATATCAAAAGGAATATTGAGCCTGGAATGTTATGACACTTCCTAGTTTTGGTTTAGTTTCATTGGTAGACTAGATTTAGTAGCACTAGAATTTAGTTAATATGTGTGGAATGGTGCCTAGAGATCTCACCTCCATGTATGAATTCAAGTTACTATGGGTGGTTAGTTATTTTTGAAAATATTGTCACTTGGTCTTTGTTGTTGATTGAATAAACTAGATTTTGTGTCTATTTAAAAAAACTATTCCTTTCTTATGTTTTATATTTCATTAATAAAATTCATAAATTCATAAAATTATTATTATTTTAAATCATTAATATGGATTATGGAAGTTGTTCTATGATTTAGGAATTTTTGCATGACTAAAGGGGTTTTCATCATGTATTTGTTAGATGATTCCTACTAGAAGAGGTCTTATGAATATAAGTGATAGATTTGTGAGACGGGTTTAATAGGAGAATCCCTTTGTGGTATCTTCTTTAGTGAAAGTTATAATATGCACTATTCATAATTTGGTTATTAAGGTATTAAAAACCCAGGAGGGGTAGTGGATCATGACTCATAATTTACTAACAAGAATCCACCTATCTTTCATGGTGATAATGGAATCTAGAAATATGAGGAGAGGATTGAGTAGATTGGTAGGAGAATTAAAATTATAAAGATTCCCAAGGAATCTAAGGGGTGGGGGTCAACATATATTCTTGATGGATTGGGAAGGAAATGGTGAGGCTCAGTTGTGCATGCTATATTTTATGAGGATCTTACGTGGGAATCCTTCAAGAAAATATATAAACTATAGTTTTATCCTAAAATGTTACATGTGGAAAAGACCTGATACTTTCTAACATTATAAAAATGGGAATGTATTGTTATAGTGTATTCCACTAACTTTTCTAGGTTGGTGCATTTCAAAGTGGATATTATTACCAATGTTTACATGAAATATCTAAGGTTTGAGATTGTTCCAAGTGTCTCCTAAGAAACCTGAGTGTGACATGGATTTATATTTATAGTGACACTTAATTTTGATATACCTGCACACTATTGTTTGTTTTATATTCGTGGACTAGATTATGCATTAGAAACCATTAGTGGTGGCCTACTTAATTTACCTCACACCATATTCAGTACATGGATTGGTACCCAGATAGTCTTCTTTTTCATAGGAAATACGACTTTGATATGGTTGGTTGTATATGAAACCATTGAGAAACATCATTCCTCTTGGAGGACATCTAAGGTCAAGCCTAAACAATCACATAATGTCTCAGGTTTAAAATGCATTATGATCAGTTTTGATCACACATCAATGGGGTGTTTTTTGAGGCAACATAAATGTGTGATCGATAGTGTTATGATAAGTGTGTAACCCGATATTCATATTGCTCCTCAATGAGGTGTTGACGTTGTCTCCTATGGACCAGACTTGTTCGGTTGGTCTGAAGTGGTAAATGTGATAAATGAATCATCTTTATTATATTATGCATACTTTATGATCAATGGTTCATCTTTATTATATTATGTTTCTGTAATCTTACACTATCGTATATTTTGTGTAGGCACATTGTGATATACATGGATAAAAGCTGGATCACATTACCGAGGAACACACCTCAATATATTAAGGGTTTGAATGAGTTTTTAGATTTTGCAATTTCTAATCGATCTGTTGAAGGGAGAATAAGATGTCCATGTCCTAAATGTAAATTTAGAACATGGTTGAAGAGAGATGAAGTTTATGAACATTTAATACTGAAGCAATTCCCTGATCAATATTTGTGTTGGATTTGGCATGGAGAATCAAACAATACATAAAGATTGAGGACTGATGTTAATCCACAGAATGAGGTCCCAAGTTTGTCTCCAATGGAAAATGAAATGCAAAACATCATAAATGATGCATTCGGCACTGCAAGACACCATTATGAGAATCGAAACATATCAGAATAACCAGAAGAGGGTGCTACAAATTTCAACGTGACAAGAGATGTTTTTGAGACTGTAACACAAGAAGATCAATATTGTAACATATCATTGGATCCTCCTCTTGATTCTGTGGAGACAAATGTAAGGGAAAACTTCAGTGAGGAAAATGCATTTCATGATTTATTTGACGATGGAAATCAAGAGTTTTATAGTGGGTGTTTGAAATATTCAAAGCTTTCATTTCTGCTGAAGTTGTACCATATCAAATGTCTATGTGGAATTACAAATAAGGCAATGTCCATGTTATTGGAATTGATTCATGATGCATTTACTGAAGCAAAAATCCCAGAATCATTTTATGAGATGAAAAAAGTTGTAAACAAGCTTGGTCTGAATTATAAAAAAATACATGTGTGTCCCAATGATTGTAAGCTTTACTGGGGAGAGGATTTAAGTAGACAAGATTGTAAGAAATGTTCTTCTTCTAGATGGCAGTCAAAAGGTGATGTTGGAAGTATGACTGAACATAATTTCATGGAGAAGAAGAAAAGGAACACACCTGCAAAAGTTTTGCGTTACTTTCCTTTGAAGCCTCGATTTCAAAGATTATTCAGGTCATCAAAAACCGCCGAACACATGAAGTGGCATTCTGTAGATAATAACAATGATGGGTTAATGAGACATCCACGAGATTCCCAATCGTGGAAGACATTTTATTCATTACATCCAGATTTCTCAGATGATCCTAGGAATGTTCTATTGGGATTGGTTGTCGATGGATTCAACCCATTTGGGACTTTGAGTACGAGTTATAGCATTTGGCCAGTTGTTTTGATCCCTATAATCTGCCTCCGTGGATGTGTATGAAACAAACTTCTTTTATCATTTCGATGATTATTCCTGGAAAACAAATGCCTGGAAATGATATTGATGTATACCTGCATACTTTGATTGAAGAATTGCAGGAGTTATGGAGCAACGGTGTTGAGACATTTGATGTTTCTTCTAAAACAATGTTCAAAATGCATGCTGCTTTAATGTGGACCATTAGTGACTTCCCTGGGCTTGAGAATTTATCTGGTTAGAACACTTATACAGGTTTGGCTTTTCCCATTTGTAACTTTTATTTCGAGCCCAAATGGCTACCTCACAGTAGAAAATGGTGCTTCTTGTGCCATCGAAGATTTCTTGATGCATCTCATAGATTCCGGCTGAACAAATCAAAATTTAATGGTTCCATTGATCGTAGACCACCTCCAATGTTGTTAACCGGTTCTTAAATATTGACATAGCTTGAAAATTTTGAAATAGAATTTGGGAAGATTCATCATTTGACTGATAGCGGAAAACGAGTGCGAAGTGCATCGTCAAGTGAAATCAGAACGCAACAATGGAAGAAAAAAAGTATATTCTTCAAAATTCCGTATTGGGAATTTAATTCTTTGCGCTAAAATCTTGATGTGATGCATATTGAGAAGAATGTATGTGATAATTTTATTTTCACATTACTTAATGAGCATGTAAAGTTGAAGGATCATCTCAATGCTTGCAAAGACTTACAAGTAATGAACATAAAACGTGATCTCTGGCCAGATGAGAATGAAAAGTATGCTCCGGCCATTTTTTCAATGAAAAATAGGGATAAAGATGCGTTCCTTCTAATTTTAAATAATGTGAAGGTATCTGATGGGTATTCGAGTAACATCTCGAGGTGTGTTGATTTGAAGAATCGTAAGTTATATGGATTGAAAAGTCACGATTCACATGTTTTGTTACAACAGTTACTACCATTGGTATTGCGTACATTATTACCTGAAAAAGTTACTGCTATTGTACTGCAATTCTGCACATTTTTCAGGCAATTATGTGAGAAAACTCTACATCCATTATAGCTTGACAACATGTAAGAATGGTATAGAGTAAGAGGTTTCCAAGCTCTGATACCAATTGTAGGATCGAAATATAATATGAGATGCTCAATATACAAGAGGGGGGGTGAATTGTATACTTTAAAAATTCCTTTGGAACCTTTAAAGTTAGTTATGAATAACTAGAGTTTCCTTAAGAAAAGGAAAGAACTAAGTTTAACAAAGTTAAACTAAGTTGATTCACAACACCTCTAACACCGAACTAAACTTGGAAAGAGATTCCAAAAGAAGGTTCCGGAAATATGGTTCCGGAATTTGAAACTTAACAAAAGTTACAATATGAGATTCTACCTTAAAGCGTATAGAATCTAAACTAATCAAAGTAAGTAAGGAAGTATAAGAAAATTATACTTTCCTTAAGATACAAAATGCAGCGGAATAAAACAAGTACAAGTAGAAGAACTACTAGTAACAAGATGATAGTCTTTTAACCCAAAGAGAAGGGTATCCAACAACCTTGGATAAAGGTCCCTTGATTTATACTTTCAAGCAAGTCTGTCTTACCCACACCAGGGTAAGCCCTCGATACGAAGATCGGTGTCTCTGTCTTGCTATCCCCGCAAGCCCTCAACTTCAAGGTAGTTGGCAACCTCTGTCTTTCTCGACAAGAAAGCCCTCGATCTTTAAGGTAGTCGGCACCTCTGTCTTTCTCAGCAAGAAATCCCTCGATCTTTAAGGTAGTCGGCACCTCTGTCTTTCTCAGCAAGAAAGCCCTCGATCTTTAAGGTAGTCGGCACCTCTGTCTTTCTCAGCAAGAAAGCCCTCGATCTTTAAGGTAGTCGGCACCTCTGTCTTCCTATCCCCGGAAGCCCTCGAATGTAATCACCAACATTCGGAGTTGCACGAAGCTTTGAGAGTTAATAAGAGACTCTCTCTCTAGAAATCACTTCAACAGCATGTATGCACAAAGTTCAAATGTTCATCCATCCGTTGTGAGCTTTTTCAAATGAGCTCCTATTTATAGGTGAGGTCGGCTCCTTCTCCAACGGTCATATTTCCCTTAAAGTTCGGAGGGACCTGTACACGTGTCACTTAGACAACGGTTAGTTTATAACAAAATGGACGACATCGTTTTATAACAAAGTAAGTGTAACAGAAAGTACGACATCGTTTTAAAACCTAACATAAAGGTTCGGAATAGAAATTTCGGAGTGAAAGTTCGGAGTGAACAAATTCAGAGTGTATAAAACAATGATATCCAGATTCTGTTTAATGAGTGAATTCGGAATGAGAATTCGGAATAGGAATTCGGAATAGGAATTCTTCATCAGAAATCGTAATGAGAAATCGTCATCAGAATTCGTAATGAGAATTCGGAATGAGATTTCTTCATTAGAATTCGTAATGAGAATTCTTCATTGGAATTCGTAATGAGAATTCTTCTTCAGAATTCGTAATGAGAATTCGAAATGGGATTTCTTCATTAGAATTCGTAATGAGAATTCTTCTTCAGAATTCGTAATGAGAATTCGTAATGAGAATTCTTCATTAGAATTCGTAATGGGAATTCTTCTTCAGAATTCGTATCCTGAATCTGGAATAGAACTTAGTCAGAATTCATAACCGGAATTCGGAGTGAAACTTCCTTATAGTTCTTGTCCAGAATCCGAACCCTAAAACAGAATGCTTTTTATCAGTTTTAATGATTCCGAGAAAGTGAATCCGAATTTCATACTTAAGAAAAATATTAATGAAAATATGATAAGGATAAATTTTTCTTATAAAAGCGTTTTTCCTTAAGAAAACATTTTTCCTTATAAAAGCAATTTTCCTTACAAAAGCGATTTTCCTTAAAGATAAGGTGTTTGTGATTTTCAAAACAAGAAGGAATGGAAAAGTCATAAGGAAAACCTTATTGACTCAACACAACATACAGGAGAGGTTTGTATTGACCCTTTGTGAAATGGAGATGATCTTTCCTCCATCGTTTTTTACTGTCATGATGCATTTAACTGTGCATTTGGTTGAAGAAGCTAAATTAGGATGCCTCGTTCATTATCGATGGATGTATCCAATGGAGAGGTATTTTATTTATATGTTTCCAGTTAAGTAAACAATATTTGGAATTTAAATAAATGCATAATATTATTATTATTTTTCACAGATATCTTGGGCATTTGAAAGCATATGTGAGAAATAAAGCTCAACCAGAAGGCTCTATTGCTGAAGGCTATTTGGACGAGGAGTGTCTCACCTTTTGTTCCGGATATTTGGATGATATTGAGATAATATTTAATCGAGTTGGACATGTTGACGACACATCAACTCAATATCAAATGCATCAGAAATTAAAAATATTTCCTGCTATTGGCCGATCAGTTGGGAGAACCTCATACGCGACACTGACAGAATTGGAGTTATTACAGGCACATAGATATGTGATTCTGAATAGTGAAATTGCAGATCCATTTATTGAAGAGTTGAGGATACAAACAAAGAGATGAATGAGAGGCCGAACACGAAATGAAAAAGATATAACGAAAGCTGTGAATAAAGAGCTGGTAGAATGGTTTGCACGATGTGTAAGTTTATAAATATTGCAATAAATACGAATATTAGTTTGACACATAAAATTTGAAAATCTATTAAATTATATTTTTATTCTTGAGATCATGAATACTGATACTCAATCAGACTTGTCAGAAGATTTGAAGTTTCTTGCTAGAGGTCCTATAAAACAAGTTAGAAAGTTCGACGCTTATAATGTGAATGGTTTTAGATTTTGTACAGTCGATCGAGAAGTGGGTTTGAAAACACAGAATAGTGGTATATTTACATTTGTTGAAGTGGAATACTATAGAAAGTTGCATGATATTATTTAATTAAACTACCACGGGCATTTTTCTGTTGTTTTATTCAAATGAAAATGGGTCGAAATTATCAGAGGTGTTAAAAGAGATTCCTTGCAATTTACTCTTGTAAACTTCTCTCGCTTGATGGATGTTGGTGATCATGAACTGTATGGTCCATATATCTTAGCATCGCAGGAAAAAATGGTATATTATGTGAATGATGTTGTGGATGAAGGGTGGAGTGTAGTTACTCATGTAATACAAAGAGATTTGTATGATATGGGTGATGAAGTGGAAGATTTGACCTCTGCAGTTGAATTTCATCAACAACAGGAAGCAGAATTATTTGTCCATCATGATATTGAAAATATTAGTCTAGCAAGGATGAATGAAGTGGATGAAGCAATGGAGCAGGAAACCGACATGATTGAAGGGGAAAATGATTGTATGTATAATTATTTATTCATTCAACAACCACTTGTTTCATTTCTGTAGTCATTCATTATCATTGTTATATATATTTTGTTTGTTAGTACTGGGCATCTATTATCATTTTTAATTTTTTTCTGCATAAATTTTTTCAAATATATATTCTGAACTTAATTTTATTTGATTAAATGACAGGAATGACAAGGAAGAAGCAGTACACCATTTCATCTACTTCTGCGACAGATGACGATCCGTCTGTCCCCACGGCATCTGAGGCAGCAGCTGCCTACATCCCTGCATCATCTCCCCCTGCACCATCTGTGACACCGTCAGTGGATGTCTCGTTAGAGGATGATTCATTGCCTCCCCCTACAAGAGCTTCAGCAGTGGGGCAACGACACGCCCCTTCCAGTTCATCACGGACATTCTGGAGGGTCACAGTCATAGGTACAAATTTTAATTAAATTAATTTATTGCATTTTGTTTATAGTAATTTTTTTCTAATTGCATATGAAAAAAATGCAACCGTGGAAAAACACTTAAAAATATCTGATGTTTGGAACATGAATGGCGAGAAGATAGTGGTGCCATTTGATTCTTATGGGGTCCCGACAGATGACGTCGCAGGTTTACTTGGTCAGATTATAGGTCAGCTGGCAGCGTAGCCCATTTCCCTGCCTATTTCATATGATTATTGGAGGCATATGACTCCAAACTGGAAAAATGAAGTTTTTGATTCTCAGATAAAGGTAATTTTATTACTTTATGGTTTAATTTAATGTCATGTTACTAATATATTCAAAATAAATTTCTGTATACAGATGTTCTTCCACTTTACCGTTGCTGATGTGATAGCACGGAAGTGGACATTGAAAAATCTTGGAAAAAAATGGAAAGATTTCAAATGGAGGTTGTGGTGTGATGTCAATGATACTTCGTTGACCGTGCAGCAGATGTATGAGAATCTACCCAGTGGGGTACCGAAAGAACAGTGGAAAGTTTTTGTCGATAGCCATCATGATGAGAAGCAGATGGTATTGAAATAAATATTATTATATTATCCTCATTTTACATTTATACATGTACATGAAGAGGAGATAGACATTGAATACATTACTGTTAAATTGAATTTTATTTATTTCAGGATCTCTCAAGACAGAATGCATCAAACCGGGCAAAGAAAGTCATCCCGCACACTGCGGGCTCAAAAAGCTTTGCTAGAAGCCGAATGTCATTGGTAATATTTTAATTAGTTTAAATATTTATAAGACAATATTATCTATTTAACATATTTAATTGTTGATTTATCTTTTTTTAATGCAATCACAGAGTTTAGGGCATGAACATCCCGAACAGAACTGTGGCTGGATGTTCATAAAAAAACAGATGGAAGTTTTGTTAATGAACCTGCCAGAGAAGTTGGGGTATGAAGTCAATTATTTATTATAATAACTTATTATCAGTTTTTACTGTGTTAATATATATTGATATTTGATTTATAGGTAAAAATTAAAGAAATATGGGATGTCAATCCTGGGAAATCCTACTCAGTCTCCCAGGATGACCCGGTTGGTAAAGTCCTTGGGAAGGAGCATCCTGGTAGAGTGCGCGGGATGGGTTTGGGACTCGTACCATCTGAGATCTTTGGAAGGCCATCAGGGATTTTGGCTTCATCTACTCCTGGTTATATTCATTTCATACCTGAAGATACTCAGAGGGATATGTCTTCTCTACGAAACACAGTTCACCAGCAGGGGGATCAGATATCTGCTTTGCAGAAAGAGTTGCTTGAAATACGTCAGCATATGAGCAGATATGCCCCCGGTGGTAGTGCATCGGCTAGTGGTGAGCAGGTAAATCACAAAAAAAATCAAAATCATTTAGTTTTCACACTTTTATTGGTTTTAAGTTTAATTATAAATATGCAACAATATTTAATTTTCAATATAATGTTCTTATAGGTGGCAGCAGGTAGTGGAGATGAAGGTGGAGAGGGTGACGATGCCGCATTAGATGATGAGTAGTAGTGTTGTTGATGTGTTGAACAATTATGAGAATGGTTGGTTTGTATATGTAACATGTATGGCACATAGTTGCCACCAAACATTTTCATGTCCTAACATTTTCTTGATTTCTCATGTTTCCTTCTATGCATTTTATTTATTTATGATGTTTCATTTTATGTCTTGATTTCTCAAGTGTGGTATACATCATTCCATTTAGGCCTGTGTTTGAATTGGTACCACATCCAATGAGAATACCATATATGTAACCCATATTCATACCATTTCTACTATATAGCAACATTCGGGTAGCCCCATTGTGTAAGCTCGATTCATACCATAAATGATTCATAGAAGTACCTAGGCAGTCCAACTGTGTAAGTCCCATTCATATCATTGTTACTCCATAGCAGCACCTGGGTATCCTAGCTGTGTAAGACCAATTCATACCATCACTATCAAGGCCCAATGAGCCACAACACATTACACAGGCATGATGAAATTCTATCACATACCAAAGCCCCAAACATTCAATGGTATAAAGACAACCAAAACAATAGAAGATAAAAATCTCACTGAAGGGCTTCCATAAATTCTAACACATCCTTAGGTCTATGCTAGGTTGTTCTACACATGCCCAACCTATATCTATAATCACAACCAAAGTATATCCCCTTAGAATAAAATCTCAGGAGGGAGGAACAGTCACCCCATGTAACACTCAACAAGGCAGAAGTTATTAGGTAACATATTGGTTTTATATATGCCAATTTTTACTAGATACTCCCTTTTTCAATCAATTTCCTTACAAAGTGGAAGATAAAGAACCTATCCGATGGCCCAATATGTTTTAGTTTAGCATAGACATACCCCTATTAGATCCATATCCAATATGTATCACACTAAAAGGACAATCCCATGACCATAAATGTCTAAGTCATGAAAGGTTAATGATAAAAGGCTCTGTCATGGCCTTAAAATTTTTACACCACTCAAATGGGTCAAGGAATACCAATTTTTTTTTAGTTTAAGGTTGATATAAAACAATCGATGAGACCACATATCACATGTATCATAGAATAATATATAAACCATAGGAAGAATGTTCAAGGACCATCTAATTGTAATAAAAAATGCATCAAAATATGTGTCATTTGGTATCCCAATGCACTAACCATCTTGAGAAACCTGGCATCTCCGCAATTGAACAAACCCATACATTATGAAAGCATCACATGAAACAACCATGGATTGATAATGTCCCCATGACCAAATTCCCAATAGTCACATTACCTTCATCACTAAATCTCTCTATCTATGAGATCTATGAAAATCCAACAATTATTATAAACCACATGTTAACCAAGTAAAACTACACCAATAACTACCCAAATCCCCACCTGAAAGGCTAATCTTAGACTATACAACCAACATACCAATTATGTTGATAAAGAACTCACGCTCTTACTGACATGGAAAGAGTGTATCTTGGAAGCCTCCCACAATACCTAAATTTAACCCTTATCAGTATAACATGAATCTAAGCATGTATACACTCTATTAAAACACCTAATATGCATCATTACAATAACATCCAAATAATCATAGTTTATCTTAACTTATCCACCAAATAACCATGTCAATTATTCATGTTAGACTTAACAAAACACAAGCACTACCCATGCTTTTACATTCACAATACCAAATACAATGATATTACTAACTAAATACAAAACCACAATCCACCTATATACCATCACTATAGAAAAAAGTGTCTAAACTTACTTTAATTTATTTAATGAACTCATAGACCTAGGATAAGTCCTCTCTTGGATTACATACATACAAGAAAACCCTCATCGGGTGGAAATGAGAATCGTTATTTCACTTGATTAGAACACTCCAATCACCAATATCCCAAGATACATCTCAATATTACTAGTCTCTCTCAACCCTAGTTCACATGTCACATACTATATAGGATACAACCCATGGAGAAGCATCTATGAACCCATCTCAAATATCACGAAAAAAATCATAGGCCAATATACCCACTTGAGGGTTCTCATGCATATCACAAATCTCATACCCAATCCAACTATGAAATCTAGGTTACTAATCCTAACTAGAAATAGACACAACATACTTCCCCTGAAGGATAAAGATCACATACATGCACATATATATTAATGACATTATCTTATGATAATAACTATTGTGAAAAATCAATATCATTTGGTTTGGTTAAGTATAATTCCACCAATAAGGTATTTAGGAAAACATTAGATAAGTTGTTGTTGAAATTTTAAAAAACTCAAACCTATTTTATTTAATGAAGTCAATAACAAATATATCATGATGCATCCCATCCAACCTACAACATGATGACCATCTTGGGATGTATACATGAAACTCTTATCTCATATCCAATGACATAACTCAAATCCTCAATGGGAATCATGTATAACCTACAAGATCATAAACCATACTCTCTCAAGCACCATGCACGGTTAGCGTGTTGTCCAACCTAAAACACACTCCAATTCAAAAGTTACCCATTTTCTATAGTAGGCATTAACAACCAACCCAAAACACACAACAAACCATACCATAACATACATTTTATAACTACTCAAACATCCATCTTTGGAACAAATTCTATACCCATATAAAAATAATTTTTTATATCCCATAACACAAATCTATTGTTAAAAAAACCCAACCCATATCACAATCCACCCATGGATGTTATATCGGCCAACTTAGAGCATAACCAATTACATATCATTACACATCACCATGGTTAGCATGATCACATAAATTGTATAAAAATTCATAACCATTTATTATATAGAGTATTAGTATCCATATAATATAAATCGACCCTTCTTAAAACACATAAGAAATTAAAGAATCTAAAAACACATATACATCTTGGGGGTCACATGGATTGGTTACTCACCAAATTATGATACATACCTTTCCTTAGGTTGGACTCCATAACATACAACATTTTCTTATATCCTATTTTTCAATGAATACTACCATGTTATTTGTTTTTATGGTGTCTCCTGTTCAATATTCTAGTTTGATTTGTTTTTCAGGGTAGTGGTGTGGTCGGAGCAGAATTATTTTTTTTTTCCAGGTCAACATTTCATGGCGGTTTTAACCACCGCTAATTCCTTACTGGTCAGCATTTAGCGGCAGTTATAACCACCGCTAAATGTATTATGTTTAAATTTAGCGGTGGTTTTCACCACCGCGACATAGGCACATCAAATGCCAGAATATAGAGATGGTTAAAACCGCCGCGAAAAAAAAAGTATCATCTACGCATAAAACCACCGCGAAATGGACAAAAACCGTCACAAAAAGAGGCATCTACAAAACTTTTCTTAAACCGCCGCGAAATAGTAAAAACTGCCGCTAATAGATTGTCGATGCCCAGTTTCGTGGTGGTTTTTGTAAACCGCCGCCAAACCCTATAGCGGTGGTTTAAACCACCACCAAATGAAAAAAAACCGCCGCTAGGGGCCGGTTTTGTTGTAGTGGGTGGTAGTAGAAAAATGAATGACATTAGTTCAAAAGGCAATAGTCCTACGCACAAACGAATAATGATTTTGCAACCCATTTTATGGAAGTGTGGATAGTTATAGGAAATTTACATTACATAAAAATATCTCATTATATGTGTTGTACACTTTTTACTATATAATTTTAGTTAAATAGTAATTTAAGGAGGTGGATAAATAAATAAAATAAAAATAATTATTGAAAAATGTTACCTCTTCTTCGGGAAACCACCTTATGTTTGCACCAAAATCCTTCATAGGTTGCATTTATAAACAAAATAAAGATTCTAAGATGATATGAGATAATTTTTTAATTTATTTTTATTGGAAGAACCAAAAGTATTTGATTGTGTGAATATTAGAGGATATGGGGTGAACTTTTATAAGTGTGATGGGAGGCACACTAGTTTTTTTGAAAATATAAAGGTGTACCTATGTTTTTCACATGACACAGGGGTCTAAAATAAAGTATTATTGATATGTAGACATTATAGGGATGATATATGGATATAAAATAGATTTTAGATGAGGTTTATGTCATTTTTACCCTTATAAAATAATTTTAACACCCTGTTAAACCCATTTTTATCATAACTGAGGAAAATAATTTTTACTGTTTCTACTATTCATTATAGTAAAAAAATTAAGTTGAACTTGTTAGATTATATAAATTATTCTTATTACAAATATGAAATCCATTTTTACAAATTCATTTCAAATAAGGGAAAATTTTCAATTTAAAATTAATCCAGCCGACACGATGATAAGGTGGAGTTTCAATGAGAAAAATTAATTTTATATACATGTGGAAATAATATATTTTCATAATTTAGTTACTCATGTTCATAACCTCTTGTTTAATGTTTATGAGAAAACTATAATTTTAAATAATAATATTTCATTATAATGTCATGTTTCGTTTAAACTCAGTGTTGTGTGTAACACAATCTACACACAGTGTTGCGTGTAATGAAAAATATTGAAAATATTAAATTTATTTTTAAAATATATATTTCACAAAATCTCAGGGTGTTAATGTTTTGTTTTATAAATATATATTAAAACAAAAAAACTTTTGTAAAATTCCCATTTATTACAATGTTACTCTCATGCAAGTGAGGTGCTCTAGGGATTTGGGATGCATAGCATATTTACACAGACACGTAGATCCATACATACATAGAAACAAGGATGACATTCAGGTCATCAACAAAAAAAATAAAATGAAATTATTGAAAATTATATAACCAAATTAAAAAAAATCACATAGAATTTATATCGTACATTGGATGGTGATCTGAATATTAGTTATCACATAATACACCTAAAATGTTTTTTTGGATACTTATTATGTTCTACAGATTATAAATTTACCTATTACTATATCTAATAAATAATAAATATCAATATATATACATATATTGATAATAACGTTTTTTAAATATCAATATATGTTTATATATATATGAATTTTTTATTAATGATGCCTTTTAAAAGTTCCTAATAGTATTTTTTCAAATAGTGTATTCAAATAATATAAAAAATATTATCTATGTAATGATATTCATTTGTGGAATTAATTTTGTATACTTATGTTATTATGAAATGATTATTAAAAGAATATTTAAAAATAATTAACAATTATAATTTTATTTATCTATGCACCAAATAATATATTGTATGTTTTCGAAATTTAAAATCTAATATATAAATATTTACATTTAAATATATTTATCTATATTTATTAATATTTTAAAATAAAATTATATATATTTGTAAACAACTGTTGTACCCTAAATAAAATATTATTAATTTATACATTAGTAAACAAAATATTATTACTATATTTTTATGTGAAATTTAATTTAAAAAGTTTGTATAATTTACACATAAATAACCGCTAGATAGTGTAAACTCATGTTACATTCAATATAGTAAAATTAGTTAACTGCGTATAAATTTTTTAAAGTAATTAATCATTCTAAAATTTTAATAATTATATTTTATACATAATTAGTTAAAATAATAAATTTTTATAATTAGAAAAATAATTATTTATAATTAATATATGGTATGAACCCACCTAGTTAGACCTAACCCATCACCCGATCCTACCCACCACAAGTCCTGAAGCGTGTTCCTGGTCACTACAGGCCAATGACAAGCACTTGGAATATCCAACAAACTCTTGGGAATGGATTCACTGATTGAAAACATGTATTTTCCATACCTATAATGGTATGGTCACACCAATACCATCATAGTCAACAATATAAAAAAAATATCAAGAGTAATCAATAAAGTCTAATTAGATACCATAGGCAATAATATACATAATACACAGACATTCCATAATATTGCATACACATGGTGTCTCAAGTAAAAAGGCCTAAAACTCAATAGAATGGGTACATTACCTAACATGTCTGATAAATACTTCCTAAAAGAGACAAAATACACAAAAAAATCCTCACAAGACAAAATAGTGAGACCATGTCTCCTCCATTAATCATCATATGATGGCATTCAATGAGAGAAATCCTGGTATATTGTTCTGATGACTTTTTCTATGTCCTATAAAACAAAGTCAAAATATTCCCAAATTAATATGTATGGTATGAGGAATAAATACTAGTAGGATACCCCCATGAATCTATTTAGGTATTTTACCCATGAAAACCAATAAACAATTTTGAAAATTCTTATTAAAATTAAACCACATATAAAATATTCCACTTCTAAATAATCATTTAAAATCCATTTGGTTTCCATTTGAATAAATATATTTTTTACAATTTTTTTATATTTCTCAAATAAATAAACAATTCCATATGAAAAAACATGATCATCCCACCACAAACAAGGAACATTAATGAATAAGTATGAGAATCATAATTATATAACCAATAATTTAAAAGGGGCATAACATATCTCATCACCTAGAATATGGCACTAGTGAAACACATAGAGAACATAATCCAACCCGATAGGAGTATGTATTTCTTAGGATCTAAACATAAGGGTCTAATGTGAGTGAGTTAAAAAAGTATTCTATCTAGATAAGAAAAAATAGAAGTGCTCACAATCTTCCTCGGTCCCAACTCTAAGAGTCGTCACAGTCTCTCAAAACCCAAATGAAAGATATCATGATATTCCCACCAAAATAATATCTTAATACCATGGAAAAAAAATAATCCCTCCTGGTCATCCTATTTTAAGTCCCTCCTAGTCCCTAAGAAAACCTTTCCCTCACACCCTAATTAACCTATGTTCTTCTCTATGCCAACAAAATGGAAACAATTTTCATACGTGTAAAACCATTTTCACAAACAAATTTCACAAGCTAGTATGCCCATTTTATAAAACACCTTCCAATAGGAAAAAAATTTCAAAGAACATTTTATAAATCTATTTAAAATAATAAAATCACATTGAGACATTTTATCAAACACTTGAGTTGAACACATGCCACCCTTCATTTGTAAAACCATTTTTAAAAACCCAATATCCAAACCAAGTCATAAAAAACATCAATAATGGGATATAAATCAACCATAAACCATCTATTTTGGGATTAAACAAATAAAAAATAAATTAGAACCATGATTTAAAGGCATTTATTTTAAATATACCTCAAATAGTGACACATAACTCCGAATAAATTTTAAGTGTATCTCCTTTGATAGTAACCCCCTGGAATAGGTAAGATATTGCATCACACATAAACCACATGAAAATATATTCCCTTTTGAAACCATTGGTTAATCCATTACCACTAATTAGGGTAACAAACTTCCATAGAAATGGAAGAACAAGTAAGATAAGTGGGAAAAGAAAGAATAAACCATTGTGATTTTGGCATACCTCAAGCCAAATTACCAAGAACCCAAGATAAATCCACCAAGGATAGAGTAGAAAATATTCCACTCCATGGAGGATTGGATGTGCATAATGGGATGATAAAATTATGTCCAATGATGTATAAATCCAATCAGAGAAAATGGTATAGAAAACAACTTTTTATCTAACCGAGAAAGGGCGCATGGTTATCCTTGTGTCATTAACTATTTGAAAAGACCATTCTCAAAGCATAATAAAGTTACCACTATCCCAACATGAGTCACCCCTACACGATTAGATGAATATTTAAGAGAACTATGCACTAACCATACACTTGGATCTACTTTTCCTGAAAACATGTTTTTCAACACCCAATACCTAGAACCTCAATGAAAATAGAATGTTAAATAAAAAACATAAATTTATATTCCAATAACTCAGTGGGTATCACGATCTCACCATTATAACATTTTATTCCCCTATAATTTCCCAACTATACTTAGAGGAAAATACGTGAAGCCACTTTTCCATCTTCTAGTATTCCTGCTCCCATATCTCATATCTTTCCTCGCCTTACTTCCAATGAACACGAACTAATGAGGTTGACTTTATATGGAGAATTGTGTCCTGATAATCCATGATACAAACAAGAAACTCCACCATAGATGTTTTTTGATAAAGTTATAAATATTAATACTCTTTCACATGATATATTTCTATATGATATATCTTCATCTAGGATACATGAATGACATCATTATTCAAGGTCATCCATTGTGGAAACTCCTACTGATTGGATACCTTCTCAAGACTCTCCACAACATGAAACTAAGCAACATAACACGACACCATATTTCCCTAATTTCACAAGTGTTGATGAAGTAGCTGAATAGATACCCAAATGAACACCTGATCTCCATCATAAAACTCCACCGTGTGATAAGGATGATCATAATATGAATTCTAGTGACTATGAGCAATCAGTAACCTTTTTTGGAATCAATTTCATGGTTTATATCATTTCTTGAAAGAGAATCAGTCCCACCAAATTACTCTTCCCCACCAAAACCCTATACAACATTTATTGGAATGACTACCCATACAATGCCTCAAATGGGTCCATCTTGATCGAGGCCAAATAAATATTATTATAATAAAACTATTCCAATAATTGGTTCATTTCATGAAAAATCTTTGAAATGAAGAAGCACCCATGCTCTCCATATATCATCAATGTTCTGGATGGTCCATTGAAACTAACCATCAATTTATGGGTGATATGTATTGATCAACTTCAGCTAGGATCCCAAATCCAGCTGGAGTGCCTTCTAGAATCAGGAAGTAAAATTTGCATCCCGATTTAAAACAATAACTGAGGGAAATCCATTAATCCTAATGAACTCTCAGGATTATAGGCGTACACATTCTTATACATTCATTGACTCCATAACAGGAAAAAATGGGTTGATTTCATCAAACAATAGACAATAACACATATGGAATCTTTCCCACTCAATGAATGATGTATTTTAATCATGATCTCAATAGAGATCTTGTCCTATTTCCAAACTAGAACAAGATGTGGCTGCAATAACTTGGATGGTATTTGATTTTTTCTTTGGCACTCTATAAGGTTAATAGTTTAGAAAAAACAATCCACCACTACATGTCGCATCCTTTTCCTCCATTACTAGCCAATCATGTTATATAACATCGGGATTTCCCTTGGGTAAATGGTCTAACTAGACTAATGTGCATCATGCATCACCTCCAGACTCAATCTAAAATAAACTAGTTGTTGAATTATAAAATAAGAGTTTCATCTAGAGAGTGAGACTAGTCATTCGATGTCTCTTCAACATTTAATTCATTACTAATATGTTGCCACCTAGGGTTGGATTCCATTTCTATCCATACCCAATTCATGAGAGGCAGTTCCACCTTTACACTGGCTAGGAACACCTTCTCTCCATCCACTTGTATCTTCAAAAGTGGATCAGAAAAAAAAAATCATTAGAACTCAATCATCCACTGATTATCAAGCTTCCTTCATTAGAAGATTCCTGGTCAGATCAATGGTGACCACATTCCCATTTCTGGTTTTATACAAAATATGAAAATAAAAATTCAAAAGATATTCCACCCAATATCTCTATTTTTTGTTATGGTCCCTCTGGGTAAAAATATACTGTAGAATATTATGATTTTAATACACTGTAAAACTCCCTTAGGGAAGAAAGTTTCACCACTTCATCATAATGTGCATCACAACAGTCAACTCCAAGTCATGTGTAGGATAAATCCACTCATGTGGGTATTGATGCTTCTAAACATTGACCACCACATGGTTATAAAAACTTTGCACACCACAGCCCCACAAAAAAACATAAAAAACATGGAAGAAGAAATCCTATGAACATGAAGAAGGAAAACCTATGTGTATGTCATATGGGAACAAAAGATCTCAAAATAACTAAAGAAATTATCATCCCAATCAAAATTCACCCCTTTCTTAGTCAAATCTATCAATGGAGAAGCTAACATAGATAAGTATGAAATACAAACTCTTTAATACATGTCAATGACCAAGAGGATTTGTTTTTTGAACTCATTATTAGGATTCTATCAATACATGAATACTAATATTGTCTCTGTAATAACTGAAAGTCCCTCCTAAGAGATCATGTGGTCCAAAAACCTCACTTTTGATATCTATAAATAGAATTTTTCTTACACGGCATATATAAGGTGATCCATCAAAACCCACAAAACAACCACCTGATGGTTTTGAAGAACCTGCCATGTCTTGGAGTACACCATGATTTCATCCAAAAACATGAAAATGAAGGTGTCCAAAAAGAATTCAAAAATCTATTTCATCAATGCCATTACAACTAAAGGATAATTTGTATGTCCAATGGAATAACCAAATACTCAAAATTTCTATAACATATTTGAAATGAATTATTTGGAACATACACTTATTAGACTCTCAACTAGTGTTACACATATCTCAATTAATTATCTTAAAACTAATTGGCTCTCTAAATGTGATAAAGAAGATCATAAATTTTGGGAAATGGTTATTTATTCTTCATGTTCACCAAGTTAGGTTCATGATATTGTATGAAAATATGGATTCCTCCATCCAACTTCTCTATAAATATCATAAGAGAATCATAGGAAAACATGTTGGGATGGAAACATCCCTTTACATAGAGATCCTTAAAGTGGAATCTCATCTCTTTTAACTCAGTTGAATCCATCCTATAAGTGAGTAAGAAAATCGAGATTATCCTAGGGGGATATTGATAGTAAACTCAACCAAACATTGAGGGAAAAAACCCTAATAAATCCTATGGAAACACATCAGGGTACCTTTCCATGACTTATATAATTTTACCCACTAAACTCTATATAAGTGAATCAAGAAACAACCTAGAAAACTAGATTGAAATTAACCCCAAATCAAAAGCAACTAGTCCTGATCTCCCTACTGTTACATCCCACTCACCCAGAAAGACGTGGTTGTTCCCATTAAGAGTGAGTAACTAGACCCTATTTTCATAATATATAATAGGTCCATGAAGGTGTTAAAGTAATCTATGACCATGATAAGTGTAACACCCAAGACTTTTATGTTATATAAATCATCAAAGGAATCTTTTTCTACACAACACTTGCTTGGCTTGCTTTACACGCAATCGCGACCTTCCTCGATAGCTTGTGTTGTACGCAATACCGAGTTTCACTAAACAACAATATGCTATTAAAACTAGCCGTTATGAATAGTAATAACCACTTTTTGAAATTTTATAAATTTTATTTTTCAAAATGGACTTCATTTTTGGACTCAGAATATCGAAATTAGCCTAGGGTGAAATTTTGGTATTTTTCTGAAAACTTTCAATTTTTGATGAATAGTGAAACCACTAAGTGGTAGGTTAAAAACTGAATTTTGCATAAAACTTAATTTTACCGCTTCTGTGAATGGAATTTCAAAAATCCAACAGACACGGTTGATATCAGTAAGTAAAATGTGGTTCAATGAGATAAAAATAACTTTTTGGTGAATAGTAACTTTTTACTTTTTTTACCGCGGTTAATAGTAAATAGGGTAACTAAGGGTAAATATGATATTACTATTACCCTAACACATGTCCTAATTCTATTGGAAAAGTGTAATTTGACCAAAAACAAACTTAGGAATAAAATATGACCATTTAGGTCCACTTGGATTAGATTAAGACATTTATTATTAATTTATTTAAAGAAGGGTTAAAATAGTTAAAATCAAAGTTTAATAAGTAAATAATTTTTAATATGGGGGTATACATAAGATAAATTAGACTATAAATATTCATTAGAAAGATAAAACGATTTCCTACATAATGGTATTTTATTTATAATTTTTAGACATTAAATAATTTAATTTATTTATGACACAATGATGATGCAGTAATTATCTTATTAATGAAATATTCACATAATTGGTGTTATAAACACAAATATAAATGTCATTTGAGACTTTTTATGAATTAAACTAATTTTATAGGTTACTATGATATATTAGTGTTGATTTAATCAACTTTATTCGAACATATAATTCTGTTATGACTTTCACAAAAAATCATATATCAAATAGTGTCAAAATTGACACAAAATAGTTTTTAAATCAAATATTATATTATTAATTGTTATTTTATTCCTAAAAATCTAAGGTTCGGCCAAATGACTTAGATAAGGATATATATATTAATAATAAACAATTTTGGGTTCGTTTGGCATGTTATAGTAAGTGTATTAACCATATAGTGAAAGAAAATAAAAAGACATGGTAAAAGAAAAATTATTTAACTTAGAGTTAAATCTAATTGATAAGGTTAAAATAATACCCTAAACTTGTCTAAATCCTATTGGTTGATAGGATTTCTACCCATCACCACTTTATCTTCGAAATAAGACCCTTTGGAACCATTATAAACCGATTTTGACTTTAATATAAAATAATATTTTGAGATATTCCTAAGGTGCCCCTCTCCTCCCTTATAAAAGGGAACCTCCTCCCCCTCCTCCTCACACCAATTTGAGCACTCAAGCTCGGGCAACCCCTGCCATTTTCTCCTCTCCACTTCCCTAGAATAATCCTAGAGGTCCTGGTCTTCTTCAAAGACCAATATTAGTTCCCTAAGTGGAGGATTCAAAGAGGCGTTCCAAAGAAGAGGTAATATCCATTACCGATCTTTTCAATTTCTTTCTTCTTCAACTTCTTCTTCTTTAGTTGTTTCATGATAACATAAGTATTACATACATACTGATATGTTATTATAAATATTAAACAACCCTAATTTACCTTCTATCCATCCTACGGAAAAAATGAAATCACCGCGCGTGCGTACGTACGGAATACCGTCTCCACGCCGTGGTGTAATCTATTTTTCCACCATCACTTTACAAGGATGGGTATAAAGGTGTAATGAGTAACTATTTATGATTATTATAAAGTAATATTGATACTGAAATAATATATATATACTCAAATATAGTTCCACGATCATAGGAATGATATCATCACTCGTGCATACGTACGGAATACCGTCTCCACGATGTGAAGCGACTCGTTCTACATGATCATCATTACATAGTAATTATATAAATGAATTGAATGAATAAATATGATATATGTTACACTAATACCATTCTGGATATAAGTTATCTATAACCTTAAAAGAAGAATAAGAATGTATTCGGCAAAACACGCATAAGAACAAAAGGCAATAAAGACCCGAGTAACAAGTAACAATGAAATATTACTAATAAGAAGCTAAGAATATGACAATATATGATATCATATCAATATGTATGATTCTGGAACAAGTCAATAACATTATTTAAACCATTATACAGGATCTTCGGACACGTACAAAGCAAATCGGACCTAAGGTAAGGAAAATATCACAATCTCATTTTTATCCGAGATTGTTTATAATTTAGTATTTACTGGGGTGTATTTTATCATCCACATCCATGATTCCTAAATATGTAATATTATTTCCATCCTTCTACAATAGTTAATATCCAATTTTACCCTTCAGTAAGTTTTTTTAAAAGATATGAAATGAATCTTTTGTCATTTTTCGTACGAGGTACTTTTTGACTTTTCCGACAAAAGTACAAGGAATGTTTTTTTAACTTATACGGCATGAATGGATTTCTAAAACATTATTTCCAAGAAGTTTCCTTTACAAGTATTCAAGTTTATTTTTAATCAACTTATTTTAGTTTAAAATTGTATGACATGTTAAGAAAGGAAAAGTTTTTTTGAAGTAGAAAGGATATTTTCCTCAAGAATGGAGTTCAAATGTTTTATCAAAATTATTTTCCATCTAAGATAATATAGGGTTCTGTTTTTATCCCTATTATTACACTGATATGATTATGTTTTGAGGAAATTATTTTTATGAAGTCATTTACCTTATATGATTTGTTTTATGATGTCATGATGTTTCAAGAATCCCATTTTTGTTACATGTGTTATGCGATGATGTATGATTTATGATTATGTGGCACACATAAGAAAGGATTCATTATAAGATGGGTGGGACCTATATCTCCCTCCAATGCATTGGGTAAAGATTTATATCTCATGAGATAGACATGGCTGGAATGGAAGGTTATTTCGGTTCAGTGAAACAGGACTGAAACGAGGAGTGAACTCGGTTCAGAAATGGACTTTGTCCGCTAAGATAGTCTTGGCAATGAGTCATGACTAACAAGAAATGATTTTCCATGATTATTTGTGCATGCCACAAAGTTTCAAGTTTCATGTTATGATTATGGGGATCTCATTTTCACTTCTATGATTTGTTCCATGTTAAGATATTATGATCTCTTTTGCAGGTTATGATTTTCAAAAAGATATGATTTGATTTTTATTTCCTTTATTTTCCCTTGCTGAGCATTTGAGCTCACCCTTTTATGTTTTCTTTTCCCCAGGTCAGGAAGATGGATATTAAGTAGAATATGCTAAAAGGGACCCTAGATATGATGAAATAAATGGGAGACACTGTAGAAGATTTATGAACCAGTTGTTTATGTTTCTCAGTTTCTAAAGACACTATACCTATACAGTCCTTTGTGGTTTTGTCATATGTTGTAATAAGTGTGCTTCAATTTTGATGTATTAACAATGTATGTAAAGTATGGGTCGTTATAGTTGGTATCAGAGGAAAGGTATAGTCAACCTTTGGAAACTAGGATGTGAAAGCCTTAGTAAGAACCCTAAGGATAAGTCTAAGCATAGAACACAATCTTAGTGTTTTAGAAATGGCCATGAATACCCTAGGATAAGACCTTAAGCATGAAAATTTTATTCTTGAATTATGTGGTTTTCCTATTATAATTAGTGTTTCTCACACTATTCTTCTTGGTTTTAGTCAATGGCTGGAACCCGAAGGAACCGTGTTAATGCGGAATGTGATGGGCAATGCAATGATTGTCCCCCTGAACAACCAAACGATATGGGAGCTAAAATGCAAAATCTTGTATCCATGCTCACACAACTTTCTCAAGCTATGAATCATGAAGGACTTCCAAATGAGCAAATGAAGGAGCAACATTCTTTTGAATCCTTCATGAGGCAGCGTCCACCTTCTTTCAGCGGGTCTACTGATCCATTAGTTTTTGAACAATGGATTAGTACTACTGAAAAGATATTTTCAGTTCTTCAATGTTCTGAACATGATAAATTCATCCAAGCAATGTATCGTTTGGAAGGAGATGCTGATCAATGGTGGAATCTTATTAAGAATACGAGGCAAAGGGATGAAATTGAGTCTATGGAATGGGACGAGTTCAAAAACTTATTTTTCAATAAGTACTTCCCTCGTATTCTCCGAACAAAGATGGAGAAGGAGTTTCTTGAACTTAAGCAAAGGGATGATGAATTTGTTGGTACCTATGAAGCAAATTTTACAAGACTTGCAAGGTACACTTCTGGTATTATTATCCAACCTGAGAGTAAGATCGATCGATTCTTTAGTGGCTTAAAACCAAGTCTCCGAAGGGCGTTAGCCATAAGGGACTTCAATAGCTACGAGGAAATCGTTCGATGTGCTCTCAAAGTCGAGATGGAGATTGGAGTAACCCATCAATCACATGGGTTTGATAAGAAGGGGAAGATGGAATTCAAAGGAAAATCTAAAGAGCACACTGAAAAGAAGATGAGCTTTCCCTTATGCTCAAAGTGTGGAAAGAAACATGGAGGGAGTTGTCTTAAAGGGACAAGTAAATGTTTCAAATGTGGAAAGGAAGGTCATCGGGCATTTGAATGCCGCGATAATGGGAAGAAGATGTCTAATGATGCAAACAAAGGAAGGGATACACAGAATGAACCTACTACACTTCAATGTTTCAAATGCAAGGAGATGGGGAATTATGCCAATCAATGCCCAAATCCAAGGGTTGATGATGATGGTCGACGTCAACAAAATCTTAAGGCTAAATACAAAGGAAAGTCACATGCAATTTCTATCAGCGAAGTGGAGTACGATAACGAAGTAGTGAAAGGTACACTTACCATCCACTCTAAAGTAGAAAATGTTTTATTTGATTCTGGATCCACCCACTCCTTTATTTCTAAAGAATTTTCTAAGGGTATCACCGTACTACCTCAACAATTAGATGTTGATTTAGTTGTGACAACACCTAATGGCACAACAGCCGCATCAAAAGTTTATAATTCTTCTCCGATCGAAGTTTGTGGGAAAGTGCTTCCTTCAAATCTTGTGATCCTTCCTTTAGTGGAATTTGATGTGATTCTTGGCATGGATTGGATTTCTCTACATGGAGCTCATATCAATTGCCAAAGAAGGGAAGTCACATTTCATATTCCAGATCAATCTACAATCGTCTATCAATGCAAGGATGAATATAACCTTTCAGGGAAATTCCTTCCATCTTATGGGTGTTGATTCCACTAAATGAAGGTTATTTATCTCAAATGGTTGGTGAGAAACTCACGATTAAGAATATGCCCATTGTACAGGAGTTTGATCATGTATTTCCGGAGGAATTACCGGGTCTTCCACCAAATCGTGAAGTTGAGTTTTCAATAGAACTCGTACCGGGCGCTTTGCCAATTTCAAAGACACCTTATAGAATGGCCCCAATTGAGTTGCAGGAACTGAAGAAGCAACTCCAAGAGAATCTTGATAAGGGATTCATATGCCCTAGTGCGTCACCTTGGGGAGCACCTGTTCTATTTGTTAAGAAGAAAGATGGATCAATGAGACTCTACATTGATTATCGAGAACTTAACAAGATCACTATCAAGAACAAATATCCTCTCCCACGCATTGATGACTTATTTGACCAACTACGCGGAGCTCAATACTTTTCCAAGATTGATCTTCGTTCAGGGTATCATCAATTAAGGGTCAAAAGGGAGGATATACCAAAGACGTCTTTCCGTACAAGGTATGGACACTATGAATTTATAGTGATGCCATTTGGTCTTACTAATGCCCCTGCTATCTTCATGGATCTAATGAATAGAGTCTTTAGAGACTATCTTGATCAATTTTTGGTAGTCTTTATAGACGATATTCTTGTCTATTCAAAGAACAAGTAAGAGCATGAAGATCACTTGAGAATTATATTGAAGACCCTGAGAAAGGAGAAGCTTTATGCCAAATTTACCAAGTGTCAATTTTGGCTTCAAAAAGTTGCATTTTTGGGTCACATAATATCAAAAGAGGGGATATCTGTGGATCCAGCAAAAACAGAGGTTATCGAAAGATGGTCGAGACCAACAACAGTAACTGAGATCCGAAGTTTTCTTGGTTTGGCTGGATATTATCGACGTTTTGTAAAAGATTTTTCACGATTATCTAATCCACTCACCAAGTTGACTCGGAAAGGAGTTAAGTTTGTTTGGACAGAGGAATGTGAAGAGAATTTCAAGGAGTTGAAAAGAAGGTTATCCAGTGCACCTGTGCTCACACTGGCTTGTAGTGGAGAAAAGTTTGTGATCTACAGTGATGCATCCAAGAAGGGATCGGGGTGTGTTCTTATGAAAAATGATATGGTGATAGCTTATTCCTCACGACAGTTGAAAATCCATGAGCAAAATTACCCAACACATGATTTGGAGTTAGCTGCGGTAATCTTTGCATTAAAGATTTGGAGGCATTACCTTTATGGTGAAAGGTGTGATATTTATACTGATCATAAAAGTTTAAAGTATATTTTCACACAAAAGGAGCTGAATATGCGTCAAAGAAGATGGTTGGAGCTGATTAAGGATTATGACTGCTCAATCCATTACCACCCTGGGAAAGCAAACAAGGTGGCAGATTCATTAAGTCGACAAGACCATGCTAGTTTTCCATGATGAGGATCACAAAAGATCCAATATTTATGGATTTAAAAAGGATGAATCTTGGAATTATAATGGAAGGGGAAAAATCTTATCTTTCTCAAATGAATGTTCAACCATCTATACATGTGAAGATTAAAGAGGCACAGAAAGAAGATGTCGAGTTACAAAAGAAGGTGAGAAATGTTCCGGAATTCAACCTTGATTGTGATGGGATAATAAAGTTCAGGAATCGGGTTTGTGTTCCTCCCATCCCCGAATTAAAGAAGGAGCTGCTGGATGAGGCTCATAGTTCATCATTCTCTATTCATCCTGGAAGCACGAAGATGTATAGGGACCTGAAAGAGTACTTCTGGTGGGATGGCATAAAAAGAGATGTTGCTGAATATGTCTCTCGATGCTTGGTTTGTCAACAAGTTAAAGCTGAGAGACAGAAGTCTAAGGGGATGTTACAACCATTACCCATACCCGAATGGAAATGGGAAAACATCACTATGGACTTTGTCACAGGACTTCCTAAAACATCCAAAGGCAATAATGCTATTTGGGTCATAGTTGATCGTCTTACAAAGTCTGCACACTTCATTTCTATTAGAGAGGATTTCTCTCTAGATCAGATTGCCAGGATATATGTAAAGGAAGTGGTAAGATTTCATGGAGTACCACTTTCTATTATATCTGATCGGGATCCGAGATTTACCTCGAAGTTCTGGCGAAGTCTTCAGCATACTCTGGATACAGAGTTGAGTTTCAGCACTTCTTATCATCCCCAGACAGACGGTCAG
This sequence comes from Viscum album, assembly GCA_963277665.1. Lineage (NCBI taxonomy): Eukaryota > Viridiplantae > Streptophyta > Magnoliopsida > Santalales > Viscaceae > Viscum > Viscum album. Next base: position 1,491,897,231 of record OY728139.1, on the reverse strand, counting down.
TCTGAGAGAACAATTCAAACCCTAGAAGATATGTTGAGAGCTTGCTCTATGGATTTCAAAGGAGGTTGGGATCAACACCTAACTTTGGTGGAATTTTATTATAATAATAGCTTTCACTCCAGTATTCAGATGGCTCCTTATTAAGCTCTCTATGGGAAGAAATGCAGGACTCCAACTTGCTGGGATGAAGTTGGGGAAAGAAAGCTATTACGACCTGATCTCGTTGATGAAATGGCAGAAAAGGTCAGATCTATTCAACAACACATAAGAGAAGCTCAGAGTCGACAGAAAAGTTATGCCGACAACCGAAGAAAATACCTAGAGTTTGAAGTGGGTGATAAAGTGTTCTTACAAATATCTCCCTGGAAGAGGGTTATGAGATTTGGAAAGAAGGGGAAGTTGCGCCCTAGATATATCGTTCCTTTCGAAATACTGGATCGGGTTGGAAAGGTAGCTTACCGATTGGCGCTTCCACCGAATCTCTCTCAAGTTCACGATGTGTTCCATGTATCTCTTCTGAGAAAGTACATACTTGATCCTTCACATGTACTCAGCTCAGAAGTTGTACCGCTGGAGCAAGATCTTTCTTATGAAGAACAGCCGATAGAGATTCTGGATCGTAGCGAAAAAGTCCTACGAAATAAGACCACTCGATTGGTGAAAGTTTTATGGAGGAACCACCAACTTGAAGAAGCTACATGGGAGCTTGAGGATATGATGAGGGAGAAGTATCCTCATCTGTTTGTTACAAAGTGACGAATTTCGAGGAAGAAATTATTTTTAAGGGGGGTAGAATGTAACACCCGAGAATTTTATGTTATATAAATCATCAAAGGAATCTTTTTCTACACAACACTTGCTTGGCTTTCTTTACACGCAATCGCGACCTTCCTCGATAGCTTGCGTTGTACGCAATACCGAGTTTCACTAAACAACAATATGCTATTAAAACTAGCCGTTATGAATAGTAATAACCACTTTTTGAAATTTTATTAATTTTATTTTTCAAAATGGACTTCATTTTTGGACTCAGAATATCGAAATTAGCCTAGGGTGAAATTTTGGTATTTTTCTGAAAACTTTCAATTTTTGATGAATAGTGAAACCACTAAGTGGTAGGTTAAAAACTGAATTTTGCATAAAACTTAATTTTACCGCTTCTGTGAATGGAATTTCAAAAATCCGACAGACACGGTTGATATCAGTAAGTAAAATGTGGTTCAATGAGATAAAAATAATTTTTTGGTGAATAGTAACTTTTTACTTTTTTTACCGCGGTTAATAGTAAATAGGGTAACTAAGGGTAAATATGATATTACTATTACCCTAACACATGTCCTAATTCTATTGGAAAAGTTTAATTCGACCAAAAACAAACTTAGGAATAAAATATGACCATTTAGGTCCACTTGGATTAGATTAGGACATTTATTATTAATTTATTTAAAGAAGGGTTAAAATAGTTAAAATCAATGTTTAATAAGTAAATCATTTTTAATATGGGGTTATACATAAGATAAATTAGACTATAAATATTCATTAGAAAGATAAAAATATTTCCTACATAATAGTATTTTATTTATAATTTTTAGACATTAAATAATTTAATTTATTTATGACACAATGATGATGCAGTAATTATCTTATTAATGAAATATTCACATAATTGGTGTTATAAACACCAAAATAAATGTCATTTGAGACTTTTTATGAATTAAACTAATTTTCTAGGTTACTATGATATATTAGTGTTGATTTAATAAACTTTATTCGAACATATAATTCTGTTATGACTTTCACAAAAATCATATATCAAATAGTGTCAAAATTGACACAAAATAGTTTTTAAATAAAATATTATATTATTAATTGTTCTTTTATTCCTAAAAATCTAAGGTTCGGTCAAATGACTTAGATAAGGATATATATATTAATAATAAACAATTTGGGGTTCGTTTGGCATGTTATAGTAAGTGTATTAACCATATAGTGAAAGAAAACAAAAAGACATGGTAAAAGTTAAATTATTTAACTTAGAGTTAAATCTAATTGATAAGGTAAAAATAATACCCTAAACTTGTCTAAATCCTATTGTTTGATAGGATTTCGACCCATCCCCACTTTAGCTTCGAAATAAGACCCTTTGGAACCATTATAAACCGATTTTGACTTTAATATAAAATAATATTTTGAGATATTCCTAAGGTGCCCCTCTCCTCCCTTATAAAAGGGCACCTCCTCCCCCTCCTCCTCACACCAATTTGAGCACTCAAGCTCGTCCAAACCCTGCCATTTTCTCCTCTCCACTTCCCTAGAATAATCCTAGAGGTCCTGGTCTTCTTCAAAGACCAATCTTAGTTCCCTAAGTGGAGGATTCAAAGAGGCGTTCCAAAGAAGAGGTAATATCCATTACCGATCTTTTCAATTTCTTTCTTCTTCAACTTCTTCTTCTTTAGTTGTTTCATGATAACATCAGTATTACTTACATACTGATATTTTATTATAAATATGAAACAACCCTAATTTACCTTCTATCCATCCTACGGAAAAAATGAAATCACCGCGCGTGCGTACGTACGGAATACCGTCTCCACGCTGTGGTGTAATCTATTTTTCCACCATCACTTTACAAGGATGGGTATAAATGTGTAATGAGTAACTATTTATGATTATTATAAAGTAATATTGATAATGAAATAATATATATATATACTCCAATATAGTTCTATGATCATAGGAACGATATCATCACTCGTACGTACGTACGGAATACCGTCTCCACGATGTGAAGCGACTCGTTCTACATGATCATCATTACATAGTAATTATATAAATGAATTGAATGAATAAATATGATATATGTTACACTAATACCATTCTGGATATAAGGTATCTATAACCTTAAAAGAAGAATAATAATGTATTCGGCAAAACACGCATAAGAACAAAAGGCAATAAAGACCCGAGTAACAAGTAACAATGAAATATTACTAACAAGAAGCTAAGAATATGACCATATATGATATCATATCAATATGTATGATTCTGGAACAAGTCAATAACATTATTTAAACCATTATACATGAGCTTCATACACGTACAAAGCAAATCGGACCTAAGGTAAGGGAAATATCACAATCTCATTTTTATCCGAGATTGTTTATACTTTAGTATTTACTGGGGTGTATTTTATCATCCACATCCATGTTTCCTCAATATGTAATATTATTTCCATCCTTCTACAATATTTAATATCCCATTTTACCCTTCGGTAAGTTTTTTTAAAAGATATGAAAGGAATCTTTTGTCATTTTTCGTACGAGGTACTTTTTGACTTTTCCGACAAAAGTACAAGGAATGTTTTTTTTAACTTATACGGCATGAATGGATTTCTAAAAAATTATTTCCAAGAAGTTTCCTTTAAAAGTATTAAAGTTTATTTTTAATCAACTTCTTTTAGTTTAAAATTGTATGACATGTTAAGAAAGGAAAAGTTTTTTTGAAGTAGAAATGATATTTTCCTCAAGAATGGAGTTCAAATGTTTTATCAAAATTATTTTCCATCTAAGATAATATAGGGTTTTGTTTTTATCCCTATTATTACACTGATTTGATTATGTTTTGAGGAAATTATTTTTATGAAGTCATTTACCTTATATGATTTTTTTTATGATGTCATGATGTTTCAAGAATCCCATTTTTGTTACATGTGTTATGCGATGATGTATGATTTATGATTATGTGGCACACATAAGAAAGGATTCATTATAAGATGGGTGGGACCTATATCTCCCTCCAATTCATTGGGTAAAGATTTATATCTCATGAGATAGACATGGCTGGAATGGAAGGTTATTTCGGTTCAGTGAAACAGGACTGAAACGAGGAGTGAACTCGGTTCAGAAATGGACTTTGTCCGCTAAGATAGTCTTGGAAATGAGTCATGACTAACAAGAAATGATTTTCCATGATTATATGTGCATGCCACAAAGTTTCAAGTTTCATGTTATGATTATGGGGATCTCATTTTCACTTCTATGATTTGTTCCATGTTAAGATATTATGATCTCTTTTGCAGGTTATGATTTTCAAAAAGATATGATATGATTTTTATTTCCTTTATTTTCCCTTGCTGAGCATTTGAGATCACCCTTTTATGTTTTCTTTTCCCCAGGTTAGGAAGATGGATATTAAGTAGAATATGCTAAAAGGGACCCTAGATATGATGAAATAAATGGGAGACACTGTAGAAGATTTATGAACCAGTTGTTTATGTTTCCCAGTTTCTAAAGACACTATACCTATACGGTCCTTTGTGGTTTTGTCATATGTTGTAATAAGTGTGCTTAAATTTTGAAGTATTAACAATGTATGTAAAGTATGGGTCGTTATAATAAGGCTGAAATTTTTTAGGTCTAAAATAGGGAATTCTTAGATGACTTCTACATCAGCTACCAAAACCCAGCACTCCAGGACTTTGACACCTTGTTCCTTCTTCTAACCAAATGGGGTTAATAACTCCATAATATATATCATTTACTATTATAAAATACCCAATTCATTATTTAATTTTAGTGAAATTAATGAATGGGATATTGTATTAATAAGTAAAACATATTTCATAGAATAAGAAATAAACATTATACCTCTCATAGTGGTCATCCCAAAATCTGAGTCCTCTGGAAGAACCTCTAATTCAAGAAGAAATTATTCCACATTCCCTCTCCAAGACGTCTTCTTCTAGTGATAATATCTTTTTCCTCAATATTGATATCCTCCAATCTTATATTTATCATTATACACAAGACAACCCTTTGAAAATGGGGAGCCCACTCCTCTCCCCCTCAAACCAAGTGATAGAAGTGCTGGAGATGACCACGGAATCCGTAGTGGTAAAAAACACTTAGAGTATCTAGGAAAATTAATTTGATGTTACCACATAACACAAAGTTTTATAAAACAATAGTCTTAATCCCTGAAGATGATATAGGGGTTAAAACCTGATAAATTTTGGACACTATTTCCACAACCCCGATTGAAAGTTCACAGTCAATGTATTGTATCAATGAGATGAGGAGAGGCTTAATCAGTGATACTATTTTTCATTTATGTTTCTTTAAAATTGAAATAACTTTTTCCTATTGTTAAAGATTCAATTACCTGCTGAAAACACTTCAATCCATACATCCATAGGAACATAAAGATTTATAAGGATCACTATTCAATAAGAATAGTTATATCCTTAGTATGGTTTGGAAATTATCCAATACGATACAGTCAACTAGAAAATAATCCTTGGATCAAAATGATTAGAATATACCATTACAGTCATGTATCACTATGAAACAATCTCACTAGTGTGTGTGCACCCCCTTAGAAAAAATAGGGTTATACAATTGTTATGTAACAACTCATTTTACATGCACTTATTTTCTACTAAAAAAATGTATTCAATTGAAATAAAATTCTTCAATTCCTTATCCAGAGGAAATTTAAGAACATTATGAACTTTTTTATGAAAATTTCAATTCAATTTTCCTGTGTCCAATTTTACCAGTCTGATTCCTTGAAGTTCGATTTTCCCTGATACAATTCTCTCAGCCTGATTTTTTGATATAATTATATAGAAATGAATTGGAACCTCATCAATTATTGGGTTTGATAAACTCAATATAATACTTCCTCAGTCTGAGATATCCAATACATACATCCCAAAGCCTACTAATCTAGCCGAATATGATGATCAACCAAATACAACATTCATCCCATCAAAATTTCTTTAATACAAAGCAAAATGGTATCACTTAATCTCACTGAAAACTCATAGATTCTCTCCCTACTGTTGTGAATAGTAGTCTGTCATTATTCAAGTATAGTGTACTTTTCGCCTTTTATTGGTGATCTAGAATAGTTTTATGCAGGAATACAAAAAAAATTATCGCTCACCTAAATTCACAAAAATCTAAATTTCTCCTAAAATACTGGATCAATTATGAGTCTGTCAACTCTTCTTGAATCTTTTTGAATTCTATAAAATCAACACCTCTTATTCTCCGAACTGACATTTAAATTGTCCTTGTGATAATAATTAATGATTCATACATGGGTCCAATCATCTAAGTTTGATTGCCTCAATATGATTTCTGAATAAGATTTAAATAATTTGTTTAAATCAAAATATTGTGTTTGAAAGTTGATCTCCCCTTCAACAAATAATTCTAAAATATATTTTCATCAAACAAATCATCCAAATAATGTAATTCAACCCTTTTGAAATGGTTGACTACACTATTGATCACATTCTTCATTTCTTCTCTTGACCCACTTGAAAATAACATTTTAATGTAATTTAGTGTTCATCTATCTCTTCCTTCAACAATTCAAATAGCTATTCAAAATGCCTGATTACAATATACATAGTATGATCATTCTGAGTAAAATTGGTCTAAGTATGATCATTTTGAGTATGATTATCCTGATGCCAATCATCCTGCATACGATCACTTCTGAATACAATCAGACAGAGTACGATTCTCCTTTTTCTGATCATTATGAGTATGAAAAGTTTTTATATCATCTGATAGAATACAGAATGATATAGTAAGTTGAAACCACCTCTTCAATCGATACCACCTTTTTAATTGATATCACCTATCTAATCAGGATTACATATCAATAAGTATCACCTATCCAATTTATATCTTCCCTTTAATCGGTACCATCTATTAATTGGAACTACCTTACCTTTCACCTCACCTTTCTTCCATAAATTTTGTATCACAAGTTCTCAATTCAACTTATGATTTATAAGAATTTCAAAACAGCAAAATATCATCACATTTAAAACATATTAGTCACAAAGACTCTGATTATCCATAAAAACACTTCTTTATCATCATATTTACAGTGAACCTGATGTCCATTTACTTCCAATAACATTTTTTAGATTTCAGTCGGACCAGATGTGAGTCTAATCAGAAACATTCCTTTCAAAACAGCTTCTTCTCATTATGATGGAATTTCACAATGATTCTGATTCTTTACAAAACACGAGTCTAATTATTTTTAGAAAAAACTTAATTATGATTTTTTCCAATACAAATTGAGGTGATTTCCTTCCTTCAAAACATACCTTGATAACAAAAAAGAAAACACATAAAACCCATCACCTTCATCATCAACTTGGTCCTAAAAATCTCCCCCTTTGGATTTTTTTGTCAACCAAGTTTTTTTAAATCTCTTAAATTTGTATCCTCAAGAAATGGACTGCATATCAACAATTCAAAGCCTATGTGAGCTACCTTATTGTAGGAAAAAAGAATCATTGAGAGAAAAACCACGCTATCCAAAAGTAGTGCTTATGACAACCTCTTTAATTTTACATTTTCATATCTTCTTCATCCTTCCAAGAATACAGAACATTTTTTTACTACAACCACTCAAATAGAATGTTAGAATAGTTCACTCACATATCAATTCTGAATTCACAGCTTACCCACAACTCTCTCTTTCATACAATAGATTTATGAAACAGCACAATTATACCCCTTGAAAAAACAAATTAAAGGTAATACGATAGAAAGGATCAAAATAGATACCATTTCCTTGATGAGAAATAGGTTGGACTCCCATGTTCAACCTCAATATAGAAAATGATTCATTTGGAAAGGGTTTTTTGAAAATGTCATCCACTTGTTCTGATGTTGGCACATACTCCATATTTAACTCATTCGTCTCCACATGCTCTTTGATGAAATTATATTTTTTGTCAATATGATTTGAATGATAATGTTGAAATGGATTCCTGGTGATATTGATTGTACTATTATTTTCACCACCAAAGAGAAAGGGTAACTTCACTTCAACAAGTAAATATTCCAATTGTATTTTCATCCACATAAGTTTATTAGTTGATTTAGTGGTAGAAATGTACTGAGATTCATCCTAACTGAGAGTTACTGAATTATATTTATTTGAATGCCAACTGACACAATTCATTCCCATAAGGAATACTCCACTATATGTGGATCTTCTATTATCAACATTACCTTTCCAATCTACATCTGAATAACCAAAAAAATCAACATTATCAGAGATGAAATACCTAATTTTGAATTCTATTGGGCCTTGGACATATCTAAGAATTATTCTCCTAGTATGTAAATCTGATTATTTTGGAGGACTAATAAATCTTACACATAAGGTAATAGCATAAAAATGTTGGGTCTTAAGGCATTCAAATATAATAGGATTCAAATAAGCTTCTGGTACTCTTTATAATCGAATTATTTTCCATCTCCATCTTTTCTCAGATTTGTTCCCACTGAAATTGGTGTGGAAATAGGTTTTGAGATTTCCATGTTGAACCTATTAAAAGGTTCCTTAAAATAATTTTCTTGAGAAAGAAAAATGTATTCATTATTTTGAAATATTTTTAACCCAAGAAAGTATTTTATTTCCCCCAGAATGAACATTTCAAATACCTTCTTCAGTTATTCAGAAAATCTTTCATAACTTATTGTATCATTCCAAGCAAAGATAATATCATCAACATAAAAAATCGCAATTAGGGAATACTCTTGACTCTCTCTAATATACATATTTCTATCCACTCTTCCTTTCTTGAAATTCATCTTCCTTAAGAAAGTGTCCAATTCGTAATACTAGGAACTTAGATCTTGGGTTATCCCATACAAGGTTTTCTTCAATCTGCATATATAGCTTTTATATTTTCAAAAAACAAATACACAAGGTTGATCAATATAAATCTATTCTTAAAGAACATCATTTAGGAATGTAGATTTTACCCCCATTTGAAAGATCTTGTAGCATCATTGTGTATCAATATCAAGAAATATTCTAATTTTTTCCGATCTGGACATCAGACAAAAGGTTTCATCAAAATGAATTCCTTCAATCTATGAATACTCTTTGAAAACCAATATTTCTTTGTTTCTTACAACTTCACCTTCTTTATTCATCTTTTTTTGGAAAAAACATTTTGTTTCAATGATGTTTTTTTTCATGATTATGTATGATTTCTCAAGTATTATTCTTTTCAATTTGATCAAATTTTTCATTCATGTATTGAACACATTTTGGATGCTCAAAATATTCCTTTCAATTATTTGGTTTCACTTATGAATGTAAAAAAGTATGTGTGGTAGAATTTTTTGTTTTTACGTTTGAACCTTTTGATATTGATCACCAATTATATTATGAGATTCCACTTTTTTCCTCAGACTGGGTTGAGTTTTTTGAGAATCATCCTCATCACTTGAAATAGATGAGTCTGATTCTTCTTCTTGATTTGAAATAAAAAAAATTGGTATCCTTATCAGAATTTTATTATCAAACTTGATCAACATTCTTTTATACTTCAGTAGGTTTTTTATTCTTACTTATTTCAATCACCATCACATCAACAGAATCAATAATTATTTTTATTTTTTGATTGAAGAACATATATCCTCTTCCTTTTGGAGAATATCCAATTAAGATTTCATCTTCACCTTTCTGCTGAAATTTTCCATAGTTTCCACCTTTCTTATTAATTACACATGGACTCCCAGAGACTCTAAAGTGCTTCAAACTTGAAGTTTTTCCATAAAAAATCATATGGAGTCATATATGATTGAGTACTATAGAAACAATGGTTCTGAATATAAAAAACAATACTCATGGCTTGCCTCCAAATGTAATAAGAGAGGTCGTGTTCTAGTAACATGGTTCTTCCCATTTCCACTGAGCTTTTGTTCTCTCTTTCAGTAACCCCATTTTTTTGGGGAGTGTATGAGGAATATACTCATGATTAACTTCATAACTCTCAATATAATCTTAAAAATTTTCACTTCTATACTCACCACCATTATTTATCTACAACTTCTTCAATGAATACTCACACTCATTTTCTACTTTCCTTATAAAAGTTTTAAAAAATTTCAAATCTTCAGATTTATGTTTCATATAAATAACACAAGTAAATTTAGTAAAATTATCAATGAAAGTAATGAAGTACATATCTCCATTTTTTTATTGTTTTCCTATTGGACCAAATATACCCGAATTTATTAGATCCAGGGGTTGTTTTCAACAAATAACAACTTTCTTATGCACAATATTTGTAATTTTTCCTTTATGGATGATTGTGAAATACCAATCTATTATTCTTATAAAATCATTAATGTCTAAAAACCTGTCCCATTTAGATATGATACTCATATTTCTCAGACACATATTTCCATGCCATAACTGATTCACTTCCACCATTCTCATGTAACAATATTTTTTTGAATTGGAAACCTGAAACAAATTCCCTTTCATATGTTGGCCTCTTGTAATAATATTTCCATATTCTTCACACTTCACAAAAAAAAACCCATCTTTCTTGAAGATAAATTCATTACCCTCCTAAAAAAATTGTGAAACACATAATAGATTGTGTTTCAACCCATCAATATAAAATGTTTTCTTAGATTTCATATTTTTGTTTTCAATGATGGATGACCCAACACCTTTTATTTTCATTGATTCATCATTTAGACATGTCATTGTTCATTCTCTAAAATCTTTCAAATCCTTAAACAATTTCATGTCTTTTATCATGAGTAAGGAACATCCAATATCAAGTATCCAGGGACATTCTCTATTTGTGTATTTCAATGAAGTTACAAAACTAAGAGAATTTTCAACATTCTTTTATATCCTCACCTTCAAATTTTAATAATTAATATTATTTTGTTGAGATGGTAACCAAAAAAGACATACTTTTTCAAGGTGTCCAGTTTTTTTGAATCTTTTAAAAATAATTTCTATTGGTTATAACCTATTGTAAATCTTAATTTTACTCTTTTTACACTTCTTCTTAGTAACCTTCTAATTCTTCATTCTTTGAGGAGATTGAATCCCCCTCATGCTCTGTCTTTCATAACATATGGGATAATATTAATTATTTTTATTTAACCAACACATGCTTTATATGTGTTTGAATTTCCTACAATACTAAAAATATCCATAAAATGATTATTTTCTTCTGAAACTTCCGTTAAAATTGGAATTGTAATAGAATCTTTAAGGAACTACCTTCTCTTTAAATTATGAGCTACCAAAATTCTCATTTTTAGTTAGATTCTTCTTCTTCTTTACATCCTTAAGGAAATAATAATTATTGAAAACCTTACTAGACCCAGATTGGTTCAAAATGTTTTCAGACTTTGGTTTCTTTGAGACTTTATAATTTCTAGCATTGTTGGTCTTGGCTGAATATACAACATTCCAAACATTATTATTTACATAAAAGACTCCATTATTCTTATCACCATTTCAAGGTAAATTTTGTGGGAACTTCACATGTTTATCATTTTTAGAACTCTCACCAACTTTAGTGATATATTTTTGGAAACTTCTATTTTTTAGTTCATCTTTAGATATATTTTGTTGAAAAAGTTCCAACTCTTTTGCTTTTTCTCTTCATCTTCACTTCCAAATGCTCATAACATTTATTTTCATCCTCATGAGGCTTATTCACATCATCAATCACTTTCACCATATTTTCTTTCCCATCAGAAAAAAATTCTTGGTGTTTTAATCATTTATCTTCCATTTTTTTTCTTTTCAAGTCTTATGATCTTTCTTAGACATTCTTTCAACTATTATTTCAAATGGTTTTAAAGTTCAGTTTCTTCTTCTTCAGAACATTTTCTTATATATTCTTCATCATTAACAGTTACAATGAAAGTATTTTAAATACCACACTCAAATGACATTTTAGATTCAGCATCACATCCTTCTTTTTCTTCATCTTTAGATAAGAAATTTATTCTTTTGGATTTAAAGAATTTTTTTTCTTTCCCTATGGAATACAACTTTCCTTTTTCACCCTATTTCTTCTATGATATTCTTGTATTTATTTATTCTTCATCACTATCCTCTTCATTCTTTCTCCGAGGATAGTTAGCTTCAAAGTGACCAAATCCACCACATTCGAAAGATTTAAAGGGAAGTTTTCCTTTTTTTTATTTTATTATACCTCTTTTCAATTTTTTAGAAAATTAGGATAATATATCATTGAGATTTTTACATACCTATTTTTCTATATCAAAATCACCATATTATTCTTTCATAAGAATCTTATTCTATTTTTCTTTCTTCATATCCTTGAATGACATTTCTCTATCATCATTTTTATTTCTCTTCATATCTTTCTCTCTTTTGATTTCATATGTGATAAGAGTGTTATGAAAATCATAAAGAGATAATGTCTCAGGATATATATCTTATAATGAAGAAACATTTTCATCTAATTTTTATTTTTTGAATTATAAAAATATTTTCAACAACCATAGAGTCCTCCAGCTTTTCACCAATACATCTATTAGTACTCAAAATGTAATTCACCCTAGTAAAGAAGCCCCTAATAGATTCATGCTCACTCAACTTCAAGTCTTCATACTTCAGTCTCCATATTTGAAGTTTTAACTTCTTAAATTCTGTATTGTCTTAATTTATGTTTTTAATTTTTTCCCATATACCTTCTGTTGTGGAAACACCTTTCACTCTCATGAATTTACTTTCATAATGTGATGAAAATATAGTATTTTTCAACCTTCCATCATTCTCAAGATTATTCTTATCAACAGGTGTAATTGAAGATTTATCATCAATGGGTGGAAACTCAATTGTTGGAGCTTCAATAACATCATAACTGATATGAATATGATAAGGAAAAATTTTATCCTCCCATATATGATAATCATTTCTATCAAAGACAAGAATACATTTACTATTCACATAGTTAAAATTCTCTATCAGCAATGAATAAGTGAAAGGAACCTTTTATCTAATACCAATTGAAAGTGTTTAGTCATTGTATTGTATCACTAAGAGGGAGAGGGAGGGAATTAGTGATACTCTTTTTCTTTATGTTTCTTTACAATTGAAACAACATTTTCATCCTATTAAAGATTCAATTCCTTTATTAAAACACAACCATCCACACATCTATAGGAGAAAAAATATTTACAAGGTTCACTATTCAATAAGAATATCTAAGTCCATGGTATGGTTTTGAAATGATAAAATACCATACAATCCACTAGAAAAAATACATGGATCTTAGTGAGTAGGATATACCATTACATGTATCACTATGAAACAAACCCACTAGTGTGTATGCACCCACTTAACACAAAAAGGGTAATAAAATTATTATGTAACAACTCTTGTTACATGTGATTATTTTCAATTCAGAAAATGTATTCAATTGAAATACAATTCTTCAATTCTTTAACCAGAATAAAGGTAAGAACCTCTTAGACCTTGTTATGAAAAACGCGTTCCGATTTTTTAGGGTCTGATTTTCCCAGTCTAATTTCTCCAAGTTCAATTTTCCCATATATAATTTTTTTTGCTTTTATTTTTTGATAGAATACAATAGAAATTCCTTGAAACCACTTAAATCCTTTAGTATGATAAAATTAGTACAATACTTCCTTAGTCAGAGAAACCCAATATAAAAATCATGAAGTTGATTAATCTAGCCTGATACGATGATCATCTTAATACAACATTCTTAAAGTCAAAATGTATTCAATGAAAAAAAATAGTATCACTTCCTATCATTGAAAACTTATAGCTACTCTATTTATTTCTATCAATATTAATCCATCATCAGTCAAGTATAATGTACTTTCATCCATTTATAGGTGACCAAAAATAGGTTTAGGTAGGAATCCCATAAACATTCATGCTCATCTAAATTCACCCAAATCGTAATTTCTCCATAAATCTCAGAGCAATTATGGATTCACCATAATTTCTAAAATATTCTCAAAACTTATACAATATTCATGTATTATTATCCAAACACCCATTTAAATTTTCATTATGATTACAATTGATCAGTAATATATGGGTCTGATCATCTGTGTCTGATTAGTTCAATTCGTTTTTTAAATACGATTCACAGAACCAATTTGAATCAAAATATTTTATTTGAAAGTTAAGATCCCCCTTTAAAAATCATTCATAAATCTCTTTTTTCCCACAACGCATCTAAATAATATAATTAAAACCTTTTTAAATGGTTGAAAACATTTTTGATAAACTTCTACATTTGTTCTCTTAACCAACTTTAAAAGAACATTTGAATGTAAATTAGTGTTCATATGTATCTTCCTTCAACAATTCAAAGATCTATTCAACATAACTTGATTATGATATGAATATTACAATATTTTTTAGTCCGATTGGCCTAGGTAAGATCATTTTGGGTATGATAATCTTTATTTTGATCATCCTGTATAAGATAACTTCTAAATACGATTAGGTTGAGTATGAATAACCTTATGTTAATCATTCTGAGTATGAAAATGTTTTGTATAATATGATACAATACATGATACTAGAGTAAATTGTCACTAACTCTTCAATCAATACCACATATTCAATTAATAACACCTCTTTAATCGATACCACCTCTTTAATAAGCATCACCTCTCAATTGGCATCACCTCTTCAATCGATGGCTTCTCTTAAATTGGAACCACATTACCTTTCACTCCCCCTTTCTTTCATAAAAATTTCATCACAAGCTCTCAATTCAACTTATGATTAATGCGAATTACTAAATAGAAAAGCATCATCACATATGAAACAATGTAGTCATAGAGACCCTGATTATCCAGTAAAAAACACTTCTTTATCATTGTATTCACAATGAATACAATGTCCGTTTACTTACAGAAAGATGTTTTCACTTTCATTCAGACCCGAGTGGAATCTGATCAAAAACACTCCTTACAAAACATCTTATCCTCATTATTATGGACTTTCAGAGTGAGTCATACTCTTCACAAAACATGAGTCCAGTTATTTTGAAAACAAGCCTCGATACGATTTTTTCCAATATAGTGTGAGGTTATTTCCTTACATCAAAAAAAAACCCTTAACAACAAAAGACAACACATATAAAACATCACCTTCATCATAATCTTTATCCTAACATAGATGAGGCTCATATCACATCTAATTATATTCGGATGGCGAAATATGGCTTCCTCCAAATGAAGGACACCACTAAGACCTATATTTCCTTTAAAATCATCCCCTTACATTGATACCTTATCAACTACCTCTAAATAAGTTTATAGAAAAAAATTTATAACCATATACATGATCTTTGGTCTCAAACCCAACTCAAAATGTTGATCCTTGTTGTAATCATTCACGAGGAGATCCATATAAACATGTGTTAACTCGATAAAATGGATGACATACCCCATCACCAATTGATTTCCTTATTCCAAGTTTAGAAACTCATAGGCCTTCACCACCCTTAAGTTCTCTTGGTAGATTTGTTGATTGAATGACACCTTGAAAGTGGTCCATGTGAGATCTTCATGTCTTATTGAAATAAAAATCAGAATCCACCAATTCTTATATAGTACTTATAGAATATGAATGGATAATACCACCATTGAGGTCTCAGGGATCTTCATAAATATAAATATTCACTTGATATAAATCAACCACTCATCTAGCTTGGGTACCTTATCACCTTGAAACACAAAAGGATTTTTCCATGAAAAGTCCTTATCATGTCCAATCATAATTTTCTTCCCTCATCCACCCACATAACCCAAAAATTGTATATTAAGAACTACCAACTCTACTAAAGTTGGATCAAGAGGAGGTTTCACTCATGGTTAGTTCTCCACAACACCCTCACTACGCTTGGATGAGGTTATTTTAGGATATTTCATCTAAAAAAACATAATAATGTTTCACCATAATGCACCATTAAATCTCAAACTACATCAAATGAACCAACATAATTCCATATCATCGGCCTCAATAAGAATCATAAGCATAAAAATAATATCCACCTGAAAAATGAGTGAAAACATCAAGAATTTCAAGTATTTATCATTATGAAATATTTTTCCTCATAGATAGTAAAACCATTCTCCAATCATGAGGGTGTCACTAGAGTTTTTAGAAAAGGCCATATGGGCTACACATGGTTACTACTAATTATGAACTCTAACTATTCTCATGTGCTAGACCTCTCTGTTCCCACCCCAAAAATTAACTCAATACCTATTCATACCCCAAGACACATCCCAGCGCATTTAATACCTCATTATGTCCTAAAAACCCATAACTTGTCCCAAAGCATAACCACAACCCCATCCCGCCCATGGAAACCCAATTTTTGACATGAAGGATAGCTATCCAAGCACTCTCCCATTCTTGGATAATGAGCTCTGATGTTACTAGCTCCAATCTTCCATTGACTCCAAAATAATACATTCACTAATACCATTTTGTATTGAACCAAGCTATTTTAACCCAACCCATCACCCAATCCATCCTTCCACAAGGATTGTAGTGAGTTCTAGATTTCCACGAGCTGGTGACATGCATCGGGAATAACCAAATATCTCTTAGGAATGGTTTTTTCCATGGAAAACCAATATAACCCATCCCTATATTTGGATAGAACCAATAATATCATTAGATTAAATAGTATAAAATTAAATATCCATATTGAACAATAACAACTATGCAGATACCATAGGAAACAATATACATCATATATATACATTCCATAATAAGACATATACATGGTGTCTCTGTTCAAAATCCCAAAACTCAAGTGAATCGGTACACAAAAAAATAATGGTGATACATACATCCCAATAAATAAAAAAAACTCAAAATGTCTCATCACGAGCTAACTCTATGATCCCAAATGTCCACCATCCAAAATTAAATGACATTAATCAATAAGATCTAACTTGGTACATGGTTCCATTTCCATTACCTATGTCCTAAAAAAATTATTTATACTCCAAAAATAATATGTAGCGTTCAATGAACAAATAACAGTACAACACCACTATTAATATATTTAATGAATTAACCCATGAAAACTAATACATGTGTCTAAAAATGCTTTTTAAAGTATAACCACTTTGAAAATATTCCACTTTTAAATAATCCTTTGAAATCCCATTAGATTAAAAATTCAATGATTTTTTTTCAAAATAGTTTTTATATGGATAAAATAAAGAAATAATTCCACAAAGAAAACATTCTCAAAAAACCCCATAAAAGGAAAAACACGGTTTAATAATGAATATCATCATCATATTTCCAATAATCAAATATAGGCCTAATAAATCTCATCACATCAAACATAGAACTATTGGAACACATAGATAATTTAAACTATCCCAAAATGTGTAGATGAATATAGGGATCTAATCATAAAGTTCAATTATGAGTGATTATAACCAAATTATGATATTTGTCTTAGAAAAAATTAAATCTCTCATAGTATTCATTGGGCACAACTCTAACTGTTATCTCGGTCTCTCGACAAGCAACTAGATATTTTTTTTCTTCCTACCCAAAGGTTCTCACAACCCCTTAGAAACCAAAATATAAGATCTAATATTCTTCCTCTCTGAATTCTATCATTATATCTTGGGAATCCTCTTTCCCTTACCTTAGTTCATGCTTTTGTTACTCAATGCCAACAATATCACAACAACTTCCATACATGATTTTTTTTCAAAAACCAATTTCATAATCCAACATGATAATTTTATAAAACAACTTCCAAAAAGGTAAAAATATTTGTAAAACCATTTTAAAAATCTATTTAAAACCATAAAATTGATTTTATCCATTTTGTCCATCTTATAAAACACTTAGGGTGCACACATTCCACCACCTCCCATTTATAAATCCCATTTCTAACACCCAATTTCCAAACCAAGTCATATAACACATCAAAAAAGGGATATAAATCATCCTTAAATTATTTATTTTTAAATTAAAAAAACAAAAACAAATAGATATTCATATTGAAAGGTATGTTGTGAAAACTCCCTCACATAGAGACACCTACCTCGGGATCATTTCTAACAATGCTCATTTAATGGTAATCACCCCAAATAAGTATGATAATACCTCACAAACCTAAAAAAATATAAAAAACCATGTTACCCATTAATACCAAAGTCTCATCCAACCCCAAAAACTAGGGTTAGACACATTCATGGAAATGTAAGAACAAGGAAGAGAAGGTCAACAAGAAGAAGAAACCATGAAGATTTGTACTTACCTCAACCCAAATAACCAACAACCCCAGATAAACCCACGAAGGATATATAAGTGAAGCTTCCACACCAAAGAGGAGGGGATTCACATAATGAGAGGATAAAAGGATGTGCCCATAGGTATAAATTTATTGGGGAATATGAAAAAAATCCAACTTTTTTAAGTGACCTCAATGTGATAAATGGTTTCACCATAGTGTTAGAGAAAGCATGTGCCAACTATGCAGGGGTACTATCTCCCCAAAATATAAGATAAATGGTTTCCCCTAGGATTCACATTGTTATAAAAATCCTTCTCTAACCATGAAAAATCCCATTGTCCCAACCTACAGTACCCTAGAATGGTTTGCTACATGGTTAGGAAAACCATTAGCTCATTGTGTATTTGGGTCTTCCATTCAAAAAATTGGGTTTTTTTTACCCTAGGCACTCAAAACATCTAAACAATATCCAATTGGTAAATGAAACTAAAAATTGACCTATCAGTGATCTTGTGAGTATAATAATATAAATTAAAAGTTATTATTACTTGTAAAACAAATTATTTTTGTTTTCAAAAATATATTTTTTATATAATAATATATTTAATATTTAAATAATTTTAATTGTAATAAATAATATAACTACTATTGTTTTATAAATAATTATTCAAAATATCATAGTTATAAAATATTTATATTGATTCACTTTATTTACCTTTGTGACATGAATATTACATTTTAAATTTAGTTTTCATTATGTGTAATATATAATATAATATGTTCCTAAAAATATATTTAAATATAAATATTGAAAATTTAAATTAAAAATATATTCATTTTTTAAATAATAATACTTCCTTATATTTGAATTTTTTAAATCATTATATATAAATTAAATAATTAAAAGAAAAATAATACATACAGAAATTAAATCATACAAAGAACAATAATTTATACATTCATATAAACATATATACTAAATAATAAAAATCATAGAAAATAAATAAATAAAGAAATTAAAAAATTAAAAAATTTAAATAGAAATTCATTCTTTTCAGAAGCCAAGAATTATTTTCTGAAAAGAAAACATGATAGATCTTTACAACAAAATATTAAGAGGGAACAAATGAAAAGGAGGAGAGGCCCTCAATTTATAAATGTTTTCGACTGGATAAATGAACCACATTGGTGCTTATCCACTAAATAGAGAATAATGAACAAGGATCATGTCTCCCACAACCTGATTTCTAAAATATAAAAACCCCTATCACATTTTTTATAATTTAATACCAATTAAAAAAATACACTACTGAAAATAATTTCTTAAACACATATTTCACATGGCCTTCACTATGAAAGGATTGTTTCAACCATGTGGGTTTTTAAATAGAATAGTTATGATCTCACATTTCCATTTCAATATTAGATATTGTGCTCACAATCGGTCATATAAGTAATATAGTCTAATAAAACTCCATATACTTTTCAATTTAAATAGTTCAAGGCCAAAAGGATACACTATGTGTGTAATGATCCTCTATGTGCAATGAATTACTACAAATATTGATCTGGATGAGGTACATGCATAGAAAAATGATAATATAGTTCATGTAAGTAAAAAAATATGATCATGAAAGCTTTAAAAATAAACTCATGGAAGAATACATGAATAAAATAAATTCCTGTAATATTTGGAAAAAAATAAAAATATAGGCACATAAGATATATTTCTCAAAAAAATTGAAAAAAAATTATTAACAAAATATTTTAACCAATTATTAACAAAATATTATAAACATTTATAAAAAAATTTCAAAACACATTTTCAAACAAATTTTATTTCAATTAAAAAACACTTAATTAATTTTGAATTGAATATAAGGAATTATTTACTGAAAAAACATTAGAATAATAAATTCAAAATCCATAACACTAACACATTCCCTCATATAGATGCATTAATTTGGTTAATTCAGTCACAACATTATCTGATCTCAGTGGTTATTCGTCACCTGATAAATACAAAATTCAATAACTAACTATTTGTATCACCTCAACTTTCATGTATTGGTGAACAGTGCAAGTAATTATTTTATGTTTTTATATCCCTCTAAACAAATATACATAACCTTTGAAAAAACTAGGTTAATCTTATGAATTCATAGAGTTACTCATACGCAATCCAAATTATACCCTACACACTTTCAAAATATGGAACCTTCCACTTGGTTTAATTATTGATATTGGGGCTACCAAACTCCCATATCCATCTAGTTCTTCATCTATATTTATGAAAACCCAGCTTATATTATTTTTGAACCCTTATATGGAAAATAATTTTCACATTACCAAAACCCAACAGAGGGAAATAAGATAAACATACATTATCTCTATTCATATACAGTATAGAATCAATGTAATCCACTACACCCAACTTTTGGATCTAGAAACTCCTTTATTTATCACTTTAATGTATAATTAAATATCTAGCTATCAACTCTAGATCAATTTTAAAATAATATACATATTTGAAACACTTTTATAATGTATAGTTGGTATCATATACCCTTCAAAATATAAGAATTGAATATTATAACATTAATACATGATATGGAATCTCCATGGTGTTTCTTGAAACCTCTTTGATATTCTGGGTAATCCCTCATCTAGTGACCAAGTTCACCATAATGGATTTACTTTCCCTCTTTAACTCCTCCCTTGGGTTTTAATGATTGAGGATTGGTATTGGTCATTCCAATATTCTTCTTCCTATTTAAAACATTACTCTTTTTAATATTGATACAATAAAAAATCCTATAAGTTTTATGTCTTACATTGATATACATATTATATTGATGTGATTGGGTAAACTTCTCTTGAACTCATTCGTGTTATAGATTATAGTTAAATATTATTAACTTTTTGGTAATGATTTTATAATGAGTTGTACATCTAGATTATTCTTAAAGGTGTATCATCTTCTCTAATCCATTAAATTACCCAATCATATTAAGTACATGACTGGAGACTAATATTACTTAATTCATTTTATTTCTAATCAATATATTTGAAGCCTCTTACCACTCATGGCTTACCAATTATTTATAAATCCTTCAATTTTTCTATTATCTGGAAATCATTCCATCGCTCAAGTTACTTTAACAAATTCATCTTCGGGGGAATATTTGTGAGAGTATATGCATAAAATTAATCTTTTAATAAATTAAAATTATCATCATGGTTGATTTTTTTAATGGATTTCTTAGTTGGTTTCTTAGGAAGGAGTTTCTCTAACACATAGAATCCTCCTTTATTCTTAATAATAACTCTTAATCATTATATATATTTTAGGAAATTACTTAAATTAAGTTTATCCATTTATAATATTTTTCTAAAGGTTAGTTTCAATTATTATTATTTTATTTAAATGTTAAAATAAATTTTTATCAGATAAATATCATGTTTTACATTCATTTAATAAGTTATTTTATTTTATTTTTTGACTAAAATGATCACACTTTTTAAAATTATATTATATCCATTACGAGATAAATATCTATATTTTATTAATTAATAAGTATTATTTAGTGTTATACTCATTACTTAGATATTTATATGTGCATCATTTTAATAATATCATATAGCAATCTTGGATAGTTAGTACACAACTTTTTTACCAACCCATATTGTGAATTATCTTGACTATATTACCTTAGAATCTAAAATCATAGGGTTTTCCATACATTTATAAACCAAATATGGGATCATTCTCTTAGTGACTCCTATAACTTTCATTCCTTACATAAGATAATCCAAGGACACCTATCTTTGGAAACATTCATGAATGTACGATTAATGTCTTAAAACTTGTAAAAAATAGCTCTCTATATTATCTCATGTATTCCCTTTACAAGTATACATGGTTATAATGATTTATATTTGAATCCATACTACTTCTATCGAATCAATAGGTTTGTTGGATCAAAAAATTGTGTACCAAGAACATTACTAGCATAGATTTGATAAGTGTAAATATCATAGAAAAATAATAATATATTCATCATTATGGATAGTTAATTGGATTAATTTTACAATAAATCCATATCATGTCCCTTATTTCACTCATTTTAACTTAGATAATTATTATATGTTTTTCTGAACACGCTTATCTGTGAAATCAATTAGCTATTCTAACCAACTGTATAGCTTGGAAGGGCACAAATGGGAGTCACCTTAACCGTGCTCGGGATCCAGCATAGCTTCTAGCAGCGTGGCATGGTGTGCCTGACCATAGCACTCATTGTGAGAACACAGGGTTCATAAAGGTGGTTTCCATGTCGGATTCACAATGGTATGGAATGGATACTAATTTCATGGGGGTATGTGTGCTGAGTACCAAAACCTGGTGCGGGATCGATGAATGGATAGAAAACCATATATTATTTAGTGCTCTCCAAACTAGCACAAAATCAATTTGGGATGGGATCTTGGGATGAAATTTTTTATCTATTAAAAAATGGATAAATACATGACCATATAATAAAATCCATCTCTATAGTCTAATGAATCCATTGCATCGTCTTCAACCTCTTCTTGCCCGCCATACAACCTGATGCCATTGGTTCAACACTGTTAGCCACACCACTCATAAATGGCCTTAGTTTTTTTTAAACTAGTATTACAATAGTAAATTTGATGAAAAATGTACATGCCCAAAGTCTTGGAAGAATGCAGTAATCTACTTTTTTTGTTCATATAATTCTTCAAAGAACATAGTGGTTGCATAAAAATGATCATGGAAGGCCTTCACGTGATGCCACCACAAAAACATTCTACAGGTAATGCAACCATCTTGTAGAAAATCTTCAATTCATCCATGCATATCAGGTGAAGATATCTCATTAATTAATGAAGATCATACATAGGCCACAAATATTTTATGAGTTCAAATAATTCATTTCATTAAGGTGATCATGTGAACTGTGAATGATATCATATTGTTCGCATGAAAATTTTTTTGTTTCCTTCACCAAAGGATTGTTATTTTTTTAATTTTATTTTATTTTATCATGTGAATACATAAAGGGTTATCTTATGGCTATCCATTAACATTTCACATGATAATATGAAACCTCCATAATAATAAAATAAATCCATCATCAGTTTTTCAGCATGTTATCACATGATCATATGAAACCCATCATGAAAAGATGTCAAGAATCACATGAAAAATAGTTATCATTGATATAGATTTAAGTTGTATTTTGGATCCTCAATAGTTATCAATCATTAAATTATGAAAATCCACCCACATACACAAGTGGATTCATGTAGTATCTTCACTTTGTGATGAGATGGAAATATAGGACACCATTTCCTATATAAACCACTGAACCCATAGAAAATGAACACATGATATAATATGGGGGGAAAGGTGATTCATAGCAGTAGAATAGGGGATTATCTCTAGGAAATATCATTGGATAAATCCACTATGATTTCATGATACCCCTCCATGATAATCCCTCGCATGATCACTTTTAGCATAGGCAATTGCATGATGACATGAACATCATTTGATGATCCAATGCGATCTTTTGTTGAGAGATGTGTGTGTGACTCTTAAATATCAATACCTTGGATAACTTCATCACATGAATCCCATAAAATCACATTATTATATGCACTCTTTTTATGTGAACACCCATCAACATATAGCCTCTATGTACATTAACCCATGGAAACTCCCACCTCTCTCTATGAAAGTACATGGTTTTTATCCCTTTACAAGAATTCTTGAGAACACGCTCCACCTAAATTGTAAATAATAGTCCATGTAGACATGTAATGGTATCATTATACATAACAATTCAACCCTTCTTTGTGTTATCTTTTTTAGTTGTGATTTCCTTGACATTTTCGTGAGACCCCATCATGTAACCCACTTAAACAGCACATGATCACATGACTCATCACTAGTATTGGGATGCCATCATACATCACTAGACATGCTATACTTGGTCATGGAAGAAGATTTGAACATGTCAACCCAGATCACGTGGTAGGTCATGGATATGTGAGTCTTGATAACATGAAATTCATCAGACATGTCTTTTTTGATCTTGTGAAACATCCTAGAAATATCATTATTGATCATATGAAAGGCCTTGGACATGTCTTCATTGATAATGTGAAGTTACATTGACATGTAATATTTGAACTTGAAAATAACTAGAAAATTTCATCTAGATATCCATGATATCTTATATAGATACTCTGGATATTTTGTGCAGACACTATGGACATGTCGAGAAAACACCCTAGGACATGTAAACCTTGTCCGACAAGAACCCTTGTACATACACCATGTAACACCTCATCCATGTACCTAAAAATGAGTACCACCTTTATAAGGGGAGGTCCTTTAATTGTTTAGTGTTGCATACTCATGAAACATAATTTGTTTCATGAACTTGTATACAAATTTCTGTCATGCGGAACATATTTGACATACCTTTCACAGTTATCATCTCTCTTTATCCATAATAGGATAGAGAATGAGTATAAAATATGGGAATCCAACATTTTATAATTCCCTTACATTCCTAAAACTAGGGGTAATAATAATACTTTCGAGT
Organism: Viscum album; assembly: GCA_963277665.1. Taxonomy (NCBI): domain Eukaryota; kingdom Viridiplantae; phylum Streptophyta; class Magnoliopsida; order Santalales; family Viscaceae; genus Viscum; species Viscum album. Next base: position 1,491,872,484 of record OY728139.1, on the reverse strand, counting down.
GTAATCACTTACCTCCACCCATTATTTGGTCAGGATTCAACTAAACTACAAGGAATCTAAAAACTATTATACATTGGATTTATAGGATGACTTTCTAAGGTCATTTCTCCAATGTGAATTCATGTTTGTTTAATCCCATCCAAACCACAAAAACACTATCTCATGGGACCTAAAATATCTTATGATTTTATCATGCTTACTTTTCCATATGAAGTCAAGAAGTACGTATATACATAGGCACCTTCTTAGGTATAAGCCCTGACCATGCCTGTGGGCACATTAAACCCATCAATGGGTTAGGGGTGAAACTAAACTATGAGGAGACTGGTTTTCTATAAAATCATGATTTTTAGGATTCCCTCCTAGGTCTCTATATCTGTATAATACTCTCTAGGAGACTCATAATCATACCTATATAAGGTAATTTTAATGTTTAATCCGCATAAAAATATACTATCATGTGATGTGTCCAATATTCGGATATCTCATAGTTCTCAAACTGAGCATGACTCATGTGGGCTTAGAGATAGATAATGATTATACCAATAGCATGATGAGTATTCCCCCTTTGTGGACCCTACATTGGGATATAATCCTCCTTATATCTTATCTTCACTCCAAGGTTTGTACTCCTGATGAGGTAGTTTAGGGAAGCCTTACAAGCATAGGTACCGTTCAAGGAATCTATTTTCACATTTCTTATAATGATGACACCCATAACTGAACTATGTAGACTCTAATTTCTATCTTAATTGGATAGATATGATGAATCTTCAAGGATAAATCCCAATATTTACATATTTTTTGCGTAATATTAAACTATAATTTATAGTCATGTCATAAAACCATAGACTTTGTCTAGCGAACTATGTCTGTTTTGATTCTTATTCTCACAATATATGTTGGATGCCTCATAGAGGTCCAATCCCATCTACAAGACACAGACCACGTCCCTAGATGTTGATAAACTCCAATGATCCTAAATATGTATATAAACTAGAAAATTATAAATGGGTGATATAATAAATGAGAACTTGTAGCACACATTGTCTTTCTATCAACACATGGTCTCAATACAGTCATTTGAACAACGGTAACTAGTCGAATTTCGGGTCTTCAGAATGGTTCATTTAAATGTATTAAATCTATAATAGAGTCCCAAATTAATCAATAATTCCCCCTAAAATTGGTTTGATGAGGCAAACATCTTATCATGTCGACCAATGTGAGTTCCTAAGTATCATTGGATTTCAAACCCCAATAACCAAATGTATTTAGATAGAAGGTTCCTGCCTTGTTATGGATGTGGGGACCACTAGGAGTTTCTATCAGAGACATAAATTGTAAAACATACTCAAATTGGTTTTAAACCACACTCAAACCTCCACAATTGACCATCAAGTAAAAACATCCATGTTTATCGGGAAACTAAAATGGTGAACCTAATTTGAAATACTTTAATAGCATAAACCCTTTCATGATTACAAAAAGATAGATTGTACAATTCCCATTGGGAACTTATTCATGTTCCATTTATACATAATGGTGATGATAGCATGAAATATATTAAATGTGCCACAAATATCATAAAACAAATAAACCACCACTTTTATCCTTTAAATGTGAAAGTGATTAATCAACCATATGATTTTAAATACGATGTTTCAATGATAAATTCTCTTGTTTCCTCCATGATTTATTAGATTACTTACAATTGAAATGGAAACATAAAATATGATAACAAATATCATCATCACTAGTAAAGCTAGAAATTCCTTCAAACATCTGAAGATGTTGTGAACAACTTGTTGGCCCACTGATCATATTCATCATACGCCATGGAAGCCTTGGCCCCAAGGCCCCAATATAAGCAGTAAACAACTCAAAACCTTTAGTTATAGTTGGTAAACATATTTTTCTATGAGAATATATCAATAGTTCCATCCAAATTTTGGATACATCTTACAAAATCCTCCAAAGGATGAAATAACATAGGTCGTCTCTCTCCTGATATGACACAAAAGAGAATGTTTCTCTTATTACTACATTCAATTGATTTGGGACCTTATCATTAGAGTGAAAACTATACCTTCCTGAACTTGGGTATGTGGATTAGGAAAATTACTATGTCAAATAAACCACTAAATAGCTTCATAGGAGGGACATTATATATTCTTGTCATCATCAATGACTTATCACCACAATTCCAAAGGAACTAAAAAAGAAGGTGTTACTACCCCAAACACCAAAAAAGGGAATTGAATATGAGATCTCATCTAGGGTATCCAAAGAGTCAAACTCCAAATCATTCCAATATCCATATTAGTAGAAATGTGTATGAGTTACCTCAGTATAGACTGACAACTGTCTATAATTAATCCCATACCATCACCATCTAGGGTCTATTGACTTCATCGCAACTAAAATTGGTTACTTTATAATTTGAGAGAGAACCCTCATCCCATTGTGATGGGGGGATTTTATAATTTGTTACCCCAATATCATCTTTAATAATATCATCGACCCATGAAATTGTATAGCAGGAACTTTCCCACCAAACGGCACATCGGTCACTGACCCACCATATGAGATAATCTATTAAAGAGGAGCACCAACCCTCCATTTTCTCAGTAAATATGGTATTTAATGAATGTGAGGACCAATCATGGGATCCATATGAGAACCCACCTGATGAGCATTATTATATCCTTCTACATACATCCAAGACGCACAATGTTATCCCACCTTTTCCCCATGGCACTAGAAAATAATGGTTTAGAGGTATCTTTCATGCATCTATATAAGGAATTAACAACCATGTTAAATCCTCAAAGAGTGGTATTGGTGGATAATATGACCAATGGAAGTATTGGATTCAGTATATATAGTCCATGTTGAGACCCACCTCATCATCCACACACCCAACTATTGGAATAGGAAAGTGTGTAGTCATGAATTCTTCCAGTCATCCCCTTAATAATTTTAGGGAAATGAAGAATGGATCGCCGAACTCCTACTAGAGAGTGAGAATCTATGAGAAGTAATTTTGGTAATTATCTTGGGATCCCATTACTGGAATACAACATTATCACCTTCCTATAGATTCCCTCTTATGAATGAATTTCCCTCTCCTATAGGTCTAGGGGAATTGTTGTATCCTTTATCCACTCATCAGGTGGAATCTAGACTTTGTTTCACTTCACCATACCCCACAAGGCTAGGGAATTTTCATATTCTCAAGATGCATGGCCCATAAGTCTTGAATAATTTCCATATTTCCCACTCAATAATATAGGTAACTCTAAATGCTATCCAACTTTAGTAGTTTGAACAAATCCTTGAAGAGCGTCGGGTTTCTCCAATTAGTTGGAACTTCTAAATCATACAAGGCCCCTAATGATTCAACACCTTCCACCAAACTAATATGGAATGGTTCTCTTCATCCGAGGCTCCAAAACCAACTATGTTCTCATTCTAATAGATCTATAGGTAATGTGTAGGGTAAGAAACATGGTCACACATTTTTGAATGAAATATTGAGAAATGTATATTCCTTCTATCCAAACATGTCCCCAGGTACCTTGACTATTCCATGGAGAATGATTTGATATAACTACCAATAATAAAGCAACAGGGTGAAGAAGAGTTGATAGGAAATGGCAATAACAATACCTATCACTAACATTTAGGGGTTTATAATAGATATTTTCATTAAAATTTAATACTAGCTTCCAAAGTAGATAGAAAATGGGATGTTAAAACCACTGAAACCCGAATCCCCACTCTAGTCATGTGAGAAATCTCAATATGACACAAAATTTTTGTAGTAGAATATAGGCCACATATCTCCTAATGATTAATTACCTTCTCTTGGTGAAATATGAAAAAAAGTATATTCCTTCTAGTTAAAACATGTCTTCATGTACTTTGACTATTTCATAGAGAATGATTTGAACAAACTAGCAATAATAAAGAAGTCGATTGTGGTAGAGTTTATAGACCATGATAATTACAGGCCCTACAACCAATGTATCAGCCACATAATTGAGAGTTTATTTATCATTAAATATTGGATAAATGGGGGTAAATGGTGTATTTATAGAGTTATAGGATCCCAAAACTCATGGAACATTCATAAGAGTCATTTATGCTCCATCATAAAATCCTCCCTCCTGATATGTTTTGGAACGAAAATGTCCTAGTAAAATGATGTTAAATTGGAATAAAATTTCCTTGATGTGTGACGTTAAACTGATTGGAAACATCCTAGTTTCGTAAAATTAATCTGTACAAAAACATCCCTACTGCATGATGTGAAACTACACATAACATGTCCCGACCATTATATGGGAAACTATATAACTTTTTTATCTCTGTTAAATATCATCAACATCATGTGGAAATTACAATGGTCGTGGATGTACCCCTGATATAGTACAATATTGATCCCAATAATATCACAAAACTCCAATTCCCCTTATTCACCAACTAGGGGCGTTACCTAATAGTTCACCTCACTAGACACTCAAATATGGTCTTCGAGGGAATTTCATTGAATATTGAAGGTTGTGGACTAGAAGGAGTAGAAACATACCCTCACCTCTACCAAGAAAGACTGCTGGTATATTACAGTAAAAACCAATGACCAGGCTCATATCCATGCTCTCTAAAACAAATTCTTTTATCATACATAATGATTATTCATGGTGCAGACATGGATTCACACCGCATGCATAAATCCCAATATGGGGAGCAATGGAGTTATAACACATCCCCACTTGAATAAAATTTATATACCATCATATCTTGGTAACCAAAATTTTGTAGGAATAAACTCATGTGCATACCCTTCTAAAGTGCCTATACCTTTTTAAAACAATAGAGGAGGTCTATTTTTATATTTTGGTGATGATATAGGGATAGGTATACAATATTATCTAAATATTCATAGTATCAAACCAACATGGTTAACATGAACATGTTTCTAATCCATAGTAAGTGCCCATTATTGATCCCATTCAGGAGGATTTTCGGTATATTCCAAAAAAGGGTGAGGTACATGATCGAGCTCATATCCCCTTTCATATTAGAGAGTGTGAAATTAGTTTTTAAATAACATTAGTATATGTTTATATTCATATCAAATAATGGTAATGGAATAATCCAAAGAAATGGGATCAAGCTCATACCCCCACTCCAATTGAGGTTTGTTAGCATAGTATGGAAATATTCATAGTGAAGTCTCATATCCCTACTGATGAAGCTACTCGTAATATTCTATAAGTTTATAGATTCTAGTCTTAGATACCTACATCCACTGATGGGTGACCACACTAGCTTCCATAAAAGGATATACATGGAGAGGATCATATCACCTCTCCTATTTTGGAGGTCTGTTGAAATATTTTTTATGGGGAATGCATATTTGATCCAGGTCCACACCCTCGCATCAACTGAGGTTGAATGAGATACTCTAGAAACTAACAAAAGGCAAGCTATAATTCTAGCCAATAATAATATAATATAATCAGAATATTCTATCTACATCACAGAAGTAGGATCACACCCCCATAGAAATATATGGTTATCAACATATTCTTCTGACTGAAATTTAGTAAGCTCAGATTCCTTATCATCCCAGAAAGGCAGGTCATCCTATTCCAATCATGATGTATAATTAGGATCACAATTTTACTCTAATAAATGCTAGTGTGCTAGAGGATTTATAATTCATTATACCACAACTATAAAAGGAAATACTCCTCTTTACCCAACACAATCACATAGATATGCGCTCAACATATGAAGAATAACTATATATAGTACCCCATCAACTATCAAGATCCCTTCACCATGGTCAGTGGGTGACCTAGAGAAGAAACCTTTGTGGTTTGACTAGGTAGAGGCATATACAACTAATGAATAAGAGAATATAATTGATATATGAAGAGATATAGGTGGAAAGAACCTCCCAAATGTGTTTTTCCCATCACTAATTATGACTATGAGATCCTATACAGTTCAAAAGTGGATTTCATGCTTTATATATTCCATAATATATGGTCAAATCATCAGTGATTGAAGGATTGAAACCTCCCTTATCAAGGATGTGAGGGTCACCTCTTTACCATAAATAAAAAATATTTTTAGTTAGATATGGTCGTATTTTTATTAGTATCGGACCCAGGATTTTAAGTGTATAATGGGGGTATATGATATGTTTTTATATGTGTTGTGATAACTCTCCAACAACTGATTTACAAAGCCTTTGTTAGAAATTCTTATCTAATGATGGGGAACGTATGAGGAATTTAAATTTAACCTATCCACTAAGTAAAGAATCGCTTTGTACATTGAATACAATAATTTCATACCTATAGGATAGATTAGGAGACCGTGGAATGTGTGGTCTATTAGGTCAATGCAATGAAGCACATCTTCTTTGAGGATTCAAAGATACCATGAATATGGAGAGGGGTCACAAATAGATTCATAAGCTAGGATTCTCCAAAAAATGAAAACACATCTCAAATATTTAAAATAAATTCAAGGATTACTAGATGGTTTTCCATATTAATTTATTCCCATCACAAGAAGTTGTTCTACCCAGAATATGAATGAATGAGATAGCACCAAATTAGGTGACTCACTATAGTAGCCACCCTGGAAGACATTTAGGATTGAACCCAAACCATAGGGTTGGGGTCCTTTTAACCCTCACCTCCACCCCTTAGGTCATCAAACTCCAAGAGGATGACAATAAAATTGGAAGTGGATCCAAACTAAACTCATACTATAGTGATAGAGGAATTTTGTATCTCAGTTACCACCCCCCGAATCATAGGATCCTCAACAATAGGAATATAGAGTGACAACGGCGGCTCCAAATCAACCCCAGCCCATATGGATGGGGGAATTAAAGTTCCATTAATGTTTCAAACAAAAACCTAATTCCTTATCTTCTTGCTTATTTATTAATCAGGGATGTTACCTCATTTGAAATTCATGGTTACGAGCAAGATCTATAAAGAAGAATGAAATCCCCACATCCCTATGTGTGATTCATGTCTGTTTAAGAGAACTCTCCTAAAGAACTATGTATGGCCTAATTCCTCTTATTTTAGGATACATAGTGACCCCAAAGTACCAAATATTTGGAATACGTAAAATATAAATTTAAAATGACCCCTATATGAATACGGTGCAGAACTAAAATTGGAATTTTCAATTAAAAACCTAAGTGTGTCTTGATTCTTTATCTAATAGGATATGTAGTGATGGCCAATTCTCCCATCATGGGTCCAGCTATAAGATAAATGGAAAAAAAATTCCACTTTATGCATATGGTTCATACCTTTTTAGGGATTCTTTAATTCAATAACTACCTGTGTATGGATTCTTATTTCCACAGGATACATAATGACACCTAGATCTTAAATCCTAGGTCCAAATCTAATATAAAATGCAAAGCCGCCCCTCCTACCTATGTAGTGGTTAGAAATATGTAGGGGAATATTCCATTCAAGAACTTCATGTGTCATGATTACAATTCCTACAAGATATTTACTAATTCCCATATCTCAACTAATACATCTATTCATAACATATATAAAAATACACCCCTCCTTGCATATGGGTTAGACCTATGCAAGGAATTTTATCATTAACTAAATGTTACTTGATTCTTATTATTTTAGGATATGTATTGAAACATAGACCCAAAATCATTTCCCTAGACACAATATAAAGAGTAATAATTCTCCCACCTTGTGTATGGGTTAGACCAGTGAATGGAATTTCCCATTAAAGAAATATGTGTGGCTCCATTCCTATTATTTTAGGATATATATTGATTCACATATCCCAAATCCTATGTCATGCTTCAAAATATACAATGGAAATTCCCTCTTGCATTTGGGTTAGACTTGCATAGGGAAATTTATATTCAGTAACTATCTATGGCTTGATCCATGTTACCACAAGATATATAGTGATGCCTAGATCCCAAATTCCGGGTCCATCAACAAGATAAAAATGAAAAAATGCCACCTCGAAGCATATGAGTTATAAAATTAATGGAATTTTCCATTTTTAACTATATTTGGATGGATTATCACTCTAAAGGGATACCTATTAATGCATGGATCTCCAATACCAAGATGAACTATATTATAAATTGAAAATGCTCTCCTATATGTGTATTATTCAAACCTCTTAGAGAAACTTCCATTCAAGAACTATGTGTGATTTGTTTATAATCCTAACATGATAAATTGTGATTCCTAGATCTCTAATCATGGGTCCAGCCATAAAATAATTTGAAAATGATATCCCATATCTATGTATGGGTCGTACTTACATAGGGAATTATTCATTCAATAACTACATGAGGCTTGGTTCGTTATACCATCAGATATGTAGTGACACCCAAATAAAAAATCATGGGTCCTTACAAAATATAAAGATGTAAAAAAATTTCCCTCCCTATATAGAATCAAACCCGCATAGGGAATGTTTCATTTTGAACTATGCATGGCTTGATTCTCGCTCTAAAGGGATGCATAGTGATGCTTAGATCTCTAATACTATGTCCAGCTATAATAAAATTGTAAAATGATTCTCTATTTTATAAGGGTCATACATGTGCAGTGAGTTTTTATTTAAAGACAACATGTGGCATGATTCTTTCTTGGATGGGATATATAGTGACTCCCTGGTCTCAAATACATGTTCTAAAAACATTACTAATGAAAAAATGTCCCTTCTTCATATGGGTTAGACCTTCACATGTAAATTTTCACTAATGGACTATGTGTGGATTGATTATTATTACCACAGGATAATTAGTGACACCCATATCAAAAATACAGCATCCAACTAGAATATATAATTTAAACAATACCCCTCCTCATTGTGTATAGGTCATACATTCATAGAGGGAATTTTCCATTAAATAACTACGTGTGACTTGATTTCTATTTCAATATAAAATATACTTATTTCCAGATCTCAAATCCAGGGTCAAAAAATAACATATTTAAAAACACACCCCTCCCTACAAATGGTCCAAACCTATACAAGGAACTTTATCAAGAACTGTGTGTGGCATGATTCCTATTACCTCATGATATGTAGTGTGACCATATCCAAAATCTGGGGACTAGCAGCAATATGATAAAAAATCCCTCTCCCTATAAAGGAACTCATAAAGTGTGGGGAATCATACATCTGATAAATACGTGTGAATTTATTCCTACCACCACAGGGTGCATAGTGATTCTTAGATCCTCCATTCCAAGCCTGTCCTTGAGTATCCATCACTCCCAATCATCTTTCTCCATGAGAGTAAAAAAAAATTAGAGGCTACAGTACATATTAAATAATGAACACCACACATATTCCATGTCACCTACTATCACACTACTTTATCATCTTCCAAATTATCCCATGTTTCTCACACTAATCACGGATCATGTGATCTTAGGTAACCTGGTAATCCGCTCTAACTGGTTTGATCAATATATGTTTTGGATAGGAAATTGATTCCTAGTTAGAAGATGTTAAACATACTAACCATTTTCTAGTCAAATTACATCAAACATCATGTAAACTTCCTAGTTTAATGGTGTTAAACAGCATGATAATATTATATTTACTTGATTTCAAACTACATGACAACATCCTTACTACATGATGTCAAATTGCATGAGAAGTGATCTTCACATTAAATGGATAATCCCCTCTAATGTTTGTGTATTCAAGAGTTTCAGTTTTATCCCTTAACCAAAAAATGTTTTCAATACATATTGGCATAAAATTTAGGGTTCTATAAACCTTCTTGAATCTTACACTCACTATGAAACAACTTTATATCTTCAATATCTATGTTAATTCCAACCAATTTCTTGATTCAAAATCCATCTCATGGAACACGTTGGACCTTTAGTTTCTCATATCATGGTTCCCCACTATTGAAAATTGATTATAGGGACTAGTTAATCCAAATAGACACCACTAGGATTTGAAGTTGAATAACGCAATGCCTAAGAACATGCACCTAATGGGTGTTTTAGTCCCTAATGAGAGGCCCCCTTAAATCCATGGATTATTGTCCTGGTTGTATGGAATATTTATGATTTTCCATTACTAATGGATATCCCATACACATCATCCCCCACATCTAGTTAAATAATGTATTCTTGGGTCATGATTTATACTTCCTATAGCCCAACTATTCAAGAAGATTCTTATTCCCTCAATGTCACTCATATGTTCATCATACCCATTATAAAAAAATTATGAAATCAAATTATTTAAACCTTTTCATTTTGTGCTATTAATTTCCCATGAAGAAATAATTTCATTGAGTATAGAAATCCCTATGTACACCCCTTTTTCCATCTAAATACAAGTTTCACTTCATCAGTGGTTTATGTGTTCATATTCAATGTCATGGATGTAGTAAATTAATCTACATAGAATTTATATAAGAATTATTTATGGACTGAGTCCCATACCATAGGATACGTCGTGACATCTAGATCATCTATTCTAGGCCCAACCAATAATTTTCAACAATCCCAGTTATAAACCTCGCTATAAACAAAACTTGTGGGGGGACTCCCTCTCATTCCAAAATATTAAAACCCACATGGATTCCCTATAATTCACTCCCATATGGATATATAAATTTTTCAGTCTTATTGTTTCTCACACCGAGTATGACTCATGCGAGTTTAGGGAACCTAAAAAGCCATTCTGACTTGCACGATCAAGGTGTTCTCTAGAAAAAGACTAAGAACTACATCCTAATGACATGGTGTTAAACAACACAAAAAAATCATTTTCACATGATTTTAAATTACACAAAATTGGTATTCAAATTAAAATGATTATTCCCTCTTATGATTGTGTACTCAATAATCATATATTTTAAACCTTCACCTCAAAATATGTTCAATACGAACTGGAAAAACATTTAGTGTGCTCAAATCCATATTGATTCTTACATTATACTTAAACCAACTTCATATCATTAATATCTAAGTGGATAAAAAATAGTTACATAATTTTATATTCTTCTCTCGGAACCCCATATACATTGGTCTTCCCTAATCCTGGGATTTCCAAGTAGAAAACCGGTAGCATGGACTCTTTAATCCAAACGGGAAACACTATGATTTGATAGTGAATAACCCAATACCTCAGAGTTTGAACCTAGTTGGTTTTTTTCCTAGACTAGAGGACACCCTTAAACCCATGATTATTTTCTTTACTGTGTAGAATATGGGCTTCCACCATTATTAGTGGTTAACCTATACCTACCGGTTTCCACCTTATGTAAATATTGATATTCTTGGGTCATGGTTTACACTTCTTATAACCCAACTATTTAAGAATATTTAGATACCCTCTACACTACACATCTATAAATCATATCAATTTTCAAAGAAATCACATGAAAACACATTCTTGTACCCTTTTCATTACAGGGTATGCATCTCCTATTAAGACATAATTTCCTTGATATAATCATTATTATTGGTGATAAATCCTTGTCATGTGATTTCATTTCATAACAATGTCCTAGTCATATGAAATTAAACTACATGATAAAGAACTAGTCACATTATGTTAAATTACAAGACATATGGTCTATCCTGCAAGACCTAAAATTTCATATATAAGATTTTCCTATCCATGAATATGTGATAGGTATGAATATTTCACATAAATACTAGAAAGATATATGGAAATTACCTTTACTTATGTATGATCCCAATCTATATAGAGGCCCCCATAGCTTACCATGTGTCAAGACTCACTTGGGGAAGAATAAAATTTAACTCTCCCTTGTATGAAATTCAAATATACATAGATGGGCCTCCTTAAAATAATTGCATATAGAATTATTTATTCACTTAAAAAACTCATAGGTATTAACTACCATATAAGTCTCATATTCCCATGTTTAAGGATGACTCGTTCATACTGACTCTCCCCAACTATGTAAGTATCAGATCTATAAACAGTTTTATTATGTATGAGATATATTATTGTAGGAAGGGACCTAGTATATGGATATACATCAATAAAAAAATAAATGTATGAAATATTCCTCCAATATATAAATTCCCCCAACCAGTGAAATGTTTTCTTAATAAAATATTGTGCAATTTCATTTCGATTCTTATTTCCTTATAGTATGATTTTAGTCTATAAGGAAGATGTCCTTGTCGCATGATGTTAAAATTCATGATAGATGAATCCCCAGTGCATGATTATAAACTATGCAGAGCATCATCCATCATCACTACTTATCAGTGGAGTGTAAGAACCTGACCCTAGCCAACTAATGTTTAGGTTTCTTCCATAATTATTCTGATAAACTCTATCCATAAAACACACTACATGATTTGAGTTCCTTGAGTTTCCAAAAACCATTCATTTCCCTTTTAGAGTAATGGGGTACTCTCTACTTTTCCATGTATATAAGACCTATGGTATCATGAATAAGGTTTATTGACCCATCAACTAGAGATATCTCCTCCTTATTGGAAGAGACCTACCATCCTTGAGATCCCCAACATAATCTCGTTGGATATCGCCACCATAGATTGATTTGTGATCATCCTTAGAATGATTGTCTCATACATTACTCATGAACCAAGAAACATGATAGGTGATTTATAGTATTATCATCTCATTCTCAATAGGATTTCAGAGTAATAATAACCTTGGTAATACTAATAATGTTTTTTTTAAATATCCCCTAATACAATGTGCATGTGAATATGAACTTAAATTATACACACTTTATGAAAAGCTACATGACCATAACATTTAACCTCTTTCAGTTCAACTTGAAATACCATGAACTATTAATTAAAGATACATAAAGGTTGTTAGTATGAAAACTTATAATTGGTGTTCTGAGAAAATTCAATTCTCCGCTCGTTAAACTCTTCATTTATAGATTTTAAGAAAAATTTAGAGCATAAATATAAAAAGTAATAAATCGCATGGGTCTTATCTTATGGAACTAGTAAAAGATGATACATGATTTCTAGATAGCCCATGGTCCAATAAAATGTTAGAGTAAAGATCATTTTCATCCACTCACTATTATAACATGTTCAGTATGAGGTGGAAAAAAATAGGGTTCTCAAACCATCATTGAGTATTCTGGTTTCCTTAAACCACTAGCATGTCTTTGATGTCTGAGCTAAAAAAACACTTCCTTGAGTTGATAAAATTCTTCTAGAATCCCATATCATCGAATAATTTATTCTTATTCTCCCTTATAGTGTATTCGTAATAAGGACTATCTAATTTGAAAATTCTGAGCTAGGATTTGATAGTGAATAACAAAATTCTAGTGATCTTATTCCTAGAGGATGTTTAGACCTGGAGGAAAGTTATTCCATTAATCTATGATATATTTCCCTGAATTCATGTGATACTAGTATCCACTATTACTATTGACTGACCTATACCCAGAAGTATCCATTTTTAGTTGAATCAAAAATTCCTAGATCATGATTTACAATCCTCATAACCAAACTATTCATATGGATTCAACATCCTCAATGTTACGTCACCATGTATTGCACCCATTAACAAATAATGAATTAAGTCATCCATTCTTGAACCATTTTATGGCCCTTATCACATGAATCAAAATCATATGACGTTGGGATCGAGCCTCCAAACCATAAACTAAACTCCCCTAGGTTTTCATAACCCTTCTTAGATAGATCTTTTCTCAATATCCCACATTATCATCCAAACATTTTAATCATTAAAAATCATTCATGTCCATTGGAAAAGAGAGGGGACCCCTCTAATTGAATATACATGTAATCTATATGGATCCATGCATAATGGAATTTGACCCATTATCTAGAGTTTTGTACAACTTAGAGGAAGGGGACACTAATCCTTGTGATCCCTATAAATATATCGGTGTAACTCAACCCCTTAGATTGATTTGTGATCATCGTCGGGATGTCCACCTCATTTTATATTCACCATTTTAAAATCCTAATCACATGATTTACATAACCCACACTCCAACTATCCAAGTTTATTTATCATCCCTAATACTATGACACCATACATCAAAGTAGATCTTAGAAAGGATGAAGGAGGTCAAAACCCATCATGGATACCTATTTTTTATAATTTCTAAAAGAAAGAAGACTGTCAGAACCCTTCGTGAACATTAATTATTCAAAATATAAGATAAGAATCTAGATTATCAAATCACTTCACTAAAAAAATTATTTTTAATCTCAACAAGGATCAAGGGTTTTCACACCCTTCATGAATACAAAATTTTTAAAACCAATTATTAATGGTCCGATCTAGAATATTATATACTATATAAATATAATGTTTGGTCAAGAAGATCCTAAACTAAAAAAAGATATGGTCCAAGTTAGAAGACACTGAATATTATTGACATTCCAGTTCACAAGACCTTAAATGGAAAATTTAAAGGGATACAATGATTTCCAGTCTAATAACCTGAAATGTGAACCCTAGAAAATGTCAAGTATTTTCATTCTAGACACTCACTTTATATGATTAAAGAAATATTGAGCACTCATAAAATTGAAGAGGCACAAAACATGTCGTATGAAAAACTGTAAAGGGATTCATGAGAAAAATACAAGTATATTACCACTAAGTATTCCCCATATAAATATTATTAAATGTTTAGTGATGAAACAAATAATATAAAAATCTTATAGGGATAATTATTTATCCATAGAAAAAATAAATCTATGCATTATGGGTCTGCTGACCTAGAAAAAAATTAGAAAACATATCTATTCCTCAAGACCTATATGAGGGTATTTGGGATTATCATGTCTTCAAAATACATGAAACTTGTTCTATCATGAAGTTCTTTAAACAGCTTACAGTGACCTAATTGTTATGGATTCAAATGTGTCATGAGATCTATATTCATGAAACATCTCTATCAAAATATGGTTCCCTGCCTATGATTTCATCACAAGGTGATGATATATATTTTCTTATATATGAACTAGATTTTAAAAAAAATATTTTTTTCATATATTTATTCATACATGAACCTATGACCCCTATGAATGATCTTGATCTATGTATAAGTCTTACATATTAGAACTATGTATGGATTGATTCCCATTATTTTGGGATAGGTTGTGATGTGAAAGTTTCTAATTTTGGTTCCAACCAAAAATTCCTCTCTAGGAAAACCCATATTCCATCTAGAAACATATACAATTTCCAATTTTTTGATATTAATACTGTAATACATGGCTACTTCTTATCGTGGATTCATCCAAGAAATCAAGGTCAAGATTTTACTATTGATAACCCCTGGAAGCCCTTAGTTGACACAATCCTAAAAAATCCTTTCATGGGGATAAATATAAAATCTCATCAAATGTTCAATTACATTAAAAAATGATCCTCTTTTACCTTATGCTCATATTAATTTCATTTATAATGAATCATAATCAAAGGGGGCCATTTTTTCACCCATAATTGTCTTCCAAGAACTTTGCAATTGAATATTTGAGAAGTGTTAATCTCAAGGGAAAAATATTGATATACTCTACATGAGGAATGGGTATTATTCTTCATTAAGTGAATCATATTAGGGAACTTGTTTCAATAATTTTAGTTAGATAATTATTATAATTATTTATGTATTTCTATATCCAAACAATGGTCAAGTTATGCTAACAAGTCATCCAACCCAACCATGGAATGTGTGGGAGTTACCTCAATCACACTCAGTAACCGGATCATCCATCAAATAGAGAGGAAATATGTGGGAAGGAATAATTATCAATATGATAACATAGGGTGCATACAAGTGTCTCCTTATTGGAAAATTTAATGGAATGGTGTGGCCAGCGATGGTGTGGCTGCATCTGTGTTAGGTGTCGAACCTCAGTTTGAGATCGACAAATGGATAGCCCATTGAATATAATTATGTTATTTCCAAACCAACCCAATATCGATGTTGGATGGGTTCAAGGTGAAGATTTTTTTTATTTATTATAAAATATAGATAAAATTACAATCTTCTGATCGGGTCGATCACTGTCATCAAATGAATCCATTGTATCTTCACCAACCTCTACTCTTCTACCTCAGTACTCAATATTGTTTCTTTGAAACAATGAGCCACACCACTCAACCATATTCTATTATTTCATCATACTAAAATTATGATAATCAAACTAAGATTAAAACATCATGAAAAACATCAAAATATCATTAATGAAACGGAATTCTTCAAGCATGTGATGCTTTAATGAACATTTTAGTTTCATATAAATGATCATTAAAGGCAATCATGTGATTCCACCTTGAGAAGATATATATTATTCAAGACTATTTGGTGTGAAATCATCATGTAGTTCATTCATGTCATGTGAATCTATCACATAAACAAATAAAGATAAAATTGTGTTCATGGAATCTTGATGAGTTCTAAGAAATAATCACATGAAGATGCTCATGTAAACCCGAAAATAAATCATATGGTTCTCATGAAAAAAATGTATCTTTCCTTTGTGATAAGATTTTTCCTTTTTTATATTTATTATTTTCTATTGGGAAGCCTTTTAGGATTTTCTAGTGGTTATCCACTAACAATACACACCATCTTGAGAATCCTCTAAAGCAATCCTGTGAACCCATCAGTGGTTGTACAATGATCTATTATATGAACATATAAAGGCCAGTATGTGATGATTTTAAGAATCACATAAAAAATAGTTATCATGTGCATCTATTTAATATATCAGGTGAACCCTCATCAATTTTCAATAATTCCATCATGTGAAGTCTTTATAAGATGTCTATTATGGGAATCTTTCCCCCACCTCAAGACAATGTGCACAACATCTTCACCAACCAATGTGGTAGAAATATCGGTTTCCTTTTCCTATATAAACCCATGTTCTAAATAAATAATAATTCATGAGAGGTAGAAATGAAAACATGTTGGAGTGGGATAAAGGATAACATAGGGATGATTTATTTGGTAAAATGCTCCAGATATTCACGATACCTCTCTAGGGGAACCCTTAATGTGATCACTTTTAGGTTAGGTTGTCGAATGATGATATTAACATCATGTGATTCTCTCACGTGAGCCTTTTTTGATTGGTGTGTGCATGTGAATTTGATATTAAACACTTGTATATCCTCATCTCATGACTCCATTAGTATTGTGCATTCATTTTACAATTTTATTCAAACACCTATTGATATACAGCCTCTATAGATATGTGAACTTGTGCTCACACTCTAATCTATCCATGAAAACACTATTATCTACACCCATGACATGAACCCTCAAGTAAAAATTCCCACTGACATGAAAATCGTTGCTCATTCATTCCTGTAATGATACCCTTAGACATGAAAATTCAACCCTTGGTTGTGTACCCTTTGTCATGTGTGAAATCAGGCACATGCTCATGGGACCCTATTATGTGACTCTATTAAACATAATGTGATCATATGACTCCTCACTAATCTGGTGACTACATCATAAAACCCTCTACATGTTATCCACTATCATGAAAAGTACCATGGACATGTCATCCTTGATCACACAAATGGTCATTGACATGTCAACCTTGATCATAAGAAAGGCTTTGGTCATGTCTTCTTTGATCATGTGAAACACCTTATACATGTTGGGCTTGATAATATGAAAGGCCTTGTACATGTATTACTTAATCATTTGGAACACCATTGACATGTCATATTTGACCATGCGAAGAATCAAGAGATGTCAGTTAGAAACCCAAGACATTTTAGCCCGACACTTGGGACATTTCAGGAAGACAACCTAGACATGTCAGGCAGACACCCTAGGACATGTAAACCTTTTCTGGAAGACAAAATTTGACATAAACCATATAAACCCTCAATTGTGAACCTTCATCAGAGAATCCCCCTTTAGAAGGGTATTTCCCTTAATGGGTTTGGGTTACGCTTTCATGAACCCCTATTCATTTCTTGATCTCAAACGGGCCTTTGTGTCTAATTGAACATATTAGATAGGCCTTTCACTATTATCATCTCTCTTTATCTATCAAATGATAGAGAATAAATATGCAACCTGGGAATCCATCATGGTATAAGTCCCTAACGTTTCTAAATCATGGGGATAATAATAATACATTTGAGTATAATCACCTATATTTACCAATCAGTACATTAGGTGTCAACTGAAGTATGAGTAATTTGATTCTTATTATACATAAGATACATATGATTCCATCCTAAGGCCTGAGATCTAATGTGAATCCACCTTATTATAAGTCTATCCATATCCAAAACACTTTATTCCATGGTACCTGAAATCTCCTATAATTATATCATCATTCTTTATTAGTGAGAAATAATTGGTCTTATACGTGGGAAACTTCTTATGTGTAGTCCCCAAATATGCCCTCAATCACCATAAACCCATCAGTGGGTTACAAATGAAACTAAATGATGAGGACCTAGATTCTTTATAAAGTGGATATGTAATATCCCTTTTTTATGTCTTAATCTCCAAGACATATTTTCCATGAGACTGGTAATCATTAAATTTTAAGGAAAACCTTAATTTGTAATCCCTGTAATAATTTACTCTCATGTGATATGTCCAATATTATACTATCTATTGTTTCCCAAGTTTTAATGACTAACATGGGTTTAGATACTGGTGATGATATTACTAATAAAAAGCTGAGGATTTCCCTATTTTGGTACCTTTATTGGGATGTAGTCCCAATTTCATCTCATCTTCAATCAAATTTTCACACTCCCTATGAGGCAGTTTAGGGAAGACTTTCATGAAAAAGTCTCACTCAAGTCTTATATTGTCACATAATTTACGATGAAGATGCCTATAACAAAACTATATGGAATCTAATTCCTTCCATAATAGGATATATTAGAAACCTCTTCAATGATTGATCCATATATTTAGACCCTTATAGAATGTAATTAAACGGCACCATATAGTCTTATCATATGACATTAAGAAATGTCAAATGAACTATCTGGGTTTTGATTCCTGTTCTCACATGATGCATAGGATGCATTGTAGAAGTTCAATCCCATATCTAAGACACCAAACACCCTAAAGGATGGTGATAAAATCTAGAGATCCCAAACATGTCTAGAAATTAGAGCATCAAAAATAGACTAGATAATAATGGATAACTTCTGGAACACATTCTCATTCTCGTCAATGCATTGTCTTGATGAAGTCATTGGTATATGGGTATCCAGTCCTGTACTGGGCCATGGGAAGGACTCATGAACATATCTTAAAACTATAAGATAGTGTTTAAGTAGGAAAAAATCCACACCAAAAAAGGGTTAAATGAGCCTGACCTCCCATCCTCTTGAACAATATGAGTCTTAATCATCATTGGGTTTGGAACCTCAAATGAGATCATTATTTAAGGAAGAAATCTATTTATTTATTATAGATGAGGGATCCATTAATTGTATTCTTTAAAACCAAAATGTTAAACTAAAAATAAATTATTGTGAAACCACACTCAACCTCTCTCCCCCCCCCCTCCAAAATTGATCATCAGGAAGATCTAACCATGTTTTTCAATAAACAATTTTCAAAACATATTGATGTGTAACTCTTTTCACAACACATAGTTTGTTTTACTAACCCAGATTAAAATCCAGTTATATCTACACATATACAAATGCATCAAATTAATAAGTTATATAAAATATTTTCAGTTAAAGGCTTATAATTATATGAAATCAAAAATACAAATAAGAATAAGTATGATGTGATAGGTAGCATGCCCCCACTTTTATAGATAGATCTTAAAATCCTAGTATAGTAAACCCTTCAACCCAAATTCCCACAAATCATGGTTCAGTACACAAGAGATACATCAATTCTATCTTAATTATAACACTTAATTTGTATATATAACAATAAATATTTATATTCAAGATCATAACTCATGAATAAGAAAATGTAAAGGTTGTAGAAAAATAAAACAATTATTATAGATTTGATTTAACTTTGTAAATTATTGTATGATAATTAGTTTACCACATTAAAATAAAAAAAGCATTCATTCGCAACATGAAACATATATTCATCAATAAAAATAGATATTAAACTAAATAAATAAATTTTTATAAATTTAAACAATATTTAAACATTTATAAATAATTTACAAATAATTAATTATAAACACTTTATAATTTAACATGATTTATATATATTATATAAAATAAATGAATATGAAAATTTAAAAAATATGAGATATTTTGAGCACATTTATAATAATATATTCATTTCATATATCTATGAACACATTTCATAAACTAATCATCATATATTTTCAAAATAATTCCTTTTAAGATAAGCACTTTATATTCTCATTTAAGAAAAATTCAAAAATAAGTATATACAATTTTATAATTCCCATAATTTTTTAATTTATAATAACATTATAAAATATTCATCAATGTAAACCAATATTAAACTAAGATCACATATACTAAAATAGTTTTGGTATATTCTAATTCCCCCATCATATTTTCCAATGCCCCAAAAGGACCACACTAATGAATGTTGTCGAGAATTTTAATAAAATAATTCATTAAAATACTAGAAACCAAGAACATTTTTATATTTTAAATATTATTGTCTTCCCCTTTATATAAAATCATTCCTTGGTGAAACCCATCAATATTTTCATGATTCTAAGATTCTTTAAAGAATCTATTTATATTCTATGATCAAACCACGACCATAGCCATTTTGGGTAGACTAGGATATTGTGTAATTAGGTTGCATCATATTGTTCTAATAAGATAATATTTCATATGAACTATGATATTTTTTTTCACCACGAAATTTCAACCATTACTGCATCAAGGTTCATTATCAAGGTCTCTTAAACCTCTAACTAGTTCTTAGTAAACCATGATGTCCCTGTTTCACAAAATAATACAAATTATTCAAATAATTAATCTATAAATAGTTCTATATTCCATGACCCAGTGTTATTACTTTTATATAACCATTCTTGTTTTTTATAAAAAATTATTTCAACTTTTAGAAAACATCAAGAACCAAAACCACTTTTATCATAATTGGATTTAGTTTAGGAAATATTCATGTTTCCAATTTCACTTTCACTAAAAAAATCCATTCAGAAGAAAAATAATTTCCTTGAATACCATTGAGGTTTTTAGAGAGGGTAACATTTATTTAATGGTAGTGTAAAAATCCATCATAATTTAGTAAATTTTAATAAAAAGGTGTAAAAGGCTAAAAATGTTCAAGGTGGTATAAAATATTGAATTCTAAAGTAATCCTCTCTAACAAGGATAACACCTCAAGGGGATATGGCCTTATGTTTGTAAAGATGATGAACATGTTTTCTAGAGAGTACTAAGAAACAAGGATGTTAGTGACATTATTTACCTTCTACCATGTGTGGGAGAGATTCATGTGGTTTTTGAATAAACATATGCATCTATAAACAAAATAAATGATATCCCAAGGAATTTAAATTACATTCTGTATGGACCTATAAATAATAGAGGAATCGGTTTCGACCTAGTTAATCTTAATACACTGAGAGAGGCATCCATCCATGCCCTTTATCATGGCCAAGGGTAATGGAAATACATTGACCAAAACCAATTATACCAAAATATCTTCCAATAGTTTTGGACTAAAAATAAAGCAAAAAAGAATACCTTTTCTCTATCGATCTAAATCTTTTAAGGTAATTCAATATGAGATTCATAGTGATCAATAATAACCAGCCAATATAATCCTTACTCCCTAAGTATCGATCAATTGAATTATTATCCCATAAATTGGGGAATATCCTATCTTCTTCATTATTTTCTAAAACATTGATGTTAGTGGGAGGGAGAGAGAGATAAAGAGCTTTGGCCTGGGGATTTTTAGAGTGTACTAGGGAACCCTTCACCAAAGGAATGAACCTTTTATATATACATCCAAAGAACCTCTTTAAAACAAACATTTTTATACATATTAAATGGAATTATTCATAGTTTATAACTACTTTTAAACATCATCTTCCAAATATTTGATGTTTGCATACTTATTGGGGATATTCAAACTCATCAGTCTGTTATCATATGATGAAAAATTGGAACTAATACTATAAGATATGAGAGATAGGTTTTATCTCTCAATGTCATATAATATTCATACTTATATGTATTGAAACATAATGTGGTGTCATTTTCCATGATGTAGTCTAACATAACAAAAAACATGACATGGTTTGAGCCACCACATCATGGTTTAAGTTACTAGATGAAAAGATCAATAATACTGATAAGGGGTTTCAATAAGTATTATAAAATTTTTATAATTAAATTTTAAAATAAAACATTGTGAATAGTTAAAGATGAGATACATTTAATAATTAAATCACTCACTCACCTGTATGCAGAAAAAAAACATGAATACATGGAATACATTATTTTTACAAGGTTCTCCCCAAATATGGGTAACTTGATCCTTATTGTGTTATGGTCAAGTTTGAGACATAGATGTATCATTAATATCATAAAGATATTAAAATTATGGGAGGTATAACACTTAACCTAAAGAAAGTCTGGGTTTTATAGGCATGGTGAGGTTCACAAAGAGGGTGGGAAAATTAGTGAATAATAATATATTTCTTTCTATTTATGATTTCTTAGGGAATCAGACTTCAAAACTTGTTAGAGTGAGAAATATAACTTCTTAACTCTCACAAATTGAGGAAATAAATAAACAAATGATATACAATGTTCATGGTTTAGCATTAAAACCGAGTATCTAATATTTGGCATGATCTGTACTCAACTAATACCTTAAAATCCACTAGAACCCCCATCCCAAATACAAATATTTAGGGTATATCATTTACTCATGTTAAAAGATTATAACAGTGCTATCTCTTAACATGTTTCCTGAGAAAAGAAACTGTAATTTTATACCATTTAGATAGGGATTATATATCTTATTGTTTTTATTTTCTCTGAAAATTATAGTAGTTTTCCCACACATATTCACTATAAAAAATAGATGTGACTTATATATTTTTTACCATAATAAAACATTGATAATTATACTCAAAATAGTCTCCACACTTATCTTCTTCATCCTCCCCTTGCAATTTTCCTTGTACCCTTCATGTGTGCACTAAACTAATCACACTCCTCTCTTGCACTATATGTTTTCTAACATATTCCAACCAATTATTCTCCAATTCACTTCTTTAAATCCATGAAATATTCATGTTTAATTTATCATACATATTAGATTCATCTTACTCAAGTTAAAATTTTAATTTCATATTCAAATTAAAACGAATAAATATCTTTAATGGTTTCTAAATTCTTTCACTTTGTTCCCTCTTCATTTTTAGTTGCAGGAATTGTAAAAATGTACACTATAATAATTCATAGTGTGACATAATGTATCGTAAAATGAAATATTTGTTTCCCTTCACAACTTTTGTAACACTTCATTGTGTGACAATATTCACCACATCATGAAAAAAATATTCTAAAATATTCTAGGTCTAAATTTCATGGGGTGACACCATGAATTATATTGAGGACATTATTACTTCCTCCTAAAAACATGGAATATAATCCAAAAGGATTATAATTACAGTGTGAATTATTTATTCTTTACTCAAAAACTGTTGGATAACTAAGAAACAATTATCTTCATTTTTATTTAAGTCTTAATGTCATGGTGTGACACCATACACCACATCATAGGAATCTCATCTCTCTTTTAGAGAAATTAATAAACCACTTGCATTAAGGATAAATCATTCCATCAATGGGGATATTTCTAAATCATTCATTCCTTACATTACAAGAAAAAAGGAAAATTCAAGGAATAACACTTCTTATTATTCCAGAAATTTATCTTCCAAACATTTATTTAGGGTGTGACTAGAAGATTTGTGTAATGATCATTTTAAATCCTATGACTTTAAAAAAAATCACACTTGATTTTATTGGACTCTAAAAACATCCATATTTCTTCCAAAAAATTACAAATCTCTACAAAAATCTTCCAGAAAACAACACAACCTTTACCTTACATAATGGACTTTATATAATTTAATTTTGAATTATATATATATATTGAAAAATATATATAAATTATATGAAGCATATCTACTTTTTCAGTTCTCCAAATCATCTTCATGGGTTCAAAAAACATCCCAAAAAATATATTGGTCTCAACAATCCACACCATTGTATTTTTTTAAATAAATTAACATAATTCACTTCAAAAATCCCCACACATAGAAATGAATCATTATTAAATAATTTAAGGACTTCATGGGAAAAAATAGTATAATAAATAATAATACTAAAAAATGACATCATTTTTTCTATAACAGTATTTTACATTAATGTCTTTATAGACTTTGATATGACTTGATAGAAAATGAGAATTTCTCTTCTTAAATATCTTAAAATTATCCCATTAAACTATTTGTAATAAGATTCTATAAAAAATGTTCACCATAAATTTTAGAACAGTTCACATTACTTCGAGACAATACCAATTTTATAACTATACCTAAATACATTCTCCCTATAATGAAGATATCTCTCCTATATTAGTTTTATCACATAACTTTGTATTCTACACAATATTAATGTTCTCCCTATTTTTAAATACGTTAACAAATAAATATAAATAGTTATTTATGTTTTATTTATCCACATTTGAAAACAATAATAAAATAACATGTGAGATAGAGGATGGAATCATTATACTAGTGAAGGATGATAATTTTTCTTCAACCAATACTTCTTGGTATTTAACTCTACCATTTAATGAAAAACACTTTGACCATACATGTTCTTCTTCAAATTCCAATTCATATTGGAAGAAAATATCTTTTTCTTGAACTACATAAAAATTATATGCTAAAGCTTCTTTCTTCTGGTTACACTTAACTACCTCTTTTCCATAACATTCACATTGTTTTCCTAAAATTTATGCACATTATTCATATATCTTTTTATGATGTCTTTTAAATAAGATCACTTTTAAATGTTATTTTTAGTATATTTTTTATATACCCATTTTTAATCACTAATCTCTAAAGGATTCAAAATATCTTCCTTATTCCCCTTATGAGGGAACTTCTTTTTCATTGTTTTCTTTATTTTGTCTCCAACATGATATAATTTCAGATAATATTTTTCAATATTTTGAAATATTAGGTTGATTATATAATATAAATTGATATGAACTTGTTGGTCACATCTCCCAAAAACTTAAATTAAGTATTCAAAAAATTTCTTCAACTTCACATTTTGTTTTTGATTATCATTCTTCTTGAATTTCTTTTGATGGGTAGTACCCCCTAATTGTGTTCCTTAAATCACTAATAATTGATATAAATACACTTAATCTAAAAAAATAATCATTAAATACATGTATAATCTATATAAATAATAATAATATTAAATTGTTTATATTATTTTTGAGTTTCTATTCTATCTAGTATAAGTACATCTTTGAAATGCATCACGTTAAAATCATTATTTGTATCCATTTAATGAAAAAGATAAATTATATACTCTATACATGTTTCTATTAATTATATTTGTTTTTATTTAAATTTTTTTCACTACAAATAGTATAATATTTTCTTATAATTTTATCCTTTACAAAATAAAATATATTCTGAATAATCATCTCTTATGCTATTTTCTACACTTATATAAACTTCTTTTGCGATGAAATATTTTCTATGCTTATTCCATGACATTACATAATCATTAATTTAGATTAATATTGTTTATTAAAATCCTAAAATATATCATCAACTATAAAACTCTTTTCTTTTCTTCAACAATTCCCCACATCATTCTTGGAATTAGATGAATCATACTATAAATATTTGATATAATCCTATTTCTCTAGAAAATCCACACTTAGAGATTCCGGATCGTTATCGTATGTATGGTTCTTCTATTTCACCAACTCATAAATCATATCCTCCTTGATAATTAACAATTTTAATCCCTCAACTCCCATGATCAAAACAACTTCCTTATTTTTGAATTCATAATTATCTAATTCAACCCTATTAGATTAATTCTTTATTCTGCTATTTCAATTCTTAAAATCGAAAACAATATAGATTATATTATTTGATTAATTATTTATCCTGAAATTTATTTTAGATTCATTTACATCTTCATCACTTTATAGTAAATAATCTTTATTCTCCGAGTCATTATCACTACATGACTCCTTGTAATTTATTATAATACTGAATATCTTCACTCCTCTACCACTTGGGAAACAATCACTCTTGCTTCAATTACATGATATTTCATACCTATTGAGAAAATAAATCATAATTTTGGTAAAGGAATATTTATTTCATCAAATCCATGATGAAAACTTTCATCTATTTTAATTATTGTATTTCTACCATAAAACTTCTTAAGAGGGATCCTCTTTATTTACACTTGCATCTTCTTCCAACATATTAAAATTTACAGAAATATTTATAATATATATATGGTTAAAATAATTAAAATGTAACTGAAAATGGTATTTAACTTTTCTTATTTTTAAATATCTTGATATGAGTGAAAATACCTTGTCAAACATCACGTCAATATCTTCATACAAATTTGAACTTCTAACTTCATCTTAATATTCTTCCTCGATTTTAATTGAGGAATGTTTATTCTTGACGTGTTTGAATAAGATTGTAGGGTCCTGAAAATCCTCAAAGGAGATTCTACCCAAATTCCCCAAAGAATTGGGAAGAGGATGGAGAAAATTCAAAGAAGGGACACAAGCAGGACCGGTCCACGGACTGGTCCCATGAAAACGTGATGTGGCCCGGCCCCGCGAAGCACCCCATCTGCGAACCATAGTCGTTCGCGAAATGGAGGCGGAGATCCTCCGCGGTCGCAAGGCAGGATGGGCGCCGATCCGGTTCACCGTCACGAACCGCCCCAACCGCGGACCGCGTCGACCGGTTCAAGCCGCATCCGCTATCGTTCGCGAAATGGAGGCGGAACCCTCTGTGGCTATGACGAACTCCCTGAGTTCGGTTCGCGAGGGGTGGAGAAGTGCTCAGTACTCACCGCGAATCGCGGATTGACCAAGTCAGCCGTAAACTGGTTTTTCGGTCATGGTCCTCCACAAAAGGTGCTGCGTGGCCACAGATACATCTCTTTCCCCACTCTATAAAAGGAGACGGAGGGGGAAGGGAAAAGGGATTCGATTGGGGATTCAGATTCAGATGATTCGAAGGCGGAAGAAGAGAAGAGCGATCAGACTCATGTGGAAGGATTTCGAAGGAAGGCATAGGATTTTGCAAACAAATAAGTTCCAGTTCGTGAACCAGAGCAGGTATAAACCTGGGAACGAACTAATAAGGAACTGAAAATGAATAATAATTTGGTGAACCATGAACTTAAAATAACATAAAAAGGGAAGACAATGAACCATATCCCCTCCGCGGATGCACTTACCACGGACCAGGGTGTTTATGCCTCTATTCCGATCCATTTCACCGCGTAGCACCCTCCTACGCGGGCGAAGCCTCGACCGACGAACCCCCGATCAGCGCCGTCGCTACTCGCATGGACCCCTACGCGTACCCCCTTGTACGCGGGCCGAACCCGAAGCTGCGAACCACCCTGGTTTGCGGGATGCTCGCCAGACCGCGAACCACCCTGGTTCGCAAGATGCCCCTCAATCCGCGGACCACCTTAGTTCGCGGACAGCTTCTCCAGCCGCGTAGCACCTTCCTACGCAAAGGGCACCACCACACCTTCATACGTGTGGCCCCTCAGAGCCTTCGGAGTTCCCATTCCCTGAGCCAGTTAAAATCTTTCCAATCTGGTCTAATCCTCCACAACCTCCTCATTGGCCTACTCATCGGCCCCGAGCCGAGGCCTCCACCAGAGCCACCGGATCCGCGTGGTGTAACCTTCAGGTGCATCAGCGCACCATTTTGAGTTCACATACCCACGGTAAGTAGAGGCGAAGGGGTTTCCCCAACCCTTGAACAGGTTCCCGAAGCATTCCTGGGTTCACATTCCCACGGTAATGTGGATTCGGAGCTCGGGAATCCCATTTCTACCCCTCCGCTTGTTAAGGGCTCCTCGGGGGTAGTAAAATACCCATCAAAAGGAAGACCTCATGCACTGCAAGAGAGGAGATAGGCACAAGAGCACCCCCTTTCCCTCCCCCGCTGTGCTTTGTCGCCTAGGCATCCACTTAGTAGTATGACCCTACCTTATGGGCCGCTCCATGCGTAAACCCCACTCCACTTCTCACGGGCGCACCTTTCGCGACGTGATCATCTAGTCCTTTCTGCCTCTTGTTTCTCACACCAAGCATGACTCACATGGTCTTAGAGTAAACATTGAACATGACATCCTCTTATGGGCCTCCTCAGAGTGAAATCCCCAATCTGTTACTCTGGGCCTCCTCAGAGTGTAAGCCCCAATCCGTTACTCTGGGACTCCTCAGAGTGTAAGCCCCAATCCATCGCTCTGGGCCTCCTCAAAGCGTAAGCCCCAATCCGTTACTCCAGGATACCTAAGAGTGTAAGCCCCAAGCCTACGCGAACAATTTGGACTTTGATCCATGCCTCCTAAGAAGGGTACGTATAAAGCCTCTAGGAGGTTCAAGCTCGATCACCATCGGACCCCCGGGTCCACATTCACGTCAGTTCTCCGACACACCTATTCGAACTATATGGACTTTGATCCCTGCCTCCTAAGCCAGGTACATAGTAACCCACCCTGAGGTTCAAGCCCAACAACTGGTCGATCCGACTATCCTCACGTCAGCTCACCGCACCGCTCCTTGTGTCGCCTCAGTGATCCCAGACTCCTCGGGGTCATTTACCCAATAAGGGATGGTAAACCTCAGGAGTAAATGATTTTGAGTCCCTGCATTCAGCCGACCATTGCCAACCAGGAAAAATCCATGGATACTATGTTTGGGTATAAACCAAAGATTCGCGAACATATGAATACGTCTTAAATCTAAAAGAGAGTCCCGGAACATGCAATAATTCCCCCCCAAAACGGTGCAATGAGCCCGACTTCCCATCCTCTCGACCAATGTGAGTTCTTAAGTGTCGCTGCTCAAACCATCCAGCGAACGCCTGCCTTTGGAAAGCAGGTCCACGCGTCATCGGATACGGAACCGTTGGGCGTTTTGAGACTGAAACCCGAAACAAAAATGGTGAACGCGACATGAATCTTTAACCAAACATGACGGATTTAACTTAATCCCACCCCGTATCCCTTTTACTCACAAGGTGGGCCAAGCAAGGTCATTAAATATGCATGGGATCATGAGATACTACTTTGACGGGTTTGCTGCTTGTATTTGATAAAATGTTTTGTAGGTACCTTCAGAACTCCCTTTGATCCAATGGAATTTCAAAGGAACCCACAAGTGTGCGCTTTCAATAATAGAAGGATCGGACATCCTCACCTATGGGGGACCCCATCACCCACCCAGTGTCTTCAACACTGGGTCTCGGATGTGCTGATTCGAGAGTACCACCTGAATGGTACTCTCCCAACAGTGGAGGCGTCCATGCACGCCCTCCGGTCTACTAGAACTCATCGGTCGCCTACCCAGCAGTGGCCGAAAAGGCAGATCCAGACGGCCCATGTTGCCATATCTAACTGTTTCGGGTGTCTGTCCCCAGAACGGGACAATGCGTACCTCCCTTATCTTAGGGAGGTGGATGAGATCGACGTTGGGGACTTCATCCCTGCCGAACGGGGGTTCCGATCCAAGTCCCCCACTGAAAGGTGTCATCGTGGTCACGTCGCGACTCAACATCCTCGCGTCGAGGAGGATGTTTCCCAGAGGATTCAGGCCCACTCTCCCCGAGCTCCAACCCCTCGGACCGCCCGACGAGGGTGGAAGACGTACAATCAGGGACCGGTCATCACCCTAGTCCCTGAGGAGGAGCTCCACTACCCAGCCACAGAGACGTAACACAAACAGGAACCTACACCTGTTTTCTCCTCCCTAGCCTGCCATCCAGACATGGCGGCATCACACGAGCTGGAACACATCTCCGCCGAGCTCCATCAAGCATGTCACTCACGCAGGACGGCAGTTACCCGGCAGGCACCTCTCCCTACCTAGGGTCTTGACGCCCACCAGATTGACGTGGTGGTGACCCAACGCTTTCAGGACCAGCTCCTAGCAGATGCTTCTGACGCCCGCCATCCTGGCATGGTGGTGAACAACAAAGCCCGCCACCCAGATGTGGCGGTAACTCATAGGCGGGCACGTCTCCCCGCCAACAAAGGCCACTGACTCGATACTGTGGGAAACCAATATATTCAGGTCCATCTCCCTTTGGATGCAAGTAAAGTCTACCACCCCGATGTGGCGGTGAACAGAGAGATAAACCGGTGTATCCTACTATAGGGGCATATTTGTTCACCTACCCTTACATAGGAGAATTGTCAGTACCCACTGACAACTAGAGGACCGGAGCAGGATATTCCTACTCTGGTACCGGAATGAGCCTTCATACCCATTCCAGCCAAAGATGTCTCTCTACATATCCTGGAAATAATAGAGGAGCAGGTATCGATCCCATATCATATCTTGCAGACTTTCCAGAATGTAATTGCATCAGTGGAAACAGAAAGGACTCGGGCCTGTGAGCCCATCTACCCAATTGAGACGACTCATCTAAGAGATGATATAGTTGCCTCGGAGCATATCCGCATCCCTTCTTCTTCCTAGGAGGGTCGTCGGCCATATTCTGCGACGCAAGGGCAACCGGATCAAGCAGCTTCACTCGTTCCAACTGGGGGACACCCTTCCATCATGGTGGATGCTCCAGAGCAGGCATGTATCCCTGCTAAAAGTCAAGATGTTTGTTAGTGTATCCTGACGGCATCATGGGACCCAATTAGACAGGGACCCATAGGCGATGTTCATTATCAATAGAACACGATCCCGGATGCCCGCAAGAAAGCGCCCCGAAGACACCGAAGGTAGTCGGAAAATAAAGTGGGAGTTCATGACTCTGCTCTGCTGGAAGCTGGGGTTCCCAACGCCGCTAAACACAAATCGCAGGATCAGAACCTTGCCCGCCCATTACCATATTATGGGAGTGGCAGTAGCAGTTTCGAAGGTCCTCCCCGCAATGTCTCTACCAGCAGCTCTTAAGGTCCTCCCCAGAGCACCCGTGGGGGCTTCCCCCGCGGGCATATAACAATCGATCACGGGAGATCCTCTTTTGATGCGAGTCACGGAAACCCTCCACGTGACCAGAAGATCGAGCAGCAAGAAGGTCCTCCACTTGTTGTGGTCCATTCTGAAGGTCCTCCTCAGGGTATACACTACAATCACTCTCCATGCAGTGGGACCATAGATTATGATAGTAGTCCTCACTATCATAGTCACAACTACGGAGGCCCTCCCTGCAGTGACGTCTCATCATGGAAAGAAGGTCCTCCCCTTTTCGTTGCCTGCCCTAAAGGTCCTCCCCATAGGTTACGCTGCAACGACACTCCGTGCAACCGGGCATCAGATCACGATGGTAGTCCTCCCCACCTTGATAACGGAGGTCCTCCCCGTAGAGACGTCAAGCAACAAGAAGGACCTCCCCTCGTTGTGGTACATTCTAGAGGCCCTCCCCAGGATGTATCCCGCAGTTATTCTCCATGCGGCAGCAGTAATGGTAGTCCTCGCCATTTTTGCAGCTGTCGTGGTAGTCCTCGCCACCATGGCCACCATTGCGAAGGTCCTCCCCGCATTGGCCCCAAGCAATAAGAAGGTCCTCCCCTTATCGCAGTGTGTCCTGAAGGTCCTCCATAGGATGCACATCGAACGTCAAGCCATGATGGTCATCCTCACCATGATGGAGGTTGTTGCGAAGGTCCTCTCCATAACAATGCTATGCAGCCAGAAGGTCCTCCCCTTGCTGCAACACGCCTTGGAGGTCCTCCCCAGGGTGTGCACTACAAAATTCTTCTATGCAGTGAAGCATCAAGCAGTAATGGTAGTCCTCGCCATTACAACTGCCATTGCAAAGGTCCTCCCCGCGATGGCATATCATATCGAAAGAAAGTTCCTCCCCCTGCCGAATCAAGCACAGAAAATCCCTCGTATTCCAAGGCACTCATAAGGAAGGGATCGAGCATGTCAAATTCCTAGATTGTCGCTAAAGATGCCCTTCTTCGATCAGGAGACGGTCCAGGGCCATGTTCATCCTCTGAACCACCACGGAATCACCCACATAATGATTCAGCACCTACCGGTCCCACTGCCTCCGACCACATTGACAGTGAGCGTCGTAGTTGGGCTGACCAGGTAGAGGAATCACTAGCGGAGGAGTATGCCGACATGTTGCACATGAGGAAACGACTGTCCAGAAATGATATACCAGTTATGTTTTGGCCTGCGACCACCTCTTAGTTCGATATTCCCAGAGAGTTGTTAGAAGAATGTGTGCACGACATCCGTCATAATATATGGACAACCCTCTGCTGGATGAAATAAAGCTTCTTGCCCTATGAAGGGTATGTAGACCATGTCAAGGCGATAGGAGACCTCCTGCATCACATCAACCTGGAGGCCCTTCCTACGGCGTGGCGACAGCCCACCGAGAGACGTAAAGGAAACATGGAGATAGCCTGCCTCCGTGCGCTGCACCAACTACGCCACCTCATTGGTGACGCTCCAACGGGATTCCATATCAAGGGATGGGGAGAACATGGAGCTATTCATTTCACTCCACTCCCCGCCCAGAATAACCCATTCGGTGTGGTGTCTTGCAAGGTCATCACGTCAAGACAGCAATCGAGTGGTCCCCCCATTCAGAAAAGGCAACACACCCAATAGAGTTAGGCATTGAGTAAGTCCCAGAAGCATCAGGCCCGATGGGAAAACACTACTGGAATGTGGGTTTTTCCCCACACTTACATACCAACGGTTTCATAGAACCATTGGTAAAGGATGGTTTAGAGAAGGTTTTACCAACGGTTATAGTAAACTATTGGTAATGATGTGTTTAAGGGGATTTTTAGAAACGGTTCAATGAGAACCATTTGGGGAAAATGTGGCTGGGGGAGGTTTTTACCAACGGTTTATTAGACCGTTGGTATAGGTGTGGTTGGGGAGCTTTTTTCCAATGGTTATTTAGAACCGTTGGTATAGGTTTTCCTTGAATGTATATACCAATGGTTTTTAAAAACCGTTGGCACAAGTTTCCCCCAAATTTCCAGCCGCCCATCCTCTCCCCCATTCGGATACAGAACACTAAACGGGAGTAGCAACAGCCGATTTAGGCGATTTTGGAGCTCCTTCTGCCGGACCAGTTTGGATCTTCGATCTCCTTTAGGTTCCTCTTCTTATTTATCTAATATTTTAGTTTTTAGATTTATAGAATCATTACACTCATTGAAGACAGTATAATGAGACATAGGATTTTCACCACATGTGAGGATATGAATCCATGTGATGCATCAGTATCAAAATGAGAGGAATTACTAGTAGAGGCTACTTTGATCTTACCTCTCACTATAGATCGTACGCCACCCTTCTCCATGTGGGTAGGTTTTACATAATAGATATTTCATGAACCATGGACATGTAATAAAACCTCATTGTTTGGAATAGGAACACACTGATTTCTCAGTGTAATTATGGCATGGATGACACAGCCAAAACCACCACATCCACAACATGATCAAACATCAATTATATATCTTGATTTATGATATTGAGCTATTAAAACAATTCCAACACTTGTTTTCGAATATGTCTATCACAAGTCACTGCTAGAGGGATGGTCCAACAAAAACACTTCATGTTGACTATCCTTCCACATGGTTCAGACTCTATTGGGTCATGATCAAATGAAACGTTCTTAATGCCCCCTCTTCCACACTATTGTAGGAAAACTGATAAACCGGTACTTCAATCATGATCGTTACTCATCTCATAGGAATCCCCAAAAAAATCCTACCACATGATGTCGGTATACTAGTTCAATAGTCTATAATTCTATCCTATTCTCCCATGACCTCCCTCAGCTTCTAATATATAAATAGTGTCATGTTCATAATTTCAGTATTATAGGTCAATATTAACACATCATCCATGGATCTTACAACATTTCAATGACTTCCCTTAAGGTGTCTCTCTCACAATATCTCATCAAAAATGTACGTTGGTGAAAAATGATGAAACTCTATAAAACATTTTTAGTACTCAATAATAGTCATGGTGCCATACTTCTAATGCATGAATTCATTATCCTTATATGTTGATAGATTCTTGAAGTAAAATTAGTTATAGATCCTAGTCTATAAATCATCCCATACCATGCCTCATAGATATCTAGTCTTGTTTGGTACATCACACCCACACTTTTCCTCCTCTCATAGCATATATCTCATGATTTTATCTCTCTAATGATGAGTCCTATAAGTATTATTTAAGGTGAATATCATAGTCTCAATCCAAATATCAATTTATCATGGGAGACCATCAACCGAAATTATTGGACAAAAAATCTACTAGAACACACAGGTCATCTCAACCGTAATCAAGGTATGCATCAGAGTTCCTCAAAAAGTCTTCATGAAGTGATAAAACCCCTCAAAGAACATTTATTCAGAACCCATGTTCGAATCAACATGTGGTTCCACATATAGAAAAAATGTATGATCCACATGTATCCCATGGAACTCTACCTCTAGATCATGTTCATTTCCTCCCGGATTTATTATAACTGGAGGTCCTCATAGTTGCAAGTATTTAAAATTCCAAAACCTCAGATCATAAATGAAAAATATCATAGTTCATATCTCAAAATTATAGGACATTTCATTCACACTTTAAACCAGGTCATTAAACACAAACTTCTCCTAAAACTAGATATGTAATGGAATATAATCATAAAAATAACTAGTGACACTTCTTTTTTCCCACTAAAACTTTTAATCTAGGTCGAGACATAATTTAAACATTCAATATTCAAATTCAATTTGTTTTTATTTGATATTTCATTTTAACTTATACACTTTAAATCATATTTCACAATTAATTTTAAATTTTTCTACTAATATTTCACTAAATTTATATTTAAATGGGACCCCACCCCCTGGACACACCGCTCACCTCCTTGGACAGCCCGCCCACCCCCCTAGACTCCCCCTACCCCATTGGACAGCCTGACCACCCCCGCGGACAGCCCGCCCACCTGGACACCCCGAACCCCCTAGACACCCCCCGACCCCCTGGACACCTCCAACCCCCCAAACGGCCCCACCACCCCCTAGACACCCCGCACCCCCCTGGACACCCCGCACCCCCCTTGGACACCCTGTACCGCCCCCTGACAGCCCTCTCACCTCTTTGGACAGCCCGCCCACCCCCGGATAGCCCGCTCACCTCCTTGGACAGCCCACCCCCTGGACACCCTGTACCCCCCCCCCCCCGGACAGCCCCACCCACCCCCTGGACACCCCGCTCACCTCCTTGGACAGCCCGCCCACCCCCCTGGACACCCCACTCCCTCCTTGGACTGCCCACCCACCCCCCTGGACACCCCGCACCCCCCTTGGACACCATGTACCCCCCCCCCCTGGACAGCCCGCTCACCTCCTTGGACACCCCCCCTGGACAGCCCGCTCACCTCCTTGGATAGCCCACCCCCTGGACACCCGGCTCACCTCCTTGGACAGCCCCACCCACCCCCTGGACACCCCGCTCACCTCCTTGGACAGCCCTCCCACCCCCTGGACAGCCTGCACCCCCCTTGGACACCTTGTACCCCCCCCCCCCCCGGACAGCCCGCTCACCTCCTTGGACACCCCCCCCCCAGACAGCCTGCTCACCTCCTTGGACAGCCCACCCCCTGGACACCCTATACCCCCCCCCCCCCGGACAGCCCCACCCAACCCCTGGACACCCCTCTCACCTCCTTGGACAGCCCGCCCACCCCCCTGGACCCCCCCTACCCCATTGGACAGCCTAACCACCCCCACGGACAGCCCGCCCACCTGGACACCCCGACCCCCCTAGACACCCCCCGACCCCCTGGACACCTCCGACCCCCCGGACGGCCCCACCCCCCTAGAAACCCCGCACCCCTTACTGGGAAATCCTTGAATATAGGCATTAGAAATTATGTATCTTATTTTCTTATATACACTGTATTTTGTTGTATTTCTTAATATGATTCTCATATAGAGTAATGTGTCAGTTATTCTTTTATATAAAGTAAACAATTGTCATTTACCTAAATATTTTTTTGATTATACTTCAATATTATTGAATTGCTTTGAAATGAATTATTGCAGTTTTTTTACAAAATGGGCAGAAGTTGGATGTACGAAACTGATCGGATTTCAACTGATTTTCAAAATAATTTAAATAGCTTTCTAGATTTTTCATTTGACAAGGCTTCAGATAGTGGTCGCATACACTGCCCATGTTTTAATTTTGTTGGAAGACCTTGGTTGAGTCGTGATGCAGTTAGCTATCATATAACCAAATATGGTTTCCAGACAAACTATTATGTGTGGTATCATAATGGAGAGAAAATGGAATCTCAAAATGTTGATGATCCAAATGATAAGATTGAATTGTAGAGTTTGATATATGATCGGTTTCCATTTATTCGGCATCATGAGAAGGAAAGGATGTCCAGCCAACAAGATT
Source organism: Viscum album (assembly GCA_963277665.1). Taxonomy (NCBI): domain Eukaryota; kingdom Viridiplantae; phylum Streptophyta; class Magnoliopsida; order Santalales; family Viscaceae; genus Viscum; species Viscum album. Next base: position 1,491,835,706 of record OY728139.1, on the reverse strand, counting down.
TTGATACAAGAACACATGATGCGTCCAATGAAATGATGATGTTGATAGGGTAAAAAAATTGAATGATGTTGTGACGACTCCAGTATATCGGCAATGTGGTAAAATGAAAAAGTTGGAATTTTTAATCCGATTGTTTCATGGGAAAACTATGTATGGGATTTCAAATACTGCAATTGATTACATTCTTACCTTCTTGAAGGACTTACTTCTAGATTATGCAGATATTCCCTCAAACCACTATATGGCATGGAAGTTAGTTGATGAACTTGGATTCTGAAAAAAAAACCATGCTTGCTAGAATGATTGCAGCTTATTTTGTGAGGAAACTGCGGAAAGAAATGATCGTATCAAATGTGGAACCTCCGATGGAAGCCAAAAGATGATGGATCACCATCTCGTGTGCCACAAAAAGTAATGTAGAACTTTCCATTAATACCCACATTATAGAACATTTCATTTCTGATAAAATATCCGAAAAAATGCGATGGCATGATACCGAGAGAAAAAAGAATAATGAAGATTTGGTTCACCCTGAAGATGGATTTCCATGGCAGAGATTTGATGCTCGATATCCTGAATTTGCATCCGACGTGCGTAATGTGAGACTGGGTCTTTCATGTGACGGTTTTAATCCATTTGGGAAGATGCTTACTTCGCACAGCACATGGCCGGTTTTCATACACATTATAACCTTCCCCCTCGGTTGTGTATGAAAAAGCCTTACACTTTTTTGAGTATACTGATATCTGGCCCTTTTGATCCCGGCAATGATATAGATGTATACATGCAACCTTTAATAAAAGAGTTGAAACTTCTTTGGATGTGGGTGTGCCCACATACGATGCATGTTCGAAATACATATTTCAGATGCATGTTGCGCTTATGTGGACGATCAATGATTTTCCTGCTTATGCAATGATGTCTGGATGGAGCACTAAAGGAAAATTGTCATGTCCTGTTTGTATGAAGAATACTCGATCGAGAAGACTGAAATATTTTCGTAGTTTTAGTTTATGGTACATCGATGATTCTTTCCAATGAACCATCCATATAGAAACTATCGTCGAAGATTTGACAATACTATAGAGAATGACGCTCCACCTCAGCATATGTCTGGAACTGATGTGCTTAATGAATTGAAATATTTCAGTTATTCATTTGGGAAGGGTGTAATGAAATCTAGAAAGAGGAAAAATGTTTCCAATGATACTTGTTACAATTGGAAGAAGAAAAGTATATTCTTTGAGTTTCCGTATTGGTCAACCAACTTGTTACGTCATTGCATAGATGTAATGCACATTGAAAAGAATATATGTGAAATGTTGCTTTCGATTCTTCTAAATGTCAAGGGGAAGACAAAAGATGATTTACGATCTCGGAGTGACTTGGTAGATTTGGGGATCAGACCATAATTGCATCCTGTCTGTATCAGTGAAAATAAATGGAAAGTTCCATGTGCTTCTTATGTGATGACACCTGCTGAAAAAAATCAATTTCTAGAAGTGCTAGAGACTATTAAAGTTCCTGATGGCTATTTAAGAAATATATAAAAACAGGTCAATAGAAAAGAGTTGAAGCTGAAATCTTTGAAGACTCATGATTATCACATCCTTTTGCATGAGTTGATTCCAATAGCAATCTTTCATCTCTTGTCCAATAATGTTAGAGTCTCAGTTATTCGGTTGTTCTATTTGTTTAGAGAGATGTGTACTAAGAGGATATACAAATCCTTCTTGCAAAAATTGTTGGCAGAGACACCATTAATTTTGTGCGAGTTAGAGAAAATATTCCCTCCATCATTTTTTACATGCATGTTGCATCTGACTGTCTATCTTCCGACAAAAATACTTCTTGGAGGACCCGTTGCTTTTCGTTGGATGTATCCAACTGAAAGAAACATGTGCACATTGAAATCATATGTTCGGAAAAAGAATTATCCCGAAGGTTCTATTGTGAATGGTTACTTGGCTCAAGAATGTATGGATTTCTGCGCAATGTATTTGTCTGATCTTACTACGAGAGTAAACAGACCAATGAGAAATGAAGAAGAACAGTATGGGTAAATTGAACCCAATTTTCCATCACTTCCTCATACAGGAGGAATTCCGGGATCATATACATTGACGATATTAAGCCTTGAAGAGCGAGAGATGGCACATCGCACAGTGTTGTTCAATTGTGATTTGTTCGATGAGTATATCGAGTAAGTAAATTGTACATTTATCTCTTATCTTATCTCTTGTAATTTTAAATATTTATTAAATGATTATTATTTTTATCTACATAGAACATAAATAATTGATATATAGAAAGCATCGTTCTTTATCTTTGAGAAGGAAAGAGACTTTTCATAGAAAAGGGTTTTCTACTTGGTTGAAATTGAAGGTAAAAATATTTCTGTAATAACTAAATAAAAATAATATTTAATTAAGTTTACTATTTTTCTATATTTCAGGTATCGAGTTTTTATGCTGACTCTGTTTTTGAGGAAACAAGAGCTTTGGATTTTGGTTCTAATACCATGGTTCGTGCTTGTAAATCACTTGTGATCAATGGATACAAATTTATTATCACTGAACGAGCAAGAAACATGAGAACACTGCATAATGGTGTTATGCTAACTGCCACAATAGACTGTTATGCCAGTTCATCGGATACTAGACCTCATTCTGAAAATGTTGCTTATTGTGGAGTCATGGAGAAGATAATAATTTTGGATTATTACTCACATGGTCGAGTCACGATGATTAAATGTAAATGGTTTGATTCAATGATGAGTCAAGGCACCTTTATTGATGATTTTGGATTTCGAGTTATTGACATGACTCGCACTCTTGCCACCGATGAACCATATGTATTGGCATCAATGGTGAAACAAGTTTTTTATGTCAAAGATCATCGTCATCCTAAATTCGGTGTAATTATTAAAGTAAATCCCAGACATGTTTTTGATGATGGTGATGATGAAGTTGACACTATCCCTACTGCAATTGGAAGTAATCTGTTTATTACTTATGATGATGCCAATAACTCAATTGTCAGAGTTGATTGTGAATCTGAAGTTGTGGTGGGAAATATATAGAATCATATAGTCGTGTTCTCACCTACATGTTTCACCTACATCATTCAGAGTGTGTATCCTTGTACTTACCTTCAAACCACCATAAATCTTCTTTTACTTTATGTTTTTTATCAAAATGGTTTTTCTATATTTTTTATTTGGGTTACACATTAGTTATATATTTTTAATTACTTCCATATTTGTTTTTCATTGTAGTAAATGACACCCATTGAAGAGAGGCGATGGAAAAAGATGACAGATAATAATCGTCACATGATACAGATGGGTGTTCCTCCACTCATCCCTATTGTGAGTATTTTATTTAAAATATAAATATTTCAATAACTTATAATATCATGTGTTTACTTATGTGTTAAACTTTTTTTCAGGATCGACCCCCTAGACGAGAGATATCTGACGAGGAGCCTGATATTTCTCCCAGTAGAGTGGCTGGTGGTAGGAGGGGGGGTGGTGTCAGAGATGGACGATCATCTAGTGGGCTCGGTATTGAGGCTGGTGGTATAAGAGCTCATGGGGAGAGAGTTAGACGATCCACCTCCATAGACGTATCTTCTTCACCCCATTTTGATCCTGGTGTGTATCCAGGGACACACGGGATATTTAGACCTCTGATGTTTACACTACCAGTTGGCCAGACGTCTATGCCATCATCTTTTGCTTCTGGTTCATTATCCCTGAGCTATTATATTCTACCTTCTTCGACTCCTTATGCGACACAGTATGCAGCTGAGGAGTGTACACTGAGGGACACTCTACCTATACAGGATATTCCTTTAGCTTCTGCACATCCAGTGACACCCATTGATCCGACTACCACAGGTATATTTATCTGACTCTATCAAATTTTTATACCAAAATTTATTTTATTATAACTTGTACTGATATTATTTTTCTTTAACAATAGATTCATCTACAGATAGGAGGCAGGGGAGGGGGCGTACTCTCTTGCGTGCGGTATGGAACCTCCAGACACAGTTGATGGTTGAATATAATGTTGATGGACAAATTATTGAGAAATCTTGGCAGGAATGTCGGGGTTTTTTGGCGACGCTAGCCAAATACTCCGATATCATTCCAGTCAACCCTCTCCCTTGGAGAAAACTGCCACACGAAGTCAAAGATAACGTGTGGGTACAAATATGGGTAAAAAATCTATTGGATTTAATATAGTATTTTTTGTATTTATATGAACTAATATATTGGGTTTCAGCTTCGGTTTAACTTCCCTGATGGTGAAGGTGCATGACCAGCGCGTTTAAAAGAGTTGGGAGAGATTTGGAGAGATTATAAGCACAACCTGTATGTTGGCTGGTGTGATAGGGTGGGCACAGATTTAGAGACTTTACCTATCGTGGATGACTTCCCAATAGAGCAATATCGCCAAATGATTACCCATTGGGAGACTGCCAAATTTAAGGTATTAATCTCATTTGAGGTATTTAAATATGAGTTTTCATATTTTTCATTAATATAATATTATTTATTTTTAAACATTGTTTAGGAATCTTCGGAGAAAAACAAAAAAAAAGATTCAATGCAATACCTCCACACTTTGGGGCGCACAACTATGTCAGATCATGAGAGGCAGCTAGTACGATATAGTTGTTTATAATTTTTCTTTAGGACTTTCCCTTTTTATTATTTCCTACTTAAATTATGTGATTTATTGAATATTGAATATATTATTATACTTGCACTTTATATTGTTTCAATGTCATTACAGAATTACAAATTGAATATTGAAGGACGTATCCCTCGAGCAAAATTGTTTTGCTCGAGTAGAAGGAAAAAAGATGGAACTGCGGTAAATGAATCAACCCAAGAAAATATTGTAAGTTTTAATTTGTTTATCTCAAAGTTTAATATTTATTTTGAAATTTATTAATCTATTAATATTTTTAACAGGATACTTTAGAGGCTCTTGATTCCCAGAAGCCTGAAAATTTTGGGCCACACGATCATTTATATCAGGTTTTGGGAGAGGAGCACTCTGGTCGAGTACGCTGCCGACCTGGTAAGAATATAGTCCTGACGAGGTATTGGTGTTCTCCAGGTATCCATTCTAGTACGACTGAGTTGGAACAGGTCAAAGAGCAAGCAATATAATCTGATAAAAGGGTCAGAGAGTTGGAAGTACAAGTTCAAACGAGGTACAAAGAATTTATGGAACTAATGAAAGCTTTATCTTCATCACTTCCACCAGAGGCTAGCGCGGATTGTCAGGCATTTATGTCGTCGATGGGTGCATTATCCAATGCACCAGGTGACAGCTCTAGTGGCGATCGAGATCATGACATTCCTGGCGATGACGAGGATGCTGAAGAGGACGAGGGTGAGGATGAGGATGGGGACGAGGGTGAGGATGGGGCCGAGGGCGAGGATGGGGCCGAGGGTGAGGATGGGGCTGAGGACAAGGATGAGGCCGACGATGAGCATGGGTACGATGACGAGGATGATGACGAGGACAGAGATGGCGGCGAGGATGAGGCCGATGATGATAGTGGTGATGATGATGGTGATCAGGGGAATATTGATCCATTTCATTTTTGAATTCTGTATAACTATTTATTTTTGAACCTGGTTTTCCACTCCGGGGTTTTCCTCTTCTTCATAGGGATGTTGTTATCAGATCTCTTTTTTTCACTTGATTCTTATTGTATGATTAGTCTACTACCTAGACCTTTAGTATTCCTTGGTACTGTGATTACCTGTATGATATCTGGTTTGATAAGTTAATATGGACATCTTAATATTCAAAAACAATCACTTGAAATTAGGGGTGTCCATGGGCCAGGTCGGGTCGGGTCGGTTCATGGGTGTTCTAGGGCCTAAGGACATATGGTCATCCATAAGTAAGATTTAGGGCCTAAGGACATGACATCAAAAATTATGTGTTTTAGATCCATGGGTAATATTGGGGGTTCATTTTAAAAATAATAAAATGAGGGTTTTTTAGGTGGAAAATGATTTATTAGGTGATGAATTCCCTTGGTAAAAAAATATAAATAATTGTGTGTCTTTTTTATTTTGATAAATGGATTTTAATGATAATGAAACATTGGTTAATTTCTTTGGTCAAAAAATTTATTTTTACCATTTTTATTCTCTATTTTATATATTTTCATTGATTAGGAATATAATTTACAAACAAAAAATATCCAATTAATTATAATATTTATATGTATTAAATTGATTAATTTTGAAAAAATTTATATTTTCATTTGTGACGTGTACGAGTCAAACCCGCCTCAATCCGAGGGTCGGTGTGGCCGGTACCACTAAAAGTGTCTTTATTTTATTTAAAATGGATGCGCTTTTAATTAAAATAAAAGACATATGGATTGCTGACCAAACGCATTCATATTATTTTGAAACTTTAGGAAAACGATCCATGGGTCATTTTTGACATGTACGAGTCAACCCCGCCTCAATCCGAGGGCCGGTGTGGCCGGCACCACTCAAAGTGTCTCACTTTTATTTGAAATTGACAATAGTTTAAGTAAAAACAATAACTGACATACAGGAAATGGACCAAACGCATTCGGATTCTATTGATACTTTAGGAAAAGTATCCATGGGTCATTTGTGTCGTGTATGAGTCAACCCCGCCTCAATCTGAGGCACGGTGTGGCCGGTACCACTCAAACTGTCTCACTTTTATTTGAAATGGACAGGATTTTAAGTGAAAACAACTACCGGCATAAGGAAAACTGACCAAACGCATTCGGATTCTGTTGAAACTTTAGCAACACGATCCATGGGTAATTTTTGATGTGTACGAGTCAACCTCGCCTCAATCCGAGGCGCGGTGTGGCCAGCACCACTCAAAATGTCTTACTTTTCTTTGAAATGGATAACAGTTTAAGTAAAAACAACAACTGACATACGGGAAACGGACCAAACGCATTCAGAATATGTTGATACTTTAGGAAAAATATCCATGGGTCATTTTTGTCGTTTACGAGTCAACCCTGCCTCAATCTGAGGCACGGTGTGGCCGGTACCACTCAAACTATCTCACTTTTATTTGAAATGGACAGGATTTTAAGTGAAAACAACTACCGGCATACGGAAAACCGACCAAACGCATTCGGATTCTGTTTAAACTTTAGGAAAACAATCCATGGGTCATTTGTGACGTGTACAAGTCAACCACGCCTCAATCTAAGGGCCGTTGTGGCCGGTAACACTAAAAATGTCTTTCTTTTGTTTAAAATGGATGCGCTTTTAATTAAAATAAATGACATACGGAAAACCGACCAAACGCATTCGGATTCTGTTGAAACTTTAGGAAAACGATCCATAGGTAATTTGTGACACGTACGAGTCAACCCCGCCTCAATCCAAGGGTCGATGTGTCCGTCACCACTCAAAGTGTCTCACTTTTCTTTGAAATGGACAACATTTTAAGTAAAAACAACAACTGACATACGGGAAACGGACCAAACGCATTCGGATTCTGTTGATACTTTAGGAAAAGTATCCATGGGTCATTTGTGTCGTGTACAAGTCAACCCTGCCTCAATCTGAGGCACAGTGTGGCCGATACCACTCAAACTGTCTCACTTTTATTTGAAATGGATAGGATTTTAAGTGAAAACAACTACCGTCATACGGAAAACTGACCAAACGCATTCGGATTCTGTTGAAACTTTAGGAAAATGATCCATGGGTCATTTATGATGTGTAAAAGTCAGTCCCGCCTCAATATGAGGGCCAGTGTGGCCAGTACCACTAAAAGTGTCTTTCTTTTGTTTAAAATGAATGTGCTTTTAATTAAAATAAACGACATACGGAAAACCGACCAAACACATTCGGATTGTGTTGATACTTTATGAAAACGATCCATGGGTCATTTGTGATGTGTAAGAGTCAACCCCGCCTCAATCCGAGGTGCGTTGTGGCCGACACCACTCAAAGTGTCTCACTTTTCTTTGAAATGGATAACAGTTTAAGTAAAAACAACAACTGGCATACGGGAAATGGACCAAACGCATTCGGATTCTGTTGATACTTTAGGACAAGTATCCATGGGTCATTTGTGTCATGTACGAGTCAACCCCGCCTCAATATGAGGCATGGTGTGGCCGGTACCACTCAAACAGTCTCACTTTTATTTGAAATGGACATGATTTTAAGTGAAAACAACTACCGGCATACGGAAAACCGACCAAACACATTCAGATTCTGTTGAAACTTTAGGAAAACGGTCCATGGGTCATTTGTGACATGCAAGAGTCACAAATGAAAATGGATTTTTCATTTACATGAAATCGAAAATGGATTTTTCAGTGTAATCTGCTTGGTCCCAAAGCATGAACCAAACAGGTTGTGAGACATAATACCAGTAGGCATCCACCACAAGATTTGTGCCCAAATTTTAGTGAATATACATGTATAAAAACAAGGTACAAAAGTAAACATAGTATAAAGAAATCAACAACCATTAAATATTAAAGTAAAGAATAGATAATACTTTCCTTGGAGACATCAATATCCTTCCTAAACGCATGTCACTGTCTTGACCTCAGGAAAAAAACACATCCTCTACCTCAGGCATCACAGTCTCTCCCTCAGACATATCACAATCTCACCCACATGTATCATATGTAATTAATCTATTAACAGGTAAAAATAAGTACCTCATTTAATTTAAATTATTACATCGTAGACTATTATCAACACAACTCATCTAATCTAACTATTACATGGAATAATAATAATCAAATCACCTCATGTAATCTTACTATCACATCGCTTTTTAATAATCAATAATCCATCCTAAACAAAAAAATTCATGGAAATCAGTATGAATCTAAGGCGTCATGGGCTGATAAATCTAACAAATTAATCAAGGGAAACACAACCATGTGGTTCCCTATCTCAAAGAAATAACCTTAATAACCTAATAAACCAATATCATATGATAATCACGGTGTAATTCCAAGTCATGTATACCAAAAACATGGGTATCTGAGTTTTAGGCACATATAATTCTTGACAATACAACATATAGACACAACCCACCTACCTCGTAGTCGTGAGAACAATATTGTTGAATATCAGATCTTGATTCATCCTAGATCATTGAAAATCCACAAAAGATTCATAAATTATCAAATCTATATCTATAAAATTAGGAGAGGAATCAAGAGGATAGGATTAAGGTGAAGGGAGAACTCATTGGTGGGATCCCAATGCACCTTCCAGAGTTCTGATTGGACATTGATAGGAGAATCAGTGGATCAGAGAATAATTGTCGCTCTTGTCCGAACTTGGATGAACCAAGGTCAAAAGAAGTTAATTCTGTAAATGAGACATGACCCCTCTCCCTTTTATTAAATAAAAAATAAAATACACGGCATTTCCTTTAACAATACACACTGTGTATAAGCTTTTAATGGGCCTCACCTTAAGAGGCACGACCACGACACAACATGACTTGGTACATGGATGAGACATGACCTATACGTGGTCTGGAAAGGACATCAATGTTCATGGTGTGTACACTGAAGTACATGGCTTGTACATCAAAATTCACCAATTTTACATTTTCCTCAAAGCAACCCGAATAAAAAATCCATACATGTAAATGGGGAATTGGGTTCTTACAGTTTGATTATCACACCATAGATCTTGTTTCTATCTCAACCAAGCACCAAAATCATTGGTTTCTTCAATCTAGTGGTCTAATATCACATTACGGTCTTAATAAAGCCTTATGTTTCATCGTCCCCATGTAACGGATCAATGATAGATCTGAAGCAAGCCAAATTTGTTTATTTCTCTCTTTTTGGTCATTATTTGGCTTGGAATCTCTAACTAATGATTTTTTATCATGTTTTATTCAGTCTCGCATTATAATATTCACACATTCAGGTTTTATTCATCTTTATAATGCATTTGATTATAGATTTTCTCATTACTAATGACCTCAACTGAAGGTTAATATCTTTAATAATGTGTAAATTATTTGTTCCAACTTTTATTTCTTGTATCAATTAGTTTTTCACATTCAATATATCATTACTTGTTAATATTACATTAAAATTATTTTATACAATATTTCATGCTAAAGATTATTATTGAGGTGATAAGATACTGGATGTTGTGTGTTTCTACATTGTCATTTAGTTTAGTGAGTTGGGTTTTAAAATTAGTTTTCATTGATAATACAGCATGTTCATTTTGGTTTTGAAAATGTTGGTGCATGGGAGAGCTGAAAAATCCATTTTCATGTAATTGCATAACATGAGATAGTTTTGTAATCGGTTTTCATGAAAATGGATTTTTCATTTACATGAGCTGAAAAATACATTTTCAAGTCTGTTTCATGTCTGTATGCAGGTGTACAGTGGAGGGGCTACTGGAGGGAGGGGGGCTGCTGTGTGCAGTTCTGGAAAAACTCTTTACCAACGGTTATAAACTGTTGGTATAAGGGTGCTGGGATTTTGGAAAAACACTATACCAACGATTTAAAACCATTGGTATAGGTGTTCTGTATTTCTTGAATAACCTATAACAACGGTTTTAAACCGTTGGTATAGGTGTCTGGATTTTTGGAAATCCAATACCAACGGTTTATAACCGTTGGTATAGGTGTTTCTAGAAAACCAATACCAACGGTTCTAAACCGTTGGTATAGGTTTTCCTGAAAATCACATTACCAACGGTTTAAAACCGTTGGTATAAGACTTCCTCAAATTCATTACCAATGGTTATAAACCGTTGGTATACATTGGGTTAAATTTATATAACCCATATACCAACGGTTTGGATCAAACCGTTGGTATAAGGCTTTCCTCACGGCTTACTAGCCAACGGTTTCGAAAACCGTTGGTATAGGGTATACCAACGGTTTTCCAGCCTATACCAATGGTTTTTAACCATTGGTATAACCTTCTTTTCCAGTAGTGAAAATCCATTCATGAAATCCTGAATCAGGACACTAAGATCATACAATAGGCCTCTCGCCTAAGAGAGTCCAATCAATGATCTTTTCCTACCTCCCCATAAGGGATTGATCCATAGGTGAATTCAGCACCAAATCTGGTTCACCCTCGAATGGGGGTACGCGAGATCAGGCAGGTCATGATAGTAGCAGCCACTGCCGCAATCCAGGGTCCACCCCAGCCTGTAGGGCTGGGGGCATTTTTAACAACAAATTCCCCCATAAGGCCAATAAAAACAGGAGGAGACTCAGCGTCCAGGGAACGGAGCAAACCCCAGCCCTCAGGGCTGGGGGCATTATTACCCCCCTCAACAACAACCTCCCCCACAAGATTCAGTGTTCTCTCATCTGGGGAGGACAGTCAGAAGAGGAGGTTCTCATCCTATCCCGTCATTTGAATCATCATCCCCTCTGAGAGGTAGGCGCACTATAAGGTTGCATCAAAGAACTCTCAATGTCACCCTTCGTCAAGAAGTCCGAAGGCAATCCCAGGCCATGAAAGGGAAGGCCAGCAAAAGATGGGGTATATCCTCTTCCCATTTGGAAGATGACGTCCCCTCCACCCCGCGATATGAATTCATCAATGCCATAGAGGCTAAACCCATGGATAACACCGGAGAAAATTCTAATCCGGATGGATAGGGAGACGACGGTTCCGGTTAGGCTGTGACTCACAATGAACCACCAAGTGTGCACACCCGGAATCAGAGGGCTACCCTAAATATGGCCATCCTTCCATCCAACCCTCCTCTACCTACCCATAAATCTTCCAATAAAGATAGGATTAAGGGACTGGTTACCCTTAACCCACCTCCTTCTCTTGACAAAAACAAGCCACTCACACTCGAAGAGAGATTCTCTCGACAGGAAGAGGAGATGAAAGAATTAAGGCGGATTAACGCTGAGCTACTCCAGAGGAACTGCCTTATTGAAAGTGTTTCCCAAGAAGAGCCACATCATGCACTCCCAGCAAGTTCACCTCAAAGGATAAGTCTTGCTCCAGAAAATGAAGCACAGTCAGGGCCCCTTCCTATTGAGGCGCCTGGTTCTTCCAACTACCTAAATGTGGATGATGAATTCCAAGATTTCCCTCCACTTAGGCAGAAACCAGAGAAAGTACACCCGAACCCTTCGAGGGTGCCCCAAACAGAACACGCACCCCTGGTGCTGGCCAATCCGGACCCTCAGGCAGTGCCTCAGGCTATGCCTGCCCAGGACCAGGACCAACAGGATGTAAACCAGGGTCTCACCAACACCATAGAGGCGCTAACGGCTCGATTGAAAGCAATGGAAGGTTGACGCGCTCCAATACAGCCAGAGCGGAAACCCTACCTAGATTGGGTGACCAACACACCACCTCCACCCAATTTTGGGAGCCTTGTATTCCATATTTTCAACGGGTTAGGTGATCTGGAACAACATTTGATGCACTACGCATCCTATTGCGACCCTATGATGGGAACTCCGGAACAACAAGAAGCAGTGAAACTTAGGTTCTTCGTACAGACCTTGCAAGGATCCGCCTTTGTCTGGTATACGAGTCTGCCAGCCCAGTCAATAAAGATCTGGGAGGACCTTCGGCAGCAATTCCTGTTCCACTTCAGCTCGACGTTGCCTAAGACAACAGTCAGCGACCTCATGAACTAAAAGAAGAGGGAGAACAAGAGGGTCTCAGATTTCATTTCCAGATGGAAAGGTCTGACCTATTCACTGGACAAGACAATGCCTCAAGATGAGATGCTAGCCATATGCATCGATAATCTTAGAGATGAGCTGCGAACACCGCTCATACTAGTAGAGTGCACCACTGGCTTCTTCTATCTTTGGGCCATTTCCCAAAGAATTTATGACACCCTACAGCAGACTAATTTGAATTCTCGAATAGCCTTGCAGGCTCCTGTGAAAAGATCCCCTAGAGATGAAGCGTCTGCTTTCACACTCAAGATGGCCCATGTGCCCGCTCCACCGCTCAGGCCTCCACCAAATCGTCAAGGTCCCCCTACATATCAGTGGCCACCTCCGCCTAAACGGGACGATCATAGAGGATTGAAGCAGAACCAGTTTAAGGAATGAAGACAAAAATTATACTTTTTCTGAGACGATCAAGTCCGCGGATACTTTATCACCGCCATGAATTGCAACCTGCTCCGCCTACCAGAGCTGAGGAAACCTGAAGAAGTCGGCCGTGAGGACAGGCCAGATTACTGCCCCTACCGTAGAATGTTGGGGCACAATATCTGAGAATTCTTCATCATCAAATACCTCCTGTAGAGGATGTTAGACTTCGGAAAGGTGGAGCTGGGACCACCCCCAGCACATGTGGAATGTATCTCCACCACCGACTCCGAAAAAGAGGAGGGGTGGCAGAAAGTCACCTGCAAGAAGGGGCAGAAATTTGATAACTGGATGACTCGGAAGACTATCAACCAAACCCAGGGCACACTCTGAGCTCAACTACAGTAGCCGGTGTTGCCGACAATAGCCCCCGACACTACACAGCCGGCCACATCGGCTTCACAATCCTCCATGAGTCGGTTATCCGGGCGGAGTAGAAGAAAGAAGCAATCACGAGATGAGCAGTCCGCAATGTTTCTAAAGTTAGTCCTGACCTTGGCAGATTATATGCCCTCGAATTTTGTGCCACAGGCATTGACCCACCAAATGGCACCATCAGGTACAATCGACCAGGTTGACCTATCTGAGGATGAAGAGACAATATTTGGTTCTATTAATTTCATCCATCTTATGGAATCATTCCCTGACGAAGGGTATGGTAACGAATCTGAGTTCCATGAACGGGGAACCAGGAGGATGAATTGCAGAGGTAGGGGATACCATGGGAGGCATAGCTGCGTCCAAAACCAACCCTATGGTTGGACCCCGACCCAAACCATTAATATTGCGGAAACCCATGGGAGAGCCCTTCAATGGACTCAGTAGGAGAAGGAATGCCCCTCCACCTCCATAAACAGCCACTCTGGCCTTGTTATTCTGCGATACGCACTAGAGGAGGACCAAGTGTCTGGCTGCCTAGTGCGCACAAACAGACCAGCCGGGCCTAGTCCCCAGAATGCGGGAACACCATCAACATCCAACCCCGTGGCCAGTCCCTCCTCATCAAATGCTCTAGCACCCAAAGCACCTGCTAAAACTCTCCCTCCAGTGGAGAAGCGTCATCCGCTGGAGAAAAAATACGATATCCTTAAGCAGATGGCATCAGTACCAGCCAAGATGTCAATCTTGGACGCCCTGAGATTGTCAACAGACCTCATGGAGGCACTTATAGAAGCTTTGATTAGACCCCAGGAGTTTCAAGCTGAGGTAGCAACCGCCGAGATTTACCGGACGGAGACTGGCCCGGCTGAATGAAATACGGTGATTTCCTTCACTGATCAGGATGAAGATGACATCATGAAAGTACACATTAGACCACTATATGTGTCTAGCATTCGAAATGGTACTAAGATCCAAAAAGTATTTATAGAAAATGGCTCTGGAGTTAACCTCCTTCCCCTACAAACACTCTGCAAGTTGGGCTACAGTGAGGACAATCTAATTCCCTTGGCCACAACTCTGTTGGGTTATGATAGTAATGAACAGAAGCCAATGGGAAAAATTAAGCTAAGGACCCATTTTGGTGACATGGTAGCCTACACAGAATTCCTGGTGGTCCGGCAGAGCACAGCATTCAATGCCCTACTGGGAAGGCCATGGCTCTATAAGCACATGGTCATTCCTTCATCCTACCACCAGTGTATCGGGTACTACGTGAATGGACAAAGTGGAACATTACACGCCGACAAGAACCCTTTAGAGCTCTCCGAGTCACATTACATTGACGCCAGGTTCTATGAGAAAAAGAAAAAGAAGCCTTTGGTTGATGGTGTCGACTGGATCCCCACTAAAAATGGCCTGGAAATGGTTCCTGATGACCCCCTCATGCAGCTTGGCAGAGATTATGTCATGCACATCGACCACATTGAGGGTAGGAGTTCAAGTCTAGACACGCACTTGGATGTCCTTGTGACTTCATCCATAACGGTCGAGTGTGACAATGTGGGAACGTCCACTAACCCTCAATCTGGGGACGAAAACTCAAGCAAGAACGCCCACAACACCTCACCTTCGGACTCCCAAGAGCTAGTGTTAGGAGCTCTCTCCTCGTCGGACCAAGAAGATGAGGATTTGGGAGAAGAAGAGGGGGAAGATCTTAGGGACACACCTCCTACATTTGAGGAAGGTATCTCCACCACTGTGGACGAACTCAGGGAAATAAACTTGGGTACTGAGGAAGATCTGAGGCCTACTCTAATTAGTTCATCCATGTCCCCCGAGGAGCATGAGGTATATAACTCCTTCCTAAGGCAACACCAGGATGTCTTTGCCTAGAATTACACAGAGATTCCAGGACTCGATCCCGAGGTAGCGACGCATCACCTAGGTCTTCCAGAAGACCACCGGGGATATAAACAGGCCGCCAGAAGGACGCATCCCTCACATGCCACCAAAATAGAGGTTGAAGTCAATAAGATCACTAAAGGAGGCTTCATTCGAGAGGTCCAGTACCCCATTTGGTTGGCCAACATCGTCCCTATCAAGAAAAATAACAGTAAAATCCGAATCTTCATTAAATTCAGAGATCTTAATCGGCATTCTCCAAAAGATGACTCCCTGGTTCCAATCACCGAGTTGTTAATCGATGCAACAGCCGGGTATGAGGCTCTATCCTTCATGGACGGCTATTACAGCTATACCCAAATTAGGATGGCTCAAGAAGATGAAAAATCCAATGCTTTCAGGGCCCTTCAAGGGGTATTCTATTACAGGGTCATGCCCTTTGGTCTCAAGAATGCTGGCGCCACATATCAATGTGTCATGCATCGGATCTTTAAGCCGTTCCTGGGGAAATTCGTTGAATGTTATGTGGATGACCTGGTGGTTAAATCCAGATAGCGCTAGGATCACCTGTTGGACCTTGAGACCATCTTCAACAAACTCCGATAGCATATCTTGAAGATGAACCCCTTGAAATTCGCCTTCGGGGTTACCTCAGGGAAATTTCTTGGCTTCGTCACACGCCATCGTGGCATCAAAGTCAACCCTGAGAAGACAAAGGCTATCCTTGGCCTGCCACCTCCCCGTAACCTCACTGAGTTGAGGGGACTCCAAGGACACCTAGCCTATATTAGGCGGTTCATATCCAACCTGGCAGGAAAATGTTTTCCCTTCACCAGGTTAATGAAGAAGGGGGTTACGTACCAATGGAAGGATGACTGCCAAGAGGCGTTCGAAAACTTGAATAAGTACCTCTTAATACCACCAGTGCTCGTGCCCCTGGTTGAAGGAAGACCTCTCATCTTGTACGTGACAGCCTCAGAGCGGTCACTGGGAGCCTTCCTCGCACAAAAGAATGACACAGGCAGCGAAAACAGTCTCTATTACCTCAGTCGAACCATGATTGATGCTGAGACTCGATACTCAAATATCGAGAAGAGTTGTTTGGCCCTGGTCTTCGCAGTTCAAAATTTGCAACATTATCTGCAGCATAATGAAGTCCATTTGATCTCATGGAGTAACCCGCCCAAGTATATCCTCAGTCTCCCAATGCTAACCAGACGCCTATCCCAATGGGTGGTCATCCTGCAACAGTTCGACATCTGGTTCGTGCCTCAGAGAGCCATCAAGGTCCGGGCATTAGCAGACTTTCTAGAAGAGCACCCTTCAATAGGGACCACTGCACTGGACACTGAGCTACCTGATGAAAACATCTTCTCGGTTCAAGAGGAGCTCCTAGCATGGGAAATGTACTTCGACGGCGCGTCCTGAAGCCCAACCAGGAAGAGGATGGAGGATCCCAAATTCAACAAAGTAGGTTTGGCGATAATACTCATGTCCCCAGAAAAGGCAGTCTTTCTATATTCCTTCCTTCTATCAGAGGGATGTACAAACAATGAAGCATGATATCAAGCTCTCATTGTAGGCCTGGATCTCGCACTCCAGGCACAAGTACAGCTCCTTAAGGTAAAAGGTGACTCAGAGCTGGTCATCAAGAAATTCAGTGGTGACTATGCTATTAAAAATAAGGTTTTGTTCCCCTTGTTTGACCATGTCCAAGGGTTAATGGCTTAGTTCTCCACAGAGCCAGCATTGAACTATATTCCCTGGTCTCAGAATTTTCAGGCTGATGCATTAGCCAACACGGCCATAGCCCTAGATGATCCAGACCGAGATGAAATAGTCATCTGTATTGCTCACCGTCGAATGGTATTGTCGTTTGTTCAAGCCAAGATGGAATAAATCCACGAAGTCAGTCCTCTCCCCGAGCCATATGCTTCTGCCACCGGCTGGATGACCCCCATTGAAAACTACCTTCATCGGGGAGAACTTCCATTAGACAAGGTTGAATGAGGGCAAATACAGAGGAGGGCAATCAAATTTTTCCTATATGGCGGCGTGGGTCAGCAAGAGGTCCTCTACAAATGAGGCCTCGACGGAGTTCTCCTCAGATGAATTGATGGAGAAGAAACTGCTGCCATAATGAATGAAGTACATGCAGGAGCATGTGAAGCACATCAACCAGGGACCAAGCATTCCCATTAGGTTCGAAGGCTTGGGTACTACTAGCCCATAGTGGCACAAGATTGTGAGCATTTTACCGCAAAATGCCACTCATGATAGATTCATTCCATTCATACACCAACCCTTGTAGTAACTTCATCAATCCAAGTACTCCTGGTCATTTTCCATCTGAGGAATGGACATCATGGGACCATATCCTCCCGCTACGGCCAAACAGCTGAAGTATATCCTCACAGCAACCGACTTCTTTTCCAAATGGGAAGAAGCCATACCCCTCAAGGAAGTTGGGGCGAGAAATATTTTCATCTTTTTAAAGACCAAAATCATCACCAGATTTGGTGTCCCTCATACTATACTAATGGACAACGACACCAACTTCTGCTCTGCTGAAGTGGAGAAACTATACCGCGAATATGGTATCAAAGCTAACCACTCATCCCGCTACCATGCAGAGGCCAAAGGATATATAGAGGCTTTCAACAAGACCCTGTCTGATATTCTCCAAAAAATGGTGGATAAAGACAAGAAGTCGTGGCCAGATAAACTCCTTCATGCGTTTTGGGCTTATCGAACCACAATCTGCACCGCTACTCGGGCTACCCCATACACATTGGTGTACGACACCGAGGCAGTCCTGCCCATTGAACTCCAACTTCCCTCACTCCGTGTTTCCATCTCTGATCAATTATCCAATGATGAGCAGTCAGAAAAGCGGCTAGGTGAATTGGAACAGCTAGATGAGAAGCGGTTTCACACCTTGCACCATCTGTAAGTATACCAGAACCGGATCGCATGAGCCTTCAACAAAAAGGTTCATATTTGGTCTTTCTTGGAAGGAGAATTATTGTTGGTCCTCGGGTCCCCAATGATACCCGGAAAGAAACCTCCAAAGCTGGACCCCAAATGGGAGGGACCGTACGTTGTACACAAGGACTACTCCAACAGAGCATATGCCCAGATCTCCATGGATGGGAAATTCACCACGGCTGCTACCAATGTGAGATTCATGAAGAATTATTCGCATAGATACCAAGAGCATTTCATCCTTACCGCATGATGATAAACTAAACAGACAGAAAAAAACGAGGTGTACTCTTCCTCCGAGCTGCATGACATTAAATTGCCAAGCACCCAACTGTCCAAACTCTATGACCTTAAACTAGGAGTATCACGTCCTCACTACATGATGTTAAACTACATGGAGTTTTTCCTCACCGCACAACGTTAAACTGCACAGAATCTAATAATACCCCTCATCCTAACCACATGACATTAAACTGCATGGACCTCGTCCTCACCATATGACGTTAAACTGCACGGATTTCAGAGAACTACGTATGGCTTGATTCCTACCCTCGCAAGATACGTAGAATTTCTGGGATCCTCTATCCTGGCCCAGCCACTCCCAAATAAAAATAATGATTTAAAAATTCCCTTTCCCTTTTGTACGGACCAGACCTGCGTGGGGTGTATATTTCGTCCTCACCGCATGACGTTAAACTGCACGGATTTCAGAGAACTACGTGCGGCTTGATTCCTGTCCTTGCAGGATACGTAGCGACGCCGGGATTCCCTATCCTGGCCCATCCACTTCTAAAAATAATTCCCTCTTCCCCTGTGTACGAACCAGACTTGCACGAGGTGTACTTCTTCCAAATAACTATGTGGGGCTTGATTCCTTCCCCCGTAGGATAGGTAGTGACACCAGGGTTCCCCATCCTGGCCCAACCCCCTGAATAAAAGATAAAAATGCCCCTCTCCCCCTTTGTATGAACCAGACCGACACAGGGTGTACTTCTCATCCTTATCGCACGACGTAAAACTGCACGGATAGCGAGATTTCATAATTCTCCCTTTTCCCCATGTAGGGGCTAGGCCTGCACGGGGTGTATTTTTTCCTCCTTGTCGCACGACGTTAAACTGCATGGACAGTAATGTTAAAAATGCCCTCTTCCCATGTGTACGGACTAGACCTACATGGGGTGTACTTATTTCAGAGAACTATGTGATGCTTGATTCCTTCCCTCGCAGGATACGTAGTGACGCTAGAATTTCACACCCTGGCCCAGCCACCTCAAAAAAAAACAAAAATTCTCCTTCTCCCGTGTATGGACCAAACTTGCACGGGGTGTATTCACATCCTCACCGCACGACATTAAACTACATGGAGTCTAATAATACCCCTCATCCTAACCACATGACGTTAAACTATACGGATTTTTTCCTTACTGCACGACGTTAAACTGCACAGATAAGAAGTTTTAGCAACGCCCCTCTCCCCCCGTGTGTGGGCCAGACTTGCACGGGGTGTACTTCTTTCAGAGAACTATGTGCGGCTTGATTCCTGCCCTCAAAGGATACGTAGTAACTCCAGGGTTCCCCATCCTGGCTCAACCCCCTGAATAAAAGAAAAAAAATCCCTTTTCCCCCATGTACGGACTAGACCTGCATGGGGTGTATACCTCTTCCTCACCGCATGACGTTAAACTGCACGGACTTCATCCTCACCACATGACGTTAAACTGCACAGACTTCATCCTCTCCGTATGATGTTAAACTGCATGAACTTCATCGTGACCCACCCAGGAAACATGGTGATATGAGATGGAGATACTCCTCGCACATTTGGATGCATCCTCTCCATACATCAGACTGCACGACCCAGACAATTGCGGATCTTCATAATCACTCATGGCCATCAGAAATGGAAAGTCATCGACCCGTGGACACCTTTGCATGACTATGCATACCATACCCTCAGTGGATCTACATATTAATAGCCCCTGGCCCGTCTACCAAAGGCAAGATTTCCCCGGGCGACACTCTTCCGAGCTCTGTACGCCTACCGGCATCGGAGCCCCCGTATCACATCTCCCGATCCAAAAAATTTATGGAGTAGTGGTTTACAAGTTCATTCCCCTTTTCTCATCCAAATGTTTCCAGGATACCTCTATCTTTCTAGCCTATGTGTCTTCCAGTGGTTCACATAACAACCTGCATCAGCGAACGTCAAGCCAGGACTAGGCTACTTTGACTCAACAGACAATTGCAGTGAAACTTTTTCTTGTATGCTCGGACACCATTATCCCCATGTTCCAAACTCTACACTGTGAGCAATCTCGGATTTTCATAATCATTCATGCCCATCGGAAGTGGAATGTTATTGACCCAGGGAAACCTTTGTATGACTATGCATACCATGCCCTTAATGGATCTTCATAATGATAGCCCCTGGCTCGTCCATCAAAGGAAAGATTTCCTTGGGAGGTACTCTTCCTAGCTCTATACGCTTACCAGCCTCAGAACCCCCACGCCACACCTCCTGATCCGGGAAAACTCAAAGTTTCAGTTTAAAACCTTTATCCCCCACCTTATTCCAAGTATATCAGAACATGTTGACCCAGTTATCCTTCGAGTGAATAAAGTAATAGTCACCCAATGGTCCGAGATCTATGACTGCTAAACTAGGAGTACCTCATCCTTACCGCATGACATTAAACTGCACAGAGTAAAGGCACAACCCCGCACGCAAAATAAATCAGCACAGGGAGCTCTCTAAGCTTTAACAGCAACCAGGGCCAAATATCCCTGACATGCCCAGACATTTCCTTCCTATATGACAGACTCTGTGGCCCGGACAATCACGGATCCCCATAACCACTCATGGCCATCGAAAGCGGAAATTTATTGACATGTGGACACCTTTTCATGACTATGCATACCATGCCCTCAGCGGATCTGCATAGTGATAGGCCCTGGCCCGTCTACCAAAGGAAATATTTCCTCGGGCGACACTCTTCCTAGCTCCGTACGCTTACCAGCCTCAGAGCCCCCATATCATTTCTCCTGATCCAAGAATCCCCGAAACCATGATATACACCATCAACCCCCCCTACAAGTCTTGGACATGCCAAGATGTTCAAGACTAGTTGAATTGTAATCAAGAGTGGCCTTTTTAACTATGTCCTTGCCGCATGACGTCAAACGGCACGGAGCACATCTTGGCCACTTGGCATAAGGCTGCAAGGGCCAAGTATCAAACATCCAGGGGAATTCCTCCGGCAACGAGAATTTTCACTGGTTTAATAGTGCTTCTCGTTCTTACCACATGATGTTAAACTGCACGGTCAATCGTCTTTGATGCACGATGTTAAACTGAACAGCATGGGAAAAGGAATGAAAATGCCCCATGTCCTCACTACATGATGTTAAACTGCATAGCATCTTTTAATAATTCTCTTTATCTTTACCGCATGACGCTAAACTGCACAGTCAAACCCGCCATGGGTTCAATAAGAAACATAGGCTTTTCTCTACCTTTCAGTGCATGGGTAAGACCTGCACAAGCCACCGTCTCACACTCACGTGAGAAGGTATTACTTCACCCATTCTCGGGAAGTTTAGTCTAGATGTTTCCCCCCATATCCAGGCACCCTATCATCATAAACCATACTCTATACTCAGAAAAGAAAAATCTGAACTCTCATAAGCCACCCCTATTGGTCCCAAATCTCAACTTCCCTGAAGTTTCTTAGCTATCGGGGGGATAGAATCATTGACTTAAGGACACCTTTGTATGAATATGCATACCATGCCCTCAGTGGCTCTGCATATTGATCGCCCCTTTCTCGTCTACCAAAGTCAATATTTCTTTAGGCAATGATTCTCTTCGTACGCCTCTTGGCCCTTGAGCCCCATGTCTATCTCGGGATTCAGAAACCCTCTGAGCTACAGTTTACTATCCTCTTTCACAACCCTGACTAAATATGGTGGAATATCTATGAAAATATTACCAAGGACTAGAAGAAGTCATTCCATTTTAAATGATGTCACAGCTGCATGAATTTAAACTGTGCGAAGCCTCAACCATCCCTTACGCTAACTAAATGTGTAGGTAAGTGGTCTCTTGAACACACTTCTGATTAGTACGTATGTTCCCAAAACCCTTTCAGATGTCAAATTCCCATTTTGAGCTACCCCTGGTGGTTTTCATAATTTTCCAAGCCACCCATCTTGGTTTCCATGAGCCGGACTTCCATGAAGACCCCTGGCCATCAGAAATGTATAGTCATTGACTTAAGGACACCTTTGTATGACTATGCATACCATGCCCTAAGTGGATCTTCATATTGATCACCCCTGGACCATCTACCAAAGGCAAGTATTCCTTAGGCAATTCTCTTTCTACCTATGTACGCCGACGTGGCTCCCATGCCTTGAGGCATTCCCTGCAAGTCGTTCGAATTTAAACATGTTCCCCCCACGTGCATCTGAAGAGTATTGAGACATATTTTAATTAGTTGAACCCCATTGGGACCCTTTCCCCACCATATCTGGTCAAAGCTGTTCGACCAAAAACATCAGTAATGATATTCTTGATGGTGGGACTTTAAATCGCCCAAGAAAGGAGGCACAAAGCCTGTTAGGCCGAAAACCTAAAAAGGGCGACCTAAGAAAAACTCAGGCCATACCCGCAGGGTCCACACCATATGGTCCCAGAAAAAATCATGGCATTAACAAGAAATGACAAAAATTTTGTGGGGTTTCTCTACAAACCCCAGCAATAGTCAAACTATGCTCGCTAGATCCCATGGTCCAGGAAAAAGTTAGAGATCGTTTTATTTTTATCAATAGTCCTGAACTCTGATTATTCTGTGTTCAGGGAATTAACATTTTCAGCAATCACGCCAGATAATCTCTATCACAGGAGAAGACAACAAGAGAACTCAGGAAAGACATTTCTTCATTCCATAAAAAGTTTTTAGGAAGGGAACCCACAACTCGGAGCCTCTTCTGGTGTGAAAGGTTATTAAAGGAGGTTTTCGGTGGATTTAAAAAGTTGTATCAGGCGCTCATGAGAATCATCAATTGTTTGAGAGAGATTATGCAGTATGGCCATTTCAGCTTCTGCACCAGGCCGCAACTCTTCCGCCTCCTGGGCCGCCTTTGTGCTCGCCCTCATTTCCTCCTCCATCTGTCATCCCCTTATTCAATCATGGCGGCAACATTGTCCTCTTCCTGCTGCAGCCACTGTATCTCATTCCTCAGTACCCCCAGATGAGAACGCTGCTCAATAACTTCTATGTGAAGCATCGCGACAACCCCGGCGTGGCCATGAGCCTCTGTTAGGAAAAGTTTTCGGGTTGCGGAAAGGTAGGCTTTGGATTTGGCAATGGAAAGGCGAGATCCGAAATCACCCAGCCTCTCCCAGTCAGCGACTACCTGCTTGACTATGTCATAAACACCATGATAGTCAAAGCCGTCAAATCCTAGCAGCATAAATAGATTGTACATCTTTGGTAATCTGGTCGGCATCTCAGCTAGGGGCGTCTGAGAAATCAATATCCAAATTTTCTCACAAGCCCTTTTGTGAGCAGGCTGAAGACTGGAAAGGACATGTTGATCAAGATCGGAATCACTTCCCAATGAGGATACATACTCAGGGATGAACGTCGCCAAGGAGGGACCCGATGCGGCTTCACCCACAAACTCTGGCACTGCCACAAAATTTCCCCCGGCAGTTGTGATCATAGGCACGGTTGGGTCTGAAGACACAATCTCCAGTGCCAAAGGTCATGGTCCTGAAACCTGAGAGTCAATAAGACAGATAAGTACCCCTAATTATAAAGGGGAAGGAGAAGGAATTAGTGGAAAGAGATAGGGAAACTTACTCCTGATTGTCAAGGCATAGGCATCCTCAAGCTTCGCACTATCGTGACAGCCACTCGAGGAAGTTGACACATCCTCAAAAGGAAAGGGAGTCCAGGGAGCCCCCAGAAGGGTCCAGGAATTAAAGCCATGCCCGAGACCGGAAGCCTCCAAGGCCATCCCCAAGTGGTCACCTACGGAGACCAAGCTCGGGGAAATAACTCCCCGGGTAAACAAGACAATGGGCCGCTCTGGGTTTCCAACAACAGGACTAATGGTAGGCTCTTCTTCCATTACCAAGAGATCTATTAGGTCTGAAGTGGCTTGCCCCATCGGATCTGGAGGCCCCTCATCAATCATAGGCACCCCATTTTCCTCCGTGATAGAAAGGGTTGTTTGATCAGTAGGAGGCTCAAATACCATCAGTTCCTCCTCTGATGCATCTCTGACTAATGAAGGCGGGAGTAAAGCATCCATATCACTGGCCCCTCCAGCAGGGCCCTCCATTTCGTCGCGCCCAGGAGTGAATACAGGAGATTCCGCAGATGCAAAGGAGATTGAAGGTATGACCACTTGGGTAGTTGTAGCCAGATCCCCGAGTGGCCCTTCACCATATGCCAAAACAGCTAATGACTGGCAGAGTCAGAATATGCAGGTTGGAAATTAAGCAAACGGGAAGTCATGATTACCCGATGTCCCTTTTCTGATCTGTTTCGATAAATGGTATGCTTGTTTCTGTCTCTGGATCTACCAAGGGGATAGTTCAACCATAATTCTGGGAGGATCTGGAGGAGGGTAGACCCTATCTGGGTCTGCAATGGTCGCTTCCATAAGCTCAGCTGCACCAGGGGACCCCTCCTCGACGACCCCTATGGGCGAAAGCGCATGCTCACCTGCTACGGTACCACGTGGAGTATACTCCAGAGAGGGAATTCCCCCTGATATTCTTTGGCACCCTGCACAAAGGGGAGAAACCTTAGAACCTCCACAATAAAGGGGGAAGAAAGCCAGAATGGGCGGTAGAGAAACCTCTTCATCAGGTTTGGACAATTCGGGATGTTTAATCATCATGGACACCCGAGAGGTCCCGTAGAGCTGGTTTCGGAGTGAGCGCACGTATACGTCCATATCCTTCAAAGAAGAGACTATGTCACCTAAATCCTCTTCTAACTGAAGTTTTGGTGGAGAAATGACAACCCCAATACCTGGAAGCTTGAGAGGGCTCGTTTGGAGTGATGCCCAAACCTCTTCATCTGAGCCCCTAGCCCTCAGGTCATCCCAAATCCTCCATGAGTCTGGGAATGCGGTCGTAATTGGAACGGCTAGCCTGGAAGGATCAACCTGAGAGGGTCCGGCAGTGGCAGGGGCTGGTAGGGGCACCGAAAGCCATGTTTGTGCTCTGAATCACGCCCCCACCTTATAACTCTCTGGGACTATTGGTAGACGGGACCTCACAGGTAGGGACGGGAATTCCCTAGCTTCAGCCATGATGGGAAGATCATCAAAATCATCTCCCCCTGAAGAGTGGTCACTTCCTTCCCCCTCTTCATTAGTCACTGGATGCAGCATGGCCTGGACTCGGTGGGTTAATATCGCGTGACCCTGGCGCGCATAAATATAGACCTCGAGATCCCGGAGATACCGATTGACCCGCTCTGGGTCCATATCATAAAGGATGTCAACAGGGGTGGATATGTAGCCCAGCCCGTCAAATTCCACTTCTGATTCCTGAAGATACTTCCACCGAGAATGGGGGTACTGGCTACAAAAGGATGATCGACCTTTGAATTCATCTCATTGACCCTAGTCCATTGAAAATGCATCATCTTTAGGAATAACCACCCCCCTTCGGGCAGCCTCAAGGGAATGAGAGGATACACCCCTGTCTGTTAAGATCTTCCCCAGAAGCACGGGACCAGCAGGGTGGCGAAGAACTTTGCCCGGCCTAGTTGAAGCATCATCCCTCTTCCGCTTCCTCTTGCCCTTTGATGGCTTGGGACTTGAAATGGTAGGCACCAATGTCCCTAGTTGTCCATTTAGGTATGATTGTACCCAAGAATCAGCATAATTCTTGGATAAGAAGGGTGTGGAGTCTACAAGTTTGGGATTCATAACCTCGCAACTGGTATCCTATTGGGTAAACATTAACCACAGTTTCTTGGCCACCATTAAATGATGATTCTCCCGGGCACCATTAATTGTGGGAGGACACAGTGCCTGGACGTAGCCAAACTAGCGCCCGAATCATCAAGGCGTGTACCCCTCTCAGATCAGTTCCCCACTAATATGAGCCACTAGAATGCCCTCTCGAAGGGAAAAGAGGTAGCCCTGCTTTCTAAACTCCTCTGTTATGGTGTTCATGATTGCACCAGTTGGGTAAGATAACGGATGGAAATTGAAATTTTCATAACATGAGATTCGACTCGATAACAGATGCATGTTCTGAGCTGTCTTTTGATTATCCTTCTCTTTGGTCGCCCACTCTTCGGGCATAACCCTGCTGGTCAGTTTCAATTATGGTCGGAATGTGGTGCCCGGAATCTGAAGAGGGTTGATGAAGGTGTAACAGTTCTTGACATGAATTCCTAGCCATCCCCAAAGAATCTGAAAAGGGCCAGCCACTCGGTTTGGCCGGCTCCCATCAGTAATATTACCAAGAAATCGGTAAATCCTGGCCAGCACTGGGACGGCTAGGTTGATAACGTTGCTGGTAGCCAATTATGCCTCTATGACAAAGGCAGAGTCCCGTACGCCACTAGACTAGCATATAGCAAATAGCCAGCCGCTCAAAAACATGGCCAGAAATGCCGCCAGACGAAGCAGCTGATCGACATCTGGGACAAGCTTCCAGGCCCAGTCATTGAATTGGCCTTGCTCCAGGTTCCGCCAATAGCTACCCTTCTGCTTTTGGGACTCCATTGTAGGGAAGGTCGTGGGCCTACGCGGAAGAGCTACAGACTGGATCTCTCTGGAAAAAGCCTTGATCCATTTGCGATACGGGATAAGCTGTCTCAGAGACGTATCTTTCGGATGCTCCTCATGACCAAGGACAGGTTTTTTCAGAGATGTATCCTTCGAATGTTCCTGTTCCAGATCAATGAGCCACTTCACCAAGGGAGGGGTTATCCTTTCTTTGTCCCACACAGAAGGGGGAGGCAGGAATTTTTCATACATACCCCCAATAATGGGGACCCCTGAAATCTGAAAGACGTCCCAAAGACTAATTCCTACCTCCCTGTTGACCAGATGAAAGGTATTTTTTTTCAGGCTCCAACGACTCATAAGTTTCCTGGAGAGGGCTTGAGGCCGGTAGGTATAGGTTTGGGACACCCAGGCAGCTTCATACAAGCTTACGGCTTGTAATTCTTCCTCAAACTCCGCACAGCTCTGGCGGACCCAAAAGGGACACCCCCAATCCAAGGACTTAAATTCTCCTCCTGGTCGAAGATCCTGATTCGCTGACCAGCCTTACTGGTCGCTTACCATGGCGTTGCGGGCAATGCTTCGATAGTAGTGGATTGCTCCTTCCTGTTGGCATTGTTCTCCTATCGGAGATACTGGAAGGTGATTCAACACAGATCCGACAGCTGTGTCCCTTAGGGTCGGCTACCCGTTGACAGGTAGCATGAACCGAGGGATAGTGGTAGTGAATATCCATGCTTCAGGATTGTTGTCACGGGATGGTACTGGAATCAGGGTATTGGACAACAAACCAAACCCATAGGCAGGAAGTCTTTTAGAAAAGGGGTACTCTTTCTGTGACTTGGAGAGCCGGCCGGCAAGAAAGGAAGACAGTGGGGAGTGGTGGACTCCATCCTGAACAGAGCTGGCCATGTCCTTCAGGCTTTGATCTCTAATTGGGAGAGGCTCTGAGGCAGACCTTGGTACAGAATGAGGGGGAACCATATTTTCTCCCTGCATTATGAAGACCAGGAAAATGGTTAGTCTGGAATAATAAAATTTGGACAAAAAAACTAGATATATGGTTGAGGATCAGTTGAGGAGCCTTCATAAGCAAAGCCTTCAAGCAGGCCTCGAGGGATAGTTCGCGATGACAGCATCCCGCGAACTAGCACTTCGCGAAAGCAGTCCGCGAAACCATGGCTCGCGGAGCGTTGGCCATGAAGCTACGAACCAAGTTGCTCCGTGTAATTTCAATCCCGAATTTAAGTGATTAAGTTTGGAAGACTTAGAAACTTTTAAAGTTCAAGAGATTTTAGTCCAAGGAGCATCGAAACCACGGAGCATCAAAACCGCGGATCACCAAAACCGAGAAGCAAGTTCCTCCGTAGCCCATCATGACTTACAATTTAATTAATTAAGAGTAATGGTTCACGGTTGGGG
Source organism: Viscum album (assembly GCA_963277665.1). Taxonomy (NCBI): domain Eukaryota; kingdom Viridiplantae; phylum Streptophyta; class Magnoliopsida; order Santalales; family Viscaceae; genus Viscum; species Viscum album. Next base: position 1,491,807,102 of record OY728139.1, on the reverse strand, counting down.
AATTGGTTTTTGGGTGAAGGAGACCATGAAGGTGGAATTGTTTCGAGGGTGAAGGCGACCGCGAAGGTGGAATGGTTCCTGGAAGTCACAGCCGGTTTGCGGACGAAGCACTTTGCGAAGGAACGAGAACGTGGTAGCGAGGTAGCTCTGGTTTCGCGATGAATCCATTAAAGACAAATTAAGGGCCCCCTGTATTTATAGGCATGGTCCCCTACCATTTCCACCTCTCTACCGCAAAACATCTCAGTTTCAGGACCACTATGCATCAGAACGGCCTCCTCTTCGTTCCGATCGGACCCCATTCCAATGGGGGGCATTTTTAGGGTCCTGAAAAATCTGCAAAGGAGATTCTACCCATATTACCCAAAGAATTGGGAAGATAATGGAAAAAATTCAAAGAAGGGACACAAGAAAGACTGGTCTGCAGACCGTTCCCATGAAAATGTGACGTGGCCCGGCCCTGTGAAGCACCCCCTTAGTGAACCGTCATAGTTCACGAAATGGAGGCGGAGATCCTCCACGGTCGTGAGGCAGGATGGGCGCCGATCTGGTTCATCGTCATGAACCGCCCCAACAGCGGACCGCGTCGACCAGTTCAAGTCGCATCTGCTGTCGTTCGTGGAATGGAGGTGGAACCCTCTGTGGTCGTGAAGCACTCCCTGAGTTCGGTTCGCGAGGGGGGGAGAAGCGCTCAGTACTCACCGCGAATCATGAATTGACCAAGTCAGCCTTAAACCGGGTTTTCTGTCATGGGCATCCGCAAAAGGTGTCGCGTGTCCACAGATACATCTCTTTCCCCACTCTATAAAAGGATACTGAGGGGGAAGGGAAAAGGGATTCGATTGGGGATTCGGATTCGGATGATTCGAAGGTGGAAGAAGAGAAGAGCGATCAGACTCGGGTGGAAGGATTTAGAAGGAAGGCTTAGGATTTCGCAAACAGTGAAGTTCCAGTTCGTGAACCAGAGCAGGTATAAACCTGGGAACAAACTAATAAGGAACTAAAAATGCATAATAATTTGGTGAACCGCGAACTTAAAATAACATAAAAAGGGAAGACCGCGAACCATATCCCTTCCGTGGATGCACATCCCGCGGGCCAGGGTGTTTATGCCTCTTTTCCGATCCACAGCACCGCGTTGTACCATCCTACGCGGGCGAGGCCTCGACCAATGAACCCCCGATCGGCGCCGCCCTTGGCCGCCACTACTCGCGTGGACCCCTCCGCATACCCCCCTGGTACACGAGCCGAACCCGAAGCTGCGAACCACTTTGGTTCGCGGGATGCTCACCAGACTGCAAACCACCCTAGTTCACGGGATTCCCCTCAGTTTGCGGACCACCCTAGTTCGAAGACGGCTTCTCCAGCCATGTAGCACCTTCCTACGTGAAGGGATCCACCACCCCTTCATACGTGTGGCCCCTCAGAGCCTTCGGAGTTACCATTCCCCGAGCCAGTTAAAATCATTCCAATCCAGTCTGATCCTCCACAACCTCCTCATTGGCCTACTCATCGGCCCCGAGTCGAGGCCTCCACCAGAGCCACCGGATCCACGTGGTGTAACCTTCAGGCGCATCAGCGCGCCATTGTGAGTTCACATACCCACGGTAAGTAGAGGCGAAGGGGTTTCCCCGACACTTTAGGAGGTTCCTGAAGCATTCCTGGGTTCACATTCCCATGGTAATGTGGAGTCTGAGCTGGTAATCCTCTTTCTGCCCCTCTGCTTGTTAAGGGCTCCTCGGGGGTAGTAAAATACCCATCAGAAGGAAGCCCTCAAGCACTGCAAGAGAGTATATGGGCACAGGAGCTCCCCATTTCCCTCTCCCACTGTGCTTTGTCGCCTAGGCATCCACTTACGAGTAAGCCCCGACCTTATGGGCCGCTCCATGTGTAAGACCAACTCCACTTCTCACGGGTGCACCTTTCGCGATGTGATCGTCTGGTCCTTGCTGCCTCTTGTTTCTCACACTGAGCATGACTCACGTGGGCTTAGAGTAAGCATCGACCATGACATCCTCCTATGGGCCTCCTCAGAGTGTAATCCCCAATCTGTTACTCTGGGCCTCCTCAGAGTGTAAGCCCCAATCCATCACCCTAGGCCTCCTTAGAGTGTAATCCCCAATCCGTTAATCTGGGATTCCTTATAGCGTAAGCCCCAAGCCTATGCAAACTACGTGGACTTTGATCCCTGCCTCCTAAGTAGGGTACGTAGGAAGCCTCCAGGAGGTTCATGCCCGATCACCATCGGACCCCCGGGTCCACATTCACATCGGTTCTCTGACACTCCAATTCTAACTATGTGGACTTTGATCACGGCCTACTAAGTAGGGTACGTAGGAAGCCTCCCTGAGGTTCAATCCCAACAAATGGTCGATCTGACTGTCCTCACGTCGGCACACCGCACCGCTTCTTGTGCCGCCTTAGTGAGCCCAGACTCCTCGGGGTCATTAACCTAATGAGGGATGGTAAACCTCATGAGTAAATGATTCTGAGTCCCTGCGTTCAGCCAACCATTTCCAACCAGGAAAAATCCATGGATACTATGTTTGGGTATAAACCAAATATTCACGAACATATGAATACTTCTTAAATCTATAAGAGAGTCCCATAACAGGAAATAATTCCCCCAAAAAAGGGTGCGATGATACCGACTTCTCATCCTCTCAACCAATATGAGTTCTTAAGTGTCGCTGGTCAGACCATCTGGCGAACGTTTGCCTTTGGAAAGCAGGTCCACGTGTCATCGGATATGGAACCGTTGGGCGTTTCGAGACCAAAACCCGAAACAAAGATTTACTTCTATTATAAATGATTCTTATTTTGGTTGGATTGATTTATCATGTCACATGATACCAAGATGTTTTATAAGTTATCCAAATTAATATTTTCATGGACAAGTTCTAATAGAGCAGAAACATTGGAATCTAATATGTCCAACAAGATATGAAGTATCTTCTTGACCACCAATAAAAATTTATGAGTTTCGCCAAATCCTTTAAGGGTTCTCACCACCTCATTAACCCTTGTAAATAATGAATCTATATATTATCCTAAAATTGTATTGATATCTAAATAATTTAGTTTCTAAATAAAAATATTGTCATTTTTGACTTTGTAATTTCAATCATAGAAATTATTTATCTTTTTCCAAATTAATTTCATTATTGTCATCCCTATAATGATTAAAAATTATTTATATGAAAGTGGTAGTATAATGGAGTATATTTTAAACAAATAAATATCCAAATTCTTCCTAGCATATTGAATAAATGATACTCCTTATAGAATAGGTTTAAAACCATAAGTCACAATATATAGGACATTCCTACCCAATGAGAGAAGGTAGGGAAAAATTATTTCCTTACACATATTTTAATTTTCACATGGAATGTGGTGACACCATTAATATTTTATAAATTAACATTATCCTTGATTTATGTAAAAATACAGATCCAAATGCTACCACTCTCCCTCTTGGAATTTACTAAATTCTTGACTATCTATCACTTCACATTGGTGACTTTATTCAGATGGAGTTCAATATCTACAAAAGATTCATCAATAACTCCTAGGGACTGATGGAATGAGTGAGTGTGGGTTTAATGTATTCATGAAACACTTTTAAATATTTCCTTATGGAAGGATATTTTTCTTTTTCATGGCCCAAATCTCATTATTCAATAAATGGAACATGTTTATCTCTGTTTAGATGGTCTTTTGGAATCCACATGAGTCATGATCCTTTAAAAATAGTTATTTAGATAATATTAATTGTTTTTATCATCATATTTCAAAATTAGATGATCATTAATAAGATTATGAATCATTTCATATGTTTCTTATGTTTTGATAGTAGTTCAAAGGCTCTGTGTCACCTCATTAAACCACGAATTGGTGTTAAAGAGGGTGTTTCAAATACATGGGAAGAAGATATATGGATTGAGATTAAAGATGAATTTATGTGTTATCAATTGGTTAATTTTGATTCATAGTTTGATTTATTCCCCTCTTTCAACAAATTTTATCAATCTTAGCAAATGTTTCATTGAGAACTTCAAAGGTAGTTGGATTCTTGGAAGTTGTCTCTTGCAAAGCATATGACTTTAGCCTTGATGGAACTCATAACCCTTCATCTATTAGTTTTATGTTTACTCCCATTGATCACATCCATTAACATACCCACAAGTTAATGAGTTTGAATCTACTTTTAGATAATGGGATCAATGGGTAGGAGGATTCCCCCCCCAAGTATGAATTTAGGTTTAATTTCTTACATTAATTCTCTATGTATAAGATATTACCCCTTTATCCTAATTATATTCTTCCTTCCCTAATATATGGAACTCATCCTAGTTCTGATGTTCCTAATAATGTGTGTGATTTGACTCCTTCACTACTAGATCCATCTTAAGAAGAGTTTATTCCAGTTGAGACTAGTTATTTTACTAGTAAATAACTGGGTGAGCTTGGGATGGTTGAGTTTTCATATGCTTTTTATAAGGAGTAAGACCATTTTTTCCTCTTATTTTCTTTAGGATTTGAGGTGTAGTTTCCCTTAACTCAAAAACATATTCATAATGACATCAATATTTTGGATATAGATGCTATGATAAATGTAGATTCTGATGGTTGTAAAGTTATAATACCAAAGGGAAAAGGAAGTAGGATAGTGGAGTATAATTTAAGACCACATTATATATACCTAAAGAAGGACCAGATGAATCATCTACTATTGATATAAGATTTTATTCTCAAGGATCCTCTAATACTGAGAAGGATCAATTAGTGGGAGTTTTATTTATATCTATTCACAAGAATGGGGAGAAAGTTTGTCTTGGTTCATGGGAGTATTCAGCCAATAATAGAAGAAGACTGGGTAGAATAATTATTATTCCATCTTTCTAAAACTAGTGAATACTATACAAGAAGTTAAGTATATTATCTATAGGATGACTAAAAATTTTACTATTAAAGGTTCTGTTAATGAAAATATTTCATTAGAAAATGGATGTGGATATATAAGTAATGAAGAAGAATGAAAAGTTTTAGATTCACTATAAAATCCTTTCCATGAACTAAGTGAACATAATATGGATGGTAATAATGGAATATCTACTAATAAGGATCCCATGATCATGGGTAAAGACTATGCTAGAGAAATTCAGCATGATAAAAAAGAGGTTACAGAAAGGAAGGACAAGGTAGGTTATGACCCACCTATCAATATGATTCTATACATGAATTATAAGGAGGAAAGGGGGATTTAGGTTATCATAAAATCCTTTAATGGAGTTATTGATAGAGTGTAGGCAATAAGGCATTAATTTGACACCTATAGATAAAAAAATTGAAAAAAAAATAATGATTAAATTTTTTACTATGGATTTAAGGAATTGGAAATAAATATAAAGGAATACATCAAGACTTGGGATAATATGGCATCCTTATTTAGGGAGATGATTCATTTGGAGATGTAGTGGAGTTCTTTTTGTATAAAATTCATTCTTAAAGTGGGCTAGCATTCCAACTCTTTAAAAAAATTGAATGTCTTAGTGATTCCAATTTTATTTTAACTATTGTGTAGTTTTATTTCATTATTTTTCGGTTTCCCATTAAACCCTTAAAATTTTATCTTTGAAAATGAAAAATAATTATAATGTTTTTTATATCAAAACACCTTCAATAAAGAAAATCAGATACTTCCTAATTTTTGAAAGAGGGGGAACAAATCAAATACCAATTGAGTTAAAAAACTTTAACAACACCAAATTCTAATTTTCTCAATCTTTAGGGGAAACCTTACTTCTCTAGTAACAATTTTAGGGACCTTGGGCTTGATAAGGTTTCATGAGAATCGGTTAATAAGTAAAAAATAATATATTTGTTTCCTTTTTTAATTTCTTATAAAATAAAATAAATCACTTTTTAGAATGGTTTCTCTTACTGATTAACTCACACACAATAAGTTAAGAGGGAAACAAAATACAATCCATGTATAATTTTCACCACTCAAAATGAGTAATTAATCCATAAAAATATCTGGTCTCATCTGACACTATGTTATCCATTTGAAACAAAATCACACATACAAATGAGTAGGACATATCCTTTACACATGCTACGTGATTATAACTATATTTTATCCCATAAAGTATCCTTATTCATAAAATTATTGTATCCTGATAATATAACAGTTCTCCTACACTTCTTTATTATTAAGAACAGGTTTGAATTCCTTAATCTTCACCATAAAATACAAAAATAATTATTACACACAAAATAGTGTATACACTTCACATCATCTCCTAAATTCATTATTTCATGTACCCTTATTATATTCCCAAAAAGTACCACAATATTTTCTTCCACACTCTATTTTATATAGTAATACACTCAACCATTCAACATTTAAATTATTTCAATCTATGCAGGGTCATTTTTTTTAATTAATTTTACATATCTGTAACCTCTTCTTCATGTTTTTATTTTAAATTCAAATTCAAATTCAAACTCATATATTCCTCTAACTACATCCAACTTATTACACATATTTTCCCACTTCTTCATTAGTTTTATGAACAATATAGTTTTACACTATAATAATTAAAGGAATTATACAATGCATAATGATGTGAAAAATTGGTTTACATTAACTTATTCCAAAAACTTCTTCACATAAAAGTGTGAAAATATCCATCATAGTTCCACACAACTCTTCTCAACTTCTAAAAGTCTACATGTCAGGTCATGACACCATAAATTGCGGTTTGGAACTTATTTCTTCCTTAGAATTTCATGAATCATAACTCTCATGGATTATTATCATGGTGTGTAGAATTTATTCTCTTATTAGAAACCTCATGATTAGGGTGAAACAATATTTTCATAACACACCCATTCTCTTCATTTTTTCCAAGTATTTATGTCTTTGTGTGACACCACAGATCATGGAATGGGAATCCCCACTCATTTTTTGACAACATAATAAACCACACATATACAAGATGAGAATCATACATATAAAAACTTTTATGGGTCTTTTTCAAATCATTCTTTTCATGTATCATCATGTGGAAGGAATACTCATATAGTGACCCTTCTTCTTATTCCAAAAATATATCTTCTAAAAATTGTTTCATGGATTGACTGGAATCTTCATGGAAATATCCATATAAATTATAAGACTTTAGAAAATTTTAGACCAAATTCAATTAAACATTAAAATCATCCAAATTGTATATAAAATTTTCCAAATGAACTTAATATATTTATAAACATGTAAAAAACCTTCACCTCACATAATTGACTTTATTTTATATGAGTTTGAATATAAATTATTTATTGATAATAAATTCCATTATAAAAAACATATCCACTTTTTCACTTATGAAAATCATCCTCACGGGATCCAAAAAATATTCAATACATATCTTGGCCTCATTATAAATATCCTCTCCCAATACTTATAAATATTTGAAATGAACATAGGATCCATCTTACATTCAAAAGTTTGACATATATATGGTTCGTCAAGAAATAAAAAATTTCATTATTCCTTAATTTCCCATCACGTATTTTAATTGAATCATTTATTTCATTAAAAATACCATAAATACATCATGTAGAATACCCATTTTTTTAATTTAAATACATACATGATATTTGGTATTCAAATCCCAATTCACTATTGGTCAAATAATAAATTCAAAATAAATAAGAAGCATCATTCCAAAACATATATTGAACTATTAGTTTCAATTAAATATCTATAAAACTATGCCATGATATCATTAATTTGATTCATTATATTCTTCATTTAAATCCCCAAAAAATCATTCTCAAATTTAACTCATGATTCCTACACTTTCAAAAAAAATTAGACAAAACTAATTTTATCTTACATGAAAAAAATTAACATAGCCTTTAGACATAATATTTTATTCTTATATGGCTCTTGAAACCAAAAAAAGTATGAATCAAGAACACCATTAATCATCATGATATTTGAGCATTTAAGATTAATATTATATTTTTGGATTTCATCATATATGAAATTATAAGATACATGTTTACTTCTAAATGGCATTTAGAAATATCTTATAAATTATTCAAAACCATGGGATACTATTACACACCGTCAAAAATAATCTTATGTATTTTGAGAAACATTAGATTTAAACTTATTTATATTAACAATAATCATCTCTCACAAACACCTAAAAGGTATGGGTCGTCTAAAAATTTAAAAAACTATTAAATTCTATTAGAATTACTCATATGCATCACAATACAAATGAAGATTTATTCTTATATATCCCACCACTTTCCCCAATTCCACTACATGATCATATTTACCATATATGATATATTATGTACTCTATGAAAATTTAGATATATTTTGACACATAATTATTTTACTATTATGTATGTCGATTATTTTTTAAAAAAATTCATGCTTATCTCATAATTCCCTAAATTTTCATTATCCTTCTTAAATAACCTTGAAACAACCTTAACCACCTCACTTGAACACAAAATATTCAAAAAGTATTCATAAATATTATAAATAAAAAATATACAAATCCTTAAACAATTACACTGGTTATTAAATCTCAAAATTTAGGTTTATTATCAACTCTAATAAGTCATGAAGTCACATTAAATCATATATTTTATCATAGTGAAATTTTTTGACCTTAATCTTTTGTAAAAAAAATGTGATTTTTTTATTGAATTTTATTCCTTGGTGTCAACAACATTTTTCCCATTTAATGTGAGATTTTCCCCCTTAATCCACTCAATATGTTACCTTCCTTTGAGAAATAAAATCATATTTAGTGAGAATCCACCAGTAGGATCATCGAGATATCACTGAGAGAGGGGGTGAATAAGTGATCACAAAATTATTTTACATTCCTTCAAAACAAAACCATCGACACTTATTATAGTGTAGTGATAAAGTCTACATATGAAACCTGAACTATTCCAAAACAAGGGAATAAAAAATTACAAGGTTCACCTCTCAATGTAATAAGGGTAGTCTTTGGTGTGATATGGATTCTTCTAGGATCACAGTACCCACTGAAATTATCATGTGACTATAAATGATTAGGTTATATCCTTGAAAATCATTCTTACATGCATCCCAATAATTATTTCAAACATAAAACACTTTACAAAGATAAATTTTGGTGAAAAATGAGTCTTAAATAAAATAGAATACCTGCAATGTGTTGAGTGCAATGAACTCTTCCACTTCCACTATACTTGTACTAAATGAAGAAGACATAAATTCTCCATAAAACATTTACTCGAGAAAGTTTCTTTGTAAATTTTTATGCATATCACATACACACAACCCCTTAAATATTATTCTAATTCATTTAACCTTATTTGAATAATAAAAAAATATTCACAGTATTACACTTATCCAAAACTCTTTCATCTCCACTCACTAAACTTCTTCACAGTTCTATATGTTCACTTCAATAGAAAAACAAGAATACATTGGTTCTTATTCATCATATTCAAAACCAAAGTTTTTATCTAATATAATATTGTATCAAATAATCTCATACATGGAATATATAATTTATATATAATATTATAGTATCATATACTATCAAATATTCATTCTCTTTATTTCCAAATCTATATAGGAGCACTTACTTATAAAAACTCATATTTGAATTTGAATTCAAAATTCAAATCCACTTCTTCACTCATAACTATTGGATTGATACCATCTTAATCATTACCATTAAATTCATATTAGTACTTATAATTGGATAAAATAATCACCAAATCACATAGATGAATATAATTCATTATTGTTGTTCAAATCATCCAGATTGTCCCTGAAAATCACTCATCACAACATAGACTCCCGCATTTTGGTATAGGATTGAAATTGAAAATATTTATTTTTTTACTATCTAAACATACAAGGTTATTGGATACCACTATGGCATGAAGATCCTAATAGTAAGAACCTGAATGTTTATTTTAGGTATCGATCTTGTTTTCAAGATTCTTTTGTGGAAAAAGAAAGAAATTGGGATTTTCTGAGTACACGTCATGCACTTCCTTTTACACACCGTGTACCTGGTTCCTACGTACAGCTATGTACTATTTGTATAATGTCCAAGTACATGGTCATGTGATGACCTAGCGGACAGCTTAAGTCGGGGTCTAGTTAAGGCTACTACACGATGTGTAGGTTTAATGAACACACCATGTACTTTTATTTTCTTTTGATATATTGTAGTGGGGTCGCATCATATGTTTCTAAACATTTTATTGTCCTCATGGTTCATATAGGAGAGTGACGGAATGTTTGAAGAACTTCGAACCCCTCCCGATTCTCTTTCCAAGCTCTGATTGAGACGTCGTCAGGTGTGTTGGAATCCCACTAGTGATATCTCAAAACCAATAGAGAATTTCCTCATAATTCTTCATCTCTTGTCAAATATTCATGGTTGGGTGTTTTTTACCTTTTTGTAGATCTACGCTAATCTAGGACGATTCAAAGTCCTAAGTTCAAGTATATCAATCGTGGGACATCGAGGTAGGTGGTTGGTGCCTTGTGTTGTTCGTCTTTGGATTATTTATGCTAAAATTGTCGTATTACCATGTTTGGGGTATTACTTGATTTGGAAGTTAACCCTATTTATTACTTTCTATGATTTTATTGTTAAATAAATGGTTGTTGTTTATGTTTAATGTTTAATACCCTGTTTATAGGAAACCCCATAGGTTCATTTCCCTTGATTGATTATTTAGGGCCATTGGGTATAGAATGCTTCTTAGGTTTTCCTTGTTTTCCATGACTTGAATTACTAGGATGGAGTTTGATTTATTATATGAAATACATGTGATATTCTTGTGAATGATTAGAGATGTATTACTTTCAGATTACATGAGCTTCTTTGAAGCTATATGCGCATTGTTTTCCCAATGGACCATGAGAGCCTTGGACCAGGAAGACTATAGGGACTTCCATAAAATTTACACCGGATAGTAAGAGCCTTGGTGTAGATGATTCTCCCAGGGGTATTGACTGTGAGAGCTACCCAAGAGGTCATTTATAATTTATTGATGATATGTTGACCCAGATTTATTGACTATGAGAGCTACGTAGGAGTTCGTTTATAAATTATTGATGATATGATGACCAAGGGGTATTGACCATGAGAGATACAAGAGATGTAATTTATAATTTATTAATGATATGTTGACCCAGGGGTATTGACTGTTATATCTAACCAGGAGGTTGTTTATAAATTATTGATGCTATGTAAACCAAGGGGTATTGATTGTTATAGATACCCAGGTGGTCGTTTATAATTTATTGACGATGTGTTGACCCAGGGGTATTGATCGTGAGAGAAACCTAGGAGGTCGTTTATAAATTATCAATTCCATGTTGACCTGGGGGTATTGATAATGAGAGGTTCCCATGTGGTCATTTGTAAATGATTGGTTCTATGTCAAACAAAAATGGTTAGACCATGAGATCTTTCCCATAGGGTTTTTTATGAATGATTTAATGATTACGAAGAGTCTACCAAGCCAAAGAACAAACTTGGAATCAGTCATACTTTATTGTTTACATGGTCTTATAATACATATATTTTTTTACTATTACATAGGGGGGTATAGAGATTTGGAAAGATCCCGATATTAGATGATTCAAAGGATGAATAATAAATGTAACTTAATGTAATTTAAAACTGTAGGATTGTTTACTTTTGAGTACTTCCTAGTTTGTTGCTTCATTTCTGCATATTACCTGCTATATATATTCACAGATAGTTAGAAATAGATCTTTTGGTTATTTCCTATTTTGGATTCATCTCACACAATGTTTGGGTCATGTTTTGGGCCCAAACATATTATATGGATGAAGGTATAGAAAAGGGAAGGTGCCCTTCTTCATCAGGTACTTGATTGTTGTTGGACCTAGAGTGCATGGGACCAAGTTGAGGCTTGAAATGTTGTTGGAGTTTACTTGTTTCATTTGTACTTTGGTTTCTATATTTCTTTCCTTCATTATGACTTGTTTGGTTATTTTCATAGATACATATTCCATGAATAATATATATATATATATATATTGTGGCTTCTGTTGGATTTACTTTCAGTCTTCCGCTGTTTAATTTTGTGGTATTACTGCTTTTGATATTGTTTAATATTTATATTCCACTATGTATACTCTATCAATGAGGGAATAGTTTCCCCAATGACTTACCTAATCCCTCACTATAATTTAGTAGCCTCTATCATTTGGGGAAATGCTCTTAAGGTAATGTGACCAACCGGGTTCTGGGAACTTTTGGGTCGCACTCGGATCCAGGATGTTACAAAGTGGTATCAAAGGAGTTTTGTTTTCTAGTTTGTCTTACAATTTGGTGACATTAGTTTTTTCTAGGAAGGAATGGTTAGTTTTTAATAAGTTGTACTTGGGATTAGTTAACTCGTGTATTGAGAAAATCCAAGTTACCTCTAATATTGAAATTTTTCTGATTTTTCAATTATTACAGTTGATTTGATTTCACTGTTTGGTGATTCACTTATTTTTTGATGTTATGATTGATATCATTGTGGTTATATTTCTATTGAAACTGGAGGATATGAGGGTATTCCATCTCATGCATCATATATGCACTTTCTAGAAATCACAAGCCATGCATTCTTAACATGCCATTTAGGGTGCATTACTGATTGGTACATTCCATGTCTTCTTCTGTTCACAATGTGTGTTGTATATACACATCGTGTAGTTTTTGACCGTGTGACTGACTGTGTGAGCAGATACACAGGGTTGGTAAACTTTTGGTAAAACACTCCGTGTAATGGTAGTAAACCCTGTGCTATAGTCAATCATGTGTTCAGTTGTGTGAAGAATGACATGGGTGGATAGAACATTTGAGTACACACCTTGTCTAGGGTGAACACTCCATGTAGTGTTACACCAGTTGGACCGTGTAGTTCTAGACGTGTACAAGTACCTGATTAGGAGGGTATATTCATGTACAGGTCATGTCTCATGAGGAACATGTCATGTGTATGGGGTGTTACATGACTACGTTTCCAGAGTTAGACACTCATTTTAAATCTTAAGGGAACACGTCGTGTAGTGTTTCTACATGTCGTGTAACCCTCTTTTGTAAAACATGAATGCTTTCATTCTCCTATTAAATTCTAGAACTTCTATGTTGAATCACTTGATAATCATGAACCAAGGATTGCACTTGAACATTCAAATTAATGAAACCAAGATGTCCTGTGGTTGTACGCTAATTGTAGGGTGATGATCAGACATTAGAAATGGTAGATCAGGGACTACTAACAGATCCTACTGTCATGCATGTCTTGGGACCAGGTGTTATACCAGACATAGGGGATGATTCATAGTTCCATGAATGATTTAGGATTATGATGCAGACCTTTCAGAGAGCACCAAATCTTACCCTGACTAAGGAAAAGTTGACACCGGTGTTTCAGCAGCAGCATCCTCCCACTTCTTTAGGGGATTGAGGATCATAAGATGTAGAGTCATGGTTGGTGGCCATGCTTTCTATATTCGAGCTTCTGGAGACACCTCTTGATAGGAGGTTGAATCTTTAAACTTACATGCTGCATGATTCCTCCTATAGATGGTGGTATGTTGTATCATAGTCAGGAAGTCATCGGGATATGGCTTGGGATGATTTTCATAAAACATTATATGATTACTTATACCCCGAGATGTTGAGGGATGATCGAGTCTAAGAGTTCATGAATTTAGATTAGGACTCTATTTTGGTTATGGATTATTCTTCTCACCTTATAGTTCTTCAGCACTTCGCACCTATTCTGGGAGGTGATGAGTTTTCACTAGCTAGGATATTTGAGGATGGTCTTAGGTACCACATCTGATCATAGGTGAATGTTTTCAGATTGATTTTGGTGACTACTCTAGTAAACCATTCACTAATTACCAGGAAAAATCTGAGGGAGTTTGGAGCTGTGATCCAGGGCGGTTCAGCATCTATGGCTAATACTCCTTCGACCGATAGCAGGAAGCCCCATAGGGATTTTAGACGCAGTGGTTCTTCCAGTGGAATTAATTTTTCTTCTGGTAGCCAAGTGGTGTGATACTAGTGCGTGATTGTTTCTTAGTTCTATTAAACTTGCATTCTAGTTGTAAGAATTACTACTTCCAAGCGGTTTCCATTAGATTTATTCATGGAACCGAAAACTTCCAACTGTTCTTTATCTAAAGGGGACCTTCTTTTCAAAGGCAGGTGTATGTTAAGTTTTTACTTTATAATACTTAGGAATGTCCATTGGTCGAGAGGATAGAAGGTCGAACTCATCACAACCTTTTGGGTGGAATTATTGTCTACTCCAGGACTCTCTTTGTAATTTAAGATATTTTCATGAATTCTTATTAATACACCAAGTATATCATAAGTATCACTTGGAATTTTCAATTACTTATTTAGCAGGTGAAAAGTTTAAAATCATTCGTATGTATTGGAGGTTCTTCATTAATGGAGATATATGTATGTATTTGAGGTTCTCCATCAATGGTATCCTGTCATAGACTACTTGGATATTATTTCAATCATCGTTATGATGATATTTCTTTTTAATCCACTTAGTGGGGAACTTTGTAAATTAAGTTCATCTAGGGAGATGAAGGTTTGGTTTGATCTTGGGATTGTTACAGTAAAATGGGCAACCTACGAATCCTTGTAAGAGTAATTAGAACCCTTGTAGTTTAGTTCCACTAAATGTGAAACATCATACCTTTTAAGGTAATATGATAATGACCTAGACATATAGTTTAATTTCATGTGGTATGAACATCTAAGTGAAAGGTTCTTAGAAAAAAACATAGTGTGGGACTTATACTGAAGCAGCCCAAGGAACTTGGAAAGGATGTGTATTTTTATGTAGGATCAGACCATGTTGGGAATATGGACCAAGGAGAATAGGTTTGATTTAAGGTATTGGGTTTGAACTTGAAGTAGGCTTCCAACATAACCAATATATATGGGAATCAAAGCCCACATAGTTCGATAAGTCTCATAGGAGAGTATAGTCCTTTGACAGAAATAAGTTTGGGATTACTTACTGAAAAGGATTCCTTGGTGATTTGATCATTTAATTTGGGGCTTATTCCTAAGGAGGATTTCCGAATTAAGGGAATTAGGGTTATATTCTTGAAGAGGATATCCAGTGAGCTTAGGCCCTGAGAAGGCTTCCTATGTATCCCAATTTTGTTGGGAATCAGAGTTCTTATAGTTCATTCAATTGTTCAAATGTTATGACCATGAAAAATATCTAATCCCACGCGAGTCATGCTTGGTGTGAGAAAGAAGAGGATGTCAAAGATTCAATAAAGAAACTTTCAAATTTTTCCTCCTCTGCTGGTGGAAGAGGGCATGTTAACCATGGAAGAGGGCGAGGCAACGAGCCTTCCCTCTATTCCATTTACATTGGACAAGGTTCCAATGTAAATACGAAGGGATAAAGGTTTTGGGTTTACACCAGGATTGCTTCCCATGGTAACAAAGCCCAAAGGGAGAGGGAAAGAGTAACAAAAGTCCCTTTTCCCATATCCCCTATGATCTTTGGCACCGAAGAAGAGAGGAGGATAAATGATGCTACCTACTACAAGAAAGTATTAGGGCTTACGCACATATGGTTTCCCTTTTGATATTGGTTGGGGATTACTTCTAAGAAGGATTCCTATTTGAGGTTTGGATGGGGCATATTCCTAAGGAGGATGCCCATTTTAGATTTAATCTGGTATAGTAGTTAGGTGATGAGGCTTGAGGAGTTTCATGAGGAGTTTATCGACTCATGGTACTTGAAGAATCCATAAGGAGAGTCCAAAATCATAAAATTTGAAAGGAACCAAGAGGAGTAATTCAACTCAAGAAACATCATTGAGTGTGATGGAGTGTCTCAGATCATGGTATTCCAAGGTTGGAAGGTGGGCCACATAAAAGGAGAAATGGAAAATATCATCAACTGGATCCGAAAAGTTCGCGGTGCAACTCTCCATTTTTCATGGGGGTCAGTGACAAAAGTGAAGGGATCGGCCCAAAGGGCCGGAACTACAGGCCGACACAGAGCTCGAGCAGGGGTGCGGGGGCTGTTCCCCTTTGGTATAGACCTGTGGGGTCGTGCAGGTGCTCTGCCAAGGTGCCTCATGTGTGGGTGCTCTGCATAGCTACCCCGCATAGGTACTTCGCACATGTGCGGAACACAGGCACTCTGTGGAGGTGCGGCACGCAGAGGCTCCTCGCAGGTGCACCACGCAGGTGTGCCACGCAGGGGCGCCGCGCAGGGGCGCCGCGCAGGTGCGCCATGTAGGGGCACTAAGAAGGTGCGCCACGCAGGGGCACCGCGCAGGGGCATCATGCAGCTCTATATGTTCTAGAATCTGATGGGACTTTGAACCACTTTTCCCCCTTTAATTACCTCTTATCTCATGTTTTAGAGATCTACCTGAAAAAAAATTTGGGATCTTCTCGAAATAGCTGCGCAATGGGAGCTTTGGTAATTCTTCCAACTTTTTCTTCTTATAAAATGAGGAGCCCACGGTTTATATTTATAGGAAAGGAGGGGACTCGGATGAAGAGATGATGTCCGCTCAGGTTATCCTCATAGATCCTTCACATAGGTCTTCCACGTAGGGGTATAGAAAAATTCTTGCCACATAGGTCCTCTGCGTAGGTCCTACACCTAGGTCTTCCGTGTAGGTCCCTTTGTAAAATTTATTCATCTTTCAAGTGGCATAACTTTTGATCTGTAACTCTGTTTGGGATTTGCGACCAGTAATATTGAAGATCTCAAAGAGATATACACTTATTGATATCATAAATACATCATAAATTCATGAAAGAAACTCGAAAATTGAATTTTTATTCATCAAAACATTTTTTATCATCGATCTTGAAAATCCACAGCCTACTCCTGGAGAGGGGTGGGGAAAAATAATTCCACTTATCCATCAGTATGGAGTAGTATTTGTGCACATATAAATCCTTCCTACATCTTATTCCTTCATGGTAAAACATCTTTACTCATACTTGACATTTGTTTTCTATGTGAGAATCATATCTTCACTCTACGGAGAAGTGCATGGAACACATTTCATGGTGTCTACAAGGGTGAATGGGCATATGAGACCATAATGCCCGATACACCCAATTGAGTGTCGATCTTGCGGCAAGAGAGGTGATATTCAGCATTTTTGTAGGGTGTTCTCACCAGCAGCGAATGAGAGGGGTTCTGTTATGACGTCATGTTCAGGAGTAGGACCACAAGTTTCTCGTCAATCAGTGAACTAGAGTTCATCGGGACATTCAGGTCGAGGAGGTGGTCATGGTCGTTGAAGACAGATGATAAGGTTTCAGGGATAGTTGGGTGGGTCAGCTCAAGGTACCCAGGTAGGGTCATAGGTTTGTGGTACAGGTCAGACTTTTGCGATGGAAGAGACCCAGAATGAAAAAGATCCTAGACCATATATGGTTAGAGGTACGATTCTAGTTTCCTTAGTTTTATCTTATACTCTTTTTGATACAAGGGATTCCCATACTTTTATATCTTTTTCTATTATAGAGATCATTGGGTTATTCATCCTTGCTTCTGATGATGTTATGATGCTAGAAACTCCATTGGGGATTGGGATGGATATTGTACGTCAGTGTAAGGAGTTTCCTATTATGGTTGGTGGGTTTCACTTTTTATGGTACCTTTTTTTAATAAAGATGATAGGTTTTGATATCATTGATAGAATGGACTGGTTGGTTTACTTTCAGGCCTTTGTTGACTACTATCATCGTAGGGTGAGTTTCACATCACTGGAGGGAAGATACTTTCTACACAAGGGAGGATGGGATTTCTAGGTGAGCAGAGCTGGCCCCGAGCATCATGGGAAGGGAGGAATTACAACCTAGATTGCTAGTTTATATCCAGATGACCAGGGGAAATCATATATAGGCTTTCCTCCAGCAGTAGATCATTTCAGATATGTCTTCCCAAATGAATTTTGAGGTTTAAATTCAGGGAGAGAGGTGGATTTATCTATTTAAATTGTTCCAAGAGCAGAACTGGTGCCCATTTCTCTATATAGGATAGCTACACCAAAGTTATAGGAGCTCCAGAAGCAGTTAGAAGAGTTACAGGAAAATGGTTTTATCTGACCCAGTACTTCTCATTGGGGTTCGCCAGTCCTTTTGCGAGGAAGGAGGATGATACCATTAGACCTTTTGTGGATTATCAGAAGCTAAACTAGTTGACAGTTAAGAACCAATATCCCTTACTGAGGATTAATGATATCTTTGATCAGCTTCAAGGAGCATGGGTGTTCTCATAGATTTACTTGAGATCTGGTTATCATTAGTTTTTCATTTGACCATCAAATATACCTCTTAAAACTCTTTAGTAGGTATAGTCTATATAAGTATTTCTGTATATTGTTCAGTCTCACGAATGTGCTATCAGTTTTCATGGAACTGATAAACTGAGTGCCAGTAGTTTTGGTGTACTCTCATAGTCGACATGACCATGCCATCCATCTTGATATCGTATTGAGTACACTGAGAGAGCATCAATTATATGATAAGTTCTAAAAATTCCACTTTTTGATGAACCAGATTCACTTCATGGGTCATGTCATCTCAGAGATAGTAGTATAATTAAACTCAGAGAAGGTGAAATTAGTAGTTTCCTAGGGGCTTCCAAATAATGTCTTTGAGGTACGAAGCTTTCTGGGGCTGGCTGGTTACTAGAGATGTTTTATACAGGAATTTTCAAACTCAGTAGTGCCACACACAGGTCTAACTAATAAGGGTTCATAGTACTTGTGGATAGATTCCTATTATTAATCCTTTCAGAAGTTGAAGGGGCGGTTGACTTCATCACCGATATTGATTTTCCCAGAGCTAGTCAAGAGTGACACCATTTACTATGATGCATTAGGTATCGAGCTGGGAGGAATTATTATGTAGGGGGAATGATTCATTGTTTACAGGTCTTAGAATTTGAGGCCACATGAGATGAATTACCTGATGCACGATCTTGAGTTGGATGCAGTTGTACATGCATTACATTGTTAGAGACATTATATATTGGGAGATAATTTTATGGTTTACAATGATCACAAAATCCTCAAGTATATCATTACTCAACGTGGCTTTAATTTCTGACAACGAAGGTGGGTTGAGTACCTTCAGCCTTTTGACTTTTATCATGCCTATATGCCTATGAAAGTCAATGTAGTGGATGATTCATTGAGTAGGATAACTTAGATACATGTAGTTCATGAGGCCAGCAGTGAGTGGTGTCTTATGGATCTTTTCTCTGAGATGCATTGGGAGGTGCATGAAAAACAGGGGCAGACATTTCTCCCTTCTATACCCATTACCTCTACTCTACTTGATTGAGTGTGAATGAGGCAGTTATTAGATACCGAAGACCCAGTCCTATGGGAGTGTGTGTCAGGAGAGGACTATACTCTAGGATGGACCATAGGTGAGGATGAGGTTTCACATTTTCTTGGATGCATATGGGTGTTAGAAGACATACGCGAGGAGCTGTTGTGAGATTTTCATGACTTCTTATGGGCAGTTCATCCTGGGGTCACCAAGATGTATCGATATCTACATTGTCAGTTTTGGTGGAAAGACATTAAGAGGGATGTAGATGGTTTCTTTATGAGGTGTTCCATCTGTTAACAGGTGAAGGCGGGGAAACAACGACCAGTATGGATTTTACTATTGTTACCCATTCCCAAGTGGAAGTGGAATGATGTCTCAATGGATTTCATGATGGTTTTACCAAGATCAGTGAAAGGAAATGATGTTGTATGGGTTATTGTTGATAGACTCATGAAGGTTTCACGTTTCTTATTGATCAAGGAAACCTTCTGTTTGGATGAAATTGGAATGTTGTGCATCCAAGAGATTGTACATTTTCATAGGGTTCCACACTCTATCGTTTCAGACTGGGATGCTCGGTTAACATATCATGTCTAGAAGGGACTACAGAGGGCTTTGGGTACACAGGTACTTCTGAGTATAGCCTACCATCCCCAGAAAGATGGCCAGTATGAGTGTACGATTTAGGTTTTGGAGGATATGCTTCGAGCATCTGTTTTGGATTTTGGGGCACTTGGGAGAGACACATACCCCTAGTGGAGTTTTCCTACAATGATAATTTTCATGAAACGATTCATATGGAACCTTATTAGGATTTTTATGGTATCCCATGTCAATCACCCCTATATTGGCTGGAGGTAGGAGAGGTAGCTGTGATGGGACCTCGTCTTGTCTAGGAGACCACTGATCTGGTTGAGTTGATTCAGAAGGGGATGGCTACTGCACAATATTTCCATAAATCTTATACTGATCGATGAAGATGACCTCTGGAGTTTGAGATCAGATATCTTTTTTTCTTACGTTTCACACCGAGGTTGGTACATAGGAGGATTAGTTTACAAAAGAAACTTTCACTGAGATACGTTGGTCCATTTGAGATTTTGGAGAGAGTAGGGCCGATTGCCTATCAGTTTTAGTTACCTTAGACATATTGGACTATGCACAGTGTCTTTCAGGTTTCTTAGCTATGGGGTTACTTTTCAAACCCGTCTCATTTTTTTAACCTGAGGAGGTTGAGTTGGAATTATATTCATCCTTCAAGGAGCACCCTCTTCAAATTATGGATCGCATCATGAAGGTTCTCTATGGCTGGTATGTTTCTTTGGTATGGGTGATTTTGAAGAACGACTGAGTGTAGGATGATACATGGGAGAGGGAGGTTGATCTATGATCACAAAGGCTGAAGTTGTTCACCAATTCTTCTTCACCACCCTTAGAAGAGAAATTAGGGGATGAATTGCTTTAAAGGGGGATATTTGTAAGAACCTGGATCTTCATTTCAGATATGAATCTTGTTTTCATTTTTGTTTTTTAAGAAAAATAAAGAAATGGGTATTTTCTAAGTACACATCATGTACTCGGTAGATGCATACCGCTACATACTGGGCATGTAACAGCTTAGTACATGGTTGTTTAATGACCTGGTGGATCTCTTAAATCGGGGTTGATTAAGGACACTACACAGAGTGTAGGTTTAATGAACACACTATGTAGTTTTCTTTTTTTCAATATATCATAGAGACATCGCGTATTATGTCTGTAAACATCTTCTTATCCTCGTAGTTCATATAGAAGAGTGATAGAACAGCCGATGAACTTTGAACCCCTCTCAATTATCTGCCTAAGCTCCAATTGAGACGTCGTTAGGTGCATTGGAATCCCACCGATGATTTCTCAAAACCCATACAGCCTTTCTTCCTAATTCTTCCTCTCTCTTGAATTATTCCAGGTTGGGAATTTTTCACCTTTTTGTAGATCTATGACAATCTGATCCGATTCAAGTGTCAATGATAATGTATATCAATCATGAGACATCGAGGTAGGTGGTTTTTCCCTTTCATTGTTCGTTTTTGAATTATATATGCTAAAATTTTTGCATACCCACATTTGGGGTATTACTTGATTTGTAATTTAACCGTGTTTATTACCTGCTATGGTTTGATTGTTAAATAAAGGGTTTTTTCTTATTTGTAAGGTTAGATACCTTGTTTAAGGGACAACTCATGGGTGTGTTTCCCTTGATTGATTTTTGATAGACGTTTGGTCTTGGATTATTGTTAGGTTTTCGTTTTTTCAATTACTTGGTTGATTATGATGGAGTTTGATTGATTATATGAAATGTATGTGATAAGATTGTGAATGATTAGCCATGTAGTATTTTCATATTACATGAGATGCTTGGATATTATATGAGCACTGTTTCTCTAATGAACCGTGAGAGCCTTGGACCAGGAATATTGCGGGGACTTCAACATAATTTACACCAGACGGTGAGAGCCCTATTGTAGATGATTGACCCAGGGGTATTAACTGTGAGTGCTACCCAGGAGGTCGTTTATAATTTATTGACGATATTTTAACCCATGGGTATTGATGATATGTTGTCCCAGGGGTATTGGCCGTGAGAGCTACTCAGTAGGTCGTTTATAATTTATTGATGATATGTTGACCTAGGGGTATTGATGTGAGATCTACCCAGGAGTTCTTTTATAAATTATTCATGCTATGTAGACCCAGGAGTATCGACCGTGAGAGCTACCTAGTTGGTTGTTAATAATTTATTGACGATATGTTGACCCAAGGGTATTGACTATGAGAGCCACACAGGTGGTCATTTGTCAATTATTGATTTCATTTTGAACCAGGGGTGTTGGTCATGAGAGTAGCCTAGGTGGTCGTTTTTAAATGATTGATTATATGTTAAACCAAAAGGGTTATACCGTAAGAGCTTTCCAAAAATTTTGTTTATGAATGGTTGAGTGATTTTGATGTGTCTGCCAAGCCAAATCACAAGATTGGACTCAGTATTACTTGAATGTTTAGATGGTCTTCTGAGACAATTTTTTTGTTACTATTACATAGGGGGATATAGAGCTTAGTTTATATCCCAAGATAACATGATTCAAAGGATGAGTAATAAATCTAAATCAATGTAATTAAAAACTATAGGTTTGTTTACTTTTGAGTACTTCCTAGTTGATTGATTCATTTAATCATATTACCTACTATATATATTCACTGACAATTAGGCATATATCTTTTGGTGGTTTCCTACTGGGGTAAATATCACACCTTATTTGGGTCATGTTTTGGACACAAACACATTATATTGTTGTAGGTGTTGATTAGGGAAAACATCCTTTTTCATCGGGTACTTGATTTCTGTTCGAGATGGAGACTATGGCACCAAGATTAGCCTTGTGATGCTGCTGGAGTTTAATTATTTCTTTTGTAATTTTATTTCTAAATTTATTTCTATAATTATGAATTTTTTGGATATTTTATTATATACATATTCCATGAATCTTATATATATTGTGGATTTTGTTGGATTTACTTTCAGTCTTTTGCGGTTTACTTTTTAAGTATCACTTCTTCCGCTATTGTTTAATATTTAGATTCCACTGTGTATACACTACCAATGAGGGAATAGTTTCCCCAATGTCTTACCATATCCCTAACTGCTAGTTGGTAGCCATTATTGTTTGGGGAAATGCACTTGAGGATATGTAACCAACTGAGTTCGGGTCACTTTTGGGTGGCACCCTGATCCGAGATGTTACACTAATTTTTCTAGGGATATAAAAAATCTAACCTCTTATGAAGTGTAACATCTTCTTACAGTGTTTAGGTGTAAAAATATAGAGAAATACAAATTTCTTAAGAACCTAGCACTTCAATGTGAACACCCCTACTACAGCATAGTCCAAATTGATGTCATATATCTATGGAGTGAGCATCAATTATTGCAAAAATACCTATAAATTTTTACAGACATTTAAAAAACTTACTATCTTTTCTGTAACATGGTCCACTTGTATAGTCTAAGCACATAGTTAGTCAACCCAATATGTTGTAGTGCTTCACTACAACATGAATCTACTCAAAATGTTTGGGCCTCTGAAAACATAGTAAAATAAACCATGGTGTAGCTTCTAGATTATGGAATAGAAAAACATAAAATATTATCTTCTATGGAATACAATATCATAATTTTTTATAACATATTATTTCTCTTCCTTCATAGTACATTTATCATGAACCCCCTCCAAGATATTCCATTATACAAAACCGACTAAACATCATCTGATTTTTTTTTTCAAAAACAATCATCACATATTAAATGTTCTTTTGAACAAGATTTATGTATTGAAAATAAAATTCAATTCAAATTACCAAATCCACTCCAACCTATTTGAAAAATTTCTCACAAAATCATCATAACACCTCATGGTCTCAACAATCCCCCCTTAAGATTTTTTTGTCAGTTATGGAAAATAAATTAATTAAGAACTCTAATTACTTAGCAATGTACCACAATTAAATAATTCTAAGACATTTTGATCAAAGTGAATGTGGGAAATTTGAATATTTAATAAATAAAAAAAAATTATACTGAATAAAAGTGATCTATAACCTTTAAACCTAATCATATCATCCTTTCAAGATGATTTCATACTATTGGAAAAAAATAGATCATATTATAAAATTACTTAATAAACAATATTGACATAACACAAAATATTCTATTTAAAACTCTCGTATCCACTTCAAAAAACTATTTGATTAGTTTTCACAAATGTAAAACCTTGAAATCAGAGTATTCCCCTTTTAACAAATCTTTCAAAAATGTATTGACCCCATTAATGGAAAATCATATCAATGGATACCCCCAATAAATATTATCTCCCTTACACAAAATTTAAGGATCTAAATATAAAGAAAGATTTTTGTTTCCATTTTTATCACCCTTTGGTACCAAGATCCAAAGACAGTAAGATAGAAGAGATATATCGCAATTCCTTTTCCTTGTAATTAATGTGTTTGAGCACCTAACTTCACACATAGATTCTAAAATTATTTTTTTAAAAATAATTTGATGAACTCATCAACAATATACTATTTTGTTGTAAAAATCTACGACTTCAATTCCTTTTTCCCTAAAATAGCCTAAATAATGTTATATTTAATGTCAATATGCTTTATCTGATAGTATTGAACTAAGTTCATTTAAAATTTATATCACTTTCATTATTACATACAATAATAATTGGTAATATCAATCAAAATTTCAAGATATCTAAATTAGTCTTCACCCACATTAACTATCTTTTGGATTGAGTTGAAGATATATATTTTGCCTAAGTTGTGATTAAATTCACTAAAATCTTCTAATTTGAGTTCCAAAACATGAAATTTTCACCTAAGAAGAATACACCACCTGAACTGGATTTTTTTATCAACACCAACCTCTCAATATACATGTGTATAACCAAATAGACCAATCATTCATGTATTTTCATATTTCTACCCAAAATCAATTATTCCTTACAATTTTTTGAGAAGCCTTTTTTTATACAAAAATGGAATTATTTTTGTGCACTTGATACCTAGGACAAATTATAATTGTAACGTCCCGGACCCGGGTGCCACGCAACGGGTACCCCGAGCTCGGTTCGCCACATGACCTCAAGCGCATTTCCCCAAACGCCAGAGTCTATCGACTAGCAGCGAGGGCCCAGGTCTGATAGTGGGGAAACTATGCCCTCATTTATCAAAGTGTAGCGTAGTGGAATACCAAAATAAACATATAATAAACAGTGAAAGCAGTAAACATACACAACTGAAATAACTATAGAAGTGGATATAACCAACAGTATATAAGTGATGATGCTACATGTTTCAAGTTCTATGAAAACATCCAGAACAGGTTATACATCAATACAGTACAGCAGAAAACAGAGTACAGCAAACAAGCAAAATAGCTAGCAGCGGCATCGCGAGCCTAGGATCGGTCCCATGCCCTCCTACTCCTCAGCAATAGTCAAGTACCTGTATAGGGACTATTGCCCCTATCTACACCTGCAGCAATGTAATCTGTTTGGGCCGAAAAGCGTGACCCAAAGAGGGTGTGAGAAATATATCTCAGTAGTCACCCACCAAAGGCCCATGCCCAACTGCGTGTAAGCATGCAACAATAGTGTGCAGTAGTAAAATGTAATAAAGTAAGCAGTACTCAAAAGTAACTAATTACCAGTTATATTGCCATTTTATTATCCATTTAATCTATTTAAATATTAGAAACCACCATAGTGCATTTCTAAGTAAACAGTCCACGTCCTCAGACAAACAAAACTTACCCTCAGGTAAGCAGAATCCAACCTGCAGGTATAGCCTCAGGCGTAACATAAATTGCCCTCAGGCATAGGAAGTGTCACCCTGAGGCATTGAAGTCAAGCCCTCAGGCACAAAAGCTTTCCCGCAGGCGAAATACTACAGCCCTTAGGCTAAATAGTGAAGTTCCCTCAGGCTAATCACAACAACACCCTCAGGCCAAATACAACAACGCCCTCAGGCTAAACAGGTAACCAGGCCATGCCCAACAGGTAAACAAGTAGTAACAAGCAATTCCTCTCAAGGAAATTCTACAATTACTACATTTAAGGCATACCCTCGGGTATCCTGTACAAACGGTTAAATAGAGGAACACACCCCTTGGGATGGTCCTGGATCCAAGCAACGATCCCAAATAGCATTTTATTATTACAATTAAATACCTAATCAATTCTAGGTATTAAATATAGCAACAGCCTCAGCCACACGATAGCCCAACATGGTTTTGTGGCACGAAAACGCACAAAAATGCACGACAGTTGGAAAATGATCACAAAGCCACCTACCTTATATGCCAACGAACGCTATACCCGAATGTCGGCTCTAGAAACACCCAAGAACGGCGTAGATATGACGAAGAACAAAACTCATTCAAATGTAAATAACTTACGTTAGGAGAAGAATTGGCAAGAACGATACCAGGAGGAAGAAGGGCTTACCCGTGCGGTTCCAACGAAATCGCCCGAAGCCGAATCAGATTCCAGACGAACGCCCGGTGGATCTTCAAAGATATGGCCTCCTCCTTTGGCTCCAAAACGGCTCAAGTGCCTCCTCTGACAAATGAGGAGGCTACTGCCTGTTTTAAGCCGAAAAAACAAAGTACACGGTGTGTACTTAAAAGTACACGGCGTGTACTCCTTTCATTTAAATTTTCACTTGGCGGCACCGCCACACTGTTCATCTACCGACAAGAGTACACGGCATGTACTCCCAAGTACACGGTGTGTACTGCCGCCCAACTGGCGGCGACTCCACCGCCTTATTGTCTAAGCCTGCCGACTGACTACATGGCGTGTAAAGTACCACTACACGGCGTGTAGTCGGTTCCTACACCCTTTATCGCCGGCATGGCCACACGCCCCGTGTACTCATCCCAACACGGCCAAAAGTACACGGCGTGTAGATAAAGTACACGACGTGTAGTTCCAAAAATTAACATTCTTTCCCATTTTCCATATTTTATCAAAAACACTTAAGGAAAAGGAAAAAGGAAGAAGCCCCATACCTTGAAATTAAGAACCGGGTTCTTACAAACTCCCCCCCCCCCCCCTTATAGCAATTCGTCCCCGAATTTCCCTTTCAAGGGTGGCGAAGAGAAAACTCAGAACAGCTCTGGCCACTGAGCACATACGTTGGCCTCCCGCTCCCAGGTCTCGTCCTGCACTCGGCCATGCTGCCATAGCACCCGCACGAGAGGAACTGACCGGCCTCGGAGAACCTTCATGCTCCTATCAACGATACCGATCGGATGATCCTAAAAGGACACATCATGCTGAATCTCAACCTCCTCAGGCTGAAGGACGTGAGGCGGGTCTGAATGATAGCGATGCAACTGAGACACGTGGAAGACGTCGTGCATGGCTCGGTACCGCTGCGGTAACTACAACTGATAGGCAATCATCCCGACTCTCTCCAGAATCTAGAATGGTCCCACATACCTTGGTGAAAGCTTACCCTGTCTCAGGATCCGTTTGTGTCCCAGCCTCGGTGAAACACGTAGAAAAACCGGATCCCCGACCACAAAATATAAAGGTCGTCTGCAGCGATCAGCATAAGACTTCTGACGAGACTGCGTGGTAGCCATCCACTTCCGAATCAACTCAACCTGCTCTAATGTCTCCTGCACGAGATGTGGTCCCAGTAAAGGTGCCTCACCTACCTCTAACCAGCACAAAGGTGATCGGAATGGCCTACCATATAAATCCTCGTATGGTTCCATCTCAATAGTCACCTGAAAACTACTGTTATAGGAAAACTCGGCTAAGGGTATATGCTTCTCCCAAGATCCCCCAAAGTCTAGGACACATGCGCGCAGCATGTCCTCTAGCACCTGTATCGTCCTCTCTGACTGGACATCTGTCTGAGGGTGGTATGTTGTGATCAGAAGCACCTGTGTACCCAGCGCCCTCTGAAAACTCTGCTAGAAACGAGCCGTAAAGTGGGCGTCCCTATCTGAAACGATAGAACGAGGGACCCCATGCAGACGTATGATCTCTCAGAAATACAGCCTTCTGAGCTCGTCCACACCAAAGGTCTCCTTGATCGGCAAGAAGTGAGCTACCTTCATGAGTCTATCCACAACAACCCACACGGCAACATTGCCTCAAGGTGACCTCGGCAATCCCGTCACGAAATCCATCGTGACATCATCCCATTTCCACTCTGGAATGGGTAACTACTGTAACAGTCCAGCTGGTCTCTGATTCTCTTCCTTCACCTACTGACAGGTGGAACATCTCGTAACAAAACCAACTATCTCTCTCTTCATACCTGGCCACCAGTACTGACGTCTCAAGTCACGGTACATCTTGGTAACCCCGGGATGAACTTCCCAAGCTGAAGCATGAAACTCCTGCATCAGCTCCTCGCGTATATCCCCCGTAACCCATACGCATCCTTGGAAACACAAAACCTAATCATCACCTATCTTCCAACCGGGAGGAGGGTCCTCACTTTCCACCGACTCCCGTAGAACTAGGCCTTATGAAACCGATAGCTGCCTCATACTCACTCTGTCTAAGAGGGTAGAAGTCGTAGCTAACAAGGAAAGATAAGTTTGCCCCTGACTGTCATGCACCTCCAGATGCATCTCAGATAACAAAGCCATAAGATGCCACTCACCACTGGCCTCATGCACTACCTGTATCTGAGTCTTCCTGCTCAGTGCATCGGCTACTGCCTTACCTTTACCAGGTGTATAGGCAAGCTCAAAATCGAAGGATTGTAGGTACTCGACCCACCTTATCTACCTCAGATTCAGGTCACGCTGAGCAAAGATATACTTGAGGCTTTTGTGGTCGGTGAAAACCACAAAATGCTCTCCCAACAGGTAATGTATCCAATAGCGCAACGCATGAACAACTGCAGCCAACTCGATATCGTGCGTCGCGTAATTCCTCTCATGTGGCCTCAACTGCCGAGACCCATACGCAACAACTCGGTCGCCCTACATCAAAACGGCTCCCAGCCCAATCCCTGATGCATCACAGTAAACTGTATAGCTCTTCCCCTGCTTTGGGAGTATCAGGATCGGTGCTGATGTCATCCTTCCCTTCAGGTCCTCAAAAGCTGTCTCACAAGCTTCTGACCAAACGAACCTTACACCCTTCCTAGTCAGATCTGTCAACGGTGCTGCTAAGCGGGAGAAGTCCTGTATGAAGCGTCTGTAGTAACCAGACATCCCTAAGAAACTCCGTATCTCAAACACGTTCTTGGGCTGCTCCCAGGAAACTACTGCTCTCACCTTCTCTGGGTCCACTGCAACTCCTGCCTCTGAGATGATATAACCTAGGAAGTGAATCTGGTCTATCCAAAAGTGGCACTTCGAGAGCTTAGCATATAACTGATGCTCTCTCAGTGTACTCAATACGATCTCAAGATGGGTGGCATGGTCGTGTCGAGTGTGAATGGCATAACTGTATACTCATATAGACCATACCTACTCCTAAAAGTTGTGAGAGGTATATCAGATGGTCTAACGCGCAGCTGATGATATCCGGATCTCAATTCAATCTTCGAGAACACTCGTGCTCCACGAAGTTGATCAAATAGATCATCTATCCTCGGCAATGGATATCGGTTCTTAACTGTCAACTGTTTCAGCTTCCGATAATCCACACAAAGTCTGAGGGTACCATCTGCCTTCTTCGCAAAAAGGACTGAAGAACCCCAAGGAGAAGTACTGGGTCGGATAAAACCCTTTGCCTGTAACTCCTCTAGCTGCCTCTTGAGCTCCTGCAACTTAGGCGTGGCCATCCTATAAGGAGGAATGGACACCGGTACTGCTCCTGTCACAAGCTCGATAGAGAAATCCACCTCCCGCACCAGAGGTAGACCTGGAAAGTCGTTCGGGAATACATCCCTGAAACGATCGACAACTGGAGGGAAATCCATCTGACAATTCCCCTGGTCATCCAGATATAAGCTCGCAATCTGGGCTGTGACTCCACCTCACCCATGATTCTCTGGTCCAGCTCGACTCTCCTGAACATCCCACTCTCCCTTGTATAGAAACTCCCCGCCCTCTGGTGACGTGAAACGCACCCTGCGACGATAGAAGTATACAAAGGCTTGAAAGGGAACCAACCAGTCCATCCCAAGAATGACGTCATAGCTCGTCATCTCCAGGACATAGAGTTCCCAAAAGAAGTGACACCCACCAACCTCAAGGTGTCACTCCTTGCACTGACGCACACCCACCGTCTTAGTCCCCAACGGAGTGTCTAGCATCAAGATATCAGAAGAAGTAGAAACACTGAGCCCAAGGCTCTCCACAACGGGTATAGATATAAAACTATGTGTAGCACCCATATCAAAAAGTACTGAAGACAAGATAGAAGCTACTAGAATAGTACCTTTGACTGTCGAAGGTCCGGGATCCTGCTCCTGCTGGGTCTGTTGTACTACATATGCCTACCCAGTGTCGCAGCCCTGCGACACATCCTGGCTGCCCTGAGCTGTCCCGCCCTGTTGCCTCTGAGATCCTATTTTCTGGATACCACGGCCACGACCACCATCTCTACCTGCACGCCCTGACGTATTCCAATTCCCTGACTGGTAAGAAGCCACTAGTCTTACTCCCGCATGTGGAGTCTGCACAGAACCCCTCTCTCTAGCCACTGGTAGAAACGCCCTGCAAAAGCGCTGAAGATGACCCATATTTCCGCAAGCTCGGCACTCCACTAGGTCTCGTGGACACTATGGCCTCTTGTTTCCCTCTCTGCCACACTGGTAGTACCTGACCGGTCCACCTGAAGAAGCTGTCTGGCTGGTACTGCCGCCCTGAGAGAAGTCCATCTGTCTCTTCCTCTTTCCAGTAGAAATAGTACCAGTAACTGGTGCTGAACCGCCCTGGCCCACACCACTCGATTCCTGCAGGTTCCTCTCTATAATCAACGCCTGGTTCACAATCGTGTGTACAGTAGGCAACCTGAAAACATTTATCAGCGCTCAGATGTCATACCGAATACCATCCTCAAAACTTCTGGCTCTCAACGTCTCATCACCCACCAGCACGGGTGCAAAACGCTAAAGATCTGTAAAATGAGCAGAGTAGTTCATCACCGACATAGCGCCCTACTGCAAATTCATGAACTCTCGAGCTCTATCTGCCCTCAGCGTCTCGGGAAAGAAGAATTCATAGAAGACTGCCTGAAAATCCTCCCACACCATGTCCCTGTGATGCTCTAACTGGGTGGTAACATCCCACCACCTCTTGGTGGAATCACACAGCATGTAAGTCACAAGCTTGACCCTCCGCCCTGGAGGCATCTCAAGATGCTCCAAAATAGTCTGCATCGATCCTAGCCAACACTCTGCAGCCTGTGGTCCGCCATCCCCTAAGAACGTAGGCGGATGTTGCTGCTGAAAGATACGCGTCAGCTCGGCCATAAATGTGGTAGCCTGTGGTGCTCCCTGAAAGGTCTGCATGAACCGCAATAAGCCTTCACGGAACTACGCCTCCGTGCCTGTGTCCGGTATAACAGCTGGTTCCGCATCTGGCTCTGCTGGTGGATCAACTGGTAGCCCATGGCCCACCATCTCCAGAGTATAATCGTCGCCGCTCTCCTGGCGAACAACTCGCGGTCATCTGGGCGGCCTGACTCTACAAGGTCAAAAGCACGCCTCAGATTCAAGATTATTAAGACTGAAAGCGAAGGAACCACAAAGGGAACAAGAGGAAGAAGGTATTCAAAATTGGAAAAACAATACTACACGGCATGTACAAGGACTACACGGCGTGTACTTGTCTTCCCTTCCCCTTCCCGGGTCCTTCCACATGGCTAAGCCACACAGCTTCCGTTCAACAAAACTACACGGCGTGTATAATATCTACACGGTGTGTGTGGTGTTATTTTACAACTGCTCGTGTCGTCTGTGACACGGCTGACTACTCGGTTTTACTCTACACGGCGTGTTACACCCAAACACGGCGTGTACACCATCCCGTCTCCCAGCCACACGACCAACTCCACACGGTCTGTCCTCAGACAAGACTACACGGCATGTCCCAAAGGCACACGGCGTGTTCTGGAAGAGGTGACACCGGCCCGTGTTGTTAGTTACATGGCCGAGTCCCCAGGTCACACTACACGGCGTGTCTATAACTGACACGGTGTTTTTTTTCATGGATTTCACTAACCCGTGTTGTTAGTTACACGGCCAGACTCCGGGTCAACACTACATGGCGTGTACAAAAACTACACGGCGTGTTTTACCCAATCCCTTCCCTACCCCGTGTCGCCACCCACACGGTTTGTGACACGGGAAGAGACTACACGGCGTGTACTCAAAAGGTTCATTCTTCTTCCTGAACAGAAGAACATACACAGAGTGTATATAAAAAAATACTACATGGAGTGTATACTGGGTTTCCAGATAGTATGCCTCAGAAACTTCTCTGGAACCTAGAAAATACTGAAAAACAACACCTAAGTGTCAAATTCCGACCCGTGGGGGCCCATACACCCCACGAACCAAATTTTAACATCTTATTTGTGTTATAACCAAAAACAGTCAATGATCCACCAAATTCCGATCAATGGGGGCCCATACTCCCCAAAAATCGAAGTTTGGCATCCATTTAATAAATAAGGTCAAACAAAAACACCATATCACATGGCAGGTATTTATCAAGCAGCTATCAAAACAGCATGCTTTTCTAGCACAACAATTATCACAACAACATGTGAATTTCTAATGCACCTACATGGCATGGAAACTATGCATGGCATGTGATATCTAGCATGTGCCTATATGATGCATGAGAAGGAATACCCTCATCTCATCGGGTTGCAACTAAATAGAACCCACAGTTAAAATATAAACAGCACAATCTCAAAGTGTGTCACCCAACGGTGAAAACATATCATCTGTAAAATTGCAAAATCAAAACAATGCAAAATACGAGGTAGACTGGCTTTTCCCTGTACACGGGTTAGCTACGCCCGGTCACAGCTTAATACCAACTACCGTTCCATCCTATCCCTGACTATGGCTCCAAATAGTAAGTCAAAGAAAAGAAACCCTCTGATACAACTTTGTAACATCCTGGACCCGGGTGTCATGCAACAGGTGCCCCGAGCCCGGTTCTCCACGTGACCTCAAGAGCATTTCCCCAAATGCTAGAGGCTACCGACTAGCAACGAGGGCCCAGGTCTGATAGTGGGGAAACTATGCCCTCATTTATCAAAGTGTAGCGCAGCGGAATACCAAAATAAACATACAATAAACAGCGGAAGAAGTAAACATACACAACTGAAATAACTACAGCAGTGGATATAACCAACAGTATATAAGTGATGATGCTACATGTTTCAAGTTCTAGGAAAATATCCAGAACATGTTATACATCAATACAGTACAGCAGAAAACAGAGTATAGAAAACAAGAAAAACAGCTAGCAGTGGCATCGCGATCCTAGGCTCAGTCACATGCCCTTCTACTCCTCAGCAACAGTCAAGTACCTGTATAGGGACTCTTGCCCCTATCTACACCTGCAGAAAAGTAATATGTTTGGGCCAAAAAGCATGACCCAAACAGGGTGTGAGAAATATATCTTAGTATGCACCCACTAAAGGCCCGTGCCCAATTGTGTGTAAGCATGAAACAAAAGTGTGCAGTAGTAAAATGCAATAAAGTAAGCAGTACTGAAAAGTAACTAATTACTAGTTATATTTCCATTTTATTATCCATTTAATCTATTTAAATATTAGAAACCACCACAGTGCATTTCTAAGTAAACAGTCCACGTCCTCAGACAAAAAAACCTTACCCTCAGGTAAGCATAATCCAACCCGAAGGTATAGCCCTTAGGCGTAATAGAAATTACCCTTAGGCGTAGGAAGTGTCGCCCTCAGGCACAGAAGTTAAGCCCTCAGGCACGAAAGGTTGCCCTCAGGCGAAATACTACAACCCTCGGGCTAAATAGTGCAGTTCCCTTAAGCTAATCACAACAACGCCCTCAGGCCAAATACAACAACGCCCTCAGGCTAAATAGGTAATCGGGCCATGCCCAAAAGGTAAACAAGCAGTAATAAGCAATTCCTCTCAAGGAAATTTTACAATTACTACATTTAAGGCATACCCTCGGGTATCCTGGCCAAACGGCTAAACAGAGGAACACACCCCTCGGGCTGGTCCTGGATCCAAGCAACGATCCCAAACAGCATTTTATTATCACAATTAAATACCTAATCAATTCTAGGTATTAAATATAGAAACAGCCTCAGCCACATGACACCCCAACATGGGTTCGTGACACGAAAATGCACAAAAACGCACGACAATTGGAAAATGATCACAAAGCCACCTACCTTATACGCCAACGAACGCTATACCCGAACGCCGGCTCTAGAAATGCCCAAGAACGGAGTAGATCTGACGAAGAAAAAAACTCATTCAAACGTAAATAACTTAGTTTAGGAGAAGAATTGGAAATAACGGTACCAGGAGGAGGAAGGGCTTACCCGTGCTGTTCCAACAAAATCATCCGAAGCCGAATCGGATTCCAGACGAACGCCCGGTGGATCTTCAAAGATCTGGCCTCCTCCTTTGGCTCCAAAACGGCTCAAGTGCCTCCTCTGCCAAATGAGGAGGCTACTGCCTATTTTAAGCCAAAAAAACAAAGTACATGGCGTGTACTCCTTTCATTTAACTGTTCACTTGGCGGCACCTCCACACTATTCATGTACCAACAAGAGTACACAGCATGTACTCCCAAGTACACGGCGTGTACTGCCACCAAGCTGGCGGCGAATCCACCGTCTTACTGTTTAAGCCTTCCGACTGACTACACGGCATGTAAGGTAGCACTACACAGCGTGTAGTCGGTTCCTACACCCTTCATCACCAGCATGGCCACACGCCCCGTGTACTCATCCCAACACGGCCAAAAGTACACCGCGTGTGGATAAAGTACATGGCGTGTAGTTCCAAAAATTAACATTCTTTCCCATTTTCCATATTTTCTCAAAAACACTTAAGGAAAAGGAAAAAGGAAGAAGCCCCGTACCTCAAAATTAAGAATCGGGTTCTTACAATAATAGTATATACTAATAATGACCTTATTCTTTGATATATAATAGTCTTCCAATTAACATTGTAAATTCTATAGGATCCACAACCTTTACATTCCCATTCTTTGACAACTTTGTTCCCACTAAAATGGGTGTAAAAATTATTTGAATTTTATATGTCCAACCCGTTCAATAGTTACTTAGTACAATTCTCTTGAGAATTGAAAATATACTCTTTATTTGGATTGATTTGTAATCCAGAAATTATTTAGTCTCTCTAATAATAGACATGTTCTCTGATATCCTTAGAAAATATCTCACATATTTCTTAATCATATCCAAAAATATCATGTCATCTTTAAAAAAAAAGAAGAGATACCTCTTTGTCATTTTTGATGTAGAGATTATTTTCAATTTTACTTTTTAGATATTATAATTCTTTATATAAGTATCCAACTTTGAACATTATGATCTCAGATCATATTTCAGCCCATATAAATCCTTATTTAACATGAAAACATAATTTACATCTTTACCAAGAAAGAAACCACATGGTTTACCAATATATATCTCTTATTCCAATTTACCATTATGGAAGGAAGATTTAACATCCATTTAGAATACATTAAATTAATATGTGTAAAAATACCAAGAAATATTATATTAGATTCATTCCATGAAACTGAGAAAAATTATCATTAAATTACACTTCTTCCAAATTTGAATAGTCTTTACATACCGGCCTTTCTTTATTTCTCACTAATCTCCCTTTTCATTAAATTTTATTCAAAATTTACACTATGTTCCAATGATATTATTTTCATTAGGTTTATTTACCAAGTTCCAAGTATCATTATTCTCTATATAATCCCGTCCTTTATTCATAGGATCAACTCATTGTTGATTCTCACTTACTTATTAAATATCTCTATGATCAACTTCAGAGTAAAATGAGGTTTGAGTTGTGGTTCTTATAGTTATCTTAGTTTTCACTTTTTATATGTTCTCCCTAATGGTGTTTTGAACCAAAAATTGATGTCGTAGCCTTGGGTGATAAAATTGAGATTTATCCTCATCCCTTGAAATTGATGAATATTTTTCACCAACATAGACATCCTCAAAAGTTTCATCCCTATCTAAAATTTCATCAGGATTTTTAATAAAAATAGAATCTTCATCACTTTTGGAACATAATTTATCATGTGAATACTCTTTATTTGATTACACAATTACTCTAAATTAGTAGGATTAATTAACATTTCTCTTTCTTTATTGAAATGAAAATAATATCTTTCATTTGGGGGATATACAAGAATGGTCCCCTCAGTACCTCATTTTTCAATCATTTTGATATTATCTCATTTCACATTCACAATAAAGGGGATAAAAAATATATAAGGACACTTAAAACATATATATATTTTATGATACATATCATAAGGGTAAATACTTTAATTAGGAATGTATAAACTCCATTTTTGAATATGAACCATAGTACCAATGGCCTTACTCCAAAAATAATGAGAAATTCCATGATCATCCAATATTTTCTAATTCATGTCAACCAACCATCAACTCTTATATTCATCCACACCATTTTCTTTTGTGCATGTGGTGCATAGAGTTCATATCAAATACTAGGAATCATTAATTAATCAACAAATTTTCCATTTGTAAACTCAATTAAATTTTCTATTTGGATCATCATAAGATTAAAACCCCACTCCTTTCTTAAGTTATTCTAAAACATTTAAATAATTTTAAGGCCATGTACTCATGTTTCATAAACATGACATAAGTAATATGAGTGAATTCATCAAAAAAGGTAACAATGTATTTATCTCAATTGGTTGATTTCTTCCTTATGGTTCCACACACATCTAAATGGATTAGTTCTATAGTTTCTATTGACTAAATATCCACCTTATTATGATTGTAATTATTAATATTACCCTTTAAGAATATTTATCACTTTAGGACTCTCGATATTAAAAAACAAAATATCACCAAAATTCTTTCCTCAAGAAATCATGTCCATCTTCTTTCGAACAAGATGTATAACCCTTCAATGACATAATTGATTCTCCTCCTTCATTATTAGATAACATGAATTTTAATAATCTCCTACCTAGATTAAATTATCTTTGGTCAACTATCAAATGGTCAAAAAATTTCTATCCTCAAGGTTCTTAACCAATAACCCATTCTTTTGGAACAAAACTTCATTTTATTTAGAAAAAATCTATGAGACACTAAACAGACTGTGTACCAATCCATTATTGTAATGAGTGTTTTTTGATTTCATATTTTCTTTCCCAATAATAATTAATCTAACTAAATTAATATTTAGAGACCTGTAATTTTAAAATTTCATTAATGCCCCATTTCACTTTTAAACATATATCAATATTTTTAAATATTCTTTCACATGAGATGATCATCCACTATACAATATGCATGGACATTGTCCTTTTTATGATTTATGTTCTCCTTCCACAAATATGGATTAATCTTTACATTTTCTCTTCATATTCTATGGATTCTGAGTAGTAAAAAAATTGTTGGTATCGTAGGTGGATGAGGCATTCATTTTCATGGTGACCAGGCTGGTCAAACTTTCCATGGACTTCTTCATGTAAAAATAAGTATCTATGTCTTATATTCATATTACATTAACTATTTATGAACATAATTATTTTTAGAAGGGAATATCCCTATCAAAACTTGTTTCCCAAACCTTCTAAGAATAATATTCTACTAGTACTTAAACCAACACATTTTTATCTATTTACAAAACCTCTACAGTTCTAACAATGTATATAAAAAAATATTTTCCTTTGAAAACTACATGTTTTCTAGAATAGTTTCCATAACTTATAACACTCTTATGATCACACTTTTTTTAAACTAATTTTTTTTCAGAAATCTTGGAATCATAATCCTAATATTATACTTTTTTTCATTCATTCTAAAGTCTTTAATTACAAAAAAAAATTGAATCAAAGTTATCATTCTTAAAATTTCATGATTTCTGAAATATATTTTATTTAGATAAAAAATGATCATTTTGAGTTTATTATTCTTCTTTGACTCTATCAACTTTCTCAATATCACCATCCACCTTAAAATATGATTTTTTGTCCTTTTGTGTTTCTTTATTATTTTAAAATTCCCCAAATTATTGAATATTAATTTAAAAAATGATTCTTAATATGTTTATCACTTATTCATCATTGATCAGTTTTTATTAAAGAAGATCATGGTCATTCACTATAACTTTATAGTTTTCTCCCTTTTTGATATTAAATATCTTCTTGTTATCAAGAAAATTCCTAAAATTAAAAATATTCATCAACATCATAGAATTTTCTTCCTCATAAACAAATTATTTATTATTGAAATATTTATAATCATTCATCAATTTTATATTCCCTTTCACAATATTTCAAATTTTCGAGATAGATCCTCTGAATTATCTATTTTGTATAAACTATATTTGAGTTCCCTCATCTACAATTCTAGAATCATTATCCACATTATTGTTGAAATTTTCATCACTCACCTTAGCGGTGATATTTTTTTTCTCCAACATCAGTATCAGTATAAACCTCTTATTCTTATGTTATTTTCTCACCTTTATAAAACATAGAAATGAAATTTCTCTTTTTATCATTTATAAATTCATAAATTTTATTTCAGAAAAGTATTTTGGCTTGACTGGACTCTTATTTTATAATCTTCTTTTCCTTCCATTTTCATTATCAATATCTTCATCATCATTTATATTTGGATAATTTGATACAAAAGGTATAATATCTCTACAATTGAAACATTCAAGTGCTAGATTACCTTTAAAATTTCACTTAAATAATATCACATTATTATTGATAGGTGATGGAATTTTATAAAAAATTATATACACAAATGATATTGAATTTAAAAAACCATCTTCACAAACTTTAAAAATTTCCTTGTTATTTTATCATTATGCATTCAAAGATATGAATATTTAAATTTCCAAAACTACAAATTTTCTTCCTTCACTTTGGTTTTCCCTTCAGGAATATTCTCTAGTTCATAAAAAAATATTTTTCCCATTTTTATCCACTTTATATTTAGAAACATAATTTTTTAAATAAAATATAAAATAAAATTTATAATATGACCATTATTCTATATATTCAATTTTATTCAATTTCATTCAAAGTAGAACCTTCAGTATGTGGGGGAAATACATTAATTGCATCTTAAAAAACTTTATAATTTTTAGAAATAAGATATGGAAACATTATATATTTCTAAACATGATAACATTTCCAATTAACTGTGGAAATCCCTTTAATGTTCATAAAATTAAAATTATCCAAAGATTATAAGTGAAAATGATTAAAAACTACCATTCATGAGAGTACCTTCAGGAAATAAATCACAAATGAAGGTAACTATCCTATAATATCACTTAAAAATCAACAGTCATGATATTTTAGAGATCATTAAGAGTTGGGATGAATATATGATCAAAAAATTCTTTTATGTTATTTTTAAAAAAAATCCCCTTGTTAATGTGTAGTGATTAAACATGTCTTCAAAACCACACACATACACACACCAACATAAAGGAACAAATTAAATTTATAATTTTCACTTACAAATGTGAGTATGATAGTACTTGGTGTGATAAGGAGTCCTCCTAGATCACACAACCAATTATAATTATAATGTGAGTAAAAAGGATTAAGGTGAATCCTTGAAACTCATGTTTTCATGTATCTTGATAATGATTTGGTTCATATTTCACTCAAGTTCGTCCCACAATTTACATAGATAAATATTAGTTACTATTAAAGAGTCTTTAATCAAATAAAATTATTCCATTTTTTTGTTTGTGCTAAATTCTTCTACTTCCACACTACTTTCACTACATGAAGAAGCTTGAAATTATCCTTCATCCTTGAATATGAGAAAGTTTCTTCATAATTAGGTATTAAGAACACATGAACATGAAAAATTATATCTTATTGTAATTATTCCTTTATCCTATTTTCATAATCACACATTTTTTATAGTATTTCACATATCCATAACATCTTCTTTCTTTATTCTCTGAACATATTCACAGTCTACTCTCTTCATGGTAGTATACAATAAAGAATACACTAGATCTTATTCATCTTCTTTAATACCTCCCTGGGAGGATCTATTTTCATATCTTCTCACACATGGAAAATATAAATTATCTCTAATATTATATCGTTGTAAACTCTCAAATATTCAATCTCTTCCTTTTTATATCTACACAAAAACACATACATCAATTAATTTATATTTGAATTTCAATTTTAAATTAAAAAATAATTCTTCACTCACAACCCTTGGATCATCTATCATATTAATCTTCTCCTTTAAATTTAAATTTTTGGTTAAAATAGACTGAAGTAACAACCAAATAACATAAATTATGTTATGTTATCTTGGATATTTAAACTACCCAAATTTTCCTTTAAAACAACCCATCATTGTATAAAATACCAATTATTGCATAGTATTATAGTTTAACTAAATTATTTTTTAACTATATGATCATTCTTTTGTGTAAGAGTCCACTAAGCTAGGGTGGTCTCAAATTTTTCAAGGCTTTAAAAATCAATCTATCCTTCTTTGTGGTGTAATATCTTTCGTATGGTGTGGATGTCTCAAAATATCTATAAATACGAAATTCTTGAAAACTAGGAAGATAGATATGAAAAAATCTTTTTTGGAGTAGTGTAACTTTATGTCATATGGTTATGGTGTGAACCTCAATTATGATATAGGCACCTCCAAATTTTTAGGGACATCAAAATTGAACATATCAATTCTTATGGGATGTGGACCTGTTTCTACTACAGAGTACCTATCAAGTCATCCCATTGTGGCACAGTGGTTCACTATGGTGTGGATGCCCTTAAATTTCCACTACCACTAAAAACATGTTAGAATTACCTAGTGTAAAATATTCATATTTTTAGTACAAACCATCTTCTCTGATCATCTTCTACAGTGTTGGAAAAGATATAAAGTGTATAATTGATTACTTATCTTCCTTTAAATTTCTCCCATAATCACCTTCATCTTTCATATTTC
The DNA here is from genome assembly GCA_963277665.1 of Viscum album. Classification (NCBI taxonomy): domain Eukaryota; kingdom Viridiplantae; phylum Streptophyta; class Magnoliopsida; order Santalales; family Viscaceae; genus Viscum; species Viscum album. The sequence continues at coordinate 1,491,765,908 of OY728139.1, read as the reverse complement.
AACATAAAAACCCGAATTAACAATCATCTAATTTTTTTTGCAAAATACATTCACCGAACAAAAAAATTTAATTTTAAAATTATTTATGTATTGAAAAAAAATCTAATACAAAGAATCACATCCACTTCAGCCTTTTCCACAAACATCAAATAAAATATTATCCACACCTTTTTGTATCAAAATTTGATTGGATCAAACCAAATATATTAGTATTTATGTTTCTTTATACCAATTTTAATAAAGAATAAAAATTAGTATGGATAATAGATAAATTTCCTTATATAAGATGGAAATGTTGACCATACATTTTAACCACTAACTCTTCAAATATATATCTTTGAATTACTTTAGTAAAAATGAAAGAAATTTGATCTAGTGTGGAAATAAATTCTAACCTCAGATCTCCATTTTTAAATTTCTCTATAATGAAATTATATTTAATATCAGTATACCAAGATCTACTATGTTACTCTAGGTTATTTGATATTTCTAAGATAGATTTATTATCATAACCTGATCTTAGAGGTTCTTTAATTATCACGTGTAAATATTTCATTTTAATTTTTATCCATATAATTTGAGTATATATTAATGTATCATCAACATATTAATCCTTTTTAGTGTTAAAGTATTTTAATTTTTATTCATATAGTATAATCTAATATATCTCTCTCTAGGTAAGATACTTCCACCAGATGTTTATTTCTATTCACTGACATCTCCATCACAATCATCATTTGTGTAATCATATAATTCAAAATTACCACTTCATTGGTAATTATTCCTATAACATATAGTGAATTTGATATATCTAAACATTATTATGATAGAATTCATTTTTGACTCCTTTATATCACTTTGAAATCATTCACACAAGTCACTGCATTGATTATGTCAGGTCTTGATGTTATGAGATACAAAATGACTCTAATAAACTTTTGGGATTCCTTTTTTATTCATGAGTTTATTTGTATCATCCTTAATCAGCTTCAAAAAAACAATCACATGTGTCAAAACATTCCAAGAAAATTCCATTGAAAATCTATTTAACAATTCCTTGTAATACATTTATTATGATTGTAAAATTAAAATCCCCCTTTTAAAAATCTATAATAATAGAATGAATCTCTTATCTATCGGTATAGAAATCACAAAAAATCCTCTTCACTTTCCTTGAAAAAATCCTTACAAGAACCTGTAAAAAGTATTTCACCAACAAATACAATAGAAATGAGAGTACATATACTCTTCTCTTTAATATAGAGGTTGTTAAAAATATTTTAGATAACGATGGTTATCTATTTTAGGAACTTATTCAATATAGATTATATGGCTCTAAAGGATTATTTTAACACATAAAAATAACTTTTCTACCTAGAATCCTTTATACCATCATTTTAAAGGATGATTTATTTATATTTATCAATAAAAAATATCTTATTCAATATATACATTAAATAAAGTAGATTTAACATCCATTTTATAAACATTGAAGTAATGGTTTTCTATAATAACCAAGAATATATTTATATCCACAAGTCTTATTATAGGTGACAATGTCTCTTAGAATTCAAAACCATCAACTTTAGATTATCATATTTATAATAATACATCATTGTTTCTTGAAATATTACCTCAGTTATTAAAAGTATTATTGAAAACCCCCTTGGTTATAATGATATTCATTCCTTAATATCTTGAAATAAGATCCATGTTGAATTATTTTCAATATAAACCATCTCATCATTCATATAATTTAGTGACTCTTTATCTTCAATATCTTTAACAACTGAATATGGATTACTTTAGGATATTGTAGTTGTTTGGTACTTAAATATTACCCTTCCTATACATTTTGTTGGTGCTTCCATATTTATAATTATATTTTAATTTTTTATTTTTTTTATCCTTTTATACTTGTGTATTTCATTTACAACAACATACTCATCGTCATTGGTTTGATCTAAATATGTATCAACATGATTTGATTCATTTTTTTCTTCTAATTTCTATTCTATTTTATAATTATTATTTTTTTATTCATCATAATTATAAAAATATATATCATATAATTCAAAAAAATTGGGTTTATTTTCAATGATACTCACATCATAGTAGTCTACTGGCTTATGGAGTCTTTTTTTCCAATATTTTTATGTTCTTAAATTTAATTTAATAACTATGAATATTACTTCTTCAACTCTTTCATCAAATTTCCCTAGGTACAATTTTTTATTTTCACCATGTATTGAATTCCAAACACTTTTAAGTACATAAGATATGGATTCTTATTGAGCCACGTCTTAAAATAATTTATATTTAAACTAGGAATCATCTAGAATCTAGTATAAATATGTATAACTATTGAAATTGATTCTCCAAAAATGTACATTGAGAACTTGAATTTATCCAACATTGTTCTTACCATTTATGTATGTCTTTTAGTTTTACACTATGTTACTCCACAAAGTTATGCTAGGTAAGAAATTTTATATTCATATATCAATCTATTTTTTGAGAGGTTGTATTTAAATTAGTTTCTTGTGTACTCTCTCCATTATGAATTCTCAATATTTTAAAAAACCATCTCTTATCCTTCTCAACATCTCCTTTTATAATTATAAAAATATTTATATCCTGATATTTGTGTTTCATAAACATCACATTTATCTCTTGTGACATTCTACCTATATTTTTCCTTATTAAATGTCTCAAAAATAGTCACTTGTGTTTCCAATATGAAACATATTATCACTGATTCTTCTTCCTATAGTGATGACATACCCATCCTTTAGATTTTTTATGATGAAATTGTTTCATTAGAAAATATATATTGTAAAATCATTACGTAGTTGGATAAAAATAAAAACATTATGTTAGAGCTAGTAAATAAATAAAACAACGTTGGAATTCAATTACTAAGATACAATAACTTATATAAAAAATCTAATGATTTTCAAGGAGCTATTATTTCTCAAATTAACTAAAACTCCAAAATGGAGCTCTATGCTCTTCAACAACATGTTACATCCAATTATGTGGGGAGAATATCCACTATCACGTATCCATGGATTTCTCTATTTTCTAGCCTCAATAGTAACCTCAATAAAATTTGATATCTCTATCTTTTCGTTTCTGTGAAATTTCTAATCTCTAATAGCTTATGGTGATTATAATGGAAAATTATTCATAAATAATTTAGAATAATTATCTTGTTGGTCATATCCTCCAAAAATTTCTTTTGAATAATGAAAACTATTTTGTGTGTGATGATTTTGTGAATATATTCCTACAAATTTCTATTCCTCAGAATTATTTATCTTATTCATAGTGTAGGTTTCAGATGTATCATAACCATATGATGGGTCATTCCCAACTATTATTTTTTATCATGATTGATGATTAGTAAGATACTTACATAATTATAATCACCATGTTAATGGAATTGAATAAAATAATATAGATAGTAGATAAAAACCCGAACCAAAGAGAATGATTGGCACACTTTATTTATAATTAATATAATAAATTAAAGAATTTCCTTTTTTTAAATTATTTTCTCTTTGATGGGTCTGATGATAAATCTATGTCATACCATCCTTGTGTTGTAGGAATCAATATTACACCCTATTTAGCATTGATCCGCACTTGTTCTGCTAATCTTTCAATGTCATCCTAAGAATCATGATGTGATTGCTTGTTAGATCTTATAACTTGCATCATTCACCTTTGATTACAACAAGAATTGATTCTAATTGATCCACTTTGATATATATAAACTCAAGAATGGAAGGTTGAGGAAGCTTTATCTATATTATTGGGATCATTCTTGTAGAAGGGACCTCTCTCTGGATTTAACAGGATACTCCAGAATTCATTGTGCGAAACAAAAAATGAATTAGATTTATTGAAGAATAATATAATTTGGTTTATATATTGTTATAGTAAAATATAAATAATTTCGTAAGTAACCTTTATTATTTATTTAATCCTTGTGGATCCCCGTTTCTATAATAGTATTATTATTATTATTTCTTAACATATTCTAAACTTGCGGATTAATTTAAATATTATTTATCCAAATAATATTTATTATATATTATTTCTTACAAGACTATAAAACATGGTCCTCCATTCCATCAGAATATTTATCAGGCCATGGATAATAAATATTTATTCAATAAATAAATATAACTTCATTAATCTCTAATAAATAAATAAATATTATATTCACTAAATAGAAAATAAATATTTATTATATATTTTACTAACATAATATTCTATCAAATAATTGATGACAAAATATATACGATCAATTAAACGTGAATAAATATAAACCGCATGTAGGAATAATATTTATTGAACTTTTTTAATAGTAAATAATAATATATTATTTTACTATGAATCTAGATACACATACTATGTGACCCACTAGGCCTCTTTTCGAGTTCCATTAGGGAAATAAACATATGTCCAAGGTTAGTGTCTAGCAACACTATATGGAACCCATATAAAAATAAGTTAATGTCATAATTTCATAATAACTCATACAAATGATTACTGTATAATATAATCCCTTTATTAGGATATCTCTAATCAAGAAGGTTTCACACTGGTTATATCAATATATGTTCTCGATTACCCTTTATTTGACTTTCTGGAAATTAAAATTTTTTATAAAATACCATGGATATGGATTTATCTAGACTATGTATTTTTCATAAAATGGATTGAGATATCAACTTCCATTAAAGAACGGAAGGGAAAAATCCATTCTCTCATTATAAATTAATGAAATATTACTCATGGCACACCCAACATATCTTAACTCATGATGAACATATGTCGTCATGGTTTTCATCGATACATCAAATTAAAAACCTTATAGAATTCAATAATAATCTTAATGTTTAATGACCACTACACATATTCATAGATAGTAGCATCAATTGACACATATTATTGTGGATTTATAACTAGTGGGTCTCGTTATCATAATATCCAACAATCTATATTACCAAGGTCATACTACCTTAGAAGGGGACTCGAAGTCCTATCAGTCTCCACCCTTGATAGCATGTTTCATCTTCATCCCTCAATTGATATCATCCAACTATAAAACTTATATTTTATAATAATTCAATTTTACTTATGGGTTTTCATCAAGTGGGGGATTGTTATGACTGTTTAGTGTAAAAAATACCCTTAGGAAATTATCACATACTATGTTATGCAGAAGAGAAATCATAATGTGATAAAAAAATTATTAATATTATAAACTATGAATAAATTTTATCGCAAAGTACATAGAAATTGGTTCTAGAGAACTAACTCCAATAAACACCCACTTTAACTAGATCCAATTGATAGCATACTTCATCCCACAATCTCTCACATGATACTCATGCTTCTGCTAAGATAATGCATTAGTCACTGAGTCTATAATGTTTTCTTCCATGGGAACTCTCTTTTTTAAAACATAACCCCTTTGATAAAAATCCTTCAAGAGGTGATACTTCCAAAGAATTTTCTTTATCCATTAGTGTGACCATGGATCTTTTTCAAGATCCACCACTATAGTATTATCACAATATAATGACAAAGGGTCTTTACTTCTATGTACCACCTCAAGATCCGGATATTGTTTCTTATCAAAATAGACTCATTGGCTATATCAAAATCCACTATATACTCAGACCTCACTGTAGGATTGGAAAAAAATAGGTACACTCAACTCTTCAAGAGCACATCTCATCCATTAATATAGAATACATATCTTGATTGTGACATCATATCATTATTATCTATTTGAAATCTAGAATTAGTATTTCCCCTAATCAATAATTCCTCATCGTCACCATGCACGAGGAACATATCTTTAGTTCTTTTTAGATACTTGAGGATATCCTTTTAGTAGAGTAATTATATTATAATATATTGGCATGATGATTTACTACCTTTCTCAATTCATAGGAAAAATCAAGACTAGTATATACCCTAACATACATGATTTATCCTATCATTGTAGCATATGAGATCTGACTCTTTCTCTGATTCTCTTATTCTGTATGAGGACAAATTTTATTAGAAATATATATACCATGTGACATTAGAACCAATCCCCTCTAATATTTTTTCATACTCAATTTCATTAGTATATAGATAATGTATTAAATTTAACTTAGTCCAAACAAACACTTGGATATATCACAAATGATATTTATCCCTAAAATATTGGCTACTTAACCTATATCCTTAATGGAGAAACACTTGTTTAAATAGTCCTTAACAGAGTTTATTAATGGTATATCATTTCCAGTAAGTAATATTTCATCAAAATATACTACTAGGATAACAACTGAAATCCAAAAAAAAACTCCTATAAACACATAGATCATATTTATTCTTAATAAAACCAAATTATTTTATAGCTTCATTGATTCTAACAATCCTTGACCAAGATGGTTTCTTTAATCCATAAATGTATTTATGCAACTTTCATGTAATTTTGGAATCACCTAGTGCCACAGACCCTTCTGGTTGTCTCGTGTAGACATCTTCTTGAAGGTTCCCATTATGGAATCATTACTAGAAAACATACCTATACGCACTGTTTGGAACCATGGGTATAGCCCCTAGAACCATGGGTATAGGATATACCCATGGTTCCATAAACAATGGTTTGATGAGGTGTCAATATAGAGTTATACCAAAAGTTATAAAGAAACCATGGGTATATCCCTTGATTTTTCCTTAATAACAATGGTTCTATTCAAACCATAAGTATATATCTATACCCACGGTTTATAGAACCGTGGGTATATCTTATCATAGCGGCAATAATATACCCACAATTTATTAAACCTTCGGTGTAGATTATCCTAGCTAGCATAAAATAACTTTGGTTTTGTAAACCATTGGTATAGACATCCTTCACCTACAAGAAAACACAAACTAGTTACAAAAACTAAAAATAACAGTAGAAAAAATGGTTTCAACAATTTAGAATCCAATTGAAAATAAACACAGCTATCGACATCAATAAAAATGGTTTCAATAATTCTATATTTATAAAAGGGAAATGAGTGATCAATACTTTCTACTTTTCTATATGAAAAAAATTAATAAAACCAAGAATTTCATCCTCTAATGATGAATTAATTCCATAGGTACAATAAATAAAACACATGATATCTCTATTGTGACTTCTAAAGACTAATCCACAACCCGAAGGTCATAGATTTCTTCTCGATGCTCTATTCAAGTTGAATTTGATCCATCTAATAAATGTAGTGTACTATATGACTTAAATATTTCTAGAAGGAATGAAAATTACTATCTATTCTATGGTTTCTGAGAATATAGAAATCATGCATTGAGTTACTGCACTGGTTATTATGATGTGTGATTTGATACCTCGTGGCAACTATGATTCATACTAGATCCATTTGAATTTTAATGGTAGCCGTCTCATGGACCCCTTTAATCTAAAGAGACCAATTAATGTGAAAAATATCAACCCAAAACACTTGGAATAAATTGTGGAGATATATAGATAGAGAGATATATAGATAGAGAGATATAGAAACATAGTTTAAATTGTTCTTGTAAATAACTAGTTTGAGGAGGCTACAAATCAAAATCATCTAAAATTTCATTCCAAAGTGATGAAGAAGTAGAATAGCTGAGAAATGGAATATTAATGTCTTCCCTATGATGATGACATAATATGTATCAGGAGAATAGATAAATTCCAACCATTTGATGACAAGTGCCAATAAATAGTCTATAATAGGTCAGTCTCCAAATAAGTATGAGTTCAGAAGGTATATTCTAGAATTTTTTCAGACTACCAACCCATCCATGACCACTCCCATTTGTTATATTACTATAGTAATGATCTAAAGTCAGAATACAATTAATTTTTTATTTCCAGATCCAAGGATAATCTATATTGATGAAATTAGAATTTCTTACCACTACTCTAACCGCATCGAGAATCTCTATAGAATAATGGCAATGAAGTTTTCTATTCACTTTTTCAATTTTTAGAACACATTATGTGTGGTTTCTGATACACCATGTGTCTATGTTTATTTTTTCACCCCCACCCCTCCCTCCACTCAGACCTCCCCTTCTCCCTAACCACTTGTACCCCACCCCCTCCCTCAACCCAGCACCCCCTTCTCCCCAACCACCAACACCCCTCCCCCTCCCTTCGCCCAACACCCCCTTTCTCCCCAGAAAACTACAACCCCCCTCCCTCCACCCCCTTCTCCCCATCCAACTGCAGCCCCCCCCCCCCCCACCTAGTACTCCCACCCTTATCCTCAACCACCTATACCCCTACCTCCACCCATCACCCCCTTCTCCCCTACCACCTGCAACCCCCCCCCCCAGCATGCCCCTTCTCCCCAACAACCTGCACCCCCCCCCCACCCAGCACCCCCTTTCTCCCGAGCCACCTACAGCCCCCTGTACCTAAGATCATGTGGATATGACTACTATTATTTGAATTCATATTGAAATATCATAAATATATAATTTTTACATTCACCAAATAGATATTAAAATATAATTAGTAATCATTGATTTAGATGATATATATATATATATATATATATATATAAACTAAAAGGATTTATATTATCTAAATAAGAGAAGATTGTTTTAATATTTTCTCTCTAGAGAGACTTTTTTATGCAAGTCTCATGTGTGTGCTGCATTTCTCAAATTTAGGTAGTGCATGTCATTTTACTAATATGATGTCTTTTATGAAATCTTATTCCATGGGTCTTTTTTCATTTTATAAAAGCGCATTATACAGTTGTCTTTATATGAAAGGATTAGAAAACTAATAAAAAGAAGATTTAAAATAACATTGAGAGAGAACCACATGCATGCATAAATGGATATATAATAGTAAGTGGGTTCCACCTCACATGTAAAATATTCATGAAATTCATGAATATGTGGAATTTGAATATGTTGATTTTTCAATGAAGAGATGGAGGCTCATTCCATGGAGGGGGACCAGTGATGCAATAAGAAACATTTAGAATTTGTTCCCTCACTTGATGTGGTTACAGCATTGCATCCTATTTTGGTGGTGCCACTCCTCCCCCTCCATTACCTACATCCATTCTCTTACCAGATGAATAAGTATAGAGATCATAGTTTTAATGTTTAGTTGGAATTAAAATCATTACACAACATAAGTTTTAGGTATAGAAAATGGTTAACTAATAACCTCAGTTGTGGTATAGAATCTGAAATTAACATACAAATTGAATGCATATATACACAAATTTATTATAATATGTGCAAACCTACAATAGATTCATGCGGGTTTTACTCAAACATATCCATAGACGTGTCCAAATCTTCATTATAGATTCATAATGACTATTACATTCGGAAAAATGACACATACTTATTCAAAGAGTGATTAAATTGAAACTATTCCTCAATATTTGAGGCATTTACTTGCACATACCACTAGTCTAATTATTAAGTTTATTTAATTTATCCCTAACTCTAAAAAAATGACTAAAAGTTGAGTGATCAACAAAAATATCCTTCTTTCTTTCTTAATAATTTATTTTATGGAAGAATATGAAGGGTTTTCAAATAAATAAGAGAAAGAAAATTAAATAGTGATTGTTTGCTGGAAGAGGAAACCAAACCTAGATATCATATATTGGTTAAAATTGGACTATAATCTATTTGGAAAACATGCACCATGAATATTATATATTCACCTAAAAAATGAAGACAATAAAGCTTCAGGAAATGAATAGCAGTCCAGAAATTTCACCAAGAAGAACATCACCTCATCCAGAATGTCCTTAGAGACTCCATTCTTGCTTTCAGTTTTTTTACGTAACCATTTGTGTTTGCAAAATTCGATACAATACATGTTCATTAAGAGAAATTTTTGGGTTTTTACCTGATTCTTATACATACTTTTTTCTCTGAAATATTATAACAAGAAAAACTCTCAAACTAAAGGTAAACAAATGAAAAGGTTTCATCATAGAGAATTGGTTGGTATTGCTAACTTCTTTTGATGTTTCTCAATAAAACTCAAAGTATGGGACCGGTCAACCTTAGAGTGATAAAATTACATCTCCCTCTTGGAAGTTGAAATTTACAAATCTATTTTCTACTCACAAATTGTGTTCTTATAAACTACAATATAAATTCCTCGATTTAAAAAGAAGATAAAACAAAAGACAACATCTATTGAAGGAGATGCATAATGATATCCTCAATAAGATCATCCCACTAGAAAAAATAATATCCCCAACGTAACCTGACCTGCCCATATTTTTTTGATTCAACCACTCAAATAAGTGAAAAAATAATATCCATAACAATATTAAAATAAATCCATAACATTTACTATTTACATTAACTAGATATAAAGATATACGAAAATATATCATATGATAAAAAGGGAAAAGGGATGGGAACCCATTAATGTGATAAAAATGACATGTTAGCTAAAAGTCAAAATGAAAAATAAATTAAAAATATGACTACCTAACTCAAAGTTACATGATGGCTCACTCCCACCATGTCACATCACTACCACAAAACAGGGCAAGGGAAGCACTTCCCTTTATCAGTGCTAAATAGAAAGCGCTGATAAAGGGGTATGCCTTTATCCGTGTTTTTTTAGTGCTGATAAAGGTATCTCTTTATCAGCGCTAAAAAAGCGTCGATAAATGAGTGTTTTATCAGCGCTTTTATTTTAGCGCTAATAAAACATACCTTTATCATCTCTTTTAATGGGCGCTGATAAAGGTTCCATCGGTTTTTATTTAATAACTCTAACTGTCCATCCTCGCTCACATGTGGTCAAGCATTCACAGAAGCCAAACCAAGCCCCTCGTCAATTGCAACCTCGTCCTCCTCCTCCTTGTCCTTCCTCCTCCTCGTCCTCCTCCTCCGCTACCGCCGTCGCCGCCTCCGCCCCTGCCCCCGCTGCCACCACCACTGCTGCCTCTGCCCCCGCTACCGCAACCACCGCCACCTCCGCCGCTACCTCCTCCCCCGCCACTTCCTCCGCCCCCACTTCCGTGATTGCCACTGCCTATGCCACCGCCTCCGCCAACGCCGCCGCCTCCACCGCTGCCACTGCCTCCTCTTCCGGCGCTGTGTCCGCAGCTGCCGCTACCATTATTGATATTCATTTTCAGGTAAATTTTCTTTCTACCTCTTGAATTGAACGTGTGAAATCCTGACATGAGGTTCTGTTTCAAGAGTAAATGGATGATATAGTTGATAACGGTTTTGGATTCATGGTTCCTTACATATTATATAATTATGGAGGAGCACTAGAGACATGTGTCGTTGTTTTAGACATTAAACATTGCAGTATAGAAGTGGGATTATATTTTCATTAATTTTTTATTGGTTTTCCAAAAACTCCTTGCAAGAAGGTTGTGATTTGGGTGGTTGTTGATCAACTCCAAAAATATGTGCACTTCCTTCATATTAATGAGGCGATGAAAGTGGAACAACTCATGGACTTGTATGTTTTAGATTTTTTGAGACTTCATGAGGTTCCCTCTATAATTGTTTTAGAAAGTGATCTAAGGTTGAAATCTAGGTTTTGGAAATCATTATAGGTTTCACTAGTTGTTCAGGGTAAATTATGAACACATTATCATCTATAGATGGATATATATACAGAGAGGGAAGTCAATGTTCTAGAGGTTACTCTCTAGAATCATGAACATGATTTCATTGTATATTGGGAAATGAATTTGCCTTTTGTTGATTTCCCCTATAACAATTTTTATCAGGATGTGATAAATAAGGATCCCTACATTTTTTTATATGGTAATCCATATAGATATACCTTGTACTGGGAAGAGTTGGGAGAGCGGTCCATAGTTGGTTCGAGTGTTGTTCAAGATATGAAAGAGATGGTGCGGTTGATCTGGAAGAATTTAATCATTACACAGAGTCATAATAAATTCAATATGAACCATTGGAATCAACTGCTGGTGTTTTAGGTTAGTGCTTAGGTCTTTATCATAGTTTCACATCACTTGGGACATCAACGTCTAGGTTATCATTGTCTGTTTTCACCGAGTAATGGGATAAACATAGTGATTTTTGGTCACTAGGGAGTATTTCTTATTGGTTTCAGTTACCATCTAGTTTGATATCTATCCATGATGTGTTTAATATTTTCCATTTGAGTAGTTATATACCATATCATTTACATGTGATTAGACTAGGTATGTTGATCTTGATCTCGATAATACTTTGGTTCCCCAGCCAATTCAGATTATGAATCTGGAGTATAAGGTACTACATGATTAAACGACCCCGAGTCTAGTTAATGTGGTAGTTCGGACAATATGTCCATGATACATGGAGGAATGACTCGTTGATGAGGTCATAGTGTCCTTCTTCATTAGAGGATACATGATCTTGAGGGATTTCTAGGGGGAAATCATTTATGGTTGGGAGATTATAAAGTCTCATCGCATTTTTTGTGAGGTATGTTTTAACATTTTTTTGGATTTTTTTTTTGTTGAGGAATGCTGAGAAAGGATTTAAAGGACACATGTATTTGTAAATTTAGTGATCTTTAGGGAATTTTTAGAAACAAAACGACATTTTTTACTATATTCTTAGAAATTAAATGATGTGTAAATGGAGTACATGATATGTAATGACCGCCAAAAATGACACATTAATTGCATGCATAATGTGACAATTTTACAAACTTTGTAATGGTTACATATCATTTAAATTAAAAATATAATGTTTTAAATAAAAAGTGACTTATTTTTTATTGTATCTAAGTTAAGAGGATTACACGACATGTAAATGTATTACATGTAGTGTCAATGTCACATAAAATGTTTTTTGGGATCCATAGAGTTCTTGAGGGTTCATATTTTTTACAAAATTATCCTCTTGGATATATATTTATCCTGATGATATTTTGGGTCACTCCCTCCCATCTAGTTCACATTGTTCTATGATTGATCACTATTATGGCTGGATTTCTTTTCTCGAGGTATGTGATCCTTCTGATTCCTATTTGAATTTGTTTGCACCTATGGTTTGGATAAAAATTAGTGATCAGATAGTTATTTCTATCAGTAAATTTAAATTTATTTTCACGCATTGTCTTTTGGGGTTTGTGGGATGTGGTAAATGGTGTACTCGGTTTTATATTATTTTATTCTCATGGGTTTCCCCTATTTTATGTTTTCTTTTCAGTTGAAAATCTCCTCTGTTGTGCGCCTCTCCTCTGCCACGAACGCACCTCTGTCGTGTGCTTAACGACACCTTCGCGGTGAGTTTTATCTTGTTAGTCATTGGTTTCCTCTTGTTCGTGTGTTATTACTCTTTGATATTGATGGTTATAATGTTAAATGTCTGGGATAAACACCTCGCTGAAAATCGTGGCCGTTGGTGGTCCTTGTTTGTGCACTAAATGAATTGAATGTTGGTTGGTTCTTGTTAAACATTGGAATATAAAAATTTGTAATTTACGTATACTTTACTTATGAATGAACACCCTGGGATGATAAAACATCTGTGATAACCCCTGAATTAACAAAAAAAATTGAATAAGGGATGCTTTGTAAAATCTAAAATTTTGATTTTTTGGTTTGTATGGTGTTGCGATTGTGATCACGATTGTTTTTTTGTATGGTGTTGCAGTTGTTGGCATGATTGATATGCCATTTGTTTTCCATGTTGTAGTTTTTCCACCATTAAATATCAATCCAAACTTTACCCATTTCAATTGCACCACCACTTTGTTACTAGTGCAAATCCACTGAATCCTAGAAAACTACTTCTAGAGGACTCTATGAGACACTTTAAAATACATGGTATGTAGTCTTGCTAAATGGAACATGCTTCACTATACATGGATTTCATATAGATTTTAATGCCGTACAACATTTATCTCTAAAATTTACACCACATGACTAATCTTCTGACTCAAACTTGGAATAAGTTTCATTTTAAAGGTTACATGTCATGTGAACCTAGGTCACACACAATGTATCTCCAAGAAATATACTTCAGCATGAAACCATGTACATGCCATGAAATAATGGTAGAACCATATGACAAGTTTTTTACTTCACTCACACCGTGTATAGATACCATATAAACTTGATGTGTATAGAATGTACACCCCTAGTGGTCATGTAAGGACTACACACCGTGTATCCCACAAAAATGTGATGCATAGCTAGTGAGGTGACTCAATATGTATCTAAAGTAAATGCCTTTAGCTCAAGTTGTTCTAAATGTCATGTATCTTGAAAGGAATCATTCAGTCTTTGTAAGACTAACTTGGAATAAATTTGATATATGTCAGATAAAATCAGGTATCTTATACATACACGATGTTCACCCTACTGGACACACCATGTATATGGATTTCACATGAGTTTAAAGGAATTTGTACCATGATTTGTTTTTATAAAACCCAAACAATGATACCTGATTAATTAGAACATAATATTAGGAAAGCTTGAGATCTAACCCATAAAGATGATGAATATGAATAAAGAAGGGATGAATTTCAATCATTTGAAAAAAGAGTATGAATATGGTGTGAAAGAGTTTATCAAGTTTGCAGAAGATCATGCATGTGACCCTTCTCAAATCCTTTTTCCATGTTTACGCTGTTGTTATTCAAGAAAAATTAGTCCAGAGGATTTGGAAGAACACCTGATCTGTCACGGAATACATCGAAGTTATACATGTTGGAATAAACATGGGGAAAAAATTAATGTAGGTAGTGGCTCAGATAACACGACATTTTATAGATCATCTGATATGATTAGAAGCGTAAACAGTGAAGAAGATCGTATGGAGGGTGTGATTACATATGTGAATGATGATGAAGATCGTATTGAGGAAATGACAAGGACAGTTGAAGATGAACTTCGTGATTGCCCAAAATTTTTTGAGAAGATAAAGAGTTGTGCAAAAATGCCATTGTATACTGGTTGCACTAAATATACAGCATTGTCAGCCGTATTGAAGCTGTATAATTTGAAAGCAGGCAATGGGTGGAGTGACGCTAGTTTTACGGAACCACTTGCACTCATGAATGACATGCTCCCATAAGATAATGAACTCCCAAGCTTAACATACGATGCCAAACGAATGATACGATTGATGGGTATGTTCTCTGAAAGAATAAATGCCTGCCCAAATGACTGTATATTATTTTTCAAGGACCACAAATCACTTAAAGAATTCCCAAAGTGTGTTGATTCTCAATACAAGAAAGATGATTCTATTCCTACGAAAGTTTTATGGTACTTTCCAATCATTCCTAGGTTTAAGTGCCTATATGGAAGTGAGGAGACTGCAGGAAAATTTACATGGAATGCAGATAAAAGAATTAAAAATGGGAAACTATGTCACCCAACAGACTCTCCTCAGTGGAAGAGAATTGATCACGAGTATCCTAAACTTGGGAACAAGCCGAGAAACCTTCGTCTGGCGTTATCTATAGATGGGGTGAATCCTTTTGGTTTTCAAAGCAGCAGTCACAGTACATGTCTGGTTATGTTGGTAAACTATAACTTACCACCGTGGTTATGCATGAAACGAAAATACATCATGTTATCTATGTTTATATCAGGACCAAAACAACCGGGTAATGATATTGATGTTTATTTGGCCCCATTGATCGAGGATTTGAAAATATCGTGGGATTCAGGTGTTACGTTGTATGATGCTTACAAAAATGAATATTTCACTTTGAAAGCCATGTTGTACGGGAAGATAAATAAATTTCCTCCTTATGGATATTTGTCAGGATAAAACATTAAAGGAACTCAAGGGTGTCCCATTTTCGAACAAGGTACACAGTCAATTAGGTTGAAACATTCATCGAAAATCGTGTTTCTAGGACATCACAGATTTCTACCCCGACGACATAAGTACCGATCTTGGACGACATCATTCGATGGAAGTTCAGAAGAACATACAACACCGTCTCCACTAACAGGTGATAAATTGTTTGAGAAAGTAAAATATTTGAACACTACTTTTGGTAAACCATTTTCGAAAAACCTTATGAAAACTGGTTGGAAAAAGAGATTAGTTTTTTTTTTGAATTACCATATTGGAATTGTCTGTATGTCAGACATTTTATTGATGTTATTCATGTTGAATAAATTGTATGTGATAGTGTAATCGGCACGTTTCTAAATTCACCCGGCAAAACAAAGGATGGAATTAAGGCTAGATTGGACGTGGTTGAGATGGGAATACGAGAAGAGTTGGCACCAGTGAAGGGTGAAAAATGAACATTTCTTCCTCCTACTGCTTACACTCTTTCCACATAGGAGAGATATCAGTTTTTCAACTTCTTGAATGATGTAAATATTTCAGAGGGGTATTCATCAAATATCAAGAACATCATGTCAATGGGAGATTTAAAATTAAAGGGTATGAAATCACATGACTGCCATGTTTTGATGCAAGATCTAATTCCTATAGCTTTACATTACATTTTTCCCAAGAATGTATACCATACATTAACGAAGTTTTGTTTCTTCTTCAAATCTATATGCAGTAAAGTTATAGACTCGGTGAAATTTCCAACTATGCAAAGAGAAATTCCCGTCATATTATGTGAATTGGAAATGTTCTTCCCGCCAAAATTTTTTGATATGATGGTTCATTTGATGGTTCATTTTGTGAGAGAGATTCGACTATGTGGTCCTGTACATTATAGATGGATGTACCCCATTGAATGGTATATGAAGATTTTGAAAGGGTATGTTAAAAAACCGAAGTCAGCCAGAGGGTTGTATTGCAGAGCAATATATTGTTGAGGAATCCATTGAATTTTGTACCGAATACCTGTCTGGTGTGGAAATCATTGGCCTACCAAAATCTTGTCACATTGAGTGTCTTGAGGGTGAAGGAATTTCTGGAATACAGGTTGTCACAATCAATATTACAGATCAGGAGCAGGCCCACCTTTACATTTTGCATAAAAGTTTTGACGTTGAACCATATGTTCAAACCCACAAAGAAATTCTTAGGCGTTTGAATCCTTCTAGGGCTGAAAATGGATATCAGATGCACATAATCGACAGTTTATAGGATGGTTTTGAGACCATATTTTTAAGCAGTTAGATGAAAATCCAGACTCAATTTCAGAACGACTTTGATGGCTAGCCAGAGGAGAAAGTGTGTATGTATTATCTTACAATGCTTATGCAGTTAATGGTTATACATTCTATACTAATGAACATGATGAAGACAGTACCATGCAGAATAGTGGGTTTACACTTGTGGCTGAGGCGATGCATGTTTTTGGTGCTAAGGACAAAAATCCAATTTATGAAAATATTTCATACTTTGGCATCATCAAATGAATATGGGAGTTGGATTATACGAAATTCAAAGTGCCAATTTTTTCAATGAAAGTGGGTTGATAACAGGAGTGCTATTAAAATAGATGAATTAGGATTCGTGAAGGTTGATTTCAGTAAGGAAGGAAAGAAAGACGAACCATTTATAATGGCATCACAGGCAGTACAAGTATTTTATGTTCCAGACCCCGCAAACCAAAATTGGTCAATTGTTCTGTTATCGACCAAAACAACTGAAGGGTCTGATGAAAGTTCAACGGAGGTTGATCCTTTTATAGGGACTTCAAAATCATTTCACAGCGGTCCCAATGTAGATGGCGTTTTGTATGTCAGAGGAGACCACAATTAAGGGATTTACATAGTCGATAGAGGATTCAAATCTCTTCAGTCTTTAAAGAAAAAAAAATAGAGTACAATAATCAGGTTATTTGTTTATTGTAATATACATTGTGTTATGTTATGTTATTATCTATTCGCTTCTATTTTTATGTAATCTAAATTAAATATTAAACCACTTCTACAGATAATGACTTCTACACCTACTGATGCACCCAATCTTAAGGCACAAAATGTCTCTCAACCAGAAGCTGGTGGTCCCACTACAAAGTGACAATAGGTTTCTCAACCAGATGCTGGTGGTACCAGTGCAAAGCAATAGGTTTATCAACCTGTTGTTGCTGGTCCCAGTGCTGAGGGACAACAGGTTTCTCAACCTGTTGTTGTTGGTCCCAGTGTCGATGGTATCGCTCCGGGAGAACATATTGATGCTACTTTTGAGTAAATGGTAGGAAATGAAACCCTGAAAGCTCAATAGAAACAAGAACATCGTAGTTTGACAGTGTTAGCCAAAATCCTTAAGGAAAAATCAAAAGGCATAAAATTTGAGGTGGGATGGAATAAGTGAGGCCAACATGTTAACCCCAACAGAGCCAACTTTAGTAGCTACATCATAATCGTCACTCGGCAACACGTGCGGATTGATGTATAGTCGTGGCACCATGTTGTCACTAGGATGAAGACACTAATGTGAGAAGAGATTATTGTAAAATTATGATATCAATTTTTTAATTTATTAAAATAATATAAAATACCAAAACATTGACTTAATCTTCATCATCCATTGCAGATTTCATTTGTAGTAGATGCCTCACACAAGGAATATGTATTAAGAGTTGTAGGGAGGATTCATAGAGGTTTCCGCACGATTTTAACAAAATATCATCTTAAAGATGAAGAAGGTAAAATCAAGCCGCACCCACCTCCTCTTTACGCATACTTGATATCCCAAGGAGCGTGGGATGTGTTTAGCAACTATCGTGGGGAGCATCTTTTCAGGTACATTATGTGGGGTAATACGTTGTTTGACGTTTTCATGTATTCATCACTCTGATTGACAACTTTTTATTTATGAAATAGCAACTGAGTGCTGAAAATAAAAAACGCGCAACAGAACCAGTGTACCCTTACCGTAAAGCAAGGATGGGGTACACTGAACTTGAGAAAAAATTGGTACGTCTTGTAAATATACCCTACTACTTGTATGTGACATAAAACAACACCATAACCATGTTTCTCTGTTTATATGAAGATTGATGAAACGAAATTGAAATCCATATCCATCTCACGCCATGTGCTATGGAAGGATGTTTGTGTAAATAAAGTGGGGATACTGATAGATGAAAACACACAAAAAGTGTGGGAAACATGTGTAAGTATGACATAATATAAATTTTATTTTCTTTAAATCGCTATTACATTACAATAACTACTTATTTTTCTATATTTTCTATCTTATATAGTCACAAGAATCAACAAAAATCGCACCAGATGTATACATACTTTCAGCAGCCTTGAAGCAGCCAGAATAGTATGGTCGCCTCAGAGGTGTGGGTTTTGGGGTGACACCATGAACATATTTTCAAAAACAAAAACAAGCGGAGTATCAAAATGAAAAAATGGAAAATTTGCAAGAACAATTATATATTTTTCAAGAATAATTACAATACCAGAGAGAGATGATAGCAAAATTGATGGGGGAGAAGAAAAGAGAAGAAAAAACTCAACAACAACCTGTGCGTGACGATCCCGCCCCACCCCCCCCACCATCTTTGAGGTGAGCCATTCCCCTAAAAAACCTGACTTAGATGAGGTAATAAATGTTTTAATAATTGTTTATGTGAAATTTGATTTACATATACACTGATACCTTTCCTGTACTAATATTCCACAGGGTGAAAATGACTGTGATTTATATCTATCAACTCCCACCTATCGCCTTGTAGCGAGGGCTACAGTGTTCAATACGCAAAACGATATGCTACACTAAATACAGCTTCCAAAAGATCATCTCAGAGTGTCAATTAACGTAGCTAATGAGCCGAGTGTTGAGCTACCTATTCCAAATGACGATGAAGACATTAATACGGTTGAACAAGCTGTTGGAACATTCATCGCATAGCCGACAGTTCTTGTAAAAAAACATGTCGACAAAAAGGTATCCATTTCCAATTTATTTTTCACGCTGGACCTTTAACATTTAATGAAAAAAGATCTGAACTGATGAATGTTATTATAGAATGACAAAGATTGTGGGGTGAAACAAAATATCAGCTCAAAACTATCTCAAAGATCAACCAACCGATTGAAACGGTCTACTGAGAGCACCTTCACCCCGTCCATTCTATATCCACAGTTAATATCATTGCAGGATCATGTGTATACAAAGTTGAATGATGGAAATGATCACACAGTTAATTTTGAAAAGGATATGTATGGAGAGGAAACATCAAATTTCATTAGTGATAAAAATTTAAATGAACTCCTCAAGTATGAATGGCTAGGTGCCTCAGTTGTAAATGTATACATGAGGTATGTTTTCATGATTTGATTTTACAAAAGATGATATACTCTGATAATTAAGACTAAATACATTTTATATTTGTCACAGGCATATATATGAAAAACAATTTAAGGGATTTCCCCATGAACAGAAATTTGGACTCATTAGTCCTCACATCACCTCTTCAAAAGACGAAATAGATTCTGATAAAAAGGATGCAATAATGTTATCCCTGCTCAATTCGTTTGAAAACAAAATTACAGATGATGGACTATTTTTAATACCAACGATGCAGGGGTAAAACTCTACAATTTAATCATATCAACTATATTTTCAATTATTTCTTTACTTATTCTTTTTTGTATTTTTAGGAACCATTAGATGCTGATTGCAGTCAATTTGGATACTCCAAAGATTTATTTTCTGGATTCAAGGCATGGATATCCAAAAAACCGACCACGCATGTTAGATTTTGTTAATTTTTAATACAGTAGATGTAACATTTTAAAAATAAACATCTTATTATAAAATTTATGTTATATTTTGATGAGGATTCTGTTATGATAGGGCAGTGCATCAATATCATCTAATGCATGGAATGAATCCAGGGACTAAGGATAAGAACGCCTACAAGATCTACAACTGGAAAAGTATCCTGTTATATATAATAACATTGCACTATCCAGACACATATCAAAAAAAATTACTTATTGTTATCGATGTTTCTGAAGTGTCCAAAACAAACAAATGGAAAGGATTGTGGTTATTATGTTTGTAAGTTTATGAAAGAGGTCGTATTTCATCAACAAACTAGCATCAGTGACGAGGTGTTTTTGAAAATAATTACGAGTTCATTTAATATATTTATTAATCCTTTGTGTATTTATATTTTTTTAGTACTACCATGACTGTCACAAAAACTCATATTCAGAAGATGATATATATGTGTTTAGAAACTAATGGGCTGCATACCTGATGGAAGATTTTACACAAATAGGATAAAGGTGAATTCCTACTACTTATGTTATCTATATATGATCATTGATTATACTCCAACCTTCTTTGGTGAATAACCTTGGATGATGAAGAAATTACATATTAGAGCAGATCGAGATACAATGAACACAATGACTTCCTTCAATCATTAGATAACATGATTTTTGATGAAAAATGATCCAATATCCGAGTAGGAATCTTAAATTTTATTTTTACACCCTTGTTGATTAAATAGTTTGAGCATATCGATCCCTTCTATGGATATGTACCAATGGTGGATTGAGAATGCTCCGATGTATTGAAATCTTAATTTATTACTCAATGTTTTCTATCCCCGGATTCATATTATTGATCTTTGAACAAATCGATATTGAAGTAAGGCATGATGGTGTGCAGTGCATATGGGGTGAACGACGAAACCACCGAGGATCAACAAAATCCATTTTCCAACAAATGATGGATGGAAACAACAAATATGGTCTATATCCACCATTTTCTGTTAGATATAGGTCCTAAATATAAATATTGCTGAAATTAAAGTAGAGGGATCAGATTCAACATGTATAGATAGTATTTGAGCACATGTGTACCCCTTGATTCATTTTTAAGAAATTTCAATGTTCTGTATCTCATTTGTTTGAACTTGTATTTGAGTGCATGTGTTGTTGTTTGACTTACACAATTATTTCTAGGTAGATGAATGAGATAATGGGTATCGTTGAGGGACTTTTAATCCAATTATGATTGAGGGGTAATGTGTGTACATTGAACCAAATTTAAGAATATGATATTGAGTACCCTATTTAAAATAATTGACTTTGAGACTGAATCTCATTCACTGGTTTTCTCAGGCATTAGATTTAATTTGAGGTGGCCATGATACTCTGTAGAACTATGGATAAAAGAACATGCTTGTTTATAACCCAAGCGTGTAATGACCCACATCATTGTGGTTTATAAATTACCAAGGGAAATTGAATTTTCATTTATTGATGGTTTCATTTTTTGAACCAGGTCTCAGGTTGGGTTATTAAGAGTTTTAATGTCTCTAATAGGTGTTTCAGACATGTATTGGGGCTAGAGGGATGCCATTGGGTTTTGGGAGGATATCAAGGATGGTTTGGGTAGTCATTCTATTAAAATGTAGTAGCATTAGGCTACTCATAGTGTGAAAGGGTAATTCAAAACATGAATGCATTTAATAGGGTGATAATGGTCGTGAATGGGGAAAAGGGGTCCAGTAAGGTTTTGGACCCAAAATATAGTGATGTCACCACTTGGTTCATTTCATGTAACATGATTTAAAACTTATTTTTATGTGGGTGATGGGTTTTTAAAGTATAAAGCTCCTTAGGTTTCTTCGTTTGGTCATTAAGTTCTTAGGGGGTGGCCAAACCCCATTCCCCTCCTTCCTTCCCCTTAGGCATGAGTGGATTATCGGTTGTTTGTCCTTTCGAATCAATGTGGTATCTTCTCCTACATCTTCCTTGCTTCTCTAAATTCTTTCTCAAAGATTTGCTTTCAATTTTTAGGGTTCTAGGTGTAATTATTATACCATATTATGGATAAATCATTGTTCTTCATGGGACTTTTATATATGACTCTTAGATCATGTCTCAAAATTTCATAAACTAGTAATCAATAATTATTTGATGTAAATTATATTTTGTGGAAGATTTATTTATGGTTTTTCAAAAATTTAGGCTTATTTTGTCATAAATTTAGTAATATAGATTGGGTATTTTGTGTTTTCTAGGATTATGGGTGTGTCAGAAGTGGATCGCACCTAGTTTCTCAGCATTCTAGCTTTGATGGATTACACGATGAGTTTGGTGCCTATTATACCATGCTGGATTTTTGGTTAAAATTAACTAATTTTTAATTTAATGTTGTTGGACATTAATACAGGTGATCATGGACTCAATTGTGGTTGTTATGAACTTAAAATAGTTTATTGGACTTCTGGTTGAGGTAAGGGCATTGGCCTAATTGTGTCTCTGGGTTAATTAGTTATTTTATGTTTTGTGCCTCACTAGTATAATTCCATTTAACAACCCCATTCTTTAACACATATTATTAGATTATTTTAAACATAAAAATACATTAATTACAACATAAATATCTTGAGTCCTAGTGTCTTTGTTTATTTTTCTACTTAGAAGAGATCAACAACAGCAACCTATCATCTTCCCTCTGGTCACCTTCTCTTTTATAGTTCCTAAAGGTCTCTCTTATACATTGAAAATATAATTTTTTATATCCTCATTAGGTTAGGTTGTTTTTACGTTCTGTAAGAAGATTATAAAGGTTGATCTACTTCAAACCCTCCTATGGTTGGTCTACAATTAGGTGTTGAAAGATATCTTCCTTCTATAAGGGGTAGACCTTACAAAAGGAATAAATGAAGTCATTTTCTAGCTGGGTATCCCGATCAAGTATATTTACAAGAAGGAGTCTCTTATAGAGGGAAATATCAATATAAGTATGAGAATTATATCTGAGTCTATAACTATTTGTTTACCAGAAGAGGTATTTACCCTCTGATCCCAATTGAGCTCCCCAAGTCCTCCCTCTCATGCCGCTAGTCAGGAATAGAGTGTAGTGAATCATATATGTGTGATAAGTTCTTCCCTTTCTATTATCTAGGTATATGGCTATAGAGGTCCTTCCCTACCCACCGATCTGAGTACTGAAACGATTTTGTAAGAGTCCTAGTGCTTCTTTCTCTATGCTATCTTTTATATTCATTCATTAGTGCATTTACTTTGTAAGACTTCTCCCCTAGTATCCACCACTCTTTTTATACAATATATTTTGGAATAAAATATATTTTTGAATCTAATAGGATGTACATATCCCAAGATTATCTAAAATAGGGATGAAACCATCTTCTAGGTATAACTAGAGTGAGTCCTCTTCTACTATCTAGGCTTCCCGATAGTTTGCTAGCAATATGAGTAAATAAGGGTCTCATTTCATGAGTGTTTTTCATTTCTAATATAGACTAACATGAGTGCATATATTTTGGGAATGTTATTGGGTCCCCTATGTGTCATCATAGCCTGAAATCCTCATGAAAGTCCCCACAATCCACAAACCATCCCACAAATATTTACCTACCCAGGTCATCACATCACAATGTGGAAGGAACTCTCGCTCTATAGTCATCTCTCCTAGACCTATGAACTAATGAAAATAAATGTTATAATAGGTAACAATTGACATTTTATTAATGTATTATTTCATATTAATGTTTAATTTATTTCATTGTTGTATTACTAACATAATATTTGTTTTCTTATGTAGGTGAAATATTTTTCCTGAGTTTGAATGCTTTGTTCAAAAATTTCCGCCATGGACGACAATTTTTTAGAGCATATGGATGAAAAAAGGATGGAACATCATTGTTTTTTAACTTTTTGTTGGATAAATGTAATTGTAACAAAATTAAACATTGTTTGAAATGTATATAGCAGTGTGTTATTTTTTATTCATGATTTCATGTAAATGTATGTAGCATTTTTGTTCTTCTGTGCTTTGTGTGTGGGTGTGGTTTGTGTTGTGTGCAGGTGTTGTTTGTGCTCTGTGCAGGTGTTGTAATGTGTGCAGGTGCTGGACAGGTTCTGTGCAGGTTCTGGTTTTGCACAGGATCTTTGGCCTTTATCAGCGCTAGTTTAGCGCTGATAAATGGATAATATATCAGCGCTATTTTGAGCATTGATAAAGGTAGTTTTTATCAGCGCTCAAAATAGCGCTGATAAAGGTAGTGTTTATCAGTGCTATTTTGAGCACTGATATATTATACATTTATCAGTGCTGAAAATAGAGATGATAAAGACTACCTTTATTAGAGTTATTTTTAGAGCTGATAAAGGGGACCCCCTTTAACTTCGCTGAGATTAACAACGCTTTTTTAGCACTTTTAAAGGAGGTTTTTAGCACTATTATAATCCATATTTGTAGTAGTGCCTCTAGGAAACCCAAACACGAATAGAATGAATACCCACCAAAGATAAATTAACCATTCCCATCCATACAAGAATTCAATTCATGTTCTTAAAGTACTTGCATAAGTCTCCCTAGTAAGTCAAAATGGAAGGGATTAATATCCCCCTAACACCAACATCCCAATCCTCATCCCCATTCCCATCATCTTCATTATTAGTAACATCATCAGCAGCCTCATCACCAATAGAAGCATCAACAGCATCCTCACCAATAGTAGCTCTATCTCCACCACAATCATCGCCACTATGACCCACATTGTCATATCCCGATGTATTATTTAAAGAGTGAATTGATTCCATATATGATTCAAAATTAGAATCAAACTCCGATGAAAGTGACTAACTCAAAACTTCCATAGATTTCATGAAATGTTTGATCATCAGCTTACTTCTACCACGCTCTTGTTCTTTTCTTTCACACTTCTATAAAGCTATGTTCTTTTCCCCAACTTCTTCTACATGAGAAATTTCCTACTCAGAGTTCTGAGAGGCTTTAGAGGATCCTGAAGATAACTAATACCTATAGGGGATGATTTTTTCCCTAGTCAACATTGTATTCTCCCCAGGTGCTTCTTGCCTAATACATGACTTATATGATCATGTGTCTATAATTTGTCATCTTCCTTATCATAGAGGTCCTCCAAGGAAAACTATGGAAATTATAAACATATTAGATTATGAATTTCATAAAAATATTTTAAATATATTTGAAAACCCTTAAAATCTTATCTTGTGTCTATGCATTTACTGCATTTCCATCCTTTTTCTTTCTATTAGAGAAAAATAATTTGGCATGAGGTACACGACCTTCGATTCCCAAAATAGCTTGCTGTAAATGAGAAATGAACAAATATATATTAAAAACATATATGATAAATTCCCAAATATGGCCTATATTTATTCAATAATATTTTCAAAATAACATCCTATATAACATCATAGTACCTTGTTAAAGTACCTGCACTTCTCATGCTCAAGCATTGTAGTGCACCCCAATGTGTGTAGATATGTCATTAAATCTTTTTTCTTTGTGTTTTTATCCAACACTTCCTTACAAAAAATACAATTCAAGTTATAAGAATTAAATTTTATTTGGAAACCATTAATGATTGGGATTTCCTTAAACTCATCAGTCATCCAATGTGTAATCAGTTTTTCATATTGAATTTTTGGACAGTCAGGGAATGTGTCTACACCCTCTAAGTAAGTACCAACCCTGCTCATCCAACCAACATATAACTCGTTTTTGTATGAGTTCCATAACTCCCCAACACCCATCAACATTTTAGTCTTAGGAGCTTCACTATTGGTAAAGTTAAACCGACTCTACAATAAAAATTTTATTTCATTTAAATACAAAAATAGCATATATATAAATTTATAAAATTTTAATACCCATATTTTCTCTCATTCTTAGTCCTTGATCTATTTATTGATATGTCTCCATGACACCGGTTCCACCCAAATGATATCATCATACTTGTCCAAAGTGGCGATAAAACTTCTACACTACCTTGTATTTAGACCTACCATCTTATTTTCTCTATTTTAATCCACCATTAGCTATTTCTGAAGATTCTAGGCTTCCATCATCTGAGTGAGCCCATGTTGCCTTGCATAATACCCCATTGAATAAGAAAAGGAGGGGGGAAGAATTAAGTCATGATATAACACGACAAAAATAAATTGAAATAATTTAAAATATTTATAATAAAAAAACATTCTACGTGATTCCCTATAGACTGTGATGGATATGTTGGTTTTCCTGGCTCATAAGATTCTAATGGAAGTGTCTATTCTAGTGCATGCTCTGGGTGGCCTTCATTCACTAGTGTGGAAGATGAAGGAACAGATTCATCAGATGCTGGTTGGATAGTAGGAATTGGAGGTGGTGTAGACATGGAAAAATATGGGTAGTATGATGGGGGATACATCATCAGATATGGATATGGTAAAGGTGGAAACATATGTGGAGGTCGTGTAGTAATGGAATGGGAAGAAGAGTAAAATGAGATGATAGAGGCATCATTGGGATCATCCTTGAAGGAGGAAAAGACATGGAATGTTAATAAAAGGGTATATGAGATGATGAACATCCCCATAGAATCAAGTAGAGGATGGAAAGGTGTGGTGGAAGGGGTGTCCACTGGGGGTCAGTTTGGGCATGGGTAAGATGGGTTCCCCATCTAGTACTAGGAGAATCCCCACTCAGAACCGTGATAGCATGATGAGGAATAAAATCTGGTGGAATTGAATGTCTCTAAAAAATTGATAATGAATGTTAATATGAAATTATATGTAATGAAAAAGAAAACAAATTACAATTATTTTAATCGCCAATTTAAGAGAAAAAGGAAACACACAGTCACGCCCCGGTCGATCAGGATCAAATATTCACTTCCTATGAACTAATGTAGTATTTGGCATAATATATACAATAATAAAATGTAAATGTTTTAGAAAATATTTTTAATAATCATGTATACAACTTAAATATATCAGTAATTCATGAGAGGAGCCAATTTGTCTTATTTTAATTTATAATTATTCAAGTTATTATAAGGAAATGACTGAAAAAGGTTTTAAAATTACATTTCCAACTTATACATTTTTTAAAAACAAGATATAAACTATGTTTTCTACATTGAAATAAATCAGATTTAATGAAACAATGCCAAAAAATATAAAAAACAAACATATCATTCCAAAATAAAACATAATTAAAGTAATTATAGTAATACTAACTTTAGAAACTCATGTTAATGTAAACTGAATGAATAGTGAAAATATATGGTTGGTTCTATATATTACACACCACTACTTCAGGTTCAACATCAACTCTCACAATAGGACAATTTGATTCATCAAATGAAATATTCTGGGCAACACCAATGGGTGTGTCAATGTTTTCAATTTCATCACCAGCATCATGAAAAATATATATTGGTATTACATTATTAATGAAACCATTATCAGGTTTCAGATGATCTTTCATATAAAACACATTTTTAGACATTTATTCCAAAATGTATCGTTCATCGGTACGCAGGAATCGACTAATGTCAACAACTCTGAATCCACAGTCATCAGTAAATGTACAATGTTGTCTCTTTGAATCAAAAAATTTAACTTTCATCATAATGTATCTTCCATTGGAATAGTAATCTAATAATAATACATTCTCAAAAGTCCATAATAACACACATCTACATATCAAGGCTGACTATATGATACACTCGCATACCAATCCATTTTAGTAGTTAACATTATTTTATCATGTTCTATTCTCATTTTAACTACTCGATTAGTTGCAACAAATTTATACCCATTGATTATTATATATTTGAATTAACAAACCAAAGAATTAAAACCAAAATCCAATTATCTTAATTCTTGAGAAACGGAGCCAACATTTATACTCAACACCTTAAATATATAATAATAATACAATTAAATGGATATATATTTTTTAAGCTAATTAAATTAATGGTAATACCTTAGATTTCAAATAACCAGGAAACTCTAGGCTATGCAAAGCCTCTCTTCTTATCAAAGAAAAAGATCGATACACTCTACTAATAATTTGTTTGTGTTCCCTATATAAAATGGTAATAAAAGTGTAAGTTATATGTTAAATTTTAAAATATTATATAACATATAAATAACCAAATTATTTAATTGATATAATCATCGAACAAACCAGAGTTAAACAAGACTTTGTGATGTACCATCTCTCTCTCTTCAAGGATCAATGTATCCAATGTATAAGATCCAAAAATTCCTATTGTTTGGGGACGAGATGGAAATGAGGGCTCAATTTCCCCATACTATTCATATTCATTTCTCATTATTCGGTTATGTCTTGTGGTCACATTAGAAAAATACATTAAACAAAAATCCATACATTCTTGAGCCAGATAACCCCTCACAATCAAACCTTTAGGATAATTCTTATTTCAAATATATGATTTCATTACGCACATATTTCTTTCAGTAGGATACATCCATTGAAATGAAAATGGTCCCCTAATAAGTGTTTTGGTTGGATGATGAACTGTGAAATGTGACATGCAAGGGAAAAAGGGTGGAGGAAATTGTTTTCCATCTCGCACAAAATAAAGGGCACCTCCTGATTCATTTTTATCAAGAATGACTTGGAAAATCATTTAGCACAAAGGTATCTGAAAAAATGGCACAAGAGAATCACTTCCACCCTTACATTATTTGATAGAAAATTATTAATTTATATTGGAATCAATTCATGAAGAAGGATGTGATAATCATGAGTTTTTAGGGATTTTAGTTTCACATATCTTCTATTGACTTGTTTAGATATGTTTATAGAATATATTTTAGGAACCTTGATATCCTCCAATACTACCAAAAATTAATCTTTCTCTTATGGTTTCATCACATAAGAATCACAAGGAACTTTCCATTTTTTCACCGATACACACAAGATGCAGTTCTGGTTGAATATCTCAATCCAACAAGTCCCGACGAGATCAGAAGTCGTCTTTTTTCCTTTACCTTGATATTAAAAATAATTGAAAGAAAAAGTTCACATATATTTGTCTCAATATTAATTACTTTTAAAAATGATGTAAAAAATTAGTAGAACAATACGGAAACTCAAAAAAATCTCTTTTTCTAATTTTAAGTGGCATCAGTGTCAACATTCTTTCTATTTTTAGATTTCAATTGACTTTTCCCTAATGAAAAAATGAAATATTTCAATTTATTAAGCCCATCAATTCCTGACATATGTTGAGGTGGTTGTTCAGTTTCAACTGTATTATCAAACCTCCTTGATACTTCCTGTATTTATGATCCATTAGTAAGAATCGTTGATTCCCCATGAAACTAAAACTACGATGATATTTAAGCCTTCTTGATCGTGTTTTCTTCATTCAAATGGGACATGATAGTTTTCCCTTTGTGCTCCGCCCAGACATCACTGCATAAGAAGAGAAATAATTTATGGTCTATAGAAGGAAAATATTCATATGAAATATATTCTTTGAATAAGCATCTAATGTCACCACTCCCAAATCCCAAACTTGTTTCAACTCTCTTATTAAAGGCTCAAAGTAGATGTCTATATATTTATCAGGATCAGAAGGTCCAGATATCAGTATACTCAAGAAAGTGAATGGTTTTTTCATACACATTAGTGGAGGAAGATTATAAAAATGAATAAAAATTTCCCACATGTTTTGGTCAGTAAGCATCTAACCAAACAGATTAAAAACATCATAGGATAGACCCAACCTGACATTACGCACCTCAACTACAAAATCGGGATGTTGTACATCAAATGTCTTCCATACTAATCAATTTTTAGGATGAACTAACTCATCATTACCATTAATTCTCATATTATCATTCCATCACAAATTGGATGAGATTTCTATAGACATGAATAGATTTTGAATTATGGGAATCAATGGAAAGTGCCACATGAATTTATATATAACACGAGATGGTGTTGATTCTGTATTTATCTTCCATCGAGATATACTTCATTCTTTATAGTCATTACGGTCAGCTATTTCCCCCTAAAATAAACTGTAATATTTTGGACAAGCATGGAATTTATTAGTAGAAAAACCAAGCTACATAACAAGCTTCCATTCTATGTAATGATTTGATGGAATATCTACACCATCAAGAAGAAATTCCTTCAGTAATGTAAGAATATAATCAATAGAGGTATTATAAATTCCATACATTGTTTTCCCATGATATAACTGCATTAAAAATCCTAACGTGTTCATTTTAGAACATTCCTGATATACTGGAGTTCTTGTATCATCCAATAAAATTTTGACTCTCTCAACATCATCATCTTCATTATTATTTTCATGTGTACTGGTATCATTGCCTTATTTCTTTGGTATATTATCTCTCTCATGATGATGCACAAATGTAAACAAATTAAATATAAAATTATCCATGTCAATTATTTCATTTCATTCATGAATAGTAGAATATTGACTCATCTCTCTATGGTGATACCAAAAAAAATTTGTTTGAAATACAAATTTCTTTATATTGTAGTTAACTTCTTCCTGACATAACTATAGTATTCCAACACATTTATAGCATGTACACTATATACAACCTCCATATAAAGAATTATAAGGTGAAAAATATATAAAATTTCCCAAATTATTTTGAAACATAGTTGAAATCTGATCGGTACTATACATCCAGCTTAGATCAATTGTATAAAATTGAAAAAAAGTTATCTTCCAGTCAAAAATGTAATCCATAATTGAAAATGGGATATATACTATAAAAAATAAAACTATTATAACATAAAAACATAATAGTTAAATCTAATTCACATTTTTATTAAAATGCCTTATTTTTTATCACTAGTTGCAACCTTTTCAGTATCAAAGTTAAAATTCTTACCTCTATCCTATAAAGGGGTGATCAACAAGGTAAACCATAATGGTCTAAGGAAGGTTCCATGTCTATGATAGAGTGGTATGTGTACTTGTCATTTAATTGTACCATGATAATGTTATCCTCACATATCTTTCTAGAATCTAACATACTGTCCCTTTTTAGATATTTTAGAACATAAAAGTATTAATTTTCATAGTATTTTATCTAATGGAGTTATTTTTTAATGATACATTATTGGGTCATGAATTCCTTCTAGAATCACATCCATAACTAATATGTTACCCAAGCATATTGTTATTAGGTGACCATATATATTACCTTATACCATCAGAAAATATAATTTATTTATAAGCATCAAAATTCATCTACTCTACTCCAACCATGTATAGTATGGTAGTGGGGTGACTTTGTCTGATTTTAGGATAAAATAGAGGTGTTTCACCAAAGAAAAGGTGGAGGGGTTTGAATAAGTTTTTATTTTTATAACTTTTTCATTATATTTACATTGACTAGTAGGGAAATATTAAGTCTATTTTTTTTTAAATTTAACCTTACCCAGATGTAGTAAAAGTTAATAGAATAGAGACACAATATTATTACATTCTTTAGTATCAAAACTAGAAAACTCTTTACTATGATTGGTATGATGTGCTAATCATAGATTCTCTAATATAATCCCAATTGGTTACTCCATACAATATTTTCTATAATATAGAAGATAATACTTTTCTATCCTCCAAGATGAACTGAGTAGTTTGTTCTCACCTATTCATGATTACTAACAAGAAATAATTTAATTATAGCTTAGTATCTGTAAAATATCACTAAATTAGATACTTTTTATTGTCTATAAATTATTAACAACTCAAATTTTATATTATTATATATTATTTTAAATTATAATCACATAAATTATTTGATACATTCATAGTATTTTTATCCTATCTCATGTTGTTGGTTCAAAAAATTTATTCTTCATGAACTGTTGTTTCACAAATAAATTAAATGGAGTAAATTATTCTAAAACAATATCTATATAAAACAACACTCAAATATAAATTTCATACAACACACACTTCATATATATATATTTCTTTGTGAAGGGAAATAATTTTTCAAAATTAATCCTTCATATAGTGTTGTCATTTCATTAAAAATCAACATAGATAAAATACAAAAATAAATTCTTGTTAATTGCATCTATAAAAAAGTTTCAACACCTTTCCCATGAGTTAATGCAAAATATATAGGGTACTCTACATCTATATAACACTTTATAATTCAATAAAATATTGTTACACATTCAACTGTATGTGAATTCAAAAAGAACATCACATTTATCCATAAACCAATTTCCTATCACATACATCATATACATATGTAAACATTATGCATTATATAACATTTTAATTTGAAAATTATAACACTCCACTCACATGACAACTATAAAAACAAAGAATCAATGGTATGAATAATTCTAGACATAAAATATTCTTAAAAATTTTATGAGGTCCTAATGATTTCACATAGAATATGACATTATTTATGAAACTAGAAACACATCATATACTGTTCACCTAAATCACAAAGAAATCATGTTCTCATGGTATATTCTGTGTAAACACCCACTAATTTATCTCTAAAAACAAAACAATGATAACTATTTTTATGTTTTGAAAAATCCAAAATCAATTAGATATAAAATATAAATAAAAAAAATATGAAATGATAAATATTTTATCAAAAAAACTCATACTAAACTAAAATCAATTAACTATACCAGGAGAAGGATTAGGTACTCACTATCAAAGAATACCCTAATAAGAAAAACACCCACTAGTATAAGGGGATGCTCCACTAGAGGGGATGCTCGACCTATGGGGGGTGCTTGAATATATTGGATGTTTATCCTAGTATAAGGGGATGATCAACTTAGGGGGGATGCATGTTGTGTGAGGGAAAGCTCGACCTATGGGGGATGTGAGACCTAAGAGGGGGTGCTCGACCAAAGGAGGAAGAAGAGGGAGGATGTGTTCCAACTAGATGAGGAAGAGAAGTGGGGATGTTCATCGACTGGAGGAGGAGCAGGGGCATCGGGTGAGGGAAACCCAGGGGACGAGAGGAGAAGGGGAACTATGGGAGGATAGGGGACATATGGGGGGTGGGGCGACAAGTTAGGGGGGGAATGGGTGAGGTGAAAATATTAACCCCTTTATACCAAAAGTTGATTAAAACCCATTGGTATAAATTTTATATACCCACAGTTCATTAAAAACTGTGGGTATAGAAAAATCCTAATAAGGCTATACCTACAATTTATAATACCATGGGTATTGCTCCTTGGGGTTAGATCCTATTTATATTAGTGAATACAATTTACACAACCATCTTCCCAATTTCATAGTCATGGTAAGCTTATATAGTAAGTAGAATTTTAATGGATTTAAAGATGGAAACTATTCAAAAGGTTTTAGTATAGTAAATTCCTTGAAACTATGTAAACCTATTAGCCACTACCCTTTTGTTATAGGTACTTATATTACCTTCCATGTCTAGTTTTCATGTGAATACTAATTTTCACCCTATGGGGTTTACATCAACTAGAATATCAATTAGAACCCAAATCACGGTTCTGATACATGGAATACATATCAAAATTTATGGATTCTTACCATCTTGAAGCTTATGAGATCTCTACTATATCTTTGTAGGGGAGATGTTCATCATTTTCAACCAATAATGAGTCACTATATTCAATGACTAGAAACCCATATCTCTTTGGTTCTCATACATATCCAGTTCTCCAATGCGGTACTTGTGTTTTGAGAACTACATCTTCCATTGGGACTAATGGAATCTATTCCTATACTAAATCTCTTTTAACTTGAGCATCAACTTCATCAAATTCAATAATTCTCCCAGTATAATTTTTGAGTATGTGCTCCTTCTTAAATAAATACATATTTTCTAGTGATATCCACTTTCTTTTTTGAGGGTATTTATAGGTATTATCCCTTTTTTTCTTTGGATACTTTACAAAGATGCACATTATTCACCAAGGTGCTTCTTCATTTCCTAATAAAGCCTTCAAAAATTCCTCACAACACTATATATGTGTATGTGAAAAAATAATATTATTTCTACTCTATAACTTAAAGGGAATTCTAATTTCCACTATAATTATTACCCAGTTTAGTGTTTATTCCATAGTTTCTAATGGATATCCCCAAAAGGATAATGGAAGATCTTTATGACTCATTATAGACCTTACCATGTCTATCAAGGTACAGTTCCTCCTTTCACCAAAACCATTCCACTTTGGTTTTTAAGGTTCGGTTAATTGAGATAAAATTCAAAACTATAGTAAAAATTAAATAAAATATTGGTTAAGAAATTCACCACCTTGATCCAATTGAAGATTATGTATCCTCTTTCCAAGTAGACTCTATACATCATTTTTTAATCCATTGTAGTTATCAAAGGAAACATACTTATACCTTATCACGTAGAAATATACATATCTTCTCAACTCATCAGTGAATGTTTTGATGTTATAATAATCACCTCTAGGTTATTCTGGAAATAGTCCACAGACATCAGGTTTTACCAATCTTGAAGGATATATGTCCCTTTCACCCTAACCAATAGATGTTGGTTTTTCCATTTTTCCTTATAAACATGAATGACATTGTTCATATGTTTTTACATTAGAAGAGTCTAAGTAACCATCTTCATAATGATTTTTCAAATACCTCTCATTTACATAACCAATATGGTGATTCCATATATGGTTTTTATATGTGTCATGTGAACGTGATTCATTATCTATTTAAAATACTTGGTTTTCATATTTTAATATATAAATACTATTTTTAAATGTTTCAAACCATAAAAAAATTATTTGTAAATGAAACAAATTTTATTTCCAAACATAAAAATAAAACAATATGAATCATGTATTTATACAAAAAAATGTGTTCTTGATAACCATTGGTACAGAATAATAATCTCTTAATACCATTGTCATTACTGTTAGCACTGAATGGTGGTAGTCTACAATGGAAATAGCAGTCATACTTACACCATTGGTAGCTCACAAATCCACCTATATTCTATAAATTATTCAAAACCTACATGGTTCTTGCATTTTATAGAGACGTGAGAACAAAAAGTTGTATCTAATACCCAATTTGTAGATATTGAATGATTACACTCGATAGAAAATGAACCTTTATCATCCCCTTACTTTTGGGTATAGTTACTCTTCCAATTTCCTTACATGCCACATGAAAAATATACTACCTTATTTTCCTTTCCTTACCTCTGAATATTCCACTTCATTAAAGGATGGTGCTTGGGGTCTTTGGAATTATTATGATATTTAGTCCCCTTCTCATTTTTATTCCTTTTCATATACACCATAATGACTATGGGTTTTTAAGTCCCCATATCCTTATCCACATGGAGAATCAGAGTAAGAAGCTCCAAAACACTGTTCCCATTATTTCCCTTGTTATAATTGAAAATGAAATAGGATAAGATATTGGGTAGTGAGGAAATTATGTGATCTATGCATAACTCATCTGAGAATGTAATCCCTAAAATATATAAGCATTCAATATGTCAAATAATATTAACTACATGATACCCATCTAGCATTAACTATCAAATATTAGTTGTAAATAGTGCAATGGAGAACTCATATATCTCTTATCTCTCCTTCTCTTAACAGAGATATCGAAGGTGATACATCGTGTTGTATGCATCCATGTCCTCATGCTCTTTCAAAATATCATTGGTCATGGATTATAGCATGAAACACTAGAAAGTTGTAGTATCATTCCAATTTTTGTCGTTGATAGATAATTCTTCCTCACAAGCCTCATTACTAGGTGCATCAAGGATAGGTTCTTCTAGCACATAAAATTTCCTTTCATGGCATAGGATAACATGCTGGAACCATTGCTATTATTGTAAATTTTTTCCATTGATAAGGTTATTCGTCCAATTTATGGATCATAGTGACGTGTTTGAAGTCATTTTTATTATTTCTTCTACAAATAATATGAGCATATTTTTATTAATTTTTATGATAAAATTTATAAAAATAAATAAATATTATATTTATTCATCGATAACTATTTTATAGAAAACCAATATCCCTCACTAGTGGCTTCATAATATATTATTACTTAGAAATTATAGTGTAAAGGATACATATTACCCTTCCCATCACCCCAAAAATGGATAGTCCATAAATTCTAAGGGTTTTAGGTAAGCATTCCAAATGTCAGCTGCATTAACCCACAATTCTTTGATCTATTGAGTGAAATCCCCAATCCTAATGTCTTTAAATTGGATTTTTTTCAACCATTGAAACTTAGTTACACCAATTCCTATATTGGTAGTCAACACATTATTTGAAATAAGTTAAGTCAACCCAAAACATCATGTCATGATTATCTGAAAATTGAAGGATCTCCAACTTTATCTTGTCAAGATCTTTGAACAATGGTTTGATTTTAAAAAATGTAGTTTAAGGCTATACCAGCTTAATATATATAATTAAAGAATTTTATATTTTATGCATAAATTTTAAATTCGTATCTTTATTTCATGCTTGTTAATATTCATTGTATTTACTTAACAGATTAACCATGCCTTATATAATATTTAGAGACAATACAATTTGTTTTAGTTATATCTTGCATTCTTGTTAATTAAATTCTTCATGTGATCAAGAAAAAATATACATAATGAAATTACCATGAAAAATGAAAAAAAAAAAATAATGTAGTATGGAGATTAAATTTTACTAATGGTTTTTTATCTAGAGGATGATAAAATAATCATCAACCAAGGAAAAAATGCCTTAAACCATTAATAGTTTGTGTTGTAGGTTTCAACCTATCCACCAATATAACTCTTTTGGATTATTTTTTCCTTGGCTCCAACTTTGAACCATATCCTCTATCTTGGTAGCTCCATCTATTACATATGATTTTACTCACACATAGGTAAGTGAACCAAAGGATATGTTATGGGGTTTACATAAATAAAACCATGGTCACATATTCCCTTAAATAATTATATGATAAATGAAATGCAATAAAACAATTTAATTTAATAATATATTTAATGAAACTAATCAAATACAAAGGTCTGGTGTAATCTAATGATAGTCCACATGCATGAAACACATTATTTATTTAATATAATTGGCACTCAATTCTAATTGTTCTTATTTATAATAAATGATTCTAAAATAAATTAATTATATTCATCAAGAAATCAATTCTTTTTATCTTATTTATCATCCAACTTTAATTTAGATTCTCATCCATCAAAATTTTTAAACAAATTAAATAATTTTATTAAAAATTAATTATGCATAATAATAAAATGCACCATGGAGACAACACGATGAGTACCCATCCAAACTACCCAACAAGTATTATACTTCTATATGGTTTACTATTTTTACATATTGAATACATGAATTAATCACATAATTTCATGATGTTCACTATCAATTTAATGATCACATAGTTTACATGTCATTTACGTAGAATTTTATACTTTAATGTACATTGGTTATTAACTATAATATGACTTATACATGATATTTAGATCCAAACAATACATAGATAATTAATTAGGAATTTATATACATAAAACCCATCACATGTTGTGTCCTATCATCTTAACAAACACATGAAAGAACATGATGATTAGGTTATCATAATGTAATAAATTAATTTTTCATTATGAGTAACTTAGTAAATGTACATGTTGTGTAAATTTAATAAAAATAGCATGTATTATTCCCACCATCTATCCACAGCACACACCAAGGGACTTGGTGTGTAACTATTCCATAGAAAATGTTGGAGTAAAATCTTGTACATTAGATACATGGAGTACGGTCTTTGGGTTGTATGACCATAGGTCATGTAGTTTGGGTAGAAAGATACATGGACAAGCAATGACTAAATGACAACACACGATGTATGGATGTTACACGACATTTATTCTAGTTTAACATGCTCTAGGATGGCCTTATGAACACATAGTGTACAATTAAATTCACCATGCATAATAAAGGCACACAACTTGAATTATTTCTAAATTAATTCATGGCGAATTAAACACTAGTACATGGAATGTATCTATGGGTTACAGGGAATGTACCATTGTGTTACCTAGCTAGACTCATTGGAACCTCCATATGAGATATTTAGATTTATTTAATTAATAAAATTAATCAATTTGATTATATTTATGAGAAACAAGTAGAAAAATAAAGGATCTATTAATCTATATTAAAGTTGGATTAAACGAGGATTTAAAAAATTAATAATTTAATAAATTAATTAACAATATTTTAATAATTATAATTAATTGTGAGACCCCTTTGATACCACTTTTAGGTTCCGTATATAGTGGAATCCTGTGATGGGTTGTGCCCAACTTTTTTTCCATGATCGATGATTAATCTGAGATTTAGATAACGATAAACATTTTGATCAACACAATTGAATCAAATAATATAGGCAATGGATAAATACTAAAACCAATGCACCGGATCAATACATATAATTTATAATTAATTTAAGAAATTGAAAAATTACCTTGTGTGAAATTCCCTCTTCATTAATTGATATGAAAATGGATCTACATCGCATCATTGTCTCATTAAATGTATCAAAATTAGATTCCCTCTAGTGGAGATAAACATGTGGTCTATGAATCTTTGAACATCACTATAGGAATCTATTGGTGATACTGTGGTGGGTCTGATCGCTTGGATCATTCACCTTTGATCTCCCCAATAATCACTTCCAAATAATTATCTTTATTATCTCTAGACTCAAGAGATGAAGGTGGAGGAAGATCATTCTCCATTCATGGGAGCATTCATAGAGAATGGAGATCTATATGGGTTCAGGAGGATTATCTAGATTTATTTGTTCACAACACATAATGAATTGCATCTATTGAAAAATAATATAATTTGGTTTATTACCACTAGGGTTAGAAATAAATAATTTCACAAGTTCTCTTTATTATTTATTTAATATCTATGGAAACCCATGTCTATAATAATAATATTATTATTATTTATTAACATACACTAAACTCATAAATTATATTAAATATTATTTACTAAAATAATATTCAATATATATTTTTAATCGTTAAACCATTAAACATGATTCACCATTCTACCATAATATTAATTGGTATTTGAATAATGACTATTATTTATTAAATAAACATAACTGCATTATTAAACAGTAAATAAATAAATATTATATTCACTAAATAGAAAACAACTATTTATTAAATATTCTTCACACATAATATTATCTTGAATAACTGGTGAAGGTATATAGGAGATCAAGAAAATTAGACTAGTTATTAATATATATATGGGATTAATATTTATTGAACTAGTTAAATAAAAATTAATAATATATTATTTAACTTATATTATAGATACACTTAGAGAGTGACCCTATAGGACTCTTTCTATTTATAATTAGGAAAAAAATTATAATTTCCAAGGTTAACATCTAGAAACATGCAAAGAAACCCATTGAGAAATATGTTAATTCTACAATGATATAATACCTATTATGGATGTGTACTGTGTAATGTAATCCCTTTATCATTATATCTAAAATCAATTAGGTTCCATGCTCATTATATCAACATATGTTCTTGATTTATATTACTTTGAATTTCCAGAAATCAAAATTTTTTATATAAAACCATAGAAATGGATTTATTTAGGCTATATCATTTTTATCATGGGGAATAAGATATCAAATTTTGTTAAAGAACATAAGGGTAAATTAATTTCCAAATTATTCATTAATTAAATATTATTCATGACACACTCAATATATCAAACCACACCATGAACATATATCATCATGATTTTCATCAATACATTAAATTACATCACTTATAACACACGTCAACAATAATCTTAAAGTATAAGGACTAATACACACATCCAAAAATGGGAACATCCAATTACACATATTAATGTGGATTTCCTATAGGTGTGTCTCATTATTATAATACCCAACACTGGATATTACCAAAGGAATACTCTATGAGAAGGTGCCTCAATATCCTATGAGTCTCCACCCTTGATAGCCTATATCATTTGTGTCCCTTAAATGATATCATCCATCTATAAAAATTATATTTAAAAGTACTATAATATAACTTCTTTGTTATCATTATAGAAGGTAATTGCTATGACCTTTTAGTGTGATAGATACTCTTTATACATTATCAAATTCTATGTTACACAGATGAACAATCCTGATATGATTATGAGTTTATTAATATTCAAAATTTTGAATGTTGGTGATCATAATGCACATAGGATTTCATTCTAGGGAACTAGCTCCAACTCATTGAATATATCCCGTCTCAATTATTTCATTCTTTAAATATTGAGGAATGAAATATGATACCACAAATTATAGGTGTTATTCCCATCAATTCCATAGAAGCGTTAATGTCCTTCAATTCCTGATCATTCATGATGATATGAATTCTATTCAGGATAATTTGTTTCATGTCTACTTGCATTTTCATCTTCTTTTGTCTATATTTTTTCTAAAAGTGGTACTTATTAAATTTCCCTCAATTCCATTTAATTTGGGAGTAAATATTTCATGGTTTTAATCAATCCAAATATTCCATGTTTTAACTTCAGAATTTACACTATTAGTAAAAACTAATTCATAAAATTTTTAATTTAGTGTAGTAGATTTTATTTCTTATTTGGGATAAAAATAGACTATCCTTATATGATTTATATTTTACATAAATATATTTATTATAGTATTTTTTTCATTATTTATATAGTGCTTTTAGCATCAAGACTCCTTGATTGAACCTTGTTTGGATCCTCTTCTTTTATAATAAATTTTTATTAAACAAATTAACATTTGGTCTTATTATGTTATTCTCACCTTAGGATGCTTGATTTATCATAAATAATTAACTTCCATATTTAGTAACATATATTCACTTTTTTAATTCTTATGGAATATTTCGTTAGTAGACTGATTTATTTCTTAGTCTTGGTGTTTTATTCTTGGTAGGCCTCAAGTTCAAATTTCAACATGCGCTCATTATAGCATTCATCATCCTTATCATCACTATTCGATGATTCTTCATGTTTTTTTGTATTATACATAAAATATTTATGATTCTCAGTGGTTACTTATTCTTCATACTTAATCCTTTGTGAATAGTATTCATCGTCTTATTTTCTTATAAGATTCATTCTATTTCTTTTTGAAAAAATATTCTTCCCATA
Organism: Viscum album; assembly: GCA_963277665.1. NCBI lineage: Eukaryota > Viridiplantae > Streptophyta > Magnoliopsida > Santalales > Viscaceae > Viscum > Viscum album. Next base: position 1,491,723,905 of record OY728139.1, on the reverse strand, counting down.
AGGAAACCTTTTTATATTTTTCTAATTCTTCTTAGGAAATTTTTTTTCATTCTCATTGTATTTAATATCACCCTTTTCCTTCTTTTGATAATAAAATATAAAGTGTCTAATACCATTATAGATAAATAATATTAAGGTGAGTTAATCATTTTATATTCTTCTTTCTTTTTTGGAGTTATTTAAAATGAGATATATGATTTTATTAGGATCATCGTCATGTTCTTTATTATCTTTAGTGTCATTATATAACTCATCTTTCTTCTTCGTGATTTTATTATTCTTTATGGACTTTAATTCCATGTCCATCTCCCCCTTGATTTTATTTTTGAAAATTTGAGCCCTTCTTATTTTATAAGAAAAAATAAATATTTGTGACTAATCAAGATAATAATTGTTAATTTATATATTTTCTAAAGATGTAATTTTTGTATCATATATTTATGGAATTTTTATTAATAACCTAATGAAAATGGTAGAATCTTCCAATGTTTCTCTAAAACTGTTAGTATTTCTAAAAATATCATTTTCTATTATCAATAAGTCATAAATAGTTTCTTCATTATTGATACTTAAATCATTAAATCTTTCTCTATAGATCATCATCTTGTATTTATTCACTTTAATGTTACCTTAGAAAATATTATCAAAGAATTAATAGTTTTTTTTGGAAATTTTGAGTCATGTAATCTTAGTGTATACTTTATTAAATATAGAAATCAAGATAGTTTTCCTTTCCTTACCATAAATCTAAAAATTTATTTTATCAACATGTATCATAGTACCATATTTCCTAACAAGAGTAAAATCAATAGTGAAATAATCAATGACCTCTAATCCAAGTTAAGGTAGAAAAAGAGTCATTCTATTCTCCCATCCATTATAATTATTTCCATCAAAAGTAATAATTAATTGATTATTGATAGAATTAATATCCTTCCTCATACTTTTATCTGAGATAGGATCTTTTAAAATAATCCTATATTTATATAATAAAAATTTATGTTCTCAGGTAAATATTTTTAGTAGAACTATTAATGGGGTGTTTAATTAGTATTTCAAAATTTTTTATGGAATAATTTTGAAATTATAATTTTTAACAAGTTAAAGTAAATATCCCCTCTATAATTAAATATCTTTCTCATTTATATACAAAAATTTAACTTTAACATAAGGGACACCATATTTCTATAGAGTTATCCACAAATTTAGGTGAATACATCATTATTGTGTTCATTTAGAGTCTGAGACATAGATGTATTGTTAATTTCATTAAGTAGTAAAAAGGATGTAAGTTTTCATTTTTAACCCAAATATTTATTTCCCAATAATAATTTATCCTAACTATAATTTATATTGGATCCCTAAATTTTATAATGGTTTACAAATTAGAAACTAAAAGATCATAAATTAACACCAGAGTTATTTAAAAACAATTGAAATATATTATCTTAGGCCTTTATAACATCCAAAAAGTAAGTCAAGATCCCTCTAACTTTTAGAGGATCAATGTCAATATTTTTTAGTAAGAAATTCTATATCATTTACCTTCATCAATTTCTGATCACTTTTTTGACTCATTTTCATCACTAAAAACACTATAAAAATATCACACATAATTTTTATTTTCCATGGTTGTATACATTCATAATATTCAATATTAAAATCATTATTTTATACTAATTAAAGAATAAAATAGAAAGTAGATGTTGTGTTCAAAAAATTATAGAATAATTCATTTCATTTAAATATCCACAAAAATAGATCAATATATATCTTTAAATCCTTTATTAAAATTACATATTTGAATCCTCAAAAAATCAATTTTGAATTTAAAATAGGAATCTCATAAATTCATAAATGATTTCACATAGTAATTGGTTTTATCTTACATGAGAAAAATTTACCCATATATATCCTTTAAATATAATATTTTACTCTTACTTGAATGTTGTAACTATAAGGACCTGGCCTTATTACATTACATAATCACGATTTTAGACAAAAAATCACTTCCTTTTACATTGAGAATATTTTCAAGTTTATAGCTTTAGATAATTTGAACATAATACATTCATAACCTTACACATTGTTACAGAGTGGATACCATAAAAACAGTTTCCATTTTTTTCAAAATATAAAACATTAAAGCTTAAAACATGATTTCTTTGACAATTCTTCAAACATTTAACTTTGATTCCTTATTTTTCTTAAACATGCTTATGACCTTTAAAAATAATTTAAAAAAACTTTGTATGAGCACAAAAATCTCAGTAAGGGATGTAAAATAAGGAAAGAGCACATTAGTCCATGAATACTTGTAACGTATAAAAACATTTTCAAAAGACATGTTTGTCACCCATATATACCTAATTTTTTAAACATGAGATTTAAACAAGATCCAAAAAAACATAAGAACATAAATATAATCATAAAGGTATCTTGGGGCATTACTTACATAATCTTATAACCCTCTTAGATACCTTATAATTTGTAACCCTCGCAACTACCTTACAATTTGTGTAACCATCACAGGTACACTTGCAGTAACCATACGACCAACCTCCAACTTACACATACCCAATGAATTTGAGGGAGATATAGGTTCCATCCTTCATAATAAACAATTCCCAATAACCATAACATAATCATACAACATGAATAATTTTATAAAAACATTTATTTTGAATTTTGTAAAATAGAATTTTAAAAGAGGATTTTAAAAGCAAATTCCCTTATAAATATCATATAATTGAAGTAAGACTTAATAGAGTGGATGGAATATGTATATACTCTATAAATACACATAATTAAACGTAGTATAATTAGAATTCATCACACAAAAAATTTAAATACCATATAAATAATGAAGAATAAGGTTAACCTAAAGGATGGAAATCAGGTTAAGAATTACCTTACCTCAGGTTTGTCTTACTTCCAACTCATTTAAACCGCCTATATAATAGTAAAAATAGTGTTATTAATATATTAAATAATCATATCCATCATTATAATACCTTATATGATCATTTAATTACATCATTTCACCCTTAAATTGTTAGTATTTTGTTCCTTGCACTATTTTGGGTGAGTACTTTACATGATTTTCATGATCGGTTCATGATGGATTGGTCTTTTCGATTGGAAGTGAAAATAAATAATTGGAATGGATTAGTATTTAAATATTTCAAGAACCATAACTTATACCATTTATCATTTTTAATTCTTACATGATGATTATTCATAATTTAAAACATTAGTGATGTTCGTTTAGATCATTTTAGTGGCTATTTGATAATAATGAGCTCATTTTGTTTCATAAATTAAAACAATGTGTACAAAATAATTCCAGAAACATGAATGAGAAATAATACACATATTATAACCTGGTTTGACCATAAAAAAAATTCATGACCATACTTGAAAAAATTAATGCTAATTGAAATCACATCGTCCACGATGTCGGTAATTCGACACATCACGGACAATGTTTTTATTCCTTGAATAAGTGGGAGAGGAGGAGAAGAATGATGATGAATTTTACATGAAAATGAGAACATACTAAATATACATGATTTTTTGAGATTCATGCCTCTTGGGTAATAGTATATGAGGAAATAATAAGAAAATAAAGGAACACAAAATAAAATAATAATTGAGAAATCCCTTACAAAAATTTGGCATCCTAACGGCTATGCAACATGATTTTAGAAAATATTAAAAAGAGAGGGGAAAAGTATCACCAATATATAAATGAATCATAATACATAATAGATTAATAATAATAAGGAAATAAGAACATTGTATGTAAACATGAAAGTTATTCCATAGAAAAGAGAACTTGAATGGAAAAAAGAAAGAAATTGAGAATTTTCTTACCTTGTAGAGTAACTCCTAGAACATGAAGGATGGGACCTTGGGAGCTTGAGGAAACCTTGGTAGGACTACTAGGGAGGTAAGGAGGCCATAGATTTATTTATGATGAATTTTCAATGAATTTAATGAAGGAATGGTTTGGTATTTATAGCAAAGTGAGGGATTATTTTAATAATTTCCAAGGGACACATCATTACTGGTATTTGCAAAACCATGGGATTGGCCATGGTATTTTCCCATGGTATTAGCCACTTGGAAAACCTCACATATTATTTAACTATACACAAGTTGAACACATTTATTACATCATTATTATATCATTAATGATGCCATTAACACCCCAAAACTCAAAACTGTATTTTTTACTATTCACCTAATAATCAACTGTTTCATAAAAATCCCAAAACTTCACCCAAACCATTTTTCAATATATAGAATTAAAAAATGAAATCCATTTTTTGAAAATAATTTTCTAAATATTATTAATTTAATTTTTAAATAAATACATACTTAATTCAAAAATTAACAATTTTAAAACTATAACTACTTTTATATCACACTAAAAAATTAACCAAGACTTCCTTATCTTAAAGCCTTAAGAAAATAAATTAATAATAAAATTTACTATTAATTAGGGTCAAATTACTATTCATAAACTTATGTTAATATTCATCGAAAAAAAGTTGGTTTCCTCAGACTCTAAATAACTTACTGAACACAATTATAGATGACTATTTTTCAAAATTCAAAACACAGAAGCTGCAAAATTAAGATTAAAGGATAGTTATAAATATATACTTAAAAAAATGTTTCAAGGATTCAATTTATTTTTAAAACCTTGGGGTGTTACATTATCCCCACCTTCTATAAATTTTGTCCTCTCAATTATATTTACTCATTAAACTAGTGAGGGTACTTTTCCCTCATAGAATTTTCAGACTCCCATGTTGCTTCTTCTACCATGGGCTTTCTCCACAAAACCTTTACCTAGTGGATTACCTTATTCTGTAATACATTTTCCCTTCGATCAAGGATCTGAACTAGTTTCTCTTCATAAGAAAGGTTCTCTTCCAGCTGAACTACTTCTGGTCTCAAGACATTTGATGAATTTGGCACATACTTCCTCAACATCGAAATATGAAAAAAATTGGGTACCTAAGAAAAAATCATAGGCAAAGCTACTTGGTATGTAATTATTCCAAATTTCTCTAGGATTTTCAAAGGGTTGATGAACCACTTACTTAGCTTCCCTTTCTTACCGAAACACATCACACTTTTCCAAGGAGAGATTTTAAGGAAAACACGGTCACTTACCTCGAAAGAGAAGTATTTCCTTCTATTACCTGTAAGACTTTTCTGCCTGTTTTGAGCTTTCCTCATGTGCTGTTGGATCATCTTCACTTTCTCATCCACTTCTTCTACTAATTCTGGCCCCATAAACTTTGTTTCACCGACTTCATCCCAAAACGCTAGAGTCTGACACCGCTACCCATACAGTGCCTCGAAAGGTGTCATCTGTATACTGGAATGAAAACTGTTATTATAAGAAAACTCAAATAAATAAATATGATGATCCTAACTTCCCTGGTAGTCCATTGAACAAGATAGAATAATATCCTCTAATGTATGAATCGTTCGTTCTGACTGCCCATCTGATTGAGGATGAAAAGTTGTACTGAAATTTAATTTTATGCCCAACGACTTCTGAAGTCCCTTCCAAAAGTTATAGGTGAACCTGGGATCTCGGTAAGATACAATGTAAAGTGGAAATCCATGTATCCTAAAAATATCTTTGAGGTACAATCGAGAAATCTGATCCAAATTCATTGTATCTCGAATAGAAATAAAATGTGCATATTTTTTCAGCCGATCAACAATAACCCAAATTGCATTGTTACCTTGAGAAGTCTTTGGTAGTCCCACCACAAAGTCCATGGATACATTCTCCCATTTCCAATCTGGCATTGGAAAAGGCTAAAGCATCCCCTTTGGTAACTGCTTCTTTGCCTTAACTTATTGACATGTCAAGAATTTCACAGTAAAATCAGTAATATCTCTTTTCATTCCATCCCACCAATAATACTCTCAAAGGTCTCTGTACATCTTAGTAATTCCAGGATGAAAAGAAAATGGAGAAATATGAGCTTCACACAAAAAATATTTCTTCAACTAGGAATCACAAGGCACACATAACCTTTTTCCAAATCTTAAAACACAATCTTTATCAATAATAAATTCTGTAAACTTACCAATTTTAACCAATTCTATCTTTTTCTATAGCTCATAGTCTTCCTTCTACTCTTGCTTAATTATGTCTGATAATGATGATCGCACTGAAACCTGAGACAAAACAGATGTATTCCATGCACCAACAAATTCTAATCCAAAATTCATAAAATCATTAATCAAGGGATCATTTTCCAAACGTAACATGGTTAAGGATGCATGATGTTTTCAACTCAAGGAATCCACCACTTTGTTTGATTTTCCCTGATGGTAATTGATTGTGAAATCATAATCCTCTATCAGTTTAAGCCATCTTCTCTACCTCATGTTTAATTCCTTTTGAGTGAATATATACTTCAGACTTTTATGGTCAGTATATATTTGACATTTGGCTCCGTATAAATGATACCTCCAAAATTTCAAAGAAAAAACCACAACTGCCAATTCCAAATCATGTGTGCGATAATTTAACTCATGAGGTTTAATTTGTCTTGAAGCATAATTAATTACCTGATCATTATGCATCAAAACACAGCCAAGTCCCTTCAAAAAAACATCATTGTAGATGAAAAACTCATCATTTTGGGAAGGTAAGGCCAAGACTGGAGCATTCACAATCTCTTCTTCAGTTCTAGAAAACAAACATCACATTCTTATGTCCAAATAAATTTAACCCCTTTTCATGTTAACTTAGTTATCAAGATAGATAACCATGCAAATTTCTTAACAAAACATCGGTAATAACCTAATGACCCAAGAAAACTACGAATCTATGTATCATTTTTAGGTCTTGGACATTCATCAACCACTTCTGTTTTGGTAGGAGAAACTATTATTCCATCCTTATTTACAATGTGCCTAAGAAAAGAAGTTTTTTGCAACAAAAAATCACACTTTCTGAATTTTCTATACATTATATTTTCCTTTAAGGTTTTTAAAACAACCCTTAGATATTTTTCATGCTCCTCTTTATTTTTAGAAAATACAAGAATGTCATCAATAAACACAACCACAAACTTATCCAAGAATTCATGAAATACTATATTCATAAGATTCCTGAATACCGAAGGCACATTATTTAACCCAAACGGCATAACAAAAAAATCATAATTCCTATATCTAGTATGAAAGGCTATTTTTGGGATGTCATATTCCTTCACCATCAGCTGATGGTATCCAGATCTCAAGTCAATCTTGGAAAAGTACTGAGCTCCTTGGAGATGATCAAACAAGTCATCAATATGAGAAAAAGGATGATTTTTTTTAACAGTGATGTTATTCAATGATCTATAATCAATGTAAAGTCTCATGAAACCATCTTTATTTTTAACAAACAAAATAGGATCACCCCATGGTGAAGTGCTAGGACGAATGAAGCCTTTATCAATCAAATATTGCAACTAATTTTTTAATTCAAGAATTTTTATTTAAGACATACGATAAGGGGGTTTTGAAATTGGCTTAGCAATAGGAACAAATTCCATTGTGAATTTGACTTCCTGATCAGGTATGACACCAGATAACTCATCAGGAAAAACATCAAGGTATTCATTTACCATTAGCACATCATTAATCTGAACAGTTCCATTTTTTTAACAATATGAGCAAGATAAATTTCATTTCCATATTTCAAAAGTTTCTCAGCTTCTTGAAATATTATCAATCGTATGGTTTCTTTCTTGTATACAAACTAAAACTGTTTTTGAAAAACAACTTATTTAGCTCTACAGTCAATATTTTCATGATAAACAGAAATCCAATCCATTCCCATAATAACATCAAACTCGAATAAGGGTAAAACAACAAGGTTTCCAAGTAATGTCTTTCCACAGACCACAATAGAAAGATTCTTATAATTCGTCTTTGCTATAATATTTTCCCCTGGTGTGTTAACAACAAGTTCTGGTCTCATTTTTTGAGGTGATAGTTCCAATTTACCAGAATATTTCTCAGAAATGAAAGATTTTGTAAACCCTGTATAAAACAAAACTTTAACAAAATCTGAGTAAATGAATAGAGTACCTAATACCACTTCATTGGATGGACTGACATCTACTGACGTAGTTGTAAAGGATCTCACTACACCTTTCTGCTTGTATTCTGGCATCTTTGTATCATTTGGATCTCTCTTTGGGTAAGCATTTTCATAATGACCAATCTCACCACATTTAAAACACTTAAAAATTTGCATATCATGATATGCCTTAAGATCATTTTCATTACAATCTTGGGCCATATGACCGAACTTACCACATTTAAAACACATCCCAATTTTTCTAAGACATTCCCTTGGGTGCTTCTTGCCACAATTTTCACAAAATGAAAACTAGATTTTATTACCATCAGATTTCTTTTGTTTATTCTTACCCATCGCTTACCATATGGACCTCTTCTTCTCCTTGATTTCAAAATTCATGTGATCATCTGAAAACTCTATCTCTGCCCTCTCAGCACATCGGACAATTTTATCATAACTTTTGAATTCACGAGAGGCTAATTCCCTTCGATACCTTGGCTTCAGTCTTGAGTAAAAGCATTTGATTTTTCTATCAAGATCCATAATAATATTTGGAGCATACATCTCTAGTCAAGTGAATTTATCTTATACACAGCCACTGAATCTTCCTCCTTTTAATTCAATTCAAGTAATTACTTCTCCATCCTAAGTCACACCACCTTAGGAAAATATTTTTCAAGGAAAAGACTTTTAAATTTATCCCACTCTAAGGCATCAATATCCTATCTATCCCTGATATTCTTTACCATTTACCACCACTGATCAACTTCACCTTCAAAATGATAAATTGAAAGAATTTACTTTTTATTATCTGAACGTCTCATGACATCGAATATCTTTTCAAGTGTTTTAATCCATCCTTCAACCACTACTGGTTTAGAAGATCCTTTGAAAGCAGGAGGGTGTTGTCTCATAAAATGTTCCACTACTGTCATTTTATATTGTGGTACCTTAGGTTTTTCTCTCTCATGGATTACACCACCATTTATTTCTTGTGTTAGCTAATCCATTACTATCATAAACTTCTTGGTTCCAATCCCTACAATTTCGGGCTGCAGATTCGGAAGGATGTCATTCTATCAGTGCCTCTCCTCTTCAGCTTCCCTATTTCTTCTGTGGACAACCATTCTAAACAAACATATCTTAGAAAAAGAAACATGGTAATCTTTAAATTCTATAACATTTCAAATTAATCATAGAGTAAAAATCATTTATGGTATTCTTTTAACATTATCATAACCCCTAAAGTTATCTAAACCATACTCTGATACCAACTATAAGGACCTGGCCTTATTACATTATATAATCTTGATTTTAGAAAATAAATCACTTCCTTTTACATTGAGGATCTTTAAAGTTTATATATTTAGAGAATTGGTACATAATACATTCATAGCCTTACACATTGATACAAAGTGGATACCATAAAAACAACTTCCATTTTTTCCAAAATATAAAACATTAAAGCTCAAAACATGATTTCTTTGACAATTATTCAAAAATTTAACTTTTATTCCTTCATTGTAATTCACATCCTTATGACCAGTGAAAATAATTTAAAAAAACTTGGGAAGAGCACAAAAATATCATTAAGGGATGTAAAATAAGTAAATATCACATTAGTCCACAAATTCTTGTAATGCATGAAAACATTTTCAAAAGACATGCTTGTCACCCATATATACTTACTTTGTGAAACATGATATTTAAACAAGATCTGAAAAAACAGGAGAATATAAATATATTCATAAAGTTATCTTGGTTAATTACTTTAATAATCTTGTAATCCTCTCGGTTACCTTATAATTTTTAACCCTCACGCTACCTTACGATTTGTGTAACCATCGTAGTTAACTTGGAGTAACCATATGGCCGACCTCCAACATACACATAACCAATTCATTGGAGGGAGATATATGTCCCACCCTTAATAATAAACAATTCCCAAGAACTAGAACATAATCATACAATAAGAATACTTTCATAAAAACATTGCTTTTGAATTTTGTAAAATAGAATTTTAAAAGAAGATTTTAAAAGAAAATTCGCTTATAAATATCATATAATTGAAGTGAGACTTAATAGAGTGGATTTAATATGTATATACTCTTTATATACACATAATTAATCATATTATAATCATAATTCATCACATAAACAATTTAAATACCACATAAATAATGAATAATAAGGTTAACCCAAAGGATGGAAATCGGGTTAAGAATTCCCTTAACTTAGGTTTATCTTACTTCCAACTCATTTAAACCTCCTATATAATAGTTAAAAAAGTGTTATTAATATATTAAATAATCATATCTATATTAATAATACCTTATATGATCATTTCATTACATCATTTCACCCTTAAATTGTTAGTATTTTGTTCCTTGCACTGTTTTGGGTGAGTTCTTTACATGATTTTCATGATCAATTCATGATGGATTGTTCTAATCGATTGGAAGTGAAAATTTAGAATTTGAATGGATTAGTATTTAAATATTTTCATATCTATAACTTATACCATTTATAATTTTTAATTCTAACATGATGATGATTCATACGTTAAAACATTAGTGATGTTCGTTTAGATCATTTTAGTGGTTCTTTGATAATAATGACCTCATTTTATTTTATAAATTAAAACCATGTGTATAAAAGAATTACAGAACCATGAATGAGAAATAATAAAAATATTATAACCTGGTTCAACCATAAAAATGGTTTCATGGCTATATTTTAAATAATTAATGCAAATCGAAATCACATCGTCCACAATGTCGGTAATTCAACACATCACGGACAATGTTTTTATTCCTTGAATAAGTGGGAGAGGATAAGAAGAATTATGATTAATTTTCCATGAACATGAGAAAATAAATAATATACACCTCTTGGGTAAGATTATATGACTAAAGAATAAGAAAATAAAGGAACTCAAAATAAAAGATAATTGAGAAATCCCTTACAAAAAATCAGTAGCCTAACGGCTATGCAACATGGTTTTAGAAAATATTAAAAAGAGAGGGGATAATGGTCACCCATCCAGAAATGAATAATAATAAATAAATATCAATAATAATAAACAAATAAGAACATGGTATGGAAACTTGAATGTTATACCACATAAAAGAGAACTTGAATAGAAAAAAGAAAGAAATTGAGAATTTTCTTACCTTGTAGAGTAACTCCTAGAACTTGAATGTTGGGACCTTGGGGGGTTGAGAAAACATTGGGAGTACTACTAGGGAGATAAGGAGGCCATATATTCGTTTATTAGGAATTTTTAATGAATTTAATGAAGGGATGGGTTGGTATTTATAGCAAAAGTGAGGGATTATTTTAATAATTTCCAAGGGACACCTCATTAGTGGTATTTGCAAAACCATGGGCTTTCCCGTGGTATTTGACCATGGTATTAGCCACTTGGGACACCTCACATCTTATTTAACTATACACAAGTTTACCAGATTTATTACATCATTAATGATTTCATTAACACCCCGGAACTCAAAACTATATTTTTTACTATTCACCCAAAAATCAACTATTTCAGAAAAATCCCAAAAATTCACCCTAACCATTTTTCAACGTGTAGAATTCAAAAATTAAAATCCATTTTTTGAAAATAATTTTCTAAATATTATTAATTTAATTTTTAAATAAAATCATACTTAATTCAAAAATTAACAATTTTAAAACTATAACTGATTTTATATCACACTGAAAAATTAACCAAGATGTCATTATATTAAAGCCTTAAGAAAATTAATTAATTATACAATTTACTATTCATTAGGGTCACATTACTATTAATATTACTATTCATAAAGGTATGTTACTATTCACCAAAAAAACAAGTTGGTTCCATCAGACTCTAAAGAACTTACTGAACACAATTGTAGATGACTGTTTTTCAAAATTCAAAACATATAAGCTACTAAATTAATATTGAAGTCTAGTTATAAATGTCTACTTAAAACAAAGTTTCAAGGATTCAATTTATTTTTAAGACCTTGTGGTTTTACAGTAACTCCCATGGGCTTGAATCAAAAATATAATTAATCATAATTATATATAAACACTAAATATCACCATATAATTGTCATATTTGATCTTACATAACCTCAGAGAACACTTTTTTACTCTTACATGACCTTTATAAATATCTTATGTATTAGTTGAAATAATATTTCACTCTTATGTATTCTCGAAATTAATATTACATAAGTTATGAATCTTTAAAGCCAATTTTATATATCACCATATTGATCTTTTCTCACAGACTCTAAAAAAATTATATCTTTTAAAAATTTAGACTACTAATATATACAATCATAATCACTCTTACATATCATAGTGTGAACTTAGTGTTATTATTACATATCCTCATACTCCTCTAAAACCCTCTAGAAAATCTTATGTATCATTTGTGATATATTATATACTCTTTTAAAATATTAAGTTATACATACATGGGGTAAGGTTACTCTTAGGTATTAAAATACTTTGTCACAATTGTGTAATCAACATAAAAATATACAAATTTTCACTATAATTTTCAAAAAAATATCTATACTATATTATTAACCTCAATTCTACTAGAATTTAGGAATATTAATTAATGTGATGGAATATAAAATTGTCAAAATTTATTAGTCTAAGTGTAAAGGATCCACTCAATATTATACCCTTTTGATAATTACAAAACTCAAATATACTCTCCCTATTTTTTAAGGATAAAATTATAGGACAATATAGATTAGATCATGTAAATATACTAATACAATATATCCTTAGAAATTGGTACATGAAAATTATAAATGGAAACATCTCCCCCTTTGTTAAACAATAAAGTATAATAAACACATGATTTCAATAAACAATCCCTAATAAACATAACAAACATGATTCAATAGTAAAGACTACCAATTATAAAATAAACAGAGTAAACAATAAATAAAAAATATGAATTAAAGTAGAGGTATAAAATATAACAGATAATTATCCCCCTAAATGTTAAAAAATAAAACTCATTAAATAGATAACACTTAAAATAAATAGAGTGTGTGATAAACATTAAAATAAACACTCTGCATAAATAATAACTCCCTCCTAATACAAGATTCATTTTTGAAAATATATGACAATGAATTTTCATTTTGTTAACTCCCATTATATAATATAATTAACTTCATGGATCCATGAAACATATGAAAATTATTCAAATAATATTTAATATGTTTTCAATGAGTTTATGAAGTAACCAATGGTTTATTTAATGCCATTAAAATAAAATAGGTAACAGATGCTAAACAATAAAGACAACTCCCCTTTAAACCAAACATTTTTATGAAAAATAAGTATATCAATTAAATTATTTGAATTAAATAAATTATATTCAAAGTATTAAATATAAATAGACAATTTCATGTAATGTATACTAAATATTGAAAATAATTCATAGTACATGGCCACAAATTTAATATAATATTACATTTTAACATTCTAGTGAAAGAATAATTATAGAAGATAAATAGAAATAGGTGGAATGTAATAAAAAATCCTAAAATCCTCTCCCCCTCTATAAAAAATTTATATTTGAATCTCAACCGAAAAATAATAATTGAAGAAAAATTAGTATGAATTAAAATAAAAGACATGGATCTATTTATATGTAGACTACTCATTAAAAAAATTAAATAATTATTAAATCACAACATACCAGTTATTATAACTATAATATAAGTGAAAGAAACACTCTATAAAAACATGTAATCCTATTTCAAGTGAATTAATTTTGTATGATACATCTAAGGGAATTGATGCAATAAAATTGTAGTTCAAATTATTTTGTTGATAAAAACTGATTTTAGATTTCTAATAAATCCACATACAATAATAATTCCACTATAATTATCTTTGGAAGTGATGTGACATTCATCAATATTTAATAAAAAATAAAACTTTAATAACTACTATTCCTTCATCTAGAACTATATGTTTATAATTTAGCAGTTTTATTTTTGTAGATCATTCCTTAAAAAATATCAAACATGAATGTATTTTGGTACCGATATTCTTTTCAGTGTGGATGTGTTAGAAACTAATTATTTAAAAATCCAAATATACATTCTCTAAGTAGGATTTTCAACCTTAAAGATAGATAAATATTTCTAAATAGATACAATATTAACACTATATATATGAGTAACATTAAATTTGTAAAAATTATTTTAATGTCTCAAAATAAAATATTATTGAAAAGTAACAGTAGACTTGATTTTACTTTTTAAAATAGGAACAAAATAATTTCAATTAATCATTATCCTTTCACCAATGTTTCTAATTCCAATTTTAACTTTATTTCCTTCTTTACCAATGATATTTTTAATGTAATCATACATAATAGTAAATATACTAGAATCCAATTTCAAAGAAAAAAATTCATAAAAAATATTATCAACAAAAAAGACAACTATCCATAAAAAATCTATAGGATTTTTTATGGTCTTACCTTAAGTACATATTTCCAATAGCATATAATTCAGAATCATAATATCTTTATTTATTTTTCTCAAATAGATTATGTCACAGTTAATAGAATAAACATAGAGGATAATGTGGGTAACCAAAAAATTAAATTTATATCATAATATAATCATTGTTCCTTCTAAGATTTATTAAATTGAGAGTGGTTAGACTTGACTCTAGTAAAAGTGTGGATGTTGTGACAGTCAATTCCTTAAACCCAACTCAAACATGTACCTTTTCATTACTATTTAACATAAACAATTTTATATATGTATCTATTTAACATACCACGATATTATTATTATATTTATATATAATATAAATTGAATATCCATAGATTACATGTTATATCATAAGTTTAAAATAGTTCCCAAATGTAATGATAACTATATGAATATAAGATCATAATCTCAAACATATTTCATATGGTTTAGATACATTAATATGATGGAAATATATTATTTATAACTATCGTGTTTTGAGGGATTATAAGTATTGATACCTCTTCTCATAAAGTTTACAATTTATGATCCTGTGTATTATAGATCATGTGGAGTAAATCTCCAATAATAAAACTATGTTTATTAGGTTTAATTGGGTGTTATTATCTATGATCATGTGTTTAGGTCTCTTGAATTAATATCATTATCAAGGTATTCCATGAATCACAAACATGTCTACATGATAAAAAACATAAAAATTATATTTTTATTAATGTATCATCTGTTGAGTGCATCATTAATGGTATAACATTGATTGAGTAATTATGATATGATATTTCAATTATAAGTATTGGAATTTATTGAAAATGTAAAGGTTCATGTTCTATTTTTTGACAATTTATATTATATTGGAGTTGTTCAAAATATATGACAATGGAAAGTGGTGAGTTGGAATCAGATATCATTTTTGATATGTCAATTCATAATAAAAGGGGAAAGAATATTAAATTCCAGACATGTAATTTCTTAAATGAGATTTTAAATGGTTATGGAAACATTTTTTTGATTTTTTTTTTAATAGAGGAAATAATTGGAACATGGAGCATGGAATAGTGGAATCAAGACTTATTTATGGCTACTCAATTAATAGTAATAAATAATTCAATATTGTAAGTTTATAAGAGGCCTAAAGAAATATGAACATTACATGAAAGGGTTATGGATATGTGTAAGGTTGATACAACAATGTGTATGGTTGAGTCAGACCATGGTAGGATCTTTATAAAGATGGAACATGTCCTATATATGGTTTTGAAAAGACCTAGTAATGTTTATAAATCACTTTATAAGGATGATGAATGTAACCATAAGTGTCACATCCATGATTTATTTTAAAGTCATTTTTCATTTAATTTCCATTATTGATTTGTTTTGGGGGTTTACCATGAATTTTGGTGGAAATGGTTGGTTTTCAAAATTTGGGCCAAACCGTAATCCCATTTCCATATTTAAAAATAAATTTTTGTTTCTTTTATAAATCCTTATTTTTTCAACATTTTACACCCATTCCACTTCCAAAATGGAATCCCCTGGTATATTAAAATCACTATATAAATTTGGAATCCATAATAATCCATAATAATTATGGATTTGGTTTTTTTATTAAGGTGTTGGACCAACCTGAAAGCCCATTTATTTCATTAAAAATATTTTTTAATTCTTTAATATATTATTCAAGTTTTAAGTTTTTTCAGTGATTCCAACTCTCACCCGAGACCACTTACCCATGGAAAGCCCCTATTCTCTACTCCCCTCTTTGGATATCATTTTCATTGGGAATTTAGGTGAATCTTCTCTAGATTTCTCAAACCGCCCAGATTTGAAGAGGTAAATTGATTCCTTTATAACTCCTTCATTTCACACTATTTTCCCCCATTCCATGTAACACCCCGAGATTTTATGAGATATTTTTTTTAATTTCTTTGATGTATTCTATTGTACACTACACCTATATTATCTTGTACTATATGCAACACCGTATTAGCTTGCAGTATACGCAACACTATTCGTGGCTCATGTTACACGCAATTTCAAGTTCATTTTGTGGAAATTATTCTAAGAAAAATTAAGTATAGATTTTGTTTAATGTATAAATGAAATAAGTTTTGATTATGTAATACTCAACACCAAAGGGAGCTTTCAATACATTCAGCCCTGACTTGGCTTGCATTACACGCAATCATGACCTTCCTCGATAGCGTGTGTAGTACGCAATACCGGGTTTCACTAAACAATGATATGTTATTAAAATATTATATAAACTAGCCGTTATGAATAGTAATACTCACTTTTTGAAATTTTATAAATTTGATCTTTCAAAATGGACTTCATTTTTGGATTCGTAATATCGAAATTAGCCTAGGGTGAATTTTTGGTATTTTTCTGAAAACATTCAATTTTTGATGAATAGTGAAAACACTAAGTTATTGGTTAAAACCACCTTTTTATTTAAATAATAATTTATTTTATTTAAATTTATTTTAGGTCAAAATAGATACATAATACCTATATAAGTTCAATTTAATTCATTGGGGTCATTTTATAATAATTTTAGATATATAAAAATTTTATTGAACTTTTTACAGTCTTTTACTCACCTCCTAGGAGAATTTGCAAATTTACATAAAACTTAATTTTACCGCTTCTGTGAGTGGAATATAAAAAATCCGAGAGACATGGTTAATATCAAGGATTAAAATGTGGTTTAATAAGATAAAAATAATTTTTGGTGAATAGTAACTTTTTACTTTTATTTACCACGGTTAAAAGTAAATAGGGTAATTAAGGGTAAAAATGATGTTATTATTACCCTAAAACATGTCCTAATTCTATTGGATAAGTGTAATTCGACCGAAAAAAACCTTATGAATAAAATATGACCCTTTATGTCCACTTGGATTAGATTAGGACATTTATTATTATTTTATTTAAAGAACAGTTAAAATAGTTAAAATCAAAGTTTAATACCTAAAACATTTTTAATATAGGGTTATACATAAGATAAATTCGACTATAAATATTCATTAGAAATATAAAAACATTTCCTACATAATCGTATTTTATTTATATTTTTTAGACATTAAATAATTTAATTTATTTATGACACAATGATGATGCATTAATTACCTTATTAATGAAATATTAACATAATTGATATTATAAATACCCAAATAAATGTAATTTGAGACTTTTTATGAATTAAACTAATTTTATAGGTTATTATAAAATATTAGGGTTTATTATATTAATTTTTTTAGAAATAATAATGTTGTTATGAATTTAGAAAAAACAAAATACAGAATAGTGTCAAAATTGACATAAAAGAGTTTTTAAAACAAATATTATATTTTTAATTGATATAATGGTCCTAAAAGTCTAAGATTCAGAAAAAAGAATTATATAATAATATATATGACAATAATGAACCAATTGGGGTTCTATTGGCAGTTTATAGTAATTTTATTAACCATATAGTGTAAGAATACAAGAGGACACGGTAAAAGTTAAATTATTTAACTTGGAGTTAAATCTAAATGATAAGGTTAAAATGGTAACCTAAACTTGTCTAAAACCTATTGGTTGAGAGGATTTAGACCCATACCCAACCTATCCTCTAAATAAGTCACTTTATATCCATTATAAACCGAATATTAATTTATTATAAAATAATATTTTAAGTTTTTCCTAAGGTGCCCCTCACCCCTCTTATAAAAAGGCACTCCCCCTTCTCTCACATTCACTCCTCCCAAGCAATTTGGCTTGGCCAAACCCTGCCAAAATACCCTCTCAAATATCCTCCCTTAATTCTAGAGGCCTTCCTTTAGTCAGAAATCCAACCTAAGGAGCCCTTTTGATCAAATAAAAAGGAAGAACCCGAAGAAGAGAGGTAAATATCTCACCACCTATTTCAAGTTCCTTTCTTCTTAAACTTCCTAATTATTTGTTATTTCCATTATAAAATAATAACTCTAGTATATTATATATACTGTGATTTTATTATAAAAATTTTACAACTATATTAGTTTTTTTATCCATCCTATGAATGAAAAAGTCACCACACGTGCGTACGTACGGCATACCGTCTCCACGTCGTGGTATAGTTTGTTATTCAAACATTTCATCATTTGGATGGGTATAATAATGAGTATAAATGATATAAATAATAAATATAACATTATTATGATTCTTTATATATGATATAACATCCAATTATATATGATTTTAATATCAAAAGAATGATATCATCGCTCGTACACACGTACGGACTACCGCCTCCACAAACGCGATGAGATTCATTTTTAATGATTAACCATTAAAGTATGATTATAAAGTATATATAATAAATAATAATATTAAATAATAATTATACTATATTTATTTACATATATGTTTCATTTACTTAATTCCATTCAATTTAATAAGGAAACAAAAACATCGTTCATGCGTACGTACGGCCTACCGTCTCCATGAACGGTGTATTTCATTCCATTTATCGATCTATCATATATATTTATATTCTGAATATATATTATATATAAATCATGTTTTACATTCTAGAATTAAGTAAATCGGGATATAATTAATAATATCAAGAACAACAAGTCGAAACACATACGATAAATGAAACGATTTTACCCAAAACGCTGCTTTAACATGGAATTTACAAAAGAACGGGTAATATAAAGTCATAATTGAACCATATATGATATAATAACAATGAATATGATTCTGTAATAAGTCAATGACATTATTTAAATTATTATACAGGAATTTTCAGATACATATGAAGCATATCAAACCTATGGTAAGGGATAATTTTTCAATCTCATTTTTATCCGAGATTGCTTATACGTAAGTATTTACTGAGGTTATATTTTTCATCCATGTACATAAAATGTTTTTCATAAAGTGATTAATATTATTTCATGTATGTTTAAATTCATGTTTACCCCTCTTTTAATTTTAATTTGTGTTATGGGAGTAATATTTCTTTTGTTTACCATACGTGGTACTTTTTGACTTTTCCGTTTAAAGTATGAGGGGAATGCTTTTTTTAACTTATACGGCATGAATGGATTTTTACGGTTTCATAACGCCTTATTTACATAAAGATTACTCTAAAATATTTCATGATTATTTTCAACAAAATTTTTGTTCTTTTAAAATTTCATGGAATTTTGTGAAAATAAAATGATTTTGAAGAAGAATGTATATTTTCCTCAAGAATTCATTTCATGTGTTTTATCAAAACTATTTTCCATATAAGATGACATTATTTAGTATGTTTATGATTCAAGTATAATGTCTCTATTATTTACATGGTTTTATTATTCTTATTATGAAATGATATCCACTTGTTTTATATGAATTATGTTTTGATGGGATGGTGTTTATGAAACCCATTTTATTCGTTGGGTTATGATGAATGATTTATGTTTATGTTGTGGAAAATGTAAGAATGATTTCATTATGAGATGGGTAGGACCTATATCTCCCTCCAATGCATTGGTTAAAGATTTATATCTCATGAGATAGACATGGTTGTAACGACAAGTAAATCTGATACAGTAATACAGGGCTGGAACGACAGGTAAACCCGATTAAGTAATGGATTTTGTCCACTATGATGGTCTTGGAAGCAATGCCTTGGCTACTATGGAAATAATATCTTGTTCTTAATGGTTTTCCACAATTACATGTTTATTACCATGATATTTTATCATGATTGATGTTCCATTATGATCTATGCCTTGCATACTACTATGTTTAATGTCATTTCTCAAGATTTTGATGTTTAAACATTATGTTCATGTTTTTTTAAGTTCAAATGTATATGGGTTGTTTTATTTTCTCCATGATTACCCTTAAGGAAAATTTGAGCTCACCATTTTTATGTTTTATTTTCCCCCAGGATATAAAGGAAGGTTTTAGGTAAGAAAAAAAAGAAGATCTTTATTGGAGATGTTGAAGATCTTTCACCATGATTAGAAGATTATGTTCCGAGTTTCCAAAGACACTAAACTAATATGGTCATTGAAAGTTTGTTTTGTAATGTATTAAGTATTACGAAAAAGTAATGTAATGTCCATGTACGTAAAGCTTTGGTTATCTATAGTTGGTATCAGAGCGATGGTTTAGTTAACCTTTGGAAACAAGGATGCGAAAACTTTAGTGAAATCCCTAGAGATATTTCTAAGGTATGTCTAGGGATGTCTCCAAGGTTAAGTATAATTATAGGTTATAGTATTAGAATTACAGTAATTATCATATAATTAAACTAAAGATGATATAGATTGAAAGTAATCTCCCTTGATTATGTTGTTTTTCTAGTACGATTTTTTCCTCTCATACTATTCTTTTTGGGTTTTAAGAAATGGAAAGAAACAGGAGGATTCATGTTAATGGAGAATATGATGGATAATGGAATGATATTATTCATGAGCAACCAAATGAAACAGTATTTGGATGTCCAAACATCATTATTATGTCTAATCAGAAATCTCATAATATGATCAATAATATCAACTTTGGTAAGTTTTCCGACTCAGATAATAAGAGAAAGATGGAGTTTCATGATGATAATAGAGGAAAGAAAGTTCAATTTCCATCATGTAAATCATGTGGGAAGAGGCATCAGGGAGAATTTTTCAAAGGAACTGGAAGATAATTTGGGTGTGGAAAAAAAGGACACAAAGCCATTAATTGTAATGGAAAAGGTTCAGTTAACTCCATGGACAAGGATAATGGTATTTCTAAGACATCAACAACAGTTAAATGTTTTAAATGTGGAATGTATGGGCATTATGCAAACCAATGCCCTAAGGGAAAGTCTCATGAAGAGAATCAACATGGTCGTATGGGTAGTATTTATGTTGATGATGATGAAGAGACTACAAATGATATATGAGATGAAAGAAATGTTGAGGAATAAAATGATGAAGCTCGGTCAATGGTTTAAAAAGTTAGTGGAATGATTGTATGTTTATCAAAAGTTATGTTTTATAGGTAATTTAATGGTACTATGGAATAAAGAAACATCTAAGGATTGTTACACTATTGTTTTTCCTAAAGTATTTGAAAGTATATGTTGAATGGTACTGGTAACCATGAAAGTTTATTCAGATATTTTTGGAAAGAAGATGATATGCGTATAATGAAAGGATAAAGAGATAATGAAATGTTTTACAGTATTAATGAGCTCATATAAGGAAAAAGTGATTTCATGGTTTGAGTATATAGAAATTTTGGGATTTTGGTATGTGGAAAGAGTTAACTTTTGACAGCATTAATGTATTCACTAAGTTTCTATGGTAACTCATGTTTCAAGAGAATACATGATTAAGATATTCACATGTTTGGAATGTGACCAACAAGATATATATTATGATTTATGAGGGATAAATGATGGTATTCACGTGCTTGTTATGTGACCTTTCAAGTAATTGTTTTCTTTATACTATGATCTTGGACCAAAGTATTTTGGATAAGCCTAAAGATTGGAATGAAATAAGTTAGACATAAGATAGTATTGTTTAAGGCTAGAAATTTTTTCGATATTATTGCAGGAATGTTATAATAATGTAGTTTTAAAAAAAGGACAACCTACCGGACAGGTGACAACCCGTCGCATCGGAAAAGGTTGCGGGAATCGAACCCACAACTGAAGTGTGACAGGCCTTTATCGCCTACCACTGGCCTACAAGAAGTACCTGGTTAGTATAAACTGGTTTTATTTTATTAAGTGGTATGATAGATAAAGTATAAGTCCATTTTTTGGAATCATATACAATTAACCTCACCATAGATGGACTTATGTATATTTAATAACTTTTTCTAACCTTTTGTTTGAGATAGATGGAATGAGCTATCATTATATCGCATGATCTACTAACATTTCAAGAATGAAAAATTCAACTTCATTTCTTTAAATAAGAGATGAAGTGGAAATTTTTCATGGAATGACCAGTGATGATATTACACTGAAATCAAGTAAGTATTTCTCCTTGTGCAAAAAAATTATCAACATTATGGAAATGATATTAAAATCCAAAAACTTTGTCCTAGTACCCTCATATTCGATGAATCATATGGTACCTTAGATCATCACAAATTTATGGCTTTGTGATTGTTGGCTTTTTCATAGCCATGTTCTCTACCACTCTCTATCTGAACTTGATGGTTAGATTTCTCTTCCATATCTATATTTTCACCTATGTTCCCCTATGTGGGAACCCAGTGATGAGTTAATTTGGGTAACCATTTTGTTTCATACATCACTTATTAAAATTAATTTTTAGTATTCCTTTTTACGATGTGGGTTTCTATGAATGAAACTTTTAAGTAGTAAATGATTTATAACACCGATGAATTTCGAGGGTGAAATTCATTTTAAGGGGGGTAGAATGTAACACCATGAGATTTTATGAGATATATTCTTTTTAATTTCTTGGATGTCTTCTATTGTACACTACACCAAGATTATCTTGTATTATATGCAACACCGTATTAGCTTTCAGTATACGCAACACTATTCTTGGCTCGTGTTACACACAATTTCAAGTTCGTTTTGTGGAAATTATTCTATGCAACATTAAGTATAGATTTTGTTTAATGTATAAATGAAATAAGTTTTGATAATGTTATACACAACACCAAAGGTAGATTTCACTACACGCAGCCCTGACTTGGCTTGCATTACACGTAATCGCGACCTTGCTCAATAGCATGTGTAGTACGCAATATCGGGTTTCACTAAACAATGATATGTTATTAAAATATTATATAAACTAGCCGTTATGAATAGTAATACCCACTTTTTGAAATTTTATAAGTTTTAACTTTCAAAATGGACTTCATTTTTGGATTCGGAATATCGAAATTAGCCTAGGGTGAATTTTTGGTATTTTTCTGAAAACATTCAATTTTTGATGAATAGTGAAAACACTTAGTTATTGGTTAAAATCGACTTTTTATTTAAATAATCATTTATTTTATTAAAATTTATTTTAGGTAAAAATAGATACATAATACCTATATAAGTTCAATGTAATTAAATGGGGTCATTTTATAATAATTATATATATATAAAAATTTTATTGAACTTTTTACCGTCTTTTACCCACCTCCTAGGAGAATTTGAAAATTTACATAAAACTTAATTTTACTGCTTCTGTGAGTGTAATTTCGAAAATAGAAGAGACACGATTAATATCAAGGATTAAAATATGGTTCAATATGATAAAAATATTTTTTGGTGAATAGTAACTTTTACTTTTATTTACCATAGTTAAAAGTAAATAGGGTAATTAAGGGTAAAAATGATATTATTATTACCCTAACACATATCCCAATTCTATTGGATAAGTTTAATTCGACCAAAAACAACCTTAGGAATAAAATATGACCCTTTAGGTCCACTTGGATTAGATTAGGATATTTATTATTATTTTATTTAAAGAAGAGTTAAAATAGTTAAAATCAAAGTTAAATAACTAAATAATTTTTAATATAAGGTTATACATAAGATAAATTCGACTATAAATATTCATTATAAAGATAAAAATATTTCATACATAATGGTATTTTATTTATATCTTTTATAGATTAAATAATTTAATTTATTTATGACACAATAATGATGCATTAATTACCTTATTAATGAAATATTAACATAATTGATATTATAAACACCCAAATAAATGTAATTTGAGACTTTTTATGAATTAAAATAATTTTATAGGTTAATATAACATATTAGGGTTTGTTATATGATTTTTTTCAGAAATAATAATGCTGTTATGAATTTATAAAAAACAAAATACCAAATAGTATCAAAATTGACATAAAAGAGTTTTTAAAACAAATATTATATTATTAATTGATATAATGGTCCTAAAAATCTACGGTTCGACCAAAAGACTTATATAATAATATATATAACATTAATGAACCAATTGGGGTTCTAGTGGTAGTTTATAGTAAGTTTATTAAACATATAGTGTAAGAATACAAGAAGACACGGTAAAAGTTAAATTATTTAACTTAGAGTTAAATCTAAATGATAAGGTTAAAATGGTAACCTAAACTTGTCTAAATCCTATTGGTTGAAAGGATTTATACCCTTAACCACACTATCCTCTAAATAAGTCACTTTGGAGCCATTATAAACCGAATATTAATTTATTATAAAATAATATTTTAAGTTCTTTCTAAGGTTCCCCTCACCCCTCTTATAAAAGGGAACTCCCCCTTCTCTCACATTCACTCCTCCCAAGCCATTTTGCTCGGCCAAAACCTTCCCAAATACGCTCTAAAATATTATCCCTTAATTATAGAGTCCTTAATTTAGTTATAAATCCAACCTAAGGATCCATTTTGATCAAATCAAAAGGAAGAACCCGAAGAAGAGGTAAATATCTCACCACCTATTTCAAGTTCTTTTCTTCTTCCACTTCCTCCTTCTTTGTTATTTCCATTCTAAAATAATAAATCCTGTATCTTCTATATAATTTGATGTTATTATAAAAATTTTACAACCATATTATTTTTTTTATCCATCCTATGAATGAAAAATTCACCACATGTGCGTACGTACGGCTTACCGTCTCCACGTAGTGGTGTAGTTTGTTATTCGAACATTTCATCATTTGGATGGGTATAATAATGACTATAAATGATATAAATAATATATATAACATTATTATTATTATTTATATATGATATACCATCCAATTATATATTATTTTAATATCAAAATAATGATATCATCGCTCAGGCGTACGTACGGACTACCGTCTCCACGAACGAGATGAGATTCATTTTCCATGATTAACCATTCAAGTATGATTATAAAGTATATATAATAAATAATCATATTAAATAATAATGATACTGTATTTATGTTCAAATATATTTCATTTACTTAATTCTATTCAATTCAATAAGGAAATGAAAACAGATTTCATGCGTACGTACGGCCTACCGTCTCCATGAACGGTGTATTTCATTCCATTTATGGATCTATCATATAGATTTATATTCTGAATATATATTATATATAAATAATTTTTTACATTATGGAATTATATAAATCAGGATATAAGTAATAATATCTATAACAACAAGTTGAAACACGTACGATAAATGAAACGATTTTTTCCAAAATGTTGCTTTAACATGGAATTTACAAAAGAACGGGTAATATAAAGTCATAAGTGAACCATATATGATATAATAACAATGAATATGATTCTATAATAAGTCAATTAAATTATTTAAGTCATTATACTAGAGGTTCGGATACATACAAAGCATATCAGACCTATGGTAAGGGATAATTTTTCAATCTCATTTTTATCTGAGATTGCTTATACGTAAGTATTTACTGAGGTTATATTTTTCATACATGTCCATAAATTTTTTTTCATAAAGTGTTTAATATTATTTCATTTATTTTTAAATTCATTTTTACCCCTATTTGACTTTTAATTTTTTTTATGGTAGGAATATTTCTTTTGTTTACCATACGTGGTACTTTTTTACTTTTCCATTTAAAGTACGAGGAGAATGTTTTTTTAACTTATATGGTATGAACAGATTTTTATGGTTTCGTAACGCCTTATTTACAAAAAGATTCCTCTACAATATTTCATGATTATTTTCAAAAAAATATTTTTTCTTTTAAAATTGCATGGAATTTTGTGAAAGAAAAATGATTTTGAAGAAGAAAGGATATTTTCCTCAAGAATTCATTTCAAGTGTTTTATCAAAACTATTTTCCATCTAAGATGAAATTATTTAGTATGTTTATGATTAAATTATAATGTATCTATTATTTACATGGTTTTATTATTCTTATGATGAAATGATATCCATTTTTTTATATGGATTATGTTTTAATGGGATGATGTTTATGAAACCCATTTTATTTTTTGGGTTATGATGAATGATTTATGTTTATGTTATGGCACACATAATAATGATTTCATTATAAGATGGGTGGGACCTATATCTCCCTACAATTAATTGGGTAAAGATTTATATCTCATGAGATATACATGGCTATAACGGTAAGTAAATCTGGTACAATAATACAGGGTTGGAACGGAAGGTAAACCTGATTCAGTAATGGACTTTGTCCACTATGATGGTCTTGGTAGCAATGTCTTGGATACTATGAAAATAATATCATGTACTTAATGGTTTTCCACAATTACATGTTTTATTCCCATGATATTTTATCATGATTTTTGTTCCATTATGATCTATACCTTATGTGCTACCATGTTTAATGTAATTGCTCAAGATTTTGATGTTTAAACTTTATGTTCATGTTTTTCAAATGTATATGGGTTATTTTATTTTCTCCATGATTACCCTTACTGAGCATTTTATTTCATCCTTTTTATGTTTTCTTTTCCCCCGGGATATAAAGGAAGGTTTTAGGTAGGAAAAAAAATAAGATCTTTATGGTAGATGTTGAAGATCTTTCACCATGATTAGAAGATTCTGTTCTGAGTTTCCAAAGACAGTAAACTAATACGGTCATTGGGAGTTTGTTTTGTAATGTATTAATTATTCCAAAAAAGTAATGTAATTTACATGTACATCACAATTTGGGTCTCTACATTCTAGTTCCTATATGATATACTCATCCTTGTTCAAATCTCCCTAGAATGTTTGGCTATTTGAAAATTCAGATACTGGTGTATTTAGGGAGATTTCTCCAAGATTCCATCAAGTAAGTGTTCCTACCTTTCATTTCTTCCATTTACTTATGGTTTCATCTCTATTTCTTGATGTTCCATATTTTCAATAAGTTAGGGTACGAACTTAGGGTTTTACATGGTGTCTTTTTTGTGTAATATTGAGATTTAAGGTTTCTCTTCACTTCCTTGTAGTGTGGTGACGGTGTGCTTGATGTTTCTCACGAAGATTTGAGGGTTTTGACTCAAAAGGTTGGTGATTCCATGGTTAAAAATTCATTTACGAGTTAGTTTTCTTGTTTTACTAGTTTATAATGTTCCCCATATGTTTTGTGTGGTGAGAAAATCGTTTTTTAGGGATTTGGTTAAGCATTTAATTTTATAATTGCATTTTTGTTGAAGTTGTGAAATTTTCGAATGTAACACATGTGGTATCTTTTGTGGTAGTTTTATAAAATTTAAAATTGATTTATTAGTTGTTTTAAGGGGATGAAAATTCTTTTTTTTAAATTTCTTAGTGTCATTTGGTCCTTGGAAGGGGGGTTTTCAAATAGTTTTGGTGTGTAAAACTTTGTTATACATCATTAGATCATTTTATGAAAATGGGTGATTTCATTTGTATCTTTTGTGGTATTATTCAAGGTGATTTTTTAACACTTTAAAGTGGTTTCATAAATGTATCTAGGGATTCCAATTCTAATTTGGTATTGTTTTGGTGTGGTTTTGTCCTTGAAATATGGTTTTGAAATGGGTTTTATGAGCAAAGTTTAGGTAAACTTGTTAGAATTGTTTTATGAAAGATTTGATTGATTTAATTATTTATGTAAGAGGTGAAACCATATTGAAAAACTGTTTTATAGTGTGTATATTTTGAAATGGTACATTTTAAATGTGAAAGGGGATGTTTTGTGATGTGTTCCATCTTGGAAATGTTTTATAAAAATGTTTGAATGGTTTACTAAAGTTTGTAAGAGATGTGAAAGTGATGTGGGATGTTTTGTGTGAGTGTGATGTGAAAAATGGATTTTGGTTATGAAAAGGGTATTATGTAACATGTGAGTGGGATTTTATTTGAGTTGGAATATCTTGGAATGGTTTTATAAAACTGTTTAATGGATTTTTGGAAGTTTTAATGAAATGTTAAAAGTGTTGTGCGCTATTTTGGTGTGAGTCGGATTTCAAAATCATTTTGAATGAAAAGTGGAATTTTGTGACTTGTGTGGTATAAAAGTGGGAGTTTTTGTGAATTTGATATTTGGAAATGATACTTTCATGTGAAAATTATATTTATTGTCTTGTTTAACTTTATTGAGCATGAGGTGAAAACCCAGGTATCTACGTGGGTGGACGTTTACTAGTATGCTAGTGAATCTGTGGGGTATGGCCTCATTTTCACTAAGCAAGATTGATGATTACAACTCTAACTAAACTATGATGATGATTATTAGGGACCAATAGTTTATGTTTATGTTCCTTACTAGTGTCTCATGCATGAGAATAGATATTTTTTATGGTTACTCTCATCGAGATATGATGTACCTGGGACCCACAGCTAGCTAGTGCCTAGGGGTTATTTCCAATTACATGTGCTCAATATATCCTTTATACTTACCATCAGCATATGGTATATTTTTCTAGAAAATTCAGTATATATGGAATTTATTTTAAAAGTGTTGATTATTTAAATTAGCTCACTTTAAAACTAATTTTTTTAAAAGTTGCATCTTTTAGAAATTGTAACTAGAAATTACATGTTTTTGAAAACTTGCATGCTTTTCATCATTGAATATTTAACGCATGGAATATCTTAGAGGTGTTATCCTACTGGTATTTTTCTCACACACTACTTACACCTTTGGGTGTAAGTAGACTTGTTTTTTTTTTGTTGCAGGTTGGGTACAGTTTATAGTGCCATTGGTTCGAGTTTCTAGCAGGTTCTTGGTGGTGATGTCTTGTGGAGATGGCTTGAGGGCAGTACCTCTTTCCATGAGGGTTCATGGGATGTTTAATTTTGGTTTTTTACCACTATTATAGTATTTTGGAGTTGTTTGAAACTATGTAATTCAGTTCTGAAATTTTTTAAAATATTTTTTGGTTTGAAAAATCCATATTCATTTTATTGAATTCATTTGTTGTTTTATGTTCATAAACTTGGGTAAATTGTTCCCAATTTTTATTTTATGAAACCTGGGAACTTGTACCATCCCATGGGGATTGGGAACACCCTTTGGTCTATGTTGTGGGCTGGGTTTGGTGCCAGTTTTGGCGATGACCTGATTCAGTTCGTGACAAAATGGTATCAAAGGAGGTTTAAGTTAACTATTTGGATCATGTTATTTGGTGAAAAGTCGGGATAGTCTGGAGTTAGGATTGTCGGGACTTGGAATTCAGGTTATGGGTAGTGTGCCGGATCACCACACCTCATGATGGGATTCAAGTCTCCATGGGTTGTCGAATATTATCTAATTCCATCGGGTTTTTTTGTTTGATGATGATTATAGGAAATGAAAAGAGAGTTGGCTAATGGTCTTAATGAGATCGCAGGGCCTGGAAAGCCATGTGGAGGTAGGGATATTTCCCTAGAAAACACTCTGTGATGGTAAAGTGATTGGAGTATGGCATCCAACCATATGTAATGTCACCCACCGAAGCTAGTTCCCCCTCGCATTGTCGTGTGTCCTTTAGTTTTGAAATCTTGGAAGTTCGGTTTTAACGTAAAAATGACATGGTTTTAAGTAGCGTAAGATTTTTGTGAAATTATTTTCAAATAAAGAGGGAAGGGTTTTATTTTTTAAATGGTGGAACTAAAATTTCATATTTTTTTGAATTAGTAAAATGGTGTTTTTACGCCTCTTTTGAAACCAAAAAGTGTGTTAAAGTTGGTTTTGAAAAAGTGTTTCCAATAGAGTTTTATGAACTGTAGAAAGGTGTTTTAATGGGATGAGATGTTTTGAAATTAATGTGTATGACTTCAAAGTGAGTTTTCATTTGAATTATTGTTCCTTTATGAAATGTTTTATAAGCATTAATTTGGGTTTGATTTCGTGGTTGACAGTATTGAGAAAAGGAAGTATTGGTTGATTGTTTTGGTTTTGAAAAGTGGAAAGAGTTTTTTTTTAACCTTTGGTAATTCCATGAGAGACAACATGCATGGTGTTATATGGGATGATGGATGATTAATGGCATGCCTATATGAGTTCCAGGATAGATATGAGGAGGGTGCCTGGTGTGGCATGGAAACATGCATGTGTGCGGCCCATGGGGTGCCATTGGTGGATATGCTAACCGTTGAACCTTTTTTTTAAAGAAATGTTTTTAAAAGGAAAACTTGATGTCTTTATGAGTGTTTTAGGATGGTTTTTATTATGTGTTTTTGGAAATGTTGATGTTGTGGAATGTTTTGAGTCCAAGAACCCCTCTTGTTTGAATGGTGTTTTGGGTTTGTGTTTGGTCGGTAAGCTTGGTTGAACGGTTGGTTAGTGGTATCTTATGAGAAAGGTTTTGGAAGACTTTATGGTGGTTCCCCTCATCTATTTGGATCTGGTTGCAGTATTTCTTAACCAATGGACCAGGTTGGTTGGTTCCTTGGGTTCTCTCATTGGATAAGGTATGCCCCCATTAGGGGTTAGTGCCCAACATAAGTGTAACCCGGATTGTTTTTCCATTGGAAAATACTTCAGTTGATCAATGTATGGAATGTTTTCTTGATATTTTTAGAATGAGTCTACACCCATTCATTTTTGGGTTTGAGGATACTCTAGTAGCAGGAGAGTGCTCGTGGAAGGTTGAAACAGACCATAGTTTCTTAAGTTGCATGATTCGTCAAAGGTGGAAGTGGTGTGGGGTTGTTAGTGTGGATGGGTGCTTGTATGGTGTCTAAGAGGACCTATGGGTTCTTTATAGTCTCTTTGAAGTAGGAGTTCATGTTAAACCACCAGTGTGGGAAATATGGACATGAGTTGACATTATGGACACCTTCTGGAATTGTGTGTTGTTTAGGGACTTGGCATAAGGTCCCTTTACATTTATTGTTTCTATCAATCATAATGTTCATGTTTGGTGATGCCTTGTGATGTCGTGTACTCATTTGACTGCAAAGGTAAAGGTCATGAAATCCTATGAGGGTTTCAGTTATATTGGGAGTATGTCGCCCTTGGGAAAAACTTCAAATCCTCTATCTTAGAGGATGGTGTTTATATGTGTCCTCTCCTTCTGTTGTTTCTCACCTGAAGAAACAAGGTGTGATGTGTGTGCATCTTCTGATCCCTTGTATCAGTGAAATGTCAAGTTTCAGTAAAGTGAGTTTTGGAGTGTGTTATGTCATGGTGAACCCATCGTGGTATACAATGTAGTTTTTTGTGGCACCAAAAGAAGAAGTTTCATACAGGGGTTTTCAAAGCCTAACTATGAGGCCGAAGAAGCTTCAATATTTTGAGCTCCATCCATAGGTCCCGAAGTGAAGCTGGCATATAGTCAGGGAAAATCATAGGGTTGTTTAAACCCTTGTACAAGTCCTACCCTCATTATGAATGATAGGAAGAGTTTAAACCCCTTGTGTCGTCATCTTTATTTTGTTATTCTTGTTCGATGGAAAGAGGTGGAGGGCCTCGTGCCCATGTTTGTTGCCTAATGTCTTTCCTTCCCCCTTTGGTTTCCATTGAGTTTTTGGAGAAAGGTTTAAAATTTGGATAGACAGGTTGAGCGCACATTTTTCAAATGGTGATTTGTAACCATTACCCAAAAAACCATGTAGATATAAGGATTCACATGGTTAGTGCACGGTTTCCCAAACTGTGCAGACTAACTGTGCGGTTGTCCCAACTCTTTGAGTTTTGGGGTCTTTTTGTGTCGGCCCATGCTGGTTGGTTAAGATGGTTGGTTCC
Source organism: Viscum album (assembly GCA_963277665.1). Lineage (NCBI taxonomy): Eukaryota > Viridiplantae > Streptophyta > Magnoliopsida > Santalales > Viscaceae > Viscum > Viscum album. The sequence continues at coordinate 1,491,691,669 of OY728139.1, read as the reverse complement.
TATGGTGGGGATACTAACTAGGGGTCTCATATATGTTCTTTTGGAAATTTTTAATTGAATTTTACCCCTTTACTAGGGATTCCATTTGGTCCTCCCCCTGTTAGTGTCCTGATTCTGTCTCGGAAAAAATTTAAGTTGTCTCTTATGGTGGGGATCCCATTTGTGTCTCCTCATACCAGTAACTTAGTTTTGTACTTGGTCTTGGCTTAGAAGTGGGTAGCCTTGTTTGGAGCTATCTGACTACCTAAATATTCCTTGGGTAAAGTTTTGGATTGGAGAGTGCCCAACAGTTTAGTTATATCAAGGAAAGTTTAACCTTGTTCGATGTTGTTGTTTGTTTGGGTAAATTTCTTGAGACTTGTTCAGATAGTGTTTGAGAAGTTTTCTTTTGGGATAAATCCTGAATGTTCTTGATCATTTTAGTAAAGTGTTTTAGGTTTTTTTGTGAATTATTCCTTCCATAATTGATCACTGGATGTTTTTTGGCCTTTGGGGGGCAAAGCTTGGCAAAGGAGTCCATTTCGGCCTTTTCGTTGGGTTTGGTTTTTGTTTTTGGCCTTGTTGTTGCTTTCTAAGGGAGGGAAGTTTTATAGTGGGTAGAATTGTCACATAAATTACTTATTTTAAAGTAATATTTCATTTAATTTCCATTCCTTATTTGTTTTGGGGGTTTACAACGCATTTTTGTGGAAATGGTAGGTTTTCAAAATTTGGGCCAAACCATAACCTCATTTCCAGATTTAAAAATAAATTTTTGTTTCTTTTATAACTCCTTATTTATTCAACATTTTAAATCCATTAAAATTCCAAAATGACATACCCTAGTATATTAAAATCACCATATCAATTTGGAATCTATAATAATCCATAATAATGATGGATTTGGGTTTTTTATTAAGGTGTTGGGCCAGCCCGAAAGCCCATTTCCTACATTAAAAACATTTTTTAATTCTTTAATATCTCATTAAATTTTTAATTAGATTCGGTGATTACAAATCTCATCCAAGACCAAATACCCAAGACAAGCCCCCATTCTATCCTCTCCCTCTTTGAATATTATTTGCATCAGTAATTGAGGCAAAACATCTCTGGATTTCTCAAATCACCCAGATTTGAAGAGTTAAATCGATTCCTTCATAACTCCTTAATTTCTCACTATTTTCACCCTATTATAGTTCCTAAATGATATCCTCATCCTTTTTCAAAACTCCCTTGAATGTTTGGCTATTTTAAAATTCAGATATCGGTGGATTTAGGGTGATTTCTCCAGTATTCCATCAAGTAAGTGTTCCTCCCTTCCATTTCTTCCATTTCATTAGGGTTTCATCCATATTTATTGATGTTCCAAAGTGTCAAGAAGTTAGGGTTCGAACCTAGGGTTTGAAATGGTGTCTTTTTTTTTGTAATCTTTAGATTTTAGGTTTCTGTTCACTTCCTTGTGGTGCGGCGGTGGTGTGCTTGATGTTTCGCACCAAGATTTGAGGGTTTCGACTCAAAAGGTAGGTGATTCCATGGTTAACCATTAATTGATGAGTTAGTTTGCTTTTTTACTAGTTTAGAATGTTACTTATATGTTTTGTGTGGTGAAAAACCATTTTTGAGGGATTTGGTTACGCATTTAATTTTATAATTGCATTTTTGTTGAAGTTGTGAACTTTTTGAATGTAACACATGTGGTAGTTTTATAAAATATGAAATTGATTTATTAGTTGTTGAAAGTGGATGAAAATTCTTTTTTTTAATTCCTTAGTATCATGTGGTCCTTGTAATGGTTTTTTTGGAATAGGTTTGGTGTGTAAAACTTTGTTATACTTCATGAGAGCATTTTACGAAAATGGGTGCTTTCATTTGTATCTTTCGTGGTATTATTCAAGGTGATTTTGTAACACTTGAAAGTGGTTTTATAAATGTATATAGGGATTCCAATTCTAATTCGGTATTGTTTTGCTGTGGTTTTGTCCTTGATATATGGTTTTTAAATGGGTTTTATGGGAAACGTTTGGGTATACTCGTAGAATTGTTTTATGAAAGATTTGATTGATTTAATTATTTATGTGAGAGGTGAAACCATATAGGAAAACTATTTTGGAGTGTGTGTATTTTGAAATGGTACATTTTAAATGTGAAAGTGGATGTTTGAAGATGTGTTCCATCTTGTAAATGTTTTATAAAATTTTTTGAAGGATTTACTAAAGTTTGTAAGAGATGTGAAAGTGATGTGGGATGTTTTGTGTGAGTGTGATGTGCAGAATGGATTTTGGTTATGAAAAGGGTATTATATAACATGTGATTGGACTGTTATGTGAGTTTTAATATCTTGAAATGGTTTTATAAAATTATTTAATGGATTTTTGGAAGTGTTAAAGAAATTTGAAAAGTGTTGTGGGATATTTTTGTGTGAGTCGGATTTGAAAATCAATTTGAATGAAAAGTGGAATGTTGTGACTTATGTGGTATAAACGTGGTCTGTTTGGTGAATTTGTGATGTGTAAATTATATTTCCAAGTGAAAAGTATATTTAATGTCTTATTGAACTTTCTTGAACATAAGGTGAAAACCCAAGTATCTAGGTGGGTGGACGTGTACTAGTATGCTAGTGAATCCGTGGGGTTAGGCCTCAGTTTCACTTAGGATGATTGACACTTAAAAATCTAACTCAACTATTATAATGATGATTGGGGACCACTAGGTTATGGGTATGTTCCCTACTAGTGGCTCGTGCATGAGAATAGATATTTTTGATGGTTACTCTCACCTAGATACGAGGTACCTGGGACCCACATCTAGATAGTGCCTAGAGGTTATTTCCTATTGATTGGGATCATTAGATCATTTATACTTACCTTCTGCATATGGTATATTTGGCTGTAAAATTCAGTATATTTTTCATTTATTTGAAAAGTGTTTATTCTTTAAATTATCCCACTTGAAAACTGATTTTTTTAAAAAATTTGTGTCTTTTAGAAATTGTAACTAAAAATTACATGTTTTTTAAAACTTTCATGCTTTTCGTCTTTGAATGTTTATCACATGGAATATATTAGTGGTGGTATCTTAATGGGATTTTTCTCACACCCTACTTACACCTTTGGGTTTAAGTATACTTGGTTTTTTTATACCGTAGGTTGGGTACAGTTTATAGTGCCAGTGGTTCGGGTTTCTAACAGGTTCTTGGTGGTGATGTCTTGTGGAGATGGCTTGAGGTCGGCACCTCTTGCCATGAGGGTTCATGGGCTATTTATTTTTGGTTGTGTACCTTTTTATAGTCTTTTTGAGTTTTTTTAAACTATGTAATTAAGTTCTAAATTTTTGTAAAAGGTTTTTTGGTTTGAAAAATCCAGATTTGTTTTATTGGATTTATTTGTTGTTTTAAGTTTATAAACTTGGGTAAATCATTCCCAGTTTTTTTTTATGATACTTGGGCACTTGTACCAGCCCGTGGGGATTGGAAACTCCATTTGGGCCATGTCGCGGGCTAGTTTTGGTGTCGATTTTGGTGGTGACCAGATTCGGTTCATGACAATAAGGTTGGTACGTATCCCCATAAGGTTTGGGTGATACCTCATAAGATTGAGATAATGAATTCATAATATTGATACAATTTTTCATAAGGTTAGGAAACAACATTATAAAATTCATGTGAGGACTTAATTTGTTTAACTAAATCCCTCATATGGTTGATTCAAGATACTTTTAAGGTCTATATAGTCCCTCCTAAGGTTAGCTAAGATCATCATTATAGAAACCAAAAAAAGAAAATAAACTTCAATATTTCTATAATTTAAACATTACATATTAAAAAATATTCTCACAATACCAATAATGGGAGGTTTAGTTCCTTTGAGAACTAGCTACATATTTAAATTATTTTACAAGTACTGTAAACATTTTCCATAATTAATTCAAACTAAAATTCCTTCTATACTTATAATATCGTATACTAATCTTCATAACTTTGGTAAATGAAAACATAATAAAGGGGCAAGATTAAATTCATTGTAAGGGTAAATGTAAGTGAAAAAAATTAAATATCATAACTGAGCATAATATGAGCATATGGGAATAATCATGAGATATAATAAACTAATACCCAATAATTTATAGTTCATAAATCATGTAATAGGGCATGAAATAACATAATACATGAATCAAAAGAGTTTGGAAATATGATTCAATATACAAGATCCATGATATCATTGGATAAGAATTATAATAATTATAAATCTATAACATCTTTAAAATGTGAAAGAAATATCAGTATAGGTAAACATTAATTTTATGAGCCACAACATCAGTTATGATAATTACAAAAATATAAATGGTCTCCTGAACACTTATCAAATGTGATGAAAACTTTTAACCAATTCATTTCAAAGAAATATAGGACCCCGCCCATCATCATTCATACATATGAATTCCACTTGAAAATCAATGACTTATCATTTCTTAAATAACCCATTTAAATAAAATGTGTTACATAAAAAATTCAAATTAAAATCTTTCACTTATATAGTATAAAGAATCCATGGAATTAAAATCAGTTTCTTATACTTTTGAAATTTAATTAAAAAAAATCATTCAAAATCATAATAAGATAAACCCAGGGAAAATAAATGGATATCAAAAAATATTTAGTAAATTTCCAAATATATAAAATTATATCTAGATATTAAATCTTATTGTATTTACACTATAGAGATAAAGGGTATATGGTTATGTCAATAATTTCTTCAATAAATAAATGTATTGAACCTAGGTGAATAACCTTTAATCAAAGGAATAAAAATTAGAGTTTTTTATAGAGGAAAGGAATTATAAATAAAATTGTGCTTATACACTGAAAAAAATTAAGTAAGAAAATGGAAGTGATGTGTCATTCCACAAAAAGAGATAAACATTAAATAATACATCTATATAAAAATTTTGGATGGTATAACTTGGATAATTTATATGATCTTTTTTTATAAAGGTTGGGGCCAAATCCTCAATTTATTATTTAAAGAAAAGACCTATTTAGATTGGGTAGAGGGAGACCCATTACATAGCACGAAGGCCCAAGACCAAGTCGCCTGAATAAAAGGCTTGAAAGCCCATTTTTGGGCCCAAAGGACCCCTAATAGAATAATACTGCTATAGTACCCGCACTGTTATAGTACCTGCTACAGTATCACTGCAGCTATAGTACCTACTACGGCCCTCCGCCACTATAGTTCTGCCACTGCTACAGTACTGCTACAGTGCCCTACTACAATACTGCTATAGTACCCCAGAAATTCACCACCTTTTTCATTTTATATGAAATATTAAATAAAATAAGGAATCTATAAAAATCATCCATTCAATATTTTCATTTGAAAATGTAGGTTCCTAATTTATAAGAAGTAATGGGATCAATTTCACTTACAAGAATCCCTTCGGAAAAAATATATGTCAAGGAGAAATTATATTTTGATAGGATATGTGAAACCCTATTAATATAAAATAAAAATTAATAAGGTTTTTATAATGAATTAAAATTACCGGATGGATTATATTTAAAAAAAATCTTGATTTGAAATTAATATTGGAAATGAAACCCTTTCATTTTGAGTAATATTTTAATAAATCACCTTTTAAATTAGTTACCTTTTGCATTGAAAGACATTTCTCTTCAAATACCATTAACTAATTGAATATGGTAAAATATATTCATTAGGTATTACATACACCATTCCAAGGAAAACATGGTGTATAATAGAAAATATGTCTCAAGGGGTGACATTTGGAGACAATAACCCTTACCTAGTTTCCACTGTTAGTCGATCTCAGTCTAGGATCATGTATAAAAAATTATTAATATCATATTTCATAGCATTTTTCATATATATATTTTATAAACTCGATTTATAATCATTCACTATATATATATATTTATATTAGTAAGTTATTATTTATTTTCAATATCTGGTGTGAGTAATCTACATAGTTTTGATATGGTTTTATAATCATGGAGTTTTATTCATTCTTAACTAAAAATTAATCATTAACATACCATAAAATGTACTTTAAGTGAATATTTTTAATTATTAATAATTTCATAATTTCATTTTTTTAAGTATTTTAGTTATTATACAAGAGTATGAGATCAGTGATGAGCTTGTTTCAGTAATTTATAACAAATAGACAATGTTTTCATATTAAATGAGTAAAATTTTTACATTACCATTATAAAATAAAAAATATATTTATTTATTTATTTATATAAAATCAATTTTCATAAAATAAATCCTTTATATAAATTTAAATAATTGTTCATGTGTGTTGTTAAATCAGTCGACCAAGAACATGCTACAATATGTTCATCAGTATGGATATGACATATATTATTTTTTATGATATCATTATCACAAAATCATAATTATGTTATTTATATTTTATAAATTAAATGAATTATAATTTTTAATATTTATAAGAATATGGGAAATGAAAAATAATTTGTCACTTATAAATAAACTATTTTTCCAATTTGTGTCTTCGTTTCATGCAGTTATTGTTAAAAATGGTCTCTTATTTATAATATTAATTATATAATGCCTAATTTATTAGTTAAAAAATATAAATCATTATATAAATTATTAATTCATTCACTAAACTCATTTCAATAACCAATATTTAATGTTGGTGATGATAAACAAAATGCTTCATTCATTGAGGTAGTAGTTTGCACACGTGCATGAGAATCAAATATATAATGGTTATAAAATCAATATAATAAAATTTAATCATATTATTTATACTTGTTTCTTTATATACATATGTAATAATGGTTTGGAGGAGTTTTGATGATAATTATAAAGAAAATATGTAAAAGTGTTGGTGATACATTTGTTGATAATTTGGATCTCCTCTTGAAGTATCCTTTGGAAATGAATGAATTGTGGTCCTTCATTGACGATAGAGGATGAAAAACATGTATATAGGCTCTATAAGAAGTAAATTTCATTGATTTTTATTGTAATTTTGAAATAGAGGTATGACATTAAGTGGATGGTTGTTAGATCCTTTTATAGATGAAAAGGAGGGACAAATCTATGGAATTGAATGTTAGGTAAGAGGTAAGAATAGAATTCCCTAAGAGTTAATTGATTTATGTGGAGAAATTTTGATTATACATGGAGGTATGAATTTAAAACCTAAAAACTATTCTAAAAGTTCTATGTGTTAAATTTATTTAGTAAAATTCGATCCACATTAGATTTACCCATTTAACACTTATTAATATTGATTAAAATTTATCCATTGTAATTATTTTATCACTAAAAAAATAAAAATACCCTTAATAAAAAGTTTCAACATGATGAATCCAAATTTTTGATCCATTTAGGCCATTTCATATTCCAATTATATGTGAAAATTAACTTTTAAATAAAAACATATAACATGTTTAAAAAACAAATTTGTAGAAAAATTAATTTTAATCATTAAGTGTTTCTAAATATCATTTAACATTGAAAACTAATTAAATTATGGTTAATTTAATTGTATATATGTTTAAATATAATATTAGAGAATTTATTTTAAAATATAATAATTTAATTTAAAATAATAATATTTATAAAATAATCATTTTGAAAAAAATTCTTTTTTCATGCTAACTAATATTAATATTGGTAACTTAAGTTTATGCCTAAAAATTATATTTATACCATTATCTAATTTGACAATTCTAAATAAAAATATACATATAATTTTATATGATTCAAAATCTAAAAGTGATAAAAATCAATTTTAATATAAGTGCATAAAAAATCAGAAACGTGTATCTTCGAAGCGTAAAATAAATTTATTACATTCTTAGTAATTATTATTAGAGTTTTGTTGGATTATTTATTGTATATATTATCACTAATATTAATTTAACCCATTATTTTACCATAATATAATAAAATTCATAGTGAATTAAAATGTAACATTTTAATGAAGATTTATTTTTTGCAAAACATTATTTTATTTTCTATTTAGTTGTACTAATTTAATTTTATCAAAGCATTAGTATTTAAAAATTGAATTTTATTAATATTTCATCACATATTTAATACTTTGGTTTTCTCTATATTTACCTTTAAAATTAATGGTTATATTTCAAAGGTTATATATTGTCCTATAGTTTGATTTGGTTTGGTGTTGCATGTGAATAAACATATCAAACATGATATTTATTTATGGAAAATACATAGTTAAATCTCAGATCATTTCAATTGAAATGTATAAAATATTGTGAAATTTTAAATAATAGGAGATTCATAGGGTACCATCATAAGGTAAAATGGATTTAATAAGGTATTTGTTCTTAATAGGGTATAAATTAATTAATTAAAAACATTGATTTAGTGGATTTTTTAGACATCATATGAGAGAATGATCTCATATGAAAATAATATTGGCCAAAATTATAGGGGAATAATATTTTTATATCTTAGTGAATTAAATTTTGGAAGTGTTTTCTTATTTTAGATGATTAATTAACTGATATTAAATGATTCAAACATTATTGGACTTAAAAGGGGATCCATGATTAAATTCAGATATGAAGGAAGTAGTTGTAATGATATATCAGTGGATTAAATGAAAATACATATCATACTGAAAAATAGGATGTTATATCATGTAGAATATACATGAATGATGAGAAACGATCCATGTGAGAATCGGTTTTTAATGATACAATTTTTATGGATCTAGAGGCAACCATAAGAACTACATCATAGAATATTAAGGCAAGATGAAGAAGTTGTTTAAATATAGGTTGAGTGAATTTTTAAATATAAAAGTTGGTAGTTGGGTGTGGATCATATTATTAGCTATAGTATGATTTCATTATGAAAGAATTATTTTCTTGAATGATGGAAATGAAATAGTATAATGAATAATGAGGAGTTAACCAAATAAAAAAAGGAAATTTTTATAGACGTGATGGATCCCAAAATATTACCATATCTTTCACATTTCAACTAGACAGATAAAATGAAAGGGGTGGTTCTTCCATATTTTAAAAAATAAGGAAATTAATCTCAAATGTGGTGATTATTTATATATTATAAAAATAAGTATATAGGAAAAAATATTGGGAGAATCAAAACTGCTATTTCCTTAACATATATGCATGTAGAATGTAACATCCCCTATCCATAGATCACATGTTGGTGTCTCAACCGGTGGTGCCATGTGACCCCTAGAGTGCCTCTCAGTATACTAGTGGCTGTCAACTTGTAGTAGATGTCTAGTGTGGCACTGTGGGTAGAATATACCCCTATATCGGAGTTAGGAATAATGGGAATAAACAAAATTCATACACCAAGGATAAACATCCATTAGGGTATGTCTAATAAACAAGACCCAAGATTTTAAATTGAATGAATTGTAAATATAACTAGTTATATAGAATCATGGTCATACCTGCAAAAAAAACGGATCACCCAATAGACATATCACATATACAAATGAAATAAATGATATAATATACAAGGTGTCTCTAATGTCATCCTAGAGCCTCATCTCATCCCAGTATCTAGTCTATCCATGTTATTTGATCATGCAACTTCAGTTCTCTCCCATTCTTAAACCTATAATTAGTAAAGTCTGCTCAAGTATCAACATTCTATGTCCACTTGAGTTTGGTCTGATTTAAACTCAGAAGGGAACTGTCAATGGGGTCCCAAAAATAAATAGTAAATCAAGGTATTCACATATGATATAGTCATATAAATTAATAAATAAACCTAAGAATAAATAAACAGCCACAGTTTATCCCCAGTTTCTATGGTGACACCTAAGATTTACCATAACTATTTTTTCTAGTTCTACAGCGTCTCTAATGATAATATTTCATTAGTACTAAGTTTGATCTCTATGAGGTAATCCAAGGTGATCAATAGTCATTTGGAATAAATATGATCCCTAGGATGTAATCCTCCATGATCAATAGTCATAAGGTATAAAGTCAATCCTTATGAGGAATTCTGGGTTGATGAATATTCATCATGTATAAACTTGATCCCTATGAGGTAATACTATGTGGTCAATAGTCTTAAAGCATAAATTTAATCCCTAGTAGTTCAATACTATGATACTAATAGACATCATGCATAAATCAGATACCTATGAGGTAAAACTAGGAAACCAATTTTCATTAGGCATAACATCAATCTGAAGGAGGTAATCCTCAGTGATTACTTCTCATCATGCATAAATCCTGTCCCGATGAGTTAATCATATGAGATCAATATTCATCAGGCATAAGTTTGATCCCTATATTGTAATCCCGGGTGATAAATAGTCATCTGTCATACATCCAATCTATAGGTGGTAATCTTGGGTGACCAAATAAACCCCAAAGGATAAATCCTAAGAGATATCATGGAAATATATTAATAATTACACTATGTAATTTCCACCCTCCAATTCTATTTAACAACATTTTTATAGACACGTCATTCTTACACTGTCAATCATTAGGTTATAGGGTCACACTAAAATTTTACAACATGTACTCACTATAAATAACTAACACAAGGGTGAACATATCTTTGGGACACCCACCAAGGCCCCTAAGTTCTCATTGTAACATGGACGCTCATAGGGGATCCTTAATTTTATTCTCATCTCTTAGTCTTATCCCATCGATTAGAGGGAACAAAATCTCTCAAAATCACCATACTCACATTACATCCTCATGTAATTCATAAGAAAATTCATATAGAATTACTCTATATAGTGGTAAATATTCCCATATCATTTACCAATTTCATTCAAGGTCTATCCACTCTCTCGAACCATCATCAATCTACCCTGGGTCCACCCACTAAGTTTCCCAATTTCTAGTGGGGGGAACACTCACCCTACACCCTATTATACTATCCCAATGTTTCTATGGAATCTCAGAGTCATATCATGGCATACTTAGGATAATAATTATAATTAATCACTCATCCCTACTCATGTAAACAAAGGGGTCACTTATCACAAAAAAATATATTCAATTAATTCATTTAATCTAAACCTCTCTAGGGTAAATGTGTATCTATTCTCATGTATAAAATTTAAAAAATCAACCATTAATGATTAAAGGAAAAAAAATTCAAAATAGTACACTATGTCCCTTGTAACTTTTTTCAATCATACAATTATAGTAAACATTTCCTAAATTAATAAAGAAATCATTTTCTAAAATGATACATTTATTTTGAAAATTCTAATCTCCTGTAATGTTGAGATAATGTGTCACATTCTATATAAAATAGGTATAGCACTATATGGATAATTTATAGGGACCACATAACTCATTTACAAAGTTATTACATTTAAATTAAGTAAAACCACACTCTATGAAGTGCATCCAAGTCAATCTGGTTATCATCCTTCCACACATGGCCAAAACTCAAGACATAAAATTTAAATAAATATTTTCAAATAATTTTTAATTTTTAATTACATTTTATTCAATTATTAATAATATCTAAAAAATATTCATGTTACTTCTTGAGTTTTAATCTTTGATATAATGAATTATGCATTACCCCTTATATCCATCCGAAACATTTACAAACAGAATACCAAATTTATATTTTAAATAAAATGATTCATTTCACCCAATTAATTAAAAATATTAAATAAAATCATTGTATTAGTTTACCTACTTGATTCTAAATTATACCAAGGGTGATCATCCTCTCTTTAAAACTTTTATCTAATTGGGGAAAAATCTATATCATAATAGGATGCTTCTACTATGCTCTAGTGAAATCATCACTAAAACCCATGTCTAGAAAACAAAAGATTAATACTGATAAATGAGTTGAAGAAAACAAAAATTAAATGATGTGGTGTGTTAAACCTACCTTAATATATCCTCCAAAATTAGTAATTGATTCTTTCAATAATCCATGGATGATCAGTATTAATATCCTCCCCCCCCCCCTCACATGAGACCCTTCTACATGGGTCGTAAAGCACCCCAAAACCCCCTCTTAAAATTGTTTTTATCCTTTTACTTATATTTTTGGAAACAATTAAATTTTGTCACCCCCTCTATATAAGTGTACATATAAAGGGATCCTATATTGAAGGATAAGTCAATATAAGGGAGATTATCCTATTTTGGGGTGATTTATGTATGGAGATTCTCCATGTAAGGGTAACCCAAATATAAAAGGATTCCTCATGTAATTAGAGTTCCTGTATGTAGCCACACCCCCCCCCCCCCACGTAAGATGATTCACCATGTATGGGGATCTCGCATTTATTATCACCCCCCATGTATGGGGATTCCCCGTGTAGAGGAATATTTCCATATATAGTCACTCCCCATGTAAGGGGATGGCTACATAGGGGGATTCTTTTTTCCTCCATCAATGACTTACATTTTGAAAATTTAGACAAGTCTATGTGAATGGGGATCCCATATAAGGGGATTCCTAGAATTGTGACATATCTAAATTTTTAGAAAACTCTCCCACATGAGTGGATTCCCTTTTCTCAATGAAAGCATGTGTGTTAACCAAAAATACCACTCTTGATCACCTATTTCATCACTAAAGACTTGGACTATATCAAAAATAACTACCCATGGTTTTCTAAAATCAAGTATTTTTTATCCAAATCGTGATTATCAAAATAATACCAACTCTGGAGTAAAATATTCAAAATTCCATCAAAATTCCTCAACTCATACAAATGTGGGTCTTTACAACCTCCCCACCATTACACTTCTCATGCATGAGAAAAATTAGTGGTCCTTAACCAACAATATCAACCTTATTAGTATGTATATTTATGATTGACTCGATGTGTTCTATCCTAAAACACAGAGGGAGGCCTACTGCATAACTCCAAACATGATGCACACTATTCATCAAAAAATGAGTCACCACTCATTACCAACACTGAAACACTGAGATGGTGCTTGATTGTGCTATTATATCTTGAGAAACCACATTGACATTGATCAATTCATTCCTGAGTATATGGTGATACCCTCATAATCCATATCTCATTGGGGTCAATTCTAATCCACGATACTCCCCGCCATTAGAATCACCTATTAAAACACATTTTTAGTGGTCCATCAACATTATTGATGAGGTTTCTATCTAACTAATTCAAATATCATACAAAAACAACTATCAGTCCTTCTCTATATCACCATTACCAAACAAACTCATCTATATACATTGACTTACTATCAAAATACTTGATCATAATACCTTAACTCCTCAAGGACTACAAAGATCATTAAAATTCCCAAATTGTTGTCCAAACCTGAATATCAGTGTAAATCCATGGTTGGATACTCAGTCAACCAAATCTATAATCATACTTCAACATGAGAACTGGAAAACATTTAGTCCATATCAACCACACATTATTAAAAACCATATTGAGACTTATACTAATGCATAGACTCTATACAATATAACATCCAAACTAAAAAATTATATTTTCTATGGAACCAAATAAAATAGTATCAATCTATTCACTGGAATCCTCATGCCATATTGACCATTCACCGATAGGTCTCATAATTCCCATGGAACTACCCACTTAATGGTATATCCTTAATTCTTATCATAGCTCTAGGAAACCATTCCCACAAGTATCTTCTCAAACCCATAATTACATGGCCCACACATAACTTCTCTCCTATTTAAAATTCATCAAGCACCATTTATGACCAACTTGTACTACCTAAATATCATCTAAAATTAATGGGTTCACATTGTCGTACCACCCATTCACACAACATGACTCATACTTCTATGAGTCACACACCATCTCATCTTATCATGGCACTAACTCTATAATAGATATCTATTTAAATGAACATATAAAACTATTCTTATATTCCTTATACCAGAAAAAAATTCATCCTTTATATCAGGGCTCAATAACCCCGGTTATCAAAATTAAGAATACTCAAACAGGCACATGCCTAGTACTACCCTACCATCACAATTGACTCAAACTATTTTGAGTCATATATCATCCATCCTAGGATCTTTCACCTAAAAATTACCATTAACCACTATGTGTAGATATCATCTAGTTGGAATCACTTCTCTGATTTCCTTCCAATTCGACACATCGCACTCATGCCAAGGAAATCACATGACCGCATAGCATCCCAAGAATTTCCACTAAACCAGAAGCATCAAACCATGATCTTACCATCCTAGATATGAAAATTTAAGATCATCATACTCAATATCATTAGGAAAAAATCCTGAAATCAATAGGCATCCCACCGATCCTACCCTCCAAAATAAAACCCTGATACCAAGGTCACTCTAAGTGATTTACATCAAAAATGCTTATGGAATTTTCATTTATATACCATGTATCATAAATAACTTTATATAGATTCATGATCAAAATATGTAAGGCATCACTATTATTACACCCTTATTCACTAACACATCATTTACATCAATCTTTTAACCTAAATCATCTACCTATGCTTCAAATCCATAGTGATACTCACAATCTCATTCTTACCCCTCTCTCAGGATACACTCATATATATCAATAAGATCAACATTATCTCAATCCACATAACAAATGAATTTGTCTCTCTCACCTAGACCATAAACATATTTTACATAAAACATAACTCACATGGACCACCTATTCTCTCATTTAAACTATCACTCGACAACCCATATGTCAACACTACCAATTTAAGGTTCTCTTATATATATTTATATATATATATAGCATCACTTTCCAAGTCATCTAAATATTAAGTAATTGATCATCGCTGAGTATCCACATACTAGGCCACCCCCCTCATGGTCCATGATCTCATCTATAATATATTTAATGATGTCCTCATATGGATATTCATATCAAGTAAAACAATAGTCACATGGTTTGGTTAAGAAAAATGCCGCCATGATCTCTATGGTAAAAAACCATATAGGTTCTATTGACACATGAACTAACCTATCCCTTTTACCTCGGAATATATACAATAATTAAACACTCAGGGTTGATCATCAAGGCATCAAATTCCTCTATAAACCCCCTAGAGTTCACTATACATCCCTTACAAAAGGGAATATATAGCCATTATTAAGGAATAACTCACATTAAGATCCACATGACCTGTTATCAGTGAAAATAAATTATGGTTTATGTGAGTAGAAATCTACTGAATATTTATTTGGGAAAACTCCATATTTGTTTTTTACAATTTAAAATGTTGAACATTATTGTCAGTGATATCAAAGACACATAAAAATGTGTATGAAAAGTTGAGACCAAGGGGTGTTTAAGTGTGTTCGAATATAAAGAAGTATTTTCTTTTTGTTTTTATTTTTTTTTTCATTCATAAATCACTTGATAATTTTGATACTTCCTTGCAATGCTTTTAGATAACATATACCAAATGAAGAAAGCTGAGCCAAATGGACTGAGGTGATCAAACAAAGAGGAACGAACTAATGAAACCAAACAAAGTCTATCAGACTGAGTTGTCTAGACAAAATAAATGAAGAAATTAATTTCTAATCCAAAATTCACCAAACATCTTGTTTATACAATGATATTCATGATTCTTTTTAATGTTTTCTGATGTAATAAGATAGAATTACTTGGAGGAGATATGATTTTTAAGTATTTTTTTCCTAAAAAAGATAATATACTCAGTTTAGTAAAATAATCTAATCAGAAAATTTTATTTCAGATAGATACAACTATAGAAATATTTTTTATATAGTAATCATACTGTATTTTCTAATTATAGGGATTTGAAAAATGTTTCTAAATGAGTTTCTCAAATAATATTTTCTGAGTGAAGTTCATCAAAAATTATTTTGTGTGTGATTGTTGTTAAATACAAGTATCCAATAGAAGTCATCAGATCGATCAATTAGATGGAGTAACAGAAAGGGATTTGAATAAAGGATTCCATGTTATCATATAGATATTCTTAAATAATCAACCAAATAGCATGTTTCAGAAAAATAACACCATACAGAGATATTCCTACAATATAATATCAGAAAAAACTTCAGGAATATTACATTTTTTATAGTCTTACAATGTGATGATGTTGATATAGATATTCAATTCCCCAATAATAATGAATGGAGGATCGTGATTCTAGAAATTTTTTCAGGGATATTTAAATAACATTTACACAGAGTCTTAATGACTATTTTATGAATCTTTTTGTCTCTAATTTGTATAGAGGTTTAAATAAAATAAAGTAAATAATTTTTCAAGAATAATATTAAATATTTTAGTGGAAACTGTGAATTTTATGTTCATGTTACATCCTATATTTTAATAGAAACTATTCTAATATAAAGGGGGAAGGTTCACTCAAAAGGTAGTTATTGTTGGGTTAATTACTGAATAAGAAAGGTGAAAAATTAATAGATTGAGTGATATTTTTCATATAATCTAACATTGTAGAACTAGATGAAGTTTCACTAGATAGAGTATACATAATACATTTGGTATTATATGATCATGGTGAAGAAGAAATTAGTTTAATAGAGTATCAGAAAAAGGATATTAGAATTAATATACTAGATAGAAGGTACCAAATCGACAAGTCTAAACTAATAATTTGATGCAGAAGTTGCTTATCACTAGAGTGGAATAAAGTGAGTAGGAAGAATAAGAACTTATATAAAGTAAAGTTTAAAGAAATTTCTACAATCATAGTGAAAATATTTCAAATCTAATTGGTGAATGTTATATTTATTATTTCAAAAAAAATGCATGCTATCTTTTTGAGGTGAACATTTTCTATCAAAAGACTATAGTGATATACATGTGATGGAAATTACATTCTTATTTTAAACCAAAAAGTATTGTTTTCTATTTGATGTTTGGTCTTGTAACTTTTCCAAACAATTCTATGGAAAAAACACTCTTATTGAGTAGTGAACCTTGTAAATACTTGTGTTCCTATTGGTGTTCTTGTTTTTTATTTTATAGTGGATTTATTTCTAACTAAAATGAGTTTAAGGTTGTTCTTAAGGAAGAAAAAAATAAAATAATTGAACAATTACCCCTATTGATCACATAGATCATGTATCGTCCTTTAAATTGGTGTCATATCTCAGGCTTCCTTTAATATATCTTAGTTTTATTAAGTTTAAATAAGAAAAATAAAGTTTCCATGGATGTTCATAACTCAGTTAATAATTAGGGTATTATGGTTTTTAGTGGTAAGAACTATCATATATGAAATGAAATAATGTTACCTTGTCTATTGTCTATTATATATAATGTTCATTAAGCTCTTATAGATGGTTTTACTCCAACTACTAATGTTGTTCCCTTAAAAGCTATAGATGAGAATAATTTGAAGTATGGTGGGTGGGACTGAGATTCAATACATTCCTCTATCTCTCTACCACTCTCTAAAATTGACTTTATTTGGGTTAAAGGAATTATAATTTGGACTCTAGGAAAATTTTAAAAAAATACTTATGTTGGAAATAAAAATGTAAATAAAGCCACATTGTAGATCTGGTGATTGAAGTATGAATTTCTTAAAATAGGAGATGATGTACCTATAGATGACTTCATTATAAGGTTAAATGAAATTATAATCACCATAAGATGTTTTTGTGTGAATTTGTAAGATTCAAATATTTTTTTAAATATCTTAAGAATTATTCCTAATAAATTTGAATCCATGGTATCATCCATAGAAGATAGAGATCATGAGACTCTCTCACTAGATGATTTGTGTCGTATTCTCATCTAATATAAAATGAGAATAAGAAGGTGTCAAGAGAAATGAAAAGGTTTACTCTAAAATATATTTTAAGTTAGTTAAGAAAAAAATTATAAGAAATGCCTTGAGAAACAATTCAGTGACTCTGACACTGAAGATGAAGTAAGTAAAACAATTTTTGAATGTGGGTCTTTGTTTCTAATGAATGTCGAAAAGAGAAATAGGTAAGTATAAATTAATGCTACTATTGAAGTGGTTTAATTGTGAAGCCATTGTAAATTTAAAAAAATGTTTTTGAAGGAAAAAATTCATTAAGTTGGGATTTTTCTCAGTATTAGTAGAGTCCCCAGTTGTAGAAAAACATGGGGATTCAAAAATTCATAAATTTATAAGAAATAAAAGTTTCAAAAAACAACTACAACTGGGGACTCTATTAATACTGAGAAAAATTCCAACATAATGAATAAAATGTTAAGAGACTCGGAAAGGTTTGGTCAATAACAAGGATCCAGGGTTTATGTTTAGAAATATTATGAAAAATAGATATGCAGATCATTACAGTATCCTGGTTATAGAGGAAAATATTATTTCTATAGTTATTGTTGGAGATTTTAAGGCTTTAGGAATATAGTGAACATTTTTTGGTTCAATTATCATCACTATAATTAATCTAGAAGGAATTATTTTTAGAGTTTGTGTTGGAGTAAATCCACTAAAATAAGATAACTTAAAAAACAAGTTTGAAAATTGAAAATAGATTTCACCTTCTAGAAACTATTTTTATAAGATGTGATCATTCTATACATCTTGAAACACATGTCCTTTTATCCTACCATCTCAATATAGTTTATATGACAAGTCATAAAATTGAAATATAAATGAATAAAAATGAATGGATAAGGATTTAATTGTTGAAACTACTCACAAGTCCACAATAGAATAACGACCTTAGGAATTTAATTGTGGGTGTTCATCATATTTTCCTAAAGATTTGATACTATTTAAGTATTTAAAATATTATAAATAAAGAAAAATGACTTTTTAAAATAATTATTAACTTAATATAAATGGAATTGGATATGCTATAAGTAGAAAAGGAAAATTGAAATATGGAAGTTTCTTATTTGTTTATGGAATGAAACACAACTTTTTGAGTGTTTCCTAAATTTTTGATGAAGGAAATGATTTTTTTCTTCAAAATGGATTTTCTTAAAACATATAGAAGATGGGGAAGTTGTAACAAGAGGAAAAAATACCAAGGGAAATCTATTTCATGTTATAGATTCATAGGGTTCATTCTCTATGAGCATTATAGAAGAAAATCAGTTATGGAATAAAACAATATGACATAAGTGTCATAGGAATATCAAGAATTTAAAAAATAAATGAAGTGTTTGTGTTATTACATAAACAATTATAAGAATTTATTGGCTCTGTTTAACATGATAGAAATTAATGATTCTAAACATGGTACATAAGATGGTTGAGATACATTCAACTTGTCCCTTAGAGCTTTTATATTCTCAAATATACATTCCCATGAGAAAGCAATAAAAATTTTAAATAAGTAATTTATTTCATTTATTGATAATTTAATTCATATTAAATATATTATTGTTTTGAGAGATAAATCAATGGCCCTCAAAATATTTAATATTTTTAGGAGATGTGATGAAAAGGAATGTGGATATTTCAAGACGAAAAATCAAACTGATAGTGGTGTTGAATACAAAAATGGGACATTCAAATATTATCATGAAAATAAATTATTTCTACATCACATTAGTGAACTATACACACCATAGAAAAATAGTGTTTCTGGGGGAATGAATATAATTTTGGTTTATATTGATTGAGCTATGATGATTTAAAATGATACTTCACAATTATTTTGGAGGGAGGATATTAGAGAATAAATTCATATTCAGAATTACTTTTTCTATTGGAGAAACTCTCATATGAAATATTAAAATATTTATTACAATGAATCATTTAGTTTTAAATATATAATGGTGTTTTGAATCCCCTAAATAATCAAAGTCAAAGGTGAGAATCTTGGGAAGTTCAATAAAAGAGGTATTTAAAGTGTCTTCCTTGGCTACCACCTGATGGTATAGGATACATGTGTTATAAGAAGGAAAGATTAGGGATTTTTTATTATTTTTATGTTAAATTATTGGGACATTGTTATATAAATTTATCATAGAAAACTACTCATATCTGAGGAAACAAATGTGAAATTGTTCCTATTAAATGACAATATAATGTTTCTAAAGAAAGTGATAATATGGAAATTGTATTGGTTCAAGAAAATTATTTAAAATTTAATGTGATGAGGTAAAAGTTTGTTCATGTCATTTAATGATAATTAGGAAGGTGGAGGTCCAAAACTTCATTGGATATTGGGGAAAATAGATTCAAACCAAAATAACATCAAGGGAATTTTGAAACACCTCTTTATATTCATGGGTTGATCTAATATACGTGGAAGAATATTTAGAGAATGAATAATATATTGATTATATAAATTAATAATTGAATTATATTGAGATTAATTATATTTGGTAACCAGTGCCCAAACCAAAATATATAAATTTGATTAGAACAAAATTGGGTTTCCAAAACAATTTGAATGAAAAAGGAAAAGCGATAAGAAATAATTAAATACTAGTTTGAAAAGGATACTCACTAGTCTAGGGTATTGATTTTGATAATACATTTTCTCCATTAGAATAAATTGAAAATAATATATTCTTTCTTACTATTTTTTTACAAATAAGATATAATATATTCTATATAGATCTCTAGTCATCTCTTTATAATGTATAGATGAATGAATGAGTTTATGGATTCATGCTTGGACATGAAGAAATACATGTTGGAAATTTTAATAAGTATTTGTATGGATTGAAACCAACTCTGAGATCATGGTATTGTAAATTTTATACATTCAAAAATTATTTAAATTTCATTAAAGTAATAGTGGAATGAAACCTCTATATAAAAGATAATCAAGATAGTTCCCTCGCTGTGATTGTTTATGTTGTTGATATCTTATTCACATGGAATGATGAAGAAATGTGTGAAATTTTTATTGAGCATGAGAAGAAGTTAATTGATATATATATGCTTGGTTAAATAAAATAATTTCTTATCTTACAAGTCTCTCAAAATAATTAGAACATTTTCTTTTCTCAAGACATGTATGATAAAGAAATATTGAATAAATTTGGTATAAAATATTCATAGGTGGTTTAAACACCCATATCAAGGGGAATAATGTTCTAAAAATATGGAAAAGTAAAATATATTGATCAAAAATAATTTATGAAGGTTATTAGAATCCAGATATATCTAAAAAATCAATGAAATACATAATATATATTGTTACACATTGCAGTATTTCTCAAAGTGATCCAGAGGAGTCTCATCTTATGGATGGAAAAAATGATTTTTAGATATATCAATGGAAAAAAGTTATTTCTTGTTGAAATATAGCAACACATGAAATATTGATATATTTGGTTTCATAGATATAGATTAGTCTGGATGCGTTGGAGTCAAAAGATCCAAATTTGGTTGAGTTTTCATTTTTAGATAAATACATCTTATCATGAATAAAAAGAAATAATATTTGGTGACTCTTAGTACTGTAGAATCTTAGTATGTATCTTCAATGCATGATAAAACATAGTTAATATGGATTCACACATAGTTAGAAGATTTTTTGGTTGATATAAAGTTTTTACTTCTCTCGATTTTTAATAATAAAATTTGATATCAACATCACTAGAATTCCAATAAAACATTCCCACTCATGGAACATTGATATTAAATATAACTTTTTCAAAGAGGATGTCAAAAAAATAAACCAAATCTAGATATTATTCCTATAATGGAAATTGAAGAAAATATTTTCACTAAATCATAGTTGAAGGAAACATTTCATAAGTTGTGGTTGATTATGGGTGTACACCCACACTCTCATAAAGTATTGGGCATATGATATATGTACCCTCTCTCATATAGTCTTTGGATAGTGTTTCCAAAGATGGATAAAATATATAACATAATTTTATCTATTGGTATATTCATTACCTTTCAAGGGAGATAATATTTTTATGGGGATCTTCTATAAAGTTGTAAGCTGTGATATCAAATTTTGTGAACTATTTTAAGTATTTTTTAAAGTGGTTTTAGTAACTAGTTCTGACTGGTTTCTATTTTGAAGAGGATGGAATTAAAGAAAATGGAAGTTAATGTGAATCACTTATTAATGGTAGTGATGGTTTGTCAGTGTCTCTTATTTCTTACATGGAATTTATTCATGTAGACTTATAAATATTGGATAGTGATACATTTCGTGGGTTTCTTAGTTTTAGTTACTTATTTTCTATAATTGAAAATAAAATAAAAAAGGAGATATTATTTATACCTATAGGTTTTGAAGTGTGTTTGAATAGAAATAAGGATTTTTTGGTGTTGTATTTTTTTAATTCATAAATAAATTGAAAATTTTGGTCCTTCATTATGATAATTTGGGAAAAATTATATTGGAATAAGAAAGACTGGTTGAATAGACTAAGATGATTAGACTAAGATAAACAGATTAAGGTAACTCGACCAATTCTCTCTGATATACTTTTCAAGAAAAAAAAGGATAATTTTTTGTATTCATCAATACGCCAATATAATTTTTATGTGAGGTTATTCATGATTCTATCTAAATGTGTTCGAATAAAGAAGTCGGTTTGTCTTGTGGAGCTAAGATTGTTGGACAATATATTCTAGAAAAAGATATCAAATGGAGTTTTTAGGCCCACTATGATTAGAAAAATTTATCCTAGATAGATTTCCTTGGAAAAGGATTGCATATATAGGCATCATAAAAAGGTTTCTGATCAGAGGAATTAGACAAGTCTTTCTGTAAAAGTTCGTTAGATAGAGGTTTCTATGTTAATGTCATCAGACATAAGTTTATGAGTGAATTGTATCTTATATAACTATCAATGGTAATTCGTCAGACCAATCCATTAGATAGAGTAACTTTAAAGAATTTTATTAAAGGCTTCCATGTTAGTTGATATATCTTCCTAAATAATGAACCATACAACATGTTACAGACAAAGACCACCATACAAAGATATTCCTATGATGTATTATCTGATTAATCTTGAGGGACATTACAAAGGATTTCTAAAGTAATACAATTTCAATATGTTAATATGGATGTTCAAAAAACCAAGTGTTCTAAACTAGGTGAAATCATACAACTATTTTAACAAACCTGATCTTTATTACTCACTTAAACATGATTTGTTACATAAATATTCACTTCATACAACCCATAGGATTGAGAGTTATAGTTTCTTTGGGGCTTAAAAACATTACATGACAAATTAAGACATAAAATAAAACATCACTATTGAAAAATTCTTTTACATGACCACAACATTCCTCCATACATAGCATTTCATGGGATATCCTGAGGACATGCGTAAGAAAAGGTTATCTATAAATCCCAGTAAGGGATTAAAAATGGAATAACATGAGGAATACAATACATGTTAGGATACATACATATCAATGGACCATAATAGAAACATGAACATAAAGGAATGATATAGCATGATCATCATAACATGGAAATGTGGCCACAACTTAAAACATTGCATCATTAATATAAAGGAATTATGTAAACCCCTGTCCTAACATGGTGGAAAAATGTCCTAAAAGGAATTAGGTAAACCCTATACCAACATGATGTATCATGATATTAAAAATGTTTGAATGGTTTACTAAAGTTTGTAAGATATGTGAAAGTGATGTGGGATGTTTTGTGTGAGTGTGATGTGAAAAATGGTTTTTGGTTATGAAAAGGGTATTATGTAACATGTGAGTGGGATTTTATTTGAGTTGGAATATCTTGGAATGGTTTTATAAAAATTTTTAATGGATTTTTGGAAGTTTTAATGAAATGTTAAAAGTTTTGTGCGCTATTTTGGTGTGAGTCGGATTTCAAAATCATTTTGAATGAAAAGTGGACTTTTGGGACCTGTGTGGTATACAAGTGGGATTTTTGGTGAATTTGATATTTTTAAATGATACTTTCATTTTAAAATTATATTTATTTTATTGTTTAACTTTCTTGAGCATGAGGTAAAAACCCAGGTATCTACGTGGGTGGACGTTTACTAGTATGCTAGTGAATCTGTGGGGTTTGGCCTCATTTTCACTTAGCAAAATTGATGATTACAACTCTAACTAAACTATGATGATGATTATTAGGGACCACTAGGTTATGGTTATGTTCCTTACTAGTGTCTCATGCATGAGAATAGATATTTTTTATGGTTACTCTCATCGAGATATGATGTACCTGGGACCCACAGCTAGCTAGTGCCTAGGGGTTATTTCCAATTACATGTGCTCAATAGATCCTTTATACTTACCATCAGCATATGGTATATTTGTCTGGAAAATTCAGTATATATTGAATTTATTTTAAAAGTGTTGATTATTTAAAATATCTCACTTGAAAACTAATTTTTTTTAAAGTTGCATCTTTTAGAAATTGTAACTAGAAATTACATGTTTTTGAAAACTTCCATACTTTTCGTCATTGAATATTTATCGCATGGAATCTCTTAGAGGTGTTATCCTACTGGGATTTTTCTCACACCCTACTTACACCTTTGGGTGTAAGTAGACTTGTTTTTTTATGTTGCAGGTTGGGTGAAGTCTATAGTGCCATTGGTTCGAGTTTCTAGTAGGTTCTTGGTGGTGATGTCTTGTGGAGATGGCTTGAGGGCAGTACCTCTTTCCATGAGGGTTCATGGGATGTTTCATTTTGGTTTTGTACCACTGTTATAGTATTTTTGAGTTGTTTGAAACTATGTAATTCAGTTCTTATTTTTTTTTTAAATGATTTTTTGGTTTGAAAAATCCATATTCATTTTATTGGATTCATTTTTTATTTTATGTTCATAAACTTGGGTAAATTATTCCCAATTTTTATTTTATGAAACCTGGGAACTTTTACCAGCCCGTGGGGATTGGGAACACCCTTTGGTCTATGTTGTGGGCTGGGTTTGGTGCGGGTTTTGGCGATGAACTGATTTAGTTTGTGACAAAATGGTATCAAAGGACGTTTAAGCTAACTATTTGGATCATGTTATTTGGTGAAAAGTCGGGATTGTCTGGAGTTAGGATTTACGGGACATGGAATTTCGGTTATGGGTAGTGTTCCGGATCACCACACCTCATGATGGGATTCAATTCTCCATGGGTTGTCGAATCTTATCTAATTCCATCGGGTTTTTTTGTTTGATGATGACTATAAGAAATGAAAAGAGAGTTGGGTAATGGTCTTAGTGAGCTCGCAGGGCTTGGAAAGCCATGTGGAGCTAGGGATATTGCCCTAGAAAACACTCTGTGATGGTAAAGTGATTGGCGTATGCTAGCCAACCATATGTAAAAGTCACCCAATGAAGCTAGTTTCCCTTCGCATTGTCTTGTGTCCTTTAGTTTTGAAATCTTGGAAGTTCGGTTTTAACGTAAAAATGACATGGTTTTAAGAAGCGTAAGCTTTTTGTGAAATTATTTTAAAATAAATAGGGAAGGGTTTTATTTTTTAAATGGTGGAACTAAAATTTCATATTTTTTTGAATTAGTAAAATGGTGTTTTTACGCCTCTTTTGAAACCAAAAAGTGTGTTAAAGTTGGTTTTGGAAAAGTGTTTCCAATAGAGTTTTATGAACTGTAGAAAGGTGTTTTAATGGGATGAGATGTTTTGAAATTAATGTGTATGACTTGAAAGTGAGTTTTCATTTGAATTATTTTTCCTTTATTAAAAGTTTTATAAGCATTAATTTGGGTTTGATTTCGTGGTTAGCGGTATTGAGAAAAGGAAGTATTGGTTGATTGTTTTGGTTTTGAAAAGTGGAAAGAGTTTTTCTTTAACCTTTGGTATTTCCATGAGAGACAACATGCATGGTGTTATATGGGATGATGGACGATTAATGGCATTACTAGATGAGTTCCAGGATGGATATGAGGAGGGTGCCCGGTGTGGCATGGAAACATGCATGGTGGGGCCCATGGGGTGCCATTGGTGGATATGCTAACCGCTGAACCTTTTTTTTCAAAGAAATGTTTTTAAAAGGAAAACTTGATGTCTTTATGAGTGTTTTAGGATGTTTTGTATTATGTGTTTTTGGAAATGTTGATGTTGTGGAATTTTTTGAGTCCAAGAACCCCTCTTGTTTGAATGGTGTTTTGGGTTTGTGTTTGGTCAGTAAGCTAGGTTGAACGGTTGGTTAGTGGTCTCTTATGAGAAAAGTTTTGGAAGACTTTATGGTGGTTCCCCTCATCTATTTCGATCTGGTTGCATTATTTCTTAACCAGTTGACCAGTTTGGTTGGGTCCTTGGGTTCTCTCATTGGATAAGGTATGCCCCCATTAGGGGTTAGTGCCCAACTTAAGTGTAACCCGGATTGTTTTTCCATTGGAAAATACTTCATTTGATCAATGTATGGAATATTTTCTTGATATTTGTAGAATGAGTCTACACCCATTCATTTTTGGGTTTTAGGATACTCTAGTAGCAGGACAGTGCTCGTGGAAGGTTGAAACAGACCATAGTTTCTTAAGTTTCCTGATTCGTCAAAGGTGGAAGTGGTGTGGGGTTGTTAGTGTGGATGGGTGCTTGTATGGTGTCTAAGAGGACCTCTGGGTTCTTCATAGTCTCTTTGAAGTAGGAGTTCATGTTAAACCACCAGTGTGGGAAATCTGGACATGAGTTGACATTATGTCCACCTTCTGGAATTGTATATTGTTTTGGGATTTTTCATAAGGTCCCTTTACATTTATTGTTTCTATCAATCATAATGTTCATGTTCGGTGATGCCTTGTGATGTCGTGTACTCATTTGACTGTAAAGGTAAAGGTCATGAAATCCTCTGAGGGTTTCTGTTATGTTGGGAGTATGTCTCCCTTGGGAAAAACTTCAAATCCTCTATCTTAGAGGATGGTGTTTATATGTGTCCTCTCCTTCTGTTGTTTCTCACCTGAAGAAACAAGGTGTGATGTGTGTGCATCTTCTAATCCCTTGTATCAGTGAAATGTCAAGTTTCAGTAAAGTGATTTTTGGAGTGTGTTATGTCATGGTGAACCCATCGGGGTATACAGTGTAGTTTTTTGTGTCACCAAAAGAAGAAGTTCCATATAGGGGTTTTCAAAGCCTAACTATGAGGCTGAAGAAGCTTCAATATTTTGAGATCCATCCATAGGTCCCGAAGTGAAGATGGCATATAGTCAGGGAAAATCATAGGGTCATTTAAACCCTTGTACAAGTCCCACCCTCATTATGAATGATAGGAAGAGTTTAAACCCCTGGTGTCATCATCTTTCTTTTGTTATTCTTGTTCTATGGAAAGAGGTGGAGGGCCTCGTGCCCATGTTTGTTGCCTAATGTCTTTCCTTCCCCCTTTGGTTTCTATTGAGTTTTTGGAGAAAGGTTTAAAATTTGGATAGACAGGTTAAGCGCACAGTTTGAACATGGTGATTTGTAATCGTTACCCAAAAAACCATGTAGATATAAGGATTTACATGGTTAGTGCACGGTTTCCCAAACTGTGCATACTAACTGTGTGGTTGTCCCAACTCTTTTAGTTTTGGGGTCTTTTTGTGTCGGCCCATGCTAGTTGGTTAAGATGGTTGGTTTCTATGGTGGGGATACTGACCAGGGGTCTCATGTATGTTCTTTTGGAAATTTTTAATTGAATTTTACACCTGTACTAGGGAGTCCATTTGTTCCTCCCCCTCTTAGTGTCCTGATTCTGTCTCGGAAAAAATTTAAGTTGTCTCTTATGGTGGGGATCCCATTTGTGTCTCCTCATACCAGTAACTTAGTTTTGTCCTTGTTCTTGGCTTAGAAGTGGGTATCCTTGTTTGGAGCTATCTGACTACCTAAATATTCCTTGGGTAAAGTTTGGGATTGGAGAGTGCCCAACAGTTTAGTTATGTCAAGGAAAGTGTAACCTTGTTCGATGTTGTTGTTTGTTTGGGTAAATTTCTTGAGACTTGTTCAAATAGTGTTTGAGAAGTTTTCTTTTGGGATAAATCCTGAATGTTCTTGATCATTTTATTAAAGTTTTTTAGGTTTTGGTTGTGAAGTATTTCTTCCATAATTGACCACTGGAGGTTTTTTGGCCTTTGGGGGGTAAAGCTTGGCAAAGGAGTCCATTTCGGCCTTTTCGTTGGGTTTGGTTTTTGTTTTTGGCCTTGTTGTTGCTTTCTGAGGGAGGAAAGTTTTATAGTGGGGAGAATTTTCACATAAATTACTTATTTTAAATTAATTTTTCATTTAATTTCCATTCCTTATTTTTTTGGGGGGTTTACCAAGCATTTTTGTGGAAATGGTAGGTTTTCAAAATTTGGGCCAAACCATAAGCCCATTTGCGGATTTAAAAATTAATTTTTGTTTCATTTATAACTCCTTATTTATTCAACATTTTAAATACATTAAAATTACAAAATGACATCCCCTAGTATATTAAAATCACCATATCAATTTGGAATCTATAAGAATCCATAATAATGATGGATTTGGGTTTTTTATTAAGGTGTTGGCCAGCCCGAAAGCCCATTTCCTGCATTAAAAATATTTTTTAATTATTTAATATCTCATTAAATTTTTAATTAGATTCGGTGATTACAAATATCATCCAAGACCACATACCCAAGACAAGACCCCATTCTATCCTCTCCCTCTTTGAATATTATTTGCATCAGTAATTGAAGCAAAACATCTCTGGATTTCTCAAATCTCCAAGATTTGAAGAGTTAAATTGATTCCTTCATAACTCCTTAATTTCTCACTATTTTCACCCTATTATAGTTTATACATGATATCCTCATCCTTTTTCAAAACTCCCTTGAATGTTTGGATATTTTCAAATTCAGATATCGGTGGATTTAGGGTGATTTCTCCAGTATTCCATCAAGTAAGTGTTCCTCCCTTCCATTTCTTCCATTTCCTTAGGGTTTCATCCATCATTATTGATGTTCCAAAGTGTCAAGAAGTTAGGGTTCGAACCTAGGGTTTTACATGGTGTCTTTTTTGTGTAATCTTGAGATTTTAGGTTTCTGTTCACTTCCTTGTGGTGTGGCGGTGGTGTGCTTGATGTTTCACACCAAGATTTGAGGGTTTCGACTCAAAAGGTAGGTGATTCCATGGTTAACCATTAATTGATGAGTTATTTTTCTTGTTTTACTAGTTTAAAATGTTACTTATATTTTTTTTGTGGTGAAAACCCATTTTTGAGGGATTTGGTTAAGCATTTAATTTTATAATTGCATTTTTGTTGAAGTTGTGAACTTTTTGAATGTAACACATGTGGTATCTTTTGTGGTAGTTTTATAAAATATGAAATTGATTTATTAGTTGTTGAAAGTGGATGAAAATTCTTTTTTTTAATTCCTTAGTTTTGTGTGGTCCTTGTAATGGGTTTTTTGGAATAGGTTTGGTGTGTAAAACTTTGTTATACTTCATGAGAGCATTTTATGAAAATGGGTGCTTTTATTTGTATCTTTAATGGTATTATTCAAGGTGATTTTGTAACACTTGAAAGTGGTTTTATAAATGTATCTAGGGATGCCAATTATAATTCGGTATTGTTTTGCTGTGGTTTTGTCCTTGATATATGGTTTTGAAATGGGTTTTATGGGAAAAGTTTGGGTATACTCGTTAGAATTGTTTTATGAAAGATTTGATTGATTTAATTATTTATGTGAGAGGTGAAACCATATAGGAAAAATATTTTGGAGTGTTTATATTTTGAAATGGTGCATTTTAAATGTGAAAGTGGATGTTTGAATATGTGTTCCATCTTGTAAATGTTTTATGAATTTTTTTGAAGGATTTACTAAAGTTTGTAAGAGATGTGAAAGTGATGTGGGATGTTTTGTGTGAGTGTGATGTGCAGAATGGATTTTGGTTATGAAAAGGGTATTATATAACATTTTATTTGACTGTTATGTGAGTTTTAATATCTTGAAATGGTTTTATAAACTTATTTAATGGATTTTTGGAAGTGTTAAAGAAATGTGAAAAGTGTTTTGGGCTATTTTTGTGTGAGTCAGATTTGAAAATCAATTTGAATGAAAAGTGGAATGTTGTGACTTATGTGGTATAAACGTGGTATGTTTGGTGAATTTGTGATGTGGAAATTATATTTTCATGTGAAAAGTATATTTACTGTCTTGTTGAACTTTCTTGACCATAAGTTGAAAACCCAAGTATCTAGGTGGGTGGACGTGTACTAGTATGCTAGTGAATCTGTGGGGTTAGGCCTCAGTTTCACTTAGGATGATTGACACTTACAAATCTAACTCAACTATTATGATTATGATTGGGGACCACTAGGTTATGTGTATGTTCCCTACTAGTGGCTCATGCATGAGAATAGATATTTTTGATGGTTACTCTCACCTAGATACGAGGTACCTGGGACCCACAGCTTGCTAGTGCCTTGAGGTTATTTCCTATTGCTTGGGATCATTAGATCATTTATACTTACCTTATGCATACGGTATATTTGGTTGTAAAATTCAGTATATTTTTCATTTATTTGAAAAGTGTTGATTCTTTAAATTATCCCACTTGAAAACTGTTTTTTTTAAAAATTTGTGTCTTTTAGAAATTGTAAATAAAAATTACATGTTTTTTAAAACTTTCATGATTTTCGTCTTTGAATATTTATCACATGGAATATATTAGTGGTGGTATCTTAATGGGATTTTTCTCACACCCTACTTACACCTTTGGGTGTATGTATACTTGGTTTTTTTATGTCGTAGGTTGGGTACAGTTTATAGTGTCAGTGGTTCGAGTTTCTAGCAGGTTCTTGGTGGTGATGTCTTGTGAAGATGGCTTGAGGTCGGCGCCTCTTTCCATGAGGGTTCATGGGCTATTTATTTTTGGTTGTGTACCTTTTTATAGTCTTTGTGAGTTTTTTTAAACTATGTAATTAAGTTCTGAATTTTTGTAAAAGGTTTTTTGGTTTGAAAAATCCAGATTTTTTTTATTGGATTTATTTATTGTTTCAAGTTTATAAACTTGGGTAAATCATTCCGAGTTTTTTTTATGATACTTGGGCACTTGTACCAGCCCATGGGGATTGGAAACTCCATTTGGGCCATGTCGCGGGCTAGTTTTGGTGTCGATTTTGGTGGTGACCAGATTCGGTTCATGACAATAAGGTTGGTACGTATCCCCATAAGGTTTGGGTGATACCTTAAAGATTGAGATAATGAATTCATAATATTGATACAATTTTTCATAAGGTTAGGAAACAACATTATAAAATTCATGTGAGGACTTCATATGGTTAACTAAATCCCTAATATGGTTGATGCAAGATACTTTTAAGGTCTATATAATCCCTTTTAAGGTTAGCTAAGATCATCATTATAGAAACCAAAAAAAGAAAAAAAACTACAATATTTCTATAATTTAAACATTACATATTAAAAAATATTCTCACAATACCAATAATGTGAGGTTTATTTCCTTTGAGAAATAGCTACATATTTAAATTATTTTACAAGTACTGTAAACATTTTTCATAATTAAGTCAAACTAAAATTCCTTCTATACTTATAATATCGTATACTAATCTTCATAACATTGGTAAATGCAAACATAATAAATGGGCGAGATTAAATTCATTGTAAGGGAAAATTTAAGTGAAAAAAATTAAATATCATAACTGAGCATAATATGAGCATATGGTAATAATCATGAGATATAATAAACTAATTCCCAATAATTCATAGTTCATAAATCGTGTAATAGGGCATGAAATAACATAATAAATGAATCAAAAGAGTTTGGAAATATGATTCAATATACAAGATCCATGATATCATTGGATAAGAATTATAATAAGTATAAATCTATAACATCTTTAAAATGTGGAAGAAACATCAGTATAGGTAAACATTAATTTTATGAGCCACAACATCAGTTATGATAATTACAAAAATATAAATGTTCTCCTGAACACTTATCAAATGTGATGCAAACTTTTAACCAATTCATTTCAAAGAAATATAGGACCCCACCCATCATCAGTCATACATATGAATTCCACTTGAAAATCAATGACTTATCATTTCTTAAATAACCCATTTAAATAAAATGGGTTACATTAAAAATTCAAATTAAAATCTTTCACTTATATAGTATAAAGAATCCATGTAATTAAAATCGGTTTCTTATACTTTTGAAATTTAATTAAAAAAAATAAATCATTCAAAATCATAATAAGATAAACCCAGGGAAAATAAATGGATATCAAAAAATATTTAGTAAATTTCCAAATAAATACAATTATATCAAGTTAGTAAATCTTATGGTATTTACACTATAGAGATAAAGGGTATATGGTTATGTCAATAATTTCTGCAATAAATAAATGTATTGAACCTAGGTGAATACCCTTTAATAAAAGGAATAAAAATTAGAGTTTTTTATAGAGGAAAGGCATTAGAAATAAAATTGTGCTTATACACCGAAAAAAATTAAGTAAGAAAATGGAAGTGATGTGTCATTCCTCAAAAAGAGATAAACATTAAATAATACATCTATATAAAAATTTTGGATGGTATAACTTAGATAATTTATATGATATTTTTTTATAAAGGTTGGGGCCAAAGCCTCAATTTATTATTTAAAGAAAAGACCTATTTATATTGGGTAGAGGGAGACCCATTACATAGCACGAAGTCCCAAGACCAAGTGGCTTGAATACAAGGCTTGAAATCCCATTTTTGGGCCTAAAGGACCCCTCATAGAATAATACTGCTATAGTACCCGTGCTGTTATAGTACCTGCTACAGTTCCGCTGCAGCTATAGTACCTACTACAGCCCTCCGCCGCTACAGTGCCGCCACTACTACAGTATTGCTACAGTGTCCTACTACAATACTTCTATAGTACCCCAGAAATTCACCACATTTTTCATTTTATATGAAATATTAAATAAAATAAGGAATCTATAAAAATCATCCATTCAATATTTTCATTTGAAAATGTAGGTTCCTAATTTAGAAGAAGTAATGGGATCAATTTCACTTATAAGAATCCCTTCGGAAAAAATATATGTCAAGGAGAAATTATATTTTGATAGGATATGTGAAACCCTATTAATATAAAATGAAAATTAATAAGGTTTTTATAATGAATTAAAATTACCTGATGGATTAAATTTAAAAAAATCTTGATTTGAAATTAATATTGGAAATGAAACCCTTTTATTTTGAGTAACATTTTAATAAATCACCTTTTAAATTAGTTTCCTTTTCGATTGAAAGACATTAAAAATAAAAAAATACATATCTCTTCAAATCCCATTAACTAATTGAATATGGTAAAATATATTCATTAGGTATTACATACACCATTCCAAGGAAAACATGGTGTATAATAGAAAATATGTCTCAAGGGGTGACATTTGGAGACAATAACCCTTACCTAGTTTCCACTGTTAGTCGATCTCACTCTAGGATCATGTATAAAAAATTATTAATATCATATTTCATAGCATTGTTCATATATATATTTTATAAACTCAATTTATAATCATTCACTATATATATATATATATATATTAGTAAGTTATTATTTATTTTCAATATCTGGTGTGAGTAATCTACATAGTTTTGATATGGTTTTATAATCATGGAGTTTTATTCATTCTTAACTAAAAATTAATCATTAACATACCATAAAATGTACTTTAAGTGAATATTTTTAATTATTAATAATTTCATAATTTCATTTTTTTTAATTATTTTAGTTATTATACAAGAGTATGAGATCGATGATGAGCTTGTTTCCGTAATTTATAACAAACAGACAATGTTTTCATATTAAATGAGTAAAATTTTTACATTACCATTATAAAATAAAATAAATATTTATTTATTTATTTATATAAAATTAATTTTCATAAAATAAATCCTTTATAGAAATTTAAATAATTGTTCATGTGTGTTGTTAAATCAGTCGACCAAGAACATGCTACAATATGTTCATCGGTATGGATATGACATATATTATTTTTTATGATATCATTATCACAAAATCATAATTATGTTATTTATATTTTATAAATTAAATGAATTATAATTTTTAATATTTATAAGAATATGGGAAATGAAAAATAATTTGTCACTTATAAATAAACTATTTTTCCAATTTGTGTATTCGTTTCATGCAGTTATTGTTAAAAATGGTCTCTAATTTATAATATTAATTATATAATGCCTAATTTATTAGTTAAAAAATATAAATCATTATATAAATTAGTTATTCATTCACTAAACTCATTTCAATAACCAATATTTAATGTTGGTGATGATAAACAAAATGCTTCATTCATTGAGGTAGTAGTTTGCACACGTGCATGAGAATCAAATATATAATGGCTATAACATCAATATAATAAAATTTAATCATATTATTTATACTTGTTTCTTTATATATATATGTAATAATGGTTTGTAGGAGTTTGGATGATAAGTATAAAGAAAATATGTAAAAGAGTTGGTGATACATTTGTTGAGAATTTGGATCTCCTCTTGAAGTATCCTTTGGAAATGAATGAATTGTGGTCCTTCATTGACGATAGAGGATGAAAAACATGTATATAGTCTCTATAAGAAGTAAATTTTATTGAGTTTTATTGTAATTTTTAAATAGAGGTATGACATTAAGTGGATGGTTGTTAGATCCTTTTATAGATGAAAAGGAGGGACAAATCTATGGAATTGAATGTTAGGTAAGAGGTAAGAATAGAATTCCCTAAGAGTTAATTGATTTATGTGGAGAAATGTTGATTATACATGGAGGTATGAATTTAAAACCTAAAAACTATTCTAAAAGTTCTATGTGTCAAATTTATTTAGTAAAATTTGATCCACATTAGATTTTCCCTTTTAACACTTATTAATATTGACTAAAATTTATCCATTGTAATTATTTTATCACTAAAAAAATAAAAATACCCTTAATAAAAAATTTCAACATGATGAATCCGAATTTTTGATCCATTTAAACCATTTCATATTCCAATTATATGTGAAAATTAACTTTTAAATAAAAACATATAACATGTTTAAAAAACAAATTTGTAGAAAACTTAATTTTAATCATTAAGTGTTTCTAAATATCATTTAACATTGAAAACTAATTAAATTATGGTTAATTTAATTGTATATATGTTTAAATATAATATTAGAGAATTTATTTTAAAATCTAACAATTTAATTTAAAATAATAATATTTATAAAAGAATCATTTCGAAAAAAAAATCTTTTTTCATGCTAACTAATATTAATATTGGTAACTTAAGTTTATGCCTAAAAATTAAATTTATCCGATTATCTAATTTGACAATTCTAAATAAAAATATACATATAATTTTATATAATTCAAAATCTAAAAGTGATAAGAATAAATTTTAATATAAGTGCATAAAAAATCAGAAACGTGTATCTTCGAAGCATAAAATAAATTTATTACATTCTTAGTAATTATTATTATATTTTTTTTGGATTATTTATTGTATATATTATCACTAATATTCATTTAACCCATTATTTTACCATAATATAATAAACTTCATAGTGAATAAAAATTTAACATTTTAATGAAGATGTATTTTTTGCAAAACATTATTTTATTTTCTATTTAGTTGTACTAATTGAATTTTATCAAAGCATTAGTATTTAAAAATTGAATTTTATTAATATTTCATCACATATTTAATACTTTGGTTTTCTCTATATTTACCTATAAAATTAATGGTTATATTTCAAAGGTTATATAATGTCCTATAGTTTGATTTGGTTTGGTGTTGCGTGTGAATAAACATATCAAACATGATATTTATTTATGGAAAATACATAGTTAAATCTCAGGTCATTTCAATTGAAATGTATAAAATATTGTGAAATTTTAAATAATAGGAGATCAATAGTGTACCATCATAAGGTAAAATGGATTTAAAACGGTATTTGTTCTTCATAGGGTATAAATAAATTAATGAAAAACATTTATTTAGTGGATTTTTTAGACATCATATGAGAGAATGATCTCATATGAAAATAATATTGGCCAAAATTATAGGGGAATAATATTTTTATATCTTAGTGAATTAAATTTTGGAAGTGTTTTCTTATTTTAGATGATTAATTAACTGATATTAAATGATTCAAACATTATTGGACTTGAAAGGGGATCCATGATTAAATTCAGATATGAAAGAAGTAGTTGTAATGATATATCAGTGGATTAAATGAAAATACATATCATACTGAAAAATAGGATGTTATATCATGTAGAAGATACATGAATGATGAGAAACGATCCATGTGAGAATCGGTGTTTAATGATACAATTTTTATGGATCTAGAGGCAACCATAAGCACTACATCATAGAATATTAAGGCAAGATGAAGAAGCTATTTCAATATAGGTTGAGTGAATTTTTAAATATAAAAATTGGAAGTTGGGTGTGGATCCAATTATTAGCTATAGTTTGATTTCATTATCAAAGAATTATTTTATTGAATGATGGAAATGAAATAGTATAATGAATAATGAGGAGTTGACCAAATAAAAAAAGGATATTTTTATAGACGCGATGGATCCCAAAATATTACCATATCTTTCACATTTCAACTAGACAGATAAAATGAAAGGGGTGGTTCTTCCATATTTTTAAAAATAAGGAAATTATTCTCAAATGTGGTGATTATTTATATATTATAAAAATAGGTATATAGGGAAAAATATTGGGAGAATCAAAACAGCTATTTCCTTAACATATATGCATGTAGAATGTAACATCCCCTATCCATAGATCACATGTTGGTGTCTCAACCGGTGGTGCCATGTGACCCCTAGAGTGCCTCCCAGTATACTAGTGGCTGTCAACTTGTAGTAGATGTCTAGTGTGGCACTGTGGGTAGAATATACCCCTATATCGGAGTGAGGAACAATGGGAATAAACAAAATTCATACACCAAGGATAAACATCCATTAGGGTATGTCTAATAAACAAGACCCAAGATTTTAAATTGAATGAATTGTGAATAAAACTAGTTATATAGAATCATGGTCATGCCTGCAAACAAAAACGGATCACCCAATAGGCATATCACATATACAAATGAAATAAATGATATAATGTACAAGGTGTCTCTAATTTCATCCTAGATCCTCATCTCATCCCAGTGTCTAGTCTATCCATGTTATTCGATCATGCAACTTCAGTTCTCTCCCATTCTTAAACTTGTAATTAGTGAAGTCTGATCAAGTATCAACATTCTATGTCCACCTGAGTTTGGTCTGATTTAAACTCAGAAGGGAACTTTCAATGGGGTCCCAAAAATAAATAGTAAATCAAGGTATTCACATATGATATAGTCATATAAATAAATAAATAAACCTAAGAATAAATAAACAGCCACAGTTTATCCCCAGTTTCTATGGTGACACCTAAGATTTACCATAACTATTCTTTCTAGTTCTACAGTGTCTCTAATGATAATATTTCATTAGTAATAATTTTGATCTCTGTGAGGTAATCCAAGGTGATCAATAGTCATTTGGAATAAATATGATCTCTAGGATGTAATCCTCCATGATCAATAGTAATAAGGAATAAAGTCGATCCTTATGAGGAAATCTGAGTTGATGAATATTCATCATGTATAAACTTGATCCCTAGGAGGTAATACTATGTGGTCAATAGTCTTAAAGCATAAATTTAATCCCTAGTAGGTCAATACTATGATACTAATAGACATCATGCATAAATCAGATACCTATGAGGTAAAACTAGGAAACCAATTTTCATTAGGCATAACATCAATATGAAGGAGGTAATCCTCAGTGATTACTTCTCATCATGCATAAATCCTATCCCGATGATTTAATCATATGAGATCAATATTCATCAGGCATAAGTTTGATCCCTCTATTGTAATCCTGGGTGATAAATAGTCATCAGTCATACATCCAATCTATAGGTGGTAATCATGGGTGACCAAATAAACCCCAAAGGATAAATCCTAAGAGATATCATGGAAATATATTAATAATTACACTATGTAATTTCCACCCTCCAATTCTATTTAACAAAATTTATATAGACACGTCATTCTTACACTGTCAAACATAAGGTTATAGGGTCACACTAAAATTTTACAACATGTACTCACTAGAAATAACTAACACAAGGGTCAACATATCTTTGGGACACCCACCAAGGCCCCTAAGTTCTCATTGTAACATGGACACTCATAGGGGATCCTTAATTTTATTCTCATCTCTTAGTCTTATCCCATCGATTAGAGGGAACAAAATCTCTCAAAATCACCATACTCACATTACATCCTCATGTAATTCATAAGAAAGGTCATATGGAATTACTCTATATAGTGGGAAATATTCCCATATCATTTACCAATTTCATTCAAGGTATATCCACTCTCTTGAACCATCATCAATCTACCCTGGGTCCACCCACTAAGTTGCCCAATTTCTAGTGGGGGAACACTCACCCTACACCCTATTAGACTATCCCAATGTTTCTATGGAATCTCAGAGTCATATCATGGCATACTTAGGATAATCATTATAATTCATCACTCATCCCTACTCATGTGAACAAAGGGGTCACTTATCACAAAAAATTATATTCAATTAATTCATTTAATCTAAACCTCTCTAGGGTAAATGTGTATCTATTCTCATGTATAAAATTTAAAAAATCAACCATTAATTATTAAGGGAAAAAAATTCAAAATAGTACACTATGTCCCTTGTAACTTTTTTCAATCATACAAATATAGTAAACGTTTCCTAAATTAATAAAAAAATCATTTTCTAAAATGATACATTTAATTTGAAAATTCTAATCTCCTGTCATGTTGAGATAATGTGTCACATTCTATATACAATAGGTATAGCACTATATGGATAATTTATAGGGACCACATAACTCATTTACAAAGTTATTACATTTAAATTAAGTCAAACCACACTCTATGAAGTGCATCCAAGTCAATCTGGTTATCATCCTTCCACACATGGCCAAAACTCAAGACATAAAATTTAAATAAATATTTTCAAATAATTTTTAATTTTTAATTACATTTTATTCAATTATTAATAATATCTAATAACTATTCAGGTTACTTCTTGAGGTTTAATCTTTGATAAAATGAATTATACATTACCCCTTATATCCATCCGAAACATTGACAAACAAAATACCAAATTTATATTTTAAATAAAATGATTCATTTCACCCAATTAATTAAAAATATTAAATAAAATCATTGTATTAGTGTACCTACTTGATTCTAAATTATACCAAGGGTGATCATCCTCTCTTGAAAACCTTTATCTAATTGGAGAAAAATCTATATCATAATAGTATGCTTCTACTATGCTCTAGTGAAATCATCACTAAAACCCATGTCTAGAAAACAAAAGATTAATACTGATAAATGAGTTGAAGAAAACAAAAATTAAATGATGTGGTGTGTTAAACCTACCTTAATATATCCTCCAAAATTAGTAATTGATTCTTTCAATAATCCATGGATGATCAGTATTAATATCCTCCCCCCCCCTCACATGAGACCCTTCTACATGGGTCATAAAGCACCCCAAAACCCCCTCTTAAAATTGTTTTTATCCTTTTACTTATATTTTTGGAAACAATTAAATTTTTTCACCCCCTCTATATAAGTGTACATATAAAGGGATCCTATATTGCAGTATAAGTCAATATAAGGGAGATTATCCTATTTTGGGGTGATTTATGTATGGAGATTCTCCATGTAAGGGTCACCCAAATATAAAAGGATTCCTCATGTAATTAGAGTTCCTATATATAGCCCCCCCCCCCACGTAATAGGATTCACCATGTATGGGGATCTCGCATTTATTATCACCCCCCATATATGGGGATTCCCCATGTACAGGAATATTTCCATATATAGTCACTCCCCATGTAAGGGGATGGCTACATAGGGGGATTCTTTTTTCCTCCATCAATGACTTACATTTTGAAAATTTAGACAAGTCTATGTGAATGGGGATCCCATATAAGGGGATTCCTAGAATTGTGACATATCTAAATTTTTAGAAAACTCTCCCACATGAGTGGATTCCCTTTTCTCAATGAAAGCATGTGTGTTAACCTAAAATACCACTCTTGATCACCTATTTCATCACTAAAGACTTGGACTATATCAAAAATAACTACCTAAAATCAAGTATTTTTTATCCAAATCATGATTCTCAAAATAATACCTACTCTGGAGTAAAAGATTCAAAATTCCATCAAAATTCCTCTACCCATACAAATGTGGGTCTTTAAAACCTCCCCACCATTACACTTCTCATGCATGAGAAAAATTAGTGGTCCTTAACCAACAATATCAACCTTATTATTATGTATATTTATGATTGACTCGATGTGTTCTATCCTAAAACACAGAGAGAGGCCTACTGCATAGCTCCAAACATGATTCACACTATTCATCAAAAAATGAGTCACCACTCATTACCAACACTGAAACATTGAGATGGTGCTTGATTGTGCTATTATATCTTGAGAAACCACATTGACATTGATCAATTCATTCCTGAGTATATGGTGATACCCTCATAATCCATATCTCATTGGGGTCAATTCTAATCCACGATACTCCCCGCCATTAGAATCACCTATTAAAACACATTTTTAGTGGTCCATCAACATTATTGATGAGGTTTCTATCTAACCAATTCAAAAATCATACAAAAACAACTATCAGTCCTTCTCTAGCTCACCATTACCAAACAAACTCATCCATATACATTGACATACTATCAAAATACTTGATCATAATACCTTAACTCCTGAAGGACTACAAAGATCGTTCAAATGCCCAAATTGTTGTCCAAACCTGAATATCAGTGTAAATCCATGGTTGGATCCTCAGTCAACCAAATCTATAATCATACTTCAACATGAGAACTGGAAAACATTTAGTCTATATCAACCACACATTATTAAAAACCATATTGAGACTGATACTAATGCATAGACTCTATACAATATAACATCCAAACTAAAAAATTATATTTTGTATGGAACCAAATAATATAGTATCAATCTATTCACTGGAATCCCCATGCCTTATTGACCATTCACCGATAGGTCTCATAATTCCCATGGCACTACCCACTTAATAGTATATCCTTAATTCTTATCATAGCTCTAGGAAACCATTCCCACAAGTATCTTCTCAAACCCATAATTACATGGCCCACACATAACTTCTCGCCTATTTAAAATTCATCAAGCACCATTTATGACCAACTTGTACTACCTAAATCTCATCTAAAATTAATGGGTTCACATTTTCGTACCACCCATTCACACAACATGACTCATACTTCTATGAGTCACACACCATCTCATCTTATCATGGCACTAACTCTATAATATATATCTATTTAAATGAACATATAAAACTATTCTTATATTCCTTATACCAGTAAAAAATTAATCCTTTATATCAGGGATCAATAACCCCGGTTATCAAAATTAAGAATACTCAAACAGGCACGCGCCTATTACTACCCTACCATCACATTTGACTCAAACTATTTTGAGTCATATATCATCCATCCTAGGATCTTTCACCTAAAAATTACCATGAACCACTATGTGTAGATATCATCTAGTTGGAATCACCTCTCTGATTTCCTTCCAAATCGACACATCGCACTCATGCCAAGGAAATCACATGATCGCATAGCATCCCAGGAATTTCCACTAAACCAGAAGCATCAACCCATGATCTTACCATCCTAGATATGAAAATTTAAGATCATCATACTCAATATCATTAGGAAAAAATCGTGAAATCAATAGGCATCCCACCAATCCTACCCTCCAAGATAAAACCCTGATACCAAGGTCACTCTAAGTGATTTACATCACAAATTCTTATGTAATTTTCATTTATATACCATGTATCAGATATAACTTTATATAGATTCATGATAAAAATATGTAAGGCATCACTATTCTTACACCCTTATTCACAAACACATCATTTACATCAATCTTTTAACCTAAATCATCTACCTATGCTTCAAATCCATAATGATATTCACAATCTCATTCTTACCCCTCTCTCAGGATACCCTCATATATATCAATCAGATCAACATTATCTCAATAAAAATAACAAATGAATTTGTCTCTCTCACCTAGACCATAAACATATTTTACATAAAACATAACTCACAGGGACCACCTATTCTCTCATATAAACTATCACTCGACAACCCACATGTCAACACTACCACTTTAGGGTTCTCTAATATATATTTATATATATATAGCATCACTTTCCAAGTCATCTAAATATTAAGTAATTGATCATCACTGAGTATCCACATACTAGGCCACCCCCCTCATGGTCCATGATCTCATCTATAATATATGTAATGATGTCCTCATATGGATATTCATATCAAGTAAAACAATATTCACATGGTTTGGTTAAGAAAAATGCCACCATGATCTCTATGGTAAAAAACCATATAGTTTCTATTGACACATGAACTAACCTATCCATTTTACCTTGGAATCTATACAATAATTAAACACTCAGGGCTGATCATCAAGGCATCAAATTCCTCTATCAACCCCCTAGGGTTCACTATAAATCCCTTACAAAAGGGAATATATATCCATTATTAAGGAATAACTCACCTTAAGATCCACATGACCTGTTATCAGTGAAAATAAATTATGGTTTATGTGAGTATAAATCTACTGAAAATTTATTTGGGAAAACTCCATATATGTTTTTTTACACTTTAAAATGTTTAACATTATTGTCAGTGATATCAAAGACACATAAAAATTCGTATGAAAAGTTGAGACCAAGGGGTGTTTAAGTGTGTTCGAATATAAAGAAGTATTTTCTTTTTGTTTTTATTTTTTTTCATTCATAAATAACTTCATAATTTTGATACTTACTTGAAATGTTTTTAGATAAGATATACCAAATGAAGAAAGCCGAGCCAAATGGACTGAGGTGATCAAACAAAGAGGAACGAACTAATGAAACCAAACAAAGTCTATCAGACTGAGTTTTCTAGACAAAATAAATGAACAAATTAATTTCTAATCCAAAATTCACCAAACATCTTGTTTATACAATGATATTCAGGATTCTTTTTAATGGTTTATGATGTAATAAGATAGAATTACTTGGAGGAGATATGATTT
The DNA here is from genome assembly GCA_963277665.1 of Viscum album. Classification (NCBI taxonomy): domain Eukaryota; kingdom Viridiplantae; phylum Streptophyta; class Magnoliopsida; order Santalales; family Viscaceae; genus Viscum; species Viscum album. Next base: position 1,491,648,556 of record OY728139.1, on the reverse strand, counting down.
TTAAGTATTTTTTTCCTAAAAAAGATAATATACTCGGTTTAGTAGAATAATATAATCAGAAAATTTTATTTCAGATAGATACAACTCTAGAAAGATTTTGTATAGAGTAATCATACTATATTTTATAATTATAGGGATTTGAAAAATGTTTCTAAATGAGTTTCTCAAATAATATTTTCTGAGTAAAGTTCATCAAAAATTATTCTGTGTGTGATGGTTGTTAAATAGAAGTATCCAAGAGAAGTCATCAGATCAATCAATTAGATGGAGTAACATAAAGGTATTTGAATAAAGGATTCCATGTTATCATATAGATATTCTTAAATAATCAACCAAATAGCGTGTTTCAGAAAAATACCACCATATAGAGATATTCCTACAATATAATATCAGAAAAAACTTCAGGAATATTACATTTTTTATAGTCTTACAATGTGATAATGTTGATATAGATATTCAATTCCCCAATAATAATGAATGGAGGATCGTGATTCTAGAAATTTTTTCAGGGATGTTTAAATAACATTTACACAGAGTCTTAATGACTGTTTTATGAATCTTTTTGTCTCTAATTTGTATATAGGTTTAAAGATAATAAAGTAAAGAATTTTTCAAGAATAATATTAAATATTTGAGTGGAAACTATGAATTTTATGTTCATGTTACATCCTATATTTTCATAGAAACTATTCCAATATAAAGGGGGAAGGTTCACTCAAAAGGTAGTTATTGTTGGGTTAATTACTGAATAAGAAAGGTGTCAAATTAATAGATTGAGTGATATTTTTCATATAATCTAACATTGTAGAACTAGATGAAGTTTAACTAGATAGAGTATACATAATACATTTGGTATTATATGTTCATGGTGAAGAAGAAATTAGTTTAATAGAGTATCAGAAAAAGGATATTAGAATTAATATACTAGATAGAAGGTACCAAATCGACAAGTCTAAACTAATAATTTGATGCAGAAGTTGCTTCTCACTAGAGTGGAATAAAGTGAGTAGGAAGAATAAGAACTTATATAAAGGAAAGTGTAAATAAATTTCTAGAATCATAGTGAAAATATTTCAAATCTAATTGGTGAATGTTGTTTTTATTATTTCAAAAAAAATGCATGCTATCTTTTTGAGGTGAAAATTTTCTATCAAAGGACTATAGTGATATACATGTGATGGAAATTCTATTTTATTTTAAACCACAAAGTATTTTTTTCTAGTTGATGTTTGGTCTTGTAACTTTTCCTAACAATTCTATGGAAAAAACACTCTTATTGAGTAGTGAACCTTTTAAATACTTGTGTTCCTATTGGTGTTCTTGTTTTTTGTTTTCTAGTGGATTTATTTCCAACTAAAATGAGTTTAAGGTTGTTCTTAAGGAAGAAAAAAATAAAATAATTGAACAATTACCCCGATTGATCACACAGATCATGTATCGTCCTTTAAATTGGTGTCATATCTCAGGCTTCCTTTGATATATCTTAATTTTATTAAGTTTAAATAATAAAAATAAAGTTTCCATGGATGTTCATAACTCAGTTAGTAATTAGGGTATTATGGTTTTTAGTGGGAAGAACTATCATATATGAAATGAAATAAGGTTTCCTTGTCTATTGTCTATTACATATAATGTTCATTAAGCTCTTATAGATGGTTTTACTCCAACTACTAAGGTTGTTCCCTTAAAAGCTATAGATGAGAATAATTTGAAGTATGGTGGGTGGGACCGAGATTCAATACATTCCTCTATCTCTCTACCACTCTCTAAAAGTGACTTTATTTGGGTTAAAGGAATTATAATTTGAACTCTAGGAAAATTTAAAAAAATACTTATGTTGGAAATAAAAATGTAAATAAAGCCACATTGTAGATCTGGTGATTGATGTATGAATTTCTTAAAATAGGAGATGATGTACCTATAGATGACTTCATTATAAGGTTAAATGAAATTATAATCACCATAAGATGTTTTTGTGTGAATTTGTAAGATTCAAATATTTTTTAAAATATCTTAAGAATTATTCCTAATAAATTTGAATCCATGGTATCATCCATAGAAGATAGAGATCATGAGACTCTCTCACTAGATGATTTGTGTCGTATTCTCATATCATATAAAATGAGAATAAGAAGGTATCAAGAGAAATGAAAAGGTTTACTCTGAAATATATTTTATGTTAGTTAAGAAAAAAATTATAAGAAATTCCTTGAGAAACAATTCAGTGACTCTGACACTGAAGATGAAGTAAGTAAAACAATTTTTGAATGCGGGTCTTTGTTTCTAATGAATGTCGAAAAGAGAAATAGGTAAGTATAAATTAATGCTACTATTGAAGTGGTTTAATTGTGAAACCATTTTAAATTAAAAAAAAGTGTTTTTGAAGGAAAAATTCATTAATTTGGAATTTTTCTCAGTATTAATAGAGTCCCCAGTTGTAGAAAAACATGGGGATTCAAAAATTCATAAATTTATAAGCAATAAAAATTTCAAAAAACGACTACAACTGGGGACTATATTAATACTGAGAAAAATTACAACTTAATGAATAAAATGTCAAGAGACTCGGAAAGGTTTGGTCAACAACAAGGATCCAGGGTTTATGTTTAGAAATATTATGGAAAATAGATATGCAGATCATTACAGTATCCTGGTTATAGAGGAAAATGTTCTCTCTATAGTTATTGTTGGAGATGTGGAGGCTTTAGGAATATAGTGAACATTTTTTGGTTCAATTATAATCACTATAATTAATCTAGAAGGAATTATTTTTAGAGTTTGTGTTGGAGTAAATCCACTAAAATAAGATAACCTAAAAAACAAGTTTGAAAATTAAAAATAGATTTCACCTTCTAGAAACTATTTTTATAATATGTGATCATTCTATAAATCTTGAAACAAATGTCCTTTTATCCTACCATCTCAATATAGTTTATATGAAAAGTTATAAAATTCAAATATAAATGAATAAAAAGGAATGGATAAGGATTTAATTTTTGAAACTACTCACAAGGCCACAATAGGAGAACGACCTTAGGAATTTAATTGTGGGTGTTCATCATATTTTCCTAAAGATTTGATACTATTTAAGTATTTAAAATATTATAAATAAAGAAAAATGACTTTTGTAAATGATGATTAACTTAGTATAAATGGAATTGGATATGCTATAAATAGAAAAGGAAAATTGAAATATGGAAGTTTCTTATTTGTTTATGGAATGAAACACAACTTTTTGAGTGTTTCCTAAATTTTTGATGAAGGAAATGATGTTTTTCTTCAAAAATGGATTTTCTTAAAACATATAAAAGATGGGGAAGTTGTAACAAGAGGAAAAAATACCAAGGGAAATCTATTTCATGTTATAGATTCATAGGGTTCATTCTCTTTGAGCATTATAGAAGAAAATCAGTTATGGAATAAAACAGTGTCATAGGAATATCAAGAATCTAAAAAAGAAATGAAGTGTTTGTGTTATTACTTAAACAATTATAAGAATTTATTGGCTCTGTTTAACATGATAGAAATTAATGATTCTAAACATGGTACATAAGATGGTTGAGATACATTCAATTTGTCCCTTAGAGCTTTTATATTCTCAAATATACATTCCCATGAGAAAGCAATAAAAAATTTAAATAAGTAATTTATTTTATTTATTGATAATTTCATTCATATTAAATATATTATTGTTTTGAGAGATAAATCAATGGCTCTCAAAATATTTAATATTTTTAGGAGATGTGATGAAAAGGAATGTGGATATTTCAAGATGAAAAATCAAACTGATAGTGGTGTTGAATACAAAAATGGGACATTCAAATATTATCATGAAAATAATTTATTTCTACATCACATTAGTGAACTATACACACCATAGAAAAATAGTGTTTCTGGGGGAATGAATATAATTTTGGTTTATATTGATTGAGCTATGATGATTGAAAATGATACTTCATAATTATTTTGGAGGGAGGATATTAGAGAATAAATTCATATTCAGAATTACTTTTTCTATTGGATAAACTCTCATATGACATATTAAAATATGTATTACAATGAATCCTATAGTTTTAAATATATAAGGGTGTTTTGAATCCCCTAAATAATCAAAGTCAAAGGTGAGAATCTTGGGAAGTTCAATAAAAGAGGTATTTAAAGTGTCTTCCTTGGCTACCCACCTGATGGTATAGGATACATGTGTTATAAGAAGGAAAGTTTAGGGATTTTTTATTATTTATATGTTAAAGTATTGGGACATTGTTATAGAAATTTATCACAGAAAACTACTCATATCTGAGGAAAAAAAAGTGAAATTGTTCCTATTAAATGACAATATAATGTTTCTAAAGAAAGTGATAATATGGAAATTGTATTAGTTGAAGAAAATTATTTAACATTTCATGTTATGAGGTAAAAGTTTGTTCATGTCATTTAATGATAATTAGGAAAGTGGAGGTCCAAAACTTCATTGGATATTGGGGAAAATAGATTCAAACCAAAATAACATCAAGGGAAGTTTGACACACCTCTTTATATTCATGGGTTGATCTAATATACGTGGAAGAATCTTTAGAGAATGAATAATATATTGATTATATAAATTAATAATTTTATTATATTGAGATTAATTATATTTGGTAACTTGTGCCCAAACCAAAATATATAAATTTGATTAGAACAAAATTGGGTTTCCAAAACAATTTGAATGAAAAAGGAAACGCGGTAAGAAATAATGAAATACTAGTTTGAAAAGGATACTCACTGGTCTAGGGTATTGATTTTGATAATACATTTTCTCCATTAGAATTAATTGAAAATAATATATTATTTCTTACTATTTTTTTACAAATAAGATATAATATATTCTATATAGATCTCTAGTCATCTCTTTATAATGTATAGATGAATGAATGAGTTTATGGATTCATGCTTGGACATGAAGAAATATATGTTGGAAATTTTAATAAGTATTTTAATGGATTGAAACCAACTCTGAGAACATGGTATTGTAAATTTTATACATTCAAAAATTATTTAAATTTCATAAAAGGAATAGTGGAATGAAACCTCTATATAAAAGATAATCAAGATAGTTCCCTCGCTGTGATTCTTTATGTTGTTGATATCTTATTCACATAGAATGATGAAGAAATGTGTGAAATGTTTATTGAGCATCAGAAGAAGTTAATTAATATATATATGCTTGGTTAAATAAAATAATTTCTTATCTTACAAGTCTCTCAAAATAATTAGAACATTTTCTTTTCTCAAGACATGTATGATAAAGAAATCTTGAATAAATTTGGTATAAAATATTCATAGGTGGTTTAAACACCCATATCAAGGGGAATAATGTTCTAAAAATATGGAAAAGGAAAATATATTGATCAAAAATAATTTATGAAGTTTATTAGAATCCAGATATATCTAAAAAATCAATGAAATATATAATATATATTGTTACACATTGCAGTATTTCTCAAAGTGATCTAGAGGAGTCTAATCTTATGGATGGAAAAAGGATTTTTAGATATATCAAAGGAAAAAATTTATTTCTTGTTGAAATATAACAACGCATGAAATATTGATATATTTTGTTTCATAGATATAGATTAGTCTGGATGCGTTGGAGTCAAAAGATCCAAATTTGGTTGAGTTTTTATTTTTAGATAAATACATCTTATCATGAATAAAAAGAAATAATATTTGGTGACTCTTAGTACTGTATAATCTTAGTATGTATCTTCAATGCATGATAAAACATAGTTAATATGGATTTACACATAGTAAGAAGATTGTTTGGTTGATATAAATTTTTTACTTCTCTCGAGTTGTAATAATAAAATTTGATATCAACCTCACTAGGATTCCAATAAAACGTTCCCACTCATGGAACATTGATATTAAATATAACTTTTTCAAAGATAATTTCAAAAAAATAAACCAAATCTAGATATTATTCCTATAATGGAAATTAAAGAAAATATTTTCACTAAATCATAGTTGAAGGAAACATTTCATAAGTTGTGGTTGATTATGGGTGTACACCCACACTCTCATAAAGTATTGGGTATATGATATATGTACCCTCTCTCATATAGTCTTTGGATAGTGTTTCCAAAGATGGATAAAATATATAACATAATTTTATCTATTGGTATATTCATTACCATTCAATGGAGATAATATTTTTATGGGGAGCTTCTATAAAGTTTTAAGCTGTGATATCAAATTTTGTGAACTATTTTAAGTATTTTTTGAAGTGGTTTTAGTAACTAGTTCTGACTGGTTTCTATTTTGAAGAGGATGGAATTAAAGAAAATAGAAGTGAATGTGAATCACTTATTAATGGAAGTGATGGTTTGTTCAGTGGCTCTTATTTCTTACATGGAATTTATTCATGTAGACTTATAAATATTGGATAGTGATACATTTTGTGGGTTTCTTAGTTTTAGTTACTTATTTTCTGTAATTGAAAATGAAATAAAAATGGAGATATTATTTATACCTATAGGTGTTGAAGTGTGTTTGAATAGAAATAATTATTTTTTGGTGTTGTATTTTTTTAATTCATAAATAAATTGAAAATTTTGGTCCTTCATTATGATAATTTGGGAAAAAGTATATTGGAATAAGAAAGACCGGTTGAATAGACTAAGATGATTAGACTAAGATAAACAAATTAAGGTAACTCGACCAATTCTCTCTGATAGACTTTTCAAGAATAAAAAGTATAATCTTTATTATTCATCAATACGCCAATATAATGTTTATATGAGGTTATTAATGATTCTATCTAAATGTGTTCGAATAAAGAAGTCGGTTTGTCTTGGGGAGCTAATATTGTTGGATAATATATTCTAGAAAAATATATCAGATGGATTTTTTAGGTCCAGTATGATTAGAAACATTTATCCTAGATATATTTCCTTGGAAAAGGATTGCATATATAGGCATCATAAAAAGGTTTCTGATCAGAGTAATTAGACAAATGTTTCTGTAAAAGTTCGTTAGATAGAGGTTTCTATGTTAATGTCATCAGACATAAGTTTATGAGTGAATTGTATCTTATATAACTATCAATGGGAATTCGTCAGACCAATACATTAGATAGAGTAACTTTAAAGAATTTTATTAAAGGCTTCCATGTTAGTTGATATATCTTCCTAAATAATCAACCATACAACATGTTACAGACAAAGACCACCATACAAAGATATTACTATGATGTAGTATTTGATTAATCTTGAGGGACATTACAAAGGATTTCTAAAGTAATACAATTTCAATATGTTAATATGGATGTTAAAAAAACCAAGTGTTCCAAACTAGGTGAAATCATGCAACTGTTTTAACAACCCTGATCTTTATTACTCGCTTAAACATGATTTGTTACATAAACATTCACTTCATACAACCCATAGAATTGAGAGTTATAGTTTCTTTGGGGCTTAGAAACATTACATGACAACTTAAGACATAAAATAAAACATTACTATTGAAAAAATCTTTTACATGACCACAACATTCCTCCATACATAGCATTTCATGGGATATCCTGAGGACATGCATAAGAAAAGGTTATCTATAAATCCTAGTAAGGGAGTAAAAATGGAATAACATGAGGAATACAATACATGTTAGGAGACATACATATCAATGGACCATAATAGAAACATGAACATAAAGGAATGATATAGCATGATCATCATAACATGGAAATGTGGCCACAACTTAAAACATTGCATCGTTAATATAAAGGAATTAGGTAAACCCCTGTCCTAACATGGTGGGAAAATGTCCTAAAAGGAATCAGGTAAACCCTATACCAACATGATGTATCATGATACTAAACATTAACCAATGCATTGGAGCTCTATCAGGGTGTGTCCTTCATAATCATTTTAATTTCATGCTTAAGTATGCCACATAGATCATATTACATGGATTCATTCAACATCATCATTTATTCCATGATAAAGTAATTTGGAATACATACATGAAAGTGTATAATCAATAAATATATGTTCATAAAGGTGAATAACCTTGATAGAGAAATGAACATGGTATTCACTACACGATGATTTTGGCATGGAAAATCGTGATGTAATTTTGGAAGGCTAACAACGTGACATAAAAATTCATAAAAATGGTTGATGAGAGAGAAAGGGGTGTATCATCATATATAAATGAAATGGATAGTAAAGGGGAAATATATATACATGTCGGACACGTGCCTATCATGGGGTGTGACAAAAACAAATAAAACCTAAGTTAAATGTAGTAAAGTAGGTAACCAAAGTTGTCTCCAGAGAGGAGTAAACAACAATTACGTTTGTCACTTAAGTTAAAGAAAGAAGAAGATGTTCTTTTGGAAAGTTGTTTGAGTTCAAAAATAAAGCAAGCAATTGAAAAGAAAGGTTGAACACTAATGGATGAAGAGAGTGATGGGATCATGGTAGGATCACATTTTTTAATGTCATCATAGTCACAAAGATCATCTTACCTCTCTTCCTTTCGAATGAAAAATGAAAGATTTCTCGATTGAGTTATCTATCACCCTTGTTTAAAGAAGAAAATAGAACTCACTCCTATGTGCATGGAAGTTCATAAAAAATTCTTAAAAAACTAAGGAAAGTCCTGATCAGGAATTTTTTATCCTTATAACTCTAGAAAAATTTTACTAGTTCCACACACGTGCCAACGATCGTTAGACACTCACCACCTAACACAATCTGCTAGATTAAGACAAATTGCACTAGGTGGAGGGAGATTAAAAGTCTTTAACCAAAGCTATTAAAAATGAATACACCAAACTCAAAACATGATTGAATTAAGAGAAATGGGAGACAATGAGAATATATTTCATTCAAAATAATGATAAGGTTTAACATTTAAGAACAAAACTCCGACATTACAGAAGAGAAACTCCCACTTCCCCGATCACTCAAAGGTTTTACCCCTCCATGTGAAGGGTATTAGAGTTGAAAGGGGATGAAGAGAGCATGATGAAACTAAGTAAAAAAGAAAATATAAAATAAAAATAAGTTCAAGAACTTAATCCTCCAGCATAGCCCTTCTTTCACCTTCTTCAACCCCTTTTAATGGAAGTGAACACTCTTATTTATAGGGTTGGGGAGTAGAAAATTTCCCTCCAAAATTACTCCCCCGAAAGTTTGAGTCTGTTTGGCATAATAAATGACCGAATTTGGAAATTGGTCCTTATTGAAAGTTGTTCCTCCATATCTCATATTTCGACACACGAATGTTCAAATTCATTGGACAGGAAATGAAGGAGTTATCTCTGCCGCACTCCTAATATTTAATTCTTCCAGACAGACTTTTCGTATTCTAATATGTCGAGTTACAAAGAATTTATGACCTTGATAATGAAAGAATCAGGCACGACCATATTAATGAACCTTGTTACTCCGGATTTTTTTCAGTTCCATGTTAAATTTCATCTCCAATGGTTCGTTCATTTATGAGATATGGGACCAACAATAAAATTATGAAGTTTTGTGCACAGTTTTCGAGGCCTGACTTGTGAGCAGAATTTGAGCTTCCAAATGATGGACTGAGCTTTGGGTCCAAGAGGATAAAATGAATCCCACGAGCATAGAAATCCTAAAAAAAGTAATCATACAATTTGGATCAAAAATATAAATGATATGCCCGAAATACAAAAGATACACAAAACTGCTAAATTTCCAGAATTAACCAATTTCCACAATTAAGCCCATAATTCTCCAAAACACTAAAATAATACAAATCAGATAAAATTGATTAATTTTAAGGGGTTAAATCGTTGAAACACATATGAAAAATAATGAAAATATTATCTCTATAAATTCCCCCACACTTAGCACTTGGACTCCCGGACAAGTCAAAATCAAAATCAAATCAAATAAAATTCAAAATACATGCCATTTAGATCCACCAATTCCACACCAAGAAAAAAAGATATCATGCCTCATCCATAACCATTATTCCAAGTTCTAAAATCAGGTCATTCAATATTTTTCCTCTTTATTTCTCCTCCCATGCACACAAGACACCTACCTCACATGAGTTTTCTCTCATCTCACAAATATCAATTTTCAACAAAGTTATTCTCATCCAAACCTATGCAAGGGTCACCATAGGTTTGAAAAAGTCAAAATTCTCCACCTGATGTGAGTCAAAGACATGTGTTTATCATGAGGACTTTGCAAGGTTATTTTGTGGCTTTCAGTTGGTAGGATTTTCATGTGAAAAAAAATTTTGAGGTCGAATGAGGATGGCTTGGCTCTTTTTTAAGCAAAATTGCACAATTCTAATTTTCACTCAAGTATGGTATCCTCCTCACTCACCTTGGTATAAATTCAGATCCATAATCATAAAATATCATGAAATGTTCAAACAGGTCAGCATTTCAACAAAAATTTCAATCTTCTCAAACAAGATTTCTCTTGAAAGCTCCAGAAAAGGCATAGCTTTCTTTCTCCATTAGAAGCTCCAAAAAGGCACAACTTCTCTTATCATGAAAGCTCCAGAAAAGGCACAAATTTCAACAGAATTATTTTTCATCATCACACACATCTATTCAGCCTTTGATTTTCTACCCAAAGTTTCACCAAATGAGGTAGCACAGTACAAGACAGCTTCCCCCACACTTATGTTCAACTAGATCATGAAATTTCACTTCAAAAGCAGGTTGGATAGGGAAAATTAGCTTGTAATGTGGCTAACCTAACAGGATGTTCATATATTCTATGGGCTACAAGGATTAAATGTACAAGGTAGTCCATAATGAAAGGTATTATCTTGAAAATGGGGCTTTCAAACCAAATAAATGCCTCAATCATTTAAAACACATGTACCCCAAACCCTCAAGTTTCGAAAGGAATGAATAAAATTCTAGTTAAGACAAGCATGGTGTAGTTCTCTCAAGAAGTGAGGTGCATGAATAGAATATAAAAACAATGTTTTAGAAGCCTCACAGGAAAGTGATTTCAAAGATAAAGACAATGAGATGTGGCATGGGATTCAAAAATCTGAGTACTTTTCATGAAATTCTCAAAGAATTGAACTTAAAACAAAATCATTTTCAGCATTAATTTAAGATCAGCTTCAGGGAATAAATTGGTTCACTCAATGAAATGTGTTTCAAAAATGGAAATGATAATCATTTCAGCTTAAAAGATTCAAAAACACACCAAAAACTGAAAAATAAACACACAATTGTTTTTTGAAAACACACAATTTTTTTCTTTTTTTATTTTTGTTGAAAAACAAACACAAAATAAAAATCCTAAAATACCAAGGTTCCCTCCCCCACACTTAAATGATTAAGTGTCCTCAATTCATTCAAGTGGATTAATATGTAAGTAGAATTTAAAATGAAACACAGTAGCAAGAAAGTGTAAAGGAGAGGTACAACCTGACTTATTGGTAATGCAACATTGAGTTAAGCTCCTAAGTGTTGCGCACAAAAAACCTACAAAAAAGAACAAAATAAAACATAAGATGTTTATTGAAAGAAATGAAAATAAAAATAGGATGAGAAAAGAATGATAAATCTTGGTTTAATCCCCTAAGTGGGCCCTGGGTTTTGACTGCCTCCATATGGGCAGTTCTAATCATTTATCCCCAATCTGATGGTGGGTGAAGCTTCTTTCTCATGAACCAGCAAAACTTCTTCTTCACATCATGTGCTTCATCCTTTTTTTTAGGGCACCATGGGTATAGTACACCAAATCCACCCCTAGTACTATAAGATGAAATTTTCTTGGTGGGGGTAGGACAACGAATGAGTCCTCATCTTTCTTGGTTTCCAATTTCACAGCCTCCTCTTCATTCTCCAGTGATTTCTGAAGGTATGTTGCATCATTGTAAAAAACAAATGGAAAGTCAAAGTATAATTCAATTTGAACAAAATTAAAACATAAAGGATAAATATCAAATTCCTCCCTTTCAAAGTAACCATCTTGTGCCTCTTTTTCCTCAGGAAAATCCATGTAGATATCCCCTTGAACTACCTCTAATAAACAATCAACATGTTTGAGGAGCTCCAATTGTTCCTCTTTAAGAACATCTCCCTTTTCTTCCTTGTCTTCCAACACAATACATGAGTTGTCCAAATATGAAAATTTCAAGAAAGGGGAGGTGATACTCAATTCAGATTCAATAAAATTAGAATATAATGAGTTCAAGAAAAGATTATCTCCCTGAGGTTTCCCGGCTTCATTTGCTTCTTCAGTGGGAAGTGCCTCTTGAAGTAGAGTGGTAGCAGATGGAGGAGGGTAGTCAGGCTCCTCAACATTCTCTTCAAATTCAAGCACGTTGGTGGTGTATTCCTTTAATGATGATGAATATTCTACATTATGAGGAACTGGGGGATCAATTAGTTCCTCACACTCCTTCCAGAACTCATCCAGATCTTGTTCATCTCCCATACTTACTTCATAAGGCACATCTTCTTCACCAATTTTCTTCAACAATGGTTGAGAAGAGCCAAATAGATCTTCTTTTAATTCCATCATGGTCTCACCTGGTTCTTCAACATCAAGGATGAGTGGGGAATACACTTCAACTAATGGATTAGGTTCATGTTTAGGTTGAGGTTCTTGATCCAATGTAACCTTCTCTATGGACTTCAATATTTGATAATCAATGTTGACTTGATTCACAATGTCCATCAGTTCTTGAAGCGAGATACCTGTGACATGGCCATTCATCATTTACTTGGACAAAATAGTGAGTTCATAAAGCTTTTGAAAGATGGTTTCCTCATCATTATGAATCATTTATCCCTGAAACTGTGAATAATCAATATAATAAGAATAATTGCAGTTGGCATACATCATGGATTTTTTAGATTTTTTTAAAAATAAAATGTTAGAATTAGATTTTTGGCACAACATCCCCGGAAACGGCGTTGAGTTTTGAAACGTGCATGTCATGGGGTGTGACAAAAACAAATAAAACCTAAGTTAAAATGTATTAAATTAGGTAACCTAAGTTTTCCCCAGAGAGGAGTGCTCAACAATTACATTTTCACTTAAATTAAAGAAATATGAAGAGGTTCTTTTTGAAAGTCGTTTGAGTTCAAAAATAAAGCAAGAAATTTAAAAGAATGATTGAACAATAATGGATGAAAAGAGTGATGGGGTCAGGGTAGGATCACCTTTTGTAATGTCATCATAATCACAAAGATCATCTTACCTATCTTCCTTTTGAATGACAAATGAAAGACTCCTCGATCGAGTTATCTATCACCCTTAGTTAAAGAAGAAAATAGAACTCACTCCTATGTGCATGGAAGTTCATAAACAATTCCTAAAAAACTAAGAAAAGTCCCGATCGGGAATTTTTTCTCCTTATAACTCTAGAAAAAGTTTACTAGTTCCACACACGTGCCAACGATCGTTAGAGACTCACCACCTAACACAATCTGCTCGATCGAGACAAATTGCACTAGGCAGAGGGAGATTAAAAGTCTTTAACCAAAGCTATTAAAAATGAATAAACCAAACTCAAAACATGATTTAATTAAGATAATTGGGAGACACTAAGAATATATTTCATTCAAAATAATGATAAGGTTTTACATTTAAGAACAAAACTCCGACATTACAAAAGAGAAACTCCCCCTTCCCCGATCACTCAAAGGTTTTACCCCTCCATGTGAAGGGTATTAGAGTTGAAAGGGGAAGAAGAGAGCATGATAAAACTAAGTAAAAATAAAATAGAAAATTCAAAGAAGTTCAAGAACTTAATCCTCCAGCACATCCCTTCTTGCACCTTCTTAAAACCCTTTGAATGGAAGTGGACACTCTTATTTATAGGCTTGGGGAGTAGAAAATTTCCCTCCAAAATTACTCCCCAAAAGTTTTTAGTCCGGTTGGCATAATAAATGACCGAATTTGGAAATTTTTCCTTCTTGAAAGTTGTTCCTACATATCTCATATATAGACACACGAAAGTTCAGCTTCATTGACCAGGAAATTAAGGAGTTATGGTCGCCTCACACCTAATATTTAATTCTGACATACAGACTTTTCATATTCCAATATGTCGAGTTACAATGAATTTATGACCTTGAGAATGAAAGAATAAGGTGAGTCCATATTAATAAAACTTGTTACCTAGGATGTGTTCCAGCTCCATGTACAATTTCAGCTCCAATGGTTTGGCCAGTTATGAGATATGGGCCCAACAATAAAATTATGCAGTTATGTGCACAATTTTCGAGGCCTGACTTATGAGCTGAATTTAAGCTTCCAAATAATAGATTGAGATTTGGTTCCAGGAGGATAAAATTAATCCCACGATCATAGAAAGACTAAAAAAAGGAATCATACAATCTGGATCAAAAATATAAATGATATGCCCGAAATACAGAAGCTACACAAAACTGCTAAATTTCCAGAATTAACCAATTTCCACAATTAATCCCATAATTCTCCAAAACACTAAAATAATACAAATCATATCAAATTGATTAATTTTAAGGGGTTAAATCATTGAAACACATATGAAAAATAATGAAAATATTATCTCTATCAATGTCACAACATAAGGAATTTGTAAATAGAAGGTGTAACATAATAAAGAAGCTTAAAGAATGAGGAGAAATGAAATAACTCTTACGAAATTCCAGCATGGTAACAGGTGTACATTTGAGGGATTAAGGAGAGATAAATATGTCTCTCATCATAAAAACATAATTAGGGATGTATGTGGAGGTTTTAAAACGTACCCCATCATTTTTAATTGAATATAAAAGGGTGTAACAATATAAGGAAACTTGGATAAAAATGAGAATGGAAGCAAACCTTTACTTGAGTGTGTGACTTCATAAGCTTGAAGTTGGGCTTATTGAGATATTAGGGCACCTTGGGAGGATTCTAGAGTGGGTAGGACAGAGTAGTTATGTTCTACAAGTAATTTTAGGGTAGTGAAGTGGGATATATATTGGGTGGGTTTATATATGAAATGAGAAGGGAATTCTCTAATATTTCACAAACATAGGTTTTGGAATCTATATAATTAAATATTCAAAACAACAAACCTTCCCATGGTTTTTTCCCAAGGTTTTTTCCAAATAGGAGTGGAAAAAATTATTTTATAAGGCCAATGTATGAAGACAATAAAATATTAACCTTGATTATGTGGAGGTGAATCACACCCTCAAAGGAATGAATTTAAAATCATAAAATATATTATACATTTTTGAGGATTCACTAGGACATTATAAAACAAGTCAAATAAATATAAAATCACGTTATTTTAATGGGAAAACATATATTGTGCTGATAATACCCATTATAGTATTTATTACATCATTTTGGGGTCATTATGAAGTCATAAAACAGATATTTTATTTATACGGTATTTAATTTTTACCCAAAAATTAGACTATCTCAGAAAATTAGGAAAAATTCACTATTGGATAATTTTGAAATCATTATTCCAAAACTAATATTCTTTTTATATAAATAATTTTCTTAATATGTTAATTTTAGCTTTTAAAATGAAAACCAACATTTATTGAAAATTCACAGGTTTTGATAAAAACAGTTTTCAAACAATAATAAAAATTACATTTGACAAGATAAAAATTATATACTCATTTATTATTAATAAAAGTAATTTTATAATAATATTTTTTTAAAATATTAATTATTTCAAAAATTCATTAATTCCTTATAATAAATTCTTTAAAAATATACTTTATGTTTTATCATATAAAAATATAACTTTTATCAAACTGATTTCCTAATCATTTATAGATAAGGAACTGATATAATCGTCATTTATAAGAATAGTTTTTATAATGTTATTTATAAAAACCTTATTTTAATATAATAACATATATATTTCTCAAAAGTACAATTTTTACCCAAAGAATAAATTTATCAAATTTATCATTTATTCTAAGAAAGACTGTTCTCATAAATGTGTTTATGGAATATGAATTGTATTCATAAAATGGTGTTAAAAAATAAGTAACTAATACCTTATTACATAACCCCTTATAACACCCACATAAGACCTAAGGTCAATTTGTGTGATGGTGAAAGAATCTTGGGGCAGCTCGGATTACATTACTTGGGTAGTAATATCTATTAACAAGATCTTATCCCATTGGAGATTCTATTCAAGCTTAAAGTGTTAAATCTTGGCTTGGTCTTGGTCAAGAGAGAAGCCCAGTGATTCTACCTCCTTTCCGAGCTCTAAAAAATAAACTTTGTTCACCCGATTCTATTGAATGAGGACATCCTCTCAATTGTATGAGTCGAAAAGATTTTTTAAAAAACCTTATATCAGTCATGTGATCACTGTTCAACAGTTATATTATTAACGGTAATGGTACTTAATGGTTATTTAAACCCAATAATAAAAAAAAGAGTGCATATGTTTTCTATATCCATGAGACATTAAAAGAAAGGGAATTTGATTCATAAATGATCAAGTTGTTACAACATTCCCCCCTTAAGAAATTTCTCCCTCAAATTTTCCTTTTTCCACACTAAAATAGATGAGGGTAACTCTGCCTCATCACTTCTTCAGGTTCCCACATTCCTTATTCAATCTTTTGGTTTCACCACAACACCTTGATGAGGGGAATCATCTTATTTCATATATCTTTTTATCTACAATCAAAGATCTTCACCGGATTCTCTTCATAGGAGAGGTTATTATCCAATGATATCACCTCTAAATTGAGTACATGTAATGAGTCAGGTATGTACTTCCTCAATAGTAATACATGTAATACATCATATACTCGAGACAGGTTCGGTGGGAGTTTAGTCGATATGAAATTTCTTTAATGCGATCAAGGATCTCAAAATGGTTGATGTACCTTGGAATATGCTTTCCCTTCTTCCCAAATCTCATAACTCTCTTCCATGTTGATATGATAAAGAATACCATGTCTCCAACATCAAAGTCTAGGTATTGCTGATGATTTTTAGTATAGCTCTTTTATCGACTTTGAGAATCTTTAATGTGTTTCTAGATGGTCTTAACCATCTCCACCATTTCTTCAACCATTTCTAGACCTAAAAGCTCTTGCTCCACAACATCATCCCAACATGTCGGTGTTCTGCACCTCTTCCCATAAAGGGATTCATAAGGATCCATTTGAATGCTTGAGTGGAAATTGTTATTGTAAGAGAACCCAACCAGAGGAAGATGTTGATCCCATATTCCTTTGAAGTTCATTGAGTATGCTCTCAACATGTCATCAAGTGTTTGGATAGCCTACTCTGATTGGACATCAGTTTTAGGATGATAAGTCATACTAAAGTTTAGATCCATATTTATAGCATGTTGGATACTCTTCCATAACATAGAGGTGAATCTTGGATCTTGATCAAATACAATCGATAGTGGTACACCATGCAACATTACCACTTCTCTGATGTATATTCTTTCCAGTTGATCCAATGATTAGTCCTCCCAAATTGCGACAAAATGTGAAGTTTTTATAAGACTATCCACAAAAACCCATATATAATTGTTTCCTTTGGAAGTCTTCAGAAGTATGTTGATAAAGTCAATGGTGATGTTTTCCCATTTCCATGTTGGTATGGGTAATGGTTTCATCATCCCCTTAAGCTTCTTCCTCTCAGCCTTCACTTTTTTACATACTAGGCACCTTGATGTATACTCAGTGATCTTCTTCTTCATGTTATCCCACCAACAATGCTCTTAGATATCTCGATACATCTTTGTGTTTCCTGGGTGAATGGAGAAATTGAAACTATGTGCATCATCCAAAATTTCCTTCTTTAACTCTAGATTTGATGGAACACATAGTCTTGACCCAAATCTCACAATTCATCCTTTAGTAACATTGGACTCTGAGGATTTCACTTTTCTAATAGTTTCCACTTTCTTCTAAATTCCCAAATCATACATTTAATGATCCTTTAACCTTTCCAAAAGAGACAGTTGATCAATCATTTGTGAAAGGATTTATGAGGTTCCCTTCTTTATGATTATCATGTCCATCTTCATCAAATATAAGAAGATTATATCCTTTTTAATTCTTATAAACAAAAGTGTTGTTAGATCCTTTCTACTTATATTGCCAGCCACATTATTTGCTTTCCCCAGATGGTAGTGAATTGAGCAGTCATAGTCTTTGATCAGATCAAACCATCTTCGTTGGCACATATTCAACTCTTATTGTGTAAATATATACTTGAGGATTTTTTGATCCATGTATATTTTACACTTTTCCCCAAAGAGGTAATGTCACTAAATTTTCAAAGTAAAGATTATTGAAACCAACTCTAGATCATTTTTTAGATAGTTATACTCATGAAAATTCAATTGACTTGAAGCATAGGAAATGAATTTGTCATTTTTCATCAACACGTATCCCAGGCCCTTCTTCGAAGCATCACTAAATACCAAGAAAAGTTATCCACTTCTGGGTAGTGTGAGAACAGGTGCATTGATAAACCTCCTTTTCAACTCCTTTAATCCCTATTCACATTCATCATTCTAAAAAAACTTGACACCCTTCCAAGTTAGCATGGTAAGAGGGTTTCACAATATTGTGAACTTTCTCACAAATTAGTGATAGTATCATGCTAACCAAAGGAAGCTGTGGATATCTATAACAGATGATGGACTTGGACATCCCTTAATTAAATTTTTCTTGGATGGATCTACATATATCTCAATGCTTGTGATGATATATCCCATGAATGATACTTCCTTCAACTAAAAATCACACTTGTTGTACTTTTCATAGAGCTTATCCTTTCACAAGGTCTCTAGGACAATGCTTAGATACTCCTCATGTTCCTCCTCAATTTTGGATTATATTATAATATCATCTATAAAGACTACCAAAAATTTATCAAGGTAATATCTAAAGACTCTATTCATCAAGTACATTAATAATGTTGAAGCATTAGTGATTTTGAAAGGCATTACTATGAATTCATAGTGCCTGTAACTTGTACGAAAAGTAGTCTTGGGGATATCCTCCTTCTTCACCCTTATTAATATCTGGACTGCAGATCCACCTAGGAGAAGTATTTTTCTCCACATAGTTGATCAAAAAAGTCATCAATTCATGGAAAATGATACTTGTTCTTTATCATTATTTTTTTGAGCTCACAATAATCATTGTAAAGTCTCATTGACCCATTCTTCTTCTTGACGAATAGGACTAGTGTACCCCATGGTGAAGCACTTGGGAGTATAAATCATTTATCCATATTCGCATGTATTTGTTTCAGTATCTCCTCAAGCTCAACAAAAACCATTCTATATGGAGTCTTGGATATTGGAAATTCCCCAGGTATAAGATCATTTGAGAATTAAAAATATCTTCTAGGAGGAAGACCAGGAAATTCCTCGGGAAACACATCAGCGAATTCTCTCACAATAGGCATGTCTTTGAGGATGGTTCCTTCCTTGGACTCAATCATATGATAAAGATACACATACTCATAGAGAAGTAATATACATGATTGAGATTATGGTGCTAAAGAAGATTCATCCTTCTCTATAAAACTGCATAGAATCGGGGGGGGATTCACCATATGGAGAGTAATTTCCCTCTCACAGAGATTTATGTTGGATCTATATAGAGAAATCCAATTTATGCCATGAATTGCCTAAAATTCCACTAGAGGGAGTATGAATAGGTTCTTCACGAATTTGAATCCACAAATTGTGGTAGGGGAGGTGTTATATTCATGGGATGAAATAATTTCCCCATTTTCCATTCTCACTAACATATCTACTTCCACGATTTGTGGTGGTGTTTGGATTGATCTACTAATATTTAGGCATATAAAATAATGTGTAGAACCATAATCAAAATGTATATTCACTATTCCTAAATTAATAACTATTTTACCTGTCTCCAATTCATTTTCGATATTCTCTTTGGTGGTAGTGATGGAAAAAACACGCCCTTGCTGCCTTGGAGGTTGATGGTTGACTCTAAAAATCCTTAGATTAGGGAACTAGTTTGAAAAGTGCTATGGTTCTTTGCAGTTGTAGTAATGAAAAACACATTGAGGGTCGAATGGATCATTCCTCTACTCTATCATAGTAGTGGTTTTTTCTTGTTAGTAATCATTGTCTATGTTTACTTCTCTTCCACACCTAATGAATTTTCTCATCCCCTTCAGGAAATTTCTGTGGTGCTTCTTTCTACACATCTAGTAAGTGGGTGAAGGAATTTATTAACACCATTTGATTTATCCATCAGAGCCTCTGATCGCCATGATACCCTTGAGATTCCTGGATCTCCATTTAAACTTTGAGGGAATATCAGACAATTTCTTCATAGCTATCAAAGACACATATCGCTAGGGCTTTCCGTAGGCTAGGTTTTAGCCCACCAAATAAGTGGTAAACCATGAAATTGGTGGTAACGACAAAGTCAAAGGTGTATCATGCAAGCCTTGTGAAGTTTTTCTCATACTCTCTGACAGATTCATCGTCTTTTCTATTTAGGGAGAGTAATTCCCTTACCATCTTAATTCGAAGGGTGTGAGGAAAATATTTATCAAAAAACATTTTCAAAAATACGTCCATTCCAATTCCTCAATATTTTCCTCAAACTTCATATTTTTTATCAATGTCTGTCATTGATCAGCTTCACCCTCCATACGATAAGTAGCCAAAAGAACCTTCTCTTGTTCGAAACATTGAAGGACGGATAATATCTTCTCAATGGAGCTAATCTATTGTTTGATGATTGAGGGATCATATGATCCATTCAAAATATGGGGAATTTGTCTCATAAAACTCTAGATATCAACTTGTTTTTTCTTAGGGGTGGTTGTAAATTACTCTTTACCCATGTTTCTATTCAAAATATGATTTAACTGAGAGAGTATTGTGACAAAGTTTGTGATTCCCGCTCCGATCGAATTGGGAATCTCATTAGAACAGTCATCACATTGATCTTCGCATCAGTTGTTATCATGATTCCTCATATTACCGGGCATTGTCTAGAATAAAAGGAAAATCAGTGGTATATATTTTAAACTATTAAACATGTAACAGGGAATACACTGAAATAAATAGATAACTTATAAATTAAATTTATTTCTTTAACTTATGAATTTCTATGTTTTGATCTATGTTATCCATGATCTACTTACTAACATATATTCTTAGGGGAATTTTTTTATTCCCTTATTAATGGTTTATACTAAGCCTTATAAATTTATTGAATAATATACCCTGGGAGTGTCTAACCAAGAGTACAACAAGGCCTGTTTTCATGCACCAATTCCTATTTGAGTCTAGCTCAAAGCGGTGTTTTCTAGTTTTACCCAAAGATACATCTGTGCTAGAGCCACCTATACTTATTCATATTCATACAGGTATGTATTTTCTTGAAAATATACTTACTCTATACTCACCAAAATGTAAGGATTATTTTCTTATACTCAGTCTTATCCCTAAGGATTTCACTAGACTTTTATAACCCTAATCCCAAAAATAACTAAACCCCTCCTCTGACACAAAATACAATAACCCTTCTCTTTATTACACACTTACAAATGATTTATTACATAAACCTGTCCTTAATATAGCCCAGATGATAAAGAGGCATAATGTATTTTGGGCTTAGTAGCCTGACATGACAACTTATGACTTAAAATAAAGCATCTTTATTGAAAACTTCTTTTATATGACCACAACATTTCTTCGTACTTAGCATTTCATGGGATAAAATTTGGATATACATAAGAAAAGGGTGAGTTATAAAGCCCAGTAAGGGATTAAATAAGGCATAACATGAAAAATATAATAAATTTTAGGAAATAGACATATCAATAGAGCATAAGAGAAACATGAACATAAAGGCGTGATATAGCATGATCATCATAACATGAAAATATGGAAACAACTTAAAACATTGCATAATTAACATAAAGGAATTATGTAAACCCCTACCACAACATGGTGGATAGATTTCCTAAAATGAATTAGCTAAAACCTGTTCCCAACATGTCGTATCATGATACTAAACATTACCCAATGCATTGGAGTGCTATCAGGGCGCACTCTTCATAATCATTTCAATCTCATGCTTAAGTGTGACACATAGATCATATAACATTGATTTATTCAAAATAATCATTTATTACATGATAAAGGAATGTGTAATAAATACATGAATTTCTATAATCAATAAGTATATGTGAATAAAGGTTAATTTCCTTGATAGAGAAATGGGCATGGTATTCACTACATGATGATTTTTGGCATCCTAACAGCGTGACAAAAAAATTCATAAAAATTATTGATGAAAGTGAAAGGGGTATATCATCATATATACATGAAATATACAATATGGGGTCATATAGATACATGTCCAAACACAAGTAATTTGTAAATACGAGGCGTAACATAATAAAAAACTTCAAGAAAGAGTTTTATTCATAGCTGGATGAGGCCATCCTCTCCTTTGTCTATGTCGAAAGGATTATTTTAAAAAAACTTATATCAATTGTGTGATCACTGTTCAACAGCTATATTATCAAAAGTAATGATACTTAATGTTCATTTAAACCAAATAATAAAAAAGAGTGTATTTGTTTTCTGTAACCATAAGACATTAAAAGAAAGAATTTTATTCATAAATGATCGGGTTGTTACAACTGTAAAAGTGGAAACCAAGAATATTAATCCTAAAAACCTGGTAACTCGGTCATTACATTAGAAAAGGTGTCCATGAACCACCAGTATGAGTTCTATCATATGGTCTGACATATACCAAATCCATTTCTATCATATACCGAAATAGTAAGACAAAATAAAAATATTGGATACCAATTTTTATCATTCTCTAACTAGAGACTGCTAATTAGTGTCTCTGCCAGAGGTTTCATGTGACATCAGGCATTCCTCCCCATACTCCATAGGATATTTACTAGTATATAGGGTCTATTGTGGTTCCATGAGGTGACTACACCCCAAATCAGAGTGAGAAATAGAAAAAATAACCAAACATCATTTAATAAGAATGAGAATCCATCGTGTCACATTGATGTAATGAAACACAATATGTTATATCAAATGAAATACAGAATGAATTAGTTATATAGAATCATAGACATATTTTCATACAATAATTGATATCCTACAATTTTTATCACATATATAAATGAAATAAAATAAATAAATAAAAGGATGTATAACAACCATCCCTGATCCACATGTTTTACCTCTGTCTGGTCCATATGATTTATCGTACTCAATTATAAAACTTTGGGGATAATCCCTACCTAAACATGTGATCAATGAGGTATTCTTGGGTACCATGGTTTCATGGACACCCACACAGGGTTTGTGTAAAACACAGGGTGGAACCACCAAGGGAGAACAAAATATTTCCAATTAAGTAGAGTGTCCCCATGTGATATGCTCATCTAAATAAATAAATACGATATAAATTAATAAATAAATAACCACCATTGATCCATGGGAATTGTGGTGAGTCCTAGGATCTATCATAACTTTGTTATCAAAATTTAGAGTGTCTTTGATCAAAATATATCATTTGGATTAAATTCGGTCCCTAAGTTGTAATCTTAAGTGGTGCATTGGTATCTGGGATAAAGTCGCTCCATATAAGGCAATACTTGGTGATAAATAGTCATTAGGTTTAATGTTTATCCCTAATGGGTAATCCTAGTAAATCAATAGTCATCATGCATAAATCATATTTCTAGGAGGTAATCCCATGGAATCAATATTCATTGAGAATAAACCCAATCCCTATGAGGTAATCCTTTTTGATCAATAGTCATCAGGCATAAACATGATCCTCATGAGGTAATACTATGCGATTAATAGTCATCAAACATAAATACAACCCCTACAATGTAATACTAGGTGATCAATATTTCATAGGAATAAATTTGATCCATATGAGGGAATATTAGGTGATCATTAGTCATCCAGAATAAAGGCGATACCTAGGAGGTAATCCTAGAGGATCAACAACGATTAGGTGTGAATCGAATCCCTAGAAGGTAATCCTAGTTGGTCAATAGTCATCAGGTATAATGATGATCTCTAATAAGTAATCCTAAGAAATTTGATAGACCAAAAAGGTCAAATCCTAGGTGATATCATGAGCATTCATTATTAATGACTAGAGGATAGTGTGTCCCTCTTATCATATATCACAAAATTACTATAGCCACATCGGGCTCCCACTATTGATAATTATGTTATATTTTGAAAACCAAACTGTACAGCATGTAATATTCAATAGTAACCCTCACTAGGGTCAATAAATATATGGGATACCCATTATGGTCCCATGAGTCTCATCAAACACCTTCACCCTACAAGGTATCCTCAATCTCAATCACACCTCTTCGACATAGCTTGTTTCTCATAGGGCACAACATCCCTCAACATCACCATAATCACATTAAGTGCACACAATACTTATAGAAAAACCCATTGACCTCACTCTAGAGAAAGAGTAAAACATGTCCATATTAGTTACCAAGGTTAACCTAGATCGTTCCACTCGCCTAGACTATCATCAATCTTCCCAAGGTGCACCCCTTGGTTGGTCACATACTGGTGGGGGGAAGACACACTATACTCTCTATTCATTTATCCCAATGGTTCTATATAATATCATATTCATATCATGGCCTACTCATGCCAATCATTTTAGTCCATCACTTATCTCTTTATATGGGAAAGAAATGAGAACAAATATAGGTCCACTAAATTCACATAATACATTAAATATACAACCCTTATGGGGTCTATTTGTCTCTAGGATCATGTATATAATTTAATACCTTAGTCATTGGTGACTGAGGTATCAATCAATGGCATAGTGGTCTATTGTGGCCCTTGAAACGTTATTTATTCATGGTAATTTATAAAATATATCCTTCAAATTAATAAAGAATTAATTTAATTTATAAAATAATTATATTAATTTAAATGATTCAATTACCCATAGTGGTGAGACCACACATCACATGCTATATTCAAAATGCATAATACCATAAGTGGAATGTATAGGGACCACATAGATCATTCATGTAGTTATTCCCTTTAAAATGAGCTCAACCACTCTCACCCAATCTCATGTAAGTTCATCTAACCATCCTCCATCCACATGAAGACCAAACTAAAACCCTAGAATTTAAATAAATAAATTAAAACAATTTATAACTATGTATACAATTTTATTAAAGTAGTAATATGGATGAATAACATATGGGGTCACTTCCGGAAGTATAATCATTTTGAAAATGGGGTGTTCACCTCCTTTGGAATCCATCTACATCCTTAACCCAAAAAATCAATAATTTCCATTATATTAAATCCATTTATTTCAACCAAAATGTTAAAAATCTCTATAAAATAATTACAGTGACATAGCTACTTGAATCCCCAAAAAAGTAGTGTGATTGTCCTATCTGGACCTCCTTTAGATAAGCCAAGAAAAATCTTCATCATTATAATATGATTCCCCCATGATCTGATGGAATCATTATGAAACAAACTCACCATAAACCAATAGATCCTTTGTGAATAAAAAGGGAACAAAAAATATTAATGAAATGATGGGGTTTTTTATATTTACCTTAACCTATCCTATGTAAGAAATGTCACTTAATTTTATCATGAATCAAAGGAGATCCCACTCCTGAAAGAAAAGAAGACCCCCTAGGGTGATCCCCCCATAAATGGGTCGTAAATCACCCTAAAACCCATATTTAATCTATTTTTATCTATTTATCTATATTTAAAAAAAATGGAAATAATGTTCAACCACCACCCCACCCTCGTAGGATTCCACGTAAAGGGATCCCATGTAGGGGTGTTAGTATATATATGTGGATAGGCTCATGTAGGGGGTGAACCATGTATGGTGATCCCCCACAAAAGGGAATCTCCACATAAAGGTCGCCTATATGTTAAAGGATTCTCTGTGTAAGAGAATTTCTCATACATGGTCCCCTAGTGTAAAGGGATAGTATGCGGTCACCCCCAATGTAATGGGATTCCCCATTGATGGGAAATTTTTCATAGGTGGTCACTCCCCGTGTAAGGGGATGGCCACATAAGGGGATGACCCCCCCCCCCCCTCTTTAGTATAAAAATTTAACAAAAAATATAAAAGTACTTGTATATTTGGGTCCCAAATTAGAGGATTCCTGATGTGTGGACATTTACAATTTTTTTGAAACTATACATGTCAGAGGAATCCCTTTTTTAAAGGCCACCCCATGGCTAAGCATAAAATATCACTTCTGATCAACTGATTCATCACCTAACACTAAAACCATACCAAAAAACATTA
The DNA here is from genome assembly GCA_963277665.1 of Viscum album. Taxonomy (NCBI): domain Eukaryota; kingdom Viridiplantae; phylum Streptophyta; class Magnoliopsida; order Santalales; family Viscaceae; genus Viscum; species Viscum album. The sequence continues at coordinate 1,491,622,224 of OY728139.1, read as the reverse complement.
CCCAGGGTTGTCTCAACTCTACAAGTCTCAATCTAAATCTTGGTTATCAAAAATATATCTCCTAAAAAATTAAAAAATCATATTCCCTAAAATTTTCTCAACCAGTATGGATGAGGGTCTTTTTATCAAAGAAAAAGAGTTGGAAAATTCACCATATTTAAGATCCAATTTCCAAGAGTTGAAAAAATTTATAATATATTTGAAGTAAAGTAAATAAGAAGGAATGAATCATTGATATACAGTGAAGAAGAGGATTCTGGAATTTTTCTAGAAGGAAGAAAGAGAAGGTGTTCAAGGTGGATTTCAAAAGTTTTCTATAAACGAGTAACTAAGGAGTTTAAAAGCGATTCTATACAAATCTAAGGATACACACATCCATGAAAGTGTTTTTGATTAGTATCATACCAAAATTTCTATAAACTCTAGGTGATCTTAGAGAATTTTATCAAGTAGGATGAAGGGTACTAAGGCTAGAGAGATATTGAGTCAGTCCAAAATCTTATAAGGCAGCGACCCTTGGAATGAAGTTCCTAGGAACAAATTACTCCCAATAATGTAGTGATGTAGTGGATTTTGATACATCGGTACACTAGTGGTTTCATACTACCTGGACAATGCCTAGTATGAGTAAACCAAGTAAAATCCCCATGTCACTTCAATATTTACTTTACATATTTCACTTGTGGGAATTCAATGACGTGGAAGAGTAAAATAATTAGTAGATTGGTTGAATATAGTTCCTAACTAAGTGGTAATATGACCATAAGTGGAAAATAAGTTAATATATATAAAAAAAAATTAAAATCAATTTCACCCTAATTCATATCCCCTCTAGGCTGACTTGGGGACCTAATACGTGGTATCATATATTATAGGTTCTATCTTTTGTTCAACTATAGAAGTGGGGTTTGGAGTTCCATAAAAAACATAGTAAATAATGATGATGATAATTTTAAATGGTAAAAAATTTGATAGGTGGAAAATGGAGTTTATGAAACACATGGAAGATGATATGGAATTCCTTGGAGAATTTGTGCAAGAAGTAATTTTTCTATTTGGACCAAATGGAGTTTTCTTTGAAACAAATTAAAGAAATCTAGAGATTGATTCATCTATTAGGAAGGGGTTAATAGGATCACTAAATGAACAAATTTAGAGGAAGGTTTCTAATGGGGAGTTGTCCAAGGATATATGGATAAAGGTAGGGTTAATGTTTGGAAAAGAATCTATGATGAATGAAGGATTGCTTATCTCTAAAGGAAAGAATAAAAAAGTAGGAAAAAGCCTTCGTAGAAGAAAATCACTCAGGCATCTAAGGAAAGATGGCGGGCCGGCATTCTTGGAGCTCCCGTAATGGTGTTTCTAGTTTTCTGTAGATCTAGGTTCGACGATGGTTCTCCACCATTTTTTCGGATTCTCCTCGCTCACTGGTGAGCCCTCCACACTGGATCCATGTGCGACAGTTGCTGCTGCTCCGAGTTCTAGAGTTTCTATACTCGCCTTGAGGGATACAGATCGATCGGCTTTAGGCCTCGTTTGGCAGCGCTTTGTTGGGAGGAAAAGGAAAGATATGGGAGGATTGAAACGGATTTCCACCGTTTGGCAAAGTCAAAATGACGGAGAGAAACCTAACGGACGGAAAGGGGGAGAAATGGATTTCTCCCCTATCAAACAATTTCTTCAGTTCTGCAATCGTCCCAAAATCGGGACGATTCCAGCGGAAACACGATGATTTTTAAATTGTTTTTCAAATTCCCAAAATTACCCTTAGTTGTATATATATAAATAATCATAAATAACTAATTATATACATATAAATAATCATAATTAATTTATAAATAATTATAAATATAAATAATTATAATTATCTTGAATTAATAGTTTATATAAATATTTTATAATAATTTTGAATTAATAAATATTTTGAATTAATAACTTTGAATTAATAAATGCTTTGATTTAGTAATTATTTTGAATTTATAATTTTGAATTAACAATTATTTTGAATTGATAATTTTGAATTTATAATTTTTATTACCTTAAATTAATAGTTTTGAATTAATAAATTATATAAATAATTTTGATTATCTTTAATTAATTTTTTAAAATTTTAAAATTTGTATTAACATATGTTCGTAGTTTAATGTTTACCTAATTTTGGTGATATGAAATACAATGATTGATTAAAATCAAAATTATCATTTTTTGATTTGTTATAAAAAATGTAATAAAAATACATTTTTTTTAAAAGATTATTTGTATCATTTAAAAAAAATTGTTCATGTTGGGTGGGTATGGTGGTAGATGTGGTGTCCGTGGAAATCTAATCTACGATTGTTTTTTATCTTGGGCAAGTATGCCTTTTAATTTTGTGTGCATGTATTATTTTTTAACGAAGATTATTTGTGTCATTTGCATCAAAAAAGTTTCTTTTCTTTTCTTTTAAAAATTGTCACCAAACATGATGGAGAGAAATCCAAATTATTTATCTTCTTTTACTAATAAATTGATCCAAACATAAAAAGAGAAATCACAATCATTTCTTTTCTTTTCTTTTCTTTTCTCTTATAAACTATCAAATCATTTATTTCCTTTTACTAAAATCTTACCAAACACGCACTTACATCAAACTAAGAAGGTGGATGGCGTCTGTCGCGCCTCTCGCTGGCTTCTGCTCCTATTTCTAGGGTATCTATACCCGCCGTGATGGCCAATAGATCTAACTCAAATCTGACCTCAGTGGCAGTTGCAAAGGTGGATGACGTTCGTGGCACCTCGCTACTTTCTGTTCTGCAGTAATCAGATCTGAATCTGGAGTCTTCTTTGGGCGCTGCAACGGCTGCCCGATGACAGGTTTCTGTAGCGTTTGTGGGCAATGGAATAGATCTGGTGAATAAGGATACAGTTCCCACAGACCGCTCTCGGAATATTTTCTCTATCTTCAAATGATCGACCGGTTACATTCACCGGAAAGGTAATATTTCCCATGTTAGGGATGATCCTAGTGTGGTTTCAGAGCATATGAGTCTTGGGGAATTTTCCATTATTGGTCGTCTTGTTTTTCCAAAGGGATATGCGCCGTGGAAGGATAATGATCGCTCCACGAAACTATTGAGAATTTGGGGTACTGAAGGGTTGCGATGCATTTTGTTGGGTCGTGGATTCTTTCACATCATCTTTAATTCGGCGGAATCGAAGATGAAGGCCTGGAGTTTTGGATCAATTTCGCTGAAGCCAGGATTTCTACATATCCACGAATGGGATCATTCCTTCAACCCGTTGGAGGTTGGTCATTCTTCTATACAGGTATGGGTTAAAGTATTTGGTCTGAATTGGATCCTCTCTCACCCCAGGATCCTCTATGACATGGAAATGTCTGTTGGGGTGCTGATTAAACTGGATAAAGAAACTGAAATGGCCAGGTTCTGATAGTACGCACTATTTTTGGTTGAAGTAGACTTGGCATCAATATTAGTTGATCGTGTCTTCCTTACCACTAAGAATGAAGAAATTGAATTGAAAATTGAATATGAAAAAGTACCACGATTCTGTCTAAATTGTAAGACTATTGGTCATGAAGTGGGTAGGGATCATGCCTCCAAGGATAGAGCAGTGAAATCTGGTCCAACAAATGCTGATAAGGGTGCTGGAAATATGCTACAGAAGGGGGGTTTATGTCCATAGGGTGATGGGAACTTGCTGCTCAGGGACAGACCATGAGGGGACCTGAACCTCCTTTCGATGCCTATATTAGGGATGAGAAGATAGCCGATAATGTTGATTGTGGCAGTGGGCAGTGCATGAGAACTTGGGCTGAAATCGTTGAGGATCGGGATGATGATGTGTTGGACAGAGATGCTTTGGCGTTAGTACCTTCAGATGAATGTCATGACATATTGCCTGGTGAAGTTGTAGCTTGTGGTCAGGCGTCTACGATGGACAACCAGTCTCTTGTCGAGGAACTTATCTAGGAATCTTCTAACCATGACCTTCAGCAGGAACGTCTGGTTGTGGTGAAAGGCCAAAAGGGTAAGAAAACATCGATATATGCAGGTTGTTTTCATATGACATTTCCTCGGAAACCCGGATATAATTCTCAGGCCTTGCTACCTTCTGAATAGGCTGTTGGGCCTTTAGAGCAGTCCTCCAGGGTGGCTCAAGCTGTTATGGATGGTTTCACTGATATAGAAATAGAGAAGACAACAAATTTTATGGATGCTTAGGTGGATTCCAGGGGTTTAAATCCTTAGATGGACACACTTTCTGGTTTGGCTCAGGTGACACAGGGGGCAAAAAATGCGGATGGGGTCACATGTCATCATACGGAATGGACTTACTCTCCATTTTTCTCTGATTTCATGAAAAATACCCATGCATCTTTTTGTAAGGCCTCAGATGAGGCTTTTATCCATGCACGTAAGGAGAATATGAAGTCCACTTTCCCAAAAGGCTAGGAAGGTGAGCAGCCACTCAAACGCATTGAGAAAGAAGCATCTGATTGGTTATTCTTGCAGTCTGAGGTTACCTTTTCGATGATGGATTTGAGGGTGTTTGGATGCAATGATTATTTAGCTTATCCAGAATCTACTTTCCATCAATTTTGAGGACGAGGTTGACACCCTAAGGGAAGGGGTAGATACCCTAGGAATATGGGATCCAAGGGGTAGTCATAAGAAGTTACCTTGTTTTTTGTTGTGGGAATCTGATTCCATGCCAGTCTCTATCCTCTTATGTACTGTTTGTTTTCTAAATAAATTTTTAGTCATGGGATCCCAACCCATGGATGGGCCTTTTGCGTATAACTGAGGTGTCTAATTATATATTAATTTCTATATCTGATTCTAAATTTGATTTAGAGGAATCTTTTAAATCTTGACGGTCAAACTCTCCATGGAGCTGAAAAGGATTAATCCCAATGATGACATAACAAAATCATCAAGCTATAAATCTGGAAGTAGTCATAATTTAATGAACTAAATATTTATTAATAAATATATTGCTTCAAATTAATAAATTATATATAATGAAATGATATTACATAGAATTCATGCACTGCATTTGTTATTTTTTGACCATTATAAGACCATTAAGAAACATTACTATTGAAAATAGTCATTATATATTGGTTGTTATGATTAGTATATATTAGTAGTTATGATGACATCCAATTGAAATAAATGAAGTGATGACCCATACTAGTATGTGTTAAGTCAAAAGTCTTCTTTTGGCTTTTACATCATGTTTTGGAAATCACAAATATATTCTGTCATGTTTTGGAAATCACAAATGTATTCTATCATATGTTTGAAAATAACAAATTGTCTTTTATCATGTTTATCGTATCGTACGATGTTGATCGTACCGATCAAAACGTATCGTACTGACTCTGTCAAACGTATCGTACTGACTCTGTCAAACGTATCGTACTGACTCTGTCGATCGTATCGTACTGACTGCTATTCAGATGACCATTATTTGTTTTGGTACTTTGTCAAAAACTCTCTCTGCATATGAATCGTACTCATGTTTTACATTTCTATATATCTCTTATCCTAACGAAACGATGTCGTTGAGTTAGTTATATACTAATCAAAACGATGTCGTGCTTTCTGTTTCAATATGACCGTTGGAGGCAATATGACCGTTGGAACCCGAGGCCTATAAATAGGAGGTCATTTGAAGCTGAGAAAATACTGATGAACGAAGAGACTCTGTGAACTACGAAGATTCTAGAGAGAGACACTGTGACTTCTCTCATCAGCCTTGTGCGTCCGATCATCGTATCGAGGGCTTTCAAGTAATTGAAAGACAGAGGTGCCGATTACCTGCAAAATCGAGGGCTGCCGGGGATAGGCAGGCAGACAAGCCGATCATCGTATCGAGGGCTGCCGGGGATAGGCAGACAGACAAGCCGATCATCGTATCGAGGGCTGCCGAGGATAGGCAGACAGACGTGCCGATAATCGTATCGAGGGCTCACCAAGGTGTTGGTGAGACAGACCTTTTATCCTAGGTGAAAGGATAACCCTTCTCTTTGGGTTAAAAGAATTGTATTACTTTTACATTTCCGCTGTTGTTTGTTTTAAAAAGGGATTGTATCGTTTCCTTTCTTCCCTACATATTCTATTGTAATTGTTTCAATTACAATCATTCTATTACATTTTGTATTGATTGGTTCTATACGCTTTAAGGTAGAATCATTTACATTTGTAATACTCTGATTTTTGTGTTCATCTTGAATACAATTGTTTTGCTTTACAATAGTATTACAATACATCACACCTTTTACTTTCAATACAATTGTGGGTGTTTGTATTTGTATTAGTTTAAGTTCATTTAAACTAATCTCTTTGTTTCTAAAACTCAAAGTTTTTAAACCTACAATTCACCCCCCCTCTTGTATTGTTCCATCTAATAGACTATTATTCGATCCAACAATTGGTATCAGAGGAGGTTTTCCACTGATTTGTATTACTAGCTTTATTTCTTATTACTATCTTGAATACCTACTACACTAACGTGTGGAGTGGAAAAGTTGTTTTTGTTATATTAGATGGCAGGAATGAATATCGGATCAATAGATAATCTGAATCCTTCTAGACCACCAATCTTTGATGGGAATGATTACGAGTATTGGAGAGATCGTATGAAGACTTTCGTCATCAATACTGGTGTAGACAATTTTATTATGCTTACTGGAGGTTACAAAATTCCTGACAAAGAAGTTAGTACTTTTACCAACCAAGAGAAGCAAGAATATCAACTGAATTACAAGGTACGCAATACTTTATTATGCTCTATGACCAGGAATATATATAGTCAGATATCTTCATGTGAAGCAGCCAACTGTATTTGGAAGAAATTAGAAGTCACTCATTTTGGTACATCCAAAGTTATAGAAACAAGGAGAGCAATGCTTCGAGCAGAGTATCATGGATTTGTTTTTCCTTATGGAGAGCCAGTATGTAAAGTGCAACAAAGGTTTATGACAATTGTCAACAGCTTACAATCTATGGGAGAAAAAGGTCTTGATGATGAAGCTCTTGTTGATAAGATTATAGATATTATGCCAAATGAATGGGAGTCAAAAAGAACAGCTATTGATGAAAATAGAAAAGTTTCCCAGATTACTCTTGATGAACTCTTTGGAACTCTTCTACAGCACGAGACAAGAATGAAGAGAGATGCTGATTTCAATAAGAAGAAGAATGGGAATGGAAATGTTGCTTTTGCATCTAAAGCCAAAACACCTGAAAGGGTTACAAGGTCTAAATCCAAGAAAGTTGTATCTGATTCAAGTGACTGTAATCTTTCGGATAATGAGTTAGCTAATCTTGCTCGGAGGATGAACAAGATTGTGGGAAAGAAAGATTTTCAATATAGATTCAAAAAGAAAGACAGGAAAGATAGGAAAGATTCAGAGGTAACTTGTTATGAATGCAAGAAAACAGGACATATAAGGCCTGATTGTCCTTTACTGAAGAGGAAAGATAGAAAAGAGAAACACTCTGAAAGAAACAAGAAAAGGTTTTATAAGACAAAGAAGGTCTTGAAAGCAAATGATACATGGAGTGCAAGTGGTAGTGATTCCTCAGATGATTCTTCAGAATATGAGACATCAGGACAAAGGAATATTGGACTTCTAGCCAGACTACCAATTGAAGATCATTGTCTCATGGCTAAGGTACATAATGCTGAAGCTGTTACAAATGTCTCTTTAAATACAAATTATGTTGATAATAGATATTATGAATCTTCAAATGATGAACCCTCATCATCAGAAGATGATACTTTACCTTCTTTTGAAGAAGTTTCTAGATTTGCTAAGTTACTTGAAAATGAAAATTCTAAACTCAAAAAGAGATTTGAAAAAGCAAATTCTAGAATTTCTATTCTGACTAAAGAGGTATCAGATCTTTCTAAAGATCTTGATGAGAAAACTGCTGATTTTGAAAATATTTTAAAAACCCTTGAGAAAGTTAAATCTGAAAAGGATAAACTTTCTAAGGATCTTGAAACTGCTATTTCAAAGAAAGATATATTAGAGTCTAACTCTAGTTCAAATTCAAATGTTTTAGAAAACAAGAATTTGGTTTTAAAACTAAAGTCAGAGATTTTATCCTTGAAAAAGTGTTTGTCAAACTTTACTCATGGAAAAGAAAACTTTGATAGGATGTATTCTCAAATTAGACCGTTGAGAAATCGTTCAGGTCTTGGTTATACTTATTCCAAACCTGTTTTTAGTAATAACTATTTTGTTCCTCAAAAAACCATTTTCTGTTCCAAGTGTCAATGTGGTGGACATTGGAGAAGAGATTGTTCTCTTAACAAAACTCAATCCTTAGGATTTCATAAAGCTCATTTTGCAAAACAAATGTGGATTCCTAAAATTCTTTTATCTAACCCTTCAGGATCCAAACAAGTTTGGATTCCGAAAATCTAATTGTTTCTTTTTCAGGAGAATCAGAAGTGTACCAATAAGAACATTTGGTACATGGATAGTGGTTGTTCTCGACATATGACTGGAAACAAAGATTTCTTTGAAAAGGTTATCAAAACAAAAGGTGGAAAGGTTACCTTCGGAGATAATGCTCAAGGAAAGATTGTTGGTATAGGTAATATCGTTTTTCTTGGAAAAGTTCTTATTTCAAATGTTTTATTTGTAAAAGGTCTTAGACACAATCTCATCAGCATAAGTCAATTATGTGATGAATGTTACCTTGTGAATTTTAGAAATGATAAGTGTCTAGTTCACAATTCCAAGGATGAATTCATTCTATCTGCCCATAGGCAAGAGAATGTTTACACTATTAACTTAGAAGACCTTAGGAACCAAAACTTACCTTGCTTAAGTGTAATAGAAGACCAATCGTGGCTATGGCATAGGAGACTAGGACACTGTAATTTGAGAAACCTAAGAAAACTCTCAAAGAAAGGACTTGTAAAAGGGCTACCGGATCTTAGATATGATTCTTCAAAAGTCTGTGATCCTTGTCATTATGGCAAGCAACATAAAACTAGCTTTAAACCAATCAATGAAGTTTCAACTTCTAATGCATTACAGCTTGTGCATATGGATTTGTTTGGTCCTTCACAATCTGGAAGCATTGGAGGCAAATACTATGTATTTGTTTTAGTTGATGACTTTACTAGATTTACATGGGTCTATTTTCTCACAAAGAAATCTGAAGCCTTTTTATATTTCAAAACTTTTAGAGCCCAAGTTAAAAATGAGAAAAACCTACCATTGATAACTATTCATAGTGATCATGGTGGTGAATTTCAAAATTCAGATTTTGAAACTTTTTGTAGTAAGAAAGGTATTACTCGCAATTTCTCAGCACCAAGAACTCCTCAGCAAAATGGGGTTGTTGAAAGAAGAAATCGTATTCTTCAGGAAATGACTCGAACCATGTTGAGTGAATACTCAATTGCTAAGCACTTTTGGGCTGAAGCTGTTAGTACTGCCTGTTATACTATAAATCGTGTTTTAACTAGACCATTTCTTAATAAAACTCCTTATGAGTTATGGACTGGCCGAAAACCTAAAGTTTCTTACTTCAAAGTTTTTGGATGCAAAGTGTTCATTCTGAACACAAAAGATAATTTACACAAATTTGCACCAAAATCTGATGAAGGAATCTTTCTAGGCTATTCCACAACCTCTAAGGCTTATAGAGTTTTCAATAAAAACACTTGTACTGTTGAAGAAACAGTACATGTAAAATTTGATGAAACTAACCCTTTTGTTTTCAACCAACCCAATCCTACATCCTCGGATGTGTTTTCCAAAAATGTTTATCAACCTATATTAGAAGAACATTCTGATAAGGAAAATGTTCAAGAAAGTATTCCTGAAACATTTACCACAGAAGATTTTCTACCATATGTTGATGAACAGGTTTTACAAAACCCAAATCAATTGCTTCTTAGGAATCATCCCAGTGATAACATCATTGGTGATATAAATCAACCTGTAAGGACCAGAAATTCCTTAAGAAATGAAATAGAACATCTTGCTTTTCTTTCCCAATTTGAACCTAAAAGTCCAAGTGAAGCCTTAGGTGATGATGATTGGATCAAAGCAATGCAGGATGAACTAAATGAATTTCAAAGGAATCAAGTCTGGACTTTAGTTGAAAGACCTAAAGAAACAACTGTAATTGGTGTAAAATGGGTTTTCAGAAACAAGTGTGATGAAAATGGAATCATTGTAAGGAATAAAGCAAGACTTGTTGCTAAAGGCTATAATCAACAAGAGGGAATAGACTATGAGGAAACATATGCTCCTGTAGCTAGACTTGAATCTATTCGTATTCTATTAGCCTTCGCAGCATATTTCAATTTCAAACTATTTCAAATGGACGTCAAATGTGCTTTTTTAAATGGTTTTGTTCAAGAAGAAGTTTTTGTCGAACAACCTCCTGGTTTTCAAGATCCAAAACATCCTGATCATGTTTTTAGACTTACCAAGGCTCTATATGGTCTTAAACAAGCTCCTAGAGCATGGTATGATAGACTTACAGGATTTCTTTTACAAAACAACTATAGAAAAGGTACAGCTGATCCAACTCTTTTTATCAAAATGGAAAACAAAAATGTTTTGGTTGTCCAAATCTATGTTGATGACATCATATTTGGATCAACTCAGAAATCTTTAACCGATTCTTTTGCAAATTTAATGAAATCTGAGTTTGAAATGAGTATGATGGGTGAGTTAACATTCTTTTTAGGTTTTCAAATTTCTCAAAAACCAGAAGGAACTTATATATCTCAACATAAGTATATTAAAGACTTACTCAAAAAGTATGGATTTGACAAAACTAAAAGTATTAGCACCCCAATTGGTACCTCAAATACTCTTGATCTTGATGAAACTGGGAAACCAGTAGATCAAACAATTTTTAGAGGTATGATAGGGAGTTTGCTATACTTGACAGCTAGTCGACCCGACTTGATGTTTTCTGTATGCTTATGTGCAAGATATCAATCTAATCCAAAAGAGTCTCACTTAAAAGCCGTAAAGAGAATCTTTCGGTATTTAAAAGACACTATGGATTTAGGACTTTTTTACTCTTCTGGAAATGAATTTGTTTTAAAAAGTTTTTCAGATGCTGACTTTGGTGGTTGTAGAATGGATAGAAAAAGTACATCTGGAACATGTCATTTCTTAGGAGATTCTTTGGTTTCTTGGTCCTGCAAGAAACAACACTCGGTAGCACTCTCCACTGCTGAAACTGAATATGTAGCAGCTGGAAGTTGCTGTGCTCAAGTATTGTGGATGCAGCATACACTCACTGACTATGGTTTGAGTTTCTCCAAAACTCAAATTCTTTGTGATAATACAAGTGCCATAGCTCTTAGTAAAAACCCAGCACATCACTCTCGTGCAAAACACATAGATGTTAGGCATCACTTTCTTAGGGATCACACACAAAAAGGAGATATTGTTTTACAATTTATCGGAACGCAAGAACAACTTGCTGACATTTTTACAAAACCTTTACCTTCCGATAGATTTGAATTTATAAAACAGAAGCTAGGAATGATTACATTAAAATAATCATTCATATCTACTTCCTGTTTTAAATCTCTCCTTATAGTAAGAAACTCCTCGTAGAAAGGGGGAGGACATTTCTTTATGTCTTTATGTTTCTGATCTTTAAATATTTACTCTATTTTTATATGTTTCTTTCTGTTTATCGTATTGACCATTTCAATTTTTCTGTTTATCGTATTGACCATTTCAATTTTTCTGTTTATCGTATTGAAATTCTTTTCTATCGTACCATTCAAATTTTTTTTCGACCGATGATAGTATTCAAATTCTTTTCCATCGTACCATTCAAATTTTTTTTTGAATCGACCGATGATACTATTCAAATTCTTTTCCATCGTACCATTCAAATTTTTTTTGAATCGACCGATGATACTATTCAAATTCTTTTCCATCGTACCATTCAATTTTTTTTTGAATCGACCGATGATACTATTCAAATTCTTTTCCATCGTACCATTCAATTTTTTTTTTGAATCAAATTCTTTTCCATCGTACCATTCAAATTTTTTTTATCGACCGATGATAGTATTGAGATTGTTTTCCATCGTAATGTCACCAAAACCAGCAATCACCTTACGATCTTCGACAGGTATTCTTTTTCATTTTTTTTTTATTTTTATTTCTAACCGTTGATCTGCTTTTCTTTAATCCTGACCGTAGAAGATCAACAGTCATCTTTTTATTGCCTATAAATACCCCCCTCCCCTCCCCAAACCCACATCGTTTGTCCAGGAATTGAGGCGAAGCTCTGCTCAACCAGCTATAATCAATCGTACGATCTTCTCAATCGGCATCATCTTTATGTCTCAATCTTCTGCCAACACTCCCGCTGAAATGTCTTCAAAGACCTTTACAGAGAAAGACTTTCACAGAGAAAGGTTAGTATCCCGAGAATTCTTTGATGCGTACGATTCTACAATCAAGAGGATTATTTTGTTTCAAGGATGGGAACATCTCTGTGTGGAAAAGCCTGATACTCAAGATCCAGTTCTGTTTGATGAAGTGTGTCAATTCTACAAAACCGTTTCTTTTGACAAGGATATGAATATTAACTTCGCTGTGTACGATAGAAAGTTATCTATGTCTGTGAAACAAGCGGCGCATTTTCTAAATGTTTCTATAGAAGGTGATGCATTCTGTCCATCTCACAAACTTCCAGAGGAAGTTGGTACTTTCAATAGAGAAAATGCTGAAAAGTCTTTGTTTGTTGTTAATGAGGGAAAGAGGAAAGTTTATCATCTTTCACCGGACAATAGGTTTGTCACTCTATGGATGAAAGGTTTCCTTGTTCCAAGGAAAGGGGATAGAGAAACCCTTAAAGTTTCTGATGTCTTTATGCTTGACTACCTTGTGAATATGAGGAAGGTAAATCTCATGGGATATATTTTTGAAACAATCAAGAATGTCAAGAAAGGAGGGATTAAATCCCAGATAATAATGTATCCAGCCATCCTCACAAAATTCATTCTTGAGAGTATGAAGTTTTGTAACATTCCTTTGAAAGGAGAACCTATGGATTTGTGGCCGTCTTTGATTAATAAGAGTACGATGAAAAAGCTGAATGTTTGTTTTGATTCAAATTCAAAACTTTTTGTCAGAGATGTAGAAGCTGAATTGCCTGAAAATCAATCGGCACCTATGCCAGCCAAGGACAATCAATCGGCCGGTGTTACTCGAAAGTCTGATCCGCAGACTAGTTCAAAGCCGAAGAAGAAGCCGAGGTACAGTAAAGAAGTTGTTGCAAAGTGGAGAAAGGACAAGGAACAGAGAAAAGAGGGTGATCCGAAATTTGGACTTGACCCTGCTGAGGCCTTTGCAGAAAGGATAAGGGTAGAAGAAACCCTTCAAGCTGAAAAGAAAAAGAAGACTCTGTTGAAAAGAAAGGCTCAGGACTTTGATATCTCTAAAGTCTTGAAAGCTGTTGAAGAAGCCAGTGCTCAATTAACTGTGGAAGTACATCAAGAGCCCATCGTACAGAATCAGCCTGAGAAAGAAAAAGGGAAACAAGTGATGGAAGAAGTGGAAGAAGAAGAAGGAGATTTTCTTTTAGAATATCTTCAAAGTTCAAAGAGAAGTAGAGAGGAATCGCTTCAAAAGCTGAGCGAAGATGTTCAACAAGTTTCTCATGCCGATCAGGAAAGATCACCGGAGAGGGTGTCATCTAAAGAAAAGAAAGATGCTCAATCTTCTCATTCTGACAAAGTTGTTGTCATCAGTGATAAAGTAGAAGAAGAAAGAAAGCAGAAAGTAAAAGCGAAAGGGAAACAGCCTGTTGTTGAATCAAGCAGATCATATCAACTAGCATCGTACGATGATGATACCGATTCAGAGCATACAATCTCTCTCAAGAAGAGTGATTACATTGTTCATGTTTTGAGGAGAATGGAGAAAACTATTCCTTATTTCCCGAGACTGGAAGGAAAGATTGACTTTATTACTGAAAATCAGAGAAAGAAGTTTGGATCTGTGAAAGAATTGAGGAAGAAAGTTTTATCTGTAGAAGCCGATTTGAAAGTTCTTTCAGAAAGCTCTGTTGTTCATAGGAAGGCATGTAATAAGATGACTAAGTGGTCGTACAAAACAGAGAGCTCAATCAATGACCATGAAGTTGCTATTGAAGATATAAGAAGGTTATCAAATGATCTTGCAATTGCTTTCAACAAGCTTGATAAAGAAACGGTTGAAAGGCTGAATCTTTTATCTTCTCAAAGAGCCGATGTTCCTTCAGTGAAAGATTTGCAAGAGAGGATGAATGCTTTCCAATCAGAATTTTCGAAGGTTTCATCTTTCAAAGATGAAATGGTTTTACTGAAGAAACAAAATTCTGAGTTATCCAAGGATAACAAGACTCTGCAAAACAGAATTGATACTCTTGAAGAGGTAATCAGAGTCCAGGAGGAAACCATCAGAAATCAAGATCAGATTTTTGCGGATCAACAGGAGCTTCTCAAAACTCAAGGTGAATCAATTTCTGAAGACAAGAAGGAAATCAAGAAGATGAAAGCCGTGCTTCATGAGCTGATAAAGAAGGAGAAGGGAAGAGAGAAATGATTGTTGTATTTGTCTCTTTTGAAACTTGTTTGTGTTGTAATAACTCTTATAATTCTCTTTTATCCATTGTCTTGTTTTACTTCACTAACTCTTTCAGACAATTCGAAATTACTCCTTTCTTTTTGTAAATCACAAAGGGGGAGAATATTTACAAAGCAAAGATTGTTTTACAAAGGGGGAGAATGCAATACAATGCTCTTAAGGAAAATCTATGAATACAATCCTTAGGAAAGTCAATACCTAAGGGGGAGTTAGTTGTATTCAATTTCTTATTCAGAAGAGTTTTCAATAACTCAGGGGGAGATAAGTATTTCTTGTTTCATTTACTTTGTGTGTTTGTGCTTTCCAAAAAGGGGGAGATTGTTAAGTCAAAAGTCTTCTTTTGGCTTTTACATCATGTTTTGGAAATCACAAATATATTCTGTCATGTTTTGGAAATCACAAATGTATTCTATCATATGTTTGAAAATAACAAATTGTCTTTTATCATGTTTATCGTATCGTACGATGTTGATCGTACCGACCAAAACGTATCGTACTGACTCTGTCAAACGTATCGTACTGACTCTGTCAAACGTATCGTACTGACTCTGTCGATCGTATCGTACTGACTGCTATTCAGATGACCATTATTTGTTTTGGTACTTTGTCAAAAACTCTCTCTGCATATGAATCGTACTCATGTTTTACATTTCTATATATCTCTTATCCTAACGAAACGATGTCGTTGAGTTAGTTATATACTAATCAAAACGATGTCGTGCTTTCTGTTTCAATATGACCGTTGGAGGCAATATGACCGTTGGAACCCGAGGCTTATAAATAGGAGGTCATTTGAAGCTGAGAAAATACTGATGAACGAAGAGACTCTGTGAACTACGAAGATTCTAGAGAGAGACACTGTGACTTCTCTCATCAGCCTTGTGCGTCCGATCATCGTATCGAGGGCTTTCAAGTAATTGAAAGACAGAGGTGCCGATTACCTGCAAAATCGAGGGCTGCCGGGGATAGGCAGACAGACAAGCCGATCATCGTATCGAGGGCTGCCGGGGATAGGCAGACAGACAAGCCGATCATCGTATCGAGGGCTGCCGAGGATAGGCAGACAGACGTGCCGATAATCGTATCGAGGGCTCACCAAGGTGTTGGTGAGACAGACCTTTTATCTTAGGTGAAAGGATAACCCTTCTCTTTGGGTTAAAAGAACTGTATTACTTTTACATTTCCGCTGTTGTTTGTTTTAAAAAGGGATTGTATCGTTTCCTTTCTTCCCTACATATTCTATTGTAATTGTTTCAATTACAATCATTCTATTACATTTTGTATTGATTGGTTCTATACGCTTTAAGGTAGAATCATTTACATTTGTAATACTCTGATTTTTGTGTTCATCTTGAATACAATTGTTTTGCTTTACAATAGTATTACAATACATCACACCTTTTACTTTCAATACAATTGTGGGTGTTTGTATTTGTATTAGTTTAAGTTCATTTAAACTAATCTCTTTGTTTCTAAAACTCAAAGTTTTTAAACCTACAATTCACCCCCCCTCTTGTATTGTTCCATCTAATAGACTATTATTCGATCCAACAGTATGCTCATACCCTATAAATCTCATTTATTGAATATTTTGACGAAGTTGGAACCATTGGGATTTTTCATTGACAACGATCATGTCAGGATTCAATAATTGAAGCACAAATGAAACTATTTACAAGAGATGTTTAAGCTTATTGAGATCACAATCCAGACCTTGTTAGACAAACCACTCTAAGAAATCACCACCAACACACACCATACTCTTTGGGAGTATGCTGGTGTAAAAAGGGGTTATGTATCTGGACCATACTAATATAAATTTATATATTTTCTTTTTAATAAAATAATTATTTTAATTATTTCTTTTTATTATTTCTTTATAAATGATTGGATAATGAGTTCTATAAAAAATAGATTTTGATATGAAGAAATAAAAATTGTATTTTTAATAAATATATACTCTTAGTTAAGAAAGACTTGATAATTTTAATAATTTTTAAAACAAATTTTATTTTAGAAAAATATTTTTATTAAATAACGTTTATATAAATATAAATTATAAACTAATTTAATGAATTCCAATGTGACTTTTATAAGGGTCAAAAAGTTGTTAGTATCGTAAAAACTATTATTTTTCAGTAAATAATGTTTTTTATTTAGAATTGAAAAATCTAATTATTAGAAACTATTTTGATAAAATAAATATTTTCATTGGAATCACTATGTCGAAATTAGTGAATGGTAATTTTTTGATAATTTTATAAGGCATCCGAATTTTTTGAATAAAAAATTAATATAGTATAAATATATGATTTGTATTATGTCATCATAAAATCCCAAATGTGATGTAAAAAGTACTATAAAGAGTATCCAAAACGAAAATAATATTTCCCATTTCAACAGGAGTTATTTTATTAAGTTTAAAACGACCTAATGATTCCTGCAAAACCTATATTATATTTTAGGGTTTTAATGTGAATTCATTATGAACATGTCTCACTTTTACATCTCCAAGTATATTATTTTAAGGAGGTCAATTCTTGGCCTTGTAAAATATTTAAGACCACTTATATTTGGTAGAAACCATTTGCCAAAACCATGTGATGGTTTGTGTTTTTTTATAATTTTATTACATAGATTATAACAAATATGTTTAGAAATTAATAAAAAGTCCCCCAACTTTTCTATAAATACCCACCCATCCTCCCACTCATATTAAATAAAAACCCATTGATTTTGGATTTAATCTTCCTTACCCTTTCTAATATCATCCAAAGGTGTTCCCAATCTCTTAATAAGATCCTAGCAAGCTTTCAGAATCACCCTATCGAGGTGAGGGATCTTCTCCTCTTTCTTTTTATTTCAAGTACTTTATATGTGATAAGCATTTTTGATTTCTAATTATCAATTTTGTAATAAGTTTATACACATACCTATATTGTCTTGATGATGCCCATATAGTGTGATACCGCCTTTCACGCTCATTCATCCCTTCCATAAACCCTTATGTACACCAATTATTTTGCAGAAATTATCCCCTGATTTTCCATTCCAAACACTTTTTTAGTGAATACCCATCCCCATTTCCACTCAAGGGTGTTCACTGAGTTATACATATATGTAATTGGTTGGGTAATTCCATATATGTAATCCCACATTACACAATTTTGATGTTAAAAGTGATGAATGGAGTTATTATGTTATATGATCTCTATGGTGCACAAATTCATGTACATGATATGAATGTGAAGGGTGAGCTTAGAATTATATACCACTCCAAGGCATTAGATAATGTTTTAATCTCATGATATTACATGTATGTGTTGGAGTTGGTTCCCTAGAACCAATTTATTTTTTATTTTATGATAACTTATATTCATGGTTTTGAATACTGATAAATTCGTTATCACATCATGATTATTCTTCTGCGTAATATTGTATGTGATAATGTCCTAAGAGTAACTGTCTCACTAAAATGTCATAGTGGATCCCTACTATGATGAGAACCTGGAGGTTCTGTGACACTATTCTTAAATATATGATCTATAGTTGGATGATATCATTTCAGAGACACAAAATGATATAGGATATCAAGGGTGGAGACTCATAAGACTTTGATGCACCTTCTCATGGTGTACGTTCTTGGTAATGTCCTGAATGATATAATGAGAAGAAGACCTGACATTAGGAAATCCACATTTATAAGTGTCATTGGATGTTCCTATCTGCGGATGTGTGTATTGGTCCTTAGACTATAAGATTATTATTAATGGATATTATGAGTCGCGCACTTCGATGTATTGATGAAAACCGTGATGACATATGTTCACAGCGAGGTAGGATATGTTGTGCACATCACGAGTAATTTTGAATTAATGAATCCTACAAGAAAGGATTTATACCATCTTTTCTTTAATGGAAGATAATATCTAATGCCCTTTGATGGAAATTATATAGCCTAAATAATTCCATATCCATGGTGATCAATAATAAAATTCTATTTCTTGAAAGTCAAAGAAAGTGATATCGAGCATATAGGTTGATGACACTGGCATGCAAGCTTCTCAATTAGAGATATTGTGGTAAAGAGATTATAATACATAGTAATCATCTGTATGAGGTAACATGTTATTTTGGAATTAACTTCTTTTTCTATGGGTGTCTTGACATGTTCCTAGACGCTAACCTTGGACTTTAGACAGACTCACCTAATGCCACTAAGAAAGAGGCCTATTCGGTCACACACTATGTGTATTCAATATCTCAGTTAAATAATTTGCTTTTTAAAAAGTTGAATAAATATTATTCCTGGTCGTGGTTTAATAGTTATTCATATATGCTTGATCACATTTATTCCATCACTAGTTATTTGAAAGAATATATTTTGAGTGGAATAATTAATAAATATTGAGGATGATTGGTGGACTGAGTTTAATGGTCCAGTGAGAAATAATAATATTGAATATTATTTGATTAAGTAATATATTATTACAACTCACAAGTTAAGCACATGTTAGGAAATAATAATGTTGCTATTATTATTTGACATGGTGGTTTCTCTAGGATTAATGAAATAATTTAAGGCACTTGTGCAAATTATTTATTATTATCCTAGTGAAATAAATGTCTGGTTATATTATTCTCTCATTATCCAAGGGAAAGCTAAGTGATGTTATTAATATTTTTCATGACTTATTATATACTCCCTTTACTTATTTTATATAAAATGTGCATAATTTGTGTGAAATATTAATGTTTTAATATTAAGTATAATTTTTGAGCATTTTTAGAAGTAGTCCAATTGAGTCAGTTTAATGTTTTAATAATAACTATCACTATACTTATCCAAATTGTGTGGTTATTGTTTTGTAGGATTCTCCTTTCAATATACAACATTTCATTAGAAGGTACCATGAGCCAATTCTGCCATTTGAAGGGTCATATAGTCCTCACAAACAAGACCAAAGAATCTGTGAACAAACTTGACCAGCCTTGAAGATTGATTTACTGAGCTCAATTCAGAAGTCCAAAAACATTAACTCTCCACCATAATTCTGGGGACACTACATGTCATCTTGGATAAAAATTTCAAGGCCCAAATCCAAGTACAAGGGGCCCAAATGAAGCTTTGAAGTCCAGCCCACCATTCTAGACGAGAATTAAAATCAGTATAGTATGCATGACATATCTCATGATGTAAGCATCAAATAGAGTTGAGATTTTGCAGTGTGAAAGAGGAGATATAGGCGGCCGACTTTGTTGAAGAACCCATTCAGATTTGAAGGTATCATCATATTCAAAAACCCTTTCACATTCTGGACTTTAAAAAGACTGGATTGAAATGGACAGTTTTACATTGTTTAATCAACCGGGCATAACTTTTGATTCTAAGTCCAAATGACTCCAAATTTTTAGAGTATTCGGCCAACTTTATTATCTACAACTTTGAAGAAGAAGATTTCTCGATATTAGGCTGTCATGATGTCCATATCTGCGAGCCAGGTGGAGGGGTATTGCTGGAATGTAAACAGTCCACTCCTTGGGCTATAAATACTCTCCCCTTCTCTCCTTGAGAGGGGTTGGAATTTCAGAAGAGAGGAGAACATATTGGCACGACCAAGGCCTTGCCAAAGGCTTGTGAGAATCTTCCATACTCAAGTTTTCACTTGAGAGACCTTTCCTCCTCTATTTGTTTTCACTTAATTTCGTGTTCTTCGTTTTTGTAATTTTGTAAGTCTCTTTCTTTGTAATTCTGTTTTAATGCAAGTTACTTATTCAATATCTCTTATTCTCATCCACCTTCTGTAGTTTAATATTTATGTTCTTAAAATAGTTTAAATTCAGTTGAATCCCCTTCCCTTCTTCTGCTTCCTCATTCAATCAAAAATCCACTTTTAATTTTCTTCATCATTTGTGTGTGTGTTCGGCGCACTACTCTTATCTTGTCCCTTTCTTTTTCTTCTCTTTATAATTAATCACCATAATAATTATAACCAGATTAGTAATCATTTTAATGGCTAGGTAAATCTTTAATTGGGGTGAGTTATAATTTAGATATGTTAAGTGATTGAGAGCTTTTGCTCGACGAATGTTCTTTAAATTAATATTGTGTATGTTGAACTTTATATGTCATGGATTAATGACATGTTTGGTTTAATATGTGGATTTCATGGATTATTGGAACCACAAATACACTACCATAAACAAGTAATGGTAATGATTAGAAACCTAAGTTAAGTTACGGCTTGGATTAAAGCTTTAACACTTGGGAATTCCGATCAAAATCATCTTGTGACATGGGTGTTAATTTAATGCAATATAAAGCAAAGCTCAAGGATATCGCAAACTTAACTACCTATGATGAACTCACCCCAATCTTTATCAATTTGTTAAATCAAACATCTTACATAAATTATTTCATAAGCTCTGCAAACAAACCCCCCAATCAGAATACAATTAACTAATAACAAACGACTATTACAAAGAGTTCTAAGTAGTGTGCTCTACCATGAAGCCTCAAGGGGTTTGTAAAGAACAAATCAAACTCCAAGCATTCCCTTTTTTCCTAGCTGACACTGCTAAGTCATGACTCTACTACCTTCCTCCTGGTTCCATAACCACATGGAATGACATGAAGCGACTATTCTTAGAGAAATTATTTCCTGCTTCTCGTACTGCTTCTATCCGAAAGGAAATAAGTGGTATACGTCAATTCCCAAGTGAATCACTCCATGAGTACTGGGAGAGGTTCAAAAAGATTGTTGCAACCTGCCCACACCACCAAATTCCTGACCAACTCTTGATCCAATACTTTTATGAGGGGTTATTGGCTATGGAGAGAACTCTCATTGATGCCGCAAGTGGCGGTGCTCTTGTTGATAAAACTTCTGCAGCTGCAAGAGATCTCATAAGTAACATGGCTGGAAACACACAACAATTCCATACTCGAGCACATGCTCAAGTCAAACAAGCCCAAGATAATCAATCAATTGAACCGAACAAAATGACCGAGTGGATGAGTGGACTTACAGGTCTTGTACGACAGCTAGCTGTGGCTACCAAATCCCCAACCTCGTCTTCTCCGCAATCAATGTTTCCTGGACCAATCAAAAATTGTGGAATCTGCAACTCTCTATCTCATCCAACTAACACTTGTCCACAACTTCAAGAGGATCAATCCGATTCATCTGGACCAATGGAGCTCAATGCAGCATATGCTCAGCGGAACACCAATCCTCAACTATCAGGTCAGTTTGTTAGAAACTTCAACCAATCTCACTCTGAGCTCTTCTCCTCTAAGTAAAGGGAGTATATAATAATTCATGAAAATATTAATAACATCAACTCCCCCACACTTAGTTTTGTGCTTGTCCTCATTTGCAACAAATATAAAAACATGACAAAATCATTTTTACTCACCAACAGATTTTAAAATTTTGTTTTCTCCAATCAGGGGAGGTTTAGACTATTTCACTCATCCATTTTGAATTCCACCACAAGTTGTTACAAAAACAATGTTCCAAAACTAATTCATTTTTTCATGCTCAAATTTAGAAATGGAAAATGTGGACACTCAAAACTCACACCTCTCAAGATGATAAAATTCATTTGTGGAGGTTCACTCTTTCACCAACCAAAAGTAAAAATCTTAGAGTTTGAAAAGAGATCTCAGCTTCCAATCCCTATACAAAGTGAACAAGAATCAAGAGGTCTTTTTAAGGGGTTTTTCTGTGGCTATGAGATGGTAGGAATATAATGTCCAAGAGAGAGAAGAAGAGGGTTAAAATACCAACATAGAAAAAGCAATGCACATTTTTTTTGAAATGAAACATGGAAGGAAATGAAAACACATATTTAGAAGGGAATGATTGTGTGAAGAAAGACACAATAGAGGAAGAAAATATGAAGGTAATGAGAAGATGAAATATTTACAAAACACAAAACTTCTCCCAATAAGAATATAATGCAAGTGTTCTTTTTTTTTTCTTCTCCTTTTTTTCTTTGTTTTTTCGAAAGTTGAACTTGGAAAAGATCTCACACTCATAACCCAACCCATGATTGATCTCCTCACGACACTAATTGTAATAGTTATAACAAGATCAAAGGTTGAGGAAGAATGATTTTTGACCTACCCAAGACACAACCCATTTTTTCATTTTTTTTATTTTTGATTTTTTTTTCATCATTTTTTTTGAACACTTGTCAATAACATTTACAAAATTACATAAATGGAAGTTCATTACATTCCCCAAAACACACTTAATGACAACCTCTCCCCCACACTGAAATGGATGTTTGTCCTCAAGCAGATGATAACTCATTGAAAATCAATAATAGGGTACCCAAACAATGAAATCCATCCCCCCCCCCACACTTAGATTTCAAAAAAAAAATTATGCAATGAAAATCCATGTTGATATTGGGTGGGAAAAGGTATTGGGCTTGTAATGTGGCTATCAAAGAAAAGGTTTTCATAGGCTCGAAGGGGCTTTCAAAAGGAGGATTAATGTAAGGGAAATGAGAGGCTATTTGGCTATTGTGATTCTCATGTGGTTCAGAAAATGCCTCTATCATATTAATGCACACTAAGGTAGGAAATTCAGCTCGAAGGTCTACAAACTCAAGACTCACAAATGATGGTGAAAAACACACATTTTGAATAGATGGCCATAGGTGGCCTTGGCATGAAAGCCAATGTTGTTCCTCACGGTTTGAGAAAACCATTTTCCAAATCAAAAATAGAGCATTCAAAATTTGTTGGTTTTGACACAAGATTCTTTATCCAATTTTATGATGAAAACACAAAATTTTTGAAATGAAACATACCTATTGACTCCCCAAAATGGTTGGACAAAATTTAAAAATTAAATGGTGAGTAATTATGAGTCTTTGTTTTTGTTTTTTAGTTTTTTTTATGTTTTTTCTTTATTTTTTTATAAAGACACACCACACAAAAGAGAAAGAGTAAAAAGGAAAAAAAATTATGAGGAAAGTGGTAAGAAAAAAAATGAGAATGAGGAAGAAGAAATAGAGAGATAGGGAGAGAGGGAGAAGAAGAGTCAAAGGGAAAGAGGTTCCCCCTGGTTTGGATTTGGTGGGTTGCCATCTCCATCCAGTGGTGGGTCTACTGTGGATCCAATGGAAGTTGATGTTATTCCAGGATTGCATGTCCTCTCATGGTGATGTTATAACGAACCATACTTTACATACATTGTTATTTCTTCAGAATTGAAGCACACTTATTACAACATATAACAAAACCAAGAAAGGACCGTATAGGTATAGTGTCTTTAGAAACTGGGAAACATAAACAACTGGTTCATAAAGCATCTACTTTGCCTCCCATTTATTTCATCATATCTAGAGTCCCTTTTTGGCATATTCTACTTAATAACCTTCTTCCTGACCTGGGGAAATAAAACATACAAAAGGGTGAGCTCAAATGCTCAGTAAGGGTAAACAAAAGAAATATCAATCACATCATATACATAAGCACATAACTTTTGGAAATCTTAACCTGCAAAAGAGATCATAATTTCCTAACATGGGATAAATCATAGTAGTGAAATGTAATCCCAATAATCATAACTTAAAACATGAAACTTTGTGGCATACAAACATAATCATAGAGAATCATTTCTTATTAGTCAAGACTCATTGCCAAGACTATCTTGGTGGACAAAGTCCATTTCTGAACCGAGTTCACTCCTCGTTTCAGTCCTGTTTCACTGAACCGGTATAACCCACCGTTCCAGCCATGTCTATCTCATGAGATATAAAATCTTTACCCAATGCATTGGAGGGAGATATAGGTCCCACCCATCTCATAATGATACCATTCTTATGTGTGCCACAAAATCATAAATCATACATCATTGCATAACCCATGTAATAAAAATGAGAATCTTAAACATCGTGACATCATCAAACAATTCATATAAGATAAAGGAATTCATAAAAATAATTCCATCACAACATAATAAAATCAATGTAATAATAGGGATATAAACAGAACCCTATATTATCTTAGATGGAAAATAATTTTGATAAAACACTTGAACTCCATTCTTGAGGAAAATATCCTTTCAAATTCAAAAACATTTTCCTTTTTTAACATGTCATACAATTTTAAACTAAAGAAGTTGATTAAAAATAAACTTGAAAACTTATAAAGGAAGCTTCTTGGAAATAATGTTTTAAAAATCCATTCATGCCATATAAGTTAAAAAAACATTCTTCTCGTACTTTTGTCGGAAAAGTCAAAAAGTAACTCGTATGAAAAACGACAAAAGATTCCTTTCATATCTTTTACTGAAAACTCACCGAAGGGTAAAATTGGATTTAAACAATTGTAGGTGGATGAAAATAATATTACATATTGAGGAAACATGGATGTGGATGATAAAATACACCCCAGTAAATACCAAAGTATAAACAATCTCGGATAAAAATGAGATTGTGATATTTCCCTTACCTTAGGTCCGATATGCTTTGTACGTGTCCGAACCTCCTGTATAATGATTTAAATAATGTTATTGAATTATTCCAGAATCATACTTATTTTTATGATATCATATATGGTCATATTCTTAGCTTCTTAGTAGTAATATTTCATTGCTACTTGTTATTCGGGTGTTTATAACATTTTGTTCTTATGCGTGTTTTGTCGAATAAATTTTTATTCTTCTCTTTAGGTTATAGATACCTCATTTCCAGAATGGTATTAGTGTAATATATATCATATTCATTCATTCAATTCATTTATATAATCATTATGAAATGAAGATCATGTAGAACGAGACGCATCACATCGTGGAGACGGTATTCCGTACGTACGCACGAGTGATGATATCGTTCCTATGATCGTGGAATTGTATTGGAGTGTATGTATACTATTTAAGAATTAGTATCACTTTATAATAGTCATATATAGTCATTATTTACACCATTATACCCATCCAAGTAAGGTGGTGGTGGAAAATAGATTACACCACGACGTGGAGACGGTATTTCGTACGTACGCACGCGCGGTGATTTCTTTTTCCGTAGGATGGATAGATGGTGAAATAGGGTTGTTTCATACTTATAATAACATATCAGTATATGAGTGATACTGATGTTATTACTTCATAATGAAACAACTAAAGAAGAAGAAGTGGAAGAAGAAATAAAGATGAAAGAATCGGTAACGGACATTACCTCTTCTTTGAAGTGCTTCTTTGAGACCTCCTTTTAGGGCACTAAAATAGGTCTTTGAAGAAGAACAGAACCTCTAGGATGTTTCTAGGGAAGTGGAGAGAAGAAATTGGCAGGGGTTGGCCGATATTGAAGGCTCAAAGTGGTGTGAGGAAGAGGGGGAGGAGGTTCCCTTTTATAAGGGAGGAGAGGGGCACCTTTGGAATAACTAAAAATATTATTTTATTATAAAGTCAAATTCGGTTTTTAATAGCTCCAAATTGATATATTTCGAAGATAAGGTGGGTAGGGGTCGAAATCCTCTCATCCAATAGAATTTAGACAAGTTTAGGTATCAATTTTAACCCTATCATTTAGATTTAACTTTAAGTTAGATAATTTAACTTTTACCGTGTCTTCTTGTTTTCTTTCACTATAAGGTTGATAAACTTACTATATCAAGCCAAACGAACCCCAAGTTGTTTATTATTAATATATATAACCTTATCGAAGTTATTTGGCCGAACCTTAGATTTTTTGGAATAAAATAACAATTAATAATATAATATTTGTTTTAAAAACTATTTTATGTCAATTTTGACACTATTTAGTAATTGATTTTTGTGAAAATCATAACAGAATGATTAGTTCGAACCAAGTTACTTAAATCAATACTAACATGTCATATTAACCTAAAAAATTAGTGTAATTCATAAAAAGTCTCAAATTACATTTATTTGGGTATTTATAACATCAATTATGTCAATATTTCATTAATAAGATAATTACTGCATCATCATTGTGTCATAAATAAATTAAATTATTTAATGTCTAAAAATTACAAATAAAATACCATTATGCAGGAAATTATTTTAGCTTTCTAATGAATATTTATAGTCGAATTTATCTTATGTATAACCCCATATTAAAAATGATTTACTTATTAAACTTTGATTTTAACTATTTTAAACCTTCTTTAAATAAATTAATAATAAATGTCCTAATCTAATCCAAGTGGGCCTAAATGGTCATATTTTATTCCTAAGGTTGTTTTTGGTCTAATTACACTTGTCCAATAGAATTAGGACATGTGTTAGGGTAATAATAATATCATTTTTACCCTTAATTACCCTATTTACTTTTAACCGTGGTAAAAAAAAAGTAAAAAGTTACTATTCACCAAAAAATTATTTTCATCTCATTGAACCACATTTTACTTACTGACATCAACCGTGTCTCTCAGATTTTCGAAATTCCACTCACAGAAGCGGTAAAATTAAGTTTTATGAAAAATTCAGTTTTTTAACTACCACTTAGTGGTTTCACTATTCATCAAAAATTGAAAGTTTTCAGAAAAATACCAAAATTTCACCCTAGGCTAATTTCGATATTCCGAATCCAAAAATGAAGTCCATTTTGAAAAATAAAATTTATAAAATTTCAAAAAGTAGTTATTACTATTCATAACGGCTAGTTTTAATAATATTTTAATAGCATATCATTGTTTAGTGAAACTCGGTGTTGCATACGACGCAAGCTATCGAGGAAGGCCGCGGTTGCGTGTAAAGCAAGCCAAGCTAGTGTTGTGTGTAGTGAAATATTCCTTTGATGATTTATGTAACATAAAAAAAATATTTCACATAAAAGTCTCAGGTGTTACAGATGTTTCAACCGATGTCCATTTACCGTAAATGTCCTTTTGGAGGAGGGGTCTTGGACTTGCACTGCACCAAATGGGTAAATGTTAGTAAAAACAAAAGGACCTTCCCAACGAGAATTAAGCTTACCTGGGTGAAGCCGAAATCAAGAATTGAAGAGCATTACCTTTTCACCTTCATGAAATACCTTTCTCAGGATGTGTTTGTCATGGAGTACCTTAGCCTTCTCTTTGTACAGTTTGGAATTCTCATAGGATTCAAGTCGAAGCTCCTCCAGTTCAGCCAATTGCAACAATCTTTCTTCAACAGATTTTTCACAATCAAAATTACAGGTTTTCACAGCCCAAAAAGACTTATATTGGATTTCAACTGGTAAGTGACACGCTTTACCAAAAACTAGCCTAAAAGGAGACATCCCAATGGGTGTTTTATAGGCAGTTCGATAAGCCCAAAGGGCTTCACCAAGTCTCTCAGGCCAGTTTTTTCTGGTGGGCTTAACAATTCTCTCAAGCACCCTTTTCACTTCTCTATCAGAGAGTTTAGTCATGCCATTTGTTTGGGGGTGATATGCAGTTGAAGTTTTATGTACAACCCCATTCTTTTTCAGAAGAGCTTCCATGGTTCTATTACAAAAATGGGTTCCTAAGTCACTGATCAAGGCACATGGTGTGCCAAATCTTTGGAAGATGTGGGTCTTTAGGAACTCACTAACAGTATGAGCATCATCCTTCCTAGTGGGTTTGGCCTCAACCCACCTTGAAACATAATCGACCGCAAGAAGAATGTATGAGAATCCATTGGAATGGGGAAATGGTCTCATGAAATCGATGCCCCAAACATCGAAGATTTCACAAAAGATTAAGGGCTTTTGGGGCATTTCATTTCTTTTGGAGATTGTGCTGAACTTTTGGCAAGTGGGACATGATTGAAAGAACTCATGTGAGTCCTTGAAGAGTGAAGGCCAGAAGAATCCAGAGTCTAGGGCCTTTCAGGAGGTCCTTTGTGGTCCAAAGTGGCCACCTCCGGGAAGTGAGTGACAAAATTCTAAGATGGAAGAATGCTCATTTTCTTCAACACATCTCCTAATTACCATGTTAGCCCCAGTTTTCCAAAGTTTATTTTCTTCCCAAAAATAGTATTTTAAATCACTTTTCAACTTCATTTTTTGTTCTTTTGAAAACTTTTCAGGAAAAACACCAGAAACCAAATAATTTACAATTGGGGCATACCATGGTAACTTTGGAGTGAGAGACGAAAGGTTCTCAATGGGGAATTCAAGATCAATGATTTCTGAATGAGAAGAATTAGAAATTCTATTCAAGTGATCAACCATAGGGTTTTCTTTTCCTGGTCTATCTTTTATTTCAAGGTCAAATTCTTGGAGCATTAGGATCCATCTTATTAGCCTCGGTTTGGAATCACTTTTCTTGAGTAGGAACTTTATAGCAGAATGGTCTATGAAGATGATGATTTTGGCACCTAAGAGATAGGACCGGAATTTATCTAAGGCAAAAACCACTGCTAGAAGTTCCTTTTCAGTGACAGTGTAGTGAGATTGAGTTTCATCCAATGTTTTTGAGGCATAATAGATGACATGAGGAATTCTTTCTCTTCTTTGACCAAGAACAACCCCAACAGCTCTATCAGAAGCATCACACCTCAACTCAAAGGGTAATGACCAATCTGGGGGTTGGATTATTGGGGCAGATGTTAGAGCAGTTTTGAGTTCAACAAAGGCTCTCTTGCAAACCTCATTGAAATGGAAAGTGACATCATTTTGGAGCAAACGAGTGAGTGAGAGGGAAATTTTACTGAAGTTATGGATGAATCTCCGATAGAAACCAGCATGACTGTGAAATGAACGGATGTCTCGAACAGAGTTGGGTTCAGGAAGTGATTGAATCACTTCAATTTTGGCAGGATCAACTTCAATACCATCTTTTGAAACTATGTGCCCTAGAACAATCCCATTTGCAACCATAAAGTGACATTTTTCAAAATTTAACACAAGGTTACACTTGACACACTTTTGAAGGATTAGAGAGAGTGAATGAAAACAAGATTCAAATGACTCACCATAAATGGTGAAGTCATCCATGATGACTTCCATGCAGTGTTCAATGAATTCAGAAAAGATACTCATCACACACCTCTGGAATGTTGCAGTAGCATTACAAAGTCCAAAAGGCATTCTTCTATATGCATATGTTCCAAAGGGGCATGTGAAAGTAGTCTTTTCTTGGTCCTAAGGCGAGATTGGGATTTGAAAATAGCCGGTGTATCCATCAAGAAAGCAATAGTGTGACTTTCCGGCTAATCTTTCTAGCATTTGATCAAGGAATGGAATAAGGTAGTGATATTTTCGTGTTTCAGCATTCAATTTTCGATAATCGATGCATACATGCCATTTATTCTTCACTCGACTTGTGACTACCTCCCCATGTTCATTTGTGACAACAGTTATCTCACCCTTCTTAGGTACAACTTGAATTGGACTAACCCTTTCACTATCAGAAATTGGGTAGATAATACCAGCTTGAAGAAGCTTGGTGATCTCTTCCCTAACTACCTCAAGTATGAGTGGATTGAGTCTTATTTGTGGTTTTCTAATTGGTTTGGATGACTCCTCAAGATGGATGTGATGCATGAAAAGGGCAGGGTTGATTCCTGGTATGTCATCTAGGGTCCAACCTAAGGCCTTTTTGTTTTCCTCTAACACTTGACAAGTTTGGAATCCTCGGTTTTAGTAAGTGTGGCAAAGATAATGACAGGATATGAGTGATCATGGAAGAGGAATGCATATTTCAGGTGTGCAGGAAGAGGTTTCAGATCAGTCTCATCTTTCACTTTTGGGCTCGACAACTCAGGAATAGAAGAAGGGACCTCAGTTGATTTAGGTTCATTTTCCTTAATACTGTCCAAGGTGGAGCAGTAGAGATTAGAGTTGAGATGGGATTCAAGAGAGTTTTCAAGATCCTCTAAATTGATGGAGTCTATGAATGAAAGGTCCACATCATCTTCACCATTTATGACTTTGTTAATCATGGTGCAGATTTCACAAGATCCTTTATCATTAGAACATGAAGAACATGGTGGATTGGGGTTCGATTGACACTTAGAAGTGTCCTCAGAAGTATGGATTGAGAATGCAGAGTGATCCTCAGATGGGTATCGCATGACTTGGAAAATGTTGAGCTTGACCAGTTGGTCACCGAATTCCATAGATAAGATGCCTAAATGGACATCAATCTTGGTTCTCGCAGTCATGAGGAATGGTCTTCCTAGAATTAGGGGAGACCGAGAAGAGTTCGTCTCACCTTCCATGTCAAGAACATAGAAATCAGCAGGGAAAATAAGATAATTGACTTGGACAAGGACATCCTCAATTATTCCCTCAGGACTGGCTGTGCTTCGATTGGCTAACTTAATGACAACACCTGTTGGATGTAAGGGACCTAGACCAAGGTTGGAGAAGATGGATTTGGGCATGACATTAATTGAGGCTCCTAGGTCTATGAGTGCATCATCAAAGTTGGAACTTC
This sequence comes from Viscum album, assembly GCA_963277665.1. NCBI lineage: Eukaryota > Viridiplantae > Streptophyta > Magnoliopsida > Santalales > Viscaceae > Viscum > Viscum album. Next base: position 1,491,591,196 of record OY728139.1, on the reverse strand, counting down.
CAATTTGGCATGGGACTGTAAAGGTCCCTGGATCTTTTCACTTTATGGGAATAGACTGCTGGGTGGAAACATTTTCAAAGGTCCTAAATTGCCTCTTGTGGGTGCACAATTCCTTAAGAAACTTGGCATACTTAGGAATTTTTTTATGGCATCTAAGAGGGGAATGTTGACTTCAACACGTCTAAACATGTCGAGCATTTCAGGATCAGGTTCAAAGGACTTCCTTGGTTTAGAAACGGCTTGAGGAAAAGGAATTGGGTTCCTAAGTGGAATTGAAGTAGGTGAGGGAATTGTTTCAGGTTCCTTTTCAAGTTTCTTTTTCTTTTCATTTTCTAGGTCAACATTCAAAGGAGGTCTAGAGGACTTATCTTGAGGCATAACAATGTGCTTTCCCGATCTAAGTGCAATTGCACTTACATTATCCTTGGGGTTGGGCAATGGTTGAGCTGGGAGTTGGGAAGAATTTGATTGTTGTTGCTGGCTTAGGTGGGATGCAAGTTGACCTATTTGAGTTTCAATGTTTTTAAGGATAGAACGGGTGAAGGAGGCAAGATCTTCCACTGTAATTTCCCATGGTTGCTTGGAAGAAGAGGCTTGTCCTTGGTTGGGATTGCCTTGATTTTGGTTCTTGGGAAATCGATTGTATTGGTTTTGGAATTGGGAAGGCTCACTAGGATAATGAAATCCAGGAGGAGGATTGTTCCTTTGAGGTTGAGGAACAAAAGGATAAGGTTGATATAAGTTACCACCACTTTGACCATATTGGAATTGGTTTGGGTTTTGAGGAGGGAATTGCAGGGGGTGAGAGACGGGATTACCATACCTCAATCCTTGGTTAAAGTTAGAGGAGAAGGGCTCAGAGTGAGGTTGGTTGAAGTTTCTAACAAACTGACCTGATAGTTAAGGATTGGTGTTCCGCTGAGCATATGCTGCATTGAGCTCCATTGGTCCAGATGAATCGGATTGATCCTCTTGAAGTTGTGGACAAGTGTCAGTTGGATGAGATGGAGAGTTACAGATTCCACAGTTTTTGATTGGTCTAGGAAACATTGATTGCGGAGAAGATGAGGTTGGGGATTTGGTAGCCACAACTAGCTGTCGTACAAGACCTGTAAGTTCACTCATCCACTCGGTCATTTTGTTCGGTTCAATTGATTGATTATCTTGGGCTTGTTTGACTTGAGCATGTGCTCGAGTATGGAATTGTTGTGTGTTTGCAGCCATGTTACTTATGAGATCTCTTGCAGCTGCATGAGTTTTATCAACAAGAGCACCACCACTTGCGGCATCAATGAGAGTTCTCTCCATATCCAATAACCCCTCATAGAAGTATTGGATCAAGAGTTGGTCAGGAATTTGGTGGTGTGGGCAGGTTGCAACAAGCTTTTTGAACCTCTCCCAGTACTAATGGAGTGATTCACTTGGGAATTGACGTATACCACTTATTTCCTTTCGGATAGAAGCAGTACGAGAAACAGGAAAGAATTTCTCTAAGAATAGTCGCTTCATGTCATTCCATGTGGTTATGGAACCAAGAGGAAGGTAGTAGAGCCATGACTTAGCAATGTCAGCTAGGGAAAAAGGGAATGCTCGGAGTTTGATTTGTTCTTCAGAAACCCCTTGAGGCTTCATGGTAGAGCACACTACTTGGAACTCTTTGTAATAGTCGTTTGTTTTTAGTTAATTGTATTCTGATTGGGGGGTTTGCTTGCAGAGCTTATGAAATAATTTATGTATGATGTTTGATTTAACAAATTGATAAAGATTGGGGTGAGTTCATCATTAGGTAGTTAAGCTTGTGATATCCTTGAGCTTTGCTTTATATTGCATTAAATTAACACCCATGTCACAAGATGATTTTGATCGGAATTCCCAAGTGTTAAAGCTTTAATCCAAGCCGTAACTTAGCTTAGGTTTCTAATCATTACCATTACTTGTTTATGGTAGTGTATTTGTGGTTCCAATAATCCATGGAATCCACATATTAAACAAAACATGTCATTAATCCATGACATATAAAGTTCAACATACACAATATTAATTTAAAGAACATTCGTCGAGCAAAAGCTCTCAATCACTTAACATACCTAAATTATAACTCACCCCAATTAAAGATTTACCCATCCATTAAAATGATTACTAATCTGGTTATAATTATTATGGTGATTAATTATAAAGAGAAGAAAAAGAAAGGGACAAGATAAGAGTAGTGCGCCGAACACACACACAAACGATGAAGAAAATTAAAAGTGGATTTTCGATTGAATGAGGAAGCAGAAGAAGGGAAGGGGATTCAACTGAATTTAAACTATTTTAAGAACATAAATATTAAACTACAGAAGGTGGATGAGAATAAGAGATATTGAATAAGTAACTTTCATTAAAACAGAATTACAAAGAAAGAGACTTACAAAATTACAAAAATGAAGAACACGAAATTAAGTGAAAACAATGAGAGGAGGAAAGGTCTCTCAAGTGAAAATATTAATAACATCAAAAGGGAGTATATAATAAGTCATGAAAATATTAATAACATCAACTCCCCCACACTTAGTTTTGTGCATGTCCTCATGTGCACTAAGCGACACCTATTGTGTTGTGCACAATGAATTGGAGAAAAACTCTCAAGCCTAGAGAGTTCATCCCTCTCCAATAATGATCTCAAGAAAGAGAGAGATCCTCCCCCACCAGATCAAGGAGAACGTTTTGGAAGATGTTTTCAAGGTGATCAAAGGTTCACATCACAAATGCAAGGATCTTTTGTACTAGCACCCGAAGACTCCTTCAACGATGTTTGGAGATACGTGAAAAATGCATGGATTACCGCCGGAGGATATCTACCCTTGATATCTACAACACAATGATGGTACACCTATAAATATGTGGTCGAACACATCAATGAAGAAATAATCACCTTGGTGGCAATTCTTATTTAATTAAATTAATTATAAACAAAATATTTTGATCGTCTCTTTGGTTGTGGGTTTCTATTACTTTATTATATTTATTTGATTCAATTATTTGGATCACGGAATTCATCATCACATAGATCTCAGATTGTTTAGTGAATAAGGAAAAAAATTAAATTGGGCACCCTCCCACCCGCACATCCGTTGTGCCTGAAACCTACAAGTGGTATCAGAGTGGTCATATTATTGTTTTTAATTATTTAATATTTGTTAGTGATTCAAACACTTATAATTTAGTTTTTCAATTCAAGTTTAATCATTCCTTTTAATCTGAATGATGAGATTTGTTTCTTCCATTATCATTTCTCACTAATCTAACAGAAAAAAAATATTTTTATGATTAATATTATAGTAAGGATTTAATCCGAATGCGCCAAGGATTCTATCTAGGTAACACAGTAGTACACACCATGTAATCAGAATTACACGTCGTGTTGTTGTGTTAAATGCATCAGGATTAGTTTGAAAATTACTCAAACCATATGAATTAAAGACATGCTATATAGTTAATACTTACATCACGTATTGACCATGATAGACTATCACACGGTCAGCCGGACTACATGTTGTGTGGCCCACTGGACATGGCATGTAGTCCCTTTCAGGTTAGGGTCAGGCCATATATTCCATACATGTCTTATCCGACCGATGACTGTGTAACACAGAGTCAACATGGCATGTGACCCACTAGACAGACCATGTACTCCAAGATTTCCAAAGTACGCCTCCCACGCTGAGTCCCTAGGCATGTACTTCAGATAGATAATGAAGAATGTACACACCACGCAGATCAGATCTACACACTGTGTACTTTTAACAGTTACACATATTTAAAATTTATTATATTGTGTAACCCTTTAGACATGTTCTTGCAGGTGGGCATAAAGTTGGGACACACCATGTGATAACATTTAAAATTTTTATGTGATTGGTTAATTTTTAATTTATTATTAAATTAAATTGTTATCATGCATTAGTTATCTCCTAAATAATATGTAGGGAATTCTTTCCCATGGTTTCATTTATGTAAACCACATTTTACCCATCACCTGTGTGTGAGGAAAATAATATTTAATGGATAGAGCTCCCAAAATTTAAATAAAAAGGAAGGAAGAAAAAGAATTGTTTCTCAAAAGAAGAATTCCATAATTCTTAAAATTTTGGATATGGTGACTTAAAGATGAAATTTTATTTAGTTTTAAAAGAGAAAAATAATAAAATAGTTTCTTATAGAAAACAAAAGTATATAATACCATATTTTGTGTTTATAACATAGATTCAAGATTAGTGGTCAAAAAGATGATGGAATGAAGATGAATAAATCTGGACAACCAATAGTTTTAGCTTAAATATTTTCCTTTTTTGACTATTGTTTATATTATTATGACTATGTTAATATGAAAAATAGTTTTTTTAATATAAGATATTTGAAAAAATATATAATATTACAATGGTAGAGTTTAAGGGGAGACAATTCAATCAAATAATATATGTTTAAATATAAATTGAAAATTCAGTAGTTTCAATGGAAAATAAATTTCATTCATTGAATGAAGTATATGGAAGATTTAGTTAAACATATCTCAAGGATGAGAAGTTACTTAATATTTTAAAATCACAAATTTTAATGAAAAATGCACAAAAAATTTAAAATAACAAAGAAATGGAATTGGGGAAATACTGTTTCATGGAAATTTCATTGAAATCTTATCAAAATAAGTATCCATGGATTCTGGATGAAAATATTTCATATCATGTAATAGGATATATGAATCTTCTCAATGAAATTGAATTGTGAAAATATTGTCTATTCAAATTTGATAATTATGTATCACTCAAAATAAAAATATTTTTCTCAATATAGATTGGAAAGGGGACGTTGAATTCAAATAGTACTCTACGTGTGGATGGTTTAAAATATAACCTAATGCGTGTCAAAATTATGTGATATAATAAATGAAGTAATATTTTGGAATTTTGGATGTTTAGTGAATAAATTAATGATTAAACGTGTTATAACTCAGTATATTGGACTAAATTTAACCTACTTTAAGTAGAAATACTGTAAATTTGTGTTACTTTAGCATGAAGGGGAGAATGAATTATGGGATAGAGGAATTTACCATATTATTCAAAAGAACATGAGAAAGCCTTGAAAATGGGATAATGTTTATGATGTTCTGAATCTAAACAAAGAAAGGAATTGGATTTCTTCCATATTCCAAAATTAGTAGATTTTAAATTATTTTTACAAGAAATTGTTGGTCCCAACATCTAATCCTTTGGATATCATTCATTTTTACATTTTTGTTCTGATAATGAATATTACAATCAATATAAATAAGTATTTAATATAATTTATTGATTAATTTACAATAATGACGTGATTTATGATTATGAAACATAAGTCTGATTCCTTGAGTATGATTAAGATTTTTAGGAGAAGTGATGAAAATGAGTATGGATGTTTATTAAAGTGAATTTCAGTGAAAATGGAGATGAGTACTGTAACACCCCAGAACGATAAAGAGTTAAATGACTAAATGATATGACTCATGTCAATAAGGTGCACATTCCTTTTTGGGAGCTTGTCTGATTAGAACTACACAGTTAAGCGTGCTTGGCATAGAGTAGTGATCAGGATGGGTGACCTTCTAGGAAGTTTCCCAGGGTGTGTGTGAGTGAGGACAAAGCACACTGGAAAGGACATGTGTTGGCCTGTGGGGATAGTCATTAGTTAGATGACCCGTTCGGGCACATGGGTGAACCCTGGGGTGGGACCCACGTGTCTACGGGGCAACTGGTGGTACCTGGTAGGCCAAGACCCAATGACCATGTTATGGTGAGGTGTTTGTGCTGTCATTGGGACCCAGTTATCACATTTGGTATCAGAGGTGGTACCCAGCCTTAAGTGCGATGCATTGCCTGAGTTGAGATGTAGGGACCACAACGGGGACGTTGTGCTCTAGGGGGGGGGGGGTGATTGTAACACCCCAGAATGATAAAGGGTTAAATGACTAAATGATATGACTCATGTCAACAAGGTGCACCTTCCTTTTTGGGAGCCTGTCTAATTAGAACTCCACAGTTAAGCGTGTGCTTGGCCTGAGGTAGTGATCCAGATGGGTGATCTTCTGGGAAGTTTCCCAGGGTGTGTGTGAGTGAGGACAAAGCACACTGGAAAGGACATGTGTTGGCTTGTGGTGAGTCATTAGTTAGATGACCCGTTCGGGCACGTGGGTGGACCCTAGGGTGTGCCCCACGTGTTTGTGGGGAAACTGGTGGTACCTAGTAGGCCAGAACCCAACGACCATGTTAAGGTGTGGTGTCTATGCTATCACTGGGGCCTAGTTGTCACATAAATTCAATATCTTCAAACTAAAATAACATTTTCAAAATAAGAATTGGATTTTTAACTCAGTAGATATTATTTCTCATTCTACTGGTTATAAAACACACATATTATTCCAATAGAATTGTTGTTTATTATATTTTTAACTAAATCAAAATTATTTTTGTTCTTGATCTAATAAAAATTTTCAATCATGGAATTAATCCACTATTTATGCTTCAATTAATCATTTATTCATCTTGGTTCAACTTGAAAAAAATCAACGAGGTGTGTGATGTTATACGCAAAGGCCTCCTAGTTTGGACTAATTCTCTAGGACCAATTGTAATGTTCTACACTCTAAATTCTTTCTTAACCTAGGATTAATGGAATTTTAACATTATTAATCACTAGATAAGGTTTAATGACAATATTCTTCATTCTCATCACTCGAATTTTCAACATTTTAAGAATTTATATCATGTTATCAAATCAATTCTTAATCATATTATACACCATTATTATACATTCTATCTCTTACACACTCTATATACAATATATAATATATTTTTAATCACTTACACATAAAATGAATCAAAAGTATCTCATGATTACTTATTGTAACAACAAAATCCTATTTTTTGGTGGATTACAATGAAAAATTCCATTCATTCTTCTATGTTCAAATTTCGTATACTGGTTCCTTTCAAATTGATAACAGACATGATTCTAAGGCGGGGGTGTTTGTGCTATCATTGGGGCCCAGTTGTCACATAAATTCAATATCTTCAAACTAAAATAACATTTTCAAAATAAGAAATGTATTTTTAACTCAGTAGATATCATTTCTCATTCTACTGGTTATAAAACACACATATTATTCCAATATAATTTTTGTTTATTATATCTTTAACTAACTCAAAATTATTTTTGTTCTTGATATAATAAAATTTTTCAATCATGGAATTAATCCACTATTTATGCTTCAATTAATCATCTATTCATCTTGGTTCAACTTGAAAAAAATCAATGAGGTGTGTGATGTTATACACAAAGGCATCCTAGTTTGGACTAATTCTCTAGGACCAATTGTGATGTTCTACACTCCAAATTCTTTCTTAACCTAGGATTAATGGAATTTTAACATTATTCTTCACTAAATAAGGTTGAATGACAATATTCTTCATTCTCATCACTCAAATTTTCAATATTTTAAGAATTTATATTATGTTATCCAATGAATTCTATATCATCTTATACACCATTATTATACATTCTATCCCTTACACACTCTATATACAATATTTAAAATATTTTTAATCAATTACAAATAAAATGAATAAAAAGTATCTCATGATTACTTATTGTAACAACAAAATCCTATTTTTTTGGTGGATTAAAATGAAAAATTCCATTCATTCCTCGTTGTTCAAATTTTGTATACTGGTTCCCTTCAATTTGATAACACACATGATTCTAAACAATAGAATGCATTTCAATGTAGAATTATTTTAGTAATACATCACATATATATAAATATCTAAAATTTTATGATACAAAAAACTATTTTTAATGTGAACTATTGTCATGTTCAATCACCATAAAAAATCATGGAGTACTACACTTCAGCAACATCAATCAACCAATCTCCACTAGACTCCTATTTTAACCTTAGAAAAAAAATTGGTGGGGTTTATGGTTATATTATATTAATTCAAATACCATTCATATCTAGATGATCATTAAATCACTCAAATGTTTACTTGTAGCGACTCGAGTTTTGACCCTGTCTGACTTTGGAATATTCCTATGAATAATTCCAAAGCTAGGTGCGAAGATGATGCGCGATTCTGAGGCCCGATGTGCCTAGAATTAATTTTATAAAAATATTAAGTATTTTTATTATACTATGCACATGTAGGTGGTGTGTTATCTCCTAAAAGATAGCTCGGAATGGGAATATGAGGGCACAGTTGCATCCAAAGCGTGCCGTTTATCCTAGGCGGGGTGTAAACTTTGCGGGCGTGAGCCTGCCGTGAGAAAAGCAACCAGGGTCAATTTCATAAATAAATGGAAAATTTTATTTATGAGCGTCGTCTCAAATAACTCCTGAACAGAGTCTCAGATTTCAATTCTGATTCCGCTGTTGCATTCAGAATGACGATTTTACCCTAGGGGCGACCTAATTTCCCCCGCACCAGGAGGTCTGGATCGGGGTGATAAATAAATAAAGTTAATTAAGTGATTGATAAATATCCATCACCACCCTATTACTCCATCTCCCTCCTCCTTCAGGTGACGTACCTCCTCTCCCTCCTCATCCATTTCTTCGTCAAATCGAGCTGCGAACGACCGTTTTCAGCGTCGATCGTCCGCGGATCGAGCTTCAGGGCGTCGCGGGCGTCGTTTTGCACCCGAAGCTTCGGCGATCCGCCAACAGGTAGGCGTTTTGAGTTTTGAAATCCCAGATCCGGATTGGTTTGGTTTTTCTCCGTTTTGAGCCTGCAGATGCGTAGATCTGGTCCCGGGGGGTGCGCATATGGCTTCGGAAGCGCGTTTGGACCCCTGACGGCCCTCAGAAGCTTTGCCGGCGGTGGGCCTCGGCGGCGGGCCGCGGTGAAGAAATCGGACCACCGTAGGGGTGGTGGTCCAGCCGCCAATCAGTGGCGACCCCGCGAGGGGGGTCGGCAATGCGCGCACGCCGCGCCGCGTCGTGGCAGCGGGGTCCGCCAGCCTGTTCAGGCCAATCCGACCCTTTTCTTGTACACAGGGGTTTTAAAACCCCCGTATCTTGCTCCCTGGAGATCCGAATCGCGTGTCGTCTGCGGCGACGCGACCCTGGCGATGATGCAAACCCTTCGGTGTAGGTTCATGGGTTTAAAAGTTCAGGATTGTGGCCCAGGTGCTAGAAATGTCTAATAAAATAATGTTATTTTATTATTATTCGACTTTAGGCCGTTGTATCTTCTACCCGAAGCGTCCAATTGACGTTCCATCAGTGGCATTGAGACCTTGATGGTACATCGTACTTTTATTGATGGTTTTCGTGTGTTCTGACTGAGAACAGGGTTTGGGCCCCCCAAGGCTGGGTTTTGGCATTTCCGGAGAAACGCAACTTTCCACCGGGTGTATGTTTTGGACGAATGAGTAGTCGACCCCGCATGTTTTTCAGAGGGGATCACAAAGGTGAGATTTTCTTGATGAGTTTTAGGAGCATAGTGTGGGCCCCACCTGGGCTGGCTTCAGTGAATAATACCCTTTTCACTGGGTGTCCTTTTCGGATGATTGAGTAGTCAATTCTGTGTGTTTTTCCGAGGGGATCATAGTGGTATGATCCTCTTGATGAGTTTCGAGATTGTAGTGTGGCCCCCACATAGGCTAGCTAAGGTGAATAGTTCCTTTTTCACCGGTTGTCTGTTTCAGGTGAGTAAAAAGTCTATCCTGCGTGTTTTTTTCACGTGGATCGCGATGGTGGCCTCGGTATCGGCCTTGGAGGTGTGTGGTGTGGCATTGTGGCGGGTCGCTCGAGTTAGTGTCATTTGGACCAGCAGTGGTTGAGGGTACTGCCTTCGTTCGTTCCTATGAGGGTTTGCGCAACATCACAACCTTAGTATAGGTTTGTGATCCTCTTGATAGGATGTTTAATCTGTTAGAGTTGTGGCATCCCTCTTGTGGGCCGGAGTGGTATCCTCTAGCATCGTTTCCCTAGATCAGGTTCTCGGTATCACTATGACCGCTTATCCATGGGCGGTGATCCCCTATCTAGCAGGTTAACCCCATAGGGTTTGTGGTATCATTCAGAATATTATCCCCTATGCAGTGGGTCGTGCTCTGTAGGGTTGTGGCATCGTCGGGTATACGATCCCCTACTCAGCATGAGGATTATAGTAGGGTTGCAGTATCATTGGTTATACGATCCCCTACTCAGCGCGTGGTTTCTGTAGGGTTGCGGCATCGTCAGTTCGATCCCCAACAACGGGATATGTACCAGATAGGGTTTCAGTATCATAATGACCATCAGGACATGGGTAACAATCCTCTATCTGAGTAACGTGTTTCTGATGAGCGCTAGATTGGGTTGTGGTATCCCCCAGTGAATCCTAGGAGTGATCCGCTATATATGCGATCTACGAATTCCAGATCAGGTTGTGGTATCCCCCAGCGGACCCTGTGAGTGATCCCCTATCTGTGAGATCTTTGTATACTAGTGTGGGTTCTGGTATCCCCTAGTATACCCTAGGAGCGATCCCCTATCTGAGGAGTTTGGTGTTGATGTTGTTTCAATGAGGTTTCCTCAATGACAATATCCGAGGAGCGTGATCTCTCGGGTGAGCGTCTGAGATGTTTGTGTGGGACTCCATGGAGTGTATCTCTCAGATGGGTGTCATCTAGGATGACAATGATAATGGAGCGTGCTCTCCTGGTTGTGAACCGTTGTGGGTGTTGAGGTCGGTACCTCATTTGGCTTGGTGCATGGTTTGAGTATATTTGATAGTTCATGGGGTATGTATGGGAATACACCTAAGCTGAGCTGACTAGTCGTGTTTAGCCGAGGATGGTCTCGAGATGGAGTTCCTCTCTCATTTGGGTTCCCTCTGGCTGGGATGAGCTGACTGATGCCTTTGCACCCTTTTATTTTGGGGTTTTTGGGGTGCCTACTGAGTATTTTTATACTCACCCCTGCACGGGCTTTTCCCGCACATGTTTGTATCTTGTGTAGACCACAAGTCTTTCGACGGAGTCCTAGGAGGACCCGGGTTAGGTGGAGCTGAGTGAGCGGGTCTGACCATGGAGTCTTACCGAAGCTATGTCGAGGAGCTTCCCGGTGGTGCTTTTGGCAGCGTACCCCTTCTTCCGATCAGGTTGGACACCTTTGTAGTTTTCTTTTGGTGGGCCCTGTTTTTCCCTTTTTGTACTTCTGTTGCACTCTAGTTTGGGATAGTTGTATACATGCATTTACTTTTCATTTTTATCTATCTCTGCAATGTTTTATGAAGGTGTATGTGGGTGCGTGTGTACAAGTACCTTAGGCTAATGCCTCCCTTGTGTGTGATGACCTACTCGGTGCTAGTCGCCAGCCCCTGGCCTATTGGAGGCGGGATTGGGGAGTCACGGCTCGATCCCCGTTGGGTTGGGTCATGACAGAGTGGTATCAGAGGAGGTTCCACCTTTAGGATCTCAGAGCGTAGCAGGTCTAGATTTGAGTTTGGTTTGGTTTTCATAGTGGTAGTGTCAAGATGTTTTGAGTTTGGCTTTCAGGACAGGGACTCCAGTGTTGGTGCAGCGGCTGACGTATCTATTCACTAGGACTCCGATAACCTTCCTTTAGACTCGGGACGTTTGGAAACTAGTCGCAGGGACATAACGGTACATGCATCATATAGGATTGGGTTTTTGGGTTTCCCTTTTTCTTCTTGAGTCATGTCTCTAAATATACTCTTTGACTATGGAGCTTCTTGATTGTATTTCAGGATGCCTCCACAACGACAACCAGTGAGGGTTACACAATGGAATTGTGGTGACGATTCGCTTCGTGTAGAGGCTGTGGACCAGGGCGCAGGTTCTAAGGTTGCACCTCCAGGTGGTCCACTAGTTGAGCCACCACCTGTTGAGCAGCTGGTTGTATCGGTAGCGTAGGATGTGGTTGCGCGCAAGCTGAGTGCACTGCACGAGTTCCAGAGGCAGTGACCTCTGAGTTTACGGGGCAATCCAGACCCCCAGGCAGCTGATGACTAGCTTGAAGCTGTCACTCGAGTTTTTTTCCTGGTGAGGAAACCCCCATATCAGATGGTAGTCATAGCGGTGAGCCTTCTGCATGGTTCGACTGGGCGATGGTGGCGTTTGGTGACTCAGTCCCACGATGAGGAGACGCTCACTTGGGTAGAGTTTGAGCAGCTCTTCAGGGATGAGTTCTATCCAGTGACACTGAGGTTAGTGCATATTTAGGAGCTTATGCAGCTTCGGCAGGAGGGAATGACTGTGTCGGAGTACTTAGTGAGGTTTACAGACCTATCATGCTACTCCCTGGATATGGTTTGAGACCCATTCTTTAGGGCTCAGAACATGGAGCAGGTCCTACACAGAGACATCTAGGTAGGTGTGGTTTCTTTGTGTCTGCCCACCTATGCTGGAGTGCTGGAGCGATCCTTGGTGGTGGAGAGCTTTCTAGTGGAGCAGATTCAACCCGTCAATGCTGGGCATGTGGCGGCTGGGACGTCAGCAGCTGGTAGCCGGCGGCAGATACAGGGGTCTGGACGTGGCCAAAATTTCAAGAAGTGTCCCAGGATGGAGGATCCGAGGCTCAGGGCTCACAGGGCTCGCAGGCCAGTTTTGGTCAGCTGTAGGAGAGGCGGTGTTACATTTGCAATAGCCGGGGATATATTACTAGAGATTGTCTGACCTGTCATGCTGCTGAGAGGGAGCCAGTCAATAGGCCTCCTTGGTAGTGGCAACGTCTTGATTTTGGAGGTTCGTAGGGCAGCGGATGTTGTGACGGAGCTGGTGCAGCAGGAGGAGGTGGTAGGCGGTATCAGATTTCACCACCACCACCCCCAGGTGGTCCACGCTGAGCTTAGGTAGCTGGAGGGCGAGGCTAAGGACAATTTCATGCCCTAGAGGCTGTTGACCCAAAAGCTCCACGGATGGATAGAGGTACGCCTTGTGTCCTTTATACTTTCTGTAGTAGTTTGATAGACACTGTTTAGCGGTACTCTTCCCTTTCCGTTGCTTGCTCGAGTTTTGTTCAGGGCGTTGGTAAGACCCTGTGTGGTTGTTGTTCGGTGTGCTTCGAATGCGTGAGGAAGAGGAATATTTTCCCCACCGAGACACGTTTTTGTGACGCGATCAAAACCGTGCGGGAGATTCAGTTCCACACAAAGCTGATAGTGTTGAGGTGTGGTGGATGAGTCCCTCTAATTTATGTGTTTGGGCCGGGGTGTTTTTTGGTGAGCTCGCTAACGTGGGAGACCCAGTTGAGAGTCCAGTTGCTTTCCTTGTGCTTATAGATTTTCGGGGATGAAATTTTCTAAGGTGGGGAGGATGTAGAGACTCAAGTTTTGGCTCTGTCAGACTTTGGAAAACTCCTATGAATAATTCCAGAGCTAGGCGCGAAGATGGCGTGTGATTCTGAGGCCCAGTGTGCTCAAAATTAATTTTATAAAAATATTAAGTATTTTTTTATACTATGCACGTGGCGGGGGTGTGTTATCTCCTAAAAGATAGCTCAGAATGGGAATATGAGGGCACCGTTGCGTCCGAAGTGTGCCGTTTACCTTAGGCGGGGTGTAAACGTTGCGGGCGCAGGCCTGCTGTGAGAAAAGCCACCAGGGGCGTTTTCGTAATGAAATTGAAAAGTTTATTTATGAGCATTGGCTCGAATAACTCCTAAAAGGAGTCTCAGATCACAATTCTGAGTCCAAGGTTGCGTTCAGAACATCACTTTTACCCTAGGAGCGACTTAATTTTCCCCGCGCCGGGAGGTCTGGACCGGGGTGATAAATTAATTAATTAAGTTAATTAAGTGATTGATAAATATCAATCACCACCCTATTCCCCCATCTCCATCCTCCCACAGGCGATGTCCCTCTTCTCCCTCCACCTCCGTTTCTTCATCAAATCGAGCCGCGGATGACCATTTTCAGCGCCGATCGTCAACGGATCAAGCTTCAGGGCGTCACGGGCATTGTTCTGCACCCGAAGCTTCGGTGATCCACCAACAGGTAGGCGTTTTGAGTTTTGAAATCCCGGATCCCTATTGGTTTGGTTTTTCTCCATTATGAGCCTGGAGATTCGTAGATCTTGTCCCGGGGGGCACGCAGATGGCTTCAGAAGCGCGTTTGGACCCTCGGGGTGCCCCCGACGGCCCTCAGAAGCTTCACTGGCACGGCCGGCGGCGGCGGGCTGCGGTGAAGAAATTGGACAGCCGCAGGGGCGGCGGTCCGACCGCCAATCAGTGGAAACCCCGCGAGGGGGGGGGGGGGGGGTCGGCCGCGTGCGCATGCTCTGCCGCGCCGCGGCAGCGGGGTCCGCCGGCCGGTTTAGGCCGGTCCGACCCTTTTCTTGTACACGAGGGTTTTACAACCCCCGTATTTTGATCCCTGGAGATCCGAATCACATGCCGTATGCGGCGACGTGACCCTGGCGATGAGGCGAACCCTTCAGTGTGGGTTTCAGGGTTTCTAAGTTCGGGATTATGGCCCGGGTGCTAGAAACGTTGAATAAAATAATGATATTTTATTATTATTGGACTTCAGGCCGTTGTATCTTCTACCCAGAGCGTCCGATTGATGTGCCATTAGTGGAGTTGAGGTCCTGAAGGTACGGAGGACTTTTCTTGAAGGTACGGAGGACTTTTCTTGATGGTTTTCAAGTGTTCTGACTGAGAACAGGGTGTGGACCCATGAGGAAGGGTTTTGGCATTTTCGGAGAAACACAACTTTTCTGCCGGGTGTCCGTTTTGGATGAACGAGTAGTCGATCCCGTGTGTTTTTCCGAGGGGATCTCAAAGGTGCGATATGCTTAACGAGTTTCAGGAGAGTGGTGTGGGCCCCACTCGGGCTAGCTTCGGTGAATAGTACCTTTTCACCGGGTGTTCGTTTGGGACGATCGAGTAGTCGATTCAGTGTGTTTTTCCAAGGGGATCATAGTGGTATGATCCGATTGATGAGTTTCAGGATTGTAGTGTGGGCCCCACACGGGATAGATACAGTGAATAATGCCTTTTTCACTGGTTTTCCGTTTCGGGCACGTAAACAGACTATCCTGCGTATTTTTCCATGTGGATCATGATGGTGGCCTCGGTATCAGCATTGGAGTTGCGCGGTGTGGCGTTGTGGTGGGTCGCTCAAGTTAGCGACGTTTGGACCAACAATGGTTGAGTGTACTCCCTTGGTTCATTCCTACGAGGGTTCGCGCGACATCACAATCTTAGTATAGGTTTGTGATCCTCTCGATGGGATGTTTAATCTATTAGAGTTTTGGCATCCCTCCAGTGGGCCGGAGTGGTATCCTCTAGCATCGTTTCCCTAGATCGGGTTCTCGGTATCGCTATGACCGCATATCCATGGGCGGTGATCCCCTATCTAGCAGGTTAACCCCGTAGGGTTTGTGGCATCATCGGGAATATTATCCCCAATGTAGTGGGCCGTGATCAGTAGGGTTGTGGCATCGTCAGGTATACGATCCCCTACTCAACATGAGGATCATAGTAGGGTTGCAGTATCATTGGTTATACGATCCCCTACTCAGCGCATGGTTTCTGTAGGGTTGCGACATCATTAGTTCGATCCCCAAAAGCGGGAGATGTACCAGATAGGGTTTCAATATCATCGTTCATGACACGGGTGACGATCCTCTATCTGAGTGATGTGTTTCGGACGAGCTCCAGATCGGGTTGTGGTATCCCCCAGCAGATCCTGGGAGTGATCCCCTATTTGTGAGATCTAAAAATTCCAGATCGGGTCGTGGTATCCCCCAGTGGACCCTGGCAGTGATCCCCTATATATGAGATCTTTGTATACCGATATGGGTTCTGGTATCCCTTAGCGGAACCTAGGAGGGATCCCCTATCCGAGGAGTTTGGTGTTTATGTTGTTTCAGCGAGGTTTCCTCAGTGACGATATTCGAGGAGCATGATCTCTCAGGTGAGCATCTGAGATGTTTGTGTGGGACTCAATGGAGTGTATCTCTTGGATGGGTGTCATCTGGGATGATAGTGATCGTCGAGCGTGCTCTTCTGGTTGTGAACCGTTGCTAGTGATGAGGTCAGTACCTCATGTGGTTTGGTGCTTGGTTTGAGTATATCTGATAGTTCATGGTGTATGTATGGGCATATACCTGAGTTGAGCTAACTAGTCGTGTTTTTCCAAGGATGGTCTTGAGATGGAGTTCCTCTCTCATTTGGGTTCCCTCTGGCTGGGATGAGCTGACTGATGCCTTTCAGTTTCTCCCTTTTATTTTGGGGTTTTTGGGGTTCCTACTAAGTATTTTTATACTCACCCCTGCACGGGCTTTGCCCGCACATGTTTGTGTCTTGTGTAGAGCACATGCCTTTCGACGGAGTCCTAGGAGGACCCGGAGCAGGCAGAGCTGAGTGAGCGGGTCTGACCATGGAGTCTTACCGGAGTTATTCCGAGGAGCTTCCCGGTGGTGCTTTTGGCAGCGTACCCCTTCTTCCGAGCAGGTTGGACACCTTTGTAGTTTTATTTTGGTGGGCCCTATTTTTCATTTTTGTACTACTGTTGCACTCTGGTTTGGGATAGTTGTATGCATGCATTTACTTTTTAGTTTTATATATCTCTGCACAGTTTCATGGAGGTTTATGTGGGTGCGTGTGTACAGGTACCTTAGGCTAATGCCTCCCTTGTTTGTAATAGCCTACTCGGTGCTAGTCACCAGCCCCTGGCCTATTAGAGGCGGGCTTGGGGAGTCATTACTCGAGCCCCGTTGGGTCAGGTCGTGACAATTTAACAAAACATTTACACTGCTTACATGGATTTAAGATATAAAAATGTTCCTTTTTGTCACTCTCAAATAATTTAAAATAGTTTTCATATTGATGTCAATCCATCCTTTCTTAATTTTGAACTTGAAGATAAAGTGTATACTAAAAATCATTATTAATGGAGAAGATGACACAAGTGTTTTTAGGCTGAATAAGGTGTTTTATGGTTTAAATTATTCCCCAAGGACCCATTATTCCTTGTTTGATACTTTCTTAAAGTCTATATAATTTGAAGAATAATATATTAGATAGAAAAAACTTACTAAAATAAAACATAAATAATTTACTAATCATCATTTTTTATGTTAATGATATTATTTTTACCCTAAATACGGAAAGTGTTGGAAATGATTTTACAAAAAAAATGGATGATTTCATTGAGATGATGATTCGTGGAGAGATTAATTATTTCTTGGGTCTTTAAATCACTTACGAGGAATATCAAATTTTTATTTCCAAACATAAGTATATTTGAGAAATTTTGAATATATTGGAACTGAATAAGAAAAGGTAGTTTGTAATCCAATTATAAAGGAAAATTTACTTTATAGAGATTATAAATGAATATAGGTATATCAAATGGATTTTATAAAACACATTGAGAGTTTAATATATTTGACTACGTTAAAATTAGATAATATATATGTTATCACATTATGTGATCATTATTAATGTGCACTGAAGGAGTCTCACTTCATTGTTGTGAAGAGTATTGATAGCTATATCAAAGGTATAAAAAATTGACTGCATATCATAATAAATAGAATTTATAACTCTCTATACTTTTCAATTCATATTTGGATGAAAGTGTGGATTATAATAAATTTACCATTAATGGAGTTTTCCTCTTAGGAGGGAATCATGTGTATGAGCCTAAAAATAAGTCATGTTTCATTACCTAGAGTGCAATATAAGTATATTTTTTTATTATACTCAATTCAAAACACAATTTATATGTATTTAACTGAACATGATGATATCAAGGTGGATGTGAAGTTATCATTGATAGTGGGATGAGATAATCAAAGTTCTAAAAGTCTTTAATGAAACTAGATTCAATATTATTGATAAAATAATATAGATATCAAGTA
Source organism: Viscum album (assembly GCA_963277665.1). NCBI lineage: Eukaryota > Viridiplantae > Streptophyta > Magnoliopsida > Santalales > Viscaceae > Viscum > Viscum album. Next base: position 1,491,573,304 of record OY728139.1, on the reverse strand, counting down.
ACTATTCATAATATAAAATTTTACAAATGGGATATTTGTATTAGGTGGTTATTTCTATGAATGAGAATGTGGTTGAATCTTTTAATATAATGTTTTCAAAGGACACATATTAAAAAATAAGTTTTATGATGGAATTCCCACCTCGTATCTATCGAGGAAAAGGTGTGGCATTTGATCACCTATTCTCTTGTATGACTATATTTTTTTCAAAGTGGGAGAATGATAGAAATATAAAGATAAAGATATATATTTTCATTTTAGGGGAGAAATATAATATTAAGGGGATATATATTTATGGTTGATTTTTAAAATGGGAAATCTAGGATTTCAATAAGTGAGTATGTTTAGTGTATGTACTATTCTAACTTTTTGGTTAATAATGTGTGAACGAAATTTGATTGAAATATATAAAGGGAGAGTTTTGATGAGATATTATGTTTAAAAATTAAATATGTGAAGTGAATGTTATTTACTCTTCTGGATTAATTTGTGATCATTATTCATAATTCTTGTTCCCTAGACTAAGTTCACTCATGTTGGATTAGAATCATTAAAAAATTATTCATTTATAATATTTAGTGTTACTTATGTTTGTTAGTTGATAAATATTTTCAAAGAGGGATTTTTTATGTCCAAAGAAAGTGGTTGAGAGTTTTTTGTGTTCTCTGTGTTGATGTTTTTTATAAATGGAGGTGTTACTTGAGGTGATATTCTTCAAAGTATTATTTTTTTTATAAAAACTATAATAATTATCAATATTAGGTGAATTTAAAGGATACAGAGGTGGATAAATTAGTTTTTATGTATATAAAGTAATGAATACAGAAATGGAATAAGGTTTTATTAATTTTCGAGAATAGATATTATTCTTGATCAATTTGATAAAAACATGTTATTGTGTTAATCAATTAAATACATGTTTAAAGAATAAAGAAAAAATCTTGTCAAAGAGAAAGAAAAATGGCCAGAGTGATAAACGTAGATGGGGTAAAAATCACAATTTTCCATGGGGAATCTAAACAAAATTCTTTTATAGTATATTTGTTTATGGTCATTACCAAACTAATCATGTCCTAGAGGATACATACTTGTTGTTATTCTTCATTTTGAAATAATTAAAACTTGAAATTCACCACATCTTGGGATACCTATCATGGTAGTATTAAATGATATTAAACATTATTGTCCTATAAAACGTGATGAATTGGTGATCATGGGATTCAATGAGTAAGGAAATAGTAAATGAAACTTTTATGGTGTATCTGTGTTAAACATTTTTGGAAAAAAAATAAAGAAGTTTCAAAGTAGTTTCCACTAAGAATTTTTTGTTCTATCTTAACACATTGTGGTGTTCTCAAACGTATAATTTCAAGTGATTTTGATGATGTGGATTAGTGAATGACATATGGGCTACTCAAACTCAATATTTATTGTTTCTTAATCATTTAAATGGTTATGTGATGGTTTTATGATCCATATAATGAGATTAAAGTATAAGATCATGAAAATTACATTTAAATTTTAATTTAAAATCATAAATTCAAAATTTAATGAAAAAAGAAGTTGTTGCAGTATGGTGGAGAAGTATAGGGTAGAATAAGAAGATAATTATAAGAAAAATAGAAATATAATTACACATCATTTTTTGTTTTTCAAGAGAGATGAATCACACTATTAACATGTGTTGAAATAAATGAATATTTTATAATAAATATTAAATTTTGAGAAGTTTGGAAGAACTAAATATTTTTGGGTGAACATTTTTCATACAATTAGTTCAAGGATAATAAATTCTCATAATATCAATCTTGATTATTTTTAGTGGATTTTATAATCTCAATATTTCATGATTATGATAATGTTGTATACTTTCATTTTGAATGGTGAAACTTGTTCATTAGGTATCGCTATAAAGATTACTTCTAATTTATGTGCGTGTTTATGTGTATGTTATAGTAAGGTTCTAAATAGATATAAAAATTTATGGGTGATGATTTCAAATAAATCATAAAATTAAAATTGTAAATTAGGTGACTAATCCCCCCAGTGAACTCTCACCATGTAGAGTCCTCACTAAGACACCCTAGAGTACCCAGATCAGAGTGATACAACCACATGATCACTCTATGATACATATGGTATAGAAACTAGAACCATTGTTTTCAGGTATATATTATGTAAAGATAATACCAATTTCTAATATAGATAATTCATGGATGTTCTCTTCCAAAAGCTTATCATAACTCATCTATACATCAAACATGCCAAAAATGTAACACAAATTCAATTATGGGATAATAAAAAAAGATAAAAATAAAAATAATCCCATAAAACTTCATATTAATGTATAATAGAGTATGAAACAAATAATATATAGAATATAAATAGGCCAAAATAATATTTCAGGAAAAACCAGACCTAGGAAAAAGTGTAGACTATGAGGAGGAGATTTTTTCCCCAATACAGCTACCAACTCTAACTCCAAAGAGGGAACTAATTCCACTCTAATAAAAAAAAATGAGTAAATTATAGAGATCTATATGAACATGGATACCTATTAGTATGTAAAAAACAAAAATGGATAGGTTATATTTCCAAAAAAAATCCATGTGGGTATGAGCATAAAATACTTAGTATGGCCTTAATAATGAGGTCTCAACATAATAGTGATATATTAGGTTTATGCATTAACATGTCCACTCATTTATGTAACTATAATGAAATAGTTTTGGTAGTAATTAGTTAACCATAATAGTATGTCAACAGTGAGTAGATTTAAAGAGAACCTCCATCTATAACTAGTAACTCGATATAACAGGAGGATTCATTCCTGACATTTCTACTTCAAGCCTACTGCTCAAAGTCTAAGATAATAATCTAGACCCATCCCCGATTGAAGGAAACATCAGTACCTATAAATAGCTCATACATGTACACATATGCACACATATATGAATAAATGGGTGTAAATAAATAATGTCCTTATAGATCCATCTTGAGTATAATAATTAGACCTAGATAGTTAGAGAAATCTATCATCCCATCCAAGGGAATAGAGGAAGGGGTTTTATGAGTCAAGGAAATATTATAGCCCTTACTAGGTATAATTAGTTAGGGTATTGCGATCCTGAAATAATCCATATAAATTCATTCCACTATCTCGTGTACCTATTTATGTAGTATATAACAACAATATTTGATATTTATGAAATAAAAATACTTACCATAAATGAAACCACTATACAATACACAAATTGGTAGAAATACATAAAGAAGCACCATGATCTATAAAAACTATAATTATCACAATAATAATGTAACAATATTCATTAATAAAATAAAAAAATATCCATGCTCTATTCAGCCAATTACTAAATCAGATATGGATAATAGTAACCATCATGGATGCAAACATGATAAAATGGTAACTAGTATAATAATATAGTACAACATGTGAGCCAGAAAATATGATTGTGTCTACCCAATAGTACCACATGGTTATAAAATACTCAATATCTAAGAAAACTAAGAGGATTCCACTAAAGGTGAAATATAGTTCATTTCATTCACTCTCACAAGGTATAAATAGATCAAACGTAACACTAGACTATGGAATACTAGTGTTATTGCTCTGGATCATATCAGCAAGGAATAGCCTATGATAGAGTCCTGAGTTAGTAGAAGATTATTTTATTCAACTTCATAGATTCAAAATCTCACACCAAAATCCTCAAACCCACCACTTAACATTACCATGATTTATTTTTTGTGACTAATTTAATTGATTTCCAAAAGAAAACAATTTAAAACATGTTTTTCTTAAGACTTATCATACCATAATATTTTACAAAAGACCATGTAAATTTTAAAGTATTAGGTTTTGAAAATGATAAACTATTATCCCTTTTATATTAAATCATAGCTTTCCACCTCATAAACCCATCCACCAAATCACCACTGAAGAACTCTAATAACCATAAGATAAGTGTGGATCATTGACTTAAGGATCATTTTGTTTTAGGTGTAGTTGATTCTTTATATAGAATATAGTTAGGACTCAAGGGAATACCTCATAGTCATTTAAAAATATATATAATAAAAATTCCAATAATACTGGGTAAAAGGGGAGACTCATTACTTATAATCTATCCTAAACAGTTTCAAAACTATAAAAACCCTAATAATCCCCATTTTAACCCATGATTAATACCAACGGAGGTGCCTAGCCCATCCAGAAAACTAATATTTGTAGTAAAACAAAGCATCACTTACCCAAATTATATGTCACGGGTGAATAAATACAAGGTTTATGACTTCCCAATAGTGATAAAGTACAACTAACTCAGTGAATCTCACATTAATATCAAGATGGAATGGATTTCCATTTCATAATTTCAATTCTTCCTCTTGGAGATTTTTTAAGCTTTTACACCAACATATAATTGGTAAAACACCTATTTATATTTCAAAATATATACGATGAAATTTATTAATAATTTTCTGAAAACCAAATTTAATCACATTGTAGGTATATCCCATGAATCCCTCAGTGAGTCAAGACCACCAACAATTACCAATGTAAATATTTACTAAGTCCAAATGATTATTGATATCCCTTAAAACCCAGTTAACTATGATACATTGAAAAAATAATTCAATAAATAAAACACTATAAACAATAATAACTAAAACGTAGAATAAAGGATAATATTTTTACAACAAAGAATCACAAAAAATCATTGAAATGTAAATCCCTGACTAATTACATGATATCATCCTTCAATTTCATCTCAAACCCCATTAAATACCATAAAACCCTGTTATCTTGGTTTATTTTTTATAGAGTAGGGATGATTAGAAGGAAACCAACCTGTATAAGCTTCCTTAACTAATAGAGAAGTAAACCCTTTGATTTAGTGTCAATTACACCATTATCCAATAAAATAAAATATAGAATCCCTAACAATCATATGGGAAATTCTAAAATGGGGTAGTATATGGAAGATGAGAGGAGTAAATGTTTTCCTTAGTTTTGACATGTAAGTGTACCATAAATCATCCTATAACTAAGGGGTAAAAAGATAGGGAAGAGTAAATCCAAGGAGATCCCTGGAGGGATATTCTAATGGTTATAAATAAGAGAAACCCTAAGGAGAATTGTATAATCAAAAATATGGGTGGGAGGATAAATGAATAGAACACACCCAATAAAAAACTCTCAGGAATCCCACTAGGTACTCGATCAGGTACCACTGGGTACTTGGTAGAACTCTCAATCCATTGAAACATCCATAATTATCATCAAATCTCATGGTTTTATAAATCATTAATACTAGAAATGTGTAGTATATGAATTATGAGTCCCAAGGTCAAACCACTAGAACATGAGGATCCTAACCTAGTGATTTAGTCTCAATTATTGATTTTAAAAAATGAATGGATGAAAACCAGTTGAAGTACAAGATTAAGGAAAATTTTTATATGATGAAAGAAAAAAACATAGAGAAATATTAAATTGATTAAAACATCATATTATGATAAATATATTAAAAAAATTTCATAGGATATTTTCTGAAAGATTATGATTTTATCATATTTTTAATTAGTAACATTGATGAATAGAAATATTCTTAAAGGTAACTAATTAAAATTTATAGGTAAAAATTAAAAATACCTAGGTCCAATTTATTTCTCTATTAAAGGAAACCTAGTAATATAGAGATGCATTAGCTTAATTATCACTCTAAAAAAGGGAGAATTATAGCCCATTATTTCTCCCACATTCCCCTATATTATATTGGGGTTCAACTCTAAGATTATATAACTATTTCTAGGAAACATATGGATAGGATTTAATTATTATCAATGTGATATTAATCTAACAAATGAAATTCACAAACTAAATTAATCAATTAAGTTAAAGTAACACCCTCATACTATCGATCCACCATCCCTTAAGTGACTACTCGACTCCTAATTAAAATTTTATTTTATATAAAATACCACTTTTAGGGGTTTTTTGGGTAACCAATAGATATCATGTAATATAGATATTAAAAAAACCAAAAAAACAACCAAGGAACTCATACATTATAAGGTAACTGAATATATGTCTTAGTAAGGCTGGCTCAATATATCTAAGCGAGTTCCCTAATATAAAAACTAGGGTGAAAATAAATTTATTCTTCAATTATATAGAAAAAATTCCTAAAAGATATATATATATAACTCAATGATGAATGGTAAAGGTCAAAAATCCAAAAAATCTAGCATCATGTTGGGAGTTGGACCACATCTATTGTTCTTCATGGAGTTCCTTTGGATATCTCCCCTTCTATAGTTTGTCCCACACCTCGAAATAAAATTCATAATTATAGATTCTTTTTTACTTTATGATTTCTTCTAATGAAGCATTTCTGAACTTTCTATAATATTTTATTATATTTATAGTGAAGATCAAAGGAAATGAGAGTCTTTCCTTGTTTTTTTTATTCTATATATTTTCCCATTTTTCAAGGGATAGAGCCCTGATGAGCCACTTGGTGTACTCTCATGTTAACTTAGCCAGAATCCATATTTCCCTATGGATTATAGTAAAAAATTGCCTTAATAGCATGGATATTACCTATTTATATAGTTATCAGGGTCTTGGGAATATTAGATTAATATTATTTTCATCCAGGCTTCCTCTTAAGTGGTTACTCAATTGTGATATGTTCTCCATAAAAAATAAAAAAAATAGTTTACTTAAGGGATGGATGTTTCATGCTCAAATGAAGAGAAATAAAAGAAATAATATAAATAAAGTAATGAAACTTCACTAACATACATGATTCAATATCAATACATAAGTTAAAATCAATACATTGACATTTTGAAGGAATGTTTGAGTCACCAAATAAAATTATCCTCTCCTGATTCCTAAATCCTATGGTCTACCTTCTTTGAAAACAATTTTCAAAATCTAGATTCCCTATAATGTTGATAATCTATAGAATATAAATTTCATTCATCAACATAGTCACTACCACAAAACAGGGCAAGGGAAGCAATACCCTTTATCAGTGCTAAGTAGAAAGCACTGATAAAGCGGTGGGCCTTTATCAGTGCTAGCTAAAAGCGCTAATAAGTGTAGACTTTTTCAGCGCTAAAACAACCGCTCATATATGTGCACCCTTTATCAGTGATTTTTTAGCACTGATAAAGTGTAAATTTATCAGCGCTATTATTAACGCTAATATAAGTTTTTATTATTAATTTATATTATATTATTATATTTATATTAAAAAATAATGTTTATTTGAGATTTATTATATTTGTTAGATTAATTCCTTGTATTTATTATATTTTTTATATTTAATATATTTAATATATTTATTTTATTTTTAAATATATAATACTTTTTAATATATATATATATATATAATTAAAAACTATTGCTGAAATAAGTATTTATTAGTGCTATAATTTTAGCGCTGATAAATATTTGTTTTATCAGCACTTTTTGAGTGCTGATAAAGATATGACTTTATCAGCGCTAAAAAAACTGATAAAATACATAAATATCAGTGCTAACATTTTAGTGCTGATAAATAGGTCCTTTATCAGTGCTTTTGTAGCATTGATAAAGGATTATCTTTATCAGTGCTCAAAAATCACGAATAAAGGTATATTTTATTATCGCTTTTATTTTAGCGCTAGTAAAATATACCTTTATCAGTGCTGATAAAGGTTCCAACATTTTTTATAAAATAATCCTAACAGGCCCCTACTTCATCGCAATCATTCATGCCTTCATGGAAGTTGAACCCTGCGCCGCGAATCCTCCTCCTCCTCCTCCACCGCCACCTCTGCTGTTTCCTTATCCTTCTCCTACGCCACAACCATCCTCCTCCTCCTTCACCGTCTTTGCCTTATCCTCCTCCATCGCCGAAATCCCTCCTCAGCCGCGACCCTGATTCTCCTCATCCTCCACCGTTGTTGCCTCCTCCTCCTCCTCCTCCTCCAGCCACAAAATCATCCCCCTCCACTTTGAGGTTGGTGGTTTCAAACCATTACAAATGTTTTATGTATTTTTTCATGCATTGTGATATGTAGTTTTATGGTAAGAGGATTATACTTGTGGTTGAGTTGGGTGGGGTGATTTAGGATGCTTCAATTGACTATATAAGGGTGATCCATAGGTAGGATAACTCTAATAGGAATTCATTTTGCGAGTTTTAGTATTAGATCTTATTTAATTATGAGGAAAATATCCCTAATTAGAAGATAGATATATGGTTAGAGGTTTTTTAGATTTCTTTTATTTTGATTCTTTATATAAAGGAACATTATATTCCAATGTTTATTATCTTGTTTTTGGTATCTATTCATTAGTTATGGATCCTATTTCTTAGTGATTATGAGGATCCAAAGATATCATGGGATATTTTTTGTAGTCAATCATCGGATAATTTCATTTATTTGGAATTGAAGGAGAAACAATGACATGTGTTATTTTCTCTCTAATAGGGGGGATCCAATATATGATAGTTTAGAATTTATTTTAAGAGTATTCTTTTCCATACTTATAATATTATTCATTAAAATGATTCTAGGGTGTGGTATTTTTATTAGGCGACTCAACTAGAGATTTAATATTAGCTCACCCCATTTACTTTTCCAATGTATTTTTTTGTTTTTAAAAAGTATAAGGTAATAAATATTATTCTAGTGTAAAACGATTCATCTCAAGAGTGAATCCATAAAAAATTATCGAAGGTAAAGTATATGGATGGATATTCTCAGTTTTCAAAGTAGTTCATGTGTGGGCTAGTAGGGAGTTGGTCTCAACTCCATTTTTCTAATTTCCCTAGAGATAAAAGTCCTCGAGCCTTAACCTATACCTCTATAATTTTTTTCCCTTGTGAGCATCATGTTCATTATATCTTCCAATAAAAACCTTCCAAAGTGGCCATCATATATCTTCCCACCCAATTAATATTAAAAAATTGAAATAGTTTAATCTAATTTATTATGATTTTTAAAAGGTGATCAATTTTTTCGGGAGGTAGAAAGAATATTGAGTTGGTGGAGGATATTCACCCTTAGGTAAATTAGGATACATGTATCCATGTAAAAAATATTCAAAATAGTGAGAAATCATCAATAATTAGTCATGATATATGAGAGAAAAGCATAGCCTTATTAATGAAGAAAAAATATAAGTTTATAATCCCTCTGCGCTACGCCAACCTCCCCCTCCTCTCCTCTTGGGTGGTTCTCCCTCACTCGATGTATGTTTCATCTTTCATCATATGTATTAGAGAGCCTAGGATAATTTTTACTTCTCTTATTCCTTCAATATATTAATCTCTGACCCCCCAAATTTTATATTTAAATGGACATGGGTCAATTACAATTGGAAATGTAATGATACAGCCCAGACTTGTATCATAACCAACAACTGACCTGACTTTCCACTAATCTAAGAGGATTTTGTGATCCCTACAGGATAACAACGATCCCCTGGGAAAAAATAAAATTAATTTGGAATATTTTACCTATAAATTAGAGTAAATTAAAAATAATCTTTCTCCTAAAAAGCATACATGTCCCTTTCATAAGTTGAATAGCTAGGAAAATAGTAGATATTAAAAAAATAAATAAATAGGAAGCAGATATCATAGATGGAAAATAAAATCCCACTATTGACCAATAAAATTGTTTAACATGTGAGTTCTAATTTTATGTTTTCTTTTCTGTTGGAAATATCCTCTATCACACACCTCTCCTATGCCGCAAACGCACATCTGCTGCATGCTGAACGAAACCTTCGCCATGAGTTTTCTAATTTTACTCACTATTTTCCTCTTTTTCTCATGTTATTACTGTTTTATATTGATGTTTATGTTTTGAAATGTACAGGCTAAACGCCCCATTAAATATTGTGGCCTTTTTTGGTCCTTATTTTCGCACTAAATGAATTACATGTTGGTTGGTTTCTGTTGAACATTTGAATATAAAAATTGGTAATTTACGTATACTGACTAATAAATGAATTCCCCAGGATGATAAAACTTTTGTGATAACCCCTGAATTAACAAACAGAATTGAATAAGGGATGCTTTTTAAAATATTAAATTGTGATTGTTTGGTTTGTATGGTGTTGCGATTGTGAGCCCGATTGTGTGTTTGTATGGTGTTGTGGTTGTTGGCATGATTGGTATGCAACTTGTTTTCCACGTTTTAGTTCTTCCACCATTTAGTATCAATCCTAACTTTACCCATTTTAATGGAACCACCACTTTGTTACTAGTGAAATTCCACTAAATCTTAGAAAACCACTTCACTAGAGGACTCTATGAGACACTTTATGGACACCCTAGTCAAATAACCATAACAAAACATGTAATGAATCCTTTCACCCATAATCAATCTATTGAAAATCATAACATCTATTAGTTTAGTACCATATTTCTTGACTAGAGACATTATGTTTCTAGAGAATCACTAAAACCTAGTTTACAACAATGCATATAGATCACATGTGGGATACTAAAACATTCTAGTGAAAGGGATTCTCATAGAAAGTTCCATTTATCAGGTGGTTGGGAAGATGGGTGTGATCTACTTTGGTCCTGAGTAATGCATAGAGAGATAAGGGTATTGTTTACCATACCTAGTTCCATTGATTATAGTTGGATGATGACCCAAATTGAACATCTTTTGTGTAATTATTTTGTTAAATATTAATATTACTATATCAAATAGGATGAATAAGAATAAAGAATGGATGAATGATAATCGGTTGAAAAAAGAGTATGAGGATGGTGTGAATGAGTTTATCAAGTTTGCAAAAGATCATGCATATGACCCTTTTCAAATCCATTGTTTGTGTTTACACTATTGTTATTAAATAAAATTAGTCTAGAGGAGTTGGAAGAGCACCTAATCTATCACGGAATAGATTGAATTTATACATGTTGGAATAAACACGGGGAAAAAATGAATGTAGGTAGTGGCTGGGACAACACTGCATTTTATGGATCTTCTAATTTGATTACAAGCATGAACAATGAAGACGATCATATAGAGGATGTGATTATAGATGTGAATGATGATGAAGATCATATTGAGGAAATAACAAGGACAGTTGAAGATGAACTTCATGATTTCTGAAAATTGTTTGAGAAGTTAAAGTTTTTTGCAAAGATGCCATTGTATACTAGTTGCACTAAATATATAGCATTGTCGGCCGTATTGAAGCTGTATAATTTGAAATCATGCAATGGGTGGGATGACACTAGTTTTACGAAACTACATGCTCTCCTAAATGACATGCTTCTAGAAGATATTGAACTCCCAAGCTGAGCATATGATTCCAAATGAATGCTATGTCAATGGGTGTGATCTCTGAAAGAATACACACCTACCTGAATGATTGTATATTGTTTTCAAAGGACCACCCATCACTTAAATAATTCCTAAATTGTGGTTCTTCTCGATACAAGAAAGATGAATCCAGTCCTACGGAATTTTTATGGTACTTTCTAATCATTCCAAGGTTTAGGTTCCTATATAGAAGTGAGGTGATTGCATGACAATTGACATGGCATGCAGATACAAGAATTAAATATGGGAAACTATGTCACTCGGTAGACTCTCCTTAGTGGAATAGAATTGATCATGAGTATCCTGAATTTGGAAATGAGTCAAGAAACCTTTGTCTTGCATTATCTTCAGATGGAGTGAAACCTTTTGGTTTTCAAAGCAGAAGTCATAGTACATAGCCGGTTATGTTGGTAAATTATAACTTACCACCATGGTTATGCATGAAAGAAAAATACATCATTTTATCTATGCATATATAAGGATAAAAGAACCAGGTAATGATATTGATTTTTATTTGGATCCATTGATCGATGATTTGAAATTATTGTGGGATTCAGGTGTTACGTTGTATGATGCTTACAAAAATGAAGATTTCAACTTGAGAGCCATGTTTTATGGGATGATAAATGACTTTCCTTCTTATGGAAAATTTTCAGGATATAGAATCAAAGGAACTCAAGGGTGTCCCATTTTCAAACAAAGTACACAGTCAATTAGGTTGAAACATTCATAAAAAATTGTGTTTCTAGGACATCGTAGATTTCTACCCCGACGACATAAGTACCGATCTTGGATGACATCATTCGATGGAAGTTCAGAAGAATGTACAACACCGTCTCCACTAATAGGTGATCAATTTTTTGTGAAAGTAAAAGACGTGGACACTAATTTTGGTAAACCATTTTCGAAAAACCTTAAGAAAATCAGTTGGAAAAAGAGATTAGTTTTTTTTGAATTACCATATTAGAATTGTATGTATGTCAGAAATTTTCTTGATGTTATGCATGTTGAAAACAATTTATGTGATAGTGTCATTGGAATGTTTCTAAATGCACCCGAAAAAACAAAGGATGAAATTAAGGCTAGATTGGACATGGTTGAGATGAGAATACGAGAAGAGTTGGCACTAGTGAAGGGTAAAAAACAAACATTTCTTCCTCATGCAGCTTATACTCTTTCCAAAAATGAGAGATATCAGTTTTTCAACTTCTTGAATGATGTAAAAGTTCTTGAGGGGTATTCATCAAATATCAATAACATTGTGTCAATGATCGATTTAATGTTAAAGGGTCTGAAATCATATGACTGCCATTTTTTTATGCAAGATCTAATTACTATAGCTTTAGGTTTCATTTTTCCCAAGAATCTCTGCTATACATTAACAAAGATTTGTTTCTTCTTAAAAGTTATATGTAGCAAAGTTATAGACCCGGTGAAATTTACAACTAGGGAAAGAGAAATTCTCGTCATATTATGTGAATTGGAAATGTTCTTCCAACCAAAATTCTTTGATATGATGGTTCATTTGATGGTTCATTTGGTGATAGAAATTATACAATGTGGTCCTGTGCATTATAGATGGATGTACCCCATTGAATGGTATATGAAGATTTTTAAAGGGTATGTCAAAATTAATGTTGGATAGAGGGTTGTATTGCAGAGCAATATATTGTTGAGGAAGCCATTGAATTATGTAACGAATACATTTCAGGTGTGGAAATCATTGGCCTACATAAATCTCATCACATTGGGAGGATTAAGGGTTAAAGAATTTCTGGAAGAGAGGTTGTCACAATCAATATTACAGATCAGGAGCAGGCCCACCTTTACATTTTACATAATAGTTTCGACATTGACCCATGTGTTCAAACCCACAAATAAATTCTTAGTCATTTGAATCCATCTAGGGATGAAAAATGGATATCAGAGAGATGGTGTTAGATGAGAGCATCATGGGGATACCAGATCAGAAGTTCATATCAGATGTTATGCTAATCAGTAGTTAACCAATAGTAGTAAAGTGCCCAAAGAATCATTAGTTTTGCTACTAGCTTATATTTGGACCAAATAAACCGTTTGGAAAGATGTAAAGGTAGTGTTACGATATAATATGTCTATTTTAACAAAACATTATATAATGAAATGTCAGTTTTATTTTCATTATTCCTTGCACGGTTAGTTTATTTTAGAATATTTTTGTCCATGTGACATTCCTTTGTAGGAAGAGCAACGATGCTATGTCTACGCAATCACAGAGGTAATATTGATGTTTTCATAGTAAAATCATTTTCCATAGATCTTTCAACTCAATAATTTCTCAAATAAACCCGCATCATATATACATATGCGTGACCATCAAAATATGGGTGCCTATGCACCTCATATAGAACCTGCATCACATCAATGCCAAGATGCATACACACCTCACATACAAATTCCAGAAGAAGAAAAAGGACATTGTTACAAGGAAGTGAATACCTGACTGATTCCCTGGGCCTTCTATTTTTCTTTTAGTATTCTAATATACTCTTGGTATTCTGTGAAATTTACTTTATATAGGAGATTAATGAGAAATCTATTTCACTAATGACTCAATATTTCATAGCTCTATGATAACTCTTAGGTTTTTTCTCTACTTCACATAAGGCTCTTCATGTGATTGTGTCACATAAGCTCCTTTGTATGAATGTTTCATGTGAACTGGTCATGTGATCTCATCACATGATCAAGTCACATAAAAAAATCACATAATCAAAGTAATTCAATCGAACCCTGATTCATGTATTCTTGTATTATTTACATGATCACATAAAGCATCAACGGTCGTGTAATCGTATAAATCTCCTAGGTTCATTTGGTCACATGATCCTATTATGGTCATGTGATCACATGACTTTGAACAAGTCATTCACTTAATTTTGAAGCCTATGTGGATTTATTTTAAGGTGTTCTAACATGATTTGGAGATTAAAACCCATATTTATAGATGTATAATTCTATATCAAATTACAAGTTTGGGTGGTTATTTGGCTGGGTTATTCGATCAGGTGGAAGCTTTGAATGAACTAGGGTTTTCCCTTCTTGGTTAAGTGTACTGCCATAGGGTTTATGGTTGAGCTGAAAAAGATATGATTTTATGAATATATTTAGGCTTACCAAACCTTTACTTAATGCAACAAAATTCTGATGATAGACTTGTTCGGTTTATAGAGTCAATACATGAACACATTTCATTTTATGTATGGTAAGTTGACATCAGTATATGGGACATTAAGATTATAATGACCCATACTTTACATACATTGTTATTACTTCAGAATTGAAGCACACTTATTACAACATATAAAAAATACAAGAAAGGACCGTATAGGTATAGTGTCTTTAGAAACTGGGAAACATAAACAACTGGTTCATAAAGCATCTACTTTGCCTCCCATTTATTTCATCATATCTAGAGTCCCTTTTTGGCATATTCTACTTAATAACCTTCTTCCTGACCTGGGGAAATAAAACATACAAAAGGGTGAGCTCAAATGCTCAGTAAGGGTAAACAAAAGAAATATCAATCACATCATATTCATAAGAACATAACTTTTGGAAATCGTAACCTGCAAAAGAGAGCATAATTTCATAACATGGGATAAATCATATTAGTGAAATGTAATCCCAATAATCATAACTTAAAACATGAAACTTTGTGGAATACACACATAATCGTAGAGAATCATTTCTTATTAGTCAAGACTCGTTGCCAATACTATCTTAGTGGACAAAGTCCATTTCTGAACCGAGTTCACTCCTCGTTCCAGTCCTGTTTCACTGAACCGGTATAACCTACCATTCCAGCCATGTCTATCTCATGAGATATAAAATCTTTACCCAATGCATTGGAGGGAGATATAGGTCCCACCCATCTCATAATGATACCATTCTTATGTGTGCCACAAAATCACAAATCATTCATCATTGCATAACTCATGTAGTAAAAATGGGATTCTTAAACAACATGACATCATAAAACAATTCATATAAGATAAAGGAATTCATAAAAATATTTCCATCACAACATAATCAAATACATGTAATAATAGGGATAGAAACAGAACCCTATATTATCTTAGATGGAAAATAATTTTGATAAAACACTTGAACTCCATTCTTGAGGAAAATATATTTTCTACTTCAAAAACACTTTTCTTTTCTTAACATGTCGTACAATTCTAAAATAAAAGAAGTTTATTAAAAATAAAATTGAAAACTTGTAAAGGAATCTTCTTGAAAATAATGTTTTAAAATTCCATTCATGCCGTATAAGTTAAAAAAAAACATTCTTCGTACTTTTGTCGGAAAAGTCAAAAAGTACCTCGTACGAAAAATGACAAAAGATTCCTTTCATATCTTTTACTAAAAACTCACCGAAGGGTAAAATTTGATATAAACTATTGTATAAGGATATAAATATTACATATTGAGGAAACATGGATATGGATGATAAAATACACCCCAGTAAATACCAAAGCATAAACAATCTCGGATAAAAATGAGATTATGATATTTCCCTTACCTTAGGTATGATATGCTTTGTACGTGTCCGAACCTCCTGTATAATGATTTAAATAATGTTATTGACTTATTCCAGAATCATACTTATTTTTATGATATCATATATGGTCATATTCTTAGCTTCTTATTAGTAATATTTCATTACTACTTGTTATTCGGGTGTTTATTACTTTTTGTTCTTATGCGTGTCTTGTCGAATAAATTCTAATTCTTCTCTTTAGGTTATAGATACCTCATTTCCAGAATGGTATTAGTGTAATATATATCATATTAATTCATTTAATTCATTTATATAATCATTATGAAATGAAGATCATGTAGAACGAGTCGCATCACATCGTGGAGACGGTATTCCGTACGTATACACGAGTGATGATATCGTTCCTATGATCGTGGAATTGTATTAGAGTGTATGTATACTATTTCAGAATCAGTATCACTTTATAATAGTCATATATAGTCATTATTTACACCATTATACCCATCCGAGTAAGGTGGTGGTGGAAAATAGATTACACCACGGCGTGGAGACGGTATTCCGTACGTATGCACGCGCGGTGATTTCTTTTTCCGTAGGATGGATAGATGGTGAAATAGGGTTGTTTGATACTTATAATAACATATCATTATATGAGTGATACTGATGTTATTACTTCATAATGAAACAACTAAAGAAGAAGAAGTGGAAGAAGAAATAAAGATGAAAGAATCGGTAACGGACATTACCTCTTCTTTGAAGTGCTTCTTTGAGACCTCCTTTTAGGGCACTAAAATTGGTCTTTGAAGAATACCAGGACCTCTAGGATGTCTCTGGGGAAGTGGAGAGGAGAAAGTGGCAGGGGTTGGCCGAGATTGAAGGCTCAAAGTGGTGTGAGGAAGAGAGGGAGGAGGTGCCCTTTTATAAGGGAGGAGAGGGGCACCTTTGGAATAACTAAAAATATTATTTTATTATAAAGACAAATTCGGTTTTGAATAGCTCCAAATTGATTTATTTCGAAGCTAATGTGGGGATGGGTCGAAGTCGTCTCATAAAATATAATTTAGACAAGTTTAGGTTCCTATTTTAACCTTATCATTTAGTTTTAACATTAAGTTAAATAATTTTACTTTTACCGTGTCTTCTTGTGTTCTTATACTATAAGGTTAATAAACTTACTATAAGCAGCCAAACGAACCCCAAGTTGTTTATTATTAATATATATAACCTTATCTAAGTCATTTGGCCGAATCTTAGATTTTTAGGAATAAAATAACAATTAATAATATAATATTTGTTTTAAAAACTATTTTATGTCAATTTTGACACTATTTAGTAATTGATTTTTTTGAAAATCATAACAGAATGATAAGTTCGAAAAAAGTTAATTAACTCAATACTAACATGTCATATTAACCTAGAAAATTTGTGTAATTCATAAAAAGTCTCAAATTATATTTATTTGGGTATTTATAACATCAATTATGCCAATATTTCATTAATAAGATAATTACTGCATCATCGTTGTGTCATAGATAAATTAAATTATTTAATGTCTAAAAATTACAAATAAAATACCATTATGTAGGAAATATTTTTATATTTCTAATGAATATTTATAGTCGAATTTATCTTATTTATAACCCCATATTAAAAATGATTTAGTTATTAAACTTTGATTTTAACTATTTTAACCCTTCTTTAAATAAATTAATAATAAATGTCCTAATCTAATCCAAGTGAGCCTAAATGGTCATATTTTATTCCTAAGGTTGTTTTTGGTCGAATTACACTTATCCAATAGAATTAGGACATGTGTTAGGGTAATAATAATATCATTTTTACCCTTAATTACCCTATTTACTTTTAACCGTGGTAAAAAAAAGTAAAAAGTTACTATTCACCAAAAAATTATTTTCATCTCATTGAACCACATTTTACTTACTGACATCAACCGTGTCTCTCAGATTTTCGAAATTCCACTCACACAAGCGGTAAAATTAAGTTTTATGAAAAATTCATTTTTTTAACTACCACTTAGTGGTTTCACTATTCATCAAAAATTGAAAGTTTTCAGAAAAATACCAAAATTTCACCCTAGGCTAATTTCGATATTCCAAATCCAAAAATGAAGTCCATTTTGAAAAATAAAATTTATAAAATTTCAAAAAGTGGTTATTACTATTCATAACGGCTAGTTTTAATAATATTTTAATAGTATATCGTTGTTTAGTGAAACTCGGTATTGCGTACGACGCAAGCTATCGAGGAAGGTCGCGATTTCGTGTAAAGCAAGCCAAGAAAGTGTTGTGCGTAGAAAAAGATTCCTTTGATGATTTATATAACATAAAAGTCTCGGGTGTTACATCCTACCCCCCTTAAAAGGAATTTCGCCCTCGAAATTCGTCACTTTGTAACAAACAGATGAGGATACCTCTCCCTCATCACATCCTCAAGCTCCCATGTAGCTTCTTATAATTGGTGGTTCCTCCATAAAACTTTCACCAATAAAGTGGTCTTTTTTCGTTGTACTTTTTCGCTACGATCCAGAATCTCTATCGGTTGTTCTTCATAAGAAAGATCTTGCTCCAGCGGTACAACTTCTGAGCTGAGTACATGTGAAGGATCAGGTATGTACTTTCTCAGGAGAGATACATGGAACACATCGTGAACTTGAGAGAGATTCGGTGGAAGCGCCAATCGGTAAGCTACCATCCCAACATGATCCAGTATTTCGAAAGGACCGATATATCTAGGGCTCAACTTTCCCTTCTTTCCAAATCTCATAACCCTCTTCCAAGGAGATATTCGTAAGAACACTTTATCACCCACTTCAAACTCTAGGTCTTTTCTTCGGTTGTCGGCATAACTTTTCTGTCAACTCTGAGCTGCTCTTATGTGTTGTTGAATAGATCTGACCTTTTCTGCCATTTCATCAACGAGATCGGGTCCTAATAGCTTTCTTTCCCCAACTTCATCCCAGCAAGTTGGAGTCCTACATTTATTTCCATAGAGAGCTTCATAAGGAGCCATCTGAATACTAGAGTGAAAGCTATTATTATAAGAAAATTCCACCAAATGTTGGTGTTGATACCAACCACCTTTGAAATCCATAGAGCAAGCTCTCAACATATCTTATAGAGTTTGAATTGTTCTCTCAGACTGACCGTCTGTCTGAGGATGATAAGCAGTGCTGAAACATAACTCTTTATCCAGAGTATGCTGAAGACTTTTCCAGAACTTTGAGGTAAACCTCGGATCCCGATCAGATATAATAAAAAGTGGTACTCCATGCAATCTTACCACTTCCTTTACATATATCCTGGCAAGCTAATCCAGAGAGAAATCCTCTCTAATAGCAATGAAGTGTGCAGACTTTGTAAGACGATCAACTATGACCCAGATAGCATTATTGCCTTTGGATGTTTTAGGAAGTCCTGTGACAAAGTCCATAGTGATGTTTTCCCATTTCCATTCGGGTATGGGTAATGGTTGTAACATCCCCTTAGACTTCTATCTCTCAGCTTTAACTTGTTGACAAACCAAGCATCGAGAGACATATTCAGCAACATCTCTTTTCATTCCATCCCACCAGAAGTACTCCTTCAGGTCCCTATACATCTTCGTGCTTCCAGGATGAATAGAGAATGAAGAACTATGAGCCTCATCCAGCAGCTCCTTCTTTAATTCTGGGATGGGAGGAACAAAAACCATATTCCTGAACTTTATTATCCCATCATAATCAAGGTTGAATTCAGGAACATTTCTCACCTTCTTTTGTAACTCAACATCTTCTTTCTGTGCCTCTTTAATCTTCACATGTATAGATGGTTGAACATTCTTTTGAGAAAGATACGATTTTTCCCCATTCATTATAATTCCAAGATCCATCCTTTGTAAATCAATAAATATTGGATCTTTTGTGATCCTCATCATGGATAAACTAGCGTGGTCTTGTCGACTTAATGCATCTTCCACCTTGTTTGCTTTCCCAGGGTGGTAATGGATTGAGCAGTCGTAATCCTTAATCATCTCCAACCAACTTCTTTGGCACATATTCAGCTCCTTTTGTGTGAAAATATACTTTAAACTTTTATGATCAGTATAAATGTCACACCTTTCTCCATAAAGGTAATGCCTCCAAATCTTTAATGCAAATATTACCGCAGCTAACTCCAAATCATGAGTTGGGTAATTTTGCTCATGTATTTTCAACTATCGTGAGGCATAAGCTATAACCATATCATTTTGCATAATAACACATCCCAATCCGTTCTTGGATGCATCACTATAGATCACAAACCTTTCTCCACTACAAGGTAGTGTGAGCACAGGTGCACTGGATAACCTTCTTTTCAACTCCTTGAAATTCTCTTCACATTCCTCCGTCCAAACAAACTTAACTCCTTTCCGATTCAACTTGGTGAGTGGATTAGATAATCGTGAAAAATCTTTCACAAAACGTCCATAATATCCAGCCAAACCAAGAAAACTTCGGATCTTGGTTACTGTTGTTGGTCTCGACCATCTTTCAATAACCTCTGTTTTTGTTGGATCCACAGATATCCCCTCTTTTGAGATTATGTGACCCCAAAATGAAACTTTTTGAAGCCAAAATTCACACTTGGTAAATTTGGCATAAAGCTTCTCCTTTCTCAGGGTATTCAATATAATTCTCAAGTGATCTTCATGTTCTTCCTTTCTATTTGAATATACAAGAATATCGTCTATAAAGACTACCACAAACTAATCAAGATAGTCTATAAAGACTCTATTCATCAGATCCATGAAGATAGCAGGGGCATTAGTAAGACCAAACGACATCACTATAAATTCATAGTGTCCATACCTTGTACGGAATGTCGTCTTTGGTATATCCTCCCTTTTGACCCTTAATTGATGATACCCTGAACGGAGATCAATCTTGGAAAAGTATTGAGCTCCACGTAGTTGGTCAAATAGGTCATCAATGCGCGGGAGAGGATATTTGTTCTTGATAGTGATCTTGTTAAGTTCTCTATAATCAATGCAGAGTCTCATTGATCCATATTTATTCTTAACAAACAGAACAGGTGCTCCCCAAGGTGACGCACTAGGGCGTATGAACCCCTTATCAAGATTCTCTTGGAGTTGCTTCTTCAATTCCTGCAACTCAATTGGGGCCAATCTATAAGGTGTCTTTGAAATAGGCAAAGCACCCGGTACGAGTTCTATTGAAAACTCAACTTCACGATTCGGTGGAAGACCCGATAATTCCACCGGAAAGACATCATCAAACTCCCGTACAATGGGCATATTCTTAATTGTGAGTTTCTCACCAACCATTTGAGATAAATAACCTTCATTTAGTGGAATCAAGACCCATAAGATGGAAGGAATTTCCACTAGAAGGTTATGTTCATCCTTGCATCGATAGACGATCATAGATTGATCTGGAATATGAAATGTGGATTCCCTTCTTTGGAAATTGATATGAGCTCCATGTAGAGAAATCCAATCCATGCCAATAATCACATAAAATTCCACTATAGGAAGGATCACAAGATTTGCAGGAATCACTTTCCCACAAACTTCAATCGGGGAAGAATTATAAACTTTTGATGCGACTGTTGTGCCATTAGGTGTTGTAACAGCTAACTCAACATCTAATTGTTGAGGTAATATGGTGATACCCTTAGAAAATTCTTCATAAATAAAAGAGTGGGTGGATCCAGAATCAAATAAAACATTTTCTACTTTAGAGTGGATGGTAAGTGTACCTTTCACCACATCGTTATCGTACTCCACATCACTGATAGAAATTTCATGTGACTTTCCTTTGTCTTTAGCCTTAAGAGTTTGTTGACGTCGACCATCATCATCAACCCTTGGATTAGGGCATTTATTGGCATAATGTCCCATCTCCTTGCACTTGAAACATTGAAGTGTAGTAGGTTCATTCTGTGCATCCCTTCCTTTGTTTGCATCATTAGACATCTTCTTCCCATCATTACGACATTCAAATGCCCGATGACCTTCCTTTCCACATTTGAAACATTTACTTGTCCCTTTAAGACAACTCCCTCCATGTTTCTTTCCAAACTTTGAGCATAAGGGAAAGCTCATCTTCTTTTCAGTGTGCTCTTTAGATTTTCCTTTGAATTCCATTTTCCTCTTCTTATCAAACCCATATGACTGATGGGTTACTCCAATATCCATCTCAACTTTGAGAGCACATCGAACGATTTCATCGTATCTATTGAAGTCCCTTATTGCTAAGGCCCTTCAAAGACTTGGTTTTAATCCACTAAAGAATCGATCGATCTTAATCTCAGGTTGGATAATAATACCAGAAGCGTACCTTGAAAGTCTTGTAAAATTTTCTTCATAGGTACCAACAGATTCATCATCCTTTTGCTTCAGTTCAAGAAACTCTTTCTCCATCTTTGTTTAGAGAATACGAGGGAAGTACTTATTGAAAAATAAGTTCTTGAACTCGTCCCATTCCATGGACTCAATTTCATCCATTTGCCTCGTATTCTTAATAAGATTCCACCATTGATCAGCATCACCTTCCAAACGATACACTGCTAAGATGGCTTTATCATGCTCAGAACATTGAAGAACTGAAAATATCTTTTCAGTAGTACTAATCCATTGTTCAGAAACTAATGGATCAGTAGACCCGCTGAATGAAGGTGGACGCTGTCTCATGAAGGATTCAACAGAATTTTGCTCCTTCCTTTGATCGTTTGGAAGTCCTGCATGATTCATAGCTTGATAAAGTTGTGTGAGCATGGCTACAAGATTTTGAATTCCAGCTCCCATAACGTTTGGTTGCTCAGGGGGACAATCATTTCATTGCCCGTCGCATTCCGCATTAACACGGTTCCTTCGGGTTCCAGCCATTGACTAAAACCAAGAAGAATAGTGTGAGAAACACTAATTATAATAGGAAAACCACATAATCAAGAATAAAATTTCACACTTAAGATCTTATCCTAGGTTATTCATGGCCATTTCTAAAACACTAAGATTGTGTTCTATGCTTAGACTTATCCTTAGGGTTCTTACTAAGGCTTTCACATCCTAGTTTCCAAAGGTTGACTATACCTTTCCTCTGATACCAACTATAACGACCCATACTTTACATACATTGTTATTACTTCATAATTGAATCACACTTATTACAACATATAACAAAACCAAGAAAGGACCGTATAAGTATAGTGTCTTTAGAAACTGGGAAACATAAACAACTGGTTCATAAAGCATTTACTTTGCCTCCCATTTATTTCATCATATCCAGAGTCCCTTTTTGGTATATTATACTTAATAACCTTCTTCCTGACCTGGGGAAATAAAACATACAAAAGGGTGAGCTCAAATGCTCAGTAAGGGTAAACAAAAGAAATATCAATCACATCATATTCATAAGAACATAACTTTTGGAAATCGTAACCTGCAAAAGAGAGCATAATTTCATAACATGGGATAAATCATATTAGTGAAATGTAATCCCAATAATCATAACTTAAAACATGAAACTTTGTGGTATACACACATAATTGTAGAGAATCATTTCTTATTAGTCAAGACTCGTTGCCAAGACTATCTTAGTGGACAAAGTCCATTTCTGAACCGAGTTCACTCCTCGTTTCAGTCCTGTTTCACTGAACCGGTATAACCTACCATTCCAGCCATGTCTATCTCATGAGATATAAAATCTTTACCCAATTCATTGGAGGGAGATATAGGTCCCACCCATCTCATAATGATACCATTCTTATGTGTGCCACAAAATCACAAATCATTCATCATTGCATAACTCATGTAGTAAAAATGGGATTCTTAAACAACATGACATCATAAAACAATTCATATAAGATAAAGGAATTCATAAAAATATTTCCATCACAACATAATCAAATCCATGTAATAATAGGGATAGAATCAGAACCCTATATTATCTTAGATGGAAATTAATTTTGATAAAACACTTGAACTCCATTCTTGAAGAAAATATCTTTTCTACTTAAAAAACACTTTTCCTTTCTTAACATGTCGTACAATTCTAAACTAAAAGAAGTTGATTGAAAATAAACTTGAAAACTTGTAAAGGAAGCTTCTTGGAAATAATGTTTTAAAATTCCATTCATGACGTATAAGTTAAAAAAACTTTCTTCTTACTTTTGTCGGAAAAGTCAAAAAGTACCTCGTACGAAAAACGACAAAAGATTCCTTTCATATCTTTTACTAAAAACTCACCGAAGGGTAAAATTGGATATAAAATATTGTATAAGGATATAAATATTACATATTGAGGAAACATGGATATGGATGATAAAATACACCCCAGTAAATACCAAAGCATAAACAATCTCAGATAAAAATGAGATTGTGATATTTCCCTTACCTTAGGTCCGATATGCTTTGTACGTGTCCGAACCTCCTGTATAATGATTTAAATAATGTTATTGAATTATTCCAGAATCATACTTATTTTTATGATATCATATATGGCCATATTATTAGCTTCTTATTAGTAATATTTCATTACTACTTGTTATTCGGGTGTTTATTACTTTTTGTTCTTATGCGTGTCTTGTCGAATAAATTCTTATTCTTCTCTTTAGGTTATAGATACCTCATTTACAGAATGGTATTAGTGTAATATATATCATATTCATTCATTTAATTCATTTATATAATCATTATGAAATGAAGATCATGTAGAACGAGTCGCATCACATCGTGGAGACGGTATTCCGTACGTACGCACGAGTGATGATATCGTTCCTTTGATCGTGGAATTGTATTAGAGTGTATGTATACTATTTCAAAATCATTATCACTTTATAATAGTCATATATAGTCACTATTTACACCATTATACCCATCCAAGTAAGGTGGTGGTGGAAAATAGATTACACCACGGCGTGGAGACGGTATTCCGTACGTACGCACGCGCAGTGATTTCTTTTTCCGTAGGATGGATAGATGGTGAAATAGGATTGTTTCATACTTATAATAACATATCAGTATATGAGTGATACTGATGTTATTACTTCATAATGAAACAACTAAATAAGAAGAAGTGGAATAAGAAATAAAGATGAAAGAATCTGTAACGGACATTACCTCTTCTTTGAAGTGCTTCTTTGAGACCTCCTTTTAGGGCACTAAAATTGGTCTTTGAAGAAGACCAGTACCTATAGGATGTCTCTAGGGAAGTGGATAGGAGAAAGTGGCAGGGGTTGGCCGAGCTTGAAGGCTCAAAGTGGTGTGAGGAAGAGAGGGAGGAGGTGCCCTTTTATAAGGGAGGAGAGGGGCACCTTTGGAATAACTAAAAATATTATTTTATTTTAAAGCCAAATTCGATTTTGAATAGCTCCAAATTGATTTATTTCGAAGCTAAGGTGGGGATGGGTCGAAATCTTCTCATCCAATATAATTTAGACAAGTTTAGGTTCCTATTTTAACCTTATCATTTAGTTTTAACATTAAGTTAAATAATTTTACTTTTACCGTGTCTTCTTGTGTTCTTATACTATAAGGTTAATAAACTTACTATAAGCAGCCAAACGAACCCAAAGTTGTTTATTATTAATATATATAACCTTATCTAAGTCATTTGGCCAAACCTTAGATTTTTAGGAATAAAATAACAATTAATAATATAATATTTGTTTTAAAAACTATTTTATGTCAATTTTGACACTATTTAGTAATTCATTTTTGTGAAAATCATAACAGAATGATAAGTTCGAAAAAAGTTAATTAACTAAATACTAAAATGTCATATTAACCTAGAAAATTTGTGGAATTCATAAAAAGTCTCAAATTATATTTATTTGGGTATTTATAACATCAATTATGTCAATATTTTATTAATAAGATAATTACTGCATCATCGTTGTGTCATAAATAAATTAAATAATTTAATGTCTAAAAATTAAAAATAAAATACCATTATGTAGGAAAGCTTTTTAGATTTCTAATGAATATTTATAGTATAATTTCTCTTATTTATAACCCCATATTAAAAATGATTTAGTTATTAAACTTTGATTTTATCTATTTTAACCCTTCTTTGAATAAATTAATAATAAATGTCCTAATCTAATCCAAGTGGGCCTAAATGGTCATATGTTATTCCTAAGGTTGTTTTTGGTCGAATTACACTAATCCAATAGAATTAGGACATGTGTTAGGGTAATAATAATATCATTTTTACCCTTAATTACCCTATTTACTTTTAACCGTGGTAAAAAAAAGTAAAAAGTTACTATTCACCAAAAAATTATTTTCATCTCATTGAACCACATTTTACTTACTGACATCAACCGTGTCTCTCGGATTTTCGAAATTCCACTCACAGAAGCGGTAAAATTACGTTTTATGAAAAATTCAGTTTTTTAACTACCACTTAGTGGTTTCACTATTCATCAAAAATTGAAAGTTTTCAGAAAAATACCAAAATTTCACCCTAGGCTAATTTCGATATTCCGAATCCAAAAATGAAGTCCATTTTGAAAAATAAAATTTATAAAATTTCAAAAAGTGGTTATTACTATTCATAACAGCTAGTTTTAATAATATTTTAATAGTATATCGTTGTTTAGTGAAACTCGGTATTGCGTACGATGCAAGCTATCGAGGAAGGTCGCGATTTCGTGTAAAGCAAGCCAAGCAAATGTTGTGTGTAGAAAAAGATTCCTTTGATGATTTATATAACATAAAAGTCTCGTGTTTTACAAAGATGATATATGGTGCAGTGATTTTAGGAGACAAGTATGATGAGTAAATTCATCACCTTCCATATATGGTGGGGTTGGATGGGGGACCACATTGGTGGATATGAGTTTCTTAATACTCACAACATTACAATTTACCAGTTCAGTAAATTTCTATAAAGTTTCAGTGGGGTCTGGCTAATCACACTAAAGAACTAGAAGATCAGGAGAAAAGTGAACCAATATGATCAATTTTTTTATATCATACAGAGCACCAACATTTGAAATTACCAATATTGTAAAGGGTGATCCTGTATCCTAATCCTATCTTTTATCCATATGTGTGGGTGTTTTATCCACTTGGATTAACTGACGAGTGGTATACATCATACCACTTTAGGATATAGTTCAGTGCATTCAAATGAAATTCCCCACTCCTCCCATACATAGGGGATCTAGTATCATCAAAAAGTTAGATTCCAGACAAAAAATATCTTCTAGAAGACCCATCGATCTCTCTATGTCTTAGAATAAAATGAGGCACTTATATCCAACATCATCAATAAGGGGGGTTCCAACAAATTTGGTAACAATGTATGGGGTTCCCGTGAAATAAGTTCCATTCAGAGGGGGATCCGCTCAAATTATGGTGGTGTTTCCCATCACATTCCAATACTGGGACAACTATAGGAGGAATACATTGAAAATAGTGGTCTGGAGAGTGTTTTTTCAAGTGGAAATAAAGCTAGAGGTATTTGGGAGTGTGATTGCTCCCAAAGAAATCTTCTTTGAACAACAACCCATTGAAGTCAAATCACTTCTCCAAGAACATAGTGTGGTGATTCATTCTGTCAAAAGACAATACCATTACACACCCCTAGCTTAGAGAATTATAAATTCTTACAATATCCTCATTTAAGGTGTTAGGCTGAAGGACGTTTTCAATCATTTCTTCTTTAGAGTGGAATATGATCTTTAGGCACTCCCCGACTTCTTCTTCCATCACTTTTGGATCTCTGCTTGGATCACCACTTTCCCCATATTGCAGTTCATTGCTTTCCTTTCTCCCACCTTTCTTGGAAGACCTGGTTTCCATTAGTTTGGCCAAGTAAGAATAGTCTTTACGTCCCTTGGATTTTTCCCCTGGACCACAATGCATTTCTTGGGGTCATTCATTCCTTTTAGTCCCTTCTTCCCTCTAGGTCTATTAGGACCTTTCCCATGGAAATGGCCCCAACTATACACTGAGAGTTTTCTATAACTGTCATCACTTGAATCATCCTCCTCATGAGACACATCTTGATCTTGAACAACCAGGCTATCAAAACGGTTTTCCAACTCTACCCCCGAGCCTTCCATGGGGGGACTTGACCCCAAAAAGTTGCCTAGGTCACAAGGGATCTGCTTGTTCTTCCCCATACATGCATCCTTTAGATATGATGGGGGTTTTTAACAGTTACAAGGGGACCAAGACACTCCCTCATCCCAAATCCCTTTCACTGGTTGAGACATTGCTACATATAACCAGTGCAACTCTTGCATTCCAAGAGGCTCAACCACACTCCCCTCCTCAATCCTCCCTTTGTTATGTAGAGGCAACACATCAGTCATCAAGTCCACCTCCTGCAATATGTTCCTAGGAGGTTCAGCCTCCTCATGGTGCAACATCATTGTAGCATCTATGTGGAACTCCTTCTTTGAGAAAGCAAAGATGGATTTGGAACCGTGACTTCTTCACATGGAGGCTCAAAAATAGGAGAGACAATGCATTATACAACTAAATTAAGATTTATATCTTGTTAGACATACTAAACATGAGAGGGAGACTAATATTCCAAGCTCTCCATACCTGCATGAAGGTCATAACCATAGGTAGATCCATCCCCTTAATCCCCTACAACCCATTGAAACGCCACTGTGCCGAGAGGGCTCCCCACTCCTTTCTTGGACACCTCCTGTCTGCCTCCTGCAAAATTATACTCCCAGTACCCTGGAAGTGAGATTGATCAGTAGTATTCAATTTCCCCTCTGCATTTTGGACACTAAAATAGACCCCCGAGGGGCTATCATGAACAATAACCTTACATGGGACCATATTTTTCTTAGAAAAAAATCCAGTGTCTAGACCCACATCTACATGTCACCGATGAGTGTTCTAAATGCTTGCAAATGGAATAGAAGTCATCCCACGACTCATACATGACCTGTTGTCTACACTGGTATTCTTCTCCTATGGTAATCCAAACGAACTCAAGAGGCTTCCTTGATGTATCCACTTCCACGCACACACGAGGATTAACAGGATGGCACACAGTAGAAGTTCAGTGATCAGAGGATAAATACCTCCCAACAAGGTTCCCAAGCATCATAATGATTGAAGGATTTTGAGAAGGAAGGGGGAGATTAGGGAAACTCACCCAGATCTCCACTAAAGGGGAGTCCCACTTCATATGGAAGTCATAAGACCATCTTTGGAGGAAAAAGAAATACCCATTCCAGCTGTGAGTCGCACTAGACCAAGCTTTGATTATGTTGTCTTCCAACATGAAATAGATAAAAATGCATATTTTTTTTCAAGAAAACCCACCGTCTCCCTCTCTTGTAGATCCCAAGAATTGAAAAAAAACCTATCAAAGGAGTCCACCGACGTTCTTCTCTATGGGAAACATGCTACCAGGGTCTGATTGAGGAGAGTCAAGGCATCGTTGAACTCTGTGATCAATAGAGTAAGATTAGGGCACCCTGCATAGATCTTGGGAACCTTAGGGCATAAAAAGTTATCTAGGAAAGGTGAAAGGATCTAGAGTTTGGAGAATGGGGATAAAGAGGCCATCACTATCTTAGAAGATGATGGAGGTCCCTCCCCCTCCGGTGGGGGAGGGACTGGCTCAGCAGTCCCCATCGTCGCGGGGGGAGAAGCATTTAGCCCTTTTCTCTTCGATATTTCAAGAGGCTGGTAAAATTTGGTCACCTCCCACCTCTCTAGTTTACTTTCCCCGGGCCACGGTGGCCAAATTTGGTTTCAAAAGTGACTGAGAGGTTGATGATCAGGGATGTCTAAGACAAATGGAGCTCATGGATGTGGTTGTTTCTGATCCAAAGGAAACACCATTTGTGCCTCCGTCATCACCACCTTCGGAACCTCAAGTTATCTTTTGAAGTTCCTTCCTCTAAGAGGACTAAGAAGATACAGTGGGAAAGTCCATACACTAAGAAAACTCTGAAAATCATTAATTATTGTACTTTGTGGAATTTTTTCCTTTTCATTACTCTAGTATCTTATCATGACCGCTTACTTACCCATATTAAGGTCAGGTATCAAGTATCATCTTGTCTAATGGCCCCCTACCTACCCAAATGTGTCTTTTTTATTAAAAATTGACATTTTATTAATGTATTCTTTCATATTAATGTTTGATTTATTTCATTATTGTATTACTAACATAATATTTGTTTTCTTATATAGGTGGAATTTTTTTACTGTGTTCAGATGCTTTTTCGTCAATTAATACCGTGGATGATAATTTTTTAGAGGGGATCACAAATGAAAAAAGGATGAAACATTAATGTTTTTAACTCTTTATTGGATAATTTTAATTGTAACCATATAAAATATTTTTTGAAATGTATATAGAAGTGTGTTTTTTTACTCACGATATTAATTAAATGTATATAGCATTGTTTGAGAAACTTTTGTGTATGTTATTTTATTCTTCTATGCTTTGTTTCTGTGTAGGTGTTGTTTTGTGCAGCTATTTTGTGTGCAAGTGTTGTTTTGTGCTATGTGTGTAGGTGTTGTCTTAGGTGTGCAGGTTCTGTGCAGGTGTTGGGTTTTCTCAGGAAACTTGGCCTTTATCAATGCTAATTGAGCACTGATAAAGGGGGCCTTTATCAGTGCTCAAAATAACACTACTGAAGGACACATTTATCAGTGCTCAAAATAGAACTTATAAAGGTATCCTTTATCATCACTCCAAATAGCACAGATAAATGGTCCCTTTATCCACGCTAAAAACATGTTGATAAAGGTGGCCTTTATCACCACTTTTTTTAGCACGGAGAAAGGGAACCCTTTATCAGCTCTTTTTAGAACTTTTAAAGGGGACCCCCCCATTATCTTCGTCATGATTAACAATGATTTTATAGCACTATTTAAGGAGGTTTTTATCACTTTAAAATCCATATTTATAGTAGTGAGTGCAACCAATTATTTTATGAAATACAACAATAAAAGTAAGATTTTCCCTGAAGTGTTGTCAAAATCGACAACACAAATGGATTGATGTTGCATAGAGAAAATATATATTCCTTTAAACTTTAGACATCATGAATATCACATTTTGTTTTTTATTATTTTTAGTTTTGGTTTGACTATATTTAAAACACCCTTGAGCAGGTCCTGAGGTGGAATTGGTGTTATAGAATAGAGTTGAGCTATCTAAATTCCATGGATTAACTATTTTATAACCATCTATATATGGACACATCCTTAAAAATTACAAAATATTAAGTTTTAATTCAATAATTCACTCTCTAACATTGAGATTATTTTAAATTTTTAATGCTTATAGAATTAGGTCACCACTTTTACATAAATAGATTTTACATCAAAAATTGGACATTTATACTTAGTATCCATTTTTCATATAATACAAAGATTTTAAGAAATAATAATATTTCATTTCATGAAATACATTGACCATTTTCATCATGACTTCATACTTGTGTATTATCATCATTAAAACAATTTAAAAAACATTTTAAAACATGGGATGAGTAGAAAGATATTATTATGGGACATATTAAATAATGAAAGGAACCATTTTTCCATAAACACTTGTAAAAATTTTCCTTCTTCAAAATAAATATTGACCTAAAAATAAATATTTTTTTACCAGATAAATAAACTTCACTACCAACAGATTTTAATAAGACATTAATTAAAAAATCATAAAGGAAAAAATAAAACTCATAACTTTTTCTTTGAAATAATGAAAAACTCATGAAATGTTTTTCAAATATTTATACATTTCACCCAAAAAGAAGTTGCCTAAAAATTACTTTAAATTTATGTTCATGTGTTTAACTAGTGTAATAATAAGATATTGATTAAAATCCATAGAAAGAATAGAAACATTATGTAGGTAACTTGGGAAATAATTTTCATACCACTCTAAAAAATTGAACAATAGACCTCGTAAAGTTAAATAATCCACTGTGAGAAACCTAACCGGTTAACTCCATCCCAGTACCTAATGCATTTTTAGCAATATTGGGCTCACCTATTATCATGAGTTATATCAGGATCACCCATAATCACGAGCTATATCAAGATCACACATCTTTATAAACAATTTTTGAGAAACATAACATAATTATAAAACATTAAATATTTCATTTTCATCATAACACTCATAAAAAATAATTGTTTCACCCATAATAAAAACATTTCTGATTATCAAAATTTCCATTCCATTTAAAATATTATTATTGTTTCCCCCTTTGATATATTATATGAAACCCCAATTTGGTTAGAAAAAATATTTCCCCATTAAAAATAAATAATTAGTTAATATTATTATGATTAATAGGAATCTATAAAATATAATTAATGAATACCAATAAGATATAAAAATGATTTATCTTACCATTACACAGGTTATTTCAGTATTTCTCCAATTTAGAAATTACAACATAACAATTTTATTTATTAACTAAAAAAGTGGGGGTATTTTTAATTCATAGATTTTTCTAATTCCAATTATTATTCTTTAATCATATGGTTTTTCACAAAACCATAACCTGGTGAATCAACATATTATGTAACAATTTCTCTCTATGGTTATAAATTTGTACCGGCTATTCCTCATAAGAATGTTATTCTTTAAACTGAACTACTTAAAGGCTAAATAAATGAGATGCATTAGACACATATTTTCTTAATAACGAAACATGATACACATCATGTACCTGAGATAAACTCAATGGAAAGACCCCTCAGTAAGAAACTGATCCAATATTCTCTATAATTTTAAACTGTACAACTAACTGTCGAATCAACTTTCCCTTTTAAATAAATTTATATCACTTTTCTATAAATATTATTTAAGAAAAACATGATAATATACCTCTAAATAAAGATGTTTCCTCCAAATCTATACATATATTTCGTGCCTACTATTAGTTGTACTCATTTACTACTAAATCATATTCACCTTTTCAACCATTCTTTCAACCAATTAGAGTCTATACAAATTCCTTTCTCCTTATCCATGTCAAAAATCTAGAATCTGGCATCTATTTTCATATAATTCATTAAAAGGATCCATCAATATACTAGAATAAAAAA
The DNA here is from genome assembly GCA_963277665.1 of Viscum album. Taxonomy (NCBI): domain Eukaryota; kingdom Viridiplantae; phylum Streptophyta; class Magnoliopsida; order Santalales; family Viscaceae; genus Viscum; species Viscum album. The sequence goes on along the minus strand of OY728139.1, from coordinate 1,491,540,327 downwards.
TATTATTATAAGAAAACTCTACCAATGTTAGATGTTGATCCAAAATTCTCTAATAATTCATTGAACAAGCTCAAAGAATAAACCCAAAATCCTATATCGTTCTCTCTTATTGTCTATCATATTATGGATGAAAAGTTGTACTGAAATTTAATTCAGTACCCAATGAATACTAATTTATTCTAAAAAAATTGATGTAATAATTGGAACATGGATATATTCAATGGAGAGAGGGAATACATGTAACAAAATTTTATCTTTAACATAAATTTGATAAATTTGATCTGAAAAATATTATCTTGAATGGGTTGGAAATGAGTATATTTAGTAAATCAATCAATATTTACCCAAATCAAATTATTACCTCAATATCTCTTTGGTAATATCACCATGAAATACATATATATATTCTACCATTTTCATTCTGGAAATATAAAAGGCTAAAAAATCCCCTTTGGTAATTATTGTTTAGGTTTTGTCGACAAGTCAAACATTTGATAGTAATTTTAGTAATGTATTTATTCATTCCGTCCCACTATAAATATTTTTTAAGGTATCAATACATTTTAATACCACATAGATGTACTAAAAATGGAGAACTATAGGCCTGACTCAACACTTCTTTCTTTTAATGAGAATCAATTAGCATATACAACCTATTTAAGAATTTCATAATACATTATTTATTAAAATTAAACTCTATAAACTTTCACTTCTTGACATATTATACTTTTCCCTATAAAAAATGATCCCGTACTAATATTTCATAATTATCTCTAAAAAATATGACTTCACTAACACCTGAAACAAAAAAGAGGTAGTTCTTGAATACATAATTTATTAGATAACACTTATCAATTCTTTAACCAAAGTATCATGTTCCATATATATCAAATCTAAAGTAACATTATCTTTCTGACTCAAAGAATCAACAAATCTACTTTATTTACTTTGACGGTAATAAATTATATATTTTTAATCCTTTATCAATTAAAGACATTCCCTATGTCTCATCTTCAACTTTGTTTGAGTGAATATATACTTCATACTTTTATGATCAGTATATATTTTAAAATTTATATATATAAATTTTTTCTCTAAATTTATAAATAAAACACTACTGTTTTATGTTCATGGTCATGTTTAGGATAATTTTTCTCATGAGGTTTTAATTTATGTGGAGTATAAGTAATTAACTAATAATTATTCTATAATACACCACCCATTCCCATCAATAAAGAATCTATGTAGATAACAAAGTAACTTTTTTGGAATGTAAGGTAAAAACTATAGAATTCACTAATCTAATTTTCAATTCTTGAAAAAATTCATCTCAATAATTTTTACATATGAATCAAAAACCTTTTCCAGTTTACATGGTTATTGGGCTAGAAAATCATGTAATGTTTTTAAAAAACCACTGGTAATATCCTATAAATCCCAGAAAACCAGAAATCTCAGTAACATTTATAGGTCCTTTCCATTCATAAACCACTTAAATTTTAGTAAGATAAACTCTTATTCCATATTTATTTACGATATATCCAAGGAATCAAATTTACTGTAACCAAATTTCATATTTACTAAATTTTTAGCATAACTTCTTTTCTTTCATGGTTTTTAGAATAATCGTTAATTTTTTTTCATGATCCTAATAAATTTTTTAGTAAAACAAAATATCATAAATGAAAACAACCAAAATATTATAAAAATATTCATGGAAAAAATTATTCATAATATTCATGAATAAAACTAGTGCATTAATCAACCCAAAGGTCAAAAATAAAAACTCATAATTCTTATACCAAGAAAAAACATTGTATTAGGGATTCCATCCTCCTTCACCATCAGCTGATGGTATACAAACAAAAGATCAACATTAGAAAAATAATTAGCTCCCTAGATCTAATAAAAAAAGTAATTGATATCAGAAAATAGATACATATTCTTAAAATTTGAATTATTTAATTCCTTATAATCAATACATAACCTCAAGTAACTATATTTTTTTAAAAGTAGGAGCACACTATGGTGATATTCTGGGATGAATGAAACATTTATCAAGAAACTTATGCAACTACATTTTCAATTCCTTAAGTTCTACATGATCTATTAAATAATGGGTTTTTGAAATTTCTTTAACATCTAGAACTAATTCATTGATAAACTCAACTTTCTTATCAAGAATAGTACAAATGAACTCTTCAATAAAAAATCTAGATATTATTTTACTATGAAAACATCATTAATTTGAATAGTTTAAATATTTCGAGAACTTTAAGCAATATAACATTAATTTCCATGTTTTATTAGTTTCTCAACTTCTTGATATGTTTTCAAAGGTATTGATTCATTCTTGTATACAAATGGAAACTCAATTAACAAAAACAATCTTTGGATATTCAATCTATCATATCAGGATAAACTGAAATCCAATCCATACCCAGAGTGACATAAAATTCAACCATGGGAAATACAACATGTTTTTAAGGGAAAACTTTTCCATAGATTATAGTAGGAAGATATTTTTAAAATTTTGTTCCTTAATACTACCCCCATATGTTTTTACCAAAACATCCAGATATCAATCATTGAGGTGAAACATTTATTTTACTGGAGAATTTCTTACAAATGAATGAATGTGTAGACCACGAGCCAAACAAGACAAAAATATAATATAAATAAACAATTAATATACCTATTACCACTTTATTTGATGTTGCAACATCTACTGAAGTAGTTTCAATAGACTTCACCACAACCTTATTTTTATAGTCTTGTTGATTCCCATCATTCATTCTTTTCTTTAGACATCCATTTTCATAATGACCCATATCATTAGATTTAAAACACTTTAATTCTTATTTATAAAAGTTGTTCATGCCACTACATATATCTTTTTCTATAAAATCATGATCTATATGCCCAAACAAACCACATCTGAAGATCTTTCTAGGTTTCAGAAGCGATTCCCTAGAGTTATTCTTGCCCCATATATCATAATCTAGAAACATGATTTTCTGTTCTTAAGAATTATTCGATGTATTCATCCCATTTTCCTACCACCTCGACCACTTTATCTCCTTATTTTATACAACACCTTGTCATTACAAAACTCTATTTCCACTATCGTAGAACAATATAGAAGTTTCTCATAACTATAAAATTAATGAGATGGCATTGTTCATCGGTATATTGTATTTAATCCTATGTAAAATCAATTAAATATAATATCATGATCCTGAATAAAATTTGGTGTATAAATTTATAATTGGGTGAAGTTTTCTTCATACATTACCATATAATCTTCCTCCTTATACCATGATGAACCTATATGAGGATTTGTTGTATTTGTTTTCAATTAAATACTAAATGTGATCATTGTTGGGTTGATATTAAAAGGAATACAAGATAGGTTTTGATGTGCATGGAAACACTATCGACCACATTTGATGGATGATATAAGGCCTTAAGAATTGAGCCTAATGTGTTTGAGAAGGCACAAGTTGTGTTTGAATTAATTCTGATAACCATGTAAAGGTGAAATGGTAACTAACATACATACATAAATGTAAGAAGATAATTTCATTACCTATATAAAGGTATATTGAGAAAAAATATTTATGTAAGGGTAACTCCTAACTATGTAAAGGTACATTGAGTCCACAAAATGGTGTAAGGAAACTCATGTAAGGGTACTTGGAAGCTCATCTAAGAGTATGAGTGTCTTGCGTAAGGTTAATATATCCCTATGTAAGTGTATAGGGAATCCTCTATAAGGGTAAACTAACTACATAAGGGTAATATGAACCTTGTGTAAAGTTACATAACACATATGTAAGGGTAAATGAGCCTCACATAATGGCACTGGAGAATTTTTTAACATTATATAAGGGTGACTGATTACTTATGTAAGGGTACTATGAATTAATGATAAACAATGTAAGGGTTAACTACCGCTCATATAAAGGTAACACACACCTAATTCATGGTAATGGAAGCTATGTACTATTAAATTAAGGAAATATAAATTTCATTCCTGATAATGTGTAAGGTTAATCCATGTAAGGGTAAAATAAGAGGCCGTTGTTACCACCATTTACAATCAAATCATACTAACACTAGTTAATCATATAGGTTCTAGTTATGAATAGATGTGTTATCTTTAGTTTGTTGTGATATAGTTAGAGGTGTTATTTCCATTTCTTCCATTGGTTATGCTACCGCTAGTTGTGAGTGCTACCACAAGGCATCAAGTTCTACTTCCAATCAATGTATACCACCTCTAATTAAATAGTGATATCATCTAATGTGGATTGATTTCATCTTCTTCCCTTATAAAAAGGTTACCTTGTTCATAGTTATCTTCTATTTGCAATATTATTCCATGATCAAATACATCAACATTATGGGATCATAGTGAGTTCGAATAATGCATTAGATATGATATTCTTGCACCTTCCAATTATAGAAAGATAAACCTGAGTCGTTCTATAACCTTTCATGATTCAAGCACTTGACTGAAATAGAACTTGGTTAAATGCAAATGAATGTACAAAATATTATATATGTTAAGAGATGAGGAATATTTTAATAATGAGATCATGTGATGAAATCTAAAGTGTTTATTTTTAGATTAAATAAAGAAGTGACATATGATGAATTATAGAGATCACAAAATTTTAAATATCACATGAAATATTTGATGAATTCCAATAATTAATAAGTTTTTTTATAAATATATTAGTGGATTTTTGAAAGAATATTAACATGGAATGAAAATAATATCAGAAACAAAAATTATATAGAGAGGGTTTTCACATAACATGTGGGTGTTGTGAGAACAAGCTGAATTACTAATCAGGCCAGCCGATGAAGAAGACAATGATGATGATCATTTTGAAGAAAGAGAAAAGAATCTATATTGGGATCTCTTACAGAGGCTCATGAATTCTATAGATATTGAGATTGATATTTTCAAAGGTTTATTTTTCTAACCATAATTTACAATGGGTCCAAAGTTATTCCCATGCATTAGTTTTCCTAGATAATAAAAGGGGATAACTTTTCATGGGATAAAAACCTTGAAAAATCAAGGATGTAATCACCTTTAAATATTCTGACCATCATTAATAAATTTATATTGTTCATTCATTTTCTACACCATTTAACATCTTGATGGAATAGGTATTGAATAATCATGATAGTTGAATGGTTTTGAAAAAACTATTACACACTCATTCACTCCCCCTAAGTTTTTATCAACCATTGTTTAATCCTTTCAATTGGTATAAAATGTAGGTTTACTCTTTATAGTTTCTAAAAATTGGATACTATGGATTAACATGATTTGGTTAACAATAAGGAAATTACAATATTCGAGGAAAAAAGGATTTCATAATTATAAATAGATAATGGTACCTTATGTCATCTTTCTTAGGATCTAGGTATTTTATTCTACTCAATATAGATTTAAATTGAAAACATAGACCTCATATTGTAATTTATATAATAGTAAAAATATTTAATTTGATGTAAAACCTAGAAATTCATTATTGTCTTCATTATCTTAAAAGGATTTAACCAAAATTAAGAGCTAAAATAATGCCAATTATATTTGGAATAAAAATCATAGAATTTATGAGGGAAAAAGGTGAATGATTCCAAGCTTCATATAAGTAGAAAAGAATTATAAGATATCAAAATGTAATAAGTTGAATTAGTTGATAATTTCTTGATAAGGGTTAATCAAATTGTTAGCACTATTAGATGATTTATAGAAACTCTTGATGAACTGACAGTTATAAAGAAGCTAATGAGAATATTTCCAGATAAATTTGATGAAAAAATATCACCCCTTAAAGGATATCATTATGAATTAACTATTGATGAACTTTAAATCATAATAATCAAATATGGTATGAGAAGAGGAGTAGTAATAAAAAGAAAATGTAAAAAAGGAAACATTGATTTCCTTTAATGCTTCTAAAAAATAGAATAGGAGTTGGGATTTCCTAATATAGATGGGGATTTATAATACTTTACTAAATTACCTTTTCTAATGTCAAGGATCTCCACACAAGAGAGATAAAATTATAATGGTAATCAATAATTAAAATTCTTTAAGTAATGATATTTTAGAAATATCTTTGAAAATTGTCTTATGAATGTTAAGGAATAAAATGAAGATGATAGAACTTCAATAAAGGTATCCAATAAAGGAGATTCTGCAATGAAAAAATAGTCAAAGATGAAGAAAGTTTTTACACCCATATGATTTAGAATAAATTTTATCTCAGATGAAGTGGATTTTTCTAATATTGAAGAAATAAGTGATGATGATAAAACATTCTCAAGAGAATCACAAATAGTTCTTATAACACATGAAAAAGAAGACAACTTGCTATAACAGAACATACCTATAATGGTGAAAAATTGGATTTGTCAATAAAAAAGGCACTGACAATTGGAGTGAAATTAAAAGTGTTATTACTTTATCCGTTCAAGAAAAATCAATCCTAAATGGGGCCTTTATCAGCACTAACAAAAGTGATGATAAATGTCTCCTTTATGAGTACATTAGTTTTAGTGCTGATAAAGTCTATACAGCTCCAATAGAAATGCAGAATCCCTTACAGTGGTCCTATAATATAAAAACACATTAATAAATATATTGGAATACAAATATACTTAAAACCATATTGAAATACATACAAAATATTACCTTACCATTCAATTAAAAATATACATACAAAATATTTACATTGATGTGACATTTACAATTAATAAAAAAAATTAAAACAAATATACAAAATCATAACTCTTATAGAAACTTTCTCTGAAGATTAAACATTACACAAAATCGTATCCTTATAATAAAACTAATATAGATTTTAGTAATAGTAAATAGAAAAATAAACAAATTTAAAAATTAATGTTATATAATCCACATATGATAAGTTATACTATTAATTATTATATATATTAATTATTTTATAAACTATACTATTAATTGTATTATTAATGATTATATTATATATTATATATTAATTATTAATTGTTAATTATACTATTAATAAATATTTATATGATTAATTTTTAATTACATGATTAATTATGGATCTATATAAATTATATTTTTAATAACTAAATATATTAATGATATTTTTAGTGATTAATTATCTAAATTACATAAATAGTTATTAAAAATTATATCATAAAATAAAATGACATTTTTATATTGAGAACATGCACTTTGAGTCATACTAACAACATCATGTGTCATATTTATGTGCAGTTGATTCCTATGCACCAGAAATGAATTATGAATCATTATCTTAATGCTTGAAAATAGTTCAAGCTTGTTTATTTTGTTTTGGGTATGTGACTAGCGTTTTAAACTAAAATGACACTTTTATATTGAAAACATGCACTTAGAGTCGTATTGACCTCATCGTGTGTTAGGATGAAATTTAGTCAATTCTTATTTGACAAAAATGAATTATGGACCATTTTCCTAATTTTTTTTAAATATGAGATCTTTTGTATGATTTTGGCTATGTGACGCATGTTTTAAACTAAAATTATACGTTTTTTATTTGAAAACATGCACTTAGAGTCATTAAAAATACGTTATGTTTTTGATTGATGTGTGTTCAATTCCAAAATTCCCCAAATAAATTATAGATATTTGTATTAAATTTTGAAAAAAATGAAATCTTATTTTCTCAATTTTTATAATGTGATGCACTCTTTGAACAAAAATCAAACCTCTATATCGAAAACATGATCTTCAAGTCATAATGGACACATAATGTATTTTATTGACGTGAATTTAATCCCTACATATCAGAAATGAATTATGGATCATCATTATAAATTTTGACAATAATTCGACCTTGTTTTCTAATTTTTTCCTATGTGACGCACATTTTAATCTAAAAGGTCACTTGAAAATTGAAAATATGAACTTCAAGTTATACATGATACATTGTGGTTTTCATTGATTTGTTGTTGATTACCTCACATAAAAGATAAATTATGGATCATTTTCATAATGTTTGAAAGGAGCCTGATCTCATTTTAATGGTTTTGGATATATGATGTGCCTTTTAAACAAAAATGGAGCTTTTAAATTGAAAGCATGAAATTCCATTCATACCAACAACTTCATTTGTAATATTGATGTGTGTTTGATTCTTATATGTCATAATTAATTATGGATCATTTTCCTGAAGTTTGAAAAAAAATATGATATCATTTTTTGGGTTTTGGATAGTGAAACTTGTTTCAAACTAAAATAACAATTCTATATTTGAAACATTCACTTTGGATCATACCAGCCACATAGTGTGTCAAATTTATCTATGGTCAATTTATAAACATGAAAAGTGAATTATAGTTAATTTTCCTAATGTTTGAAAACAATATAAGGTTGTTTTATATGTTTTGGATATGTGATGTGTGTTTCAAACTAAAATGACACTTTTATATTGAAAACATGTACTTCAAGGCATACCAACCAATTTGTATGTCAGATTGATTTTCAATTGATTCCTTCAAGGAAAAAGTGAATTATGTATCATTATCTATTTTTTTTAAATATGATTTTTTTTTCAGTTTTGGCTATGTGACATGCATTTTAAACTTAAATGGAACTTTAATATTGAAAACATGAACTTCGATCCATATCGGTCACATCATGTGTCAGATTGATGGGTGTTTAATTATTCCACATTAAAAATGAATTCTGGATTATTTTATTAAATTTTGAAAACAATCCATGCTCATTTTCTTGGTTTTTTCTGGGGACAAGTATTTTAAACTTAAATGAAACTTTTATAATGAGAACATGCAATTAAATCCATACCAACCACATGGCATATTAGATTGATGTTTGGTCAATTCATATACATCACAAATGAATTATGGATTATTATCCTAAATTTTTAATATAATTGAACCTTTTTATCTTATATTTGGCTATGATATGTGTGTTTAAAACTAAATTAAGACTTTTATATTCAAAAAATGAATTTTGAGACATGATGGAAACATTGTTTTTTGGATTGATGTTCAATAGATTACTAAAAATAAATTGTAAAATATTTATTCTTTTCCTAAATTTTGAATACAATTTAAGATTGTTTGCTCTATTTTAGCTATATAAAATGTGTTTAAAACTAAAATACTACATCTATATAAAAAACATTCACTTTGAGTCATACCTAACACATAGTGTGTTCAATTTATGTTCGGTCGATTCCTTCACATCAAAAATGATTTATGGATTTTTCTCCTAATGTTTGAAAACAATATAAGCTTATTTTATGGATTTTGGATATATGATTTGTGTTTCATACTAAATTTCTACTTTTATATTAAAAAATGAGATTTGAGTCATACCAACCATATAGTATATCAGATTGATGTTCTGTTGATTCCTACTCATCAAAAATGAATTATGGATGATTGCTATAAATTTTTAAAACTATCTAATCTTTTTTCTTGAATTTGGATAAGTATTTCTCACTTTAAACTAAAATGAAATTTTTATATTGAAGACACAAAATGAAAATGAGGATTCTATGACCAGGTAATTACCTTCCCCGGTATTTGGTAATACATACTTTTATTTTTGGGAACAATGATCCTTGAACCATTTTCCTATATTCATTATCGTAGTTTTAGCTTTGAAGTCCAAGATTTTACAAGCAAGATAAGATTCTAACATTTTAGTATCTCTGCTAGAATCTGTTGAGCTTAAACCACCAACACACATATTCTTGAGAAACATGTCAAAAATAATATATAAGAAGTATGATACTAATTATTCATATCCCAAATGTATCTGTGTGTTCATATCTCATAATATACCATAAACATAATATGTAATCAACTAAACTTGATGTAGGAAAACATTTTGACACCATGTACTTTTCCCACTCTCTCAAAATAAATTTACTTCTTCCTTTGAGTATGTATATTTTTTTAAATCATAGAACTAGTGACAAAATATAGTAAAAAAATGATTACCAAATATTTTAAATTAAATTATAATTTCCTTAAAAAATTATATGATTGGGGATATTAGTCTTTTGATGGTATATGGTATCTTTTCATAAGTTTGAAAATTTAACATACAAAATCATTTTGGTTATTTTTCTTCAAGAACTAAAGAAACATTTACCAACATAAGTAAATTATATTAAAATATGTTTTGACAGTTAAATATTGATATATATAACTAAATATATTTCTATTTGAATAAATACATAGGGTTATTATGTTCATTCACCAACCTCATACTATGATTTGGTCTATATTTATATATCACCCTATTATAACAAAATTCCCATTAGAGCACAAACTGCAACATATAATTCATATTTTATCTATAAATTTTTTATTTTAATGCATGAATATTTTATAATAAACATCATGTGTGGACATTTTTATGGAGATACATGTGTCAAATCCCAAAAAATAAATTTTTGGGGTATTCATATTGATTGTGATGAGTATCCAATGCTTTCTAAGAAAACAAAAACAAATAAGTAATAAAAAAAAATAAAAATTTATTTTATATGATTAGATTGTAGAATTTTACTGATTCATTGTTGGAATAAAAATGAGTATTTATTATATTATTTTTTCTTCAAATTACCTTCTATGTGCATCTTTTTTATCTTCAATTTCTACCAATTCCAAAGCAATTTCTACCATAGAAATGATAGATGGATTAATGAGTCCAAATCATAATTTGTAAGGTTCTCTATTTATATAGTAGGAATATATAATATTATATAATATATCAAATATTTTTTAACTATAATGAAATAAATATATGATTCTTTGGACATATGGATTATGAAAAAGTACCACATGTATGTATACACAATTGAGACTCCCAACCATTAAAACATAATAATATCATTTATAATATATATACCAACTATTTCTTTAATTACATATCTAAATATTTATTAATCATATTTAATATAGGAAATATTTCAATATTTGAATGTTGTATAGGTATGAACATGTAATGGTAATATATGCAGAAGTGAAACTGGCAGGGTGAAGGTAATCCTAGAATGTCATTTTGATTTCTTGGTTAATTTATAGGTTTTTCTTGATTTTTCCTTCTATTTTCCATTAGTTTTATCCGTATATAATACCATACCTCATTTAAATCCTTTTTCATAAATTTTTAATGGTTTATCATTTGAAATAAAAATATTTAAGAAATATCTCAGGTATATTTATAATTTTAGATGGTTATGCTATGGAAGTTAAAATTGCATTTTCAACCTTGGTAACATCCAAATCATCAACATGAACTATAAAATATATACAAATATAATGATATTCTTTAATACTCACTCTCCTTTTATCTTTTGGGAGTTTTTATTATATATAATGTATCCTAGGATATTGTACACTATAATCCTCTCAATAAGAAAATGCATAGGCGTTGATAGATATAAATTGCAAGAACTTCACCCTAATGAATTTTACAAATATAAAGTTACCATGAGTTATTTGATTCACATTTAGGATAAAGAGTAATGAAAGAATTGGTAACGTTAGGTGAGGCGGGAAGATGAGGGGAATGGATAGCCTAAAAGTCAGTGTGTTCATTTGGCACTTCATATGGATCATTTTTCTATTACTAGTTCTATTTGATCATTTCTCATATATTATTCCTCCAAAATAGAACTTACAATAATATATTTTAATGAATATATCTCTATGTTCATTATTATCATTATCTCATATGTATCTACTTATTATTTTGTATTCTTGAAATATGTTTGAGGTGAAACTCAAAAACCTTCACCTCTAACGCGGCCATATTATTTTGGCTGCTTCAAAGAAACTGAAATTAGTTTTTCTTTAGGTGTAGCCAATATCGCTTCTTGTATCTAAATAGTATAAAAAACATACGTATATAAATATATATTCTTATGTGATATTGTTATAAATCATAATGAATTTCCATTATATCATACTTACACTTGATTTCTATACTACTTATTTGTTTTCATCAACTAGTTTAACCTTATAATTTACACGGTCCTCCTTCTATAACATCGGAGGTGGCATTGAAGTGGCTTCAAATTTTTATTAATCAAGATGAATATAAAAAACACATGTAATTTGATTTATATAAAATAGTAATATTATTTTTTATTTAAAATACATACCATTTTTTTCTCAAGTGACATGTACCTCATCCTTAATTTATGGTAGGGGTATATGTGTTTTGATGCACATTTCTTAGTTTATGAATGGTTTATTGTTTCAGAAATTAAATATTTTGAATTAATCTAGATAAAATAAATATTTTAGAATAAAATATTATAGATTAAAATATTATTGAAATGATTCTTCAACATGGTGACTAATGAAATATTTCCATGCTTCCTAGTTTATAATGAATGAATATATAAATGGTGGGTGGGGGTTTAAATTCCCCTCATCTCCCCTAAGATGTTACTTTGTAACAATTTTCTAGAAGCTGTTATGAGATTTTTGAGATACCATTAAGAGATATTCATTATGGAAATAATCTAAAATAAATAAACTGTAAAAAGGATAATGAAAATTAAATGAACATTTTACTATAAATTTTTTAGGTAAAATAGAGAAAGTATATCATAAAATCATATTAATATATTCATATATGGTTATATTCAATGTAGGAATGACATTGTTCCACATATCAATATCAATTGGCACATACATTCTCATTCTTAACCCAATGCAACTAATGAACATTATCTTATCAGGGTCAGTAGGTTTACTGCATCGATTCCAGCCAACCTCAAATTTTATACATTTTCTTATTTCATTGATAATTTTAGTTAACATGTTAATGCTATATCATTTTTGTTTTTTTGATCATCATGTTTATGAACCTATAATGATTATTTAGTTTCATTATTAATAGTTTGTTCTTCCATAGGATTGGTAACATCATCATGTGAAGATTTCATTATCTATATTAGTAGTTAAACATTTAATTTAGATTATGTAAATAAATTAGATAACACATAATATTATAAAGAAAAATCATAGTAGTATTATAAACACATTAACCTTATTTTTGAAAACTCTTTTTTTACTTTAAAGGTTTAATGGATTTAGACCCTCTATCAAGTATCAAAATACCCTAGTTTGAGTCCCCTATAACATATAATACATTGTACACAATGGGGAACTTGTAAAATGATTGTGATATCCCAATGAAAGGGTCATCCTCAATTGATTTTTTATCTTACCCTATAAGTTTTTTAGTTTCCAACTTGAAAATTGACCCATTCTTGTTTATTGCATCTAAGACATAAAATACCATAACTCCTTTTGATTCCACTATGAACAACTTTTCCATAAACCCTTACACACTGAAATTTCCCTTCATGAATCCAAATTCATAAAATTTTACTACACTCTTGTTGTGAACCCTTATTCAATTAAAAATCATCACTTGAAATGTGGTATAATATTACTCATATATATGTTTGATGATAACAACATATGAAATATTCAGATAAATTGGATTTATATCCCTAAAACCATATATGTGTGTTTCTTCCACCATATGTGTAACTCCATTATTTTGCACTGTACTACATTTATGTTATTCCTTTTTACAGAATGTATAACCATTAATTAAAAATCTAGTCTAAGAAATAACAATTATATTTGGTCCTATGTCCAAAAATTGAACACATTCAGAGATTAATTTTGGATTTTCAGATAATTGATTATAAATATGATTTTGAAACCATCCTATAAATTATTGATTATATGTATTCGATATCCATAGTTCATCCCTTGATTGATTTAATTTCCTAAGAATTAAATTTTTGGATTCAAAATTTAGAGAAATACCTACACTATCATGTAATCTATATAAGAGATATTTCTCCCACTTTGCGATGGAAATTGTAACAACATCTATTTGGAAATCCCCTTCACCCATAAGGCATATGTTGATGAGATTTTGGGAGACTAATGTTATCAAAAATATTCTTGGTAATTGGTATAGACTTAAAAATCTTCTTAAAAAATATATCATTCTAAAATATAACCTTATGGATAACTTTGATTCTTGATGAACCCTTTAAAAATATTTATATATCATTTAATGGGGTATATAAATATATAATGGATAGGACCACATAGTTGAATCTATATATATAATTGAATCATTAGTTGGACCATTATATCTAATTATGTTAATTAGATATTTGGTTCCCACTATAAATCTTTGATATAATGGTATAAATCCTTCTTCGTGATCTGAAACTTCACCAGATCTATAACATTATTAAATATTAAATTGAAATATCTAATTCACATAATTATACTTCAATATACTTATTAATTAATGTAAACTTTACCAGATCTATAAATTTACTAAATGTTTATTTGAAAAGGAAGACACATCTATTTAATATGTGTCATACATTTTTAGGTGTAATTCAAAATAAAGTGATAGGAATCAAAGCATAAATCAAAACATGAAATTTTTGTGATTTTGACCCTATAACTTAAAATTAGTCACTAAAAAATAATTCATGAGATTTTATTAACACCCTCTAGAACTTTTACAATATTTTGATATTTAAAAATTGAAATTTTTTTATCTGGAGAGAGACTTATCCACTAGAGGAAGAAAGGTTTTTCTTTCACCCATCATTGATTCCAACTCCTAACTTATCCCCATTTGAAAAATGTATAATCTATCCTTGCTTCCTTGTTTTTTTTGTTAGGAACATTTAGTAACATGCAAATAAAACTATAAAATACATTTTTTTCTATATGAATGACATCAAGAAAATGTCTAAAATATAAAAAATTCCAATATAGTAATTTAACGGACGTTGATATTTTTTCCAACCAAATTTCAAAAGGTTTTTTTTCAATTTTTTTTTCTGAATCATGTTAATATCTTTATTTCTCAAAAAGTTGATCACCCACAAGGGGAGACAACATTGTACCTTATGTTTTATCCTCATCAAATGATATCATCTAGGATTGGTATTTATGTTTCCAGGGTAAAAATTTGTGATGTCATAAAAATAGTCTTTTTGGAATTTTTGACCGAATTGAGTGTATCCATTCATCACAAATTGGATACCCAAAAATTAATTTAATTATATAGCCTAAAAAATTTCCATAAGATTTAAATTCATTTCTATATCATAAAACATGGATGAAAATTTAAATTCTTCATTTTTAGGATCATCCTATGATAAAACACATTTATCCCACATAAATTTCAAATCATAAATTAGTTGATCCAAATACAAGGCAATATCATTACCCGGTTGTTTTAGTACAAATATATGTTGAGAAAACATAACATATTTAGGATTTATGTATTAACACAATGGAAATTTATAACTTTACATTATAAATAGACATTTATTGTGAGTAATACTATGTACATTGAAAAGATTTATTCCATTTGTATAGAATACAAGAAATTTGTTTCTCATCTCATTTACAGAATCAAGGTACTCAAAATCAATTTTCTTCCACTAAGGAGAGTATGTTGCGTGATTTTATTCACATTTTCAATTCTAGTATTTGTGTGACATGTTAATTTTCTAATGGTTTCCTAAAATAAATATATTCTTATAAACTTTAAAATGATATGAAAGCACCATATATATTTAAAAGGACTTGATTCATTCTTCTTGGATCTATTTTTGTCACACTTTGGAATTTTTGTGAGTGATTCATGGTCCTTTTGAAATAATATGAAATCATTAGAACATGATTCTATTTTTTAGATATCATACACATTTAACATTTAATTCCTTTAGTATCATATCTTTTAAAAGGAAGATCATTTTCTTTTGGTATCATATCATTCAGGAGACCAAGCAGTTCTGTAATGTTTGTGTTTCTCTATCCAATGCTATCTTTTAAATTATATTACTTTAATATATTTAACAATATTTTATATTAATTACAAATGGTATATAATGGTTTCTTCATGTATCTATTTAACTTTACAAATAACTTTGGATAATTAAAAATTTCACCTTCAATTTACATTAAAATTTCTTCCATATAATCTACAATATCATTTAAATTGGTATTTGTATCAAATGATCTATAAATCACATTACCATCCCAATCAGTATATACATTTAGTTTATCTCCATTTTTAGTCTGAAATTTCTAGCTCTAATCTATTCCATGAAAAATAAAATGTTCATCCAACTCTTTACAAAAAATTATTGAATGCAACAACATAAACAAGGACATCGGGTTTGAGAAGAGTCATATACATGCTATATTAAAAATGTTATGAACTCTTTAACTCCATACTCATAATATTTTATCATACAATTTGATTCTATCCATTTTTTATTCAAATTCACTCTATAAGGTTTAATTGTATTCATTGTGTACAATAAATAAATAAATAAACACAAGGTATGCATATAATGTATATATTAATTGATATTTAAACAAAGTATCAGAATTTGATTGTTTGAATGCTCTATTTTGGGAATGATTATATAGATTGAACATTGTTTTGATCAAAATTTAAGAGTGTTTTAAATATATTTTAAACTTGAAGGTAAAACAGATTCCAATTTGATTACATGGAAACTTAATAGAGTCAATAAAAATTATCTCCAGTCAAGGTCACAAGGATAATTCAAGTTGAGTATATTATAAACGTTAATATAAGTTCAAGATTTCTTTGAATATTTATTGTTATATCTAGAAAGAAATCTAAAAGTTTCAGTTAGAATTCCATATTTTTATAGTTCTAAAAATTTTTAAATTGAGGGGACTGAATAAATGATATTTATGATTGTACTAAAAATACAACCCCAAAAAATGGAATGATTAATTTTTTCTATTACATCTATATACAAAAACTCTAGAACAACTTATCCAAAAAAATCAAGACATTCCTTATAAAAATAAATTTAATTCATCATGAGAATATTATAACCTCAAATTAAAGGATACAAGTTTCTAAGAATCTCATATCATTGATGAAATCATAGCTTGAATTCTTCTCAAATAATCTATATTGAAACGTTAACACATTAATACTAAAAAAATATCATAGCATTAATTTTAACTATGATTATTTCTATGTGTTAGAAATTGAACTTAGGAAAATGATTTATGAAAAAGAAAATGGAAATAATTTTATTTTTATAAATAAAAAACATAAAAACTATTGAATTATGAGATAAAACTATTTTGTAAAATATTTACTGTAAATAAATAAATAAATTTTAAATATAATTCAAAAAAATAAAACAAATTTATAAAAATTATGATATTTAACTATCAAAATATAAAACAACAATGATATGCTGTCCTGTTTAAATTGTCCAAATAAGACATTATAAAAAAACTCTCAAATAAATATAATCTATTTCATAGAGCATGGATATTATGAATATATATAATCAATATAAAAATTAGAATATATATAATCAATATATAAATCGTAGTATAGATATATATATATAATAAAAAATAAAAAAATAATTGAAACATAAAATATAATAAAATTTAAGAAAACCCAAAACTATGACATATCAAATATTGACTAATCATCAATAGATTGTAAAAAAATAAAATTTAATATATATTATATATTAATGAGAAATAAAAATTATAAATTAAAATAAAATTTATCATGTATGTAGAGAAAAAAAATTATAGAGGATAAATGAGATATATTTTTTTAAAAAAATATAGTGAGTTCAAGACAAGACCATTTTAAATTAGGAATAATCATAAAATTCAATTCCATAAAAATGATACTAATTCATTGAAATAAAATAAAAAAATAATTATTTACAATTAGATAGAATTAATTAAAATTAAATTCGCTATCATGTAACCTAAAAGGATTTCTAAGATTGAAATTTGATCTTCCCCTATTGATGAATGTGTCTGTGTGTGTCACAGATAGTAGGAAAAACTAATTAAAAGTTTTTATTGTTATAATTCCTAGTAACAAATAGATTACATATAATGGTACATTATTATTGTCTAGAAGTACTAAATTTTTAATGATTTTTTTGAAAATAGGAAACATAATTAAAACCTAATATTTCTCTAGGAAATCATTTCATTCTGTGATTAAAAAATGAGCACAATCTAGAAATATAAATCATTAAGATTAGGGTTTACTTCTGAGGACATGAAACTTGAAAAGAATACGATTTTTTCTAATTGGGCCCTAGTTTATGGAAGGTTTATTTGTATGTTACTTTAAATATTGGTCATTCTAGATGAA
Organism: Viscum album; assembly: GCA_963277665.1. Lineage (NCBI taxonomy): Eukaryota > Viridiplantae > Streptophyta > Magnoliopsida > Santalales > Viscaceae > Viscum > Viscum album. The sequence continues at coordinate 1,491,522,029 of OY728139.1, read as the reverse complement.
ATAAAACTAAAATTATTCCTCGAGAAGAACATTGTATTGGAGATGTTATGTTTAGAATGAGTGTGGGGAGAATGAGGCATTGTAGATCAGTGGGTCTTGGGCCCCTTCAAGTTATATAAATCGCATTACAAACCCAAACCCTATGGAAAAATTAAATATACACAAATAATGAAATATCATCTATAAAAGATAATAAATAATCACATACCTTGTGTTTTGAGATTTTAGATTCATCTAGGAAGTTTTAGGGGGATAAATGGAAATGGTTTAGTTTTGTGAGAGCTTGAACAACACAAGCGATGAGGTTTTCTGTTAGGGTTCTATTAAAACGAATGAAAAGGTTTTATTAGAACTTTCAAAAAAATCCCCGAAGAAGATATGTTGTATCAATTCTAAAATCGAAATCATTGAAAACACTATCAATATAAACATTATCTATGAGCACTAACAAATATGGGTCTTTATCAGCACTTTTTAGTAATAATAAAATTTTTTTATCAGTGCCTAGAGATAACACTAGTAATGATATGTTTTATAAGTTCTTTCTATTTTTAATGTTGATAAAATCCATCTTTATGACTACTTTACAAATAGTGCTAAAAACCTATATAAAATAAATTAATTAAAAAATATATATTTAAAATTAATACATTATAAAAATGTAAAAAAATAATTACATAATTAATGAATAAATAATCTAAAATATATGAATTTTAAAAATGAGTGGAATTTAATAACTAAAAATGAATAAAATTCACAAATATTAAAAAATGAATATGTTTTACTATTTATATAAATTAATAAAAAAATAAAAATGGAGGTGAATTCATATTAAATATTTACACTAAAACCATATTAAAAACTGTTAATGTTATTGATTAAATTTGTATAAAAAATATTAAAAATGAATAAATTAAAGAAATATTAAATGAATAATTATCATTATCAGTGAATAAATAATACTAAATAATATTAGATTAGTGACTATTAAAAAAGAATGAAATTTCATAATTAAAAAATCTATATATTGAAAAATATAAAAAAATGAATAAGAATTATTGATTATAAATATTATTAGAAAAATTAAAAATGAATATATGATAAATTGAAAATGAATATATATTAATTATATAAATTAAAACCATGTTAAAAATATTAACTGTTACTAGATTAACATGACTAAATAAATATTAAAATTTTTAAAAAATACAAATACATAAAATGAAGAAAAAATAAAAATGAATAAATTAAATAAATATTAAAAATAACTATGATTATCAATGAATTAATAATATTAAATATGAAAAAAATTCAAAAATATTAAAATGTAATAAATAATATATATTGAATAAAAATATAAAAAATTGATAAAATTTATCCATAAAAATCATAATATATATTAAATATATTTTTTAATAAATAAAATTCTACCTTGAATATTAAAAATTGATTAAATTATAGAAATATTATGTGTGTGGGCATGTGAATATATATAAAATTGAATTAATTATGTATATGTGTATTTGAAATTAATTTAGTACTAGATAGATATATATTAGATTAAATAAAAAAATTATGTTTGATCAAATTTCCATTACTCAATAATAAGTAGTTAACATTTCAAATTAATATTAATTTTAAATTATAAACCTTTTCTCACAAAACTCACTAATATTTAAATGTAAATACATATTTTTTATTATATAAATCATTTTTAAGGAAAAATTATATGTATTCATATATATATATATATGTGAATATATTTCTATTTTAAAAATATTAAATATATTAAAGAATTATTATGTACAAAAAAACACTAAAAATGTATAAGTTGTTAAAATATTCAACAAATAAATATTTAAAATAGAAATTTTACAAAAAATTATAGAAAACACTTAAATTTTTTTATAAATAAATAATATTAAATGAATTATTATTAAAAATGGGTAAGCACTCCATTTTTGCCCTTTATTTTTCTCAGTGGAGTTCAAATCCATGAAAAATCAAGGAATTGATTATGTGACTCTCAGACAACTGAGGTTTCAAAAATTGGAGGTTTGTTTCTTTGGGGAAAGGTTTATTTGAAATCATATTCCCTTCTAATGACATGAAAGAGAGAGAATGATACTTTGGTTTGATTAATATCAAGGTTGGAATTATTCAAATCAAGGTTTGGGATCTATGTTTCAATCTTTTTGAGGTAAGTAACACCTCTTTCCAATTATGGGTCAGGGTCTATAGATTGAATTGGGTATATTGACACCCCAAGATCTGATTCGATTTTTCAATGGCCATAGGGATTCTGATAAAAGTCAATAGGGAAACTAAATTTTCATGATTTGGCCATTACATCTGCTTCTTATTAAAAATTGACATTGTGTTCCACCTTTTTTGATAATGTTTTTCATTTGACCGATGATGGTGAGCTTGAATTATGGATTTAATATAAAAAAATTCCCTAGTTTTTTAAATATTGTTTGGTTATTGGACATGATATCCTAACTTGAAAGCATTCTTTTATTTGTGCCTTTTGTTTTGTTTATGGACATGATGAAAATTCATTATTTAAGAAATATAAGATTTTGAGTTTAGTTTCTCATTGTGGTCATATCAACTCTCAGATAGATCATCCATGGGGTGGAGGATTTCCAAATTCGGCATTCCTACAAGGGAAAGATCTTAACAATGAGCCTAGGAATAAAATGTGAGTGCAGTAAGAATGTATAAATGGATGTATAAATGGTCTTGATGATTTTTCTGTTTAACATTTTGGTGATGGATTTTAACACATAGACATAGGGAAGTAATTATCTTCTATATTGGATGATATAGGTTTACATTGCTAGATAAAAACAATTAATGTTAACCTGAAGGGATAAAAAGAGGCTTGATCATAGGTTTAGATTGTGGAATCTCCTAATGTAGAAACTACTCAAGAGAGACCTAATCAGAAACTTATCCAAGAACGAATGATCCCTTCAAGATCCCATAATGGCAATAAAAAATTTATGTTGTTGATAATTTGTGATCAAAGCCTAGATATGTCACAAAAACAATGTAATTGGTTAATTTTGCATAGAATAAAGGTATTTTTAATGATTCGGGTCCTACTATCATGGAATTGAGGTCAGAGTTGTCTTTTCCAGAAGAAATGTGATATAAGAAAATGCCATATGGATATTTCCATAAAGTCAATGTTGTGGAAATGGTGAATTTTAACTATCTTAATAGAGCTATTGAGATACACATGAGTACTAGAATTCAAATGGAAACACTTGATGAAAAAAAATATGAAATGAATAGTGTTGTACATATCTCTAGGTGGGAAAATCAACATTAGTTTCTGATCAAAGGTTAAAATGTGGGTGGATGAAGAGGGTTTCCAATTGTTAATCCCTTGAAAATACAAATAACATGATTCGTAGTCTCAATTTGTGAAGGTTTCATCTGCTCAGATCCAAATGTAGTGTAAAACTCTTGGTGAAATGTCTATACATGTTATCCCCCTATAGGTGGAGCATCCAACTAATAGCCCCTCACACATGAACGATGATGGATTTAAGAATGAAAAGTGGTCTCTTCCATCCTATTTTACTGATCTAATGAAAAATTATTATTTATATTTATGAAAGGAATATGGTGAGGAATGTGATGCTGTAAAGGTCAAACACTCTAGTATCATCTGTCCAGAAGATCAAGAAGCCTAAAGGCCCACTAAAGGATTCAGTAAAGAAGCAGTAGAATGGTTTTTATTACAACATGAATCCAAATTGTCTTTGATAGTTCCAGAGGTTTTTCATTTCAATTACTATTTAAAAGACCATAAGTTATTATCAATTAACATTAAAGATGGATTTCAATCCAATTTAATGATTGGGTTTTGGTACCTATATTAGAAGATTATGATCTTCAACATGCTAGAGGTCACATCTGAATCTTCATCGGATGAAGAATATTATCCCCCACAACAAGACAACACCTAACAGAGAGGTTAAAATCCAAAGAGTAAAGGATGATAACCTAGGAATGTGGGATATAGAGTGATATATAAGAATTGAATTTTTTGTGTTTGGTCTCTTTTTCAGATATGGGAAATTTTGTCAGGTTTGACCCATTCCCTTTCTTTTATGTTTTCTATTTATTAATATATTTAGGGTTATGGATTCTATTTCCAAGTCCATTGCTGATCCATCTTGGCTAATTATGTAAATAACAACTGTGTTAAAAAAATATTAAATGTCAATTAATAAAAATAAATAAATATTAAAAAGGAATAAAATTATAAAAATATTAAACAAAGAAAAATTAATAAATTAATAAATTATATCTATATTAATTAAAAATTAATAAAAATTATATATTAAATATAATATTAAAATAAATAAAAATTAATGATCAAAATCATAATATATTAAATAATAAATACTAATAAATAAAAATATAAAAAATTATTATTGACAATGTATTTTTTGTGTATATGTTTGTCTCGATAAAATTAAATTATTTTCATATTTGTGTGTGTGAAATTATTGTATAACGTATTAACTAAAAAAAATTTTCATCATTTTTTAAATTTAAATTTAAATATTTATTAATTTTTATATATTTTAAATTGAAAAAAAATTTAATTGATAAAATAAAATGTTATTAAATTTCTGATAATATAAATTATTCAATATTTTTAATTAATATTAATTTTTATTTAAATTTTAAACCATTTATCATTAAATATATCACATATAAATATGATTTATAAAAAATTAATTATTATTATATAAATTATATTTAAGAAGATTATATATATATATATATATCTTAATATATATTTTTATTTGAAATGATGTTTTTAATAATATATTTTTTTTATGTAAAACGAAAATTTTAATTAAATATATTAGATATGAATTGTAAATATATATTTAGTCATATATAAATCATATTTAATAAAATATCCTATATTTATATCAACATAATTATATTTATATCTTATGATATGATTTCTAATAAATGAGTTTTTTTTATAAATATACCTTTTGTTACTGCTATTTCACATTGATAAATGTCACGCATTATCAAAGCTAAAAAAGTGATGATAAACAGGTGGCTTTTTTCAATGTTAAAAAAGCACTAATAAATACCAGTATTTATCGGCACAAATAAAAGAAATGATAAAGGATTACTTAATTATTTATTTTTTAGTGATGATAAAGGGTGCCTTTATCAAACCTTTTTAGTAACTGTTTATAAAGGCTAGTGTGGTTTATCATGGGTTTTGTTGTAGTGAATCATCCAATGATGATTCACAGTACAATAATATATATGTTGTATAAGAAATTAATATTTCCAAATAATACACTACAAGAATGGAAATAAAAATCTGCTTGTAGGAGATTAAAATGATAATACAAGGAAATACATGGCTCAAAAATAGCTCAGAAAAGAAAAGTGAGAATTAGGTTGAGAAGGAAAATTATTGTTAAAGAAATTGGGATGATAAATCTTGAAATTGATAAGAGAGGGAAAAGTATTAAAGGCATGCCTTCGAAGATTGTTCTTGGTAATGAGGAAATCAATAAGATGAGGAAAAGGACAGGTAAAACTGAGAAAATAAAGGGAAAAAGGCAAGATATGACTTTAATGAGAATATAAATGAAAAGGGAGATTGTTCTAAAAAACATGTTACATAAACTAATATTATTCAAAATGATGAAAGTGTTGATGAAAATATTATTTTTCATCAACCTTGGATAAAATTCATGGTTGAAAAAGAGTTAAGAAAAAGTGAAGATACCAACCAATCAAAAAAATGACAGAAAGGGAGAAAAGTTCAAGTTCAATAGAAGGATTCAGAAAACACATGAAATTTAGTCTCTTGTGTTCCAAGTGGGACTTCATAAAATAACTTAATATGAAAAATACAAATGAGAGTTGAAAATATAGCATGAAAAGAACACGATTGATAGAAAAAAGAATTTAAAGAAGAATGTTTCACAGTTATTTCTATTTTTGTGGTATATTTTCACATAAATCTTACAAATTTTGGTATAATGTGTCTTTACTAGTATTGATAAAGTATAATGATTTATGGGGGGACAACAAATATAAATAAGAACTCAAAAAAATCATAAACTACCTGAGAAGAAAGTTAATACGAAAAATATATTTTAAGTCTTGCTACATGTTTGAGGAATATGTTATCAATAATGACATACATCATATGTATGTGAATATTTTATACTAACTCAGTTGATTTAATGAGAAAAAAATTGAAACAAAAAAAATAAAAATTAGATCAAACACCAATACAATATTGTGGAAGTGGAATTTAAAACCTATATAACTAAAAAATAATGGATATTGGATAGTGGGTTTTCATTAAATGTGACAGGATATCTGAATAATCTGGAGAACATTGAGAAATGTAAAGGAGTATTTTTGAAATTTGGTAATGATAAATATTTAAAAATAAAATGAGTTAAGATATAAAATATTGGAAATAATAAAATTATTTTGAACAATGTATTTTTTGTTGACGGGTTAAAGCACAATTTTTTGAGTGCATCACAACTCGATGATACTATAAAGTAAGTTATCATCTGGATAAATGGTTTATTATTCCAGAAACCAAATTATGGGTTAGTTATAACTTGGTTTTTGAGAACCATTAGTATTTTTTTTAATTTTGATAAGAAAGTATAGATTGTTTTTTAAGCCAACAATAAGAAAATAATTTGTCGGATAAAAAAATTTATCTTGGCTAAAAAATGTGAAGAATATAATTAGAGATGAATCTATAAGAAATATCCCTATTTTTAAAATATATACTTTAAATATCTATTAAAATTTTAGAAAGGAAATAATGGTTAAAAAAATTAACAATATTATTGATATTAAAACTTCAAGACCTTGTGAGAAGATCGACTCAGATGTTTGTGTACTTATGAAAAAAAGTTCAATAATTGGTGATAAGTATCTTATTACTTTTATAAATGAATTCATGAGGATAACATTCTTAGTGTTCATGTGAAAAAATTCAAAGGACCTAGACATATTCTAAAGTATCAGTAGGCTTTCTTAGTTTTAAAAAATAATTATCCTTGAATAGACTAATATTAGATAATGGTACTCAGTTTTCAAATAGACTGTTCATTGAATATCTTGATAAACTTGTTATCAGACATGAGCTCAGTTCTCCATACACAAATCTAATAAATGGAGTGTTTGAAATAAATAACATGATTCTAGTTTATACACAAAATGGGAGTTCTTACAGATGTTACATCAAGAAATATGAGATAATTGTTGATAGTGATAATGTCACAATTTTTGAAAACGAGGAAGATATCAAGAAATTTATCATTTTTGATGATAAGTATGATGTTATTAGTTCTAAACTAGTCAATGAAATTATTTAAAACACCAAAATTCAAAAAAATAATATTTATTCCTCTTACTCCAGCTATAATTATTAAAATGTTATATTAAAAGGATCTAACACCATATTTAAAGTGAAAGTTGATTTAGGGAATATAATTGGTGATAACAATCATGGGGTATGAAGTAGGATATCAATTATAGAAACAAGTCATACAATTTGGTTATCAAAGATTGAACCTGAAATGGTTGAGGGATGTTTTGAGCACAAGGAGTGGGTTTATCCTATGAATAATGAACTAGAATATATTGACAAGAGTGAAACAAGGGAATATGTTACTAGAAATAGAAAGAATAATTTAATTAGAACTATGTGGGTTTTATTAATAATTTGGATAAAATGGATATGTGTCTAGAAACAAATCCATATTGTTATGAAAAGGATACTAAAAAATTTATGTAATTGACTTTGATGAAACCTTTTATTCGGTTTCCAAACATGAATCCATTATAATTTTCATAGTTATAGAAGAAATGAAAATTTTAAAATTGTTTCAAATAGATGAAAAGTAATCATTTATGAATTTATATCTTAATGAAAAAGTTTACATGGAATATCTATAGGGATTCATGATCGATTCAGATAGAAGCAGGGTATGTAAGCTAAAGAAATCTATATATGGATTTAATCAAACTCCATGTTCTTAATATGTTAAATTGGATGACTAATTAAGAATCATGTAATTCAATAATATACAAGTTGAAAAAAAATATTTCATGAATACCAACACAACATGAATTTATCTCATTGTGTATGTTGATAACATAAATTTTTTTAGCAATTAAGAAAAGATATGTGAATAATTTCAAACACATATAAAAGAGATATTTAAAATTTCAATTCTTGGTGAGATGAAATTATTGTTGGGATTAAAAATTACCCAAGTTACTAATTATATATTTATCCCACAATTGAAATAGGTATATGAGCTGTTGAAGATGTTTGACAAGCAGAAATAGGGATATGTTCCCACTCCTCTTCAGTTTGGAATAAAACTAATAAAGGATAGTGAAAGAAAAGATATTAATAAAAATTGTTTAGATGTTCAATTATTAGTCTAATGTGCTTAACATAAACTATCCATGATATTGTATGTGTTGTCACACTACTTTCCAAATATCAATCAAATCCTAAGGATTCATATATCCTAGAAACAAAGAGAATACTATGATACATATGTAATACATAAAATAATTGATCGATATATATGAAGAATGGATAGATAGATTTAAAAGTGTTCATTGATACTGAATGGGAAGGTGTTTTTAATGGTAGAAATTTCATATCTATTGAAAAATTATTTATTGGAAGAATTTGTGTATCAAGTAACTCAAAGAAACAAAACTATATTCAATTTATGTTCAACTATAGATGGATATTTGTTTACATCATAGGTAGATACTCAGATGATGTGGATGAATAAATGGCTAGAATAATTCAATTTTGAAGTTAAATTTCATATAACATTGAATGCAATAATTAGAGTGTCATCAGTATATAAAAGAATCCAGTTCAATATTCCATATCTCATCTCATCGATATCAAGTATCATTTCTTAAAAGAGATGGTGGTTGAAGGTATATTGAAACATGAATTTTTACTTCTAAGGAATAGAGTACTGACATCCTCACCAAACTAATGACAGTAGATTCCATTAAAAAGGTAAAATTTCAAATGGGATTAAACCCCACTTCCCACCACTGTGGTGTATTTTTCTCAAGTTTCCTCCTCTATTCCTTTAGGTTTAAATTCTTGATGAGATGTCACGCATTGGGGAAGAACTTTTTCCCCTAACTTGGGAACTATTCTGATTAGTGTATTATGTGGTGTGGGAAAGAAAACTATACATCTATTATAAGTTACCTTTCTATAAGAGTATGGAGAATATTTGAGTTGAGTTTAGTTTTAAGGATAGATTTGATGTCAGTGTTGTTCACTCTTATTTTCTACACCGAGATAGATCGTGTAGACCTTGATTTTATCAATTAATGACTCAATACAATTGTGTAGTTATTTATTTCATTTATTCATGTTGGTTTTCTTGTGAGTAAGGGAAGAAGTGATAAACAATGTATTGAACATAAATCTAAAGGGGGGATTGTTGAAACTATATAAGGATGATGTTGTATTTGTTTTCAATATAATATTAAATGTTATTATCATTTTACTTATATTCAAAGGAATAAAATACATGTGTTGGTGGGTATAAAAACACACTCTACTACATTAAATGGAATATGGAAAACCCAGGGAATTGAGCCTAAGGTGTTTTAGAAGGACCAAGTTGAGTTTGAGTTAATTTGGATACCCACATAAAGGAAAAATTGGAATAAAATACATATGTAAAGGTGGAGAGAGAATTAAATTACCTACATAATCCCATATTGAGAAAAAAACATATCAGTATATGGGTAGGTCCCACCTATGTAAAGGTACAAAGAGCTCACGTGAGAGTACATGAAAGCTCACGTAAGGGTTCTTGGAAGATCATGTAAGGGCATAAAAGATTTTCTTAAGGGTAATTTATCCCTTTATAAATGTAAGAAGCTTTCATAAAGTAAACTACCTAAATAAGAGTAATAGGTTGTGTGTGTAAAAGTACATAACACCTCTGTAAGGTTACATAGAGGCTCTTATAATGGTTCAAGTATATTTTTGAACATTGTGTTAGAGTAACTCGGTAATTACATGAGGTTACACTAAATTGATGTTCCACTATGTTAGGGTTAACTTATTATCATTTAAAGATAAAAAAAACCTATTTAAGGGTACTAGAAGTTGTATAAAGGTACAATGTTTCTACATAATGGTTATTCCAAAGCATTCATAAGGTTAATCCATGTAAGGGTAAAACAAAAGGTTTCTGATACCGCTAGTTATGATTAGAGAATGCTACTTCCAGTTAATAACAAAGGTTGATACCACTAGTAATGAAAATTGGTGCTACTGACAGTTCGGTGTGATACTGTTAGAGGTTATACCATTAGTGTTGTCATTAGTTTTACTACCAGCAATTGTAAAAAGTACAACTATAAATCAGGTGCTACCTCAAGTCAAGGTATACTACCTCCAGTGAAGTCATGATATAATTTGATTCAGAGCGATGTTGTATTCTTCCCTTTATTGAAGGTTCTTTTGTTTGTTGTTATCCACCATTTATTAGTTTATTCCACGATCATATCAATCATCATCCATAGATCATGGTGAGTCCATATCACATGTTACATGCGATATTCATGCATCTTCTATGCATGAATAGAAGAACACAAGATGTGTTATCTCCTATAATGATGTAAACTCCTAGAATGAAACATAATTAGGTTAAATTAACATGTAATCATTTAATATTTTATGATATAAGATTTGTGGAATCTTCCAATATTTAGGTCAAATGATGAAAATTGAAGAAACATTTTTTTTATAATGAATAACAAAGTGAGACATAAGGAATTGTACATGTCATGGATATTTAAATAACACATGAAATATTAGATGAAGTTAGATCCTCTATGTGTTTTTTTATAAATATTAAAGTGTTTTTTAATGATTGTTAACATGACATGAAAATCATATTAGACATTGAAGTTATATAGAGTGGTTTTGCGCACAAATTGTGGGTGTTGTAAGAATAAGATAAAGTACTACCGAGGCTACATAAATAAGAAGATGACGATGAGGATCAATTTAAACAAGAATAAAAAATGATATTTTTGGATATATTATATAGGATCATGCATTTGATGTCTATTAATCTTCCTTTTTTTCTAAGGAGAATTTGTTTGAACCATATACTGAAATAGGCCCAAGGTTATTCCATTTCATAAGTTCTTCTGGATAATAAAATGGTAGTAGTGTGAATGGGATAAAAACCATGACACACCTAGGGTGCATTCATACATAAAGGAGGCATTCCTCATTAATAAATTTGTAGTGTTCATTTATTTTCTAAACTGGTCAATGTCTTAATAGAATAATTGTTGAATAATCATGAGAGTTAATTGGTTTTGGAAATACTATAAAACACTTATTCACCCCCAATGTTTATGAACCTTAATTTGATCCGTTCGTGCCTCAACTCCAAGAAATTATTTTATATCCTAATCCAAACAACCTTATGAAAATAATTCTTGAGGAAAATATTCTTAATTGTGTCCCATTACATGGCTTAAATATCATTTATTTCTCTAGTATTATACAACATTGACCACCATTGATTAGTTTCACCTTCGAAATGGTATGTAGCAAGAGTTTTCTTTTGATGATTATAACAACCCATGACTTTGAATATATTTTATAAAGCTTTAATCCATCCCTTAACTCTCACTAATTCATAATATCCACTGAAATAAAGAAGGTTATGGATCATAAAGTTATCTATTATCAACATATTCCTTTGTAGTAGATATGGTTTTTCTCTATCATGGATTCAAACACCATTTATTTCCCATTTCAATTGATCAATTATAGATAAAAAAATTTCTTAGTTTCAATTCTAACAATTCTAGGTTGCTATTTTTGAATAATATTGTCCATTTGTTTCATTCCTACATCAACTTCTATATTCCTTATATGGAGAAAAATTCTAAATAGGCCTAGTTTGGATGAATCATCATGGAAATATTTAAATTATATATCATTATAACCATAAATTAGAATCAATAAAGGATATTAGTTTCCATTATCCTAACCTCACACAATTATCTAAAACTTTCATGTAATACTAACTATAAGGACCCAATCATAAAGACCCCATAATCTTGAGTTTTTAGTCAATAATTAACTCTCATACATTTTGAGGATCTTTATAGTTTATAGTTTTATAGAATTATGTCATCACTAAAACATAAATAAATATTACATAATAATTTGGACACTTCTACTCAGTATCCATTTTTCTCATAATACACAACTCTTAAGATATGACATGTTTTATTTTGATAGTATATCTTAAAATTTTTCATCTTGACATCATATTTTTCCCTAATAATCATTAAAACCCTATAAAAAACATTTTTAAAATGTTTTATGAGTGAAAAAAATATGAGTAAGTGTCATATAAAATAAAGAAACATGTTTGTGTTGAGTGGATCCTTGAAATTATCATTTTAGATTTTTTTAATTACTTTAACCCACCATTTTTCTTCCTAATAAGTTTATTTAAAGTGATTTAAAAATTACCATGTATATTTTTTATATATAATGTGATATTGGTTAGATTGTTTTAGAATTTAGTCCATTTTAAATATGATATTATTATATTCACTTTTTTAGGTTATGATGAAATCTAAATCAATAGTTTCAATGGGGGAAAATTATCCAAAGATGTTAAAAGTTGTTCAGTTACATTTCAGTTTTTTAGTTTAATTTCACCTATGTATTTTGATAATATTTCATTCAGATTTTCTTGGATTCATGAAAAAATCATCCATTTTTATAACCAATATATTTATCTAAAATCCATTATTTTATAAGGAAGATCTAAATGATCTATTTGGTTCTCTAAAATTCACTGAAGTTTCTACAAAATTTCATGGATTCTATAGTCTATGGATTTTGATGAATACTATTTTTCAATGGTTACATGAACTAAAAATATCTAAATCTTTCACAACATGGTTTGGTGGGAATCCATATCATTTATCTAGATTTATTTAGTTTTCATGGAAGAATAAAATGGTCATTTTTATGGCCAATAAATATCTTATGTTCTATGATGTTTTTACAGATATTCTATTTTCAAATATTTTTATGGATTCTCTTTTCAATGATAGTGGGAAATGTGAAAGTCATTTTGAGGTGGTTCTTGATTCATTTTAAAGGTATAAAATTTATCTAAATATAAGTCTTCTAGGGTGGTTGTTGAATCTATTATCTATACCTGATACTAATGAGTGGTATCAGTAGATTATTCTCTTCAGAAAATATTGAACATTTTTTTTCTAAAACAAACATAGGTTAAATATTCATATGACGAGAAATATAAATTTTTGATCATAGAGAAGGTATGTCTATGATCTATTCTCTTTATTTTAATTGGGATATTTTTTTAGAAAATGTGAGATGATAATTTTTCTGAAGAATCTTCGAATAAAATTTTACTTTAATGTTATATATCGTTATTAATTTTCTAAAAGAATAAAATAGATTTGGAATGATTATAAATTGATTTATCATGATCTTACTTTATTATATATGAATGATAATATGTTTGGATTAATAAGTGATTAATTTAATCATGTTTCTGATAGTTCTACATCTTATGAAATGCAGGAAACCATTATAGTTTCTTATAAAGGAACCAATAATGTTCAAAAACAAATGTAAAATAATTCTAAACTTAAATTTGATACTTTAAGATGTAGGAAGATGAAACAATCACTCATATTATTGGGAGATTAAAAGAGGCTATCAATGATTTTACTTCCTTAGGAACTCTAATTACCGAACTAGATCAGTCATTAATGGTACCTAGAGTTTTCCCTTTTAAGTGGAATATAATATCTACTGCTATTTGTAAATACACCCTGGTTAAAAAATTTAAGATGAAATAATTTACTGGAACCTTGATGATGTAAGAATCCGAGATTCAAGTAGAAACTAGAAAACATATTTTTATAAAAAATGAAAATAATGCACTCAATGTTTTGATGGATGAATTTTATTATTTAGATTCTAGTCATTTAGGATTAAGTGATGAGATATTATATCTTTCTATAGAATTCAGTAAGTTTAGAGAAATTAAAAAATAATAAAGATATGGAAGTCAGATGATATGAATTTAAAAAAGAAAATTAATTTCAGTCCTGACATTCCTTTAATAAAATCTCAATGGGATTCTGATTATAGAATAAAAGTCAAGAAATCGTTGAAGGATACTTGGAGTTATTCGAAAAATTCATGTGATGAATCAACATCAAACACTTATGTTTAGAATTAAAGTTAAATTGTAAATATATATTATGAATCAAGCTATTGAGGTTAAATTATCTTACTCTAAATATTCTAGTTTGGAAAATTTGACATTTAATAGGCATAATGAATATTGTTTTATACTTCAAGAAAGATATTAATTCTTAAATAAAGGGTGTGGAGTACCTAAAAAATCATATTATGTTATTTCTATTTAAAAATAGAGTTTGGGTAACAAGTTATTATATATAAGATCTAATTATTTGAAAATTCATTGTGTGTTTCTTGAAATTAAAATTAAGGAATTATTGAATAAAGTTAACTCTTTATTACAATATTATAGTATTCTTATTAAGGGGGATAATTATCTAAATCAAGTCCCTAGTATAAAACATGGTTTTTTAGTAAAGTATAAATTCCTAAATTATATGGGAAATATTTTATTCATGGTTCTAAAAGTAAAATCATGTCTACTATTAAATGTTTTCATAAGAGTGTTAATGGACATTATGATAATTATTTATGTTCAATAAATCCCTAATTTTGTATTTTCAAGCATTTTCATTAATGAAAATAATGATTTGAATCTAAATTTGAAATATCTACCCTAAATAAATAGATTTGGTTGTGAGAGACATTAGTTTCTAACACTGCAAGAACAAAAAGAATATGGGTACCAAAATACACTTGAGTAGGATATTTTACAAGTTTGAGGAACTAAAATTCAATGTTATATCACTAGGGGGGATTGAAAAATATATGTAGATTTATTTTATTTTATAAATATTGACTAACTATGAAGTTTTTCTTTATTTAAAAGGAAATATCATTATATTTGGAAGTATTAAAATCTAAGAACTATTTCATTTTAATTTAAATTTGTAATACACTAAATTTTTTTATAAGGGGGAATGTTATATTAAATGTTTTTTATTTTATTACTCTATATTTGATTATTCATATTTAAAAACTATTAAATACTTTTCCCACTCTATTATTTTCTAAGATGAATTACTTCCTTGAATTATTTTGTTAACGTCCAGTATGATCTTTAAACAAAGGTGTTGATATGTGTTAATCAATAAAATTTTATTTTGTTTTTAAGAATTTTTTTAATGTCTCACTATTTAAAGTAGTTTCATGTGATAAATTAATCTATTATTAAATTTGATAAAATTGTCTCTTATTCAATTAAAATGTTTTGTTCATTTATGGAATGTGTAAAAATATATATGCTAAAATCTGTTGAAAATTGTTTTGTTTTCATTTATTGAATATCTTTAATATTTATTCTTAGTATTATAAGAATTAATTTCAAATTTGTTTCATGTGTTTAGATATTCATTATTTTCATATGAATTAATTTTTTGACACATATTTTAATTCCATTTAAAACGAATTTTTCATTGATTCATATTTTACATATTTTCATGCCCCCTTTTGTGAAAATTTTATCCATTTAAAGGAAGAATGCATTAAGAAGGAATTTGTATTATTACATGTATTGAAAAAATATTTGGTATGGATTTCTCATTATGATATCTTTTTTATCCATATAAAAAGTTAGATTGAGAGTTGGGATAGTGATTTTGGTTATTGTATTTATAATAATGTGGGATATTGTTGAGTAGCTCCTTGCAATTCTTATTTTAATTTTGATAATTGTATCAACACTCCATTCTATTTAATAATAACTTTTTTAAGATATTTCAAATTTACTATGTCTATAGGTTTTATTATATCTGAGGTGATATTGATCATATTCTTACAATATTTTGTCTATTGAAAATAAAAGAATATTATCTTAATTTTATCTATTTATGATGAAAGATAATTTAATCTTTTTGATGCATTAAAAATTATCTAAACCTGTTAAATATTGTTAAGAAAAATTCCAGTTTTTCAATTTAAATTCACCTTTATATTTTGATAATATATAAACATAGAGTTCCCGAATTCATCCTCAATATTTCACATTCATTATAAAATATATTTATTTAAATTTATATATTATATGATAATTCGTGAAGTGGTCTCTTTGGTGCTATAAAAAATCACCAAAGTTGCTGCATCATTTCATGGATTATATAGTATATAGATTTGTAAGGATACTATTTTCAATGGTCATATGATCTAAAAATATCTAAATTGTCCTAAAAAAGTTTTGATGCGAATAAAATAAATTTATCTTTATTTTGTTAATTTTCATGGAAGGATAAAAAGGTCATTTTGATGGTCAATAAAGAAATATGAAGTTCTGCGATGTTTTTACGAAGCTATAGTTTTTCAAGATTTTTGTTAGTTCGATTCTTCTAGGATAGTTTCCTAATTTATTATTCAAAGTATCTAAAATTGTATTTAATTTTATAAAGGTATGTTGTTTAGTTTCTATAATTATTTTCATCACTATGTTGGATGTACCCTGTGTTAAAGTTAAAATTATGGTTAAGAAACCATACATTTTATTTAAATTGAGGTTAATAAGAACTACATTTATTGTGACCATCGATATGTTGAACTAATAATTTTTTTAAACAATAAACCTTATATTGGTGTTGTCTCAGCGGATCTCGCGCTTATTTTTTAAGAAGCTAAAATGGTTTAATTTGGAAAACACCACTATTGTACACTGTTTCAAAATAAAAAAAGATGATATTATCTACCTTATAGGAAATAGATTTTTCAAAATGGAAATTATAATATTCTCCATTTAGATGATGTTACATGATGAAATGGAGATTTTTCCTAACAAATTGAATCAGATAGAGAATATCCTCTTCTAATATTTTTCTCACAATTTTTGCACATGGGGTTGAAACGTAAGATAGTTTTCAATGTTTCAAGTTAAAAACACAAGACGGTGCCTATCATTCATGGATGATATTCATGACCTAAAAATATTATTTTTAGTAGTGTCTCTTGTGATAAAATTTGGAGGATATCATCCTTTCCTCTCTAGGTCGTGTAAAATTTCTTGAAGAATACGTTTCATTGTTTTCTAGACTCGTCGAATGAATCTGATGGTTGAAGATACTGAATTGTAGAAAGATGTATATTTAATTCTTGGGAGATGTATTTATGAAATATCACAGAATACTACACCATAGTCTTTCTCACATAAGTTAGATGTTATAGGAAGGTTATTCTTCCCTGAATCATGTTGAACATGAGAAAAATCCAGAAGTTATGTGAATATGATTTAAATAGGATACAAATAAATTCATTTATCTATAGATCCTATGCATGAAGTATTCACTTAGATAGAAGAAAGGTTTTGTGTTTTAGCATTCTGATATCAAATTCCTTATAAAATAATGATAATTGTAGATTGGTATATATTTTATATAAAAATATTCCATACACTTTGTATCTCATACATTCAATTTGAAATAATTACCATATATCTTCATTTAAGTATCAAAATTAATAGAATTTCTCATTTTGAGTGATAAAAAATAAGCTCGGGAATTTTTCAAAAGTTCAGTCCTCATGCGTATTAGCTATAGATGTAAAATGAGAAGTATTGGAGGTTCATGTATTGTATATCACATTGTACATGTACCTGTAGAGGATAGAATGCCTGAAACCAATATCTACATATCTCCTGAATCATATATAATTGTGAAATACTTTTTGGAGTCGATGGGATTACCAGTTTATTAGAAATATGATAATATCAAATATTTGGGTATTTTTTAATATATTTTATTTTAGTATTTTTTGAATAATGGAAGATTATATTTCTATATATTTTTAACAAAAATACTATACTCTATTTTTTCATATTTTTAGTAATTTATGATGCAAATTTTTATCTATAATATTTTCAATTACTTATCTGCTGGATAGACTCTTGTTAAATATAAGAATTTTTATTGAATTTTTTGAGACATTTTGGGTTTATAATTTAAAGGTAAAAATAATTGTATTATTTTGATATCATTTTTATAATAAATTTAATTATAGTAGTTTTTTTGAATTTAAATGTTTTAATTTTTTTATGGATGTTGTTGTAATATTTTAGGAGTTATTCGAGATAATTTAAAGAAATATTTGAATGTGTATTTGAATCTATTTTAGAAAATCATTCAAGGATGATGGTTAAATTTTATAATAATTTAAATTCATTTGGAAAAGTTTATTTCAAATATTATTTCCATAAATAAAGAGTGTCGTGATGTTTCAATTTTCATGGATAAATTTGTGGAAGATATTAACGTGATTTATTATGAATATCCAAAGTAGGAGGATCCCCAACAACTTTTAAATGTTTTATTATTTATAAATATTTTTTTGTCAAGAAAAATAAGTGTGAGGATGATAATAACTTAAAACATCTTACAAATATAGAAGTGTAGAAAAAATTTCATTCTTTTTTTTGAAATTTGAAAAAGATATAAGCTTACTTAGTATATCCATTATTTTATCATAGTGTAAATAAAAATAAGAAGAATACATCCTACACTAGAGTATAAAATTATTATCTTGCTACTATTGGAAGAATAATAACAATTCCTGACATTGAAGAATGGATTTTTTGTTTGACCTTATTGAAGATCATCTACATCATTTAGTTTCTACTACCACTATGTTATGAAGTTATTTCAACAATCATCATGTCATCTACTTCTACTAAAGTTTCAACTAATTGTACTCAGTCATGGTGGATTTTCAGCTTCTTATACTAATATTAGGATATTTATTTTCCCTATAAAATAACTAAAAAGCAATATAAAATCCTTACTGTAAGGTTTAAATGGACTTTACTCGGTTGTTGTGGTCCCTGAAAATAGGACTTGTTTATAGAAAGTAACAAATCTCACAGAGGGAGTGTTGGTGGAGAAGACTGGTGAATTGTTTTCCCCAAACTACTATACATCATTGTTTCTTATTCATTACTTTATTAATTTTTCACCACTTTATCACATTTAAGAGAGAAAAAATTAATCTATTTATTTCAACATGTATGTTTTTATTTATAAATTTTTTTTAAAGAACACATTTAACCCCCTATTACATATTTTCTATCATCATTATGATACAACAGTTAGTCCATGAATTATAATAAATACTTTCTTTTAAAATTAAACTTTCAACTCAAAATAAAAAAATTCTTACCTAAGAAATCAACTTTACTACCAAAATATTTTCATAAAACATTTCATAGAAAATATTAAAGTAAAAAATTATCTAAATATTTATTTAATACCATAAAAAACTCATTAATTATTTTTCACAAAGTTGTAAATTTTACCTAGAATATGTAGCACAATGTTCCCTTTCATTTTAGGCTCATTATATTACCTTTTGAAATCATAATATTTCTATGAAAACCAATCGTACTCCTAGGTAAATAATTTAGGTAACATCGGAAACAATTTTTATATCATTCTTACAATCACTCCTACAAATGGAATAACATACCTAGTAAATTTAAAAAATATCATTGAAGAAACATAACCAGTTAACTCCATCCCTTTACCCAAAGCATTGAAGATCTATATTGGGCTCACCCATCATCTTGAGCTATATCGGGATCACCCATCATCATGAGCCATATAAGGCTCACCAATACTCATAAAAAAAGTTCAAGGACCATAAAACAATTACCAAACACAAAATAATTTATTTTCATCATCACACGCATAAAAATATTGTTCTTATCTATAAGAAAAAACATTTTTGGATATCAAAATAAGCAATATAATTGAAACCCTTAAGGAAAATATCCAGAACAAATGGACAGTGGGTTTTTCCTTGATGATAAAATAGAATATTTTAAATAATATTAACATAAAATAATTTTTTGATGGTGGGAAAACGTTTAGTGTCATGTAAGTTGAAATATGACATTAATTTTTTATTTTTCTCAAAATTTTCTATATCAAATATGTAAAAGGTTCCTTTTGAAAAACATTGAAAGGGAGTCAAAAATGACATAAAATTTACTTTATTATAAATTTATTTCCATACAAATAAATCGATAAAATAATATTAATAATAGGTACATGAAAGAAAAATATTTATAAAATAATTATTTTAAGCATTTAAAATGAGTCTTTTAAAGTACTATTTCACTTACCTCGAGCCTGAGTCCTCGCATAAATTATTTATCTTCATGAATAATAAAATTTTGTTAATTATTTACTAAATTAAGAAACTTTTGAAAATCTTATTATTTATTTTCTTTTATTTTTTATCATGTTATATACAATTACATAATCAATTAATTTCATATTATATGCTTTGATGATATTCTACTCATATAAAAAATCACTTTGGTAAGTTGAATAAAGTAAAATATTTAATTATTACATCATACCTGGAATAATAATCCTAAAATAATTATCATTTTAAAACATAAATTATACTTTTAAAACCAACCATTAAATATGATTATGGAAAAATGATTTGTGTTACAATCATTGATATGGTAGTTCATATGTACACATGAGTAACATTTTAATTTTGAAAATAGCATAATGGGAAAAGAAATGTATCAATTTAAATTTAAAGAATTAAGATTTTTTAATTAATATAATATTTCAAATTTAAATACTTTTATTTATATCAACATAGTGATGTGGGGATAAAAATTTATCACATCGATATGTGTAGGTGGTAATCCACACGTACTCACAAGCGACGTTACCATTCTTAAGTGGATGGAAAGTTAAGAAACTAGATGATATATTAAATTTATAAAATAAAAAATGTTTTGATGAATATCATATATATAAATTAAATCTAACAATATTAAAATCCATGATAGGCATTTATTGAAAACAAATTACATATGTTCGGGAGTGGTAGTGTGCCGTACTCATGAAGAGTGGATTAATTTCCCATTTGATTAATGAAGGAGATGGATATAGGTTATGTAATTAACATAAAAAATATAATTATATTTCAAATAATTTAATTATTATTTAATTATGGTTGAAGACTATTTTAATTAGGTATAAGAAGAATTAAAATGAAAATTCTCAGCTTAAAACTACACCTATTCTTTATAAAACCTCTTTAGGTTTATACCTAAAGCCTTCCTAGGATAGTTTTATGATAAATCATGGAATCTAGGATATGGGTTGAGATTTTAGGAATATATTTGGTTAAGTATTTTCCTAAACAAATGTATTTTTAAGTGTGAAGAGGAGAGGATATGGGTGTGACTTTATAAGTGGGAGAGATGACTATTTCCTCTGGAAATGGGGATGACCTCGTTGATTTGAGGTTCAAACATTCCAAGCGGTTTCTAATGGGTTGTTTTGTAGAACCGAAAACATCCAATGATTCTATATCCATTTGGATCTACTTTCCAAAGGTAGGTGCTCATTAGTTGTGAAATGATAAGGCTTCAAATTTTTCATTTGTCGAGAGGATGAGAGGTCGGACTCATCACACCTTTTTGAGGTGAATTATTGTCTACTCTAGGACTCTCTTTATAGATTTAAGTTATGTTTGTGAATCCTTTTAAAATTACCAAGTATGAAAATGAGATTTCCTTTAGATCTAACAATAAATGATTAGTATGTAAGAGATTTAGAGAATCTTTTATAAGTATTCGAGGTTCTTCATCGATAGAAAATCCTCTGTATTTATTTAAAGATTCTTATTCAATGGTATCCTTAGACACATTTATATAGAAATATCTTGGTAATTATGATAAACATACTGGTTTTAAATCCACTCAGTGGGGAACTTGAAGTTTATTGTCATTCATAAGGACATAGATTATTTCAGAGTTGGGATCGTACCTGCAGATGGGCTACCTATGTATCCTTTATTTAGAAAAGGAATCAGAACCCACGTAGTTCGAGTAAAGGAGTATGATGTTTATGAATGATTGATGGCTCAAAGAAATATTTCATAATTAATTTTACTCTCTAAGATCACTTGAGTCATGCTCAGTGTGAGAAACAAAAGGTATTGGTAAAACCAGACAATTGTGTCACGAAAGGTGCAATCATAAGATATTATGTGGGGTATATGTATGGATGACTACCTAGATAGATGAAGATTAGGATTTACATCAGGTAAGAAACCTGGGAACAAGGTCCAAAAAGGTATATGTTCTTTATGGAGATTTAGATACTTAACTTAGGACTTAATCCTATGAAGGATGCCCAAATTAGAGAGGACTTATGATTGGGGTTTACTTCTAAGAAGGAAGCCCAAATCAAAAGTAAATTAAGATTGGTTAAGAGAAATTATTACTGGGGTTTACTCTTAAGAAGGAGGCCCAGTGAATATGGAACTTGGGGCTTACTCATAAGGAGGATTCCCAGATTTGGAAAATTATGTCTGGGGATTACTCCTAAGGAGGAGGCCCAGATTAAAAGAAATTAAGACTGGGGCTTACTCCTGAGAAGGAGGCCCAATGAATAGGGAACTTGGGGCTTACTCCTATGGAGGATGATTATATTTGGGAAATTATGATTGGGGCTTACTCCTAAGGAGGATGCCCATATTTAGGAATTTAAAGACTGGGGATTACTCCTAAAAAGGAATCCCATGTTAGGGGGCTTGGGGCTTACTCCTAAGGAGGATGCCCAGGTTAAGAGAACTTGGACTGGGGCTTACTTCTAAAAAGGAGGCCTGGGTTAAAGATCCTCTCATCTTAAAGGATGAGGTTGAATGGATGAAATCTCTAACCTTAGTGACATAAAGACATGTAAATCATTAGTTTTTTGAGAGATGTTCCACAGAATTTCTTTCAAATAAGGAATCCAACCAAGAAATCATGCCATGAATGGATTTGAAGAGAGTTATGAAGGATTAATAATGAATAAGAGAGGTGGATTTGAATAAGGGAGGTGAATAGGTAGGAGAGGCACCCAAAAAGAAGTAGGCACACAGGTTCTGTGTGGGTGCGCAGGTACTGGTCGTGCAGGTATACCTGCGCGATAGGTAGGTACCTGCGCGACGGTCAACCCATAGGATAATACTTGGGAAAGGCTTGGCTCAAACCCTTAGTATTATCCCTAGGGGCTTCCAAAAGAGAGGCGTGTAGGTTCTGGTGAAGGAATAAGGCAGCGTGCAGGTGTGTCTACTTCCCTTAAGGGTTTAAACACCTAGGCATGCATGTGTTGATGAATTTCAACACTTAGGCCTTGTTTCCCATGTTTAGATCTTCCATTCTAGGTAATAAATTACCGTAGAAGTGTTCAGAAGACTTCCATAAGAGACCAGGGCACCGGGAGCTCGAATATGAGTTTTGGAATTTTTCTGTCCCTGAAATGGCCCTCCTAGGGGTATTTATAGGTTGCTAAAGACCCTGAGTGAGAATCAAAGAGGGCGCACAAGTCACCTGCGTGACCACTATGCAGCGCGCAAGTATACTTGCGCGACCCTGAGGAAACTTGCGCGACCC
The DNA here is from genome assembly GCA_963277665.1 of Viscum album. Lineage (NCBI taxonomy): Eukaryota > Viridiplantae > Streptophyta > Magnoliopsida > Santalales > Viscaceae > Viscum > Viscum album. Next base: position 1,491,498,312 of record OY728139.1, on the reverse strand, counting down.
AAGTGGGAAGAAATCCTTTTTCATGCGTTTTTTGATTTTTGATGTTTCTTCAAAGGATGAATCACTTTGGACTAAGGTATTTCCCTTTTTCAGTCTTTAGACTCTGTGACGGAAAGGATCATTAATAAGGACACACTTAGAATTTTAAAAAATATTAAAAAATATTTTTTACTTAGTAAATAAAATTGGATCAAAAAATGAACTATTTATTTAGATGGAATTATATAGGGTCTAAATATGACCATAACATAAAATTTACATAATTTTATAGGTCATTTTAACCATTATCACTTTAGTTAAACCCTCGAAAAATCATTTTTAACCTTAACCGTGGTAATGGATTTTTACTATTTTTATTATTCATTATGATCAAAAATAATGTTGTGGTTATTAAATAATATTAATTATTATAATTAATATTTTTATTAATTTTATCAAATTAAATTCACTTAAGTGGAGGAATATAATTTAATATTAAACCCATGAAACATGATGAAAAGTGTTTTTCAGATAAATGTATTCTTAATTATAATGATATTTTTATACCAAATTCAATTAAAAATAAATTTAAATTATCATAATTGGAATTTTAAAATTATAATAGAACTAATATCACCTTTAAACAATTTTTTCAAAAAAATTTAACATTTAAAATTCTAGAAATTAAAATATTGTTTTTAATAAATTCTGTATTTTTAACTATTCATCGAAAAATCATAGATTTTATAAAATTCTAAAAAAATAATCCTAAGATGGTTTTGGAATATTGAATTCAAAAATTAAGTTCATTTTATCACGTTAAAATTATATAATTTATAAATAATTATTTTAAATAAAACCCAATAAAGCATGATAACCCTATTTTGTTTAAAATATAGTTTTTTCTTTTGTCTACAAAATTACATAATATTATTATAATGAATATAACTCTATAAAATATAATTTATGAATATTGAAAATACATTAAAATTATCCATATTAAAATTTTCATGTTTGTTACACTCCACATCATGATAGATCTTTTGTGGCATGTACTATGCTCCCCACTTCAAATAGAAAACAAATTATTCTTACCTACCTAAATGGAGACGGTGAAGGTGACTCGCGGCGACCTGCGGCTTGGAAATGGAATTAGAAACCCTAGATGAAGCTCGGGGATGACTTCCCTCCCCTTCCAAGAGGTGGGAGGGAGGAGAAGGATCGGGTCTCACGGCCTCCAACACCGCGGAAGCCTTTTATTCCTGTCTCAAACCCTAGCTACCTTCATGATTTCCCGTCGATTTCTTTATGCCCGAAAGTTCCTGATCTTCATCAGGGTGATCCTCAACTTCTGATCTCTCCATACGAGTTCTCTGAAGCTTCGAGTCACTTGGATTTAACGCTGGTAGCACGCTTTGATCGGAGAAGGCCCTCGGTCGATGACTTCGACCGGTTCATCTTCGTAAAGTGGGATTTGCAAGAGCGTGTTGTTGTTGGGATTCTCGACAGTCGCCAGTTCATGATTCGCTTTTTCTCAGAGGATGATTTGATCCGCGCCTAGTACAGTACCCCTCGCAGATGCAACGGATGCCGGTTCTTCCTCCTTCGCTGGTCGTTTTATTTATACATGAATCGTGATCCGTCAACCACTACGGCATGGGTTAGTCTTCCACAGCTCCCTCTCCCGTTTCAAAATACTACAATTATTCGCATGATTGGTAATATGGTGGGGCGCTTTCTCTGTTCTGATGTTCGCACATCCATTGTAAGTCATCCGGTGAATCCTCGTCTCTGTGTGGAGGTGGATGTTGCAAGGCCCGCAGTCAATTGGGTATGGATCACTGTTGGTGAGGAATTCAGATGGAGGAATCCCGTGGTTTTCGAATCTTGGGTAGGATACTGTAACACCTAATGTCGTCTGGGGCATATGGCGTCGAACTGTCACTCTGAGGTGTTGTACAAAAGGCCCCATAACCGGAAGGGGAGGGTGGATGATTCCTCCAAGATGAGATTGGTGTCTGCTGGGGGTGTGGCACCTGGAATTATGGAGGAGAATCGGTCGTCAGTGCCTTTGAATAGCTGTGCAGTGGCCCCTTCGAATCCTGATGTATCTGCTGTGTTTAGCAGGCTTCGACATGATCTGCAGCTGGGTGATGGGGTGATTCACGAGAATACCAAGGAGGCCTCTGGTTCTGGTGAAGGGGGAGGTACTGCAGGTGTAAACATTGCTGTGAGGGAGTTGCAGCATGAGGTGTGTGTATCTACACCTACTGAAATGGTGAGAAATTGGTGCAAGGAAGCAGTGACTGTGGTTAATGGAGTGCAAGATGATGTTGGCAGAGGTTGTGATACGATGAAGGTTTCAGATGAAAGCAATGGGGTGCAAGGTAGGGCTGTGATTGATGGGGATATGGGATTCACAGTTGATACTTCCAATTAGCTCCAGGAGTTGGGAAAGGAGCTGGCAGAGGAGGGAAAGTCCAGGACTGAGATGCAGCGTGAGGCTTCTTCACAGGAGGGAGGCAATGGGTCAAAGTATGTGCTTCAGGGGACTTTAGTTCATCCAGAGTCCCCATAATAGCCACGGTGCCTTGCTGTGATTGACACCGACGACCAATTCTAGCTGCGTTGTGGAGGGAATGATAATTTTCAGCAGGTCATTATCCATGGAAAGTGGGGGGATTGCTATGAGAGTGATCAAGAAAATTATGGAGGTACGATCAAGCCTTCTTTTAGCGATGTGGTCTAAGGCGGGAAGGTGAAGGTGAGTGGGGCTCAAGAAGTCTTGAATGCCCCTCCACGACGCAGGTCAAAGAAAGATTAATCCTATTTGCCAAAGCCGTTAGTCATTAGGAGCTTTGGTGGCAACGAGGAGCTCTTATCCTTGGAGCGGATGAATCTGCGAAGGAAATATGCTAAGGTTCTGAGGCATTACGAAAGCTTGGAATGGGAAACAGCCACAGTGGAGGAGGATTATGGAGATGGGTATGGGTTGTGTGACATGTAAGCTCCTTTCCTTTTCCTTTTGTTTCTTGTCTACTACTCTTTTCTTTTACTTTAATAAATGGTCAGGGGGTTATCCCCTGGCTGAGCTTTTTTGGACCTAAATGGCCCGAAGGCCTTCATTTTTATTGATTTTTGATAACCCCCCTTTCAAGGGATGAGGGGGAACCCTTACAAGCCCCATAGGCTCAGAGATCATATGGCCCGTAGGCTTAGGAGATTTCATGAACTGAAGGTCTTAGGGAATTCAACTAGACTATCTACAAGGAACTGCCACCGATTATTCTTACATATCCCATGATTTTCAAAAAACAATCATACACAACATCACTTTGGATTAAAACGTTTCCAAATTATCATCCTTAAAAATAATCTTATGTATCCATATGGTGTAAGGGAACATATTGTTTTTTATTCACCATCCAAACATCTAACATTTTTAAAAGGGACCATTATATATTCACGAAGATGACCTTGTATACTATTACACATGCTCATATTCAAGTATTTCGTACTGTGACATCCTTATTCATGGTGTGATTTGACCTTAATATAGAGTATTACTACCAAATTAATTATTTATAAACCTATTAAATCTAGTGTAATGAAAATTAGGGTTGATCTCACAGGGAAGATACAATGTGAGTGACACAACAACAAAAAATAAAAAACTCATAGAAACAAAAGAATAAAAAGAAAATAAAATGTGAATGGAAGTATATGACGATGAGATAATTTTGAAATGTGATAAAATTGGAAACCAGTAAGAAAATGGTGTATGAAAATGTATTGGAATGAATTAAGTAAGGTTTTTAAATGTGTAATTATTGGGTTAAGGTAAAATTGATAATCTCATCTTGAAGTTATTTTCCTTCATTTAGTAAAATGAGTTATTTCCAGGTGTATTTTCAAAGAAGTGATTTCAACACCTTTTTTTAATGTAATGACCTTCAGTTGGTGAGATTCTTCAGTATGTGAAATTAAAAACACAACTCAACCATGAAATTATTGTAATGAATTTTTACCAAATAAAACTACCAATTGAGTTTAGTGAGTTACTCTTCAACGATACAACAATCCACTTCTCATGTGATTTAGAATAGAACATTTCATTGAAATGTTTAATATTCCAATAAATATATAATATTTTTATATATAAAATATAATGAAAATTATTTAGGTCAATAAAACTAAGAAAAGTAGTAACCCAGAACAAAATAAATACAAATGATGAAAAAAGTATCAAATTTGAACATCCGATTTTCCTCCAACAAAGATTTATCCTGCCATATCCATTACTCAATTATGATATTCATGACTCTCTCTACATGTCTCTAGTGTCTAATAAAGTTTATGTCTCAATAAAAACTTATCACCTTTTAAATATTTTTCCACCTAATTAATTTCTCAAGCTTACAACCTCTGTTTTATCATAGCTAAATGAAAGATAGTAAAATTTAGATATTTATCACCGATGTTATAATTATAGGATAATTCTTTCATAAACATCTACCCCTTGTCTGATTCCCTATGATTTTATCATTTAATTTTTTCCAACTTGGGTTTAATTTTTTTCTAGATTTTATCTTCATTATACATCTTCGAGTTTCATTTTCCCATACTTAGAAAATTGAATCCCTCATCCTCCTCAAGATGAGCTTAATTTAATCTTCAAATCCCATATTCAATGATTAAACTAAAACCTGTAATATTTTTAGGTCCTCAAATATTATTCTCTACTCTGAATAGGTTCAGCTTCATTTAATATCAGTCAAACACATTTATTCGATTCACAAACCATCATTTTTCACCGCGGAACTCACTTGTCTATCGGAAAAACTTCATTCATGAAACTTGGGAGAATCTTTAATTCCATAACTAAGGTCTAGTTTCTCAGTTAACTCAAAAAGGGACAAAATATCACCCCATTATTCATCAATTTTAACCACCACTCAATCACCCATCTCCTTCACTATGGATACACACTCAACTCCCTCTAACACATTTTGATATCCCCATATATAGAGGATTATCTATAGATCACATCAATAAGGAGATCAATTTTTAATTATATTCTTTAATTTTAAGGTCTTCATCATCTTCCCATTCCTTGAGATATTCAGTTTATATCAGCTCGATCAAATCTACTAATAATTTAAAAATAATGTGTAAAAAACGATCTTAGGGAGGAAAAAGGTTCTCTAATTTGGAACTTCATTGAGTAATTTATTTGATAAACTATTGTGTATAAATATTCATTCATGCAACTAAAACACTAAGGAAAATTTTAGCCCCCTCCATCCTCTAAAATTTGAATCCTACAATGAGGAACAAACCAGTGATCACATTTTAAGATTTGGATTAGATTCCCAGATTTTGAATAATAGATCATCAAAGATCTGAGTACTCAATTATGATATATTATATTCATATTATGATTTTTTAATAGTCATCATATTCAAATTTTATTGGGAAGAATCCAAATTTATTTTAACTTGGTTTTATTTTATCTATGATGAATGTGGGTGATTTCATGATTCACTAATGAAGAATATAGAAGAATGGAGAAAGAAAATGTGAAGAAAATAGGATTTATTTCAACTTGAAAAAAACATAAAAACATCCTCTACAAACAAATCTATATAAAAATGTATGTCTCCAAGGATATCTCCTGGATAAAATGGCTCTTTGGATTTAATATGATGAATGTTGGATGGCTCCCTAGGCCCTCCTTTTATATCCATGATGGGAGGTTTCGAGTTTCAAAAAACTCCCCTACCAATCCAAACCTACCCTAGACTTATCCCAGGACTACAAATAGATTAGGGAATTTGTATATAGAAAGAGTGGTAGATATGTTTGAAGACATGGTTTGGTGAGGTAGGTGAACCAACATCATATAAATTAGCTAGACAAACTCCATCAATTCCCCCTTCTAGTAGTAATCTGTTGGAGCATCTTCAAAGGTCTAAATACTTACGAGAAACAACCTTTGCCAACATATCTATGTGGTTATAATTTATGTGGATATTCACAAGTCTTAAATGCTTTTTATCCATTACATTTTTTATCCAATGATAGTGAATGTTTGTGTGCTTCATCTGTGAATAATATATGGAGTTATTACTCAAGTCCATAGCATTTTGACTATCGCAATGAACTATGTACTCCTTTTATATGAATCTAATATCCTAGAGAAAATGATTTAGACACAAAATATCCTTTACATATTACTAAAAATAAATGCACTCTTCTCTTTTCATGGATTTGGCGATATTCTTTTTCAAACATGATTACCATGATAAAACTGCTCATGAAAAAGTATTGATGTATCCAGATATAGACTTCATGCTATCAGGATATTTGGCCATATATCTAACTGTGTAACCCTCCAATAGAGGTTAATCTCCCCCATAACACAAACATATCTTTAAAGCACCATTATAATACCTCATAAAACACATAATTATATCCTAGTTTTACTACCCAAGATTGGAGAGAAATTGGATCCTGATCTCCACTACATGGGAAATGTCTGGTCTCTTACTCACCATATCATACAATATTATTCCAACTAGTGAGTACTATGGTATCATCTCTATCACCTTTATTTATTCTTTTTATTATATAAATTAACTCTTTCTGAAAATAAAATTTATGGTAATAGTAATGCTCACTGGTTTGGATTTTTACATGTTGAAACGATACAAAAAAATCAACATACTTCTCCTAAGATAACCATAAAAACCTCTTATTTCTGTCATGAATGATCTACACCATCAAAATATATTAATCTAATCCAAAATTATTCATATCAAAATACTTGGATAACTCCTTATTTAACTGGAGGATATTCATTATATCCTTCCTAATGATCAATATGTCATCAAAATAGAGTATAATAGCAACAAATTTATCACCTAGAAATCTCTAAAAGTAAATACATTGGTTTTTCTATGTATGTTTATTGAAATGACTATCCATGAATAATTAAAACTTATCATACCACTATTTGGGATCTTATTTTAGTCCATACTATCACCTTTTCAATTTCCTGATGATGTTTTCTTGTCATGAAAACACAAAACCTTCCAGATGATTCATAAAGATCTCCTCAGAGAGGTCATCATGAAGAAAATTTATCTTCACATCCAGCTATTCAATCTCCATGTCCAATCTATATACCAATATAAAAATGAATCAAATTAAATCCATCATCACCATGATTGAAAAGATCACATCAAAGTCAACTCATTTATTCAGAAGGAATATCCTAACTACTAAGAAATATTTGTGATTGGCCTAGTTTTTTCTTCCATCCTTCCTCATACTGAAACCCCATTTATTCATTATCTCTTTTTTACTATTGGGTAGTTCCACCAATTTATATGTTTGGTTATTCATTAAAGAATCCATATCATTCTCCATTACATATATCCACTTGAGTTTTTAAGGATGAGACACTACTTATGGGTATCCTTATGGACTCCCCTTATTAGTTAGCAATATGAACTCTAACTCTGAATATTTTTTTGATGGAATCCTACCTCATGAAGATATTATAACCTATTATATGTTAGTTTTAGGAGGAACAATAACACCTAGATCCTATGATGGTTCTGAAACTTCTTGTGGAGAGGATTTATTCTTTAACTAATCAATATCCTCCTCCACTACCTCCTGGTACACTATTAATGATTTTTTCTTCACCTCCTCTTTTATGATAGGTAGTTATAGTATAGGTGTTTGATCATGAATTGATTCATTGAAACATTTCCTTCAAGTCATTCTATGTTTTTTAATACCCTCAATATTATAGTTCTTGTGTAATATGACATCTCTACTTATGATCACATTGTTATCATATGGGTCTCAAGGCTTGTATCTAAAATTATCATCCCCATATTCAATGAATATATGTAGAATATATATCTCATATATCTTCTACATAAGATCCTTGGATACATGTGAAAATTAAAAATATCCAAATACTCATAAATAAGCATATGAGGGATGTTTTCTAGAATATAACATATATAGAATCTAAAAATTCAGAAGGATCGATGGTGATATTTTAATGAGGTAGCAAGAAAACTGAATAGTTTTCCCTAGAATTTAAAGGGAAGTTTAGCCAAACTCATCATGATTCTGTTCATCCTTTATGTATCTCTATTGTGTTGTAGGGTGTGTGGGATCATCCTCTCATGCCATATGCCCTAACACCTATAGTATGCATCAAATTCATTGGATGTGTATTATCCTATTTTTTTAAAATAAAGACACTTCATTTATCTTCCAATTTCATGATCCACCATATAATGGTACACGTTAAAGTAGTCCATTATCTGGTCCTCTATCTGTAATAAAAACACCCACACCCTTTGATATGCAACATCAATAAATTATAGGAAATGTTTATTACCTCCCTGTGATTCCAAATACATAGGTTTGCATAAATCATATTTCATCATATCCAGTAACTCTAATCTTTTCTAAGAAGTAGTATTGAATGATACTCTATGATTCTTCACAAACAAGAAGTATTTTAAGGATCAAGTGATGTGTCCTTATCAATATTACTATAATTTTTCTTTATTAGGGTGGAAAACCCTCTTTCACTCGTGTGATCAAGTCTCCAATGATACATTTTGGAAGAAATATCTAATTCCTCCATATTGATTCATTCTTCACATATCTTTACATTATGTTTTTATAACATAATGCATATGTGTCCCTGAGAAATGATGATGGCTCCTTTTTTCATCTACCAGGTTCTATTACTAAAGATGTTGTCATAGCCTTCTCAATCAAAGTCTATTACAGATAATAGGTTGATCTAAAGGTTTGGAGCATGTTGAACTTCCTTCAGGGTGATTGTGCTTTAAACATTCATCTTAACATGGATATCACCCATGCTAACAATCTCCTCCAAACTAATCTTTCCCATATTTACTACACTAAAGTCACCACCTTGATAAGTCAAGAATTAATCATGTTGAAGAGTGATGTGTTATAATGTTATAGTATCAACCATCCATTATATATCTTGGATGGATGTATGAAATCATTTATCTTTATTTTAATTGGAGAAAAAACAACTACTTTGGTAATTATTACATGTCCACCTCCATTTCTTATTTTCCAATGCTAGTTTGGCCCTTTTCCTATAGAAACATTTGGAATGTATTATTAATGTGTCCCTATATGCCACTATGGTATTACTTGTATATTGGCCAAATTTCTTCTGCGGAACTTCCAATTATCTTGATCCGGCATTTACTTTATACAACTTTACCCCCACCTTATAATATCCTTTGATTATCTAGGATGAGAGCATGAGTTTGGTTGTAACTCATGTCCTTCCATCAGTCCTCCCTGTTAAAAATTCATCATTTACAATTTCCATGATATGTATTCCTCCAAAAACCAAGTTGTTATGTGAGGCCACAAGTGTATCCCATCTATTGGGATATGTTTATGTAGGTGGATCACCTAATCTTCATCAATTAGAGTCTTACCTATAGACACCAATTGATTCATCGAGCTTTGGAACTAGACGGTGTGTTTAACTATAGAGGTTTCACTCTAAAATAGAATATTCATCGACCACTTTAACAATAGGGTCTTTTTCAATATGTATTTCACTATTAAATATTTTATAACTTCTTCCAATATTCTTATGTTCCAGTCTCTTGAGAAATATGGAGGTAGAAATTGTGATCGATCCATTTAAGGATTTGATTGATCACCTTCTTATTCAACTTCTTCTACTTTGATTCCTTAGTGGCATGAAGGTTTACTCCCTAATTCTGAATGGGGTCAAAATATAATTATAATTAAGAAGATATTCCATTCAACACTACCAAATCTAGTAGTTCTAATAATTCAATATGGTTATCCCTCATATGAATGGTCCTTCCATTGAACTTCAATTCTGTAAAAATGGTGCAGAATTTTGAAAAATGAAGCTCAAAAGTTTTTTTCAAAATGATAAAAAAGTGGTGGAATCGACTCCTGGATTGATGAAATAAAACACTGATTTATCTTGATATGAAAAAATAAGTGTTAATGGAAAATATTGGATGATGATGTGGTGATGAAAAGTAGTTGATGTGGTGTTCCATAGTTTCTTTTGGAATCTCTCCAAAAATGTTGCTGACATTGGAAAAGTATCGTATTCTCTAGAAAGGGGGTACAAAAACACATGAACATTGTCTAAACATTTACTTCTCTTAGGGAGCTCGTTTAGCTCTTTTTATTACACCATTTTCACTATTAGAATCAGCTTAGTATGAAAATTCAGAATCTACATTCAAAACATGATTTAAGGAAACTTGAATTTTCTTAGCATCGGAAAATATCCACTTCTCACAATCATTTCACAGAAAATTTCCCTAATACCTCTTATTATGAATCTCTAATATGAATGAGCAAATAATGGAGGAAGGAAATGGTAAGTAAATGGGTTTTCTTTCAACTTAAATAGTGCTTAAAAAACATCCTCTCTACACCTCTCACTCTATAAATGGAGCTCTCCATAGTGAACTCCTAGATACACAGGATCTCTAGATCAAATTTGATGAATTCTATAAGGCTCCTTATTCCCTCCTTTTATAGAAATGGTGGGAGGTATAATGTTTGAGACAAATTCCCCACCAAACCCCACTAATCCCCACTTACCATGGAGTTCTCCAAAGGTTGATAAAGGAATAGGGGTTGCACATGTAGAACGTGAAGTAGCCATGTTTGAAGTCATGGGTTGGTGTGGTAGGTGTACCATCTACTTATAAAGAAGATAGAGAAACTCCATCAAGTTAAACATTAATGAGTATGCCTCATATTCCTCCAATCAAGCTCCACTTGCTTTTATGGCATCAGTCAGCCTCTCGTGATTCATCCTCCAGATTTGAAATGTCATCTTCGATGGAGCCCTCAGTCGGATAACTTATCTGTTTCAAAAAAAATGAACTCACAGCTTCAAAGTGTTTCATTTCTATAAAGGGGTACTAAGGTCATCTTTATAAACCTTTGAAAATAGCCTTATAAACCTAGGGACTTCATCCTTACACAAATATGATTGATTCCTATGGACTTAGAAAAATGTGCTTATGGAGAAGTGATTATCTGTATGCACATTTTCAGAATCGTTATGGAAATATATAAAATGATGCATACCGACTAAAGAATGATGATTGTGTAAAGGGGACTTAGATTCTTTTATGTTATCCTACAGTAAAAAAAATTATTTTAAAATGGCACTTCACTGGTAAAATATGGCTAGGGGTGGATTTTTTATATATAATAATATATTGTTAAGGTTTTATTATTTTAGAAAATGGGTTTCTCAATAAAGATTCATCTAGCGCTTTTAAGATAAATTTCCAAAGTGCCACAACATGTGGATATTTTCAAATTAATTGTAAAAGTACCACATGGAGTGTCTCTTTTGTGGAAATTGCAAAACACCACTTAATGTCATGTTAATCTCCATACAATAAAAAATTGTTAATTTTGATATATATATATAATTATATAAATTTAAATATATTAAAAGTATATTTAAAAATATATTAAATATATATATATATAAATATATTTATATATAAATATATTTAACAAATTGTAAATATGTATTTATAAATATAAATATAAATAAATATATTTATAAAATTATAAACATATTTAGATAAGTATATATATATATAAATATTATTATAATTTTATTAATATATGTTAAATTTATTTACAAATAAATATTTATAACTATATAAATATAAATATATTTATATTTATATAATTTTTAAAAAATATTTATCAATGAATTTAATATATATATATATATATATATAAATGTATTTTAATTTACATAATTAATATAAATAATAAATAATAATGTAATAAATATTTAATAATATAATTACAATAATTATAATTTTCAAATAAATAATTTAATGTATGTCAATATAAATAAATATAAATGTATATAAGTATAAATAAATATAAATATATGTATTTATAAATATATTTAATGAATTGAAAATAAGAATTAATAAATTCAATAATATATATATATTTATTTATAAATAAAAACTTCTTTATATAATTATAAATATTTAATAACAAAAATATTTTTTATTTAAATATATTTAATATAATTTTATAATAACTTAAATATATAATTTTTATTTAAAATTATATAAATATTTTAAAAAATATGTATAATTATATATGTATATATATCAAAATCATGCCCCAGCATTGGTGATGGGGTGGTAAGGGTTTGGATGGGGTGAGGGGAAGGTCGTGGGGTTAAGTCCCTAGGCCTGCGATTTTCTATAATTTTCTTTCTTGTGTTGTGTTCTGTAGTGGAGGATGTAATCGACCTAGTATATATATAAAAATAAATAAAATTTAATAATAATAACCTAATAAATAATATTTTATAATTATTTAATTAATAATATAATACTTTACAATAAATAATCCCATAAATTATTTAAATTATAAATGTAATGTTTTTAAATAATAATATATTTTTCATGTAAATTAATTTTTATTTACTATATTTTTTTGTTTCTTTTCATTTTTCAATAAATTTCTATATGTTAATCACTGAGTCATGTTTTGTTCATATTATGTTTATACATTATAATTTATTCTCTTTCAAATTCATCTAGATGAAACATTATAATGATAAAAGTATGTGAATTTGAACGTATATAAATTATAAAGTATAAATATAATTTAAATGAATATTTTCATAATGACTAAACATGTAATAAATTATTTAAATAAAAAAATATGAAATAGGTAATGAAAAATAATTTTAATGACATAAAATATCATTATTTTAAACATAACATTTGTACTTACAATTTTTTTTACATTCATTTGACTACTTGAAATGATATCTATACCAAAACAATAAAACAATGTTGAAGGTATAAATCCCATTTCCAATAGTAAAAATAATTTCATAATAATTTGTGGGTACACATGTTATGTTATAATTAGTCAACTTGGAAATCATATAAGATATAATCTATAAGTAAAATCTTTGTGAAACATTAAATTGTTGGGAAATTGTTGTTATTTATTAATAGTTCATGTACATTGTATTTTTAATATACATTTTAATTTGATTTATTTTTGTAAAAAAAATTTTAATTTCCTAAATAAATAGGTGTTTAAATATACACAATATGGCAACATAATAAATAAATATCGATGCCCCTCAATAGCATAACCTTGCATATGAACCTCACACCCACTCCATGTTTGACGTCTCTGTCACTCCGGTGTCCTAGCTATAAGCATGGATTCATACTCTTGTGGAGTTATAGGTTATGATTCATGATTTTTGTAGAGGAATACTCGACATAATGTGTGAAGGACTGCTCAATATCATACATGGAGACATATGGCACTAAAGCTCAAAAATGTGGTGGAAGTGATATATCAAAGAACCCATCATCAGAAGAACTGGGGATGACCACAATATATGTTAGCATACCCATGTCATAGTCCATCTCAGTAATTTAAGGTATAGATTGTATATAAAATGTCTAAGTATTAAAATGTGGAAACTAAACCTCTCCTGGCTTTGTAAGGTCCTCATTTTGTTTTACAGGATCATCTCTCTGTAGTGAAACAACATTTATGAGAACCTCTCTTGGATGACACTCTCTATGTCCTCACCTCTACCCTCACTGTTGTCCTTATATTTTCCTCCTACTAATAGTGGTGGTGGTGATTCATTCTCCTTGGTAAGAATAGTAGGGACATATTCATCCCCATGTGCCTCAGTTGGAACATATGGATCGATATATAACTATGTATACTCATCATAGACACTCTCACATTTGAAATACATGGGATATTTGAGAGACACTAGATCTGGGTGAAATACCTCCTACCTAATAAATTCCACCTGATGAGGGTCTGTGATATGTAAAAGTTGGTCAATTCTACCTAACTGTAAATTATTTAACATTCAAATTAATACAAAATATGAGTTAAAAAATATAAAAAATCATATTAAACATACCAACTACAAAATACATATCCCATGATGTGTAAGGTTTATGATCATGTGTTGTCAGTAGAAAATTTTATAATCCCCCTTATCATCTTACAAAAAGAGTGTAGTGGCATATCCTAGATGAAAGATACCGTATTGGTCATCCGTGTACCAATACTCAATATAAAATGAATGAAACTATGACCATTCCATCATTTGTCTACCTATAAGCATAATGGAATATAACCCATCAACCTGTCATGGTGCAATGATGATATGATGTATATAGTCAAACTAGTGCATGACTCAGTCTTTCTGGCACCACTAAATGATGTGAGAATGTATGAGTGGAACCACTTCACCACAATCTCCAAGCATAACTGTGTAGTATAGTGGAACTGATATATAGAAAAATCTTGTATATGGGGTCCACTAAACCTAAAATGTCAACTCAAAAAATAATTCATACATTTTAATGATAATTTTATGAATTTTACATTGAAATATCATAAAAATTAATAAAAAATTTATTTTTCTATAAAACATATAATGTTTAACTAACATCATCGTGCTATATAGAATCAAATATCTATTGAAAACATTCCACACCATGTCTTGATGTATGTTCATAACACTGACCTCATTCCACCTGGTTGAATTAAGTAGTATATTGTACGTTTATAAATTATATTAATAAAATTGATAAATAACTCAAATTAATGATGTAATCATACTAGAGATCCTGAGGATAGTCTTCAAATTGGTGTTTTTGAATTTGTGCAGCATATTTAGGAGTGTTGCATGGAATAATCTCCCGGGACAACATCTGTACCAAATTCATACACCCTATAGTCTTTTGTGAATCAACTCGTCAACCAGTACAAAGACATCTATAGATATGTGATAATATATTGGACACCCAATCAAATATACAAATATGGTCAAGATCCTCAAGTATTGGTAGGTACATCATGGGTGCCAATGTGGTGGATTGGTCCACTTATATCATGCCTCTGTTTAGTTTCATAATAGATACACATGTGTTACAAATAAGTATCTCCTCATTTTCATCATCATGAATGTCTGCTAAATGCTCATCCCTACATCCCATGCACAAGTGGGAACCCTGGAGGACACATGGTATGATGATGAAATCAATGCATAGTAGACAGTGATTGACCACACACTAGTTTCCAACAGTGTCACCTGTAACTACCTTTCCATGGATGGGTAGACCGAGCATATATGAGACATCCTATAAATTGATGGTCATCTTCCCCTCATAGAGATGAAATGTTAGTGTCTCTGGCCACATTATCTAAACTAGTGTCGTAATAAAATAGTGATCGATGGTCTTGGAATATGAAATGGAGACTTCATAATATCCAACACATTTGGGGAATAGAAAAATAGATTTTGGAGGTGAATCAGGAAGAAAATGTTATTCTATCTGAATAGTAAGATGTTTAATAGGTCCCCACGCCAACATATCACGTGAAACACATGGTTTTTGTGATGATAATAGAGGTTTCTCCATATAAATTTATGAATAATAATAAACTAATGTCAACATCTATTTAACTCAAAAATATTTGTATGATTTCGTATAAAATAATTTTTAAGTCGCATTTTGATATTTTATAAAAATGAAGTTTGTTATTCCAAGTGACCATATATGTACTTTGAGATGAAGTTATTTTCAATGAAAGTTGTTCTTGTGGATAAAAGGATATATAATATTAAAAATAATAACTGAGAAACTTATTAATGAAACTATAAATTAGTTTCAAAAGTTAGTATGGTTATTTACACTTGAGTATAACTGAGTTCTGATCAAAATATTGAGAGCATTTTTTAATAATAAAATTATATAAATATAAAGTTTCAATTAATTAGACCTATTTATAAATTCATTATTTTATTTTTAAAATTTTTTACCTAAAATTTTGTTTGGAAACTAAATTCCAACCCTTCTTGATTGTTCTAATCCAACCACCAAATGGTAATAATTTAGAAAATTATTACAGGTACAAAATTTAATATTAACTGATAGAGTGTATCAATAAATTTAAAAATTATATGATTTTTCTATAAATATAGGTAAATGTGTCATCATTTGACCTTTTTTGTTGTATATGATTCACCTCTATACAAGTTTCCATTCATAAGGAAAATCCATATCATTTTGAATACGATTCAAGTTTCTTCTCTCTTTCGGTCATAGTCTCATCATGTTCTGTAGAATCGTGTATTTTCCATCAGAAAAGGCCAAAATTCCAATATCCCCAATAGGAATCCATGAATAATTTTAGTAGTCATTGATATTATCAAGTTGATAAACTGGACCATTGAAAAACCCCCAAGATAAGAATATAGAAGCACATATTATGACCACACATCCGTAAGGATATTGTAAGGCTTGAAAGTTTCCACAATATCAGTAAACTACTGCAGTAAAAATACTCACATGAAACCAATGCTACCATTCATAGGATCACGGAGCTTAGACACCTAAAATCTTCAATCTTCATGATCAAATGAACTTACTCGAAATGTTTTAGCCTCCAGAAGATCTCTATCTATCTCTCACTAGAAATGGTGACCATATCACAACCCTCTATTCAGACCCTCTTCATCCTTGTTTCCTTATTCCATAAAATACTTCACATTGTGATAGAAGGACTCTTAAAAAAACTATAATTAATATTAAAAACTTATACTAATATTGTATTATAAATTTATATATTCTAATTTACATATAATCTAATATTCTTAATAACCTAAATGGTTAATTTTTGAACTCCCTTTAAAACTCCATTTATAATTTATATAATGTTGGTCATCATATTTCCATATTCCCTTTAATAATCAAACAAAAAATTACTATTTAATCATTGGAATTTTTAGCATGTAATCATAAATTTATGGATTAGCTCTGTTAATATATTTATGATGCTCCTCTATCCTTTTTTGTTGAGGCTCGCATGCTAACAAACAAGAACTAATTTGAACATATATGATAATAACTATGAATATTATTTTTAATACAAAAAGGATTTTCATACCAATTTTTATGATTACTTTATTTATGGTCTCATCCTTTAATTTTTATTGGAAATTTCTAGCAATGTGTTGAATGTAGTATTGATGATGGGAATAGTGTGGTATCCATGATAGACCCTCAGACTATACTCCCCCTTGATTAAATGATAAAGATCTAAAATACGATAAATCAAGTCTGTGATCATGAAAACACTCTTAAGAAAGACATGAACTAGCACCATGATATGAAGTTCTCCTTTTTTATAATATAAAATTTCAATGGTATAGGGTCTCGATTACAATCCTTTTTGGAATAAATCAATAAAGTTCTGATATACCTTCTATATAGAAATGTTCCATATATATATATATAAACTATTTGTAATGTCTAAAAGTACCCAAACATGATAAAATGTCCAAAAAAATATATCAATCACTACCATCCTATGATCAACATTTTGTGTTAGTTAACATATTCATTAGTATATAACTGATTGATATCTTGATTTTTGAGGCATAAAAACTCCATAAGTTGTGGTAAAAGTCGATAAGATTCATCCTAGTCACTATAAACATTCACAATAGCCTTTTATCATACTTCCCATTCCTTCCAGTAAGATATTTGATACCCAAAAAAGCTATTTGATTATCTCAACTACCACAATGATAGGGACATGTTGAAATTCTATTATTATTTCAACAATAATAGTTGAAACAAAATTAGAATGTAATGATGAGTGTCCCTATGATAATCTTAGGTTCACATATGTGTGTGGTGTAAATATAGTAATGAACCAATAGTGAATATTGTTTTCAATTATAGCTCATAAACTCATCTGACAGTCTGAATTTTGTTTTTCTCACCAGATCAAATAATGTGTTCTATTTGACTCTTAGACAACATAACTACAATGCCTTTCAATGAGATATTGTTTTATTGATTTTTTCATTAATTATTTACTTTCAAAATCTCTTCCAATATATATAAAACATTTATTGAACACTCGGTTTGTGCGAATAATAATTCCTAGAAATTATATACTAAGAATAATAATTAATCAATCAAATTGTGGAAAGCATGTCATGACTTCATATAACCATGATTCCAATGGTAGAGGATAGCTCAATGGTTAGTTGAAACTCATATGATTGGGTACAAAATGTTCTTCGTCCTGATATTCCTTTCCAACTTTCTATTTATATTCTATTTCTAAATTTTTATCATCCTCAAAATTATTGACAAGCATATCTAAATTATGTGGATGACTATCCATGGAAACATAACTTCCTCTATGATATATCACAGCTTGAGGATATAAAACTATATCCATAGGATATAATAGAACATCTACCATTACTGATGTAACTTATTGAGGTGTTATAGAATGAGGATACAACATTGTATCATGAAGTTTTAATGGACCAACTTCCAATATCAATGGAACATCCATTGGAGTTAGAGTGTCACACAACCCCATCATTTTATTTTCATTTTGATACTTAACCAATGATAATATGTGTTCCCAATCATAACCATTCATTAGTATATAGGCTACATGCCATGAACCATCATAAAATTGCAGGTTCCTATATATGATGCACTATATCACTTGATTTTCTATCAATTTTAACTTTCAATGACTTTTTATTTGAATAAATTTAAAATTTGTACACTCTCTAGGCATCAAAAATATTTCTAGATGTATACTATAACTACATTATTTCTCAGTCTTAATAATTTGACTATTGCAATAAATGTTGTCAGCAAATTTTTTTATCTAAAATAAAAAACCTTTATTAATTAAATCTGATCAAAAAAACAATATATGAATTTCAAATATTTAAACATTTATAATGAATCTGACACAATTGTAACTTTACTGAAATTTTAGAATGTATTCTTATATCCTTAAAGAAGAAACTATTCTTTCATAATAGAGTATTTAATATTTTAAAAATATATTCAATAATTTATAAAGAGAAATAAAATAAATTAAAGAATATCCCTTGGGAGCGTCAAACTGGGTGTGCAGCAAGACCCATTATCATACACCTGATAATGATCGATTCCAAACCAATTTCCCTTTTCGAGGTTATTACACCTATGTACCTATGTTCCATTGAAAAATCCACATTTTATATCCAGACATAGATTCCATTACTTAGATAACCACATAATCTTTTATTTACCTAAATTTTATAATAGTTTCTTATAACCTAAAAGATGAAACTAATGTCTCTTACACGACGCCAAAATTTGTATTTAGTGGTGGTTTTTTTCATTTAGCGGTAGTTTTGGAAAACTACCCCTAAATCATATATAGGGAAATAATTAGCAGTGGATTTTTAAAACTGTTGTAGAATGATTTAGTGGTGGTTTAAACTTTTGCTAAATCGTTTTTTTATTTTTTATTTATTTTTTTATTTTTTAATTTTTTTAATGTTTTTATATTATCAATTTTTTTAATATTTTATTAATTTATTTATATATATATATATTTATTAATTTATTTATTCATTTATTAATTCATTTATTTATTTACTATTACCACCCTCATGCTCATCTCTATGCACAAGTCTATGTCCATGCACAAGTCCATTTCCGTGCACATTACCATGCAATATATAGAAATTCTGCATTGGTTGAGATTTGAACCCTTACCTCTTCCTTATTCTCCAAAGACATTACCACTCCAGCAAGCTCTTTGTGTGGTTATTAAATCAAATATAATATACTTATACATAAATATATTAATTGGAAAAACAATTAATACATAACAAATAGAGACCCTATCAGGTACTGTAGCAGGTACTGTAGCAGGTACTGTTTGGCAATGTAGTAGCCGGGAATATTACCCTGTTTGGGCCATCGGGCCAACGATTTGGTCCTCGAGTACTTTAAGGCCTTCAGGCCACCTTAAGGCCTTTGAGCCACCTTATGTGCAGATGCAAACCAGAAAACCTACAAGGAAAAAGTTCTAGAAGGAGGATGAGCAAGGAGCGTTCACCATAGCAGAAGCTAAATGGATTGCAAGAATAAGAGGGTATGTTACCTGCCATCGGGACAAGCCTGTGCATGCATGGGAAAGCCTAGTTGAACAGTCATGCGAAGGTGGAGAACTGATTTCACGATGAAGATGCTGGGGAGGAGCAGTTCCAAGTAGTTAGTCTAGGTTGTATGTAATGTTTGAAGCCTACGGGCAATGGATTCCTCTAAGGCCTATGGGTCATGTAATACTTATGCCTACGAGCCTTGTAAGGGTTTCACCTCACCCCTTGAAAGGTGGATTATCAAAATCAATAAAAAATAAAGGCCTTCGGGCCATTGGATGCATACACAGTAAATAATTATTAATCAATAATGACTAATCAAAAATTAAAAATTAATAATTAATAATTAATAATTAATAATATATAATATATAAAATATAACATATAAAATATAACATATAATATATAAGACATAATATATAATACATAATATATAGTACACAATATATAATATATAATATGTATTATATATTATATATTGTCAATTATATATTATATATTGTCTATTGTATATTGTATATTGCACAATATATAATATATAATATATAATATATAATATATAATATATAATACATAATAAATAGTACATAATACATAATATATAATATATAATAGATAACAGATAACAGATAATAGATAATAGATAATAGATAATAGATAATAGATAATAGATAATAGATAATATATAATATATAACATATAATATATAAGTAATGTATAAATAATAAATTAATTTAAAAATAATTTAATATATGATAAATAAATAACAAATCAATAATAAATTAATAAATAATAGATAAAAAAATAAAAAATAAATAAATTAAAATTATAAATTATAAATAATAAATAATAAATAGTAAATAATAAATAATTTATAATTTATAATTTATAATTTATAAATAATAATTAATAATAACTAATAATTAATAATTGATCATTAATAATTAACAATTAATAATTAATAATTAATAATTAAAATTTTAGAAATAATTAATCAATTATTAAGAAATTATTAATAAATTATTAATAAATTATTAATTAATAATTAATTAATAATCAATAAATAATGAATATTGAATAAATAATTAAAAAACAAATAAACAAATAATAAATGAATTATAAACTAATAATATATTAATATTTGGTAAATTAAAAATAAATTAATAAATAATAAATAATAAATAAATAATATATATGTATATATAAATTGATAAATAGATAAATAATTAAATAAAAATTAATTAATAATTAATAATAACTAATAATTAATAATTTGTAACTATAAAATTAATAATTCTAAATTAACAATTAACAATTAATAATTAATAATTAATTTTTAATATTTAATATTTAATAAATAATTAATAAATAATAAATAAATAATAAATAAATAAATCATAAATGAATCATAAACTAATAATAAATTAATATTTAGTAAATTAAAAATAATTTAACAAATAATAAAGAATAAATAATTAAGATTAAAGATTAAATATTAATGTATAAATAATAAATAATAAATAATAAATAGTAAACAGTGAATAATAAATAAATAAATAAATAAATAAATACATAAATAAATAAATAAATAAATAAATAAATACATAAATAAATAAATGGATAAATAAATAAAAATTAATTAATAATTAATAATAACTAATAACTAATAACTAATAATTGATAAGTAATAAGTAATAATTAATAATTAATATCCAATATTTAACATTCAATGTTTAATATTTAATAAATATTTAATAAATAAACAAGAATTTATTAATTAATAATTAATAATTAATTAATAAATAATGAATAATGAATAAATAAATGAATAATAAATAAATAAATAATGAATAGTAAACTAATAATAAATAATAAATAAATAAATAAATAATCAATTAAAAATAAACTAATAATTAATGTGTACACAATAACTAAATAATAAATAAATAAATAAATAATAAATAAATAAATAAATAAATAAAATAATAATAAATAATAAATAATAAATAATAGAAAAATAAAAAATAATTTATTAATAAATAATTAATAATTTAAAAATTAAAAATTAATTAATTAATAAATAAATATTAAATAAGTAAATAATTAAATAATTAATTAATTAAATCATAAAACGTTTAGAACCCCTGAAAACCCTAAAAACATTAAAATGAACATAAAATATGATCCGAGACTCTTTTTTCAGTGCCACAACTAGTCAAATTGATGATCATAAAATGAGCTTCAATATTATATGTGGTATAGCCGAATGGAAACCTGGATCAAAAGTTATAACCGTTTGAATTTTAAGAAATCAGTGTCTGCAACTAAATCCTCTATTTTAGAGGCCTTATGGACCTTTCTATTAGAATAAAAAGGGTTACAATACTTGAAGAGTTGGAACCAGACATTAGCGGTGTAGAGCTCATTGCATGTTTCGATTTGATATGTGGTATAGTCCAAACAGACACCTAAATTAAAATTTATGGCTGTTTGAAGTTTGAGTTCAATTTTCAACTTTTGAATTTTGAATATATTTTTTTCTTTCATTATCACATGATTTAAATCTCACTTGGTTTTTCTCATTTGATAAACTTTGATTTGACTGGTTGTGTGGCTGAAATGGACACTCAAATCAGATGCTATGGTCATTTGATGTTGAAGTTTGTTCTTCTACTTATTAAAGATCTGTTTTTAGTTTAAAAATATTATTAACAAATAATTATAAATATTAATTAATTGAAACATTAAAAATATTTTAAATTATAAAAAATAAACTATATTTGATTATAAATAAAAAATAAAAAATAAAAAAATGTTGTACATTTTCTTAAATTTTGCGGTGGTTTTTAAAACCACTGCTAAACACTATTTTATTTTAGTGTTAGTACAATTTTTAATCATCCTAGTGGCATGATTAGTAATTTATAAATATAATGTGAATCAACTGAAGTATATATCTCGATAGTGGCAACCTAGGAGTTCCACAAAGAAGGTTGTTGTGCACTAGGTGATGATCGAGTCCATATCAATCGTTTTTTTGAGGTTGTTACCCCTAGGTACCTCTATTCGAGTACTAAATTCACTTATTGTATCCAGAGAGGGATTTCATTTCTTAGATAACCACATAATCATTACTATATCATAATTTTTTATTCCTTCTTATATCCTAAAATATGCCACTATTGTTTTATAGTATAATTTTTAATCTTTCAAAAGGTATTTTTGATAGTTTATAAAGAGAATAAAAATCATCTAAAATGTATCGATCGAGAGTATCATACTAGGTTTGAAGAAAAGTATCAATCATATAAAGCAAATCTCATGAGATTGAAAAATCAAGTGTACAGTTTGGCCTCATTGTTTTGAAATTATCCCTCTTTGATCATAATATAATATAATAAAAATATGAAGTTAATCAATATCTATTCATTATTTAATACCCTATTTATCTTAGGTAAATCATAAGTTAATCTTTAATTAATCACTACTTATGAAGTACTTCAGAATTAATGAATCTTAAGTTATCCATTCCTTAATCATTCATTGATAATTATTCTCTTATTAATTTTATTAATTCATTTTTAATTGAGATTAAATAGTATTTTATTGTTAAATAGTATTTCATTAAATAGTAATTACAAATAAATAATTTCTAATGACGTTAAATTATTTCCAAAATAAAATTTATTAATTACTAAATAAACTTAATCAATAAATAATTACAATTAATTAGATATTAAGTAAATGAAAATTAAATTCATTTAATTACTAATTACAATCAATAATTAATAAAGTACTAATTAAAATTATTTAATTACATACTATAAATACTTAATTACAAATGTCCACCCATGGCTTAGAAGCCCGTTTCCCATTCTGACCCATTTCTCACACACATATAGAGGCATGAGACATGCCTATCCTAGGGAATAGAAAAAGAAAAATTATTTTCCTAATGAAACATAGAGGTATACCGGGGTCATATTACATGAGGACCTTCTTGATTTTTTCTCCAATATATTCTAATTCACATAAAATATTTCTTTTTTATTATTATTATTTTAAGTAAACACTGATAAATTGGTGTTTTATTTAATTTATAAACTATTTAAATGAAATTCCGAATGACAACTTAATCATATACTAACATTCAATGCTAAGAGAATGTGATTAGGATGAAAGAAAATTATTTTTGTGTCTGGATTTAGTTTCTATCATTATCCTCCATTATCTATTTAAATTTATTTTGATAATCCAATCATGAAATGTCATTATGAAATACAACCCTTTTATTTAGAAACATGGAAATATCAAATATTTTATTTAATCTAAATTCGGCCTCTTCTTGTAATCAAGTTTGACTGCACACCTTGGTTGAGGGTGTGACCACTTCCATGACCTAGATCCCTCAAATTCCATTTTATCCATTGATTGGCTCAAATCCATTAGGTAAAAATCTAACCATTAAAGAGAGGGAAAATAAATGAAATAAAAGAATAGAAATAGATTTGAGTTTCATGGATTGAGGTACAATATCCACACCTAGGGATTATATTCTCATCTACCACACACATAAAATTAAATTTAAGTAACAATTTAAGAACATCTTAACCTTCTCGAGGCTAATCCTCAGGCCAACCCCTCATTGTCAAGGATAAGTGATCACATTGGTGGATAAAAAGAGTAGAAGAAGAAAATAAATAGAATAGAATAAAGGGAGAAATAATAATAGTATACATTAATTAAAAAAGCATAAAATAAAAAAAATAAAAAAATAAAAAAATAAAAGGATCAGAGAGAGATGGAATAAAATAGAATAAAATATAAAATAATAGAATAACCCATAAATTAAAATACAAATATAATAAAAAAAATTAAAAATTGAAAAATAAATAAATCAATGAAGAAGAATATGAATATAAGAAGAAGTGTTTGATGGTTGGAACAAAATAAGAAAAACAAAAATGATTTTTTTATAAAATAAAACTAAATTAAATTTAAATTTAAAATAATAAAATGAAAATATAAGATAAAACTGAAAAATGAAGAACATAAGGTAGCAGTATTCAGCCATGGGTCTTCCCTCTATAGTGAGTGTGTGAAATCCCCTCAAATAGTGGCTAAATAATCTTTTTATATGCATACCAAAGAGATCATCAACCTTTAAAAATAACAACAAGATCTCTTCTTCATAGATAAATCCTCAAGACTCCGGAGCCACCATGTATTTTATAAAAAACTAAAATTGTTCTGGTGTTTAAAAATATTTTTCAGCATGGACCAAATCCTCAGAGGGTGTGGATTTAAACATGCATGGTGCATGATCTGATGTCTCACTTCTTGGGTAGTGTAAATTGAAACATGTTTACATGGGATGCATGACACATGGTAGTGATGTTTGAGCAGGGCA
This sequence comes from Viscum album, assembly GCA_963277665.1. Taxonomy (NCBI): domain Eukaryota; kingdom Viridiplantae; phylum Streptophyta; class Magnoliopsida; order Santalales; family Viscaceae; genus Viscum; species Viscum album. Next base: position 1,491,472,807 of record OY728139.1, on the reverse strand, counting down.
TCAGGGGTAATGAAGATCCTTCTTCATTCAACATTCAAAATGGTTGTATGATCCTTGAAATGGCTTCATAGTGGTCTTATGGGGTCCGGGAGGTGATCAATGGTGGACTTATGATTCTTAAGTGGGATGGAGATTGAGATCAAGATCCCTGGATTGCGTCAATGGTGTTTCCCAGTGTTGTAGTAGTGGATGAAGTCGATGAGGTGTGTGGCAGGTGGCATAGGATGGTAGTGTGTCTTAAGAGATTGTGGTGCATTATATTTAAAAAAACATTAACCCACATATTTTTTCCCATATCAAAACAGAACTCAGAGGAACCACTAGATTATAAGAAAAGGCATGACTGATATAGCTCAAAGGATTGCACTAGGGTGGGTTCTGAGAAACACACATACACTGACTGGGCCCAAACCGCACCACTCATCAAGCATAGACCTTTGAACCCACTATGCTCCCTTAGCCTCACATTGGCTCACAGAACGGATAACCAACTTTCTCTCTGTCCATTCCTCACCATCAAGCTCTCTTGGTAAATCTAGGTTTCTTTATGGATTTAAGTTATCTGTTGTCAATATTTGGTATGTATATATTTTTGGTAAATTTAAATCCTAAAGAATATGAACAATTCCTTAGTAAATTCTCAATAATATATCCAAATAAATCTCAAATATAAAATTCATAACAATTCATTTAATTTTGATTCATTTTAATTATATATTCATATTTTCCCACATTTTTATAAAATAATGGAATACATTTTCATTATCTATTGAAATTTATTTAAAATAATTGAAAATAGATTAAAAATATACATGGAAAATGAGTGTTTCATATACCCCCACGCATAAACTATTCATTTACTCAATAATAAATTCTCAACATTGAAAAATATAGGGTACCCATGTTATCATTATTTAAATTTTAAAGAAATAATATCAAACAATTTTCAATGTCAAATAAAATTTTAAAAAATGAATATAAAATATTAGTTTAATTTTACAATTTTCAAAGAAACAAACAATTATTTTATTTTTCTTTTTTTAATATGAAAATAATGGTACATCTCTTATCATTTATTAAAGTTCCTTAATTAATTATTATTAAACATTCCAAATCATGATCTACCTCTCTCTTGAATATTTTCATTCATCACTCATGATACAATTCAGGTAGAGTTATGAACATTTCATGAGAACAAGATCATTATCCATAGGCTTGTAAAGGAACTCATTCTCCACTTTATAAAGACAAAAAAAAATAAATTCATGTGGACTTTGATTTAAGTTTCAAATGAATCTGATTCTTAAGGTTCGTAGTAATAGAGGTTTTAAAAATAAATCCTCAAAGAAGTGGTTTCTCTCCTTAATTATAAATCATTATATCAATTGTAAAAGTGTACTTACATTGTCTACTTCGTATTTCAACCAATCCCTTTTCCCCCAAACTAAAATTAATGGTTATGATAAAAATGAAGAATAAAGAATTATTTTTGCAAACTATTAATTTTTTTTTTCTATTTTTAAACCTTTTTTGTCCAAGTACTTTTTCATTTTTTTTAATTTTTGAATGTTATGGTTAGAATAAACCTCACATCCACCACCTAAAAACACATTATAAAAATCATTGATCCATTTATGGTTATTTTTTATTCTTCAAGATCACAAATAATTATTTTAATTTTCTTTTTTTGGTTCATTTTGTCATTTTATATTTTTTTCAAGAGAGTAAAACAATAAATAGTACAATTAATATAAACCTTCCTCAATACCCACATGTTTCACCCCCACACTTCTTCCTTAAAATTTAAATCATACCTTACTTCATGACTCTCTTCACCCCCACACTTCAACTTTAAAATATCATGAAAATACTAAATGGAGTATAGGAATAGTTAAAATTGATGGAAAATGGACCATTCCTAAAAAGGGAATTCATGGTTTCTATGATATAAAAAAGGATTAACATAATGTTTATATTTAAGGATATAACTTTACAAATATTTTCTAAATCACTTTAACTATGTTTTTTCATTTTTTGTAGTTTTAACATATTTCAATTCAAGTTCTAGTATATGTCATGTATCAATATCACTCAACAAATATGCTCAAGAAAAAAATAAGAAGTACTTGGTCTAGACATTCTTTTGAGAATAGGACATTGGATATTGGAAAATCATTCAAGGAATGATAATAATAACAAATAAATTAACCTGAATTTCAAAAATTTAATTTATGAAAATTTATAAGTGAATTTCATTTGCATTAATAAACTAATTCCCTCAAACAATGATCACTCATTTTGATGACATTATTAAAATATATCATTATCATTGAGATAAAAATTCAATAAACACAAGATTCTTAAGGAACTAATGTCTCATAAATAAGTCATGTAAAGAATAAATTCAATTATGGGAATGACATTTTCAGTTCAATGACCAAAACATGTTGTTGTAAAAAATTTATAGATTTTAAACATTAACATAAAAGTGAACTCCATTTCCTATAAATATTAGAACTTTTTATTACACTATTAGGGGCTTTCTTCTACTATCATGAACATATAAAATAAAATTAATCAATTAAAACACAATAATCATTCCATTTAAGATTAAAAATAATAAAGGGGGTGGGTTGTATCTGAGGATAATTATAATATTTAAATTGAAATCTAAATTCCTTGATATAATGTAAAGATAAATCTTGGTATGATCCCCAATATGGGACCTAGTTTTTTAACTAACTTTAGAGGGAAGTACCAGCAGTTATCCATAGTCTAATTGTGGGTGGATATTTTCGGATTTGAACCACCACATGTATTTTTTTCTAGCTTGTAGTTTTTCTTTCTTGGTGAGTAATTATATATAGAGAGAGTATACCATATCCTCCCCTTTCTCAATTAAGTATAACTTGCATGATGGGGGTAGGATGAAGTATGGAGCATCCCCTTTCTTTGTTGATACCTGTGAAACCCCTTCCTTCTGTCTAGTGTGGGATAAATATAGACCGCATAAATTTAATGTTCAAAGAGAAAGTATGCAGGTGTTTTTACTTTAATAAAATTTAAATTTGAATGATTAATAATAAAATTTTCTTTTTCATAATGAGAAGAATCCATATTTATTTCATCAATCTCAGCCTCTTTTACTTCCTCATGGGCTTCTCAAATGCATGTTCATTAACATTAGGGTGCTTTATGTGTTTCTCAATAGGTGTATGTGCTTCTTTATAATATTTTTCTAAGGCATATAAATGATTTTTTGAATCTAAAAACTAAAATAAATAGTAATTAAAACATAATTTATATATAATAAAATCAAATGAATTATATTTTGAGATAATATCAAATCCATGAATTGGTTTAGTATCAATATATTCTTCAGTGGTGAGTGGATCATGAAGTTGGTTCTTAGTGGATGGATGTTGGTAGTTGGGTGCCTCTATATATTCTTCAAATTCCACCACATGGGTGTTTTCCTCCACTTATATGGCTAGGAATAGGTATTCAAGTGTTGATTCTTCAATCTTGTATATGGGGAGATCTTGATTCATTTTATCTTCTACCCAATTACTCCAAAATAGACCTAAATCATCTCTTATATTCCTATCATCCGGTGAGTCTTCATATTCACCATCTATCTCTTCATGGTATTCTTAAATTTGGTTTTTAAAATGGTTGGTCTATTGATATTCCTCTCGTTTTTCTTCAACTTCTTTGATGTCTTTAGCCAAATTGGTGTAAAACAAGTGTCATTTCCTTCATGGCCTTGAATTTGTGAAAGTTAATTCGTAGTTCATCGATCATGACCATACAATAATGAGGTGAGAGGCCTATTTCTAGGAATATTTTATTCTTCTTTACCATTATCATAAGATATTAAAGTCTTCATTAAAAGTTATCCTCAGTATAGTGTGTTTTCTATTCCTGCACAAATAATTTATTTTTCCTTGAATTAATGAAATAATCATTTGAAAACATCATGGTAAAATAAAATTTTATGGTTTTTTTAATTTGGAAAACAATGAAACATAATAGATGTGTGTAAATAGATAGAGTAGATAAACTACTGATTATCTCTCGGAAAACTATGCTAGTTCTAACCCATGCATATTGTAGGGTGTGGAAAAAGAATATTTATTTCCTAATGAACCAAAAGGCTGGATAGTGTTGTCTTACATGATGATATTCTTAGTTTTTTCACCTGATTATTCTAATTCACCTAAATAATTCCTTTTTTTTCATAATTTTAAGGAAACACTTATAAATTGGGGGGTTGTACTTTATAAAATATTGAGATGACATGTATGATAATTTTTTTAAATTATAAAAGAATGAAATGCTAAGAGAATTTTATTATAAATAAATCACAAGGTTTTGAGTTTGGTTTTGGGTTCTTTCATTATTCTCCTTTATCTACTTAAATTTAATTTTATAATCCAATAACAAATATTATGATGAACTACTATCCATTTATTTAGAAATTTTGATATCTGGAATGCCTTAGGTAATCTAAATTACACCTCCTCCTGTAATCATGCTTGATGGAACACCCTGATGGAGGGTGTGACATCTTCTAAGACTCAGATCCATTTTTTTCATATATTGATTGTCTCAACTCCATCATGTGAATATATAACTAATAAATATAGGGAAAATAAATAAAATAAAATAATATAATTATATCGGATTTTCATAGATCAAGATCTTATCTCCATTCCCATGAACACCACTATAATCTATCGCAAAATAAAATTAAATTTAATAAATAATTAAAGAACACTTTATCCTCTTCGATCCAAGCCTTGGTTTACCCCTCATTATCGAGGGAAATAGATCACATGGTGGATACAAAGGAGATAAAAAGAAAATAAAATAATAGATGAGTGATAAATAGAGAATAAGAAAATATTATAAGAAAAACCATAAAGTGAAAAAAATATATATAAGAGGATGAGAGAAAAATATGGAAGAAAATAAAGTTAAACATAAAATAAAATAAGAAAACAAAAATACAAATAAAAATAGAATAAATAAAAAGAATTTAAAAATGTAGAGAATAAAATAAGAAGAAGAAGAAAAAGAAAAGAATAAGTGTTTGATGGGTTGAATAAAATAAGAAAAATCAAGAATAAATTGTTATTTATAAAAGAAATATAAATTAAAATTATATTTAAAATAAAAAAAAACAAAAAAAACAAAAAAATAAAGAATATAAGGAAGTAGAATTCATCCAAGGGGATTCTATCCACATTGAGTGTGAAACTCCCATCAAATAGTTTTCCAAGAATCCTTTTATAGGAACACCAAAGAGAACTGTAAACTTTAAAAGTAACCCCATGATATCTTCTTTATAGATACATCGACAAGACTTGGGTTCAGTCGTGTATTTTCTAGTAAAATCCTGATTTTTTCATGTGTTTAAAATGATTTTTCAGCATGTACTGAATCCTAAAAGGTAACAGATTTGAACTTGTATGGTTTATTCTCTGGGTTTTCCTGTCCTGGTATGTGCACATTGAATAATGTTTTCATAGGATTTTGGTCACATGTTGGTGGTGTTTGAGAATAGTAGCAGCCTTAATAGAGATACTCCTTCATTTGGCCGCTGAATTGGCCAGATGAAACTCTAAAAGGATTCACAGTGGTCATATAGGAATCACAATATAATCAGTGGCAGCCTGGTACTTTTTTAGTGAGAAGGAGACTGAATAAGAGCTCTCTGGGTTGCAAAAATGGTATTTCTTAACACTGTGGGGTGAATAGAGTTGAAGAGGGGCGCATAAGGTGGTAGGCGATTGTGATGTGTCCTCATCCAGTATGGGGCATGTGATTTTAAAATAAATGATCAATAAAATACATATTTTTGTCCCACATCAATCTTGAACTCAAAGTCGACAATGGATTATTATAAAATGTGTGACTAATGAGGCTCAAAACCTGCACTAGGGTGGGATCCCAAAAAAACACACACACACCAACTAGGGATGAGCCACCTTACTCAGCTAGTGTGAGCCTTTGGTCCAACAGTGATCCCATGGCCTTTCGTGGTCTCACAAGTCAGATGAACATCTTTCCCTTGGGGCATGCTTGGCTAGTTGACTCTCTTGAGCTAAAAATGTGGCTTCATGGATTGGGGTTCAGGGCTATCCATCATTGGCATATTTTTTGCTGATGTAAATTTTAAAAAAATATTTAAAAAGATTTATTAAATTCTGAACAATATATCCATGTAAATATCAAATGTAAAATTCATTAAAGTTTTAGAATTTTGATCCATTTTAATTACCCATTCAAATTTCCCCTCAATTTGATAAAACAATGGAATACATGGTCATTAATCCTTGAAATGAATTTAAATTTTTTGAAAATTGATTAAAAATATTCACTAAAAATGAGTTTTTCAAATACCCATACACATAAAATGTGCTTATAATCAAGCATAAAATCTCAAAATTAAAAATTAGAGGCAACCAATGTTATCATTATTCAAATATCAAATTTAGAAAATTGAACATTTTTCAATGTCAAATCAAATTTTTAAAAATTCAGATAAAATAATAATTTAATTTCTCAATATTCAAAGAAAAAAAAGAAATTCAAGTATTTTACTTTCTCTATTTTTAAAATGATTTTACTTATTTTTTTCACTCATTCAAGTTCCTTAATTAATTATTTTTAAACATGACAACTAAGTATCTACCTCTATTTTGAATCTTTTCACTCATCACTCATGATACAATTTAGGTATAGTTATACTCATATTATGAGAACATGATCCTTATCCATAGGTTTGTAAAGTAACTATTTCTCCACTTTTTAAAGGAAAAAAGTCACATAAAATCATTAGGACTTTGCTTTAAGATTCAAATGACAGTGAGGCTAAAGGTTGGTAGGAATTGAAAATTTAAGAATCAAGGCTCAAAGTGGAGGTTTATTTCATAAATTATAGAGAATGATTTTAGAAGTAAAAGTGTAATGAAATTCTCCCCTCAATTTGTAACAACCACCACTTTCCCCAAACTCAATATAAATGTTAAGATCAAAATAAGGTATAATGAATTATTGGTACACCCTATTGATTTTTTCACTACTTCTAAATTTTTTTTTCAAAGTAATATATCATTTTTTTCTTTTTTGAAATTTATGCTTAGAATAAAACTCACATCTAACACCTAAAAAAATATGATAAAAATCATTGATCTAGTGATGATGATTTTTTCTTCTATGTAACAACCCATTCTTTTAATTTTTTCATTTTTTTCATTTTTCAATTTTTTATTTTTTTCATGAGGGGAAAATAATAAAGAGTATAATGAATAATTTTTTTTATCAATGTGGATATATAGCACCCCAAAACGTCTTAATTACAATGTAAATCATCCCTTTATTCATGAATCCATTCACCCCCACACTTCAACTATAAAATATCATGTAAATACTAAGAAGAGGGTAAGAATGGATAACACTAGATTAAAACATATATCATTCCTAATAAGGGAATTCATGGTCTCTTTGGGATAAAAATGATTAATTTAAAGGTGGTCTTTAAGGATAAGTGATTTGAAAATATGACCCAGTGTTTTAAAAGAAATAATAGTCATACCTTTGATAAGTTTTAATGAATGTTTTTGTAGGTGGAATGTCCCACGATCACTTAAAAAATATTCTCAAGATAAAATATGAAGTAATTGATCTAGAAATACTATAGGAAATGATAAATTGGATATTTGAAAATAAATCAAGGAGTGAATAATAATAAAAAGTAAATTCAAATGAATTTTAGAAATTTAATGCATGAGAAATGATGGGGAATTTTATCAACAAGAATTAACTAATTCCCTTAAATACTATGTCCTCATTTTAATATCTATACTTTACATTAATCACTCAATTCTCCATTTTACTCATTAGATTTCATGAACATTTATATCTAAATCATGGAATCATAGGATTCTTAATAAACTCATGTATCATAGATAATTAAAGTAATGTATATATTTAATCATGGGAATAAAATTTTTAGTTCAAAGATCAAAAAAAAGTTAACAAAAAAGTAGGGAGATTGAACATAAAAAATAAAGTGAAATATCTTTACCATGAAGCATAGTCCATTTAATTGCACTATTTGGGCTTTCCTTCTTCTATCATGACCCTATGAAACAAATTTACTCAATTAAAGCATAATGATCATTCAATTTAATCTCAAAATTAATAGAGGGAGTGGGTTGTATTCTAGAATAATTCTAAGAATTAAATTTAAATATAAATTCCTAGAAAGAATGTAGAGATAAATCTTAGAATGGTATTATAAGTAGGCCTTAATTTTTTACTTTCTTTAGAGGTAAGTAACAACTATTTTACATAGTATGATGGTTGGTGGATTGTTTTAGCTTTAAAAACCCACATATGGATTTTACCAGCCTATGATTATTTGTTAATGGTGTGGAATGATCTATGGATAGATTATATCTTATCATCCCATTAAAAAATTATGGATAGCTTGAATGGTGGGTGTAATATGATGTACAGACCATCCTTATTCTTGGTTTCTACTTATAAAACCTCTTCTTCTTTTCTAGTGTTGGCCCAATATAGGCTACATGAATTAAATATTCAAAGGGAAAGTTTGTAGGTTTCTTTACTTGAATGATTAATATGATTTTCACCCTTTTATAATGAGAATAATCTTTCTTGATTCCCTCAGGATCATCTACTTATAATTATTGATGAGATTTATTAAATGTGTGTTCAAAAAAATTAGGGAGATCTAAGTGTCCCTCAATAGGTGCATGTGATTATTTATCATCTTCTTATAAGTCATAGTGAAGACACTCTATATCGGAAAAATAAATATAATGGGAAGTAATACTAAATTTTTAATTAATAAAATTCAATGATATTGAGTTTGAGATAAGATCAACTCCCTTAGTCAGTTCATCATCATCATCACTTCTTTGGTGGTGAGTTCCTCTTAAAGTTGGTTCTTAGTGGATGGAAGCAGGTAGTCCGGATCCTCCATATTTTATTCAAATTCCACCACATGGGTTGTGATCTCCTATTAAATGGCTAGAAAGAGGTAATCAGGTGCTGATTCACCAATCTTGTAGATGGGAATATCATATTTAATTTCATCTTCTCCCATGTTACTCAAAAATTGATCCAAATATTTTCCCATATTCCCATCATCACATAAGTCTTCATCTTTACTCTCTAGCTCTTTATGGTATTATTGAATGTAGTTATTAAAATAGTTTTTTTGCTGATATTCCTCGAGTTTGGAATAAACTTATTGGATGACTTTAATAAAATTTGGTAAAACTAGTGGACCTTCCTTCTTAGCCTCAAATATGTGCAAGTAAATTTAGAGTTCATCAACCACACCCATCAAATATTGAGGTGAGAGGTTTATATATATTCCTCTGTGCTTATTCTTGACCATTATAATGAGAACATAAGTTATTTATTAGAGGGTCTCCTTGTTATATTCTATTTTTTTTCTTGAATCTATAAGTAATTGTTCTATGAATTAAAGAAATAATCTTTTTAAAATGTCATGGAAAAATATTTTTTATGGTTTTATTAATTTGTAAATAAATTAAATCAATCTGATGTGTGAAAATAGAAAAATTAAATAAATTTCTGATTAACTCCCCAAAAATGGTTCCAGTTTTGATGCAATCATGTCATAATGCATGGGAGAAAGAAAATTTACTTTCCTAATGCAACACAGAGGATAACCAGGGGTGTCTCACTTAAGGATCTTATATTTTTTTCCTACCTATTATAATTCACCCAAACTATGTATTTTTATTATTATTTTATATAAACATTGATAATTGGTCTTTTATTTACTTTATAAAATATTTAGATGACATGGAAAATGAATATTTAAAATTATACTAACATGAAATGGAAACAACATGTGATTTGGAAGAAATCACTTTGTTCTAAGTTTGGTTTTGGGTTCTATTAGTATTCTGATTTATCTGTTTAAATTTATTTTGATAATACAATCATGAAATATTTTGATGAATTACTATACTCTTATTTGGAAATTTTGAAATATATAATTACTTAAGAAATCTAAATTACACCTCCTCCAATAATCATGGTTGATGGCACACCTTGGCCGAGGATGTGATATCTTTTAGGACACAACTCCATCAAATGAATTTTTATCCCATGATTGGATCAACTCCATCATGTGAAGAGATAACAAATGATTAGAGGGAAAAGAAATAAAATAAAATAATAGAAATAGATTTGAGTTGCATATCCCTTAGGACCATCGCCAAACCCATGCATTTTAGTATTATATATCACAAACATATAATAAACATTAATAAATAATTAAATAACATCTTAACCTCCCCTAGGATAATACTTAGTTCAACCCCTCATTATCCCAGATAAGAGATCACTTTAAAGGATAAAAAGAATAGAAGAATAAAATAAATAGAATAGAAGTGGTAGAGAAAGAATAATTAAATAAAATAAGAAAGCACATAAAAATATAGAATAGTATCAGAGAGAGATGAAAGAAAATATAATAAAATAGAAAATAAAATAAGAAAACGTAAGTTAAAATAAAAATAAAATAAATAAAAATAAAATAAAAATGAAGAAAATGAATGAAGAAGAATAATAATAAAGGAATAATAATGAGTGTTTGATGGGTAAAAAAAATGAAAAATAAATTATGAACTGTTATTTATAAAAAAAATCTAAATTAAAATTACATTTAAAATAAAAAATAATAAAAAATAAAAAAAAATAAAAAAATAAAAAACAAAAGGAAACAATATTTAGCCTTGAGGATTCCCCCTAGATTGAGTGTGAAAACTCTCCTCAAATAGTGGAAGAGACCAATTTTTATAGGAAAAAAGAGTAAATAACCCTTCTAAAATAAACTTGAGATCTATTCTTCATAGATAAATCTATTAGACCCAGGTGAAATCATGTTTTTGTAAAATGTACAAATTATTCAGGTGTTTAAAAAGATTTCTAAATATAGAATGAATCCTCTTGGGAAGCATCTTTGTACAAGCATGGTGCATACTTCTGGGGTGATTTTTATGAGAAGTGGGTGTGGAAGCATTTTTTCATGGGATGTGGGGCATGTAGAAGTTGTGTTCGAGTGAGAAAGAAGTAATAGAATATACCCTCCATCTAACCTTTAAAGTGGCCGAATGAAGCTTGAAATGACTTCGTGATGATTGTATGGGGACCAGGAGTGGATTAAAGGTAGCCTCATACTTCTCTAGACAGATAAAGATCTATCTTGCGATCCCTAGGTTGTGGTAATGGTGTTTTCTAGTGTTGTAATGATGGTCAGAGTTGATAAGGGTCGTGGAATGTAGAAGGGGATAGTGGTGTGTCTTAAGTGAGCATGGGGTATGTAATTTTAAAAAAAATGAACCCTTACTTGCATTTTTTCATCCCACAGTGAAACAGAACTTGGAGGTGCCAATGGTCTATAAGAGAAGGCATGGAATATGTGTCTCAAAATACTACACTGGGGTCGACACCTAAAAACACATGGACACACAAACCTAGGCCAATACGCAGTGCTCAGAAATAGGACTTTGGGACCAATATTATCTCAGAGCCTCTCTTAGTCTCACACACTGGATGAATGGATTTCCCTCAGGCCATGCTTGGCTAGCCAGATCTCTTGGGATAGCTAGGTGGCTTCATGGCTGGAGGTTGAGAGCTAGCCATCATTGACCTATTTTTCTAGTATAGTAAATTACTAAAAAATATGAAAAAATATGTATTAAATTCTCAATAATATATCGAAATAAACCTCAAATGTCAAAATTTTAATAATTTTATTCATTTTTACTTATTTTAATTCCATATTCATATTTTCCGACAATTTTATAAAACAATGGAATACATGGGAAATATTCATTGAAATTGATTTAAAATCATTGAAAATGGATTAAAAATATGCATATAAAATGGGTGTATTAAGTAATTCCATCATTGATAATTAAAGGAAGCCAGAGCATCATCATATTTATTAAGAAAAGAGATAATATCCATTGACATAGCCTCATTACCATATAGATATTCATTTTCATGCCTAGAATTATAAATATCACTGTAATAATTTAATGTCCCATTCTCTTCAGTCTCTCAACTGTCACTCTCTAAGGCCACCTATCCTCTGGTTTGAGTATGAGTATGTCCAGAATTAATAGAATCATAATGAGAATTAGATTTCATACATCTAACAATATTAAAACATGTGTTCATATCATTCCCTCACACATAGAAAAAATAAAAAAATAAAAGTGGTCTCATATAATTTTAATTTTCATGTCTTGTGACCATAGAGTCCAAACAAAACTTGGGAACCATTTCATAATCCATTCTAAAGTCAAACACATCATCATCAGTATAAAAAACAGACTCAATTGACTAAAGTATAACATGAATCCAATTCAACTAATAAATAGGCAATGTGGAAAAATCTGGCCATTTCCATTTCTTTTCCCATTTTAATGGGGACCCCAATCGATATTGCAATGTAATAAAGTATCCAAGGGTTCCATAGAATCCAGTTCAAGACATATAACTTGACCCACAACTGAGTAGATGATTTTTCATCCTCTAGAGGGTTAACAAATTATACCATTCCTAAATGTGCATAAAACTTATCACAATAGAAGTTGAACCAAAGCCTCAGGCCCCACATCTTTAATTCCTTGGAATAGAAAAACATCTGAAAAAATACACTTCCTAATGAAAAACATCCCAATTGGTAAATCCCTAGATTCCTGATGATGCTCAACCAGATACCCTATCTTCCATGATTTATATCCCATTAGTAGAACTAGAGGATCAATGATAGAGTGATCACCAATCTACAGGTATTTAAAGACCACATCTGGATCAACCTTGACTTAGGAAATGATTCCCTTTTGAGTAATGCCACCAAAAATTGAGCCCTTGAGGAGAGAAAAAGAGCGCTTGTCCACACCATCATCCACCACAACATTCTCTCTTCAAAAAAAATTTCGACTAACCAATCCAACACATACATGCTTATGGGAGTCGAAATACCCTTGCATGATGAATATATCATCACAATGTTAAAGATATGAAGGATCAATTTGGTTGGAGCCCTAATAGACACCAGAAGATAGAGAGAGACTCTCACATGAAACCATTCTCTTCCATCCACTTTTACACTATTATTTAGTACTACACTAATCATAATTAATTGATTTTTATAAATTATTATTATTTAATTAGTATATATATTATAAATATATTATTATTTTAATAGTACTATGATTTAAATAATTATTAGTTACATATTAATTATAATCCATTATTAATTTTGTAATTGTTAATTACAAATAAATATATAATTAGTTAGTCATTATATTTAATCACATTTTTAATTGTTAAATATTATTCACATAACATGATAATAATAATAATAAATTAAAAATTAAAAAATTACTAATTATAATTATTTAAATAATTATTAAAAATACTTAATTACGAATTAGTGTTATTTAGTAATTAATTACAATTACATAACTAAAAATTAAAATTAATTTATTAAAACTAATTTATTAATATGTAATAACTATAATTCATAAATTTATAAGAAATAAATAATTATAGTAAATTAGTAATAATATTTAGTAATTATCTTTTATTAGTAATTAACTGTTAATTAATTCACTTTTATTATTTAATTTAATTCTTTACTAATCATAATTAATTGTTATTTATAAATTATTAATATATAATTACTATATATATTATAAATTTATTATTAGTTAATTATTACTTGTATTTAAATAATTATTAATCACTTATTAATTATAATTCATTATTATTTATGCAATTTATAATTATAAATAAATATATAATTAATTAGTTATTATATTGAATCATATTTTTAATTGTTAATTATTATTTATATTACTTTCTACTAATATTTACTAATTAATAATTAATTACTAATTATTTATATTAATGTTTACTCATAGTGATAATTATAAGAATTTTTAATCATATTAAAAAAGATAATTTCTACTAATTAGAACTTAATATTAGTTAATTATTAATTTCTATTAATTTGTTTTAAATAAATTAGTAATTATCAACAAATTACAAATTATAATTATATAAATATTAGCTAATTACTAATTATATACAAATTTCTTAATTGACTACGAATTATTGTTATATAATTATTAGGTTTTAAATATAACACATCAACTATTTACTAATTATAGACTAATTAGAAACAAACAAATAAATAAAATAAAATACTTTAGAATTGAAATATAAATAGAAATACTGCAATATCAAAGTGTGGGGTGTGAATGAGAGTGGCAAGGGGGCTTTAGCATGGAGGGTTTCTCGATCGAGGATCATAATGGGTATAAGGAATCATAGGTGGGTATTAGGGGGTGTCAGGTGTTGGGCGTTGTTGGGATGATGAAGGTATGGGGAATCCTCCTTTTATAGGCCAACCAAAATGATGGCGCTACATGAATTGGCACCATTCTAGATTTCAATTAAGGGAATTGTGTCACATGAAGTGGTGATCTTCCCTCAACCTTTTTAATAAGAACTCCACGTGATGTGACATTCTTGAATCTATGTAAAATCTCAGTTTCATGTGGTGATTTTATCATTGAACTGAAAAATTCCATTTCGTCTTCCACTTGAGTCAGCCACTTCATAAAATAATATAAACCTAACTCAATATAATTATATATATATTAAAAATTATTCACATGTAAAAGGTTTTCATGGTTCACTCAAACATAATTGGTTTGGAAGATCAATCCTCATGAATTTTTTTCACAATATCCTTAGGTATAAATGGACATGATACTTACAAAATTGGTCAGTATACAGAGTCAAATTTTTTAAAAAATATATAAAAATATAATTTCAAAAAAAAAATTCTTCAACTCTGGAAAATTAAATGAAATTACAGATTAAAACACGAATTAAAAATGTATTCCAACAACTTTTATTCAACATAATACCCATGGAATATTGAAAAAAATTAATTCAAAAACATATACCATTTTAAAATATCTTTAAAATATATATTTTAATTAATGTTTTCTAAATAAAATCAAAATATATTGTTCTTAAAATGTATGAATATGATAATAAATAAATTAAATCATTTAACACTAAAAAAACATTTAATCAAAAAATTTAAATAATAATATTTTTGACAAAAATAATCCAAATTCATTCATTAGTCAGTTAATGAAAAATTTGGACAAAAAATTAACTAGATTTATTTAAAAATATATGATAAACATGTATTAAAATAAAGGTGTAGAAAATTCATTCATGGTTAATATATTTTTTGTCCTCAAACAATTAAATTATCAAATTCAGTTGAATCTAATTAATCTCAAAAATGAAATAATTGTGGTTCCAACAAAGGTTGATTCAAAGATTATTTCCCTCAAGGAATTCCTTCTGTAAATATGAATGATTTATCTTCTCAAAAATAAAATTTTGTTTCCAAAAGATGGTTTTTAATTTCCCTGTGATGTTTAAATTTTTAAATTTTTGAAATTTTTTTAAGGAGTTAAATAAACTTCACTTTGGTTTCAAATGCTCTAACTAAATTATATTTTTATACTTAGTGAAAAAATCGATATAATTTTTCACACAACATAATTAAAATAAAATTTATGGATAAGTTGGTTTAATAATTACAAGGAAAAATAATTCATTAGTGGAATATAAGGTTACCCATATTAGTATTTTTGGGATTTTAATGTTGGTTACCATGTGGCATTATTGAAAACATTGTTGAAAATATGTTTTTTAACATCGATAATTGTTAGATGATGTGAAAATTATATTTCACATCATATTTTTAACTGTAATCATAAAAACCAGTCTAAAACTAAAAAATGTGAAGGTTTTTCAAAGTTGATTTTTTTATACCTGATGAGAAAAATATATTTCTTTCAAATATTTAACATTGGTTGAACAATAAATGACATAAAAATTTATATATAAAATTAAAATATAAAAACCCAACCATGAAATAGAATAACCTGAAATATAAAACTACAACACAAAAGAACTAGAAAAAAACATCACAAATACAAATCATTTTATCTTTACAATTTAAAATTTAATCTTTAAGACATATAATACAAATAAACTAATACCCAATACAACTCCTAAAACGATCCAATAATCCTGAATTTAAGTGATTTAGCTCCATTTAAGTATAAATGTGAGGGTCATTAGAAATATACAAATTAAAAATAAATCATGTAACATGTATTATCAATATAATTATATGATAATTGAGGGAAGGTTTTTAATAAAATCTAACCTTGAGGAATTTTGTAACTATCCTAGTTGATATTATTTCAAACATAAATATACAAACCAAATATCCAGATAATTTTACTCCTTGAAGATGAAATTTATGGTTCAAAATATTTTTCAATTCAAAATAATATTTTAATCACCTATAGCCAAAATGTAGTATTTATAAATGATAAGTTACCTTTCCAAACATATATTTGATCATTAATTTTCTCTTTATTGTTGTCTCTCAAAAGTAACCCCATGAATTATTTGAGATTATATGTATGAAATAAAAAAATATTAATATAATATAAAAGTATTAAAATAATAAAACTCTCTTTTTTAATAATCTTCTATGATTTTATCACATGTCACCATGCACAGAGCATACTGAGTATGTTGTCATCTCTTTTGAACAAAAAACACACAATATCCAATTATTATTAATATTAAAAATATAATGTGAGTGAAACAACCGAGGTAATTTTACAATAAATATTTTTATTCTCCTATTAATTTTCATTAATTATATTTTATATAGTTATATTGAATATAAGTATATAAAATTATTTTCCAGTAAAAAATGAAATAGTTTTATTCTTACTAAATTCTTATACATATATTATATGGTTTAATTTAAATGATTTATTTACATATTTTAGAATTATAATTTGAAAAACCTAATTTATTTCTTGAAATTAGTATATCAAAATTATATTAGAGTGGTTTTTTGTAAATTTTGGGAAAAGTTAGATTTTTCAATGAATAGTAAAAAACATTGATTTAATTGGAAACTGTATTTTCTTTTCAAGTATTTATGAAGAAAAATTCTATTTTTTATTAGTTTTAAAATTTTATTATTTTACTGGATTAAACATAATCTATTTTTTTATTTATAATGTATTTTACACTTGAATTTATTATAAATTTATGTTTATACTTGTAATATATTTTCCTGAAAAACTATTTTCCTTGCATTTTGTGGGATTAATTTTAAATTAAATTTTTTTACTTCATAAAATTGAATCATGACCAAATTTATTCAATAGTTCACTTTATATTTGATCATTATGAGTAGTAACCATAGTAAATTTTTATTACCAAGGTAAAGAAAAAAATGGGTTAATTATGATTAAAACTAATTTGATAAGGCTTAAAACTCATTAAACCACTTGAATTTGTTTCATTGGATGAGTATATCTCATATATAATCACACCAAATTTTAAAATATGAAAATTTTCAATTTTTATATTTTTTTGAACTTTATAATATTTATGTAATGGATAAAGTCAAAAGTGGAACTCTTTTTATTATAATATCTATAATATTTTTTGATAGATATAAAATAAAAATATGTTCGATTATAAATTTATATTTGAATTATTATTGATTTTTTAAATCATTTAAATCCATTTCAAATTTTTAATGATGAAATAATTAACTTAAGCCCTTATAAAATGTTGAAATAGTTCTTGTTCATGCAGTATAAAAATCATTTAAATGATTTTAAGATATATACATATATATAAGTAATATTATTTTGGTGAGTTATAGTGTACCGTTAATTTTATAGATTAAAATAACATATTAGGGATGTAAAATAGATTATATTAAAATTCCATTTTTTTCATGTTGTTTTCAAATTCAAATTAATTGAACTCTTCCAAAAATAACATTAATGATACTTTATAATAGCTAATATTTTTTAAAAATATTTAAAATTAATATAAATTCTATATTTATCCAAGTTAATTGGATATGGTTTAAAATATCGACTATATTCCACTAATTTTTTACTTTTCATTTTATTGTAACTTTCTTGACCCCTATAGATTAAAAATACTTTGATATCATGATAGTTGTCAAAAGGGTTAACAAAGTGTTAAAATAAAGAGATAAGGGTGAAAAAATCACCTAAAAAATTAAAATTTTATTAAATAAGAGAATTTAGAATCCTCATAATCTTATAATTTAAATATTTGAATTAGGATCCACTTTTTTAGAAAATTAGTTTATATTAATTCAATACCTTATGAAATTTCAAGAGTTCCCCTCCATTCAACTATAAAGGCTACATCCTCTCCCCTCTCACTCACATATTTTAATAACTATATCTCATCCAATACCAACCAAAATCCCTTAATAAAATCACTCCCAATATATTATAGGCCTTGGTTTTATCATAAAACCATCCTTTAAAGGATTTAGATATAAACCTAATGTGGTTTTCCAAAGAAGATATATAGTTCTTAACCTTGAATTTTAATTTTATTTATTCTTCTAACATTTTAAAATTTTCTTCAACCATAATTAAATAGTAACATTAGAATATTATATATATTTAGATATTATTATTTTAATAGAATAACCTATACCCATCTCCTCTTCCATCAAATATGAAATTAAATCATTGTTTGTGTGTACGGAGGACTACCGCCACTCAAACCGATGTACTTTATTTTTCATCAATACCTATCATAGTTTTTTTTTATAAAATTGAATTTAATATATATATATATATATATGATATTAAATAAATAGTTATAATTCTATAAATATAATATATCATATACTTTCTTATATTTCCATCCATTGAAAAATGATAATGTCATTCGTGTGTACGTGTGGATTACCCCCTTCACGAACTGATGTGATTAGTTTTTCATAACCCCATCATGTGGATACTATATATTATTATATTTTAAAAAATAATAAGATATTTTTGATATAATCATCATTATGGAAAGATAAAATGATACTTACGTTCTTTTTATTATGTTCATTGAAAAATGGAAACGTTACTCATGTGTATATACAACCTACCATCTATATGATTGCAACACAATTTCTTTTTCAAATCCATCATTCATGGTTAGTTTAAAATGTATAATTAATGTATAAAAATTATAATTTTATAATGATTATTATTCTGGATATAATTTAATAATGACCACATTGACTGTTGTCAACTTAGAAAAGTGATTTTTTATAGATAAGCTAGATATCCTCAAAACAACCAACATGAAATTAATCAATTAAGTAATTATATATAAAATAGTAATAGTTAAAATAAAAGGAATAATAAATTTTAAAAGGTTCTTACGAAATTAAATAATGAACATATGTTTATTATTCATGAATATAATGAATTTTATGGATGATTAGGAGTCTAGAAAAGGGATACATTATCTTTAAAAACTTGTTTTAAATGTTTTCAGGATTTGTTTTCTAAATATTTTTCTTACAAGTATATATTCATAAAATTATTTTATTGGTTTATTTATATGGACATAAATAAATTATAAAGGAAATTTAATCTCACTTTTGACTTCCTTTAAAAAGTTTTAAAATGGTATTTTTTTTGTTTTTTATATAGAATGTTTTGAAAAACATTAAAAAAGAATGTTCTATTTTAACATATACAACATCAAACAAATTTCCTACCACTTTATCCATTATAGTATGTTTGTATTCTTTTAAAATATTTCATGTATTCTTAAAAGAAAAATTCACTTTCTATTTGTTCTGAGTATTTTTAAAAAGGTTTTTAAATTGAATAGATATTTTTTATATAAATAAATGTTTTTCTTATGGTTGAGAAGAGTATTTTTATGCAATATTTCATGTGTTATAGTTATATTATGGTTCTTGGGTGTTTTTTATAAGGATAATAAATTCTACTATAAACCATGAACGGGTGGTTTTGTTATAAACCAAGGATGGGTGATCCTGATATAGCTCTCTAATATATTGGTTAGGTTATTAATTTTGTAAGAATCATTGAATGTGTTATATGAAAATGATGTACCAAATTAAATACAAGATTTATCTATTCTTATAATGATTTAATAAAGTAAACAATTTAGATTACGATTAAAGGAATGTATATTCTACTTCTTAAGGTTGAAATGCATAATTGTTTTTGAAATTTTTTCCATATGTTTTTCATGGTTTCTAAGAAACCATTATGAGTTTTATTGTTTCTTTATGATTTTATATGAAATTTTTTATGATAATTTTTCGGAGGAGAATTTTATATTTTGGGTAAGAAAAATTTTATTTTTATTGAAAATTTTATCTTGAAAAAAAGGAATATTATTTTGAGTATTCATGGATTAATAAGCTTCATTATTTCTTTTATTGTATTTATTTATCCCTTATTGAGATTTTTGTGATCATACCATGTGTTCATGTTTTTTTCATGAGATTTTAATAATGATTATGGACAAGGACGAGTTCAAGATAAAAATTGTGAAAATATTTCATAAAAAACATGTTTAATTTTAAACGTTTTGTATTCTGAAAAAAATGGACATTGAGTGGAAATGTTCAATTTTTTATGTTATATATATTTACGTAGGGTTGATGGACAGATTATAATAAAATCTAAAACTAAAATATCATTTATAATGAAAGAAAATTAATTCTATTATAAATATATAATTTACATATTATTTAAGGTCGGACCCTTACAATTTCCATAATATAAAATGTTTAGATAATTTTATAGGTTTGGATAATATAAGTAAATACCCTTAAGATATTCTAATTTATAGTTATATGGATATATAATTTTAAGATTATAATGTTTCTTCATCTAAACTATGCATGCTCAGAATGTTGTTTCTTATAGGAAATATCTAATAAAACGTAGGAAGGAAGTAAGAGGATAATATATTCCAAAATAATTAACCTATAATGGTTAAAATTGGATCTAAGTAGGTTGTGTTAGTGATGAATCAATTGAAATATGAAATAAATGGTGGTGGTATCTTTGATAGAGAGTATCTAGATCTACCATCTATGATATTTTCAATATTGGATAATTTTATAAGGCAACACCCGCTAACCTTTAGTAGATATTCTAACCCATTGGTAGCTAAGGGATTGATTAAATCCCTATAAAATATATTCAAAGTCTTCAGTTGTTTAGAATATCAAAATGAAAATCTTACTATTTACTATTTGAAGGTGAATTTGATCAATGGTGGTCAATGGTTAGGAATACTAGAGAAAGAGAAGAGATTTATTACATTGAATGAGATATATTTTAGAATATTTTAGTTGAGAAGTATTTTCCTAAGACTATTATACTTTGGATGGAAAATACATGTTTGGGATTAAGAAAAAAGGAAGAATATCCAATGGTTTTGTATGAAGTAAACATCACATAATTGGAAAAGTATATACTAAATTTTATTTGAGATATTGACAATAAAATTAATTGGTTTTTCTTAGGATTGAATTTATAATATCAAAGGGTATTGGATTCTTGATCATTTGAAATTTATTTGAATCTTGTTCAATGTACTAAGAATGTATAAATGAAGTTTACAAATGATCAAGTACTCTATTAGAACAATCATAAAAAAGGTCCATATGGAAGGAAATGTGAATAAATCTATTAAAGAAATGTCAAGGTAATAAAATAAAGTTTCCAGTTTGTTATAGGTGTGGTATAAAATCTTGAGGAATGTATTAAAAATTATGGGAAGTGATTTTGAAGTGGTATGTTTGGTAATATGGCTCGTGATTCAATAAAAAATATCTTGGTAGGGGTAAGAAAAATATTGAAGAAAAAGGAGTAAGGTGTTGTAAATGTAATGAGATGGGTCATTATAAATATTTATGTTGGAATAAGATCTCAAATGATGGGAGGCATAAAGACTATAAGAAAATGGGTGTGTTTAAATCCCTTGAAACTACTTTGGAAGTTGTTGGGACATCAAATGAAGTGTTAAAAACTCCTGGGAGATCCGTATTTTTCAATGGTTAATCTAAGTTTAGGGAACCATCATTATAAGGTGTAGGATTATGACATTACAAAAATAATATTTTGTACTAGGTATGTGAACTATAAGTTTATGGTTATAACCTTATACATGAAAATTCTTCCACCTATATTTATGGATCTCATGAGTATAGTTTTCCATGAATATTTGGATAATTTTTTGGTTCTATTTATTAATTATATTTTGATTTATTTTAAAATATAGTAGGATTATGAAAAATATCTAAGTATTTTTCATAAAACCATGAAAGAAAAGAAGTGATATGAAAAAAATTGAAATTGTCAATTTTGGTTAAAAAAATTTCATTCCTTGGAAATATCATAAATAAATATGAAATAAATGTTTATTCTTCTAAAACTAACATGGTTGATGAATGACTAAGACTAAAAAATGATATTGAGAATCATAATTTTATTAGGTTAGCAAACTATTACCAGTGGTTTGTTGAAATCATTGGACGATTATGTATCCCCTAACCAAGTTAACATGAGAAAGATTTAGGTTCATCTGGACAATAGAATGTGACGAATGCTTCCATGAATTGAAAAGAAGATTACCGAATTCCGTGGTTTTGGCCATTCCATCAAGAAATAGTGAATATTTTATCTATAATGATGCTTCATTGAAGGGACAATGTTTAATTCTACTGTACAATGATCAATTAATTGCTTATGATTAATGTTAATTAAAACCTCATGAGAATAATTATCCTACACATGGCCTTAAATTAGTGGGTGTAGTTCTTACTTAATAAATTTAGAGATGTATTTATATTTAGTAAAGTGTGAAATATATGTTGATCATAAAATTTTGATGTACATATTCACTTAGAAGGAGTTGAACATGATATAGAGGAGATGACATTAATTGATATAGGATTTCAAATACACTATTAATTAATATCCATGTAAAGTATATAGACTATAAAATTAATTTAGTTGGAAAGATAATGCATCATTAATAATGTTAGGTTTGGAATATGATACTTTGGTCAATTAATTAGGGAATATTATCTTAGAAATTATGCATGTAGGAACTCCATATGTTTTGTTTTAGTTTTCAATACAACCATATTTTTCTAATAGGATTAAGAAATCTCATAATAAGGATATTGTTTTACAATAAAATGATGAATTATTTAAAAAAATTTAAGTTTCTAGAATTTGATGTTGATAAAGAATGAGTTTTATGATTTAGAAAAAGGTTATGTGGTTAATTTGGCACCCATATGGGGAAAGAACTATTGAATGAGGCTCATAGCTCTCCATTTTTATTTATACTAGAATCAAAAAAATAAAATGAGACCTTCAGGGACATTTCTATTAGAAATTAATGAGGAAATATATTTCTAATTTTGCTATGAAATGTTTGAATTGTCAACAGGTTAAATAATAATGACAATTACCGTAGGGGATGCTTCATCCTTTTCTAATTCTATAATGGAAATATATAAATATATGAATAAATTTAGTGGTTATATTACCAAATACATATTGAGGTAATAATTTTGGTTGGGTAACTATTGATCTATTAACTAAATTTGATCATTTTATTCCCATTCATGATAATATGTATTTGGATAAAGTTTCTAATCATTATATTAAATAGATAATTATATTAAATGATATCCATATTTCTACTATATCGTATTATGATCCTAGATTCACCTTTAATTCTTGGAAAGGACATCGGAATCCATTGGCTACTAAATTGGATTTCATTACAACCTTTCATCATCAATATCATGGAGAGTTAGAGAGAATATTTCAAAAAAAAGGATATTATTCAAGATTGTTCAATTGATTATCATGTAATTTTGGATTAATATTTGACTTTGTTTGAGTTTCCCTGTAGTAAAAGTTTTCATTCCAATATATAGATGACCCATTTTCAGCCATTATATAGAAAGTGGTGTTGGACTCTAAATTTTTGGGTTGAAGTCAGGGAAATAAAGTTGTTGGGACTAGATTTGGTAGATGAAATGGTTGAGAAGGTAAACAATATTAAGTGTAATATGATGATACCTCTGTACAGAAAAAAAAATTATGTAGATAACTAGAGGAAAGATCGTTCTTTCGAGACATGTGATCAAGCTTTTCTTAAAGTTTCTCCATGGAAAAGTGTTATGTATTTTGTTAAAAAAGAAAAGTTATGTTTACAATTAATTGAATTTTATGAAATCATTAAGATATTTGGATCATTTTTCGAATGAGTTTTCTTTCCTCAGAGTTTCTCTTAGGAACATGATGCATTTCATGTTTTGTTTATTTTGAAAATATGTCTCAGATGCATCTCATTTTTCGAGACTTAATGTATTAATGTTTGAAGAAAACCTTTCTTATAAGGAATAACCAGTATAGATTCCCAACCATAGAGATAAATTGTTCTAGATAATTTAATTAAAAAAATTACGGTTTTATTGAAAATATATATGATTTAGGAATCAATATTTGAATCAGAGAATACTAGGAATGGAAAATATCCCCACTTTATTTAGGTAATGAATATAATTCTAAAGATGCAATTTCTAAAATGGGGGAAGAATATAAAAACTATGTAATTTTAGAGTAAATATTTTTCATGTAATATTAATATTCATAAATTAGATTTTATAGATATATATATTCACTATAGGAATACTAAGTAATTTTCCAATTAAAAAGGATATAGTGTTTTCTTTACAATAATTTTTTGAATATATTATATAGATTTATTTAAAGCATTGTATTGTCAAAAACTATTTTTTTAAATTCCAAAAATTTATTTAATTTTTTAAATAATCATATCGAAATTATCTTTGGGTGAATTTTTTATAATTTTATGAAACTTTTGATTTTTCAATGTTTAATGAAAAATACTATTTTTATTATAAAGTGTATTTTATTTTACACTATTTACAAAGTAAAATTATATTTTGGAATATTATTAAAATATAATTTGTGA
Organism: Viscum album; assembly: GCA_963277665.1. Taxonomy (NCBI): domain Eukaryota; kingdom Viridiplantae; phylum Streptophyta; class Magnoliopsida; order Santalales; family Viscaceae; genus Viscum; species Viscum album. The sequence continues at coordinate 1,491,447,736 of OY728139.1, read as the reverse complement.
CTTTTTATTAAAAATATTCTAATTATGGTATTTAGAATGAATCTTATACTTGAATTTGGTATAAAAACATTTTTTATATTTAAAGTCATTTTTATGAAAAAAAAAACATTTTTTATCATGTTGTGGAAAGTTTAATTTTAAATTAAAACATTACACTAAAATATATTTAATCCTGAAAAATGGATTCCATATTTGGAATCATGATGGATGAATTTGGTAAACATGTCCCTTTTATTTTTTGTCATTATGAATAGTTACCATAGTAAATATTTGTTTCCATGGTAAAGGTAAAATGGGTTAATTATGGTTTAGAATAATGTGATAAGGCTTGAAATTAGTCAAAAAAAAATTCATTTGTTTATTTATATAAGTATATTTATTTTATTATTCTCAAATAATATAAAATATGACTTATTCCCATTTAGATTTTATTTTGACAATTATAAAATTTATTTAAAGAATAAAGTCAAAAGTGTTACTCTCTTACTTTTAATATCAATAATATTTTGTAAGAGGGATAAAAACGACTTATGTTAATTTATTTAAAAATTATTTTTTTGAATTATTTATCATGGGAGTTTATTTTTAATTTTTTATGATGAAATAATTACCATAAAAACTTCTACAACACTAACATTGTGCTTCTGATAGCAGAAGAAAAATCATGTAAATGATTTTGAAAACACTAAAAGTAATATTGTTTTAGTAATTTAAATATTCCAATTAATTTTATAGATAAAAAACATATTTGGTATGTATTAATTTAATATATTATAGCTCAATTATTTTCATGTTGTTTTCAAAGTGAAATTTGTTGAATAGTTCCAAAAATGTCAATAATGATATTTTTTATCAAAAATTATTTTATTAAGTGCTTAAAAATTCCAAAAAATCATATCTTTTGATAATTTAAAGAGATATGTTTTAAAATATAATCCATTTTATATTTAGTTTCTAATTCTCCATTTATATTAACATTATTCACCCCTAAATATTATAAAATGTTCATATCATAGTAACTGACAAAAGGGTTAAGGAGGGTTAAAATGAAGTGATAAGGGTGGAAACATCACCTTAAATTGTATTGATTTAATTGTATAAAAGGATTTAGACTCACACCACACCATATTATTAATATATCAGTTATTATCCATTTTTTCATGATAATTTATTTATTTAAATTTAATAATTTAAGAAATTATAATAGTGACACTCCCTTCATTTATAAAAGGGAACATCATCTACTCTCTTACTTATGCTATTTTAGTACTCTATATCTATACATATATATATATAAAACTTCTTAACATACCTCACCATGTCCTAGAGTTAATATGTATCACAAAATCAACCTAGGAAGGATTTAGGTATAAACCTAAAGAGGTTTTCCTAAGAAGAGGTATAGTTCTTAACCGAGAATGTTGGTTTTATTTCTTCCTACATCTATTTAAAATTTTATTCAACCAATATGGAATAATAATATAAGTATTTTTTATAAATATATATGTTTATATTTTAATGGAAAAACTTAATCTATCTCATCCTTCATCAAATACAAAATGAAACCACCGTTCATGTATACGACAGACAACCTCCTAACGAAGCGATGTAACTAATTTTCCATCACCACTTCTCATATATGGTTATAATTATAGATTAAATTTATACATATGATATAAATCACATATTTTTACTTTTTAAATTATAATATATCATCTAATTTATTACCTTTCCATCCATTGAAAAATGATAACACTATTCATTTGTACGTGTGAATTACCACCTCAACAACATGATGTGATTAATTTTTATGAACACATCATATGTATACTATATATAAGTAAATTTAAGGAAATAATATTATATTTATCATATAATATGAATTATGAAAATATAAAATTATAATTTCTTTATTTTCATCATATTCTTTGAAAAATTGAAACATTAATCATGCGTATGTACGGCCTACCATATCCATGATTGCAATGTAATTAATTTTCCATAACAATAATTAATTATTGGTTTCAAAATGATAATTAATTTATAAAAAATATATTTGTTTCATGGTTATTATTCAATACATTATTCAATGATGACTTCATTGAGTTTAGTCAACTTACCAAATTCATTTTGAATATATATGTTGAATATCATCAAAACATCCAACATGAACTAAATTAATTGAGTAACTATATATTACATGGAAAGAGATAAAATAAATGGAATAATAAACATGAAAAACCATTATAAGAAATTATATAATTTAAATAATCTTGTTATTAAGGAAGATAATGAACAAACACGATGAGTTAGATTCGAGGTAAGGGATACTTTACCTTTAAAACCTCATTTTAAATGTTTTCAAGATTTATTTTCTCAATATTTTTCTTAACCATATTATTAAAATTACATTATGGTTATTTTTATATATAAATAAATGAATTGTTAATGGAATTTTTGGACACTTTTAAATTTCTTTAAATTATTTTTAAAATTAATATTTTTATGTATATTTTAAATAATTTTTTTACAAAAAGGAAAACAGAATTTTCTATTTTAATGTATATAACATCAATGATTATTACTTATTTCATATCTATTATTTGATATTTTGATTCCTTTACATGATTTCATGTTTTATTATTATTAAAACCCTCTTTCCATTTGTTCTAGATATTTTAATAATGGGTTTTAAATGGAATGGACATTTCAATATCCCAAAATGGTTTTCTTATTGGTGAGAAGAAAATATTTATACAATAATTCATCTGTTATAATTATGTTATGGTTATTATTAATTGTATATAATAATGTTTGGTTCCATTATAAACCATGGATGTTTGGTTTCATTATAAAACAAGGATTGACAGTTTCATTATAAACCAATCACTAATGGTTTTTTTATAAACAAATAATGGGTGATCTTGAAATAGCTCTCTAATGGAATGGGTAGGTTTTTCCATTTATAAGAGTCAATTTAAGAGTGATATGAATATTTTATCCCAAAATACCAATATGATTTATATTTTCATGTTATATAATTATTATGGAAACCTTATGATTCCTAAGGTATGTTATTGATTATATTTTTAAAGGAAATTATGTTCTACCGCTTAAGTGTGAGATGTATAACATTTTTTGAAAAAAAATTCAAATGTATTTCATGATTTCAATGTAATGTTTATGAGTTTTATTTTTTACTTTAATATTTATTATGATAATTTTTATTAATATCTTTGGGTAGAGATTTTTATTTCATGGGTATGAAAATCTTCATTTTGATCTCAAGGTTTATCTTGAATAAAGGAAAATTCTTATGTGTATTCATAAACTAATGAGTTTATTTCTTTCTTTCTTTATTTTTATATGATCATTGCTATGATTTTTGTGCTTATCCTATATTTTAATATGTTTCTTAAAGGTATTTAATAATTTTTATTGATAAGAATGATTTCAAGATGACTGTTTTGAAGATATTTCATGAAAATAATACTATTTATATATTAAATGTTTTGTATTCTAATAGAAATGAATACATAGTGAAAATGTTCAATTTGTGATGTAATATCTATTTATGTAAGGGTCATGAACTAATTGTCTAATAAAATAAACATAAAAGATCATTAGAAAATCAGGAAAATTAATTCTTGTGTAAAGATACAATTTACTAATTGTTTAAGGCAGGTTTCTTATTGTGAGTGGCTATTCAATTAAGGTAAATAACACTTTATGAAATATATGTTTCATAACCTTCATGATAATGAATCATATAACACTAAATTTCATTATTTTTAAATATTTCATAAATATAAATGGTTATTCATATATCTTTCATTGTCATATATATAAGTAAAATAAATTATGGTTTAAAAACCATATTATGATATTTTTTCATACTGAATACAAAGTGTATAAAGATACCAAATCCAAAAACATAATTATTAATTTTCATCAAATTAAAATAAATAAAATAAATATAATAATCAACCTACATGTAATGTACTTGGATCACATTGGTTCCTATAAAATCTTCAGTTATGAGCTCCATGATATCTTTCTTTAAAATCATCACATTAATTTCAATCCCAATTTTTTTTTCATCCAGTGGAAGATCTGAAATTTTTAAAAAAATATGAATATGTTGATAATATATCAAGTAAAGAATAAGTACTAGTTGAAGTAATAACATATTATACATGTTATTTTATTTACTATATTTCTTTCTTTTAAAGTATTCCTTTAAAAAATGATAAATGTATAAATGTTAAAATGTTAAATCAAATTTAACACTAATATAAAATAAATGATGTGATCTATACATACCTAGATTTAAATTTTTTGGAAAATTCTAGATGTAAAATTAGAAAATGGCTGATACTTTGTCTAACTATAGTGACATCATCTTTAAGAAATGGTACTCTTGTAAATATATCTTTAATATCCTAGATGGTGACCTTAAGCTTCATTATATCTATTTATTAATGATGAATGATATCCTAAATATAATATATAATCTCATATGTAAAATTATGATATTAGGGATTAACAATATATAAATCATAATAGATTAGAAGTTATGGAGGAGCAGGTGTAAGAGTTGGATAAGTAGGAATATGTGAGGAGTGAGATCTGTAGGCGGAGGTGGAGGAATGGGATTTATATCCTAATAGTTTCCTTAAATGTCTAAAAACATTAATCGTACTGAAATTATTATCCTCTCCTCCATAATCTCAATTAGATCATAAAATTTAGATTCTAAAGATTTTATTTTTCATTTATATACACCATTATTTTACGAATATCCAAAATGACCAAACACTTTTTTTACTGACACAACTTTTGTGTATACTCATACATGACATGTGTGTTCGGGCTTACATTATATAGCAGTTAGAATATTTTTTTCTAGCTATGAGTACAAAGGTTTCATGTTCTATATTCCCCTTATGGGATTCTAGTATATAATATTTGAAAAATTAATTAGTTAATCACATTATATAAAGAGTTGAAATAACTTTAAAAACTAAAATGCATCCTTACAATACACTCACTTAAAACACTAAACTCTTCCATAAGATATTGTATCTCTTTTATCATTTACGCCCTCATCCATTTTTGTTGTCTAGTTGGGTGAAAAAATATGTGGATCCTGAAGACTCGGCTCTCAATTTTTGATATTTATCATCCATCATTTGTTCTTCCAATAATGTTTACCCACCATGAGAAAACTTATGAGGGCATATTCTTTTATATTGGATCTCTTAATGATATTTACTTAATTTTTGTAAATTAAAAATAAAAAAATAATTAATATAATCCTTAATATAAAAACATAAAAATATAATATTACACTTACTAAGAGTTTTTTATCGACTACTTTCAAAAAAACCATTCAATGTATATTTATCTAAAAATTGGTATATGTAAAATCAGTTTTTATCTTACCTATCCCCAAATACGAGGGTTTAGTTAAAATCCCTCCAAATCCCAACATCTAAAGCTAAAAATTTATTCCTGAAATATCTATGATCAGTTATATAATATGTCATCTGATAAGCATATAAAAAAACCCTATATTAGTAAAAAATTCTTGACAAGTAATATAATAACAAATGAGCTTACGAAAATTGCCTCCCATAATTGAGATATTGTTTCCTTTTCAACACTTTTCCAATCACAAACAAAAATACTAACTTTGGAATGAGTATATATTGCAACAAAAGTATTTTTTTATTTGTTCCCCATACGAATACCATTATCATCAATATCAACATATATCCAACAGTATCTATTTTGAGCTACTAATGATTTAAGTAAATGTTAGATGACACGTTTACCAAGCCTTGAATCCTTCTTTCCCTCTCTGGAAGTAGATAGATCCTATGTAGAAATATGATGAGGTTCCATAGAAAAATTATGTTTACAGTCCTCCCCAGAAGTTCAAGGTGACTCGACTATTTAATATGAAATTATCCTAAAAAATAAAATTAACACACAATTTTTACACTAGTATTCATATCCAACTATCAAATATAAATTTAAAGAAAAAAATCGAAAAATGATCCAACAAAAAGTAAACAAAACTACACACTTATTTATATTTCTTTAATTTGTTAACTAAAATACTATCAACATTAATGAGAGATAAAATTACATAAAAAAAGGAAAAAATATGTAAAATATTATACATTTCCAACTGTTACATAAAAATAATATTAAATTTTTTAGAGTAGCTAAAAATAATGTTAAAAATAATACTGATAATATTCTTTATCATATTCATTAGTAATTAATAATTTTAAAATAATATTTACAATGTTTATAAAACATAAAAATATATAGACAAAAGAAAACAAAGATTAAGTAAAAACTAATACATACCCAAAAATTACATAGAATGTCGAATAATTGAAAAGTGATACAAAAAAAGATTAACTAAACAAGACATAAAATTTATTATATTTCTTAAAATATTTTTTCTAAGATAAAAAAATTAAAACTAATATTTCTATTTTTTTTGAAATTTTAAATGTTAAATAAGAAATAATTATATGTTAACTACAATATTAGGAAATTAATACATGAATTTTCACATATTACTTCCTCATGATCATTCTCTGTGGAAAAATAATATCAATAATTTAATCATAAATATTCTTTGATATATTTCCTTATATGTAGGGATCTCACCTAAATCAATATCTTTATCATGTTATTCATCACCCAAATGCTGTTTTTTTCATTTAAAAATTGATAAACCGCTATACATTTGATGGATTAAGAACATATAAATTTTACTTACATGTGTTTCCATGATAACATGAACACCTGAGTATTCAAATCTATTTATATTAACTAGTTTCCTAACAAATTCATCATGTATGACACTATTTTTACTAATAATCCATTTGTTGTTAGACACTTTAACTAAAACTTTAATCTAATAAACCTCCTTTATTTCTTAAATAACTCCATAATATTTACTTGAAAAAGATATTGGGTCTCCCTCTTTGGAACTCAAAAAATAGATTGCTTCTGTGAACACTAATACACTACTACTTTGAACTACACTTCAATTTCCCTAATATTTGGTGTGAAATGTATTGAAATTAATTTCATACCTAGACTATGTTATCAAATTTAAAATTGGTATACCCGCTAACCTTCTCTTTGTTTCTAATGAATATAATATACTATGAACTATCTCATAAAACTAAAGAAAATTAGTTTTTTTATACTCATTCAAATTGATTTATCTTTTTTCTTTGGATAACATTATTTTAACATATTAATATTCAATTTTATACATAGTTTTACACCATATTTTTTATTTAAGATTTATAAATACACTTTCTTTATATTTTCAAATATCAAAAAATTTACTTTTAATCCACATATCCCATTTTCCCAAAAATTATCTCATTAATGGAGAGATATAAGAAAATAGATGTGATCCACCGCAGATAAGTAGTTTTTATAACACTTTTCAAACTCATAAAAAATATAATTCTCAATAATGGAGGCTTCATGTTGATATGTATTATTAAAATATACCTTCAATATCATCATATAATTTTCAAAAAGATATATCAAACATATATATATAGGTCAAAATTGATTTATTTTTGACACCAAATAAACCATCAAATGCACCATGATATCAAAAAATGATGGAGGATAATACATTTCATGTTGAGAATGTTTAAAAAATCATTCACAAAAAAATCAATAAATTAATATCAATCAGTTTGGTAGAAATTGAATTTAAAATATAACAAACTTTCATGATAGTCATTCTAAAATAGATGGGTAGTATTCCATTTAATGCAACTTGTAGGAGAAATTTAATCATGACATGGATATCATGATATTTTATGTTTATTAACTTCAAATATTTCAATGGATTTTTGTACATTTTAATTATAACCCTACAGAATTTTGATACCATTGAGGCACTGAAAAACTAAATTTCTTCATCAAGGATAATGTATAAAATTCTATAAGTAGGTATGTTCATAATACATGTGGAGTGGGAGATAACTCTAATAGTTTTCCTAGTGAGAGTAATTATAATCTTTCAAATCAAATGATCCTTAGTATTTCCTTAGTCCAAATTCATGAAATCAATTTTATGTTTTACCTCTTAATATATTCAATATGGAATATTGAAAAATATTTACTGATTCAAAAAAATATTTCTATCGTTACCATAATTTTTTTTATCTTTTTCAATGTGACTTAAATATTTATCACCCTCTCAAAATATTGATTAGTTGACAAAGGTTTTATAGAATTTATAAATTTTTTAGAGCCATTTAATCACTTTTTAATCTTTGATAAGAGTGATCAATATATTAAAACCATTGATGAACCATTAGAACTATTTTTATACCATGTTTTAGTCAAGAAAACAAAATCTATTGTTCGAAAATTGGATAAGATTTATGCCCCTTAATATCGTATCTAGAAAAATTTATACATTCATTAAAGTCATTTATAGTTAATATAATCATTTCGTGAATTTGAAAATGTTATATTTTATAAGAATCATAGACCATGATACTTTCCTTATATAAAAGTTTAAAAAAATCAAGTCATGGGGATAATAAAACATAAATATTATTTCTAGGATGTTTTTGTCCATGGATCATTAAACTCAACATCATAATTTTTTGATTCATATAAAATTCATGAGATAAGTTGAAAATTACCAATGAAATTGGACACAAACTATATTTTATACTAAGTATTTGATATTAATTCATTCCATCTATACACAGTTCATGTATGATATTTCTAAATTCATTTCGGAATTAGGAATCCATTGATAAATTTTCTTCTGCTATGAAAAGTCATCTGTATAATATAATTTTCCATCAAATAGTCACTCATAAATATTCCATATTATATATTTTTATAATTTTAATTTTAAAATAAAATTTTTATTGGGGAATTATATGATGACAACAAATTTCCTTGGAAGGAGTCTTTGTAATTTCTAAATCATTCTATTATTTTTCTTTCAACTTATACTATGATGCCCCATATTTAGTAGAATCTAGAAGACCTTCATATTCCTTCTTATATAAAATATAGTAATTAAAATAGGAATGTATCTTTATATCCCCCAAACCCATCAGTCACAATATTTTTTTCTCATTATAGTGTTAATCTGGAAGATCATTTTTTGGGACTATTTATTTCAATATATTTAGAAATAATGTCGAACTCTTATAACTCTACCCATTTTTCCTTTAAGTTAATAAAGCCTAACACCATTGATAAAACCATACATTTTATAAAACCAAGATATAATTGTTTTTCTGCATCACTATATACATACTCAATTATTGGTCCTTTCCCAATTTTTTTACTTCAATATGGAAAATGATTTCTTCAATGTGATCAGAATTATCATCTTGAAAATCATCATCATCAACAGATATTGAATTGTTATTAGTTTCACCACACCTAATCCAATGATTTTAACTCCTATTAAAAACATGAACAATTAAATGGTCTATGATTCCTCTACTTTCAACTTTATAATATTCAAACATTTAAAGCATGGATGTAAAAATAGGCCATTTTTTTCAATATTTCATTTTGAAAGTTCCAAAAAAATCATCAACACCATCCTTATATTCATCAAATGTTCGTAGTGTAGTAATCCAACTATAACTCAATATTATTTATAAAAAATTACATGAATTAAAAACAATCTATTATTTTTTGAAATTTGATTTCAAAATTATTTTTTTAAATAAAAAAAACATATAATATTTAAAAATTAACAGAAATACAACATATTTCATAAAATATATCCCTTTGAACATATAAAATTATCATACTTTGAGAAACCAAATTAAAAAATAATAATGGTATATAAACATTGACATTGATTTTAAAAAATTGAACACAAAAAATACAATTATTCCTCATTTTTATTACATAATTTTATAATTATATATTAATTTTTTTCAAAGTAAATAATGAAATATCATAATATAAGGGGTTAAATATGAGAGAGTGAGAAGAAATAAAACTACAAAACATGGTATAGAATATAAATACCTTCCAACCCTTATACCAAAATGAAAATGAAAGGGTGTATACAAAAAGATATACATTATTCTCACCAAAAACAAATTTCATACAAATAAAATTTACATGACAGTCAAATCATAGTAATTTTGTATAATTAGAGAAATTAAAATATTTAAAATTTTTCCATATTATATAATACATAAAATAATTATGTTTTAAAATTTAGAGTTATTCATAACTTTTTAAATTGACATAAATAAGTTAATAAAATCAATATAATGTTCAACCATAGTTAAGACATATTCAGTATAAGGGGTTTTAATAAATAATATTCTAAAATAAAATTATCTACCTATTAATAATATGATCATGAAATATGTATTTTATTATTAAAATAATTAAGTAGAAGTTATAATGTTTTTTTGTTTAAAATATATTTATTAAATTAGTATAATCATCAAAATATATATTATCAGTACTCCATTTTCAGACCCCATAATCCATTATACCTTCAAAACGTTCATTTACAATGAAGAAAAACAAAAAACTTAGAAACCAATTAATTAGTAAAATTAACATTATTTGTTGTAGCAATTCATTAAATAGCCCATTTTATCAAACCAAAATCTCAAATAATTCATTATCCAACTTAAAAATACCTTAGTTGAATGAATAATCAGAACTAAAAATACAAACCATGAAGAGATATCCATGAGAATTAGTGGTAGAGATCACTCAGGAAAACAAGACTGAAATTTTTTTCCTAAAATTAAACATACCTTAGTTGCATGGTAAATCAGAACAATAAAAAAAATTTCTTAGAGATATCTTAGAGAAATGAAGGTAGAACAAAGTAAAGAATGAGATGGTGACAGTGACATTGATGGCTACCTTTTTTGAATGTTCCAACTTAAGGAATATAATTATTAGCTAAAACATTTACCATTAGACATTCTAATGAAAATAATAGTATCTATAATAAGAATGTATATAAAACCATAACCCTTATAATGAAGATACCAAAGAGGGTTTGGGATAAAACCAATGATCAATGGAAAATGGTGCAGGGATCCCAAATGCATCTGCTGATGATGGATGAGGGTGAAAGATAATATTTAAGGCTAACTAAAATAGATTCGGGGACACCAAATTTAATAAAGGGTTAGTGTACACCATATGGGTGAAAATTGACTATTTTCATGATATTGAATAAAGAAAATATGAATCCTCCTGAAATTTAATAAAATTTTTAAAGGGTTTTCAAATCAGTTATTTACTAAAAAAATTTCAAAACATGTTTTCAATATTGAGTATTTAATAATCTATTTTAGAAACTAGTTTTCAATGTTTTTTATTTGATAACTAATTTTAAAAACAAACATGTTGCATTTTTAACACTGTCTATTTTATAACTAATGTGAAATATTATTTATAACATCAATGTTAGATAATTGACATTAAACATGCATCATTTTAAATTTATTTGGTACTGAGGACTAACCCATACAACATTTCTTTCTTTAAATAATTTCTCAAATGTTATTAATAATTAATTCTCAAACCATTTTAATGGAAGGATTGTTAGTTTAAAACCAATAAAGAAGTTTAAATTCAATAAAAATGCTAAAACTTACTCCCAATGCTTTTCCAAAAGTAATAATTTTTAGGAGAGAGATAAAATGATGTTACTTGATTAAATCTAAGGTTCAATGGAATCGATTAACCACTCAAATAACCAAAATAAATATTTAATTTTAAGAAAAAATTTCAGCCATTGAAAATTAAAAATTACACTTAAAATAGACAATTTAAAAAAATGGGTTACTTTTTCCTGAAATTTAAGAAATAAATTTTAGTAAATAATGAATAACCCTTTCCCACATTTAAAAGCCAACATTTTACTCAATGTTGAACTCTAATTTTTAAGAATAATTTAAAACACGTTAATTCCATTTGGATTTTTAAATTTAGTAGTTTAAAACAAATGTTCAAGGGTTATATGAATGTTCTAAACCAATATTTTCCACGTACAAAACATGTAAACAACTCATAGAATACAAAATGACTTTCTAGTTGGATAGTAAATAAAATTTCTTAGATTAAAGTAATTAATTATAATACACAATTCATGCCATAATTTGAGATTCATGTTCTAAAAAAAGAAATAAAACAAGCATGCATCACCATAAGATCAGTATAAAATATGGACAATTATAACAGTACCCATAAGAAATTTATCAAACAAAAGTTTTCATGAAACAATAATAGAAATAAAGTTTTCGATAATTTATTTCATTAATAATATGAATAGTAAATATATATCTATAATAAGAGGAAACAATTTTCACAATTTAAGTTGGTAATTATAAGTGAAATATTTACTCTATTAGCATCCATAACCTTTAATCCTTTAAAAACAAATTATTTATGCTCTTTAAGTGATATCACAATGGGAATCCCTTTCTTAAAAATAGTAAAAAAATATGTGAAATTAAAGTAGGCAAACAATTAAATTTCTTGTTATAAAATAGAAAAAAGAAAAATGATAAAAATATATAGGATTCATGGGTGCACTCCCATAAAGCACTAAATTTAAAATATTTAGTTAGAATTAGTGAATTATTTATGATTTAGGAACATATACTTAACCAAGACATTTTAATGGTACAATTTTTTTAACTCTTTATCCATTTACTATGAATGTATTACTCTCTCACACTACCAACTACACAACTCCATTAATAATCTCCCTAATGATGGTAAATAGTTCACACCATTTGGACTAAGATATTTAGGAAACAACTTAATCTTGGAATTTAAAAGAATCACTTTCTTCCAAGACTTAAATATTTTTTTAAATTATACTAACAAGAAATGATTTTGTTCATTATTTATATTTTATATAATTATCATAGGATTCTCTTCTAATTTTATCCATCCCACTCAACTCCAAAAATATTATTTCTCCAGCAATTTTAAAATAAAAATTTAAATCCTTCATAACATAAAAAAGATTTTGTTATAGTTACATATGAAATGACATGATTTTACAAATGAAATTATATAGGTAGACATTCCTATCAGAGTTTTAAAGGTAGTTTTTAGGTGAATAATTCTTATATAATTTCATAGTCCTTTATTCTTTAAAGAAAGAAATAGTTTTATCTAAAAAAAATCAAACTCTCTATTATAAATTTCATCTTTTCCACTAAATTGAGGGTGATAACTGGTTCATGTTTTATACCCATGCCCATATTTTTCCATTAAAGTTTTCAATTTAAAAATCCTTAAGTGGGTACCATTTTTATTGATGAAATCCTTGGGCACTTCAAATCTTGAGAAAATATTTTTCTTCATAATGTTTTCAAAATTATTGTCTATTATTTTAAAGTGATACTACCTCTATCCATTTGGAAACCTAATTTATATCCATTGAGATATACTCATTTACATGATAATATGGGAATGGTCCTATAAATTATGAACCCTAAAAATAAAAAATATCAATTTCTAAAATTTATTTATCTGTAAGTACTTACCTTCTTCTAATGTTTCATATTCTTTGGCACCTTTCACACCTAACCAATAGACGACTAGTATATTTAAAAAGAGTATTCCAATAGAAAAAATATATAGTAATTTTCTGTCTATCATCTCTATCCCATACTATCCTACCTATGGTGAAGATTGGGAATTCTATATAGTGGGAAACATATCCTCCTCAGGTTCACACCTCCTCAATTTATCATCCACATGCAATTTTAATAAAAAATAATCATCCCAAAAGTAAAAAATAATTTATAAAATCATTCTTTTTAATTGATTATATATAAGATCATTGAGAATTAATCCTACAACAAGAATGTTCACAAAATATTCATACCTTGAATTATTTTTTCAGAAAAATCATATTGTTTATCATCATTTAATAATTAATTAACCTCTCATTTGTCACTATTTTGGGTGCTGGATAGCCTTGAAATGTGATTGGAAAATATATTTCTATCACCTTTAATGTACTTGATTGACGATTAAAATTATTTCATAATAATATTAAACCTAATGTGCCTTTTTTGGACTCTTTATCAACTATATGACACTTTAGGGTTGAATAAATAGTTAAGATCTTGACTTTAGACCTAATCAAGTACTGCCTAAACATATCAAGGGATAAATGTTTTTCCAAAAACACATTTTCAGTTGTGGTGTAATTTATTTGGAGATTATATAGTAACCTAATAGAATTATACACTACATTAAATATAATATCTTTACTTTTAACCTATATAACACCCAAAATAAGACCTCTAATATCACATATAATCTCAAAATGAAACTTACAATCAAGGGTAGTGATGGTGGGTGAAGTAGTCAATTTTTCCTTAAGTTTTTTTAATGATTCTAATCACATATCATAAAAATATTGGTGTGTCCTTAACCTAAAGAGAGTATGTGGGACTTTTTATAATAAACCAATCTTAATATAAATTAACATTACATTACTTTTTAGAAATATTTAATATATTACATAAACAGACTCCGAAGGATCATAGTAGTTTAGTGCCTTTGGAAACATGGAAACATAAACAATGGTATATAAGTGATCTACAATATCTCCCACTAGGTTCTTCATGAATAGCACCAATCTTAGACAAATAATACATAATACATATCTTTATAACTTAGGGAAAGGAAACATAAAAAGTGGTGAGATCATATGCTCAGTAAGGGTAACAAGGGAGATACGTAAGAAAAATCATGAACATAAGGGTATGAGAATATGAGAATATCATTAGAATATCATACCTTGAATATAAAATATCATATACCCGAGTCATGGAATAAATATTGGTAGTTCATAAGAAATGAATAATAATGGAATCAAGATCATAAGCCATGAAATCAAAATATAGGAGTAATACATTGAATTGTGGAAGACATATAAACATGTAATATCATTCTCTATAAATAAAGGTGCTTTTCCAAAAATTAACAAGGTAATTTATGGGGACTATACTTACTAGGTGGGACACATCACCATACCTAGTCATAGTCCTTTATTTTTAAGGGATTGGGTTTCCCCACCTTCTCATAGTGGATTGGGTTTCCCCATATTACCATAGTGTATCATGTTTCCCCATATTCCCATAGTGGATCGGGTTTCCCCATATTCCCATAGTTGTTCGGGTTTCCTAATATTCCATAGTAGATCAAGCCTATCAACTAGATTACCATCATCATATCATGAGACATAAATCTTTACCCAATGCATTTGAGGGGGATATAGGTACCACCCATCACATAATAAAATCATACTTGCATGTGGAATAAGATAAAAATCATTTATCATATCATAAACCATAAAAAGATATGGGTTTTATAAGAATCATATAATAACCCATGAAATTAAATTGGTATCATACGCATTTTATCATACCATTACAAATAGAAAAGAAATATATCCCATAATCATTTCATCAAAGCATAACCAATGAAAAGAAGTGGATATTAAAATATTATAACCCCCATAAGAGAAAATTGTTTCATAAACATCACTCCGTAAAAATATTAACCAGTAAATAAAGAATATAAATGGTATTATTTGATAATATCCCCAGTAAAGAATAAGCTATAAAAAATTCTGTCATCTTATATGGAGAAATATTTTGAAAGATCACTTGGAACATGTATAAAAAGAAATAATATATATTTAAAAATCACTTTTTAAAACATGTTTCATTTCCAAAATCCATTTATTTGAACACCAATTTGAGAAACATATAATGAAATATTTTAAAAACCAAAAACAAAATTCTTGAGTAAAATATCCTTTCTTCATTGAAAAATGCATTTTAAAATATTAAAACTTTTGAAAATAATTTTCTATGAAAATAACCTTGAACAATTTTAATGGAAACTAGAAAACATTTTGAAATTTTTTTCCTTGGAAACTTAAATAATAATATTCAAAATATTTAGAAAACCATTGTCCATAAAAACTTATAAATTATTATTGAACACATTTTGAAAACCATTTTTCTATGAAAACTACTAAAATAAGGTTAAGAACATTTTGAAACAAAAATTACATTAAAACTTATAAAATAATATTGAAAAAAAATTAAAAACCAATTTCCTTGAAATCTTATAAAATAATCTTGAAATATATTTGAAAACCAATTTCTTTAATCATACTTTGAAAACTTATAAATAAATCATGAAAATAAAATTAAAAACCGTTTTCTTTAAAAATGCATTGAAAACATATAAAGGAAGTTTGAAAATATTTTGAAAACCATATTCTTGGAAACTTATAAAATAATATTGAAAACATTTAAAACACTTTATAATAATAAATAATTTTTTAAAAACTTTTTAGAAAACAAGGTTTTTAATGAACCTAGATTTTCGACCGAAGAGAGAGATCAAGTTAGATTTTCATAAAACACTTTCTTAATTATAAAAAGTACCAAAGAGTGAGAAAATGGTATTAATAAATGAATATATAATGAATAAATAAAGTAAAAGAAAATTTATCAGTGTTCTTGAGATTTGGATCATTAGATTTAATTAATGGTATTATAATTAAAAATAATACCCATAAATGATGAGATTGTAGCAATAAACTATTACCACTTTGGTAACATTGACTCATAATTCACATAAGATAATAACATTACATAAATGTTAAAATATCATGAAATAATTATATTCATTATATAAAATGTCAAAGGACAGTATATGTAAACCATAGAAAAATATAGGTGCATAACAAGGCATGTATCTCAAAGAAGTCAAATTGAGACAAAAATTGCTTTACTGGTATAGTAATTTTTTTACCATAATCCCAATAAAAGAAATATAATAATGTGGATATGTAAATTACTATATATTTAAGTATAATAATCACATAAAACATTCATGGGATGTATTTTCACCAAAAAAATAAATTAGTGGTGAAAAAGGCATAAGTCTCACAGAAATAAAAGTGAGATGAGAAAACCCGTAGCTTAAGTCTTGAATTTTATTATACACAATCAAACATCATGTATAATAAATATAATTTTATTATATATAAAAAATGATATTTTTGTATATCATACCATATATGATTAAATTATAACTTTATATTTATCATTTTTAAAAATTCAATGTTAGTGAAATGTTTTGAGTAATAACCGTTTTGTTTATCATATATGTTTTGAATTTTTATTTTTGATCCTCTTACATAGATCATTTTAAATTAGTTTCATAATGTAAAACATGATTAATATATTATATGTATTCAGTTTATAAATATTTATCATAATCTATAAAAGATAGATATATGAAATGGAATGCACCGTTCATGGAGACAATAGGCTGTAAGTACGCATGAACGCTATTTACGTTAAATTATCATATTGAAAGAATGAATGCTAGTGAAATATATGTATATATATTAATTATATTAGAAATATTATTTCATATATATAATATAATTCAACTAAACAAATCCTTAATAAATTTCATGTATAGTTTAACAAATCACATCGTTTTGAGGCGGCAGTAGTTCACACTTACCTAAACAGAAGTATCATAATTAGACAAAATGGAAAGCATGATGTTATGTGTTATAAAATAATTACATGAGAATAAATACATCATAAATATCATATATATCATATAAAAATATATTTTTCATCATAATTTTCAACCATGATAGGTGGTAAAAGAAAAAAACAACATTGTTTCATGATGCAGTAGTTTTTAATACATAAGAACGGAAAGTTCATTAACCATTAGATGGAAGTGTGTATAAGTGTTGTTAAAACCATTAATATAACAACATATAAGTAACTTTAGGATAATTATGTTATCATATAATAATTTAATAAAAATAATTGAGGTGATTTATAATGAAAATAAAACAAGAGAGCTTCAGGAAGGATGTTGCCTCTTCTTTGGGAAACTCCTTTGGGTTTTCACCAATGGGCCTCATTAATGGATTTCAGTAGAAAGGGGTGATTCTAAGATTAAGTGGGGAATTTTGGGGGATTATTATATCAAATTTTGGGTGATCCAAATGTATTCATAGGTGTGAATAAGTGGGAGGGGTGAGTGCCTTTTTATAATGGAGGAGTGGCATTCTTGTAAATTTTTGAAAAGGGAATTCCACACACGTTGTTTTATGAAAAGTTTCTCCAATAATAAACCAAATTCTATAAAATGGGGTATATGTTAAAAATATGTCCCTAAAATGGATTTTGGACAAGTTTCTAGGTCATTTTGGCCCTTAAGTGTATGGTTTAGTCCATTGTTAAGCTAAGTTTCCTCCTAATCATTGTAATTAATTATAATTACTTTCACTAATATTTTTAAAAAACAAAGTTTAGATTAATAAAAATTATATATTATTATTATTAAAAATATGTAATCCATTTTTTAAAATTCAAATCATATAATTAGAATAAATTAATTCAAATTCAATCTCATAGACGGGATGGAAAAGTGGGGTTTTAAAGTAAAAATGTTCAAAAGTTTGGTATGTTTTTATAACAAATTCATGAGTGGAATTGATTCTAATGACATAAATTGAATTAATTAATGTATAATTGATCTATATGGACTTTAAAAAAATCAAACAAATAATTTAACATTATAAATAAATTGTAAGAAAAAGATTTGAAATAAAATTCAGTATTATTCACTATTCATCAAAAAAATAAAATTTCACAGAAAAATACCAAAAAATTCACCCTCATATAATTTTTATGTTTCAATTTCAAGAATAAATTTTATTTTTTCAAATAAAAATTATAAAATTATCAAAAATCATATTTAATATGGGTTCTTCATTAAAGGTGATAAAACTATCTTTTGGAAAAATATATCTTTTTATTCATACAATTCGATTTATTATTATCTTATACCTATCAAATGTATTGTATGAGTAAAAAAATATTGATTAAATATATAATATATAAATTTTATTGAAATCTATAGTAAAAAATGGTTTGTTTAATTTATAGAGATAAAATTGCGTTTTTACGTAAAAAAATAGTTTTCTTAGAAAAGTAATTACTTTATTCTCAAATAGTTCCAATATTCACTTTAGTAATTGATTACAAAAGTATTAATTTTATATACATTTTTAAATAATATTTTCACAATTTAGTTAATATTATTCATAAATTACATTCTAATGGATAAGTGGTAACTATAATAAGATTTTAAAAATAATATTAATAATGAAATGTAGTTTGGTAAAACTTGGCCTTGTGTGTAACGCAAGCTATCAGAGGGACTTAGTATTGTGTATAATACAAGACAAACCTAGTGTTTCTTGTACCAAAATCTAATCTATGTGTTATTTTTAGCACATTCTTAACTTGGTGTTGTGGATAACACAAACCACACTCAGTGATTTCATATAACCAAATTTATATGAAATATTGTGTGAAATGAAAAATAAAAAGATTAAATTAATTCGAAAAATAATAATTCAAAAAATCTCAAGGTGTTACATTTTAACCACCTTAAAATTAATTTTTCCATAAAAATTCATCTAAGTTATTAAAATTTTTATACTTGAATGTTCCTTTCATAGAAACCCACATTGAAAAAGTAAAATACTAAAACTTCCTTCAAAAAGGGTATGTTTTAAACATAATGGTTACCCAAAGTATCACATAACTAGGATTCCATATCATAGAACATTGGTGGTAAGGGATGATTGAACATGGATGAAAAGTGTAAATAATCATACATATTGATAAAGATCACTAATCATAATAAAATTGGTGATGTAGATAAAGTTAACAATCACAAAACTATAAAGTTAAGAAGCATGAAATAGGTCATTAATATCATAAAAAATGATGATAATAAAAAAATTATTTCAAGACCCTTTTCCTAAAGTTGAATAATTTGTTTTCACAAGAAGATATACTTACATTATTTCATTCACTTTCATATGTAAAATATCACACTTTGGTCATGTCTTGACCAATTTCTAGTTCACATATTTCTACAAAAAGTTAGGTGAATTTTTCATTCCTGGGGAACTAATAGGTCATGAGATCCCTAATAAGACATCCCATCTATCTTCAATCACTATCAACACAAATTGTTTAGAACAGGATATCCAATATGCATTAATACTCATGTGTAGAGATAATACTTTAATCTCAAAAACATCATTTGAATTTAAACTTAAAATTTTCATAAATGGTTATACTTATAACCCCTTTGAAAGATAAAAATCCAAAAATTTAGAAATAAGGCCATGAAATAAACATAAAATTTATCCTCTATATAGCATAAAGTAACCCTTGGTTGTCACATTCAAAACATGTGAATACTCCCATCATATATTATCTTGAAAAATGGTAATAACTTGAATTACTATAAATCCTTTTCAAAAACACATATGATTTCTTATTACAAAGATTATTGGATATATTTCTTAAAACCATAAAGTCTTAAACTTCACCTATGATGAAATAGACCAATTTTTAAAAAAATCATTATCATTTGTAGGGTAATTAGTACTTTCTAATTTACTTTATTCATATTTATCATCTCTTTATCCAAGATAAACACAATTGTCTCAACATCTTTAACACATTAAGGGTTACCTTTCCTTATTTAAAAATATCATCTTTCTATTAAATCACTTTTCTAAGTCTTAATCACTATTAAAAATATCCTTTTAAATCCTTAATAAAAAAATTATACTAAAAATACTTATATATTTCATGATTCATATTACATAATATTTCAATTCCAAAACATATAGACTTTAATCATCCAACATTATTCTTAAACCATTACTAGGGTTTCATCGTCTTATCCCTTAATACCCATTGTCCTATAATATGAAATATTAATCATGTCTCCATATTCTCGTGGAGCATCCATTATAGAAAATTAAGAGGTGTGTGGTACAAATGAACTTCCTATTTTTTCACTACTCTACCATATTCATGGCCTTCCTGGTTTTCTTGGTTTGGTTGTCTCTCCTTCAATTATTCCCTCACCTTAATATCTTCTCCCACTTGATGATTTTTCTCCACCTAAAATTTCTTAAATTATCACTCCTTGTTATCTTCTAAATCTCTTCTAATTTTCAAAGTTATTGTCTTCACCTCTTCTCTTAGTAACATTGTGTTACCTAAAAATAACTCAAGTGGTATCTCAGTTAGATTTTGGGAAGGTTATACTAGTTGGGTTTCTATATTTTAGATTATACCATGGTGGTTTACCATATAGTTTTCATACTTCTAAAGAGTTATCTAAACTTAGAAAATAATTGAACATACTTAGTTATATACGTTTTCACTAACTCCTGAAAAGAATATAAAGCCTCTTATAGTTGTTGTTGGAAATGTTTTTACTACACTTGAAACTATGGACCTATATTATAAAATTTTTTGTTGATAAATCTTGTCACCTTTTTCCTTGGGGAAATCTCAGAGGACCTTGAAAATTTCTTGTGATGTTCCCTCCTCAATATATTTATCCTTGATTCTTAGTAATTGGCATTACCCCCTGTCTAAACAAGTTCTAATAATACGGTTGAGTCTAGTTATAATAAAAAAGTTTTACTTGATTAATGAGATGTTTTTATTCCCACTTGGTAGTCCTAGAAGAGATAGGGACCTCTACCCATCTCAAATAAAATCACTTTAGGTGGCTCATAGGGTTATCCATGATTATAGATATCTAGAAACATATCTATATTCTTATATAATAACCCCATCTGAGTGACCAACTTGGTCATCTCATACACCTAATGTACACCACTCTTAGTTATTCCACTCTCTCTAATTTAAATTGTGAAATGTGTTCTATAATGTCATCAATAATGGATTAACCCTTAGTGTGGGTCTTACTCATCAATCCTCTTCCTAAAAATAAAATTATTATGATCTCAGAGTTATTTAGTTTCCTAGAATAGAATGTTTATAGATTCATCTATAGGGTAACTCCATGATGCAAGAATCTCTGTAGCATTTCCTTAAAACATATCCAAGACACATAGGTATATTATACATATTTATATATAGATTTTTTTTGAATATAACTCATTAACTTTTCCATCTTCATCATTAGAAAAAAGTGAAAAAATGACCTTATCCCACGTCATGATAGATCCCATCGGCTATGACATTAAAAATACATTGGTACACCGAATCAATGAAAATTGGAAGAAAATATTTTAAATTCTAAAATAAAAGACTCTATTGTTAATAAAAATTAATTTTTATTTCCAAAAAATTTGAAATATTACTATAGTGATCATAATTATAAATGCCTTAAAATTTCCTATCAATCTAAATCTTCTACACCACACACAACTTAAGATTGAATTTATTGTCCAATATTTGAGGTCTTATGTTGCTTAGAGGAGCCCGATATATTTACATCATTCCATATTTCATCAATGTAATATCTTATAGATCTTGTTTTCTTTATTTTTTGATGTTGGTTAGAATTTCATGGGTTGTATGAGCTATTTGTTTTGAAATTTCATCCCTCATATTGTGAAACAAATAACAATAGTTTTATTGGTGGAATTAAAGTGGCTTATGAAAATCCAAAACTCAATAATCATGTGTGTCTAGTGTGAATCATGCAACAATAATCTATAAAAATACTTGAATATCCATTCACAAAAAATTAAAAAGAAGATAAAAATAAAAAAATACAAGAAACCTATGAAATAATCAATCAATAATAAAAATTTATATAATAAATACTTTAGCATCTATTCACAAAAAAATAAACAAAATCTAAAAATAAATAACCTAAAAGAAACCAATGAAATAATAAATCGATACTAAAAATTTATGTAGTAGTGTCCCCGACAATGATGTCTAAAATGTGAAATGGACTTGGGTGTCATCAAATTCTAAGGAAATTAAGTTAGAGTGTTGATTTATAAACATAGTTACTAATAAATAATACTATGAAAGTGTAGTATAATAATTATGATCCTCATGGTTGAACCACTCGGACATGAGGATCCTAACCATTTGAGTATTTATCAATTTTTGATTCGTAAAAATAAATTGATGAAAAATGGTTGAAGCATAAGATTGAGAAAACTATCCAGATAAAGAAATCTAGTAGAGTAATGACCAAGATATGAGTGGTTAAGAATTCATATGATGATAAGGATGATTGATTGATTCTAGATGATGTTTCATAAAATATTATGATTTATTCATCTTATGAATCAGAAATGTTGATTAATTGTGAGATTCATAAAAGTTAATGGGTTACACATGTTTGGTAACAAATTAAAACTATTTATATCCATTCAATTCATATTTTTATGGTAACCTTGTAATACCTAGATTCATTTGTCTTAGTCTCTAAAGAAAAATGATGAATTAAAGTCAAATCTTACACCACCATTCCCCTATGTCACATCACTGTTCCTCCGAAAATGAACATCACTCTTTCTAAGAGACTAGGGTATATGATTGAATTATTATTAATGTTATATTAATCTAATTCATTCAATTAACGATCTAAATTAATCACTTGAGTTAAATAGGCACCCTTTTTTTCTTGATCCACCATCTCTTAAGAAATTAGTCACCCGTGATAGATTTTCCAACCATCAGGATTGAAAGAATAGACTCAATAAAAGATTTAAGAATACTCAAAGGAATAAAAATTGATGTAAGAATATAAATAAAGGAATAAAACTTTACTATCATACAAAATTAAATCTCAATTCACTAGATTGAATTGATACATCGAACTCTTTAAGTAATGTTTGAGTATCCCTTCATAAGTTTCCTTTCCTAAGTACTTTTTCCTTTAGTCACAATTCTCTCTCAATTAGTTCCAAAATCTTGATCCCATGAAATGTCAAAATTTTACATAATTAATAGATTAAACTCCACCATGAAAATACAATTTTATTCCATCCTAGGGAAATGGAAACCCATATTTTCCATGAATATTTGATTAGATCCATGATGTAAATGGGTTTATATAGAATGGTGTAAATATATCATATTTTGAATATTGATCGTATCAAAGATCAATATACATTCCTTCTGAGATATTCAACTATAGTTTGACCATATTTAAAACACTCACAAGAAATTCATGACATGAAAGAAGAGTCATGATACTGAGGTTAGTAAACTAAATTATATGGATTTTTCATTTTAATACCCTCCACACCATGGTAGATCTACTACTTTGTGGACTATTATATCCTCATCAAATAGGTAAGGGATAATTATTATTTATACAAATGATTTTCAATGAAGTTACATTTATGTATTCATGGTGAGACTCCTAAATAATCTTACACATTATCACGAACCAACCGAGGTTGACCTTGAACCGGTCATCTGATTTATTCTGTGGAATGGCCCGAAGGGCGTTCCCGATCCCCACGGTCTGACAACTAGTGTCAGGCATCAAAACAAGTAGTTGGGAAAGATTTATCCTAGGAAAGTAAAAGGTAGATAAACAGAATTAAACCTAAAAAAAGGTAAACACTAATAGTGGAAAATAAAATTAAAAAAAAATAAATAAAGAGTATGATGTAGACATACCTCCAATTGACCCTGTGGATTACCACTAAATATAGAACCATGCTCGCTCCAAGAGTGATCCAAGACTATAACTTGAAACTAAAAATTAAAGTAGGCATGAGCACAAAATTCTCAGTAGTAAAGCTAAGGATTTACAATTCCCTATGCCTCTAAGTTTAAAAAGAAATCCAATCATGCTAGTTTGAAAATAATAAATATTATATTAAGGTTTTTTAGTCTTTCAAAACAAAGTAACAAATTTAATTCTTCAAGGAAAGCATTTCTCTTCCACTATATTTTCAAAATATATTACAAGCATGCGTTAACATTTCATAATGAAAGGGGAGAAATGAAGATTAAAATATGATTTCTCATAATGGGTCATCAAGAAAGAGAAACAGAAAAGAAAATCGCATCATAATCATTATGCCACAAATGAGAACCATGGGAAATCCCTATAGGTAACTATCACATGTGGGACCATAGAGACCTCATAAATCATTGAAAACATGGCATAGAAGCCATAATGGTCTACGTTCTCAGGTACGAGCCACTAGTAGGGAACACACCCATAACCAAGTGGTCTCCAATTATCCCAAGTATTTACATAGTTTTGTAATGTAAATCCTTCTAGAAAAAACTGGGATGAACCACTTATGTATCATCTAAAACACTAGTCCTAGTATGCCCACCAAGGTACTCAGGGTTTCCCTTGTGCTCAAGTTATAGTTCACATACATAGAAACCACACCTCTACATTCGCACAAAGGCCACAAATTTCAATGAAAACACCCCTCATTACAAAACATCACCTTTGTCAAATTATGCACAATATAGAAAATACCTCTTTCAAATAACTTTTCAATCACTTAAAAAGTTCCCAAATTCCTCTTTTTATAACACAAGAAAATACTAAATTAAGACTAACCAAAACAACAGGCCAAGCCCCCTTATAAAACAACCCTTGCATTACACATTTTTTTAACAAGCATTTAACATTTTCAAACACATCAAAAATTATACACAAAATGAAAAATAAGTCAAACACGCCCAAAATGATTCATTTTCCTTTTAAAATATATATTAAAATATACACACACCTCAAAGACCGTGAAAATGCATTTTTCACTATTCGAACAATGCCTAAAACCCATTGTAAAAAAATTACATTAAATAACACATAAAAAATTACCATTTCCTTTATCAAAAAATCATTTCTAACTTATCAACACACCAAACATTCTAAAAATACACTTTTCACCATGTAATCAAATCAAAGAATACATTTATAAAATCAAAAGAACATAATTAAATTCATCTAGTGATGCTAGGGCACATAACCACCTACAACGAATATATATATATATATATAGTGCTTATACATTTTATATAAAAAACAAGGAAATAACTTTAAAGGAATATCAAGAAATAATGGAAATTATAAATAAAGATCAATGAATAGGGATCTTACATCAAGGTGTAAACAAGCCGTCCACTTCAGCTCTTGGCACTTTCTAACTAAAATTTGATGCTCCCTCACTAAGAATATGTGACTTTGCATACATGCAAGGAAACCTATCCCCAATGCATACATTTTCATGTCCCATGAACATGTGCAATGGGATCCTTACAGGTATTCTTATATGCATATACCATTCTCCACTCACCTACATATTCATTTATATATACACACATATACACACCTAGCCCCATAAATATACATTCAATGCCATGGATGAATACACACATAATAGAGAAACCTACATGTATATATTTACTTAACTATGTACACGCAAGTGAGTCACCCTTGGACCGACAACTCAAAACTGCACCAAAAAGCCCAATGCCCGAAAAAAAATTAGAAGGAACTTTAAAACATCAAAAGAATGCCATAAAAAAGTGCAAAACCAACATGTGGTATAAAAGTCCATACCTCAAAAAAAGAAACTTTTGATGAAGGCATCCTGAGACAACTTCACCTACACGTATATACATTTTCAAATATATATATATATATACACACACACACCCTTTGATCCAAAGTACATATTTTCTATTATATGAGGGAATATGTGCAAGGAAGATACATATATATACATTCTTACCTATGTATATACATGTAGGCCTTTGTTGTTGATGACTCAAGCCCACACCATGATGACCAAAACCCACTACAATAATAAAAAAGTCTAATAGTCACCAAAGACTTAAAAAGGTATGATGCATTCCCATAAGCCATCCAAACACTACACATACCAAATTCACGATTTACAAACCCAAAATCATGTTTCAAAATCACATACACTCTAACACAACTTTAAAATGCAATCTGTAATGCATAAACAGTTTGATAAAACCATTACACCATTCATAAAACACATTTACACCATTCATTTAACTTATTAAACCATAAATAGATGTTTATAAAGAAATTTTTAGAAAATTCACTTGGCCTTACCTATAAAACCAACAAAAACCCAATTTTTATGACCAAACACACACAATTACACATCAAGAAGAAAATTCACACCACATGAATAGATTTATAAACTAATCTCACAATTCATACCACACTAAAAATGTCTCAAAATGGGTTTCCATAAAAAACACACCCCTTTTATATAAACATGCTAAAAAATATCCAACGCATACAAAAAACTTTAAAAACAATTTCACACCAAAAAAATTAATCATATAATACACCGGATTAATCAAGAAAGTAAAATATTTCATCTAATAATATTTATAAACCGAACCACCTACCTCAGTGTAGAAAATCCCAAAAAAATTGATGTGAAAATCCAAATCGCACGCCAACCGCACCTCTAGAAAACCAAAAAAGAACCCTAACATGACTGGATTTAACTAAAACACCAACGTTAAACCCCAACCAAACCAAAATACATAAAATTGAAAGGAAAATCCCCAAAATTATGTAGGGTTTTACCCTAAGGGAATCTACGTGTGCGGAAGGAGAACAAGGCACCGACAAAGGTCGCGGATGCCAGAGGAGGGTCGGTATTTTGCTGTTCCAATGGAGGGCTGACCATGGGAGAACTTCATGAGCTGGATCAAGAAGGTGAAGAACCTGACCATGTGTGGTGAGGGAGGCACAACCAGGAGGTGAGGGTGGAACAAGGGCATCCAGGCGCGACATGGTGAGGTGGCCAAAAGGGAGATTGAGGGGAGATCTGAACAAGGAGGGGAGGAAATGAACTAGGGTTGGAGGGCATGGTGTGAGATGTGAGGGAGGGAGGTAGGAGGAAGAGGAACAAAGGGAAAAAAATATAAAATAAAAATAAAAGTAAAATACCTAAAAAAACTGCACCCCATAAACACAATACTAATAATAATAATAATTTTATAGTGACAATAATAATTTCATAAAATATTAACCATAATAATAATATTATTAATGAAAATTAATTAATTTAAAATATTAAAAATAATAATAGTTATACTCTTAAATAATATTTTTATTATTATTTAAACAATACTTATTTCATTTTATTATTTTCTTACTTTATTTCATCAATTAATTAATCAACTGCGCACCACGTGGGCCGCACAACGATTGGGTGAAGATGCATAGTTTCGGTCATTCCCTACTTATGCATTGTATGTTGTCAGCCCCAAGAACACTCATTTTTCAGTAAAGATGCAAAAAAAATGCCCTCAACCCGAGCCTCAACAGAATATTTCAATGTGTGATAAAATAATAAAATAAAAATTATTTCAAAAGTTTGGGTTTGAAAATTCTCTCCACCATAAAGCTTTGCATCCACAGAAACGCCATCCTAGAATTGTTTAAAGGATAGAACTGGTACATCATTTCATCTCAAAGATGTTTCTAACAAACAAAAAATGAGAGAGAAGTAATGACACTATCAATAATGAGAAAGGACTTAGATATTAAACTCAGGAGACCCAAATTGAACTCTCCACCAAGTGGCTCCTGCCCCCAAAATCTAAGACTTCTCTAGTTGATAATTAGAAGATGGAAACTCTCACAATACACCATTCTAACATCCCAAGAAAAAACACCTTAAAATTACCAAAAAGGCTCTCACACTTTACTAGAAACAAGAGAAAAATCAAGAAGGGGGTTTAGGGATGGATAACTCCAAATGAGACTACCAACCATCAAAACAATACCAGGAACAAAACTGAATTGCTAACATGGGGAGGACTAAGTAGACTCTACACCATAAGAAACAACCTACACCAGAGGCCGAACCAAGACACTAACTTAGAGAGGCCCGAATGAGATCCCCACCGAAAGTGATAGGCAAACACCATTTAATTTCAGTGGAACTCTCTGCGAGACCCACGGTGGGTCTCCCCACCATAAAACTGGACAAATTATTAGAATTTGAGTGCTTATTCATACAGATCAAGAACCCCCACCACGAGGGGAGGGGAGGGAAGGATCCCATCCAATATACCAAAAAGACTACCACCAACACATCCCAATGTTTTATTTACCTCTAAAGAACAAAATAAAACTACTCTCGATTTATAAGCATGGGTCACACAAGGCCATTAAAAGAAGACCCAAATATGGTGGAATAAAACCACTAGGATTCTAAGGAAACTAAATGACAATACCTTATTATAACCAATGAGAAATGCTTGCACCCAAATGGGTTATATTGTGGAAATGAGGTCCTCCCACCTCCTTCCACTAAACCAGAAAAATTAAAAAACTACACCAGAGGCTTATACTATATCCATATCCCACACTGAGATCAAAACTCAAATCCCATACTTTCACACCATTGGGGTTATTTTGACTATGTACCATCTTCACTCTGGGACCTATGGCTAGAGTTCTTGTTGTTGAAGCATCTTCTGCTTCATATTCAAGAACCTCTAACCTCTAACTGATTCTTCATCCTTTGGAAACACCGCTTACATACCTTTTCTGTGGCCACAACCTCAAAATTCCTTTGAATGATTATGAAAAATGTCTTTTAGTGCCAGAATGAAAACATTGGAAGAAACGGGCATGTGGGCCTTAGATAGAGAAATAAAGAGTGATGATGGAGACACTCTTGGAACAAGTTCCTCCAATTCACACTCCTCACCAGATGGGGAACCATTCAAGAGCACCTCAAGGATCTAAAATGCCTCTTGTAATAGTCCACATGTTGTGACTCAACTTGCATAAAAGAAAAGGGAAAGTAACCTTCACCAATCCAAATAGAGTCATTTCAATAGAACCAGAACTGTAATGCCCCCATGATATCTAAATTTTCCAAATACACTAAAAAACACCCACAAACACAACCACTATCAAACCTCGACCACCATAGGGAAAACAAACAGCATAAAAATAGGTCTCCACCCTAACACTCCTTTCAGAGTCCAAGAAAAACCATCAACTAAAAGTGATTCTTCATAGGAAATTGGACTTTTCTGGGTGGCATACTCTAATTAAAAAACACGAAACAAACTTGAAGCGCATTTCAAAACAATCCATCACATCCAATCATAAATCAAAACTCAATTAGATCTTTTTCAACCTAAAAACACAAAGAATCACAAAAAACAAAATGAACCTTATAAAATCCCCACATTCATTCTGAATTAAAACCATTTCCCACTTATCAAAACAATATTTTAGAAAGAAAAATGTGCCTCAGAAACAAAGAACCCACCATTAGTATTCTATGAAGCCTCACATGTATGTACATTCAAGTTCCAACTCAACACCCATCCAAACATACTAAATCTATGTCCACTATCCACATACTTGAGAATCCATAAGAATAACAAAGGCTAAACAGATCATTTCTAAATTTCCATTTCCAAGAGACATTAGTTTCACACATCACAAAAATTTGAAAATTCCCAAAACATTTTCCAAATCCAATTCTGATTTATGATTTACAATAAATTTATGTGATCCCAAAATAGTTCCCTAAAGAAAAACCATTTTCAAAATAACTCATTTCATTTTCAAATAAGTCAAGACTTTCATTTTGGAAATCCAAATTTCAATAGACTAATCATCAATTTTGCAACCTGAGAAAAACACCTCAAAACCATCAAAAAATAACACCAAGAACTTCTCAAAGAAACCAATTCACCCAACGAATCCTGATTCCAAATTCTCAAATAAACAATAACTACACACGGTTTGGTAGACTGTGCACCAACTGGGTAAGCACAAAGGAAGTTATCAAATAAAATTACATGGTCTGCACATAGCTTGCTAGGCCATGCAAAACAACCATCAATTACTATAGAAAGACCACCAAAATTCAAGACCATGCAAAAATATGCAAACAAGAATATGGAACTTGGAAAAAATCGAGATCCAAGCTCAGAATCTGAGGCAAGACCTTCTCGGACCACCCCGACAATTCAAGTGTTATTCCGAATAGGTGGTGATCAAGCACCTACCTACACTTGACCACTTGGATTATCAAAATCCCAACTCCAAACTATCTAAAATCTCAAAAGTACCTGGAATAAACCTCCTATAATACCATTTTGTCACAAATCAACTCAGTTCGACCCTAAAATGGTCACCCAAGCCGGTCCAGGACATGTCCCGAAGGGCATTCCCAATTCCCATGGCTGGAAACTAGTGTCGGGCATCAAAACAAGCATTTGATAATGATTTATCCCATAAAAATAAAATAAAAATAAAAAAAATAAACAAAAAAAGAGGTAAACACTAACAGTGAAAAATAAAAATTAAAAAAAATAATGATAACCAACTAGACATACCTCCAAGTGACCCTATGGGTTACCACTGAACATTAAATCATTCTCACTCCAAGAGATATCCAAGAATAAAACTTGAAACTAAATAGTAAAGTAGGTGTGAGCACTGAATTCTTAGTAGGAAAGACAAGAAATAACAATACCCTATAGCTTTGACTTAAAAATAACTCAATCATGCTAGTTTGAAAATAATACATGTTGAACTAATTTTTTTCTGTCTTTTCAAAACCAAGTAACAAGTTTATTTTTTTTAAGGAAAGAATTTCTCTTCAACTATATTTTAAAAATATATTACGGAGTATGCATTAAAATTTAAAAATGAAATGGAAGAAATGAATATTAAAATCTGGTTTCTCACAATGGGGCATCAAGCATGAGAAATAGAAAAGAAAATAACATCATAAGAATCATGCCACAAACGAGCACCATGGGAAATACCTATAGGTAACTAGAACATATGGGACCCTAAATACCTCATAACTCAGTGAAAACATGGAATAGGAGCCACAATGGTCAATGTTCTTATGCACGATCCACTATTAGGGAACACACCCATAACCTAGTGGTCTCCAATCATCACAAGTATTTAGATAGTATTGTAACATCAATCCTCCTAGATAAAACTAGGACAGACCACTTATATTTCCTCTAGAAAACTAGTCCTAGTATTCCCACCTAGATACATGGGGTTTACCTTGTGCTCAATTTGAAGTTCACATACACACACACAACACCTCTACATTCACAAAAAGGCCAAACATTTCCATGAAAACACCCCTCTTTAGAAAACATCACCTTTGTTAAATTATGCACACAATAGAAAATCCCTCTTTCAAATACATTTTCCATCACTTTCAAAGTTCCCAAATCCCCCTTTTTATAACACAAGAAAAAACCCAATTAAGACTATCCAAAAAAATAGGATAAGCCCCCTAATAAGACCACTCATAATTTATACATTTACTATTTTTAAATAACCTTTTATCCTTTTAAAAACATCACAAATTATACACAAAATGAAAAAAAATGAAGACATTCCCAAAGTGATTCATTTTCCTTTGAAAATATCTATTCAAATATACACACACACACCTAAAAGTCCTTGAAAACACATTTTTCACCATCCGAACAACCCCTAAAACCCATCTAAAAAACATTACATTAAAGAACAAAGAAAACATTTCCATTTCCTTTATCAAAAAATCATTTCTAACTTATAAACACACCAACCATTCAAAAAATACCCTTCTCACCTCATAATAAAATCAAAGAATATATTTATAAACATAAAAAATCATAACTAAATTCATCTAGTGATTCTAGGGAATGAAACCAACTACCATTTATATATATATATAGTTATTATGCATTTCATTTAAAAACCAAGGAAATAATTTTCAAGGAACATCAAACAATAATGTAAATTCTAATTAAAGATCAAGGCATAGGAAAACTACCTCAAGGTGGAACCAAGCCATCCACTTCAGCTATTGGCAATTTTTAACTAAAAGATATTGCTCCCCCACTAGGAATATGTGCCTTCGCATGAATGAAATGACACCTAGCCCCTATTCATACATTCGCATAGCCCATGAACATGTGTAAGGGGATCCTTACAGGTATGCTTATACCCATATAACAGTCTCAACTCACCTAGGTGGGAATTTTTATATATATACATAGGCACACATATCCCCAAACATGTACATTCAATGACATGGTGGAATATACATGTAACAGGAGAACCTACATGTATATATTTACTTACCTATGCACACTCAGGCCAATCTCCCTTAGACCGGCGACTCGAAACCGCACCAAATAGTCCAACGCACTACACAATAATTAGAAGGAACTTTAAAACATCAAAAGAACACCATAAAAGAAGTTTGAAACAAACTAGCGGTATAAAATTCCATACCTTAAAACATGAAACTTTTGATGAAGGCATCCTGAGATTGCTTCACCTATATGCATATACAGTTTCACATATAAATGTAACCTTTGATCGAATGTAAATATTCTTTGTGCCATGAGGGAATATGTACATGGAAGGTACATATATATACATGCTTACCTGTGTATATACATGTAGGCCTTTCTTGTTGATGACTCGAGTCCACGCCACGATGACCAAAACATGCTTCAATAATAATAAAAAGTCTAATAATCACCAAAGGATTCAAAAGGTATGACACATTCCAAGAAGCCATCCAAACACTACATGTATAAAATTCACCATTTACACACCCAAAATCATGTTTCAAAATCACATGTACTCCAACACAACTCTAAAATGTGATTCGTACCACATAAACAATTTGATAAAACCTTTACACCATTCATAAAACACATTTTCACTATTCATATAATTTCATAAACCATAAATAAAAGTTTATAAAACAATTTTCACAAAACATCACTTGGCCTTACCCACAAAACCCACACAAAACCATATTTTATGAATAAACACACACAACACCACATCAAGAACAAAATTCTCCCCACATGAACATATTAATAAACTAATCACACAATTTACACCACATTAGAAAATGACTCCAAATATGTTTCCATAAAAAATGAACCACTTTTATATAAACATGCTACAAAATATCAAATTCATATAAAACTCTCTATTTTTTTTTTCAACAAAAAAATTAATCATAGAACACACAAGATTAATCAAGGAAGTAAAATATTTTAATCAAATAATATTTTTACACTGAACTACCTAACTCGGTGTAGAAAACCCCAAACATTGATACAAAACTCCCAATCACAACCTAACCGATCCTCCAGAAAACCAAGAACGGACCCTATCATGACATGATTTAACCAAAAAACCAAAGTTAAACCCCAACCAAAACAAACTCCATAAAATTAAAAAAAAACCCAAAACTGAGGGATAGGTTTAGAAGAATGGAAGATACACACACAGAAGGAGAGCATGGAACTAGTGAAGGTTGTGGAGGCCAGAGGAGGGACAATGGTTCGCTGTTCTGGAGGAGGTTTGGCCATAGGGGTGCTGTATGTGATGAATAGAGAAGGGGGATAATTTGGCCATGTGTGGTGATGGCAGTGCAGCCAGAAGGTGAGGGTAGCACGAGGGGATCTGGGCGCGGTGGGGTGAGGTGGCTAAGAGGGAGATGGAGGGGAGCTCGGGCCAAGGAGGGGACGAAAGGCACTAGGGTTAGAGGGGGCTTGGTGTACGATGCTGGGGATAGAGTGAGAGGAATATAAAAAAAGGAAAAATGATAAATAAAAAGAAAATTAAAATCCCTAATACAACTACACCCCATAAACACAATAATAATAATAATAATTTTATAATGAAAATAATAATTTAATAAAATATTAACCATAGTAATAATAATCTTAATATTATTAATGAAAATGAATTAATTTAAAATATTAACAATAATAAAAATATTATTACTCTTAAATAATAATATTATTTTTATTTAAAAAATAATTAGTTCAATTTATTATTTTCTTACTTTATTTCGTTAATTAATTAATCTATTGCATTCCACACGGGCCACATGACTATTGGGTGAAGCTACATGGCTGCAGCTGTGCCCTGATCACACACCATACATTTTCAGGCCCATGATCACTAATTTATCAGAAAATATGAAAAAAATCAATCAGTCTTGACCTGCACGTCAACATAATATTTCAAGGTCAAATAAAATAATAAATAAAATTATTTCCAAAGTTCGGGAGTGACACACATGATAAATTTTAGTTTTTTCATGGTATAAATCCCTTTGATACATCCTGATTAGATCTGACACATCATCCATTATTTTTTTTGGCTAATTAAAAAAAATTAATAAAGAATAAAATCATTATATATGAATAACAATTCCAAGAGAAAACCTTATGCATCTCAGGAACCCCCACCACCAACTCAATATTCAAAGAAAATCTACCTAGGGAGAAGATATTATGTATGGACCTCTCTGTGAGTAATTTTCCATTTTTATCTTCCACCAAATTTTATACACAGGTTATAACAATGTTATATATCATAATACTTTTCCAAATTCCTTATTCCTTTTCATATTCTTCTAAAATAAACCAAAAATCATCAAAACTAATTTAATTATAAATAAAATAATTTCCTTAAAATAAATAAAATAGTTGAAATTTTCATGAGTAAAATTAAAATAATAAAATTATTACTAAAAAATATGTGTATATATTTGAGTTATCCAATGCCTAGGCCACTGCCAAGGCCAATGTATACCCGATAGACTCCCAGTGGGAACTTAATGCTGCCTAAAATTTTAAATAGTAAGTTACACTTCTTCTTTGATACCAATAATTATGAAATCTCAATAAATACTTAAATCATATAAAAAATTCCAAATAATTCATCCTTAAACACCTAAAATAAAATCCAAATCCTAAAATGAAAAATTAACTCTCAATTAGAACAAAAAATACTTATGAACATTGTACTTTAACCATCCAAATCCTGATCATAAGAGCTTAAGGACACCTAAATAATTTTTATTGGGATGTGGACTATTACAACCTCCCTACCATATTATTTATCATCCCTAATATGTTCCGAGATAATATTATCCAAATATCTACTACTCATAAGTTTCAAGTACATATTTGGAAGCATCCCTTAATTTCATGATTCCAAACACTTGAATCCACCTCACATCTAAAAAACTAAAAAATTATAAATCATAAATTACTAAACCAAGATCATATCACTGATACCTAACCCAAAACACCTCACAAATAATATTATGAATCATTCATCTAATTTATGATTCATACTACCAAATATGACCGAAATCATAAAAAATTACAAAATTCCAAATACATGACCATCAAAACAACTAAATTTTTATAGATAAAAGACACCAATTATATTTTTTAAATTAATACAAAAATTATTCACTACTATATCGATGTGTGACTCCTAGAGAAAAATAAAACTATACAACCAACAATAATGTATTAATGTTAAAGGATGTTCTATCATCCATATAACAATAAAAATATCATAATCTAGTTAAAATAAAAGCTAAGGTAATCCCCACCACGATAATGTAGTAGGTATATTTATGACTCACATTTAATTTCTTTTCTTGTTTTCCAAATGTATATATTTTAGAAAAAGTTTCCCAGATAACCATTCATTGTTTCAAAAAATATATATCTTATTATTTATTTAAATAACATATTTTAGGTAACACCCCAGAAATTTATATTTTTTTATTTATTTTAAATAAATGATATTTTTGATATCATATAGCACACACCACACCAAGATTATACAAACTGTGAAATATTATGAAAATATTATTATGTAAATATGATTTTTATAACCTAGACATTGGTTTAGTGGGTATAAAGAAGAATAAATACATTATTAAATTTATGTTGAAATTTTTTCATTATTTAAATTTTTTATTAATACATATTAAATAATTAATCAATTCTAAATGACAAAAATTAAATCAGTTAAATTTAACAATATTTATTGTTTATATGGGAATTTTTTTTATAAAATCATGTTTCAATATATATTTTTTTCATTTAAAAGATAAATTTAAAAATGTTAGATTATAAATTTGATAAAATTATCTTAATTTTTATATTCATCAAAACAAAATTATCTTATGGTAAATTTTGGATATTTTTTAGATATAGTTCAGTTTTTGGTGAATATTAAAAAATATTGATTTTATAAATAATGCCACTTTTATGACATTATAATCATATAGAAATGATTTTAAAGTTTATTAGTACTTTTTAATAGACCATATATATATATATATGAATTAATACAGTGTATTTAAATTTATAATTTTTATTTTAGAAATCTATGTTTGACATCTTCAAAATCTAAGTGATGTTTTTATTCAAATAAAAACTATTTTTGGTACTTCTTTTTTATTAAATTTTTTACAAGGTAACTTTTGGTATCTTTTTATTGTAAAATAAGTGTCCATTATTTTAAATTAAATAAATTAATTCAATGTGAATCAATATTTTACATGATTTTGGTATAAAATCATTTCTTATGCCTAAAACAATCATTTTTCAAAAAACGGTGATTTGTTTCATTTTGAGGACGTATATTAATTTTTTTTAAAAAAAAATTCTTGAAATTGAATCCTGTAAAATTTACTACTTATTTTATATAAACATTATTTAATTTTGTAATTAATTCCATTTCATTTTTTTCATAATAAATAGAAAAATTGTAAAAGTATATCACCTTGGTAAAAGGTAAAAAGGCTTAATCAGGGTTAAAACAATGTTATAAGGTCTCAAATTATTTAAAACACATTAATTTGTTTCATTAAATGGTTTTATTTTGACCAAAATCGTCATATCTCCTAAAATTGTTCGATTTGGTTCCATTTTTTGGTGGTAATTTTCTTTATATTATTTTAAGTAAACAATAAGTAAAATAGTTGTCATCCTTCTTAAAATATCTATAATTTTTTTAAATGAATAAAAAGATCTTATGAAATATTAAAAAAGCTTATTGTTATTATAAATAAATTATTTTAATGATATAATGTTTTGAAAAAAATTAATATTATAATTACCAAAACTTATTACAAATTTTTGATGCAGTGTTTGTGCTAGAAGGAGAAAAATCAAAGTAAATAGTTTTAAAAGATTAAAAGTGATTTGTTTTAGATATATTAAAATTTTAAAATATTTATATTGATAAAAATTAAAGTTATTTATTTTTTTAAAATATTCAAATTCAATCTCCATGGTAATGTCGATTTATTTAAAGTGAAATTATGTGAATAACCTTGAAAATGGCTAAGGATGTTTTATATTAAACAATTTTTACTTTTAAAAGAATCATAAAAATATTATATTTCTTAAATTTAATAGAAAATTTTATATAATATCAACCATTTTCCCGTTATTATCCACTTTCACTTCTAGAATGATATTATTGACCCATAAAGACTAAATATCTTGTTAGCACGGTAAGGCGTTGAAATGGTTAAAAGAGGGGTTAACCTGAGAGATAAAATTTAAAATAACACAATAAAAAATATAAATGATATTGGGTGATTTTATTTTTACCATATATAATTCCACCTTTGAAAATAATCCAATTTGGATAAAAATTCCCATGAAAGTGATCTCATTTTATTTTAAATATTAGAATAATTACATGTTTGCCACTACCCTCAATTATAAAAGGGAACTTAATATTCTCTATTACTCACACATTATTGAGACACATATATATACAATATACTAAAAAACTCTTATAGAATTATATATCCACGATCTAGAGGTTTTTTCTTCTTATAATTCTAACCCAATGGTATTTACGGAGAGACCAAATGAGTTTTCTCAATGAAGAAGTAATCGTCTTCATGAGATCCTTTTATGTTTATTTCATCTTCCGCATTCTAAAAATATTATTCATCCATATTAAAATAGTTAAATTAGTAAAATTACCTTATTAAAATTTTTTCATTATAATATAATAAGAGTTATCTTTTTATCATTCATCCTAATGGAAAATGAAATGTTGATGTGCGTACGTATGGACTATTGTCTCCACAACATACATATTTTATATTTCATCACGACCCCTCATATATGATTATATATATATATAATTATTATATATGATTTTTATTAAATTATTATCATTATTTAAATATAAAATATTATCTACCTTAGGACCCTCTCATCTTTTGGAAGGTAATAACATCGTTTTTGCGTACATGTGGACTATTACCTCCATAAAGCAATACGATTAATTTTTCATTTCTTATTTATATGGATTCAAATAAGGATAGATTAAATGAATATATATGATATATATTATTTCACTATGATTCTATAAAGTTTAATTATTAATTAAATTTCTTTCGTTCCATCCATAAAAAAAAGACAATGCCTACAGTGCGTATGTGGAGACTACCGGATCCATAAAGTGATGTAATTCATTTTTCATAACCAAATTACATGAATTTTAATAAAATATTATATAATAATAAAATATTATAATTATGAATTGAATTAAATAATGTATCCTATAAAATAATGGCCAGGTTTCATGAATCGAATCCATCAAACCAGATTGTATATGAAAAGTGGAACAATGAACACCCAGAATGATGATTTTAAGGAGGAATTATTAACAAAGGAGTAATTTTAAATTACAGGTGAATCATATATAGTTATATAAGAATTAATATAAATCAACTTTAAATCTATAATAAATTTAAATTTACTATATAGAATATTATTTGGGTGTATAAAGTAAGTCAAGACTTTAGGTAAGGGTTTCTCATCCCATTTTTATTTATGTGAGACATATGTCATAATCACCACATGTCTATTTTATATATTATATATAATATCAAAGAATTTATTTTATAATGATTTTAATTAATATTATGATTGTTTAAAAATTCATCTAATGTTATCTCTTTCAAGAGGTGTTTATTTATAGATTATGAAAATTGTTAGGGTTTTTCATAATAATATTGTCTTGTGGAGACATGTTTCGTTTTATGAACCTATTTGTGTTTATAGATGTATATAAATCCCATTTTATATATTATTCCATAAATATGTTTCTTATTCATGGTATTTAATCTTACATTTTAAGTTATTTATTTAAATGGGTTTATGATTCAAAAGTTACCAAAGTGGTAATGATTTATTTTTAATTATAAATTTTAATCAATATTTTTATGGTTGAATCTACTTTGGGGAAAATTTATAATATTTATCTCAATAATACAATATATTTTATAATACTATAGTTATTTATGGGTTTTTCACACTTTAGTTACAATTTTCACCTCTTTGGAACTCAAAAATATTGAGGAAATGTTTTTGAGGAAAATTGACCTTATTTCCTCCTTGGTTAGTGAACTTTTTATTTGAGGTCCATGTCATATAAATTTGTTTAATTTTGTAATTTTATATGGTTCACAAGTTATTTAATGTAATTTTTAACAATATTATAATGTATTTTAAATGGTGAAAAATGTATTTTTCCAATACCTTTCGAGCATATTATTTATGAGTTTTTACAAACAATGTGTTAAATAAATATTTATTTTACATTTACAACATGAACAACCTTTCTGGTTATCATGTACATTCATATATTTGAAGTTTCCATTAAAATATTTTATAATTATGTTTATAAAAATTCATATTGTAAAAATTATGAGAATTTTTATTTAAAATTTTATCAAGAGAAAAGGATATTTTTCTCATGTTTTCAAACAAAGGTTGAAATGCTATTATAAAGTTATTTTTTATCTATATGAACATCATTTTATACTTATTATTATTCTCTAGGGATATGATATTATTATACCATCAAATTTATTTCCCTATATTTCCATTTTTAATTTTTCTTAAAGATAATACTTGGAAACCCATTTCCTCCACATGGGTGAATTATGCTATAATAAAATGATGAATGTTTTTATGATCTTATAGAACACTTATTTATGGTTTTCATTATGTTATATTTGGTACCAAATTTATATATACAATGAATTTGGTAAATATTAAAATCACATGGGATAATATAAACTGGAATGGGGAGTGAAATTGGTTCAATAAGGGACTCTATCAGCTATGATAGTCTCAAAAGAGAGCCTTGAATAAAGAAATGATGGGATTGGAAAGTGAACCTAATAAAATATGGTAATATATCAACTATGATAGTATTATTAGTGATCTATAACTAAGGAAATTATTTTATATGATTATTTTTATTCCTACAAATTATTTTTTATGATTATGATATACCGTCATAGATCATGATTTATTATTAATGATTCTTCACTCTTATGACTCACGTCTCTTTTTATGAAAATTTTTTATGCAATGAATCATCATTTATGATATTTTAATTATTAAGTTTTAATTTCATAAGTTATTATAATTCTCTCATACTCGTATTCTTATTTTGTTCTTACATTTGATCGTCTATTTATATCTTCTATGTTTACCCTGACTGAGCATAAAAGCTCACCCATTCTTATATTTCAATTTACCTTGGTTATAAGAATGATATTATGAAATATATGACTTAATGGTTTTCATATGTGGATAAGTTTTTGGAGATTTTTAATCCTTCTTAAATAATAATAAAATAATATTACAATGGGAAAAGTTCCCATTTGATGAGAGAGACATGAGTTTTGTTATATAAAGGGCATTTCATAATTCTCTAAAACTCAAAACATAAAAGGTATTTGGTATATGATTGAATAAATGTTTCATATTCATATTT
Organism: Viscum album; assembly: GCA_963277665.1. Taxonomy (NCBI): domain Eukaryota; kingdom Viridiplantae; phylum Streptophyta; class Magnoliopsida; order Santalales; family Viscaceae; genus Viscum; species Viscum album. The sequence continues at coordinate 1,491,406,120 of OY728139.1, read as the reverse complement.
TAATTATTAATGGTTAAAATAGAATATCTTCTATTGGTATCATAACCAATATGTAAAGAGTATGATTTTAGCACCAGATTTGAGTGTATGGGTCTTAAGCAGTCTCAGTTGGAAATGGAGTAATTTTAGATAACATTATAGGTTATGATGTTTTCCAAATAGGATAATTTAAGATTTAAGGATACCATTATGGGTTTATAAGTATAAGGATAAATCATATGTTTACGGTATAAATACCCCTTTGAGGTTTAAAGTGATGAGATTTTAAGGTGATTAATAACATTTTGGGAAACATAGATGATTATTGAGGTATATATATGCCTCTGGTTAAATATATGATTTAGTGTGAAGTTATATTGGAATAATTTTATTAAGTACATAAGTTTTAAGTGATGCATAACCTTTAAGGGAAATTTTTTCTTTAATGATGAGGTAATTATAGCTGGCGGGAAGAAAGAGGTAATAATATTTTGGGAATATATTAGATAGATTAGTGATATGATGACTAAGTGATTAAATTTTTTTTTGGTGACATCCATTATATTTGAAATATTATATGATTAAGGAAAATATGGTATTATTTTAAAAGATGTAATTTTATTTTAGGAATAAAAAATGATTTTAATTATGGAAGTATATATGTTTTTACTGTGATTCTATGGAGATTCAGGTTATTTTAAGAAATGATTTTTATATTTTGGAGAAGATATGATTATGGTATATAAATTTTTCATATGTGACTTTATGAGTGATAAATGTTATTTAAGGATAAATGTTGTGTTGATCATTGAATAATATTTGATCAAATATTTCTGATTTTGGGTTATGAATTTGGTTGAGCATATTTTGGAATATTTTAAAGGTTAATTATTTATAGAATGATTTTATATAGACTTTGGGTGTTTTTGGAGGTTTTGTAGATTTTATTATAAAGGATTATTTATATTTGATATTATATTAAAATGTGATAACCATTTTTTAAATGGTATAAATGGGGGGAATAATTTTTCACCCTTTCCTAGATCTTGTGATCCCTTAAAAGATGATTTTAGTTCTTCAAGAATGAAAATTTCATCATGGTTATTTATTTTAAGAATAAAAGAAGAGGTGGAAAACCACTAAAAACACAAGAAACAGATGAAATTATGGGAATAAATCAAGTAAGTATATTGTCTCAAATTATTTGTCTCTATGTTAATATAATTACTCAAAAACAAGAAATAGGAAGATAAATCTATTGATTCCTATATGTAGATATTTATCATCTATGAAGGTATTCTTTATGATACTCATTCAGAAGTATTATTCTCACAATGGTAAATGAATGTTTTAAGAAATATTTAGAAAATTATAAGTTTCATAGTATTAAAATAGACACTAATTTCATTTTCAAAATGAATTTTAATCAATGAGGATTAAATGGTTTTCTTTTTCCACTTATGTATATTTATCTTCCACTCTTTTTATTTGATTCTAAAAAAAATTAAACCCTTTTTATAGGACATAAGATAAAATCATGGTGACATAATCTCATTAAGGGGAAGAATGTAACACCCCAAGATTTTAAATTAATTTTTAGTTTAAATAAATAATATGTTAGATGACATGTATGACTCACTATACCATGTTGAAATAAACTGTGATATAATATGACAATATTATTATTTAAAAATTATTATTATAACCTAGTCCTTGGTTTGGCATATACTAATGGGATTAACCAAATAATGAAATATATATTGAAATTCTTTAATTTTTTTTAATTTTTTGATTAGCTCCTAGATAATAGGTACTCAATTTTGAAGGATAATAACTAAATCATACAAATTTTAGAATAGTTAAACTTTTAAAAGGTTTATTTTTTTTATAAATGAGGGTTTTCATTATATTTTGTTACTATTCATTTAAACTATAAATTTATGAATTTTACAATATTAATTCTATGAAATTAACTTCATTTTTTAATCATTATACTAAATTATCTAAGTTGAATTTTTCGGATTTTTTGAAAATTGTTTATTTTTGGGTGGATAGTGAAAAATACCAATGTTACAAATAATGTCACTTTTGTAAAATTATCATTGCATAAGAATGAAATTAAATTTTAGGAAACAATTTTTATAGAGAAAACATATATTATCAAAGTAATAAAATTCATTTAAAAATAGAAATTTTAACTTTAAAGTCTACATTTGACATTTTTTAAAACTAAGTGATGTATTTATTGAAATAAAAAATATTTTCAGTATATATTATTTAATAAATATTTCAAAATATTCCTTTAGGTTTTGTTTTTTTCAAATTCCAATAAGTCTATCTTAATTTTAAATAATTTAATTTATTCAATGTTAATTGATATTACACATGATTTTGGAATAAAAACATTTTGTTTTCTTAAAATATATGTTTTTCTAAAAATGGGTTTTCATTGAATTCAAAGAAGTTATATTAAAAAAATTACTGATTATGGAAATTGAATAATATATAATGTATTAAATATTTTTATTACCATGTTCTAATTTTTTAATGAGTCCCATTTCATTTTTTCTCTTAATAAATATTTGAAATGGCATGATTTTACCACAACAATAAAGGGTAAAATGTGTTGATTGGGTTTAAAAATATGGGAAAATGTTACAAAATATCTCAAAAACTTGTCTTTATTTTAGTTCATGTGTTTATTTAAAAAAAATACTATATTCAAAATTATCTCAATTTTTTTATTTTCCTTTCATAATAGACTTTATATTATTTAAAGTAAATAATAAGTAAAAAATTTAACTCCATTATATTTAATATATCTAATATGTTTTCATAAGAATGAAAATATTTAATGAATAGTTATAAATTTTTATTTTTAATATGAATATATAATTTTTATGTCATTAATTTTTTAATTATTGGAAATGGTACAATTACATAAAATTCGTACGCATCGATAATGAAATACTTGTGAAAGCGGGTGAAAAATAAAATTAAATGATACTAATATAGTAAAAATGACGTGTTTTGGATAATTCAAAGTCTTCAATTATTTTTATGGATAAAAATTAAAGTTGAATAATTTTTTAAATATTAAAATTCTAGCTACATTTTAATATTTGTCCTTTTAAATTCACATTATGAGAATATTATCGAAAATAACTTGATGGAAATTTTATGTTAATTTTTTTTTAATTTATTATATTAAAAATAATGAAAAATATTATGTCTTATTGATTTAATGGAAAATTGTATATCATATCAATATTTTTCCACTTATAATCCACTTTTCCTTTTAGAATTATATTATTTACCATTAAAAAATAAGTATCTTGTTACCATAGTAAGGGGTTAAAAGTGTTAACAGATCAGTTAACCTAGAAGATAAGATTTAAAATAACACAAATATTTTTATAAATCCTATTTGTTGAATTTATTTTGACCTTATCTCATCCCACCTTCTAAACTGGGCTAATTTTGAGAAAATATTTTAGGAATGTGATCTTATAGTTCTTTTAATGTTCACAATAATCACAATTATTCCATGCCCATCACTTATAAAATGGAACCTACTTTCCTATATTAGTCACACATTACTGAGATAATCAGATCAACCAGAACCTAAAAAATATCTTCTAACCTTTATAGATAGATTATATAGGTTCAATTATTCATAAACTTTATTCTCGAGGGTCCTTAAGAAGAGATCCATAGGTGGTTAACCAAAGAAGAGGTAATCTTATTTTCATAATCCTTTTAAGTTTATTTATTTTTATACTTCCTAGAAATATTATTTAACCATATTAACAAAATAAAATTTTTAGAATTGTGTTAATGAAATTTTATTATGTTAATATAACAACCAATATCTATTTATCATCAATCCTAATAGAAAATTTAAATGTCATTTTGTGTATGTACGAACTACCATCTCCATGATAGAAAAATTTTAGTTTTCAATAACACATATCTTGAATTATTATATATATGGGTTTAATGATTATATATGATTTTTATGACATTATTATTATTTTTTAAAGATAAAATTTTATATAACTTCTGAAACCCCTATCTGTTGGAAGATGGTAATTTTCCTCTTGCATACTTATGAACTACCACATCCACGAAATGATGTGATTCATTTACGTTTACAAATTATATGGATTGTCATAAGAATAAATTTAATGAATATATATATATTAATAATATGATATAATTATGACTCTTTAATGGTTAAATATTATTTAACTTTATTTCGTTCCACCCATCAAAAAGTGAAAACATCACTCGTGTGTATTGCCAGACAACCACCTCCACGAAGTGATGTAATTTATTTTTCATAAACCCTTATATTAATGGTTATAAAAGAGTATGTAATGAATAAATATGATACTTATGAAATGAATATAACTATTTATATGATGAAACCATAACCAAGGTTACCAGAACCACTAAACCAAAACATGCATGGAAAAAATTAGTGTGAACACTCATAATTTTGATTTTACAGAGGAATTACTTAGAAAGGTAGAAATTGAAAGTTATATGTGAATAATATCTAGTAAAAAAGTATTAATATGGTTTTAGTATAAACTAATAATAAATTTAAATACATAATATAGGAGTGCAAGAGCATGTATGAATAATGTCTAGACTTGAGGCAAGGGTTTCTCATCTCATGTTTATTTCTATGAGAATTATGTCATATTCACCACTTGATTATTTTTTGTGGTGTATATACTTACCATGAATTTATTTTGTTATTATATTAATAAATATTATGCATATTTAAAAATCTACTTATTTTTATCTATTTCATTAGTTTTGGATTCATAGATTACCAAAACTATAAGAATTATTTGTCTCAATATTGTTTTGTTGAGTCATGTTTTTTATTATGCACAAATTTGTGTTTATATGGCATATATACTACCAATTTCAAATATTATATGATGAATATATTCATATTAATGGTATTTAATGTTCTATTTGAAGTTATTTATTTTAATGGGTTTATGATTAAAAAGTTACCAAAGAAGTAAGGGTTTCTATTATAATCTCATTTTCAATCGGAATTATTTATGCTTGAATCTAATTTTGGGGAATTATACACAATTTATCTATTAAATACCATATATTTTATTCTATTATGGTTATTTATGGTGTTATATTTTTTTACTTATATTTTATTGTCTTTGGTACTTAAAATGAATGAGAATATGTTTCTGTAAAAAGTCAACCTAATTTTCTCTTTGGTTGGTGTACATTTTATTTCATGTCCATATTATTTAAACAAAATAAATAATTTTAGTTTACACGATAGAATGAATAGTTTAATTAATATTCAACCATATTAAACATATTTTCAAATGATTAATAAGTGACTTTGATAATATTTTCTGAACAAGTGACTTATGAATTTTTATAAAAAAGTGTAAAATGAATTTCTATTTTAATGTTTATCATAAGAATGTTTTTCTCTCCATCTAAAACAAAATTTTAATTCTATAATCCATTAAAATATTCCATGTTTATTTTCAAAGAAAACAATTTTCTCAATATTCATGGAATTTTTATTTAAAATGTTATCAAAAGAAAATGATATTTTCCATATGTTTTTAGAGAAAGGTTTAGATTATTTTTTTAATGGTATTTTTCATCTATTAAAACATCCAATACTATAGAATAGGCTTCTAAACACAATAGAAAAATAATTTATCAAATATAAAAAGAAATTTTGATATATGCACCATTAAAATGTGGCCCCACTTATCAGTTCTATAAAAATGTTGATAAAGGGGGCCTTTATCAGGGCTAAAAAACACTGATAAAGGGAAAACTTTATTAGTGATACTTATAGTGTTGATAAAAATACCCATTTATTAGCACAATATGTAGCACCAATAAAGTCCATACTACTGCATTGTGCTCTTAAAATTACAGTACATTGTTCCAAAGAATATAGGAAAATACAGGATATGGAAAATTTATAATTTAATTGAATTAAAAAGTACATGAATAATACCAAGAAAAAAGAAACTATTATAGAAATTTAAAACATTTTTTTTGTAAAATTTCATTAACAGTCACAATTTATCACAAACATCAAAAAACATCAGTGGTTTCATTGTCTCTTGCACCTAACCCCCTCTAAAAAAATTCCAATAATGGAATTGGTTTCCAAACAAACCACTACAACTCGAGTAAAAGAATCCTCCTCTACAATAAAACAATTCTTATGTTAGTAATACTATAAAGAAATAAATTAAACATAAATAGGAAACAAAACCTGTATAAAATGTCATTTATAAACTGAAACCACAAAATTTGGGCAATATTAGTCACATTATGCATTATATTTAGGTGTGATTGATTTCTGCACATCATAAATGAATTATTCATTTTTTCATAAAGTATCAAATCAGTTCGAATGTGTTTTCTTAGTATTGAGTATGTCACATGTTTTTTTACTACAATTTAATTTTAAACTAAAAACACGTACTTTGAGTCATACTGGTCACATCATGTGTCATTTTGATGTGATAATGATTTATACACATCAAAAATGGCATCCAAATTGTTATATTAAATTATCAATACAATCAGAGTGTTTTTTATTAGTTTTCATTGAGTGACACCTATTTTGAACTAAAATGTAAATTTTGAACTGATAATGGCCACTTTGAGTCATATAAGGTACACTTTGTATCAAAATGGAGGTGTAGATTATTCATAGATATCACAAATGACTTTTGGATCATTATTTTAAAGTATCAAAACATTTAAAATGTATTTTATCAGTTTTGAGTATGTCACTTTGTGTTTTTTCTAAAATGTCATCCTAAACTAAAAACATGCACTTTGCATCATACCAACCACATTGTGCATCATATTAAGGTGTGAATGTTTCCTATATATCAAAAATGACATATGGATTATTTTTATATAGTATCAAAATAATATGAATGTTATTAATTGGTTTTTAGTATGACACTTATTTACTAAAATTTCATTTTAAACTAAAAACACACACTTTGAGTCATACTGGTCACATCATAAGTCATTTGAAAGGAGTTTATTTCTACAAATCACAAATTACTTTAATAATTTTCCAAAATTATCAATAAATTCCAAGATTTTTTTCTTGTTTTTTCTTTGAGTGAAACTATTTTTTGAACTAAAATGCCAATTTTAAACTGATAACAAACACTTTGAGTCATACCAGGAACATAAAATATTGGATTGAGCTGAGGATGATTCCTACACATCAAAAATGACTTATGGATTGTTTTACTGGAGTATCAAAATAATCTGATGTAATTTTCTCAATTTTAAGTATTTCACTCGTATTTTTTACTAAAATTCCAATTTTTAATAAAAAGATGCACTTGGAGTCATACGAGACACACCATGCATCAATTTAGAGTATTTCACATGTGGTTTTTACTAAAATTCCATTTTAAACTAAAAACACACTCTTTATGTAATACTATTCACATCGTGCATTGGATTTATGTGTGGATAGTTTCTATGCATCAAAAATGACTTATGGATCATTTTAATAAAGTATAAAAAGAATATGAATGTCTTTTATTGAATTTTGTTATGTCACATGTTTTTTTATTAAAATGTCATTTTAAACTAAAAACATGCACTTTGAGTAATACAGGTCATATGATGTGTCAGTTTGACATGAGACTGATTCCATAAAATAAAAAATGGATTATGAATCCTTATTCAAAATTACCAATTCAATCTGATCTCAGTTTCTTGGTTTTTAGTGAGTGACACGTGTTTTGAACTCAAATTCCATTTTTAAACAGATAAAGAACACTTTCAGTCACATTTGGGACACTACATAATGGATTTTGATGTGGCTGATTCCTACATGTCATAAATGACTTTTAATTTCTTTTCATTAAGTACAAAAAAAATTAATTTTTTATTGGTTTTGAGTATGTCACTTGTCATTTTTACTAAAATTTCTTTTATAAATAAAATTACACACATAGAGTCATACTAGGAACATGATGTTTAAGATTGAGATGAGGTTGATTACTACTCATTGAAAATGACATATGGATTGTTTTACTAAAGTATCTAAAAATTCCAAATGGGTTTTATTAGTTTTGAGTATATAACTTCTCTTTTTTACTTAAATTATAATTTTAAATAAAAATACATACTTAGAGTTATACTGGTCACACCGTGTGTTAAATTGAGGTGCGGATGATTCCTACACATCAAAAATAAATTTTGTATCACATTCCTAATGTATAAAAATAAAATGAATCTTTTTTGTTTATTTTTAGTATAAAACAAATGGTTTATACTAAAATTTAATTTTAAATTTAAAGTACGCACTTTGAGTCATAGTGGTTACATCGTGTGTTAGTTTGACATGTTACTAATTCCTAAAGGTAAAAAATAAATTATAAATAAGTTTACAAAATTATCAACATGATTTGAGTTTGTTTTCTTGATTTTCAGTGAGCAAAAGATGTTTTGAAATAAAATTTAAATTTTAATCTGATAATGGACACTTTGAGTTATAACAAGAACATTGTGATTCAGATTGAGGTAAGGATAATTTATATATTTCAAATATGAATTACAGATCATTTACTGAATGTATAAAAATCATCAAAATGTTTTCTCTCAATTTTGAGTATGTCACTTTTCCTTTTTTACTAAAATTTATATTATAAATAAAAATATACACTAGTATTCATACTGATCACATCATTCATCGGATTGAGGTGTAACTAATTCCTACACATCATAAATGACTTATGAATCATTTTTATAAATTATAAAAACAATATGTATAAGGTTTATTTATTGATTATTTCACTTTTATTTTTACTAAAATGTCATTTTCAACTAAAAACATGCACTTGGGGTCATACCGGTCACACCTAGTGTCCAATTGATATGAAATTGATTCCTACATGTCAAAAAATGGAATAAGGATCATTTAAAAAAATATCAACATATATTGAATTCTTTTTCTCAGTTTTCAGTATGTCTGGTGTTTTTTACTACAATGTCAATTCAAACTCAAAACACTTACCTTGAGTTATATCAATCATATCGTGTTTTAGTTTGATGTATTACTGATTACTACACATAAAAAATGACATATGATTCATTATCTTAGAGTATCAAGAAAATATGATCATGTTTACCTGTTTTTCAGTGGGTGATATATTTTTTTAACTGAACTATAAATTTTAAATAGATAACAAACACTTTGAGTCATATTGTGAATACCATGTTTCATATTGATGTTTGGATGATTCCTATATGTCATAATTGACTTATGGATCATTTTAATATAGTATTAAAAGAATTAGGATATTCTTTCTTAGTTTTTTTATGTGATGAGTGTTTTCAACTAATATTTAAATTTACAATTTAAAACTTGTGTTTTGAGTCATATCAGACACATCATGTATTATATTAAGGTGTGGTTGATTCCTACATTTCACAAATGTCTTATGGATCCTTTTTCTCAAATATCATATAAACATGATAAAGAAATTAACTAATTTTTTTATAAAATGATGATAAAATGAACTAAATAAGTAGTAGGAAGTCACACCATCCTGATTTTTGTATAAATTCTAAGTCCAAGTATGCTTCCCATTCATTTCAAAAAAAATATTTCTTTTAGTAAATAGGAGGAATTTCTACAGTCCTTACTGTACTGGAAATATTTAAATAAAAAAACAATTATTAAATATTTGAAATTAAATTTTAATTATCTTTGAAAATACCTCTTTGGGGATGCTATCTTATTGATGGTATATGATATCTTTTATGAATTTACAAACATAACAACCACAATATTGGACATTGGTTTGTTTCGGACACTACAAAAAAATTAGGAAAAATAAGTAATTTATTTTGATATATTTTTTATAGTGAAAAGTTATTATTATATACAATAATAATTGTCCACTTGTAAAATTTGATAAAATACTTGTGGTCATGAACTATCCTTATGCCCGGATTTTGATGATATTTAAACACCACCCTATTATAACATAAATTTCATTAAAACATAATATAAAATATATATCTTGAAGTTTATTTTTAAAATTTTCATGTAGTGTATTACAAATTGATAAATGAATCCTGTGCTGTCTATTTTTTAGGTATTCATACATTGAATATAGAAAATAAATTTTTTAGAGTATCCGAATTGACTATAATGAGTAAAAAATTCTTCATAAAAACAAAAAGGAATATGTAATTAAATGAATAAAAATGTATTTTATATGATTAAATTGTAGGGTTTTACCCTTATACGGTGGGTATTAAGAATATTTTTTCATATGCATGTTTTCTTTCAAACATTGTTACAATTTTTTTCATCTATTCCTTCACAATGATTTAGTACCAATGAAATTCATTATGTAGAAGTTATGTGAGGAAAAAATGCGTCCAAATTTCAATTCATAGGGTTTTCCTTTCAAATAATATTGATATATATGCCTAATAAAATTATGAACAGTATTAAGTCATAATTAAAATAATAGACCAGATATTGGAAAAAATCATGGAAACACACCTCATATATACATTTATAGCTCAGACTCCTATCCATTAATGTGTGAATATTTCATTTACATTCCCAATAAAAATATAGAATGTAATTGATTCTCTATTCATATGTTCTTCAAAATCAATTATGGTGATATGAACACTTTCTTTCATTGTATCCATATGAACCTTTAATTTTAGTAAATGTGGAAGTTGAACATGCAGGGTAAAGGTACTTTGTGAAGATCTATTAGATTTTTTGGTTCATCCTTTAGATCATTTTTATTTGACCTTCAATTTTACCCCATCCATTTATACATATGTAATAACATTCATCGGTTCATTGATTTTTACAGTAATGTACCTAACAATATTTCTCCTCATGATGACCAGTAAATGCATCACATTCTTGTTAGTTTATCAGATGTGAGTACATTTATGGTGGATACAGGTTTATTTTCCCTTTAGCATCTTTGAGATGATACTTTGTAAAAATTGTTTTAAATACACTATAAGTACTTCATGTGATAATTAATACAAATTTCATTTAGGATTCATATACTATAAATGAACTCTATAAATGATAATGAAGAGTAAGTCAATATTTAATTATTTTATTTTTTATAAAAATAGAGATAATATATCATAATGTTACCCTAATATCTTTCCAAATTAGTATGTTAAGCATGATAAAAACACTGTTACATGAATCTAAATCACTTGGCATGCACATTTGAGTGGCGATCCCAAGTAGCTACTAAACATAACCTTATTGGGGTTAATAGGATGGCCATGTGAATTCCATCCAACCTTGAATTTGATGTATTTGTTTCTCACCTTAATAATTTTTTCTAACACCATCACTCTATGGTGATCTTGTTTTCATGGGACATGGGTTAATAACTTTATACTATTTTCATCATATTATCATCATTAATAGGTTGTTCCAATTTATTGGTAGCATCAAAATATGAAACATTTTGTTGTTCCTCTACCTTGGGAGCACCAACATGTTGAAAAAATTGTTATTCATCATCATTTGTAGAATCAACATATAAAGAAGCCATTATCTATGAGAGTTGTTGAAAATTAAATTTAGATTACATAAATTTTGTAGTGAATAAATGATGATATAATGTAATTAAATATCTATTACAAAACAAATATGACCCGATTATTGAACTCTTTTATATAATGGATGAAGAGATTTGAACCCTCTATCGAGTATCCAAATATATTAATTATGGTCACCTATAAAATTCAATAACACATCTATATTGGGACCACTATGAAATGATTTGGACATCCCAATAAATGTTTCGACCTCAGTTGAATTGACATCTCACCCTTTAGTTATGTTTTTTATAACAGAATAATTAACCACTTTTAGTTTGTAGGATCTTGGAATGTAAAATACTTGTACTACCTATGATTCCCTTATAAATGGTCTATATTTGTACCCTTCCTGAATAAAATCCACTTTCATGAATCCCAATTAATATATTTTAATATAAATCTTAATATCAACCCACTTTAATTGAAACATTTTTAGTTGTAATGTTGTATAATACAACTCCCATATTAGTTTGATGATGAAAAAGTATGACATAACCACATAAATTGGATTACTATCCATGCTACTATATGCATGGATCATTTCAGCCAACATTTTAACTCTACTATTTTTCATCATACTATGTTCATTATATTCATATGTATAGAACATATAACAATTAATTTCATAACCATTATAAGATAAAACATGAACACTTGGTCCTCTGGCTAGCCATTGAATTGTTTTTTTGAAATTGAATCCAAATATTCAGTTAAATCATAAAATATTTTTTTAAAACTATCCTATAAATCATTAATTATGTGTATTTGATATACAAAATTCATTCCTTGTGGAATTGAAATGCCTAATAATTTATTTTTTATTTCCATCATATGGGGAATCCTTGAAACAGTTATGTAAAACATAATAGTGGGCATGCTCTTGATCTATTAAAGTAATTTTGGAAACATCTATTCTAGAAATTCCATCACACACAAGACACTTTTTTGTGATGAAATTTCAATATACCAAGACGTTACACATTGGACATGCAATCGTTATAGAATTCATTGGGTTCCTCAAGAAAACATCACAGAGCAATACAACCATATGGCCAACTTCAATTTTTGACATACCCTTTCAAAATATTCATATACTGTTTGATGGGGTACATCCATATATAATGTATGGGACCACATATTCAAATCTCTCTTACTAAGTAAACCATTAAGTGAATCATCATATCAAAGAATGTCGGTGGGAATAACATCTCCAATTCACAAAATATGATCTAAATTTTCTTTATCATAGTTATAAATTTTTCTAGGACTATAACATTACTGAATGTAACATTGAAAATGATACTAATATTGGATAACGAATGATACACATTTCTAGTAAAAATGAAACATAAAGATACATGCATTTGATCTATCATCAAAATGTGACAGTCATGTGATTTCATACCCTTTAACTTGAAATCAGTCATTAACATGATATTCCTGATATTTGTTGAAAACCACTCTAGAACCTTTATAGAATTCATTAAGTTTAAAAACAGGTATCTATAATTCTAGGGAATAGTTTAAGAAGCTGGCAGAATAAAATTTCCTTTTTCACTCTTCATTGGTGAAAACTCTTCTGATATTCCCATGTCAATCATCTGCAACCTATCCTTAATTCCACCATTTATTATATCGAGTGAATTTAGTAACATGACAATGACACTATCACATACATTTTTTTAACATGCACAAAATAAAAAAATACGTATAAACAATTCCAGTATTTTAATTTTAAAAAAAATATCTCTTTTTCCAAATAGTTTTTATAAGGTTTTTCAAAAAAAAGTTTACAAAAATTAGTGTCCATATCATTTACTTTATCAAACATTTGATCACCTGTTAGTGAAAATGGTGTTCTAAATTCTTTTTAACTCCCGTCAAATGATGTCATCCCAGATCAGTACTTATTTCACCATGGTATAAATCTATTATGTCCTATAAACACATTATTTAATGAATGTTTCAACCTAATTTATTGTGTACCTTGTTCACAAATGGGACACCCTTGAGTTCCTTTTATGATATATCCTAAAACATTTCCATAAGTAGGAACATCATTTATCATATCATAAAACATAGATTTCAATGTGAAATATTCATTTTTAATAATCATATTATGTAACAATTGAATCCCCCCAAAAAAATTAATCTTCAAAAAATGGATCCAAATAAGTATAAATATCATTACCCAGTTGTTTTTGTCATAATATAAGTAGAGATAACATAAGTTATTTTCATTTCATGCATAACCCTAGAGGAAAGTTATATTTTAACAATATTACTAACCATGTACTATAATTGATGATTTTGAAACCAAAAGGATTTACTTTGAATCAAGTTTTCTTCCAACTCATCTAGACTAATTATTCTTGTAGAACAATAGCATAAATACAGAGAAAGGATTTTAGAAGGGTAATATGCATGATATTTTGTAAACTTGGTGAACTCTTTCACCCAATACTCATACTATTTTGTCATATTATTTGAATACATACATTTTTATTCATATCCATCCAATTTTATTTGGTAATATTAATATTTTTACAAATAAATAGAGTAAAAACCCATTTCATCGAGAAAGTTCATCTTATGATTAAAATATCAGTGTAAGGTAAGATTATTAATGGTTATGATTTTAAAGACATAAATCTATTTATTAATGGTAATTATTTTACTAATTTCAATTATAATTAATTTTGTTCTATATTATATAAACCTAATATACAATCTCTTGGAAAAATTTGGGTCCCAAGTGAGACTGCTCCACTATCAGAATCCAACATAGATTTGATCAACAAATTGCCTTTAATTCAAAGATTCAAAATTGGGTATCTATATAAATTATTGATAACTATTTTTATACAAAAATTACAATTGGTCATATTTAAAAAATTCTTTATTAACATTTATCAGAGTAACATTCCATATAATGATTCTATTTGATAAATAGTTATTCATTATAAAGATATTATTAACCTCTAGAAAATAATAAATTTAATAATTTTATCGCCAATATCCATTCATAGCATTATAACATATATATTAGGTTTAGTTTTTTTCTTTATGATGAGGGTTAATCCTAAAAAAAGTGAATTTATAGAATTTGAAGACCCTCACTCTTTACTAAGAACATAAAAATATGCTCAAATAACTAAGTATGTAACCCAAACAAGAAAATTTTCAAGACCTAACCCCACTAGAACTCTTAACAATTCAATAATTAAATCATCAATTACCCATGAATCTAGCTTCTAAAAGTACATGAAAATAATAATTAATGAATTTATTAATTAATAGTCAAATGACATAAGAAAAAATATAATGGAGAAAAATTTCAGACCTCACTACAACAAAACCACTCCCATATAGTTAAGAATTTCTTTTTCCTCATTAAAATCAAACTTAAAAGAAGAACCCAAATCCCTATTCATCAATTTATAATTAAATAGAAATAATTTAGTATAATGATTGATCTTGAATTTAGGATAAATGATATAATTAATTATCTGAAAGTGTTTTTCAATAGCACATGGGGGAAAAGTAATGAAACAAATGTTATTAGAAGGGATTCATTAATCATAGAAATAAGAAATTTAACCCTAAAATAGGTCCTCTATAATTTGAATGAAATAATTCCCTGTAATATCAATAAATATTTTAGAAACTTATTTGATAAAATAGCAACTAAATGTAGAAAATTCCCTCATAATTTTATTATATTTAAATGAAACCATTTAAATAACATAGGATTACTTCAAATGTGTAAGGAAAAAAATAAAAAAACTATATAGTAATTAGATTAAAAATTAACCTATATCATTCAATGTCAACACTCTAACAATTAATGTCCACAAAAAATAAAATTTCAAAGAATCAGAGTTTAATTTTTTATCGAAAGTTTGTTTCCATATATAACCTTAATAAAACATAATTAAAAATAAATGTTACATAACAAAAAATATATAAGAAAAAAATATATAATATATAAATATTTTAAAATATAATAATATAATATAAATAATAAAAAAAATTAAGATACAAAACAAAAAATTATTGAACAAATAATAGTATATTCATAAAATAATCATTTATAATATAAAGAAAAAAATATTTTCTATAGTTTAAAAAATATTTCATTATCTATAAAAAATAATACTCTATATCAAAAACTAAACTATTAATAAATATATTTTACAAATATAACAAAATATATCAAAACATCAATGAAAAAAACATTTAAAGAACAAATGTTATGACTTAATAAAGCATACACCATTTTCTTAAAGTGATGCTTTTATAAAAACACTGCCCACTAAAATTATGTCCTTACTCACAAAACATATGTTATGATTTAATAATACATAATATAATAAATACATGACATATAAATATTCAATAATCAATAAAAAACTAAACATAGAACATGTTTTTTATGTTAAAAATAATTATATTTAATATACAAAACTTTCATATTCTATTTCAGTTAAAATTAAAGGAATGAAAATTCAAAAAATATAATTCCACAAAAAATAAAATTTCATAACAAAGTAAAATAATTACTTCATAGAATATTGATGATGATATTAAAAAATCACTGAAAAGTAAATAATATGACCGCCTTTATTAGAGTATCTTGAAATAAACTTTCAACCAATATCAAAAGGAAACTAACTCCATAATTTAACCATATTTCATTATATTTTGGTTTCCTAAAAAGAAAACAAT
This sequence comes from Viscum album, assembly GCA_963277665.1. Classification (NCBI taxonomy): domain Eukaryota; kingdom Viridiplantae; phylum Streptophyta; class Magnoliopsida; order Santalales; family Viscaceae; genus Viscum; species Viscum album. The sequence continues at coordinate 1,491,389,746 of OY728139.1, read as the reverse complement.
ATTGAAAGATGAAACTCTAATGGTCACTAAAAATAATCCAATACAGCTCCCTCATGGATTTTGAGACCCAAAATATAAGAATCTAAAATTTATTAAAGTGATAAATCATACAAAAGATAGGCCAATGGAACATGGGTCAAAACAAACATGGCCAAAGGCCCAAAACATTATCCCAAGAAATACAGGATCATGCCCATATGAAATTAATTGTACACCTATCCAAACCCAAATGAAACACTAGGAAGGTAAATCAAAAATGTGATGGGCCACCACTATCATTTCCATGATCGTTCATGACATTTAATCATATCAAAAGACCATGTATGGTGAAAACATTGAAGGATGTGAAGGAAACAAAATAGTGAAAGTTTGATAAGAATCTACTTAGATGCATCCAAACAAAGATCTTCATATGGGTCATTAAATCCAATTAAAAAATCAAATGAACTAAAAAAGATCTTTGAGGGGGGAATCAGATCACAAGCGATCACATACCTTTTCTTTTGAGAGGATCGATTCCTCTGAGAATGTCGAGGAAGATCATTATCAATGATTCGACCCTGCGAGAGATTGAAAACCGCAAGCGAGGAGAACCCATTTAGGGTTTTATCTAAATGATTAGGAATGATTTTATCAAAACATTCAAAATATCACTAATAAAAGCAATTTTATCAGTGCTAGAATAATTAGAGCAGGTAAAATAAATCTTTATCATTGCTTTGTTATATCTGATAAAGAGTTAGTTTTAATAATATAATAAATATAAATTAATTTTTTAAATATTTAAAATTATAACTAAATATATAATAAATTAAAAATAGGTATTTATAACTATAATTATAAATAAATATATTTTTTATTTGAATATATTTATTATAATTATATAATTATTTAAATATATAATTATTTATTTATAATTATAATTCTCAATAAATATATTTAATACAATTTATATCTAATTATAAATATATTTATATAATTATAAATATTTATGTAATTAAATATAATTATATATATTGGTAAAATTATAAATTTTTATTAATATATAAATATATATAACTATAAATATAATAAATATATTTCTTATAATTTTAATATTTTTAATATTTATTTATTTTTACAATGGAATTGGATCTAGTTTTAGTCCTACCACACTCGAATTTAGCTTGATAAGGAAGGCATGCAGTATAGGGTTGGACACAGGACATGCATCATGTGGTGCCCAACATAACCATGTTACATAATATCCTTTCGCAGTTGAGGTGGTACCTGAGTTGTAAACCATATAATCCTAAATACAAAAGACCAGGTTTGAAATCCTAGAAAGACCATTGGGGGGATCTATGACACATGGGGTGACACGTACATGATACGGGCTGGTGGTGACATTGGAATGATGCATGTCTGGTGACGTAGGAAGGATGAAGCAAGCATGACACTGCACTATGCCATTAAACCAATATAATTTTCTTTTGGGCCGTGTTATAGGATTTAATACCATTGGGGCTTCGGGGAAACTATATAAAATAAACAAGGCTTGATGGGTTGGTTATCTCCTTTGGGGGGCTATGGTCTTCCTTTCTAGCTTGTGTGTGTGTGTGTGTATTTGATGTAAGTATACCCCAAAGCACCTTATATATATAATTATAAATATATTTATATAATTATATATATTTCTATAATTATATATACATTTATTAATATATAAATATACTCAAAATGGAGTGAACCATGGACTAAAATCCATGATCCTAGAAAACTTATTAATGAGAAGGAAGTAAAAAGAACAGAAAGTAGGGGGTTCAATGTTAACAGAGTGGCACCAACATTGCCACCAAACAAATAATCAAGAACCAATTACATCAATTTATGACTACTGCCCCTTGCTCAGAAGTCACCCCAACCTCTCAAGTGTCTATACCTCTTACACAACCTTGGGTCCTTCTAAGTAACATCCCAGTCATCTATGGTCAATGATTCATCCTCCCCATCATGAGGATCAGTGATTCCAAAGAAGTCGTATTTCAAGATAGAAGCTTCTAAATCAGGTGCAACATTTATATCAGAAATTCCAATGATTAAGAAATTTGATTAATCTCAAAGGTTTAAAAATTACTCATGACAAATTTCCTGACCATTAGATCTATGCAATATTTCTATTAAGGTAAAATTAACTATATTGGGCCAAGAGTATGGAAAGGCAATAACACCCTCCTCAGTTGTCATCTTCCCTTTCAGTGTGCCACTAGAAAAAATATCACATGTTGCATCTTCTAAATTGTCCCACAAAGAATGTCCATGGAGTAATAGAGGATAAACCTATAATTAATGAACAGGAAGGGAAAAATGAATATCTCCAAAAAATATTTATTCCATTCATCATGGCATGAGCATGTTCATGGGATTCACCATTCACCTTATCCTACACATGTGATTCAATAATCTGCAAAGTATTCCTAGAAATAGGTGGATGATTCTTGTTTTTCCTATATGTGATCATATGAACACCCCCTCCATTAACCACCTAGGATTTACCTTTTTTGTTTGCAGTGATTAGGTATTGAAATTGTTCATGGTTAGCTTCCTCTTGGAAAATGTCCTTGTGACCAGATTGTTCAATGAAAGCTTCAATATCAATTAAAACATCTTCTTTATTACACATAACCTCTTTAAAATAGAGTATCTCATTAACTTCTAACACCCTAGGCTAATCTTGGAGAAATATACTTTTTTGAGGTTTCTTGGAATACACACTACCTGGATGGGGTGGTGTTTCTTATTTTTCACCTCTAGACCACCCTCCATCCAAGGGGTTAGTGGAGAACCTATTGTGCTAACCATATTACCTATTTTATCACACATAGGTTCAAAATGCAAGGACTCATTACCTTTTAATTATCTCACTAGGTTCCCTTTAACAGATCATTTATCACAAATAATATTCTTTCGACATCCATCCAAATAATTCTTGAAACAATTATAATCCACACAAATAATATGATGTGTCTCATAATCTTCACTTAAATAGAGATCATTATTATGAGTATAAAGGGTTAAATTACCTTAGTTAGTGGAAATAAGGTCCGCCATCAACAATATTTTTGCAAAGTGACTGAACCAAACATGATTAATCTCATGGTCCAAATAAATCAGAACTCCAATGGATTTTTCAATATCATATAGTATTTTCAGATGCCATAAGATCCAATTAAGCCTATGAATCCTTACCCAGACCTATGAAAATTAATTTTGTAGGATAAAAATTAAGATTTAGATTTCTCAATTACAAGAGTGGGGTGAATTTTATAATTTTAAAACTTTTGTTTTTTACCTTAAGAAAATCTATGTTTGTCAAAGTTAAAAAAGATGAATTCGCAAACCCTCTTTAATTCTTAATAAAGAAACTAACATTCCTAGGATTTGATAATGTGGATATAATAAAGAAACATAAAAAAGTTTACTTAATGAAATTTTATACCTTAAAGTTTATATAATATAATATATCAGAGTTTGTACAATAATAAGAAAGTGTAAGAAATTTACACTTTCTATCTGTAACTAAATGCAGTGGAATTTAAACAAACTTATAACATGTAAACAAGTAACAAAGAAATTTTTAACCCAAAGAGAAGTGAATCCAAGAAGAATTGATAAAGGTCCCTTGATTTATACTTTCAATAAAATCAATCTTACCCACACCAGGGTAAGCCCTCGGTATGAAGATCAGAATCTTTCTTGCTATTCCCACAAGCCCTCGATCTGTAATGTGATCAGAACCTATGTCTTCCTTTAGCATGGAATCCCGCAATTGTATACAGAAAAATAAGAATCACACTAAGAAGAACAAATATTATTAAATATTTAAGTATGTGGAACAAGTTGTTTATAACTTAAATTCTTCAAGGCTTTCGCACGAAGCAAATATGGAAGAGCTCTCGCAGATTTTCAATTATATAAAAAGTTCAGAGCATCGATCACATTCAAATGATAAGTTATTTATAGGTGATATTAGAAATAGTCACATTTTACTCTAACATTCATATTTTCCTAAATTTTCCTAGTGACCTATATAGATGGAACTCATGAAATTGTCATATTATAACAAATTGGACAAAATCATTTTATATAACAAAATAAGAGAAACAATGTAATGAAATCGTTTTTTATTACTAAATATGGGAAACATTATCATATTTTGGATCTCATAAAGTCAAATTATATATTAATAAAATATGATAACATTAACAATAACAAATAATCAGATTCTTAAGATAATGTAAATAAAATTATAAAAGTATGGAGACTCAGATTCTTAAAATGCAAAAAATCGGTGTGTGATTTCTAAGAGAATCAAAGTATTATTTTAGAGAGATTCATAGTCTAATTTCCTAGAGAATCATAGACTTATTTTAGAGAGAATAGAGTCTAATTTCAGATTAAATTAGAGTCTTATTTTAGAGAAAATGAGAGTATGATTTTAGAGAAAATAAGACTCTATTTTTCAGATAGAATCAAAGTCCAATTTTAGAAGAAATAGGATTCAAATTTATAGAGAAATCAGATTCAAAATTCTATGATAATAAAATTAAAAATTCTAGGGAAATAAAATTCATAATATTGTGAGAATTGGATTCACAATTCTAGGGAAATCAGATTTCGAAGAACTGTAAGATTTCAAGTTTTAGATAAGGATCCAAATTAATTAAAAGTAAATTGTCTTCAGGAAAAGATGGTTAGATTAAGCTAAAAGGCATTATGAAAATCCTAAAAAATATCTTAAATAAAATGTGTGTGTGATCTTTAAAACATATAGGAACGGAAAAAGTCATAATCAAACTTATTGAATCAATAATCTCACCCTTTTTGGAAAGCACAAACAATTTTTTATAAAATAATATAAAGATCAAAGGTTTTTTTGAAGTTAAAAGAAAATATTTTCTCCCATTTTTTATGACTTATAATGAATACTACTAACTCCTCATTAGGTTATGAAATCCCCTTAAGGATCATATTCTTATCTTTGAGTTTTCCATTCTTTTTTAAAGTCTAAATTCCTTTTTAAAAATTGCTTCAAGTAATCACCCCTTTCATAGAAATACTCCTCCTTAGTTTAATATTTTTTGAGCATTTTTTTCTCCCCCTTTGTGATTTTAGAAAAATAATAGTGGGGGGAAAATGTAAATTGAAGGTTAAGAAATATACAATAAAAAACTGTGCAAGAAAAAAATTTCATTAGATAACTAAAGCATCACCAAATTTTGATCACAACAAAAGATCATATTTGGAAAAATTAACCATCCTTCCTTTTATTTTCTGGAATTATATTTTTGATTGTGGGTTTCATCTTCTTAAACTCCTTGTGATCTTCTTGAAACTTATTTATAAACTCTTTTAGATCCTAATTTTTCTTCTTATGGTTTCTGATTATTTCTTATTGGGACTTGACTATTTCATCTTGAGACTTAATAAACTCTTCCTATGTTTTAAATTTCTTAGTGAACTCTTCCCTAATTTCCTTCTCCCTTTTTATATTGAGAGTAACAAAGTTCAATTTTCCATTGATATTTTTATCTTCTTTTTGGAAGACATATTTCTCTTACATTATTTTCTCTGAAAAAGTTATTGAGATATTCTTGTGTTTTTCATCGGATTTATCAAAGGCGTCCTTGACTGAGTCACTGAAGTCATCAAAGATCTTTAGATCATTTAAAATATTTTTAGACCATCTATTTATCCCTTTTCATGATTTTCTATGACCATCATAGTTGTTCGTGAAGGCCTTGAACTCAGCTTCGAGTTTGATGAATTTTCCCATAACACAGTTTTTAGATTTCATCTTCTGATTAAATATATCATGAATCAGCTGAAATATTTATTCTATATTTAGAAATAATATAATGGTGTTTAAAAGAAACTTTAGGGACTAAACCACAAAATATTAACCAATTTTAGAGGAAGATTTTGAAACAGAAGGTTTTATTAGTGATGCAACTTCATCTTTCTTTTTGGACATACCAAAAGCATCATTATGTTTTTTCAACAAAAACTTTCTAAGGTCTATCAATAATATCTTGTTTTCCTTTATCTTCCTTAAAAATTATCTTTTAAATTCTCAGAGTTTCTTTCTCTGAATTAGAAACTTGAACTGTTCTATCATTGACATCATAAACTTCTTTATCATTATCTTTTTCAACAACATCAACAGTTTTTCCTTTAACATGTTGTACAATATAATCTTTATAAATTTAATCATTAGAGGGGATTTGATTTATTTCTTCTTTGAGAACAAAATATTTTTAATAGACTTCCCTTCTGAGACTGTCTTAGTAGAGGAAACTTGTGAGGTTCTTCTTGAAAACTTGTCAGATTGTCTTCCTTTCTCATCTTCTTTAATAATTTGGATCTCATATTCACTGTGGTATTCTTCATTGGTTTCTTATTCTTGTTGGTATTTTCATTCAAGTATCATAGTTGGAACTGAAACATAGTTCTTTCACTTATTCAGTGCTGGAGTTACAATTGTTACTGGGGTTTTTTAAGATTTGTTTCAAGAAAGAAAGATTCTGGAACTTCTACTAGTTTAGAGGATTTCTCAGTATCTCTATACATATTTTGATTAATCTCAGCTTCCAAAATTTTCATTTTTAACATATTATCTTTTTCTTTCCTCTCAATCTCTTCAAGAGTGTGAATTTTTAAGGCCTTAGACTCGGCAGGATCTAATCCAGAAATAGGGCCTCCTTCTTTTTTTCCCTCTTATGATATCTTCATTTAGCAACTACTTCATCTGAGAATATTTTCTGTTTATTAGGTTTAGGATTTACAGATGCATGTTCAGAAGTTTGAGCTAGTTTTGGGGGTTCTAATGCTTGGGCCATCTTTTTCTTAGGTTCATATTTAGAGCTCTCTCCAAGTTGGTCTTCCTTGATAGTAAGGTTAATAAACTAATATTTATTATAATAGAATCCAAATATCATTCTCTTGGAGGTTTCATCACTAAAAAACATTATTATGAATTTCATAGGTTTCTACTTTCAAGGAACTTTGCAAGTTTCTAGGCAGATAAAAATGAGTTTGGACAATATAGATGGATACATTAAAATCTGAAACTTTATCATTCCATTATTTATGACTGTTGATGGCGAGGAAGATATAATTCAATAGGTTAATCTTTCTTAGATTAACTAGAAAATCCATCATTAATATTTCTGACATCTTTAGGGTTTCCTTGTCCACTTTTCTCGGAATCAGGATGCCTTGTATCCAAAGGGATATAATCTTATGGTTTCCTGAGAGATTGGAGATCTTAGGTTTCTTCACTCCCTAAAGTATTATGAATTCCATTTCCCTAAGCTTATCAAATGATCCTTCTTTGTTTTTCAACCTATGCGAACAAAAGTATTCTTATCCATCATAAGGTATCTCAAGATTAATTGAAACTTTCTTATAGGATAAAGAGTAGGTACTTCCATAACTCTTGAACTGAAAAATATCTTTTCCACCTTTTTTCAAAAAACTGAATTGTTTCATAAAATTCTATTATGTGATTGGGATAAATCAAATCTTTATTCATTTCCTTTTTAAACTCAAAATATTCCAATCCATTATGATTTATAATTATCATTATGAGATAATCATACGTGGAGAAGAAGTTCTAATGTACTGTCCTTTTTCTAAAGATTAGCCGGTATTTGGTTTCTTTATGGTAATACATCCAAGTTTGAAAAGAGAATTATAGTGACATTTGGAGCATAAAGGAATGAAGCAAGAGTTGTATTGGAATCTTTGAAGGGTGAAAAAGATCGGGTGAAAAATCTATGGAAACCGATGTGGGACACAAAGGAGGGGTCCCTTTATATAGCCTTCATAGAAGCGATTCAACATCCCGGGTCAATCCAATGGTCAAGATTATCTTGATATGATCTAACAGTTGATATTAATGTTGAATATGGATTAAGATTCCTATATTTTTAGCTTTTAAGGAAATAATCAAATTTAAGGAAAGATGAATTTGATAAAAAAATTCTTAAAAAAAGTTTGAATTACCAACAAACAGAAATGTAATTTAGGAGAACATAAGAATGAAAACATACCTTCCGTAGTTATCAAAAATATTTTCTAGTATTGATAAGGATAATATTAAAAAACTTAGGTTCAAAAAACATTTAGGTTCTAATATTTTTTAGGTTCTGAATTTTTTTTGGTTTTGAAAATTTTTATGTGCTGAAAAGTTTTTGGTTCTGAATATTTTTAGGTTCCAAAAACATTTAGGTTTCAAAAAAATATTTTGGAAAGAGAAATTTAAAATAATAAACAGATATACTACCCTAATGAAAAGTAGTATCTTAATGTTAGTAGATTGCTTCAAAAACGGTAGTTTTGAATGGTTACATTACATTTATCATTATTAAATTTTTTTAATATATTCAAATCTATTGGAAGATAATGATTTTGTAAAAATATCACCAAGTTGTTCCTGCATTCTGATAAATTGTGAAATAATATCTCCTTTAAGTGTGTGATCCCTAATAATGTGATGCCTAATATATATGAGATTTGAATGAGAGTTATGTGTAGGGTTTTTTTGTTAAGGATATGGAACTATTGTTATCACATAGTATCTCTATTTTGGTAAAACTCATGCCATAATATGTGAGTGTGTCTTGACTCCACAACACCTGAGCACAATAATTTCCAACTGCTACATATTTAGCTTCAGTAGTGAAAAGTGTTACACAATGTTGTTTCTTTCATGACCAAGAAACTAAAAAATATCATAATAATTGTAAAGTTCCATATGTACTCTTCCTATCCATTCTAAAACCACCAAATTCAGCATCCTAGAATCTTTTTAAAATAAAATCATTTCTAAATGAATTGAAAAGTCCTAAGTCCAAAGTTCCCTTTAAGTAGCGAAAATTTATTTTCACTTTTTTTAAATGAGATTCTTTTGGATTAGATTGATATATTGCATATAAGAATACTAAAAATATTAATTCTGGACGACTAACCGTTAAGTATAATAAACTTCCTATCATACCTCTAAAATATGTTCAATCTACTGGTTTCCCAGTTTCATCAAGATTAAGAGTATTTGAGGTACTGATTGGAGTGTTCATATTTTTAGTGTTTTTATATCCATACTTTTTAAGAAGATATTTAATATACTTATGTTGGGATATATAAGTTCCTTCTGGTTTTTTAGAAATTTGAAAACTAATAAAAAATGTTAACTCACCCATAATACTCATTTCAAACTCAGATTTCATAAGACTCGCAAAATAATCAGTTAAGGATTATTGAGTTGATCTGAATATAATGTCATCAACATAGATTAGAAAAACTAAAATGTTTTCTTCTTTCTTTATAAATAGGGTTTGATCACCATTTCCATTAACATAATTGTTTTGTAACAAAAATCTTGAAATTCTATCATACCAGGCTCTATAGGATTTTTAAGACCATATAAAGATTGGGTAAGTTTAAAAACACCTTCAGGATGTTTTGTTTCTTAAAAAATAGAATTTTATTGAACATAAACTTCCTCTTGAACATATCCGTTAAGGAAAGCACACTTCACATCCATTGGAAAAAGTTTTAATTAAATAATGTTGTAAAGGCTAAGAGAATTCAAATTGATTAAAGTATAGCTATTAGAACATAAGTTTCTTCCTAGTCTATTACTTCATTTTGATTATAGCCTTTAGCAACTAATCTTGCTTTATTTCTTTCTATGATTCCATTTTCATCACATTTATTTATAAAGACCCAATTTACTCCAATTATAGAAGTTTATTTTGGTCTTTCAACCAAGGTCCATACTTTATATATTTTCAATATATTTAGTTCATCTTGTATAAATTTCATTAAATATTCATCACCTAAAGCTTCATCAGGAGTTTTAGTTTCTAATTGGGAAATCAATTCTAGATGTTCTACTTGATTTCTTGAAGAAATTATAGTCCTAATATGTTGATATACATCACCAATGGTATTATCACTGGGATGATTCTTAAGAAAAAACTGACTTGGGTTTTCTAAAACATGTTTATCAACATAAGGTAGAAAATCTTATGGAGTGAATATTTCAGATACATATTCTTGAGTATTCTCTGGATTAGAAGTCTCTTCCATCAATGGTTGAAAATAAAATTTTGAAAACACATCTGAAGATATAGGATGTGGATGTTTAAAAATAAAAGGATGAGTTTCATCAAATTTAACATGTGTTGTTTCCTCAATAGTACAAGAGTTTTTTTGAAAAAATTCTATAAGACTTTTAAGTTGTGGAATAGCCTAAGAATATTCCTCCTCAAATTTGGGTTCATATTTGTATGATTTATCTTTAGTATTCAAGAAGAATACTTTACATCCAAATACCCTGAAGTATAAAACTATAAGTTTTTTACTAGTCCATAACTCATAAGGTTATTTATTAAGAAATAGCTTAATTAAAACTCAATTTATAGTATAACACACAGTAATTACATCTTCATCCCAAAAATGATTAGAAATTAAGTATTCAATCAACATGGTTCTTGTTATTTCTTGAAAAAATTGGTTAATTATTTCAACAACAAGATTGTTCTAAGTATTTTTTTGGGCTGAGAAGTTATGAGTAAGGCCTTTATTACTATAGAAAAGTTTTAAAACATAAATTTTCAAATTCTCCATCATGGTCACTATGAATATTTATAAATGGAAGGTTTTTCTCATTTTTATCTTTGGCTGAAAAAATATTTAAAATAAGAAAAGGCTTCATATTTCTTTGCTATAAAATTGACCCATATAAATCAAATGTAATCATCAACTAGAAAAAATACAAAGTATATTCCTCCAATATATCTAGTTTATGTATGACTAAAAAGATCCATATATAATATCTATAATGCATCAAAAGTTGAGACATCATTTATTGATTTAAATATAGACTTATGTTGCTTTCCATATTGGCAAGGATCATAAACTTTTGAAGAATCAAATCTAAGATCCAGTAGATCATTAACAAGTATTTTATGAGAAAGTTTACATAAGTTTCTAAGGATATAGTTTCCTAGTATTGTATTCCATAACCAAGAATGATCTTCTATTTCACTAAGGCAAGGTAAATCTTGGATCCTATATTCTTATTAGTTAAGTGTATAAACATTATCAAGTTGATGAGCATAGAGGATAAAATAATCCTTGGAATCATGAACTAAGAATTTATCATTCATAAAATTTACAAGGTAACCTTCATCACATAATTTAATTATTATTATAAGGTTGTTCTTAATACCTTTAAAAATAAAACATTTGAAATTAATGCTTTTCCAAGAAGAACAATGTTACATATATCAACAATTTATCCTTAAGCATTGTCTCTGAAAGTAAATTTTCCACCTTTCATATTCAAAGTATTTCCAAATAAGTTTTTTTTACCAGTCATGTGGCAGTAACATCCACTATCTATATACCATGTATTTTTCTGGGACTTCCTTTATTTTCTTGAAAATAAAATAGTTAGACTTTTGGAATCCAAACTTGTTTGGATCTATATTTGTTAGAAAGTAAAATCTTAGGTATCCGCATTTTCTTAGAAAATTAGGCTTTATGAAAACCATAATGACTGGATTTTTTTTAAAGAATATATTTTCTCATAATTTCCACCACTTTGACACTTAGTGAAAAAGGGGAACTTTGAGGTACAAAATAATTATGACTAAAAACAAGTTTTGAGTGAAAATAAAAAAATATACAACTATTAATAATCAAAAGAATTTTTTAATACATTTTATCAAAATTTTATTTACCAGAGGTAAAGTTTGATAAAAGTTTCTTTAAAAAAAATATTTTAGATTTTATTATAAGGACTAAATTCTTATCCTTGTAGATATTTGTCTTAGGGTTTGAGTTTATCTATAAAACATTTTTCATAGAAATAACATTTTCAAGATCCTAAGAAATTTTATCCTTCCCAAAATTAACTTCTTCAAGGTTTTTTAAAAAAGAAACAATTTCAAAATATTTTTCATCAATATCTTTTGAAATATCTGATTCTTATTTTGTTAAAATATTGATTCTAGATTTTTCCTTGTCAAGTTTCTTATTGATACTACTATTTTCATTTTCAAGTAACTTGGAAAACCTAGATACTTCCTTAAAAGAAGTCAAGGTATCTTATGATAAGGAAGATTCATCATTATAAGAAATATATGAATTGTTATCAAGATAGTTAGAATTTAATGAAATACTGGTTAAGGATTATGAAATGTGTACCTTAGCTTTGAAACATTGATTTTTAATAGGTATTCTAGCAATAAGACCAATATTATTTTTTCCAAAATATTCAATATCTAAAGATTCATCAATTGAGTCTCCATCACTGGCACTCCAAGAATTATTATTCTTCAATACTTTCTTTCACATGGGCTTATAATATCTTTACTGAATCATCTCATAATGTATATCTTTCTTATCCATTATCTTAATCCTATGATAATTAGGTATGATATTTCCAATATTCTTACTTTCATAACATGTGACTTCAGACTCTTCCTTTTCCTTTCTATCCTTCTTCTTATATCTGTACTGAAATTCCTTCTTACCGAAAATATTTCTCATCTTTAGAGAAATATTGGTGAGATCACTATATTACTATTCAGATTCACTTGAGTCTAAATAAAAAACAACTTTCTTAGATATTTTTGTCTTAGAAGATTTCTCAAGAGTCTTGTCTTTCATCTGATTTGGAGTGGTTGTAAAAGAAACACTCCCATTATTCTTTATTATATTATCAGAATATATATTCAATCTATTATCATATTGCAAGAGTGTCCCAAATAGATCATAAAGAGTAACTTTTGTAACTTTCCTAAATTCATAAATTATTTTTCTTTTATATTCCCACTCATTAAGCATGATTTCAATAATCTTTTCAACAAAAATATCAACATCTAGACCTTTTCACCCATTGACTGTGGGTTATTGATGATTTTCATAAACCTTTGTTGGAATTTACATATGGTTTTGCCAAAGGGAAATACAAATCCCCAGTATTGATCTCTTAACATAGCTCTTCTTGTTTCAATAACATTGGATGTGCCAAAATGTGTAACATATATTTTCTTCCAAATGCTATTAGCATCTTCACATGAAAAAATCTAGCTATAGATGTTCCTAATCATGGAACATAATAAAGTATAGAGTACCTTAAAGTTAATATGATACTATTGTTATTCTTGATTGGTTAAGGTTTTGACATCCTTGTTAGGAATCTTATAGTCTCCAATAATAATGATAAAGTTTTCAACTCTAGTATTTATAAAAAATTCTTCATTCTATGTCTACAACATTCATATTCATTCCCATAAAATAATGGAGGTCTGGTAGGATTTAAGTTTTCTATTGTTATAACTTTCATTCCTTCCATTATTAAAAAATTATATTCCACAAAACGTATTAGTAGCAAATGTTAATAAACAAAGAGTTTATAAAAAAATTTAATAAAAACTTGAACAGGTGAAGTTAGGAAAGAAAAGTTGAGCAAGAAAACTAATATTCAACTATAATTATTTCAAAGACCCGCTCTGATACCAATTGTAGGATCTAAATTAAGATGTATATTTCTCAATTACATTAGGGGGGTGAATTGTATATTTTAAAAACATTAATTTTTAACCTTAATAAAATATATGTTTAACAAAGTTAAACAAGATGAATTCACAAACTCTCTTTAGTTCTTAATAAAGAAACTAACTTGTTCAGGATTTGATAATGTGGATCTGATAAAGAAACTTAAAAAAGTTTATGTAAGTAAACATTCTACCTTAAATCATATAGAATCTAACATATCAGAGTTTGTATAAGAATAAGAATGTGTAAGAATGTTATAATTTCTATCTGTAACTAAATGTAGTGAAATTTAAACAAACTTGTAACAAGTAAACAAGTAACAAATAAATATTTTAACCCAAAAAGAAGGTTATACAAAAACCTTGGATAATGGTACATTGATTTATACTTTCAAGAAAGTTATCCTACCCACACTAGGGAATACCTCGATACGAATATCAGAATCTGTCTTGTTATCCCCACAAACCCTTAATTTGTAAGGTGTTTGACTCCTCTATCTTTATTTATCTTGGAAGCCCTTAATTGTATACAACAACAATAAAAATCATAATAACTAGAAAAAATCTTGTTGAAGATTTAAGTAAGTGGAACAAGTTGTTCACAACTTAAACTCTTCAAGGCTTTCACATGAAGAAAATCTTTCATATCTCTTACAGAGTTTCAATTATCTCAAAATATCATAGCATCGATCACATTCAAATGATTGGGTATTTATAGGTGATATATCCAATAGTTTCATTTTCCTCCAATGGTCATATTTCCCTGAAATTTTAGAGGGACCTGTACAAGTGGAACTCATGCAATTGTCATATTATAACAAATTGGATGACATTGTTTTATATAACAAAATAAGAGAAACAATTGGAAAACATTGTTTTGTATAGATCAATATGAGAAATATTTTTATATTTTGGATATGATAAAAAGAAATGATTGATTAATGAAATATGATAAATTTAATAAAAATAAATAATTAGATTCTTAAGATAGTGTAAATCAAATTCTAAAAGTATAGAGAATCAGATTCTTAAAATGTTAAAAATAGGTGTCTGATTTCTAAGATAATCAGAGTCTAATTTTAGAGAGAATCATATTCTGATTTTACAAATAATCAGAGTATGATTTCATAGAGAATCAAAGTTTTATTTTAGATAAAATTGGAGTCTAGTTTCAGAGAGAATTGGAGTCTAGTTTTAGAGAAAAATAGAGACTGATTTTAGAGAAATCATAGTCTGATTTCAAATAAAATCGAATTCATAATTCTATGGATATTGAATTCACAATTCTGTGAGAACTAGATTCATGATTTTATATAAATAGGATTCACAATACTGTGAGAATTGGATTCATAATTTTGTTAGAATTGGATTCAAAATTATGTGAGAATTATATTCACAATTCTGGGAAATCATATTCTGAAGAACTGTAAGATTTTGAGTTTTAGATAAGGATATGATTTAATTTTAAGTAAATTGTCTTATACAAAAGATGGTTAGATTAAGATAAAAGCTATTATGAAAAGCCTAAAAAATATCTTAAGGAAAATTTTGTTTGTGGTTTTCAAAATATAGAGGAATTGAAAAATTCATAATGAAACTTATTGAATCAATACATTTTTCACATTTTAAATGTCGAAGTACAGACTATATTCATCAATATGAAGGGTCTATAGCTTTAAATATAGTGATCCAATACTTTATACTTTCAACATGAGTTCATTAGAGGGAATGTGGAAATGAAACAATCCACAACCAATTGACATGAATTTCTAATTAGAAGACCCCCAAATCAAAGAAACCCTATGAACCAAATCATCCAACCACCATGTCTTCTCAACCTTCCGAAGTACAAGCCTCATGATAAGTGAGTTTTTCCCGTAAAAATCCTTTCTGAGACCGCTTCAGCATTGGCCTCAAAATGAGAAAGAGGACCCTTTCTGGTGATCTTTCTAGTGGATGAATCCCTAAAAGAAGTAAGCGTACGCATACCACCTTCCAATGCCAACACCCAAAAGTATCGATGACTTCCATCTAGAGATACACCAGGATCAGAGGACATGGATCCCTCTTGGCCAATCTCAGCTCGATTTTCACCAGAAAACCTCCATTATCTCAAGGAGATTTAAATTCACACCCCCTCCTCCATCCATAAATATAAATATATATAATTATTAATATAATAAATATATTTATTATTTAAAAATTTTAATTTTAATTTTACAATTTTTTAGATTTATTTTTCTTTATTCGTAATTATGATTATGAAAAAATTTATTGAAAAATAATTTTATATTATTATAAATATATTTATATAATTATATATATTTATGTATAATTATGTATATTTATATAACTATATATATGTATTTATTAATATATATATACATATAAATATAATTATAAATATAATAAATATATGTATTATTATTATATAATTATATATATATATATATATTTATAATTATAATTATAAATAAATATATATAATAAGTGTTTATATATAATTATAAATATATTAATATAACTGTATATATATATATTTGTATATATTTATATAATTACATATATATATATATTTATATATTAATATATATAAATATAAATATAATTATTATATTTTTTATTTAAATATATTTTGTATAATATTATAATTATTTGAATATTTTTATATATATTTATATTTGTAATTATAAATAAATATTTTTGTAAATATGTTTTATATAATTATAAATATAAATATATAATTATATATATATATATATATTAGTATATAAGATTTTTTAATGTATACAATCAATTAAGAAACTCGAGATCGAATACTCATACTATAGTTAGAGGAATGCCCACCCCAACCACAAGGATGTCTTCCTCTTCTCCATGTTTTGACTTGCAGCCATAACCCACCACCATCATATAAAAGTACAACATTTACATCATCTATTTTTTATTCTACTCCAGATACTCTATCATTATTTTGGTCAACCTCCTCACTATATCCTGATGTAAAAAAATCAAAGGAAAGGAGAAAACCCAATACCAACATGTTTTTTCAAAATCGAGGTTGCATCATTCCCATCCCCTTTTTCGTTGTCTTGAAAAAGGGTAAGATGGTAACAGTCGTATGTTTTCTTCCCTGGATAAGAGTTGAGATTAAACTAGGTTCCTGCAAAGAAACTAAAACCCCTCTCTGGTCCATAGGGAGAATACGACCAGTAAGAGTCCTGGATGTACCAGCCTCCTCAACACTCCTTAAGGAATAATATTTCCCAATAATTGAGCTCAACATCTCTCTATCATAAGAATATTATGAGACCAAACCAGGTCTCAGGTGAGTTGAATCACTACAGACAAGATTCACAGGGTCTTTTCCACTATCCATAGGATTTTAACAATTAATAATTATTGAATATGAGTATAGAAAAATAAAATTTAAAGGGTAGTTATCTTAAACAGGTTCTAAGGTCAACATAAGAACTATTTGATCCCTTCGTTTAATAAATACAGTATCCATAAGAGATTGTGTTTCACAACATGCATTATTATAATAATCTAGAATTTTCAAAGATGAAATTCCACCCATTTATATATCCCTTCTATGATAAGAGTCAGGTAAAGAAGATGTCAAAGAATCATTAGGAAACGATTTTATACTTGAAGAATCCTTTAACATAGTGAGGGAAGAGTAGCATTGAACTTCAAAATTAGATATGCAACTATTTTAGTCTTGTATTTCATTGAAGTAGTAGAGTCTACTTTCACTTTACCTTTTTTGGTTTTTTGAAGAAATCGATATTTGCACCTCTAAAAAATTAAAATCCACATCAGCCTATGAATCAATATCCACGGCATCTTGATTGTCATCAGATTATTCTCCAACATTCTCATCAATAATGACTCTAGTTAAGGTATCATGGGAAAAGATCCATTAATTGCTAAGTGGATCTACTCTGCAATTTCATCCCATGATAAAGGGCTCTTTTCATTCACCAGAGCTGGAGAAACAAATCTAGGAACATCTGGAGGATAAGAAAGGGAACCAAGAGTAAGAAACTTTTTGCATCCATATTTCATAGTACAGTTAGGATGAAGACATTAGGTTACCAAAGAATACACTTTATCAACATGGGTTTGTCCACTCGTGGAATTGAATGTACCAGAATCAGTAGCAAGCCCATCATTATCTTCCACCAAATTTTGGTTTTGATATTCCATATTTTGGATAGTCACCTGATTTTCTTTCTTATAACAGTACTACAAGACATGGCCTCTAATATGAAAATTTGTGCAATCTAGATATCCTCTACACATAGCCTTTGAATGACCAATAATTTGACAATAATAAAAAAACATAGGTGTTTTCTCCAATTTAATTCTAAGAGTGATTTCACCATGTGGAGTGGAAGGAACCACCTTATCAATCAAGGTATAACTTAAGTCAACATCCACAAAATCTCATGCATAATGACCAAAACTCACCATTTTGGTGGAATTATCCATCCTAATTATAATTATAATATTATATGTGATGAAATATAAAATTTAAGGATTCCATAATAACCAATTACAACCATTATTTTTTATCCAAACTGATGCATAAGAATCCTTAAATTCATTCATATTGATGTTTAACTTCCAATCCTGAATCTACAATGTACCCATCCATATATTGACTAAGACTGAACTCCAAGATCATCCTTTCAATTCTACAGAAAGGAAGAAAATGTGGTAGAGGCTTCTTCCATGTGATACACAATTAAAATCTATAAATCCCCAAATAGATGATAATCGAGAAACTTGATCAAATAATTTCCAGAGATTTATACCTTTCATCAGTGAAATACAATCAATAATTGAATTATTATATAGATCAATCCTTTTAGAAATAGAATCATCCTTGTCCAATACATGAGAATTAGATCCTTTTATGATAATTTTTTTTGAAGTGCTATTTGTGAGCAAGGAGAATGATCCTCCGAAAAAACTAGATAAAGGGGATATCCCCACCCAAGATTCCTCATTGAACTCCTTGATATTCTTCTATGTAGAAGACTTAATCTACGAAACATGATGAAATTGGGATATACGAGTAAATATTCAAACTTCATGGGAGTTCTAGAAAATCCTGACCATAGGGGATCATTGGAAGTAACCCCTCATATTCATCCATCCTCTTGATAATAATAATATACCATATATATATTATAAATATAGTAAATATATTTATTATAATTTTATAATTATTTAAATAAACATTTTTTATTTTTATTTATAATTATAAATAAATATATTTAAAAGATAGGAGGGAAGATGGGATTTGGGAGAAGGATCCATGGTGGTCGCGGTGGTGCTTCAACATTCTAGGGTTTCTGAATGGAATTTATGAAATATAATGAGTTTGAGATACTAGTTGGGGGGATATCTCTCATCCTTCAACTTCTAGATCCGATTTGCGAGTGTGATCTTCATCCTTCTTTTGATACAGTGTGAATCATATCTTCTATTATGTCGTGTAAGGTGCCTTAGAGCACATCATGATAAGAGGGACCATCACCTATGTTATTTCTAACCAAGAAGAGATAATGGATATGTTTGATATTTGAAAGCATTCAATAATAATTATAATAATGTTACCATTGGGAGACAAGCCATGGAAATTGGATGAACTGGAGTGACAGATTGGTGGTGTTCTGGGCATTAAAGACTTGAAATGCATATCTATTGGGTGAGGGTATTTCCATATATTTTTCCCCTTTGATGAGATGAAGGGAAAGGATTGGGTTCTTGGTTCGGTCTCCCCCAAACTAGGTTTGTAGTGTATTCAGGAATGGGATACGTGATTTAATCACTTTTTCATTCACAATACCAAAACTTAAATTTGGGTTCAAATTTATCGCCTAGACTAGATTATGTGGCACCCTCATATACTCTTTGCCATCACATCGGTGATTAGAATTTCCATAAAAATTGACAAAGTAATAGAGGAGGCCCACTACAGGTATTTTTAATGAATTATCATTAGTGTGGATCTTAACTCCATGTGAATTTATAAGGTGATCCTTTCCAATTAAGATATTTATTTTGATATATGTAGAATATATGAGAATTGGCATGATTTCTGCATAAAATATAAAATTATTTGGAATAGAAAAGATAATTTTTGCAGTGATGTTCTTTATTCATATTGAAAATTAAGGTCCATGATGTTGTCATGTGAAGGCAAAGGAAGTGTGTGGAGCTCCCTTGGAAAAGTTTTTCTACAGTTCTGCAAGGAGAAGATGAGGTTTTGGGTACAGATAACCCCCTGATGTATCCCAATGAATAGAAAAACAAAATGATCTGGGAACTATAGGGGATTGAGAAGCAAGTACTGATAGGAAGGATAGTTGACATAGAATATGGGATGAGATTATTTAAGAGAGGACTACCCTCAGAAATGGGAAGCATATTAATAATAAATTTAAGTGAAATCCATTGAAGAAGTGGATATTCATGATTTTATTTATCATTAACTTATCCAAGAGAAACCAATTGGTTCAAGGGGAAAAAGGGGGAAAATGGTCATTGAGGCACCAACACGCTCCATGATTTAAATGTTAAATTAGAAATATAATGTACTAATTATATCTTCTTTGATAATGGGATCACCCGTACTTTAGGATACTCTTATGAAAAATAGGTAATCTATCACACTTTTTGGGAGTGATGTTCAAGGGGCTCATGATAGTGGGAAATAGGATGGAACTTGATATATCATGCAGAAGTTTTATGGGGAGAGCACTGGAATGAAGGAAAAAAGTCAATGTGTCTAATAATGAGGGTTCCCCACTAAACTCTAGTAAAAACCTTCTCAATATTGTTGATATTATAAATTGTTATATCATCCAAGATGTATTCTTTGAAGTATTTGGAAAAACCCATGAAGATATCTAAATTAGAATATTGGGGGGCTCGGATTTGGCTATTATATAGGACCCTCCACTTGAAGACCCCCCCCCCACAGGATGACAAATATGGGATATAGAAGTAGCCAAACACATGGAGGAGGGGCCGATATCTAGGAATTAGGGGTGACGACCAACTCCATAAATGATTTTGTTTCCTATCTTCTGGATGATAGTCTAATTTTCCTTTTTGTAGTGGTTCATCAATGGATTTTATTCCATATATTACTTTGTACTCTATCTTTATTTGACTTTAATAAATTTTGGGATCATGGTTTCTAACCCATGGTTCACACCGTAGCCGTGGAGGTAACTATAGTAGGAAATATAGTGGTGGAAACACTGTAGTGAGTACTGTAGCATCCCAATTACTATAGCATCAGTATTCACTGATGGGACCTTGGGTCAAAATGATGGACCTACGGGCCATGTAATTAGATTTATTTCCCATTGGGCCTATGGTCCATGTAATGGGATTCATTCCCACTAAGACTATGGGCTATGTAATAAATAAATAAGGCATGATGGGTGGGCTATCCCCTTGGTGGGGCTATGGCCTACCTTTCAGGAATGTTTGTGAGGTGTGTGTGCGTGTATTTGTTATTGTACCCCCAAGAACCTAACATAAATATATATATATTTATAATTATAATTATTTGTATACCATCATTAATATATTTATATTATTATATATATATATTCAATATATAAATATACATAATTATAAATACATTTATATATTTATATATAATTATAAATATATTTTTATATTTATATATAATTATATATATTTATATAATTTTATGTATGTTTTTTAATTAATATATAATTATATATAATTATAAAAAAAGTATTTATTATTTAAATATATATATATATATATTTAATTATAATTATAATTATAAATGAATAAATTTTAAAAAAGTATTTATATATAGTTATAGATATATTTATACAATTATATATACATATATATATATATATATATAATATTGGACCTAATCCCTCCACTCCTTGAGAAGGTTGTTCTCTCTGTACTAGATGATCAATTCTTTTTCAGAGTTGAAAATGAGAAGCCTCCATTGTTTTCTCGAGCTATGAAAATATTGGGAACACTAAAGAGAAATGTTGCGAGGTTATCACATGCACTTTCTTCTCTATGAAGGGTAATGACATGTTGCATTGTTTAAAGAAGAAGGATATAGCTGATCAGATCCAGTGAATTGATATATGTTCTATTTTAATGCATGATGGTACTATATTCAAGGAAGCTCAGACTTGTTCAAGTTTGGGGAAATATATTGTTATGAGGGGTTATCCTATTGGAATAGGGGAGTCTCAAGCTATGTCCATTGGTGATGATTTGTAAAATCAAAGGAATACAACCATGGTTGATGTGTAGTTAGAAATGCTTACAGTTCAATATGGTCATGTTCTTGTTCCAAGTGGGGATAAATCTCATTTGGATAGAAAATGAAACCAGTGTGATTAGGTTGTTGTGGAGGTTGTCCCAGATGCATAAGGGAAGAGTCACACAACATGGTGTGAAGTAGGGAAAGATGATTTTAATGATGTATAGGGTCTTGATATAGTTATTTATGAGGGTGAAATTCTATGTTAAGAATTTATAGGTTTTTAATTGAGGAATGATTAATTACTCGCTTCAAGTTGAAAGGGTAAGAAAAAGATTGATATTTAATCTCAGGTGAGAGATAAATCTAAGAAGAAATATTCTGTTGGATGTATTGCAAATGAAATTAAAGGACTATACTCTACCACACAAGCTGCTATAGTTGGTGACTCTAAAAGAAATTTGGATGATACAGAGGTTTTTTCTCTACCGATGTATGGTAAAAATAATTTTAGTCTTCATGATATCATAAACAGGTCTAATAATAGGTATTATTTCACTGATGAGTTTGGAAATGCTTAAGGGTGTATCCATGTTGTTAGAGAATCCTTAGGCATTGACACTTTGAAGTTGAGGTTAGACTCTTGACTAAATGTAATATCATAGGGATTAGGTTGGGATGGAGAATAGGTTCCTTGGACTCTTGAATATTCCACCCCATGAGATGGTGATATTGATTCTAAAGTTGATGATGGAACATTAAATAATCGAAAATATATAAGAAGGGTCGTCATCCGAAAGGCGGGGGGTGGTGGATGATCCCATAGATGAATATTCTATTCCTATTTTCTAGGTATCATACCTCTTTTCTCTTTGTATGATGGTTTTTCACTAGCTTCTATTTCCCACCTCTCCTTATTCATGGTGTTTATTTTATTTTCAGTAAATTTTAGGACCATGGTCTATAATCCATGGTTTGAGCTATTTTGATATATTTATATAATTATATATATTGAATCTAAAAATACATCAAAGGGAGATTATTAAAAAATAGATTATGATGCATGGGTTAAAATTGAGGATTCAAATGGATTTGATAATGTGTAAACTCTTATGGAGAAGAAAATAATTCCTAAAGACTCACCAAGAGTTGAGACATAGAAAGTTGTTGTGAAATATGGCTTAGATGATGGATAAACTAATGGGATTTGGAAATAAGTTAAAACATGGATATGTGTTTATCATCCAAGAGGTCAAGGTCGAAAACATGGACAAATTAGCTGGGCGACATTACGAGATGAGGAATGCAACTCTGAGGATGTTAAAAGGATGGGTTTGTGACTTTTTATAAATTTTGAGGGCGGTTTTTCTATGTTTGATCCCATCATCCATGTTTTATGTTTTTTTCTTTTAATAAAAGGACTTCATTCCTACCATATATATATATATAATTATAATTATAATAATTATATTTATTATTTAAATTTATTTTTTTTATAATTTTATAATTATTTAAATATATATATATATAAATATATATTTTAAAATAAATATATTTTTAGAAATTGTTTATAATTATAAATATATTTATATAGAAATAAAACAACTCAGACATGGGTTTGAAAGGAAAACACAAGACTCTAAATTTATTAATAAAAGTAAATAATACAAGGAAGGAGGTGGATAGGGCAAGGAATAAGGGGACTATATGAGAAAACAAGAAAGTTAATCCCTTCTCAATATGGATCCCAAATTACTAGGAAATATTCCTCTACCCTATGGATGTTGAACTCTCCTCCATTTATTTTCCCTTTGTGAGACCTCATACTCTTCATCCAGTGAAAATTCCGAGTCCCCTAGAGTGAAACTAATCCTGAATTTCCAAGGTAAATCCTAGAATTCCATCTCTGGATGGGATCAAAATATGTCTTTAATATTTACGGATTATAACTTTTGAATTGTTAATTATTCGTTGAATCTAAATACCTCCATCTCCATCATTACAAAAAGGACATCAAGTTGTAAGAAAAATAATCTATTGCTTTCT
This sequence comes from Viscum album, assembly GCA_963277665.1. Classification (NCBI taxonomy): domain Eukaryota; kingdom Viridiplantae; phylum Streptophyta; class Magnoliopsida; order Santalales; family Viscaceae; genus Viscum; species Viscum album. The sequence goes on along the minus strand of OY728139.1, from coordinate 1,491,365,794 downwards.
TTTTAGCCCTTCAGTAGGTCTTTCACCTTCCTAACCCTCTAAAGTTATAATATTATTGTTTTTACCTATGAAATATCACATTCCTTGGTTGAGGCTTTTCCAAGGGAGACATATTTATTTTTCACCAGACCATTAAAATGGGGTTGATAAGACCACCCCTTCATTCTTATAACTTGGATGCTCAATCAGCAAGGGGAAACCTACAAAGGCATGCTCAGGGGATCAACCTAGATTTGGATCAGAGCTAGTTCAACCTGTAGATTCTGAGATTGGGGATCATTTGTTTTGGATTTCCAGGTGATGACCAATTGGAATCCCTTTTCATCCACTAATATTTTATTTCTTTTAGTTGGACTCTCATGCCTAGTCCTCACTCCCTGGTTTTCCTCAAACACCTTTCAAAGAGCCTGAGCTAGGGGAGACTTGGGAAGAGTTTGTAAATACTCCTTTGCATCAATTTTATGCATTCCTTTCCTAGATCTTGAAGAAATATTATGTTTTTGAATGATCTTTCAATCATTAATCTATTTTGTTGTTTCCTCATCTGATGATTTAAGCTCATCTTATAACCCCTCATCCGCTAGTCTAGCCCATATCATATCGCTGGCATTTGAGTCAGATCCCAAAACTAAGAAGCTTCAATATATATTTGTATATAATTATAAATGTATTTATAAAGTTATATATATTATTATTAATATATAAAGATATATAATTATAAATATAATAAATATATGTATTATTTATATATATATATAATTATAATTGTAAATAAATTAATTTAAAAAGTATTTATATATAATTATAAATATAATTATATAATTATATAATTATATATAATTATATATTTATTTATTAATATATAAATATATAAAATTATAAATATAATAAATTTATTTATTATTGAAATATATTTATTATAATTTTATAATTATTAAATGAATTTTTATTTATATTTAATATATAAATATAAATAAATATATTTAAAAAGTATTTATATAAAATTACAAATATATTTATAAAATTATATAAATTTATATAATTTAATATATTTATATAATTAGATATTAATTTAATAATATATAAATATATATACTTATGAATATAATAAGAATATTAATTATTTAAATATATACTATATTTTTATAATTATATAAATACATATATATTTATTTATAATTATAATTATAAATAAATATACTTTAAAACATTCTATTTCAACATTCTTGTATAAATTAAATTACTCACTAAAACATTTATTAGTTCCAGAAAAATGCTGATAAAGGTGTCACTTTTATCAGCGTTAAAAATAGCAATGATAAATGGGGGACTTTTATCAATAGTAGAAAAAATCACTCTTATGGGTACCCATTTACCATCACATTGTTTATCACTAATAAAAGTTTAATTTATCCATTCTTTTTGTGAACACTAATAAAAGTCCCCCCTTTATCAGCACTTTTGGTTTAACATTGTTAAAGGTCGGTGCTGGATAAAGCACAATCTATAGTAATAGTAATTTGATATTTATTATGCTTCATTGGGGATAATCTCTTTTGATACCATCCACTTTATTTCTCTAGATATTCTATTATGATGATGTTTTAAGGAAGATTCCACAAAATTTATTTATTTTTAATAGGTTAATTAAGTTATGATAAAATGATAAATAGTTTTATGATCTTGTGGCACACTTATGTATGAATTTTATTATCTTCAAGGTGTGACTAAAATTTATATATACCTCCAATTCATTAGGTAAATAAAGATATAACATGAGATAATATAAATTGGAATGAGGAGTGAACCTAGTTTAGTATGGTACTCTGTCCATATTGATAATCTTGATAGCGTTCCTTGACTAAGGAAATGATGGGAATGGGGAGTGAAACTAATTTACTACAGGGACTCTATCAACTATGATAGTCTTATTAGTGAGACTTTACTAAGGAAATTATTTTATATGGTTATTTTTATGCCAAAAACTTATGATTTATTATTATGATATGCTCTCATTTCTCATTATTCATTATTGACGATTTTATACTCTTACAACTTAGGTATCTTGTTATGAAAATGTTTATTCCATTTATCATTATTTTTGACATATGAATCATTGGATATGAATTAAATAAGTTATTATCATTATCTCATACCCTTTTTCTTATTTTATTCTTATATATGTTCATCGATTGATATCTACCTTGTTTGCCATTAGTGAGCATCTGAGCACACCCCTTCCTATGTTTCCATTTCCCCAGGTTATGAAGAATGATTTTATATAAGATATGTCTAGAAGTGTATCATATGTGTATAATTTTTTCATATATATTGAATTATACTTATGGATTTTTTTTGGGTATAATGGGAATTTCCATTTGATGAGAGAGACATGGGTTTTGTTATGTAAAGGATTTTTTTAATTATCTAAAACTCAAATCCTAAAAGGTATTGGTTATATAATCGAATCCATTTAGTCTATTGATATTGTAATTATGGATCGTTAAAATTGGGTCAATTCATTTGGTATCATAACTAACATGTAAAAAGTATGATTTTAGCACTAGATACTAGTGCATGGGTCTCAGGATGCCACATTATCCAACATTAATTTTTAAGGTAAAACTGTTATTCTTTTAGGGGTAAATTATCAATCAAATTTATATTAAATTGCATAAAATTGTAAAACAAGAATGTAATTCCATTTCAATATCAGATTACAATTTCATTTAAATGATCAACCTATATAAAAATATGGAACAAAGATAAGGATAAAACATTTTTTAATTGAGTCTCATTCCATATGAAAATAAAGAATTCAAATTTCATATTAAAAACACAATTCTTTTCCCAACACTAAAATCTATGAAAAAATTATTTTTAAAGGAAACACTACCTGGATTTTTATGATATATCACCATTTAAATTATATTGAGAATGATTTACTTTCTCTACCTAATAAAACATAATATTATGAAATTGTTTCTAGTATTCAATGACATTAACAAATTATGATAAATATATCCCATAAAATGTAACAATAAATATAATGTTTTAGGACATAGGTTCTACTTAGAAATTATCAAGGAAAATAATTACAATCGTATTTGAATGTAATATTTTCAAAAACTTTTATATCAGTACATAAAATATCAAATAATAGGAAACTGTCTTAGTATAAGGATACCAACATACCTAGAAATGTAATAAATTCAAAAAAGAAATTCCATACTCAAAAGTGGTTTATTAAAAAGAGATAGAACAACTGGAATTCTTTAATGAAAATTTCTAATTATAATGATAAAAACAAGATATAATTCAAAAACATAAAAAATATCAATATTAAAATTATTAATAGAAAATATGAAACCTCCACATCAGTAAAAATATAATAATAAAAAAGGAATTATTTAATAAATAAATTATTAAACACTGATTACTTGATATCATAAAAATAAGAATTTCTATTCCATTCAAAATAACTAATTTTTTGTTAATATTAACCTAGTTATCACTAATATATATATATAATAAAATGAAATTTATATAAATTTTTAACGTTTCAGTTAATTAAAAAATGGAATACTTTAGTAAACATTTTTAATTGTAATGCTCAATAACAATATATAATCCATAAACATAAAAATTATCAATCGTAAAAATACTAATAGAAAACATAGAACCCACTCTACTATAAAAATATAAGGAGATTAAAATGCATGCTTCAATAAATAAATTATTAATCATGGATGAATTGTTATCAGAAAAATAAGAATGTCTATTCCAATCCAAATATCTAATTTTTGTTAATATTATCCTAGTTATCACCAATATATATATATATAATAAATTTTTTTTATATAAATTGTTAATGTTTCAATTAATAAAAACCATTGTTGGTTGAAACAATATTATAACAAGCATAGAGAGTTGAAATATGGCAATATATACTATGTGTTCCTAACTTCGGATATGTAATGTGATGCATAATCCCAAAGGTTGACTCTCGATCAAGTACTAATGCATGTCTCAAAATCTATTCCATTATAACTAAGATAGAAAAATTAAATCCTCACTCAAACCTATAGTTCCTAATGAATACTCATATAATACCTATTAACTTGATCTTCCACAATAAATAGGTTAATGATGCATTTTTATGGGATACTTATCAAATTCAGATATTCCTAACCCCAATTTATAAATAAGATCACTTAAATTCCAACATATCTCAAAAACCATATTCTAGAAACCCTAACGCAGACACCCATATGATTCCTAGATCACAGTGCTACTACCCCATGATATTTCCATGATCCTCAGGTGTTTGAAATTAGTGTTTGGAGATAATAGGGAATGATTTTTACTATTTTTAATAGATATATGTAATGTATGATATATACAAAAAGTCTAGTAATTCTTGTTCATACATCAGACATACCAAATATCTAATTAGAGTCTAAAAATGTATAAAATATAAACATTAATAAAATAATATCATAACTCTCTATGTTAATATACACTACAATATGTAGTAGAAAATGTACAATATATAAGTCAATTAGATTAAAGTATTAGGAAAAACCGGGCCTAGGAAAAAGTGTAGACTATGGGGAGGATGATTTTTTCTTAATGAATCCTCCAAATATTAACTACCAATGTCACTCTGGAGAGGGAATTGATTATAATCCCAAGAAATTAAAATTAATAGGTCATAAATGTACAATACTACCTAGGTACTTATAAGTATCAAAAATAAAATGAAAAGTTTCATGTTCTCCATGGTTTTTATGCTAGGTGTGACTATAAAATACTTAGTAGGGAACTATCAATGATGTATCAACATAAAAATTATATAACAAGTGTATTAATGAACATGTTCAATCATTTAAGTAACTATAACGAAATATTCTTGGTAATCATCAACAAATAATAATAAAAACTTAGTTGTGAGGCAATTCATAGACCAAGAAAATCTACAATTAGTAACTCCCTATACTAGGAGTATCCATACCTTAAATACCCACTTCGATCTTACTACATGGAATATGGGATGATAATCCAAATCTATACCCCATAGATGGAATACTCAATACTAAGAAATATTTTGTACATATTCATATATTCACCCTCACATATGAGTAGATGTGTGAAAAGAAGTCAGAATCTTAGAGACCCATCTCAATTATAATAATTAGTCATATCCATTCAAGGAAATCTAGAGTCACTTTCCAAGGAATGGGTGAATGGGTATAATATGTTAGGGAAATATTACTACTCATCCCATGTATAATGAGTCTAGGTTTTTCATGACCATCCCAAGACATAAATCTATATTCCAATACTTGGAAGACCAATTGAAGTAGTTTATAACAAAAATATATGATATCCATAAAATACACCTGTATACCATAAAATCAACCACTAAATAATAAAATAAGTGGTAAACATTATTAAATTAACATCATGATATATAATAATTATTATCCTTACCATAATAAATCATAAAATTCTTGATATAATAAAGAAATAATATTTTTAGTACATTAAATCTTAATCAATACTCTTTAAACCCAATTATCAAATAAAAAAAAGAATATGAGTGTCCAATATGGATATAAAAATTGAAAAAATGGTAATTGGTCTAGGATTATGATACAAAAAGTAAGAAATACAATATTTTAGTTTCATTCCAATATAGTTTCATGGGTATAACAAACATATCTTAAAATATATTCTAGGTGGAGGCCACATTAGGTGAAATATAGTTCATTAGATTCACTCTAACAAGGTATACATAACTCAATCATGTCACTAGACTAGGGTATACAAGTGGTACATATCAGGATTACATATTAAATTCAAGGACTATTCTAGAGAACCAAGTTAGTATAATATTTTATTTCATTTAATATGTTCAATTCCACACAACAAAAGATATACAAATTACACTTTACACAACCAATAATCATTTATATGTCCATGTTTCAAATAGGGAATCTGATTTCCATAGAAAAAATATTCTAAAAAAACTTTTTGAGAATATGAAAAGTAAGAAAGAGAGGAAACCAATTATGAATTTACATACAAAAGAATATAATTTAAAAAATTATTTCCATAAAACTCCCCATATTTTTGAATTATAAGAAAAACATGGAGATTTTCAAGAATCAAGTTAGGTAAATTATAAATTACTAATCCTTTCCAATTTAATCACATCTTTTCACCTTGTAAACCCATCCACCGCATCACCACTGAAGAAATATCTTTATCATATGTAAGGATTGGGATTTTTATATATAAATCATTTAGGTTTAGGTAGAAATTAGTGATTCATATTATATAATATAGGTAGTAATCAAGGTAATACATATTATTTATATATATGTATAAATAAATATAACAAAAAATATTAGTCCAAAGGGAGACTTATTACTCAAACTTTTTCCTCAAAAGGTTTGAGACTAGTGACACCCTACGAAACCCAATTTTCAACTGTGATTAATATCGATGTAGATTCCCACCACATCAAGACAATAAATCTTGGTAGTAAAAAATAATCTTGGGCTACCTAACTTACTTGTTGAGGTAAACATAACCATAATTTTCAGGACTTGAAAAGTGTTTAAAAATTACTTATGGTTAACTAAAAGTCACAAGATAATCAATAGGGAATGGGTTTCCATTTCATAAATCCAATGAATCCCATTAGGAAATGATTTATCCTATATACCATAATATCATTGGGAAAACATAAAATTATATTTATAAAAATATGAGTTGAGATTTATTAAACATTTATTGAAAACCAATGTAAATCATATTTTAGGCATTGCCTGAGAATCACTTAGTGAGTCAATACCACCTACCATTACCGATGGATAACTTTAAAAACATTAAAAGATTAATGATATCTCTTGAAAACCATTAAAGAAAGATATATCCCTAAAGTAATTAAATAAAGTAAACACTATAGAAAATATGAACTAAAACCTTAATGAAAACCAATGTATTTTACATTATTGAAGAAAAAAATTAACATAATGAAACCAACCTGTAGAATATTTCTTGATGTAATCGAGAAATAAACCCCATGATTTAAGATGAATTCCACCATGTTTTGGTTGAATTTACATTAGAATCTCTAAACATTACAAGGTAAATAAAAAATATCTAATTATAAGGAAGAAGAGAGGAGGTGGAATGTTTTAACATAGTTGTGATATGGTAGAGTCCCATGAATCCTCCTATTACTAAGTGGTGAGAAGATAGGGAAGAGAAAGTAAAAGGAGAGACATGGAAAGAGATCCCATTGGATGGGAAGAAGTAAAACTCAAAGGAGAGGGAGATAAGTAGAAACATGGGTTTAAGGTGAAATGAATAAAACACTCACACTAAAAAAACTCACAAGTAGCACATTGATTACAAAACCATGTACCACTGATTATATGATAGAACCCCTAGTCCACCCAGGACATTTAGGGGACATTGGGTACCCAATGGACTCCCACTAGGTACTTAGTGTCACATATAGTTGTAAAATATGGGTGGAACAACCTTTAATGTACCCCAAACTTCTAAATCATCTCCTTCAACCTTAAATTCTGTATAAAAATTCCTATGAATCCATCCTTAAACATCAAAAACCAAATCTAAATCATTAAATTAAAATTAAACCCTTAAAAAACTAAATGGTTAAAAAAACCCAACATTAACCATCTAAATTTAAATATTAAGACCTTAGTGGAACCTTAATCATGGAAATAAAGATGTGATTCATTACACCCTATGTGTGGGGCCCTTGGGGGGTTTCATTATAAATGCTAAAATAATGAAAAATTGTGTATGATTTAAAATTTGTATGACATTAATAAATGGGTTTTGGGGATTGTTAATAAATTTTATTGTTTCTTACACTAATCCATGGCTAAAAAATCATCTTAGAGATTTCTTTCAGTTATTCCTTGTTAATTTATAATTCACTCTCTTCTTATACAAATAGATGAAACATTATAAATATATGGTGGATAATCATGTAGTTATTTAACAATTAATTTCAAATTTACACATGTATTTTATATTTTTGATAGGGTTAATAATCCCATCATTAAAAAATTCCTTTCCACATATATTATGAATTAATTTAGTGAAAAAACATTTAAAATTACAAAGACACGTTATGAGACAAATAGGAATCATGTGTATGTTATTATGATAACATTACTTAAAATAATTAAAAATTCAAAAATCATTTTTATAGGATTAATTGATCATTGAGATTAAATTCATTAAACTGAGTCAAATGCTGATTCCAAGTTCATAAGGTCCAAATCAAGTAACTAATGAGAACAAAATCTAGGTGAGGAAGCTTGTACTCACCATCTATAAATGGGTCATATATTAAGATTTCAACATATAATAGGGTTGATTCGATGTCTATTCAAAAGGTAATTTGAATACCATATCTCCAATAAATAAAAATTAAATATTTTATTTCTATGTTAGTATTCTTTGCAGCTAAAGTGGGTGACAAAATTCTTCCATGAATAACACACCTATATAATAGATCCTTGACTTATTTTAGATCCATGTTTCACCAATATTCATTAAAATTACTCCCACAACACATTGTGAAGGGATTTTAAATTAGATATTGATGAGTGGGTTTTTTTTTAAATTTTATATTATGTTTCTCCCTTTCCATTGAGTTAAAATTCCTTGTGATCACCCAGGGAGAAACCTTGATGTAAATCTGAAGCTTCAACATATAATAATTTGAATTATCTTTTAGTCACAAGTTTTTAAATTTATATTTTCATAATATATTTAAATTTTTTAGTTATTTATTAGTATGTCACATTCATAACCAAAGGATCCGGTTTATGGGTACCCATTATTATGATAACTCACACCCAAATTATTTATTTATTTCCTTTTCTCAAACATAGTTTTTTATGGATAATATTACTTGATCGATTCCATATTAACACACCCATGATCTTTAAAATATAATTCATGGGAATATGAACAAAAATAAAATAAAAATATAGACACCGCACTGAGTTTCTCAAGTGTTTTCATGATGACTTTGGGTTATGAAATTGAATTAAAATCACTCGATAATTAGGGATAGTGAGCCAACTTACATTTTTGAAATGGGCCTGCGAAGTATATAAACAAAAAAAATTAATAATATAATTTTAGAAGTGAACAAATGGAATAAAATATTATCCCCATCCCTTAAATTAGTAATTTATGAAAATTAATGAAATTACCAAGGGTGACAACACTCTCATTAATTTTTTTGACATTTTAGTTTTCCAATTTTTCATTATTTCATAAATCAAAACATCAATTTCTTCAAAACCCCCTTTCCACTCTATAATTAAAACCTTTTTAGTTTTTCTATTCTAATAATCTATTGAGAGATGATATTATATTAATTTTATATTATAAAAATATCATTAAATATAATAACTAATTTGATATTGTGGTCAAATTTGTAACACCCCAAGATTTCATAGCACATTATCTCTTTAAAGTAATTCAATAGCTTGCACTACACGCAACACCGAGTTCAAGCACATCACAACCTATCAAACAAGCCATTTAAAAAGAGGTTATGAATAGTATTAACCACATTTTGAATTTTATTTATATCCTATATAATTTTAACATTCATATTTTATGTCTCTTAGACATAATATAAGAACAAATTTAATTTTTCAGATAAAAGAAGTATTTTCCAAAAAATGCAGTTTTTCCACCTATTAGCGGAGGACCCTTTTTAAATCCAATATTTGACACTTTTAAATATTCAATTTAATGAAATTAAATTCTTCTTTAGAATAGGGACATAAAAATTTAGTTTGGATAAATTTTTGGTACTTTTCTGATAACTTTCATATTTTGATGAATAGTGAGAAAGACTAAATTTTAATTAAAAACAAATTTTTTAATCAAAATTATTTATAGTGTTAAATTATAAATTTGAGTGGTTTTAAAGTATCATTATATTATATGTTTATCATTTAATATAATTAATTTCATTGGATGTAATTTCACATATAAATTTTACATAATCACATGTCAATCTTTTAAGAGTTTTTAATTCATAAAAACCCGCTTTCTAGTTTTGACATCAAGAATTAATTTTAATTATATTATTGAAACTTATATGTTTTAAATTTTTTAAAATAGACATCATTTTTGAATTTGAAATATCAAAATTATCTTAGGGTGATTTTTTTGTATTTTTTCTGAAAACATTCCATTTTTTGATGAATAGTGAAAAACACAACGTTATTGTTTAAAACCGACATTTTATTTAAATAATTTATATTTTTATTTAAGTTTATTTGAAATTAAAAATAGATACATAGTACCTATATTAGTTCAATGTAATTCATTGAAGTCATTTTATAATAAGATTAGTTATGAAAAATTTTATTGAACTATTTAACATCTTTTACCCATCTTCTTGGCAAATTTACAAATTTCCAAACAACATAATTTTACCTATTTTGTGAATTGAATTTAAAAAATATGAGAGATAGGGTTTAAATAATTATGTAAAATTTGGTTCAATAGGATGAAAATAATTTTTGGTGAATAGTAACTTTTGAATTTTATTTACCACAGTTAAAAGTAAATAGGATAATTAAAGGTAAAAATGATATTATAATTACCCTAAAAAATGTGCTAATTCAATTGGATAAGTTGTTTTCGACCCAAATCAACCATAGGAATAAAATATGAAACTTTTTGATCCACTTGGATTAGATTAGGACATTTATTATTATTTAAAGAAGTGTTAAAAGTGTTAAATTCAAATTTTAATAACTAACACATTTTTAATGCAGAGTTATACATAAGATAAATTCGACTATAAATATTCATTAGAAAGATAAAAATATTTCCTACATAATGGTATTTTATTTATAATTTTTATACATTTTATAACTTCATTTATGTATGAAACAATGATGATGCAGTAATTACCTTATTAATGAATGATTAAAATAATTGATATTATAAATATCCAAATAAATATAAATTGAGAATTTTAATACATTAAAATAAATTTCTAGGTTAATATGACATTTTAGGGCTGATTAAATTTTTTTTTCGAAGTGAAAAAGTTGTTATTACTTTCACAAAAACAAAATACCAAATAGTGTCAAAATTGACATAAATGAGTTTTTAAAACAAATAAAATATTATTAAATGATATAACATTATTAAAAATCTAATGTTCAGACAAAGGAATTATATAATTAAATATATGTCATTGATGAACCACTTCAGGTTCTTTAGTAATTTTATAGTAAATTTATTAACCATGTAATATAAAAATTCAAGAAGACATTATAAAAGTTAAACTATTTAACTAAGAGTTAAATATAAAAGATAAGGTTAATATGGTGTCCTAAACATGTCTAAAACCTATTAGTTGAGAGTATTTAGACCCATACCCAACTTATCCTAGAAATTAATCCATTTTGTTCCATTATGAACTGAAAATGATTTTATAATAAAATAATATTTCATGATTTTCTTAATGTGACTCTCACCTCTCTTATAAAATGGTATTTCCCCTTATCTCAAAATCACACCTAAAAATCCATTTGGTTTGGCCAACCCCTAATCAAATATCTTCCCAACAACCCTCGGTTCAATCTAGAGGCCTTAATTTGATCAGAAATCCACCCTAAGGAGCCCTTTTGATCAAATCAAAAGGAAGCACCTGAAGAAGAGGAGGCTAAACATACCCTCGACCAAAGAAAGTACAAGGTAAGGGTTAATTCATCAATCTCATTATTATACGATATTGTTTATATGTAAGGTTTTACTGGGAAATATTTATTATCCATGTCCATGTTTCATAAAAGAGTTTTCAAATGGATTCTTTTTAAGGTACTCTTTAACTAAAAATTCATTTTAAATTGTTCAAATATTTATTCTTCTAAATCATTCTCATTAATGTCCATGTTTACAAAATGGTTTTAAGGAATTATTTATATGGAAATGAATGTTTTAAAATGTTTATTCCTTTCAAAAGTTTCAAAGTGTTATGATACACTTTGATTCAAAAATGTCTTTTAAATATCTTCCTTTTTAAATTGTGTGATTCTTAAATGATTACATGAATAAGGGATATTTTTCTCAAAGAGTTTTACTGATCATTTTAAACTATGTCAACATCCTTTACTAGATATTATTCATGATTGGGGTTTATTTATTTTAAAAAAAATTTCTATATTTTACTGAATAATTTATGATATGTTTGACTATGGATGTGTTGTTTTTATACCATTCATGTTTTATGGTTAAAGTATTGACATTTAGTATGCTAGTTTTAATATGATTATTTATGTTATGTTTCAACCTTTTCATATGAGGAATACATTGGACTTAGTAAGTGATAGGTGGATCCCGCTATAGCTCCTTAATGCATTGGTAGGTCTCATGAGACAAATTATTTTTTGGCATAAATCCTTGACAAAATATTTATTTGTAGTCTTGGAATGAGGCCTTGACTATGTGGTTATGATGTCCATTATTATCTATTCCATCATTATGAAATTAGATATTGATATTACATGTGATTATTCGACTAGTAGAATATCCATGTGAGTAAGTAAATGGAATTATTTGATTTACCTTTTCCATATTATGATTTAGTTTATATTTAATGGTCTTGGGTTTCAATTTTATACCTTACCATAAAAGTTTATGATTATTTATGATAGATTCTGCTATATTGTTTATCCTTACTGAGCATCTGATCTCACCCCTTTCTTATGTTTTATTTTCCATGAATTTCAAGAAGTATATTATGATTTATATGCAGGTTTAAGCTAAGGGAATAATGGTGTTATCAAATGATTATTTATGTTGTGTATTATGTTAGAAATTATGATGTAAAGTTCATGTATGTAATCTATTTTACAAGACTGATAAACTAATTGGTCCTTCAGGACAAGATTACTTGTAATCATGCCAATGTATTAAAATAATGCACCGACACAAGGTAACTAGGGTCGGGGAATTATAGTTTTTATTAGAGAAATTTAGTACAATCCTTGGAAACTAGATTTAGAAAAACTCAGATTAGATAACATTAACCTAAGATAAAATTTGAGGATTAGTATAGAAGAACTTCCTAGAATTTTGGTAATTTATAGATTTTGTGAGTTTTACAAGAAATACATCCCTATTTGGATACGATCAGGTAGATGCAGCTCTGGCACAGATGTACCTTAGAGTGAAAACTCTAACAAGGAGTTTCAGGCATGACCTAGGGTATCCTGGTATACGAAAACAGGGCTTGATGCACTCTTGGTTACGACACTCCTGGGTGATATGCTTAAGACAATTCAAATTTTCTTTATAAACCATTATGAAGGATTTATGAGTAAATATGATAGAAAAGAAACCATTTATATGATTATGAAGCTAGATGTGTGAAAATATTTAATTAATGTTGAAATTTTTTCTAGGTTTTTGGATTATACATTATGATATGATTTAACCTAGTGTATTTTTTTCATTTAGAAATGGCGCCCAGTAGAAGGAATGAGAACTCCAGAAATACACATGATCCAAAGAGTAAGAATGATCATATTTTTCATGATATTAATCCAAAATTTAGAAGGGAAATAATCTCCCATGTATTCTCATAATATAAAAAAATAGTATCACGTGTTAATAAGATAAGTAAAAAATTCTCTGAGTCCTATGGCTTTGAATGGAAGGTAGAGAAGAAAAGGATGGTAGAGAGAAAGATGGATAAAGGGAATAAGGGAAAGAAATATTTTCCCATATGTGATAACTGTGGAAAGAATCACCTTGGTAAATGCTTGAAGGGAATGTGAGTTTATTATAAGTGTATAGAAAAAGGACACAAAGTACGTGATTGTAAGGGTAAGAAAAAGGTTTCAAATATACAATACTTTATCTTCAAGGAGTTAGGACACTACGCGAATAAATGTCCCAATCATCAGAGTGTACCCCAAATGATGTTATTGGATAATAATTAAGTTATGATAATACCACATATGAAGAGGAATAATTAGTGTTCTTATATTTTTATTAATGAATTATGTCATTTGAGTGTTGTATCAATGATGTACAGGTTATATTAATTATGGAAATAAATAAGAATTGTATTGTAGTACTATTTCATTGAGGATTTGAGATTATATGGTACTAAGAAAAGTGACTCAACAGTAAGTTAAACCTTTTGGAAAATATATGGTTGAAGGAAAGATAAACCTTAATATAGTCCTGATACTGAGGTAGTGATTTTGGAATAAGAGATAGTTGATTTGGATAAATTATATTAGATTTTTTTGATAACGTTGGAACTGATTAATGATTTGTTTATTCCATCATTGTTGGAGTATTCAAATTTTTTGGATATAGGAAATATATTTGGTATTCTATAAGTAATAAGGGAGAATTAATGTAATCAATAATGTTTTATGATAATTTTGGGTGTTTCCATGTTTTAAGAGAATACATTATAAAGGTAATGACATGTTATTATGTGGGAAAAAGATATCTTCATTATGTTGTGTTGACCTTCCTTACAAATTTTTGGACTATGAGTTTGGACACAAGTATTTTGGATAAGTATAAAGTTTAGAGTGTATTAAGTTGGACATTAGATACTATAGTTTATTGTTAAAACATTTATTAATATTATTTTTGGATTTTTTATAAGAAGGAAACCCCGAAGGTCGGGCAACAACCCGTCACGTCCGGCAAGGCTGCGAGACTTGAACCCACAACCGAAGGGCGACAAGGGTGCATCACCAACCACTGGCCTATGTGATGTCTTATTTTGTATAATGTAGTTTTTAAAATGATCTGATATATTAATTATAACTTCGTTTTTTTAACCCTATATGATTAGGAAAAATAGAATATTTTTGGGTTCTATTATCTTTTGGAGTGAAATATGATTTTGTGGTAGAAATTAGTTAAAGAATGGAACTCTACTTGTCAAGTATTTTTTTTCTTATTCTATGAAGATATTAATTATTAAAATTTAGGTAAAGGATCATAAAACCAAAAATTTGTTATACTAATACCTTATTTTTTGATGAACCAATGATATTTTAAGTCATCATAGATTTATGGCTTTGAGGCCCTCCATTTTCTATTTATTATTCACTTCTTTTTGATTGATGACCTCAATCACTCCCTATAAATATTTAAATTTTTCCTCCAATTATGTGTCAAAAATTTCCACCAATGTTATTCTATTTGAAATACTAATTTGGTGGTGACTTTTTCATTTCCCTTTCCCTCTTATTAAGACTAAATTTTAGTAACCCTATTTCCGATGTGGGTTTTCCATAATGGTATTTTCTATTTTCCACCTTTTATTTTCAAAGAACAATTTCAAATTTATAGGACTCAATTTATTGAAGGAGGAGAGAATGTAACACCCCAAAATTTCATAGCACATTATCTCTTTAAAGTAATTCAATAGCTTGTGTTACACGTAACACCGAGTTCAAGTACATCACGACCTATCAAACTAGCCGTTTAAACAGTTGTTATGAATAGTATTAAACAAATTTTTAATTTTATATAAATCCTATATAATTTTAAAATTTATATTTTGTGTTTCGTAGAGATAATATAAGAACAAATTCAATTTTTCAGATAAAAGAAGTATTTTTCGAAAAATACAGTTTTTTTTGTCTTTTAACGATGAACCCTTTTTAAATCCAATATTTAATACTTTTATATATTCAATTTAATGAAATTAAATTCTTCTTTATAAGTGGGACATAAAAATTTAGTTTGGATAAATTTTTGGTACTTTTCTGATAACTTTCATATTTTGATGAATAGTAAAAAATACTAAATTTTTATTAAAAACAACTTTTTTAATCGAAATAATTTATAGTGTTAAATTCTAAATTTGAGTGGTATTAAATTATAATTAGATTATATTTTTATAATTTAATATAATTTAGGTCATTTTATGTAATCTCACATTTAAATTGTACATAAACACATGTCAATCTTTTGATAGTTTTTAATTTATAAAAACCGGCTTTCTGGTTTTGACAACGAGAATTAATTTTAATTTAATTAATCAAAATTATATGTTTTAATTTTTATAAAATAGATATAATTTTTTAATTTTTAATATCAAAGTTATATTAGGGTTAATTTTTCATGTTTTTCTTAAAACATTCAATTTTTGATGAATAGTGAAAAACACTCCGTTATTGTTTAAAACCAACATTTTATTTAAATAATTAATATTTTTATTTAAATTTATTTTAAATTAAAAATATATACATAATACCAATATTATTACAATTTAATTAATTGGAGTCATTTTATAATAAGATTAGATATGAAAAATTTTATTGAACTATTTAACGTCTTTTACCCACCTTTTAGGCACATTTACAAATTTGCATAAAACGTAATTTTACTGCTTCTGTGAACTGAATTTTAAAAATACAAGAGATACAATTGACATTAGTAATTAAAATTTGTCTCAATAGGATAAAAATAATTTTTGTGAATAGTAACTTTTGAATTTTATTTACCACGATTAAAAGTAAATAGGTAATTAAAGGTAAAAATGATATTATAATTATCCTAACACATTTCTTAATTCAATTGGATAAGTATTTTTTGACCCAAATCTACCTTAGAAATAAAATATTATATTTTTTGATCCACTTGGATTATATTAAGACATTTATTATTATTTAAAGAAGAGTTAAAAGTGTTAAATTCAAATTTTAATAATTAATTTTTTTTAATATATGGTTATACATAAGATAAATTCGTCTATAAATATTCATTAGAAATCTAAAAATATTTCCTACATAATGGTATTATATTTATAATATTTAGATATTAAATAATTAAATGTATTTAAGACACTATGATGTGTAGTAATTACCTTATTAATGAATAATTAAAATAATTGATATTATAAATATCCAAATAAATATAAATTGAGACTTTTGATGGATTAAAATAATTTTATAAGTTAATATGACATTTTAGGGTTGATTAAATCAAAATTTTAGTAGTGATAAATATGTTATGACTTTCAGAAAAACAAAATACCAAATAGTTTCAAAATTGACATAAATGAGTTTTCAAAATACATACAATATTATTAAATGATATAATTTTCATAAAAATATAAGGTTTGGCCAAGGGACTTATATAATTATATTTATGTCATTAATGAAACAATTTAGGTTCTCTTGGCATTTTATAGTAAGTTTATTAACCATGTAATATAAAAATACAAGAAGACATTGTAAAAGTTAAACTATTTAACTAAGAGTTAAATCCAAAATATAAGGTTAATATGGTGACCTAAACTTGTCTAAAACGTATTGGTTGAGAGGATTTAGACCCATACACACCTTATCCTAGAAATAAATCCATTTGGAGCCATTATAAACTGAAAATTATTTTATAATAAAATAATGTTTCAAGATTTTCCTAAAGTGACCCTCACCTCTCTTATAAAAGGGTACTTCCCCTTCTCTCAAAATCACACCTCAAAAACCATTTGTACCGGTAAACCCCTAATAAAATATCTTCCCAACTACCCTAAGTTCAACCTATAGGCCTTACTTTGATCATAAACCCAACCTAAGGATCCATTTTGATCATATCAAAAGGAAGCACCCGAAGAATAGTAGGCTAAACGTACCCTCGACCAAAGGAAAGTACAAGGTGAGGGTTAATTCTCAATCTCATTATTATCCAAGATTTTTTATGTGTAAGTTTTTATTGGGAAATATTTATTTTCCATGTCCATGTTTCATAAAATAGTTTTCAAAAGGATTCTTTTTAAGGTACTCTTTAACTAAAACTTCATTTTAAATGGTTTAAATATTAATTCTTCTAAATCATTCTCATTAATGTTGATTTTTTCAAAATGGTTTTAAGGATTTATTTATATGGACATGAATGTTTTAAAATGGCAATTAATTTCAAAATTTTCAAATTGGTATGGGATAATTTGATTAAAAAATTTCATTTAAATGTCTTCCTTTCTAAATTGTTTTATTTTTAAATAATTTCATGAAAAACGGGTATTTCTCTCAAAGAGTTTTACTAATCATTTTCAACTATGTCAACATCATTTATTAGATATTATTCATGATTGAAGATTATTTATTTTAATAAAATGTTATATATTTTATTGAATGATTTATGATATATTTGGCTATGGATGTGTGGTTTTTATACCATTCATAGTTTATGGTTAAAGTATTTACATTTTGTATGCTAGTTTTAATATGAATGTTTATGTTATGTTTCAAACTTTTCATATGAGGAATGAATTAGACTTAGTAAGTGACAGGTGGAGGCTATTATAGCTCTTTGATTCCTTGGTATGTTTCATGAGACAAATTAGTGTCTCGGTACAAGGCCTTGACAAAATATTTATTTGTAGTCTTGGCACGAGGCCTTGAATATGTGGTTATGATGTCTGGAATTATGAATTCCATCATTATGAAATTAGTTATTGATATTACATGTGATTATTTGACTACTATAATATCCATGTGAATAAGTAAATGTCATTATTTGATTTATCCATTCCATGCTATGCTGTAGTTTTTGTTTAAAGGGCTTGTGTTTCAATTTTATACCATTCTATAAAGGTTTATGATTATTTATAATAGATTATGATATATTGTTTATCCTTACTAAGCATCTGAGATCACCCATTTCTTATATTTTATTTTCCCAGGATTCCAAGAATTATATTGTGATTTATATGAAGTTTTAATCTAAGGGAATAATGGTGTTCTCAAAGGATTATTTATGTTGTGTTTTATGTTAGAAATTGTATTGTAAAGTTCATGTATGTAATATATTTTCCATGACTATTAAACTGATCAGTCCTTCGGGACTTAATTACTTGTAATCATGCCAATGTATTAAAATAATGCACCAACTCTGGGTAATTGGGGTCAGGGTGTTAAAAATTTTTGGCACAATTTATGGCGGCCAAGATCAAATTTTTATTTCTTTTTATTATTTATCTTCATATTCTTTATTTTGTATATTTTTCATTTTTTATATCTTTTATTTAATTATTTCATTTATTATTTTTTTCTTTTCAATCTCATTTCTATTTTATTTTTTTACTTGTATTGTGTAAGTTAGTTAGTTTATTTTTTATTCTTTTCCTTCTATTTTGCATTCATAAAGAAAACACTCTAACTTACTTAAATTTAATTGAATTACCCACTCTCAAAATGCGACATTAGTTAAAAAAACCTAAAAATTGAAAAAAAAATACTTTTGACACACCTTCTGGCTTCTAGGGTAGATCAATCAACTAACATCGGTGGACCAATTATGGAACCTCAAGAGGTATCAACCTAAGATTTTTGTTATTCAAAAAAACATAATAACATGACTAGTAATAATAATACACTAAAAGAACAGACACATATTATATATAGTACTAAAATACATATATCCAATGCCCTATGGAATTAACCAACTTTGAGAAGAGATCAGACCTCATACATCTTCTCCCAAAATTCCACAGGCTACTAGGCAATGACCCACACAAATATTTCAAGGAGTTTCACATAGTGTTATCTATCATAAAGAATAAATTTTTATATAAGGACCTTATAAAGTTTAGTTATTTCCCTTTATCTCTTAATGGTGTAGAAAAATATTGCCAATATTATCTTCTTATCAGCATTGAGGGCTATCATAACCTCAAATGAATATTTCTTGACAGATTTTTTCCAAACCCAAGTACTTTTTCTATTAGAAAAGAAATATGTGTCATTAGGATAACACAAGGACTGACAATTCATGAATATCATGATGGATTTAAAATATTATGTTCAATTTTCCCTCACCAATATATTAAATACTAACTACTAATTCAATACTTCTAGGATGGATTTATCCCATGGATATCAGTATAATGGATGATTTAAATAGTGGTTCAACAGTGGTAAAAGTTGATATTGTCACTCAGTACATGATATTAAACATGGGTCAAAGTGAAAAACAATCTAGGATGTGACTTATAGCTACCAATTGGGGAGTACATGAGGCAAAACTTTATTATTTAGAGAAAAATGTGGATAATAAATTTTATAAAATGCATACACTTTTAAGACTATTTAATCAAGATCAAGGTAATTATCGATCACCATATACATTAAATCATTATGTTATTTTTTACATTGAAACACACATATCTAATAAATGTATAAAATATAATTATTTTTTTATGTTTTGTAAATGAATATTTTTTGGTTTCATTTTAGTAAACAAAATATTTCAAGCCAAAAAAGTTTAGGAAAAAATTTCATCATGGGTGGAAAAAACAACCACAGTACCGATAAAGTGGAAACTCAAACTACCCTAACTAAAACAATTATCACTAAAGTTAAGGTACACATAACTTTCCTCCACCACCCTAGAATAACACTCATCTTCCTCCCAAACCTCAACTAATCCTCGATAATATAGTAAAGAAAATAGCATCTAAAAATCAAAAAATATAATATACCATATAATTAGTAGTATAAGAGTTACATACTAAAATAAAAAAGGATGGAAATCACCATTGGGGAAATAAATATGGATGATTTTGGATAACTACCATCCTAGTATGTATTCAATCCCAAAGACAAAGGTATTGTATCTTATACAACAATTCATAGCAGTAATGATCAATCTCCTCACAAAGTATCTAATCCTGATAAATCCAACCATAAGGTAAGTCTAATCCTTAAAAATATTATTCCTAATCACAAAAAGATTTATGTGAATTAGATAAAATATAAAAGGTAATAAAGTAATCATTGATGAATACCCTATTCTTTACATTTATACCATATTTCCAAAAATAGTTTATAAATTTCAGAAAACAATTGATAATGAACATGAATATGATATCATTGGTATATTTGAAAACAAAATCCATGTTAACCTTTATTTCATGGATATAGTTAAAAAATCCATTTTATTCAACAAAAATTTAGTAATTTTACACTCATTGATGATGAATATGAGGGAATTAAATGGTTATCTTAGGAAGAAATGTATTGGACATCATACAATAGGTGATTCCAACCGAATGAAATGATGCTGGCATATTTAGTATATGTTTAACAATAGGGAATAATTATTTTTTTGATACAATGATTGTTTTATGAGGTTATATTAATATGATTCCATGTTTTTTAATGTATTTTAATGTTCAGAGAGATTCAACTAATGAGAATCATATAGTAATTTAGAAACTAAAGAACCCTGCACCCCACATGTGTGATTGAGGACATCCTCATATGAGTAGAGAATCTCAAATTCCCTATAGAATTATATGTCCTTGAGATGGAAGATACTTGAACCCATGGAAATGAACCTAAAATTCTTGGAGGTTCATTTCTTAAAATGAAGAAAACAATCATAAACATTCAAAATGAAATGTTATCCATTGAGTCTGAGTGAAAAAAAGGTAAACTTTGATATTCATGATGTAACAAGGAGACCATTGAGGATCACTCCACTCTTCCTGATAATTCAATGGAGGTTCTCCCCAATGAAACACACACACACAACATTATTTCCTTTTGCCCACATTAAGATTCTTCTTCTTCTTCTTCACTATTTTATTTTTAAGTTATGGTAATTTTTTTGGTTATTTTATAGGTTTTAAAAATGTAATTTTTTGTATTTATATTGATGACTTCTATCATTATGAGGAAACCGTAATTGTTGACGACACTACCAAATATTGAAGCAAGGGCAATGCCGATTTTTATTAGCACTAAGAAAAAGGAGCTGATAAAAGTATCACCTTTATTAGTGCTAGCTAAAATCACTAATAAAGGTGACTTATATCAGTGCTAAAAACATTGATAAAGGTGTAACTTTTTGCTAAAAAGGTTAAAGAGGTAGGCAATCCCACTCATAAAAAAATTGTTATAAAAATAAAGACGAAAAAGAGAATATAAGAGGTTAAACAAGGAAAGCACTCATCTATAAGAGAAAACTATAAATCAAGAGAATCATTACCATCCCCATAATCATGATCAGAGACATCATCAGTAGATTCCTACTCTGACTATGAATTCCTATAACTAAAGAGCACATAGTACTTATCTTTGATAAATGAAAGATTTATAAGTTTTGTTGTTAGCACTGATAAAAGTTTTTAATAATAAATATTATTAATTTATATAAAATTATTATATTTATATTCAAAAATAATTTTTATTTACATACATTAAATAAAAAACCCATGTTTATAATTAATATATATTTTTTATTATTCAAAAATATATACAATTTTTCAAAAATAGTATTTATAAGATTATAATTAAATACATATATATTTAAATAATTATAAAATTGTAATAAATTTTATTAAATAATAAATATATTTATAATATTTGTAATTATATATTTATAATTATATATATATAATTACATATTTATAATTATATATAAATACTTTTAAATATATTTATTTATATTTATAATTATAATTAAATAAATATATATTTAAATAAATATATGTCTCCAATGAATCTGGAAAATAAATATATTGATGAGTGAGTATATTTGACGCATGCATATGTTATGTATTCACCATGAATGTTCATTTATACATTACACCCTTATTATTATTCATGTTTTCCATATATGTGATGATTATGATCTATACTTTACTAAGTATATGATTAATTCATGTTATACCCCTAAATCTATTATATTCTCACAAATACTTATAAAATTAGAATAAATATATTTACTATATTTATAATTATAAATTTTTAATTATATATAAGTAGTTTTTAAATATATTTATTTATATTTATAATTATAACTATATTTTTTTTAAATAATTATAAAATTAGATACATCTATTATAATTTTTTAAATATATATATAATTATATAAAAATATTTATAAATTTATTTATTCATACTTATAATGATATATATATATATATAAATTTAAATAATTATAAAATTATAATAAATGTATGTCTTATTCTTATAATTTTATAAATATATATAATTAAATAAATATATTTATAAATATATACAAATATTTATAATTATAACAAAATATTTATAATTATAATTATAAATATATATAGATTTATTTATATAATTATAAATTAATAAAAAATATATTCATTATATATATTTATTTAATTATAAATATAATAAATATATTTATTATAATTTTAGAAAATATATAAATAGGTATATATATATTTATAACGATAACTATAAATATATATATATTTATTATAATTTTTAAATTATAAATAAATATTCATTTATTTATATTTCAAGAAATGGGGGCCACTTACTGGGAAAATTGGTTTTTATGTATAGAAGCATTCTTGACTAGCTCCCGTGTTGCTGCTGAAATTTTTCAACAGGCTTCTGAAATTTCTACATGGGTTTGCGCCTGCCTCAGAGTGGTCATTGTAATAGACCAATTAGCTCCAGTTCGAGCGGGCATACATAACCAATCCATTTGGCCATATATCGCGAGTGAGTTTTCCCCATGATTCACCAAGACAAGAGAATAGGTGTGTATCTGATATGAAGTGACATACTGATTAGTCACCCCAATTGTGGGGAGGGATTTGTGTGTCTGCCCCTTTTCCACTATCATTGTCGTTATGATATCATTGCATTACTATAAGATGTGGGAAAAAATTTGCATATTCCCCTTTTCCATTATCAAGATATGCTTGGTGACTTCAGTAACGGGAACAAAGATATATAGCCATTCTGTGCCTGGATCAAAGGTATGTTCCTGCTCTTTTCCTCTATTTCCTAACAGTAGATACAGATAGTACTCAGGTGCAAGGGTAGAGATTTGGGTCTACCCCATTTTTCATCGGGACTTTCTAACTAACATCTCGAGATGTTTTAAGATGAGATAACTTGCAGTCTAGATAAATGGGGGTAGGTGTGTGCACCTTCTTGTAGTTTTCCATTGAATTTGACTGATAGACCTATTTAGACACTACCAGATGTGCCTACTTGCAGGATTGGTTGGTTGAGATAGGTGTTTGTTCCTTCTTTCCTATTTTCATCATATTTTTTTCCAGTCTTCTCTAAACGTGTTCAGACAAGTTTGATAGACAACTTGATTAGTTCAAGAATATTTTTGTACAATCTTTCAATTTTCCACCAAATTCGACTGGTGTGATTCTATGAGGGGTACATAGGTGTGGCCACGTTCCCTATGGACTAGTCGCTGCCCTCAATGATCCTTCTTGAGTGCCTGGGTCTAGATGGCATGCAATGGAATCCCAAGGACTACACCCTCACCATGGAGATGTTTCACTGCCATATAGTATTTTGGGTGGCTATTTCTAGTATAATCCATTTGAAATAACCCATGTGTCTTCTGGGTGAGGCCTTTTATGGCCTCTTGATCCACCTCCCTGAGATAAGGATGGAATTTATTGTTTTTTCATAGATAATCTCCCAAAATATTTGGAGACGATGATTGGTGTCTTCTTCTACTTTTGGGCCACTAGTCGTTGCTGAGTGGATGATTGGTAGTGCTTTGGAAGCTGGATGTCCTTCTGGACAACCTCTAGAGTCAGGATGGTACCATTCTGACGATACTCTCGAACCAATGCATTTGAGACCCAAAATTAAAGATGTTGTGTTGGATATGACTTCATCTTCTTATAAGAGGACCAATATGGATATTCGGGGCATACACCTATGAGATTTGGTGTGAATTTATTTATATTGAAGGGAGATCTTGTTGAATGTTCTTGAAATATAGTTGAAAAACACAAAAAATAAAATCCCATTAAATAAGTATCTCAATAAATGAACTCATGAAAAAATTATTTATTTTTATCCCGCCTTCATTTTGAGAGAAAAAAGGGCCCAACATGTGGTTGACACCATCATCTTGTATAAGGATTCGCATTAGATTCACTATTTTTGTTTCATCCCCAAATTCCATGTGGGTTCAGAATGAAATTTTGTGGTTTTAGTGGAACACCATTTACATTAAACACATATCCACATCCATATCAGGTGGTTTCCAATGGGTTTTATTCATGGAACCAAAAACACCCAATGGTTCTATATCTATAATTAATCATGGAACTTCTTTCTAAATTAAGGTGCTCGTTGGGAAACTTGGCCAATGATACTTATGAACTTGAATTGGTTGAGAGGATGGGAAGTTAGGCTCATCACACCCTTTTGGGGTGGGGGGATTGTTTCTTACTCCATGATTCTATTATATATTTAAGATATGTTCGTGAAAGCTTCATTAATTCTAAAGTATTATTTAGGTCACCATTCAATTAAAAATCAATTATGAGCATGTATTGAGTTTAGAAGCATTTGTATATATCTGAGGTTCTTAATTGATTAAGATATCTGTATGTTTCTGAGGTTATCCATCAAAGGTACCCTCTGATATACATATTAGATATTCTTTTTTTGTTCATTATTAAGATACTAGTTTCGATCTTCACGGTGGGGCACTCTGGAGTGTATCATTATATAGAGAGATAGGAGTTGTTTTTATATTGGGATCAGGACCATAAGATGGGATTCATACATATCCCTATGAAAGGAATCAGAAACCATGTAGTTCAGTGAAACTTTAATAGGACACATCTCGCCTTTTAAGGTCATGTGATAAGTAACAAAGCAGTGTAACATAATGCAGTGAGGACTTCTTGTAAAAAGGTGCCTTGTCAATGTTTGGTGTGGGCCTTATGATGATATGAAGTAGGTAACATTGAAGGTATGTGGACTCCCATGATGGATATGATTCTAATGGGAATGTGACTCAATAATAATTGGGGTTGATTTAGGGTGTTGGGTTTGGACCTTAGGGAGGTTTCCTACATATCACATTTGGATGGGAATCAAATACCACATAATTCGATTGTTAGGACCCACACATATGGAGGTCCTATGACGGTTTGTCTCACAAGAGAGAATGGTCTTTTGAGAGGATGAAGTTGGGGCTTAAAACTGTGAGGATTCCCTAATGTTGGGTTTTAGGGCTTGCACTTTATGTAAGGATGCCCTATGTTTTGAGTGTAGTTAGGGCTTATACAAAATAAGAGGCCCATTTTTTTTGTTTGGTTGGGGATTATACCAAATATGAGGCCCATTTGTTTGTTAGGGAATACACTTAGAATGATTCCTAAAGGTTTGAGATTATGCATATTTTATGACCATCACCAACCTATATGCCCATGTGAGTCATTATCGGTTTAAGAAACAAGAGGAAGCGGTAGGTTTTGGAAACCACACAATCTATTTTTTCCACTACTGGATAAGACCAAAAACCAAAGGGAGAGTGAAAGAGATCAGTCTTTGATGTGCATGTTCCCTCCCATCATTGTATCCGGGATAGTCACATATAACTACCCATTTGGATATAGCCCAAGGGAATAGAGAATGAGGAAATAATTAAGAAAGAGATGTCTTGTAAGAAAGGCTAGGGTATTACTCCAAGAGGGATTCCCTAACTAGTTTATGGGGAAGAGAGTAGGATAATTTACTAATACTCAAAGGGAAATTCATGTGTGATCCTCACCCTCCCCTCTTAGAATCGGAGGTCCCTAGTCTTAGAGACGATGAGGGAAAGAAATGGTCTTATCCCTTCAATATGGGAACATGAGATCCCTAAAATCGACTCTAGGGTTGAGTTCCTCATGAATACGGGAATTAATATTTATATGATCCTGGGTGACCCTTCCCATTAGGTAGGATAGGTTAGGTATACCTCT
Source organism: Viscum album (assembly GCA_963277665.1). Taxonomy (NCBI): domain Eukaryota; kingdom Viridiplantae; phylum Streptophyta; class Magnoliopsida; order Santalales; family Viscaceae; genus Viscum; species Viscum album. The sequence continues at coordinate 1,491,338,985 of OY728139.1, read as the reverse complement.
GTCCTTATGAAGGCATATCCAAATGGGAGACACAATGGTGTTCCTCTTACCATGGTCTTGTAAGTCTGAAGGCTTCAATGGAGATTTCACATTGGTCCCCCTTAAATGAGGGATCCAAAGGAAGTGGATATCTACCATTGGTTTCTTGTAAGAGAACTAAAAAATAGACTCACACAGGTCCTAGATTAGTGAGAAAATATGCTTCACACAAGGTCTGGGAGGATATCAAAGTGATTCACATAGGGGGTGTATACCTACACAATCTAATGTTTCCTTGGGTGATGGTTCACTAGGAAGACAACACTTGGGTGAGGCCCTACTCTAGGCACCAAGGGTCTCCTAATGTGTCCCTATAGGTTCCTCTCATAGATCCCATGGTAGTGGATGGACCTTCAAGTAAGTAGTTTTCAATTAGTGGGGAAGGTGTTCTCAAGCATTTGTCTTTTATTGCATACCCTGGAAGGATTTTGATCTCCCTACTTCCATTAATTACATCTTCCCTCAGGTTTTGGAGAGCTTCTTGAGGGATTTTTGAGGTCCTGGTTATATAGGCTACACGACAAGAGATTAGGGGCTTCTTTTAATTTTCCTATGATTCAAATGAGAAGCCCTAGGGTCTTATTTATAAGAAAATATGAGATCTTGGACGAAGGAGTTATCTCACACATGTTCATGGAATAGGTTATCAGTGTCGGTGTCCCATTCCAGGTTTGAAAAAAAATCCACATAGTTCTAAAGTCCAAGTGTTTTTCATAGGTACCGCACATTGGGGTGGTTGTGCCTTTCGGGCTATATAGGTAGGGCATCTTCCATCCTCTTGGTGCATAGGATTGGTGCATGAAATACCACCTAGGAGAAAAACATGGTTGAACCCACTGATCTATACTATAGTGGTTTCACCCCTACACCAGTGCTCAGGATCAATGTCGGGTTGCAATCCTATCACTAACCCCCATGAAAAATAGAGTGTTGCACCGAGATCTTTTTGGGCCAGGTTGTGAAAGTTTTTGGTTAAAACAAATAAAACCCCATCTATCATTCCCAATTAGTAGACTAATCTTAGAGGGAGGTTCTCACCATTGTTCCATTAGATAAGGAAATGTTTATGAGGAATCTTAATTCCTTAGTGTGTGATAATTCATGAAGCACATAGAAATCCATTCTTCACCTTCTTGCATAAAGAAATATTTCTACTCAAACTCGAAATTTGGTTTCCAAGTGAGGAACACATCATGAATTTTGTGGAAAAGTTCTTGGAACATATTTCACACTGTCAAAAAATGTGTATCATAACAAATTTTCAACATGCTGTTGATTGATTTTTCAATGTGTTGTCGATTAGTTTTTTAACATACGATTCATTGGTTCAGTGTGGTCACTTTTAAATCTTTATGTGATGAATTAAGAACTTAGAAAACTTAATATTATTTTTTATCAAAAATTATCATGTGGTCGACTGAAACTTCTTCTTGTTGTCAATTGGAATGGAACAATCAGTTAATTTTCGTCGTGAAGTTGACCAATATATAGTCATGCGGTTAAGACTCACTATCAATTGACCTTTGTTCATGCAGTTGATTTATAAAACATGTGATTAATCCATTAAATATTTTAGTTAATCTAATACTCAGTTGGTTGATAGAATCACATTCTATTAAATTTTCATGGTTGATCCAATTCTTAGGTATATTTTATAAAACAAAAAAAAAGAATACTTTTAGTAGATATGAAATTAATCCATATAGAGAGGTATTTTTCTCTAAAATCGTGTACCACCTTGACCTGATTAGCCACCTGAACAGTGATTTCGGGCCAAGTATCACTGGGATTTGGTGCGCCTCTCCATGCACTAAAGGCTAATGACTAGATGTGAGGGTGTAAAAGCTGATAGTGGGGAGACAATACCCTTATGTGATGATGTAATAATGTTCCATGTAGATATATAATATACAACGGAAGAAAATACTAAAAATACTCAAACTAGTAACCCACCGATGGAGCAAGCACAAGCAATCAAAGACAATAAAGTAAGAAAAATCTAAATAGTAGTAGTGTAAATAAATAAACATGTCAAACATACCATTTGCAGATACTAATCAGATCACACATCTCAATATAAGTCATATAATTCAATAATCAGAAAAGGGTCACCCATTACTGACCATCAGAATATATATATATATATATAATCATTGTGAAACAAAAAAGGAAAACTAAAAATGTAAACTCTAACTATGGTAAGAACGAATGATCCCTTTTCCTTCTATCCTGTTAAAAATATCTACTAAGATCTAGCTCTTGAACATAGGTATTTACCTAAATGAAAAAGTATAAAGTCTACTCACATCCTGAAGGGCTCGTATAGGCTATTAGAATGGGTCTCATTAGGCCTCCACCCATGTGTGTGTAACTTATATTTTTGATTCAACATGTTTGTAAAAGAAATAAAAAAAAGTAACATCACTTACATTCAAAATAAACACAAGATTCATTAGTGCTTGACAACCATCGGGAATCTATCACCAACCCCATCCAATGCAAAAATGTCATAGTGGAGAGGATCCTTAGCCAAGGCCCAAGGAATACCCTAATTTATAAATGTCCAAGTGAACCCTTAGGTTCCACCTATAAATAAGTTACCCAATACCATGTTCCCCCCAATACCTCATGTCCATGCCAAGTCATCGACATCTCTAATTCATGACCAATAAATACAACTTGGGTCCATCAGAACCCTCCTCAAAAGTACCAGTCGCCTTGAAATCCACATATGGAGGCAAAAAGATATTTATCCTCATATAATAACCATTTTTGGATCAAATAATGACATCCTTAAGAGCGGTTATCTCCATCCTCCCAAAATAGACCTGGCCTAATGTCCTCAAATATGGTGATCCTCGGTCCCCAACCAAAAGCCTCATCGTTTCCATCTAAGGATCCTCACCATCCTCGTGGATTTCTACAACAAGAACCCCCATCCATTTACCTAATCCACAACTACCTAGGTCCTCTACCTACACTAGTGGTCAAAACCACATCACTGAGTCAATATGTGTGAACATGAATCCAAGCAATGCTTTGGCCAATATAGGTGAACGATGATCATCATATATAACCTAAGACACATCATTTTTGGCACCATGTGGACCTATAACCATGTCGCTCAATCATGATTCCCTTACCATACCATAAATATTGGGACATGCCTGAAACCTAATGACATTTCCACCTCAACTAAAGACCAAGTTTCCCAGCCGATAGTCAACACCACCCAAATGTCTCAGGCCAAGCTCATACTGATGATCACATTCCCTCAAATAGATATCCGTTTCAATCTAAATGCTTGGTCCCATTCCATCTCGTTACATTGGAACTCAATACTACATCACAAGAAATTAACATTTATAAAACAATACAATTTCACTAAAATTTTTAATATGATATAATTGGGTAACTCAAACTCAGTAAAACACTTTAATTTAATATAAAGGACACACCCCCAGCCTAACTACCAAAGCCCCAGAGCCACTTACACGGCATTGACCATTTATAGACTCGTACAATAATGTGCATTGAATCTAATAAGGTTTAATTTAAATAATTAAAAGAAACCATTAAACTATAAGGGTCTTTCTCAGTCATCATAATGGCATGCTAAAATCTACACCCCCAAAAAATCATGAAAACAAAAATAAAAGTATGCATCGCCTACCTTGGAGTTGTAGACATCGACACGTTTGATCGTGGAATCCATATTTGATTGATTTGGAAGAAATAATTGTTTCAAACAAACTTCCTAAAAGCAGGAAAAAATGACTCTAACATATTCAGGGGTCTATGAGGTGAGTGCGACGAAGAAAAGATTTAATATGAAAGAGAGCCTTGTCAATACGGATCCAACACCGTAAACATCTTGAAGAACATAGCACAAATGAAGGATTTGGATCAAAACCAAAGGGAGTAAGAAAAGGTTGATCTCCCTTTGTTGTTCATGTCTTCAAGAGAATAAATAAAGTGTAAAATTATTTTTATATAGAGGAGGGGAAAATGGTCACTTCACCACTAAAATGGTCAGCACAGTAAGGTTGCACGGTTTTCCAAACCATGCTACAACTGTACAGATCTTGCTGCTTAGAAGCCAAGCCTCATATGGTTATCATGCACAGTTTTCCCTAACGTTTCACAAATTTTGTGTGCTATAGTGATAAGGTAATGGCCAAATGGAACTACTCATGTGTCTTTCACACAGTTTGAAAAACTGTGCGGATGACCTCTGAAAAACCACTTAGGTTCTCACAAGGTCATGTACCTCACCCAGCACGATTTCCCAAACCATGACCAAGGGAAAAAGAGGGTGAAACGTTTGCAATAAGTGGCTGCATGGTTTGATCTAATTGTTCACCTTAGCGTGCACTTCTCCAAAACTAGGACTTTAGGACTCTGATGCACTTGAAACTCATACAAATAGCTGAGGATTTTTCTAAACCAATAAACCCATCAAAATAAAAGGGGTTGGATCAAAGAAAAACTCATAATTTGGTTGTAATGCTTGAGAAATAATTTGGAATGCTGAAAAACTCCCAAAAATCCAAATGGGTGAGGATTTGAACCCACTCCAAATACCTAGTACGTTATAGTCTCCCCATCATAACATTTTTCACCCTCAAGATATAAAACAAAAAACCAATATGGAACTGAATGTACCAAGATACCAAAACCAACTCAGGTTTCCCAAGTATGAAAGGTTATGAGTCAAATACCTTAAGGGGCTCCCCACCTTAGCAGTTACCTACCCCAACCACATCCTGGACCAAATCTCAAATCAAGCTGATGGTCCATCAACCATTCTTAGACTCAAAAGTCCTCCTGTGACACATTTCCACTTCTGAACCTCATCAGGTGATACTGTGTCATTTTAAATACCCATCATAATATTTTATCACATCAATTCTCACCTCTTGTTCAAGTCACACATGGATCCTACAAGGTCCTACATCTCATTAGATGCTCAAAATAGTCCTGGTTTCTTGCACCAAAGTCAACTCCTGCATCTTATTGATGCCCATATTCCTATGCACCTCAAGTAACTCGTATCTCATTGATTCCCTAATGCCTACACACCTCAATAATCATGCATCCAATGATGCTCACATATAAGTCCTAGTTCCATGCACCTCTTAAATATATATATATATATATATATATATAATGCACCCAATTTGGTGAAAACATATTAACCAGCATATATTTAGTATACAAACAAATCCTATGCACCTCATTCACCTAAAAAGTATATTCCCCAGAAGGCCATGATAAAATAAAATAGAATATCATAGTTATACCAATAGGGTACCTTTGACCATCATTGGCACACCAACCTTCTCTAACCCTAGGATCTCCACGAAATGAACCTATCCTAAATCCATACTGCATGAAGCCTAATCTCTCTGTGGTTCTACAAAATCCACTGACCACTAATCCTACTAAGGGTTCCCATTGTCTCTCTCATGAATTTCATGTATAGTCAATGATTGCATATTATATCCTGGTGCAACTCCCGATCCAATCTCAGAACACTGAGACTTCCCCATTCCTTGACTTTTAGCTGGCCAAGAAGGCTTCATGCAGAATATCTCGAGACATATGACCTTTCCACATGACCAAAACTCCTTTGGAGTTTGCTTTTAATGAGTCCAGACATGTCTTAGTTTCCCAAACTTGAATCACACCATCAACAATCCAATCCTAGGTGGTATGGTTGAATCATTGTCCTGAAAAACCCATTAGAACTCATCACAACCTCTCTTCCTTCTTTCTGAAGCACCCACACTAAAATCACCTAAATCCATCACCAGACTTGAGTAAAACAAATATTTCAAGTTTCCCTCAGTTATGAGTTCCTGATTCACTTCCTTTGATAATGAGGTCAACCCAAAGATTCTCACCTACACCCAAATGGCAGGTTGTAAAACATCCTTGAAACACCTCACCCTTGAGGTCTCGTCTCTCACCATATTGGGTGCGATGTAAGAAAATTCAGTGAACATCACTTTATAGTCCATGATAGATATGTCACCCTGCTGAAGACTCAAGAACTCCAGAACTATCTCCACCCTTAGCGCCTCCAGGAAAAAGTGCTCGAAGAACCTAGCCTTGAAATCCTTTCAGGCCAGTCCCTCATGTCTGCCTGCCCAAACCTACATGTCCCACCAACACTTTTCTAGTCCTCTGAGTATATAGGTTGCTAGCTTTACCATCAAACCTAGAGGAGTCTTGAGCAACATGAAAATCATTTGCATAGACTCTATCTAGTTGTCAACTACTTATGGGACACCCTCACCCTAAAAAAGTAGCATGTGATACAATTGGACCTCCTGATTAAGATATTCCATAGAAGGATATACTACCTGAGCTACCCTATAGATCACCTAGAAGAAATGTACCAGGCTTTCTCTAAGCTATTTGTCAAGCACTAACCTAAAATATGTGAAATATTGTGGCTACCCCGCCTGCACTAGAGCTTGTTCCTAAGACCGTACATGTGTTTGTACCTACTGATCATAATCTGCCAGACTCTCAGGGGTCTCAACCTATTCATTCTCCAAAAAAACCCTATCACTACCCAACTGATTCTCCTTAGGATACCATCTAGTTGGAAACCCACCGAATACCATTACATAATCATACATCCCAGATAACATTTATTAATTATATCATGGATAGGGAAAGCAATAACTGGCAGCGTCAAATCACTTCCCTTAATCTCCTTCATCACAACCATTTCTTAATACATCAAGGGATCATGGCCTCCATACCCACCCATAACAGAGCTAAGTATCACATATATACCTTTGGCCATTCTCATCCTAATGAACCATGTCACCTCAAACTGATGACCACATCATCCAACCTAGTGATCAACATCACCTTGTATCATCGTATGTGCCTGATCCTATAAGAGACATGACCATATATATATACTTCACATATCACATATTAAAAATCAATTAATATCATCAGAATATGTATATATATCATCATATGTTCATAATAGAATGTATAAACCAACAACCAAACCTTTCAATGCCAGGATAAGGGTCCAATAACTCGTTCCTTGATCAATCAGGCCAAAGATCACATATCACAACATATAAAAATTCAAATTCCAAGTTCACCACTCAAGGTGGATATCACATCAGTTTTAAAATAATAAAAACTGAATAGAAATTCCCACCCCAAGAAACTTGATATGTCCCTCATTCATGGAGCTTCATGTAGCTAAGAACGAGTTCTGAACCCAGTTCCAACAACATTTTAATCACTAGTCTACCATATCCCAAATAGTAAGACCAATAAAAAATAAAATCATCAGGTACCCTTAATATCTAGGTGAACACTATGACTAACTCCAAGTCAAGAACTCCCCTGATACCATTTGTAGCACCCTAACCCGATTAGACACATAAACCTTACTTTTGGGCCGAGGGCCACTGGCCTTAGGTGCGCCCACTCTATACGCCAAAGGCTGCCAAATAAAAATGAGGGTGTAAAGGGTTATAGTGTGGATACTATAACCTCAGGTGATGATGTAATAATGGTTCAAGTAGACATATAATATGAAGAGTAAGAAATTACTAAACAAACATGAGCTATTAACTCGCCAATGGAGGAAGCACGATAAGTCATAGACAATAGCGGAAGAAAAATCTAAACACTAGTAAAAAAAATTCCAAACCTACCATTTATAGATACTAAGAATATCATACGTCTTAATAAAAGTCATACAATGAAATAAGCAGAAAAGGGTTTCCCATGGATGATCATCAATATATTCATATATTCATGTTGAAATAGAAAGGAAAACTAAAAAGTTAAACTCCACCTGAGGAAAGACCCAATGATGCTTTGCCTTCCATACCATGTTAAACATTCACTAATATATAGTTCTTAAACCCAGGACTTTACCTAAATGAAAACCCATAAAATTGATACACATCCTAAAGGGATCATGTAGGGTATGAGAATGAGTCTCAGTAGGCTTCCACCCACGTGTGATTACCTTAAATGTTTGATTGTTGAAGTGTGTAATAGAAATAAATAAAGCATGGTCACTTGAATTCAAAATAAACACAAGATTACCTAGTGCCCGATAGCCACCAGGAAGCTATAACCTACCATTACTATTGATAATTTTTTTGTAGTGGATATGATCCTTAGTCTAAGACCAAGGAGTCCACTAATATAGAAATTTCAGGTGAAACCTCAAGTTCCACCACTAAAGAAGTAACCCAACACAATTTCCTCCCTACACCTCATATCCATGCCAAGTCACTAATGTCCTGAAGGAACTCGCAATCAATAAAACTCAGGTCCCTCATACACCTTTTTAAAATTACCTATCATCTCAAAGCCTGACATCTAGAAGAATAGTGATATGTATACTCTTGTAATGACCACCATAATCTCAAAGAATGACTTCCTAAGGAATGAGAATCTCCATCATCTAAAAATAGAATTGTCCCATTGGCCTCAAATATGACAAGACTCAACCCCTGACCGATGACCTCATTACTATCATCTGATGGCTCCTCACCATCCCTATGAATTTCTACGGAAAGAACCCCCCATACATATACCAAAACTGTAACTACCAAGGCCTCTAGACACACGAGTGGTAAAAAACACCTCATCACTGATTCAAACTGTGTGCACATGACTTCAAGTGGTGCTTTTGTAAGGGTTGGTGTCCTGAGAACCAATTGTTTTTTTACTTTGATTACATGAATGTTCACTTATTATATATTTTTTATTATTCTGCATCACTACAATATAATAATGTCCTGGAATATTTGTTGTACTGATAATGTAATGGCAGATCCCCTCTATGATGGGAATCTTGAAATTCTATAACAATATTCTTAAATAAAGTTCTACGGTTGGATGACATACTATGATAGGACATATAGTATACAGACCGTCATGTGCGAGTACTCATAAGATGAAGAGACTCTCTCTCATTGAGTTCACACTTGGTAATCTCTAAGATGGGAGATTATGAGAACAGACCCGCCAGTAGCAATTCTACATGTCTTGGTGTAATCGGACATTGCTATCTACGAGCGTGTGTAATGGTCCTTAGACTGGAAGATTATGATTAACTCATGTCAAGACTCACGCACTTAGATTTACTAATGAAAACCATCACGCAGACATTTGGCAGGAAGTAGGGTACATTGGGTGCGTCACGAGTGACATGTTGTTAATGGATAAGTCGAGGAAGGATTTGTCCCTTCCATTTATGGAAGTTGATATCTCATCCCTTTGATTGAAATAGAACTGTCGCATTAAATTCCATGGACATGGTGTAAACGACGAGTTTATTTCAGGTAGTCAAAGAACAACGGATCAAGCATATAGGTTTATGACACTGCCATGAAACATTCTTGATGAGATATCGAGACAAAGGGATTAAATTACACAGTAAGAGTTCATATGAGGTGATACATCAATGCGGCATCAACTTATTTCTCTTGGGTGCCTTGACCTGTTGCTAGACAGTAATCTTGGAATTTAGGAAAGCTCACCGAATGCCAACGAGAAAAAGGCATAGAGGGTCACACACTAAGTGTATTCAAGTATCTCAAGTAGAATAAAGATTATTCCCATACGTGGTTTAATAATTATTCAAGGAAGCCTAAATAATTTTAATCATGGAGGAAGAAGGAAATGAAAAACAAGATATACACGTCATGTATTAATAATTACACGTCGTGTAGTTTTCTTTTTGGAAATGAAATGAATAAATGAAAACAAGATATACACACCGTGTAGTTTTTAATGAAAAACAAGTACACGCCGTGTATTTATTAATACATGCCGTGTAGTTTTTCCAGTCGGGATTTTGAGGATATAATATTGTTTTAAATGATATTTATTATAATCAGGGTGGGCGCATGTCAAGGAATTAATTATTCAACATGGGGGTTTTAAATAAGAGTCAATGAAATAAATAAAACGCATAACGCGTTTATTTATTGTCATTACTCTACAACCTCAAACCTGATTATAAATATCCCCACAACCACAACTCTTTTCCTACCCCACACACAACAATTCTGGAGAATTATTTCAAGCCCAAAAGAACCTCTTCTTCCAAGAACGCTCTCAAGACCGAGAGATATCCTCTTCCATCGGATCAAGACGATCTAAGGCGGACAACACAAGTAAAGGTTTCTCCACGCTAGCACCCAAAGACTCCTTTGGCGACGTCTCGAGATACGAGGTACACATGTGGATCACCGCTAGAGGAAGTCTACACTTGGATTCTAAGACGCAATGATGAATCACATCGGAACGTGATCAAGAACATCAACGAAGAAAGAACACCCAAAAGGTATTTCTTTTTAATTAATTAAATTAATTATAATCAACCTGTAACGATCCTACTTTTTGGTTCCGATACAAACCTTCTTCTTTGTCTTTTTCTATGATTCGATCCATGGAGACTGGCATTTATCATCGTATTGATCCCGGATTGATTATTGTTAATGAAAAAAAGCCAAGTGGGCACATCCACCCATGCACTTTCACTGCGCCCGGAACCTTCAAATGGTATCAGAGAGAGGTTACGACGTTGATTATAGTTATTTAATTTTCATTTATAATTTACTCATTTATATTTGATTCAATTCGAAATATATCATTCTATTAATATGAATAAGAGAGATCTATTCTTCCTCCTTAGTTTCTCGATTCATATCATAGAAACGGAATTTTAATTTTAATTTTGATTAAAATAAAAATGAGGAATTCATCTGGAGGAGTCACTCTTTCTGTCTATACAACACGAGATTACACGGCATGTACTTCGGTTCAATGAACCGGCACTGGTCCACCAAACCACGCCGTGTGAATTGATTATGCCTAAGTATTAATCACACCGTGTTGACCATAATTGAACGGCGCGTGGGAACTAGAATACACGGAGTTTATGTTGGAACAACACGCCGTGTAGTCCGATCTGGTCCAATTGAAACTGTGTACAAGGAGAAGCCATGTTCCGCGTACATGGGATTGCCAAGCTTGTTACCGCGTAACAAGGAAGTACACGCCATGTATGATTCATCTACACGCCGTGTACTCCAAAATTTCCAATGTACAGAAAACATGCCAAATCCCCTGGCATGTACTTTGGATAAAAGGTGAAAATAAATACATGCAGTGTAATTATAAAATACACGCCGTGTACTTTCCAGAAATGGAATTTCATCGGGTTTCCTCCAAAATACAAAGACCCGTACAAGGAATATGGATGAGAAGAATCTCATGGAAATTCAGAAAGGAATTTAAGATAAAGAATTGATTAATTATAAGATCATAATTAATTGAATTCGAGCACGTCTTATCTTAAATGAAAGAACGATTAAAAGAATTTGAATTCTAAATATGCGTAAATGTTGTTGCATGCTATGGATGATCATGAGCTAGACCAAATACCCTTTGTATGTGTATGGTTTCATTTAAATTTATTTAATTTAATTTTTTTCCTGCAAGCCTTCTTCCAATAAAATCTAGGGCCTACGTGCCCATGGTTTCTTTAATGTAAACCCATGTAATGGAGGATCTCCCAAGACAGAGGAGACGGTTCAAATCCCAAAGCTGAGGTGAAAACGATGCCAGAAGATACAAAGGTGGACAGGTGGGAGCTGCAAAACACAAACCAACAGGTTCAAGGTGTTTTCCCTACATCAGGGTTAGCTTATCAAAACCGATAGATAAGATAACCAATAGAAGCTCAAGATCATGCCATCTTATTTTATTTCTTTCTGATTTCATGGTTTATTTATTATGTATGTGTTGTCGTGATCACATAATTAATAAAATGAACAAGCATGAAAAGATGGAATAAAATAAAAATCGGACTATACGTAAACATTATCAGAACATGGTTAATCACTTAAGCAAGAATCACTTAATATTAACAAGCATGTGATAATGAAAAACTACACATAAAGGACTAAAATCCCTCAATACCATATTAAGTTAGACCAAGCCTTCCGTTACCTGATTAAGGGAAAGACTCAATAAAACTATGTGTTTGACCAACCCTTGTTGGGACACTTACTTTTATAAAGTAAGCCCTTATGAAAGGTTTCGGGTTGACTAAAATAGATTAAATCAAGAGAAGTATCCCTTTCTAGACATGGTGTAATATTGGAGGCAAGAGTTGAGGAAATCCAAGTTAGGATTTCAGGATTGGGGAGTCCACTAAACAGAACAAGGAACTGTAAGCTCACAGTTGGAAAAGACCTGCCTACCTAAATACCTTCAAATAGCTTGACCAACCCTTTTAGGGGTTATGCGAAGGGTAATATAGATCCTTGCCACTAGAATGTCAAAGCAACTGGACATTCCGAGTTCAATGGTGAGGGCCATTGGGACTTGATAAAATAGTGGGAGAATTAATAAATTCATTTATTATTTTTCATAAAATGTAATGAACAAAGTACTGCTAAATATGCTCTTTTAATTTGTAGAATCAAAATGACAAACTCCTCAACCACATGTTCTCTGCGATCAATTCTGGATAATGATAATATCCTCATCGGCAGTAACTTTCAGGAATGGTTTAGGCACCTTCAGGTTATCCTACGCCATGAACGAAAGTTTTACGTACTGGAGTCCTCACTTCCTGATTCTCCTGCCCCAGGGGCGAGTGATAAATATTTCCTGGTCTATGATCAAAATTTTAACGACGCTCTCGATGTTCAATGTTTTATGCTATCATATATGTATAGTGAGCTCATGAAGTCTCATGAAGACATGGATGCCTATAGCATGCTCAAGCACCTCTGTGGTCTATACCAGGAGAGAGAAAGACAGGAAAGGTTTGAGATCTCCAAGTATCTATTTCAGAGATAGCTTGGAGAGGGTGCTCCAACTGGGCCTCATGTAGTCAAGATCATGGGCTACATTGAGCGCTTGGAGGTTCTAGGGTTTAAACTCCCCAAAGAACTGGGCACCGATCTCATTATTTCATCACTCCCCCATAGATTCTCTAACTTTGTCGTTAATTTCAACATAAACAACATTGAGAAGTCTCTATCTGATCTTCTTATCCTTATTCACCAAGTAGAAAATGACATGAAGCGTGAAAAACCTTCTGTCCTTATGGTGAATAAAAGGAAAGGGAATGTGAAGAGCTTTAAGCCCAAAGATTCTTCAAGGCCTTCCAAGAAAAGGAAGATCAAAGGGGAGGCAAAGGAACATGATGTTGTTTGTTTCGCATGTGGCAAGAAGGGCCACTGGAAGAAAAACTGCACCCAGCCAAAGAAGAAAGGGGAAGCTTCAGGTGCATTTGTTATTGAATGCAATCTATCTGTTTCTACTAATTGGGTGTTAGATACTGATTCTGGTTCTCACATTTGTATCCAAATACAGGAACCAAGTAGATTCAAGAAGATTGATCGAGGGGAGGTAGATCTATGAGCAGCCAACGAAGCTAGACTTTCTTTTGTAGCTGTCGGAGAATACCACCTCACACTGCCAACTGGAATGATCTTGGTGTTAAAGAGTTGCTATTATGTGTCTTCTGTTGCTAAAAACATTATTTCAGTATCCAGATTAGATACTGATAGATTCATGTTCAATTTTGTAAATTAATGTTGCTACTTTTATAAACATAGCATTTGTTTTGGTATGGCACATATATATAACGTCCTTTATGTGTTAGACTACACAAACCAAGTAATGGAAATCGATGAAAAAGTCAATTCACATGACTCATACCACACCCAACTTTGGCATCACCAGCTAGGTCATGTCAATGAGAAAGGTTTGACAAAACTACATCAAGATGGGTATTTAGATTCTTTCGAACTAAAACCACTTGGTGTATGTCATGCGTGTCTACAAGGCAAAATGACCAAAGCCCCATTTAGTGGGAAAGGTGAAAGAGATAAAGAGATTCTAGAATTAGTTCACACAGATGTGTGTGGGCTATTTCTAGTTGAGGCAAGGGGTGGGTTCTCATACTTAATAACTTTTACTGATGATTTTAGTAGATATGGATATATCTACTTAATGAGGTATAAGTCAGATTCTTTTGATCAATTCAAACAATACAAGAATGAAGTTGAGAACCATCTTGGTAAGAATATTAAGAAAATCCACTCAGACAAAGGTGGAGAATATCTTAATCAGGACTTCATTGATTTTTTACAGGAGTTTGGGATTCTATCTCAGCTCACTCTTCTTTACACGCCACAGTGGAATGGTGTAAGTGAAAGGAGGAACCACACCCTGTTGGACATGGTGAGATCAATGATGAGTCATGCGAGTCTTCCATTATCCTTTTGGGGATATGCATTATAAATAGCAGCACATATACTAAACCAAGTACCAACTAAATCGATAAATGGTATTCCATACGAGTTATGGAGTGGACACAAAGCCATGTTATCAAATTTACATGTGTGGGGTAGAGAAGCATTTGTTAAGGCCTCTTCAGGTAACAAAATTGCACCCCGAGGTACAAAGTGTATCTTTATAGGATATCCCAAGGAAACAAAGATATATTACCTATACAACCCCTCATAAAAAAAGGTTAAAGTGGCAAGAAACGCCATATTCCTTGAGAGGGAGAACATCTTCAAATGAGATAGTGGGAGAGAGATAGACTTCGCTGAAGTCGAGGCTCAAGATACACATGAGTTGGTACAAGAACAGATTCCAAAAAGCCCTGTGGAAGAACAATCTGTTCCAGAGACACAAGAACTACGTTGGAGCACGAGAGAGTGAGAGAACCAGAACAATATGGTTTTCTTGTCACCAAGGATGGTGACTCATTATTGGTTGACAATGATGACCCTCTTACCTACAAGGAAGTAGTTGATGGCACAGACGTTGCCAAGTGGCAAGAAGCCATGAATTCTGAAATGGATTCCATGTACCAAAACCAAGTCTAGATTTTGGTAGATCCTCTAGTTGATGTAAATCCTATTGGTAATAAATCGGTATTCAAGAAGAAACTATACATGGAGGGGAAAGTCAGAACCTACAAGGCACGACTGGTTGCAAAAGGTTTTAGACAGCATCACAGAATTGACAATGATGAAAACTTTTCACCGGTTGCGATGCTGAAATCCATCAAAATCCTATTGTCCATTGCCGCTTACCATGACTATGAAATTTGTAAAATGGATGTCAAAACAACATTCCTTAACGGGAACCTCCAGGGAGATGTCTACATGACAAAACCTAATGGTTTTGTGACTCCAAAGGATGCCAACAATGTATGAAAGTTGCAGAAATCCTTTTATGGATTAAATCAAGCATCAAGGTCATGGAACATTCATTTTGATGAAGGCGTAACAGAATTTGGATTTGTTAAGAATGAATGTGAGCCTTGTGTCTATAAGATGTTTAGTGGGAGTGCAGTCGTTTTCCTAATAGTACATGTTGATGACATATTACTAATTGGAAATGAAGTGCCTGTCTTACAGTCAGTTAAGGTATGGTTGCATAAATTCTTCTCCATGAAAGACTTGGGTGAGGCAGCATATATTCTTGGGATCAAGATCCATCGTGATAGATCAATGAGAATGTTTGGCCTGAGTCAAAGTACATACATTGACAAGATACTGAAGAGATTCAGTATGGAACAGTCTAAGAGGGGATTGTTTCCAGTGTCACATGGCATTCATCTTTCCAAGAAAATGTGTCCTCAGACACATAAGGAAAGAAATATAATGGAAAGGATCCCTTACGCATCCGCGATTGGGTCAGTCATGTATGTTATGCTATGTACAAGGCTAGATGTTTCTTACGCATTAAGTGTGGTAGGAAGATATCAAGTTGATCTAGGAGAACACCATTAGATGGTAGTCAAGACTATACTTAAGTATCTGAGGCGTACTAAGGATATGTTTCTAATTATGGAGGAGATGAATAACTAGTCATCAGAGGACATGTAGATACTAGTTTCCAGACTGATTAAGATGACATGCAGTCGCAGACTGGATACATCTTCAGTTTGAATGGAGGTGCAGTGAGCTGGAAGAGCACAAAACAAAGTGTGGTGGTAGATTCTACAGTGGAGTCCGAGTATATCGCAGCTTCTGAGGAAGCTAAAGAAGCAGTATGGATGTGAAGCTTCATCCAAGAGCTGGATGTTTTACCGAGCAGTAAAGATCCTATCACACTCTATTGTGATAATACTGCAATGGTGGAACTTGCAAAAGATCCAAGGTCACATCAGCGGACAAAGCACATACTTTGGAAGTATCATATCTTGAGGGATTTTTCTCAGAGAGGTGAAGTTTTAGTGAGCAGTATTTCCACAGAAGACAACGTGGAGGACCCCTTGACTAAAGCCTTAACTCAGCAGAAACATGATCATCATGTGAGGTCTAGCAGACTAAAAGTCGTAGGCAGTTGGCTCTATTCCAAGTGGGAGTTTGTAAGGGTTGCTGTCCTGAGAACCAAATGTTTTGTACTTTGATTACATGAATGTTAACTTATTATATATTGTTCATTATTCTGCATGACTATATTATAATAATGTCCTGGAATATTTTTTGCATTGATAAGGTCATGGAAGATCCCCGTTATGATGAGAACCTTGAAATTCTATAACAATATTCTTAAATAAAGTTCTACAGTTGGATGACATACTATGATAGGACACATAGTATATAGACCTTCATGTGCAATTACTCGTAAGATAACGAGACTATCTCTTATGGAATCCGCACTTGGTAATCTCTAAGATGGGAGATTATGAGAACAGACCCACCAGTAGCAATTCCGCATGTCTTGGTGTCATCGGACATTTCTATCTACGAGCTTGTGTAATGGTCCTTAGACTGAAAGATTATCATTAACTCATGTCATGACTTGCGCACTTAGATTTACTGATGAAAACCATCATACAGACAGTTGACGGGAAGCAGGGTACATTGGGTGCGTCACGAGTGACATGTTGTAAATGGATAAGTCGAGGAAGGATTTGTCCCTTCCATTTATGGAAGTTGATATCTTAGCCCTTTGATTGAAATAGAACTATTGCGTTAAATTCCATGGCCATGGTGTAAACGACGAGTTTATTTCAGGTAGTCAAAGAATGACGGACCAAGAATATAGGTTTATGACACTGCCATGAAACCTGCTTGATGAGATATCGAGAAAAAGGGATTAAATTACGTAGCAAGCGTTCGTATGAGGTGATACGTCAAGGCGGCGTAAACTTCTTTCTCTTGGGTGCCTTGACCCGTTGCTAGATAGTAATCTTGGACTTTAGGAAAGCTCGCCTAATGCCAACGAGAAAGAGGCCTAGAGGGTCACACACTAAGTGTATTCAAGTATCTCAAGTAGAATAAATATTATTCCCATATTTGGTTTAAAAATTATTCAAGGAAGCCTAAATCGTTTTAATCATGGAGGAAGAAGGAAATAAAAAACAAGATATACACGCCATGTATTAATAATTACACACTGTGTAATTTTCTTTATGGAAATGAAATGAATAAATGAAAATAAGATATACATGCCATGTACATTTAATGTACCCACCGTGTAGTTTTCAATGAAAAACAAGTACACGCCGTGTAGTTTTTTCAGTCGGGATTTTGAGGATATAATATTATTTTAAATCATATTTATTATAATCAGCATGGGCGCATGTAAAGGAATTAATTATTCGACATGGGGGTTTTAAATAAGAGTCAATGAAATAAATAAAACGTGTAACGCGTTTATTTATTGTCATAACTCTATAACCTCAAACCTGATTATAAATATCCTCACAACCCCAACTATTTTCTTACCTCACACACAACAATTCTGGAGAATTCTTTCAAGCCTGAAAGAACCTCTTCCTCCAAGAATGCTCTCAAGACCGAGAGAGATCCTCTTCCATCAGATCAATATGATCTAAGGAGGACAACGCAAGCAAAGGTTTCTCTACTCTAGCACCCGGAGACTTCTTTGGAGACGTCTCGAGATACGAGGTACACGTGTGGATCACCGCTAGAGGAATTCTACACTTGGCTTCTACGACGCAACGACGAATCACATAGGAACGTGATTAAGAATATCAACGAAGAAAGAACACCCAAAAGGTATTTCTTTTCAATTAATTAAATTAATTATAATCAACTTGTAACGATCCTACTTTGCGGTTCTGGGACAAACCTTCTTCTTTGTCTTTTTCTATGATTCGATCCGTGGAGACTGGCATTTATCGTCATATTGATCCTGGATTGATCATTGCTAATGACAAAATGCCAAGTGGGCACATCCACCCACGTGCTTCTGCTGTGCCTGGAACCTTCAGCTTTCACCAATACGGGTGATCAGAAATCCCCAAATAGAACTAAATCCACATCAATTCTAGAACCTCGTTCCCCTGTGACCATGTCACTCAAGTACGATGGTCTTTTATTTCTATAAATCTCGATCCATGACCTCAACCTGATGGCCTTTCCACCTCAACCAATGACCAATTCACCCAACTAATGGTCAACACCACCTAAATGCATCAAGTCAAGCCTATATTAACGATAACATCACCCCAAATAGATATACATTTCAATCTTAATACTCAGTTCGAGTCCGTCATGTTCCATTGGAACTCAGTAGTACAACACAAGAAATTAATTTTTTTATAAAAGTTAAATTTAACTAAAAAATACCATATGATTGAATTGAGAAACACAAACTTAGAAAAAATAATTCAGTTTAATATGAAGTAAACATCCCTATCCTTACTGTCTAAGGTCTAGAGCCTAAGCCCTAACCACTTTTAGTATCATGAGAGTATTCCCATTGGCCCACCCCAAGGTTCAATTTAATTATTTAAAATCAACCATTAAATTACAAGGGTCTCACTCAGTCAATAGAACAAAATTCAAAAATCCATGTCTTCAAAACACTCATGAAAACACAAAGAAAAGTATGCACACCTTACCATGGATTTGTAGAAGTATGAAATTCTAATATTATCCTCTAACTCTAATCAGTTTAGAAGAAATTGATGTTTATAATGAATTACATGAAAGTAGGGTAAAATAAATGTAACAGATTTAGTGGTTTTTGATGTAATAGAAAATAAGAAGAAAAGAAAGTGGAAGGAGATCATTACCAATATGGATCAAACACCGCAAAAATATTGAATAACAGTGAAAATATGAAGGATTTGGATAAAAACAAGGGGGGGGGAAGAAAAGGGAGATCTCCCTTTTCTGTTCATGGGAGGAGGAGGATAAAGAAAGAGGAAAATTGATTTTATAGAGAGGAGGTAAAATTGTCATTTCATTACTTAAATGGTCTGTAAAGTTAGCTCTCATGGTTTTCCCAACTATGTAAAAACCGTGCAGATCATGATGATTATGAGTCAAGACCCACCTAGTTATCCCACATGGTTTTCATTAACCATGTGCAAACTTTGAATTCTATAATGCTAAGGTACTGCCCAAATGGCACTACCTATGCGGCTTGGGCACAGTTTGGAAAAGCATGAGGAAACTATGTAGAAACCATGTGGATTCCCCTAGAAAAAACTACATATGTTCTTGAATGACCATGTGCCTCACCCAACATGGTTTCCCAATCAATGATTCAGGGAAAAAGAGGGTGCATGGTTTTCACTAAGAGGCCACACAGTTTGATCTAACAATGCACCTCCACCTACACTTCTCCAAAACTAGGTGTTTGGGCCTCTGATGCATCTAAAACCCATCTAAACACACAATGATTTTTTAAGACTGTAAAACCATCTAAAAATAATTTTTTTTTATCAAATAAAAACTTAGAATTAGGTTTCTATAATCGATAAATAATATGGAATGCCCACCAACTCAAAAAAATAAAAACGGGCAAGGATTTTGACCCACTCAAGATACCCAGAATGTTATAAATCGGTTCAAAAAATATATAACATTCCAAAACCTCCAAATGAAAAAAATTATAAATAATTACATATATTTTATGGGGAATAAAGGATTTAAATACCTACTATGATAAATTATAATTATGAAATTATATATTTGAAATTATCATAACATAATAAAAACAAATGGGTCAGGAGAAACATCAATAATATACTCATTTTTAATAATTATAAAGCAATTAATTTTCAAAAAAAATATTCTCCTTTATAAATTGGGTCAAAAAATAATTTTAAGTGTTATTATTCACTACCTATCATAGAAAATTAATATTAGGAAAGAAAAAACCCCTGAAGTTACATAAAAAATTGGATCTCCCCACAAATTCATTCATTGTTGCTTATATACAGTACTTAAAAATGCCTTTGAAAAAATAATCTAGAGGCCTCAAGGATCCATGAAAAAAATTTGAGATATTAAATAAATGATATGATATTCAATGAATAGAGTAGTAATAAACTATTAAATTTCATGTTAGTGATCCGAATAATATAATATATGGACATGCTCAATGGCTAGTGAGAAAATATAATTAAATAAACAGCCCATAAACATAATTTAACTCCCCCTAAGTACATTATATAGAGAAAAATTTCCATCATACTGATTTTGAATTGTATTTTATCAAACATAGATAAATACAAGTATTAATTAAAAATGATAGCATACTGATCTTATGTAGAAACATATTACAGATTTATATTCTATTTTTGGAAATGATCACTATGAAAATATAATATATTATCAACGTGTTTAGTATGAGAATGTTGTAAATGAATTTTAGAGATTGAAATTTTAGAAGAATTATCACAATAAATCTGGATTTTTTTAAAAAATTACAACCAAAGTCAAAAAGGAGTTTTTTTTAAATCCATAAATATTTTGAACAACAAGATGAATTAAAACCATAACCACTCTTTGTAGTTGATAAAGATACTCAATTTTATTTCATAGATTTCCCTGTAAAAAATGTACTAAGAAATTGGAAGATACATGTTTTACTTTTTCTATATATTTTTCAACCACTAAAATCAAAATCTGGAAAACTAGTTAGTTTAAAAGAAGAATGTATATGATAAAATAATAGTAGGTTCATAGATTATTTAACATAAATAATTTCTATTTTAACTACCTTTAAATAACATTATTTAGATTTATATTGTAATATAGAACATATATAAATTTAAAATATCAAATTGGGTCTAGATGATATCAAATAGAGTAATCTATAAAGCATAAATCTAAAAATCTTATTATCAATAGGTTTTCCAACTTAATAAATCTAGTTTATAATAATTAATCATTGGAAAAATTTTGATTTTAAAAAAATCCAGAAAAAACCTTTTAACCAATTATTTACCATATTGTGATTGATTAAGAATGATGTAATAATTCCTTTAAACTATTTGTAATCCCAAAAAGAACTTAATTTCATCCATAAGACTCATATAAAAATCCAAATACAATATATCTGAAGTATTATTAAAAATAAAATCACTTGATAATCCAAATATAACATCATCAACATATATTTAAACAATTAAATATTTTTCAAATATTTTTTAATAATAAATTTGGATCAAAATTTTCCTTTTCAAAATAATTATTCAAAATAAATAATGAAAATATATCATACCAATATTGAGAATCTTTTTTTAAACCATAAATTGATTTTTGAGAGTTTCATAACATGGTTGGGTTTATATTCATTTTCCAAAAATATGGTATATTTAACAAAAACAATTTAAAAAATATATCCATTTAAAATTCAATTTTTTACATCCATTTGAAAAAAATTAAATACCACAATGAGATGAATATTACCAAATAATTCTTATAGATACTAATCGAGAAAATGGGGAAAATTATTCATCAAATTTTATTTATTCTTGTTGATTAAAAACTTGAGCTTCTAATATGGGTTTGTTTCTAATTATTTAACCAAGATTATCTAAATTATTTCTAAATATCCATTTTGTTCCAATAATATTTTTATCTTCATGGGGTTAAACTAAGGTCCATAATTTATTCCTATAAAACTAATTTAATTATTCATGAATTTCCATAATCTAGTTTGAATCAGATAAATTCTCATCCACATTTTGAGGAAAAAAATAAAAAATAAAATCTTGATAATCAGAAACATTTATTAATGAATTTATTTTTTAAAATCTATTAGTTATGTAACAAATTCTTTTCCAACCAAACAATATTTGTGTACTTTTAAAGTTTTTCCATATAAGGGACTCTCTCCCATAATTCATGCATCTAATTCTGAATTTTTGGGACATCTAAGGTTAAAATTCATAAATTATTCATTGATTTAATTAAAATAAAATTTTATTTACATTAAATGATTTTCATAAAATTTAATATGTAAATACTCTTCAAAAACTAAATTTATTTTGTTAGAAACTCTATATTCCATACTAGAATTTGAATATCATATATAAATACCTTTATCAGCTTTTGAATTTTATTTTTTCAATGAATATTTAGTATTAAGAATGTAAAACTCATAACCAAATACTCCAAAATAGAAAATTCTTAGCTTCCTTTATTTCCATATTTCATATGGCACATTATTTAATAATGGACTAGATAGAATTCAATTAAAAAATGAAAACATTAGTTAATAAGTTCAGCGCAAAAATATTTAGAAAAATAATTCTCATTTAAATTTTTCATGTCCATTTGTTGTAAAGTCATATTTTTATTTCCTAACACAAATTGTTTTTTTGGTTTCCTAGGATTAGATAAATTACAATTATATCTATTTTATTCAAAAAAGTTATTAAATTTTTTATTTGAAAAATCACCATCTCTATCACTTAAAATTTATAAAATTATTTAAACATTTTTATTTTGAATTAATTTATAGTAGGTAATAAATTTATATAGAGTCTAAGATTTATGAGCAAATAAATATATCCATGTAAATATATTATAGTCAGAAATAATAAAAAATGCGTAAATTCTTCCTCTAAGACTATAAGTTTTCAAGAGGAAAAATAAATCCTAATGTAAAAGCTAAAGGATTCTAGATGTTCTTACCTAATGAAAAATTTTAAATTTCATTTTTGATGCTTACCTTTTAATCATGACATGCATAAATAAGTGTTTCCCAGGTTCAACTTAGGTATATCCAGAAACTTATTATTTTATGAAATCTTGTGTCAAAACATGAAGTTTTCATTTCTTGGTATTCTATGCCGCAAAAAAATTGTTAGATTATAAAATATTTAAATATTTTACATTCTATTAAATAAAATTAATTGAATAAATATTGTCTTTTATTTCCTTAAAACCTTTTACTTTTTCCTTTAATTTATCACCATTGCTAACCCTAGACAATCAAGCTTATTAAAAGAAATAAATTTATAGATATAACAGATCATAGGTCATGAAAACCCTTTATACATATGACACACATCCTTTATAATGTTTATAAGACATTTTTCCTATAAAAAATATATTTGAGATCATTTTGGTACCAATGAAAACCTAGGTCTTATGGGATTAGTATATGAAATTTTGGGAACCCATAATGATTTCAAACATGTGATCACATATTATCAAGAATACGTTGATTTATAAATAGAATCCTTGGTGTTACCAAGAGACTATTTAAATCTCAAGGAGTATTCAATTTCATAATGTCCTTTCATTTTATACTTAAAATAGGTAGTAACAGATGCAATTCTGCTTGAAATTTTAACAAATAAAGTTTTATATTTTTTTATTAAAATGTTATTATAACCAAGAAAATTTTTATTCATGTTCATCATATGTAAACTCGTCATTTTATCATAAATATTTCTACCAGGAACAAAAGTATATATATTTACTTTCAAATTTTATATTTCATTTATAATTTTAACATTTTCTTTAAAAATATAAATTTAATTCTATGATATTATTCATATTTAGACTAAAAATCATTAAGTTTGATATTTTCATGTTTAACACTTTCTAGATTAGAACTTAAATTTTCATTTGATATTGAAAGGGTATTTATAAATTTTTCATTTTGAGCAAGAACCTCTATATGTTTAATTTGAATATTTTTGAATAATCTGGTAATCATGTTAACCTTATGATTGATTCTTTCAATATCTTCATACAAATAAACTTTATAAGAATAAAAATTAGATTTGTAAGATAAAGAATAATAAAATTCACTTGTCTATTTTGTTGAAAACATTGAACATGGGTTTGTTGAAACGTTTCCTACACTTGATTTATCACTTGAATATGAATATATTATATAAATCCAACCAATTTTCATTGTGTTCCTTTACTTTTTATTATTCTATCATGTTTTTATCATTCTTTAATATTGGAATGTTAGTCTTGATATTCCCTTTGTCTCTGTCTTCATATTAAATGACTTCATTATCATCAATACTTTTCTTACTTTCCTTATTCCTTGGATATTTCTTTTTAATCATCCTTAAGTAGAATTTATTTCTTCTCTATTTGGAAACCTATAAAATTTAGTCTTTTTACTTATTTATAATTAGGATTAAAAAGAGTAAGTGGTAACATGCATTATAGATTTAAAATTAATACCTTTATTTTTTCAAAATATCTTTTTGAGTAATAATTTTCAATTCCAAGTCATATTACAGTAAAGATCCTATATGTTCATATAATTTATATTCCTTGAAAGTTTTACTTTAATAAATTGATACCTTTTTAGCATTCCATTTATTTGGAAATTATCTTAAAAAAATTCAACTAAAATGGAGTTTTATAATGTTTCTCCCAAACCACCCATTTGATTTAAAATAATTATAAATATATGAAACATATGATTAATTGTTTCTTATTCACCCATTTTAAACTCTTGATACTCATCTCTTAACATTCCCAATGTAGTCCTTATAATCTTATATAAACCAAAATTAGTAACTTATAAAATACACAATATTTCATGAGTTATTTTACATAAAAACACATGGTTGTAGAAATTTATAATAATTTCATAATATAAAAGATCAATTACCTTGTAATTCGAAAAATATCTAACAGTGACATTACAAGTTTATGATTTATGATCAACTTCAGGTAATTTTTATGGTTTCACCATGATTTACCAACTATCAATTTTGGGATTCTTATAAAAATATTCCATGTGACACTTCCAATAATCATAATTAGTTCCATCAAATAATGGAGGTCTTTGAGGTGTTCAATCAAAATTTTTCATTCATTATCACCATCTCAAAATATATATTTTCCCATTTAATATTTATGTGAATATTTTATTAGCATGAAAAAAATATAAATATTCCAATGATAGAGGGATCCCTTTGATACCAATTGTTAGGTCTCAAGGTGATACTGTTCGAAAGGTAAAATGGGGGTGAATTGTCCCTTTTGAAATTATCTTAATAAATTATTTTCAAAGTTAATAATTAATGAAGTGGAAATAAAATATAAATTAATTTATTTATTTTTATAGTAGTTTAGATATATAGGATATTACTATACTCTTCACCCCTATCAAACAAAGAGAGAAATGGACCCACTAACTATGGAATCTATGACTTTTAAAGGGATTAAAAAGCATTTAAAATTTCTTTTTCAAGCCCTGGAGTAAAAACCAAAAGATGGATTTTTGTCACCTAGAGTTACAACCTAGTACTGACTTTTTCTCACCTGGATTTACAACTCAATTACCCGTCCTTTAGTGAACCTAGAGGAATAACTTATAACCTCCATTTTTATGGAGTAATATAACCCAAATTTGAAAATTTATGGGTAGTATAACCCAAACACAATTAGGCACACAATAAATAGAAATAATTAAGAACGATAAAAATAGATGAACAAGTAAAGATATGAGTTTCAATAAATAAACTCTCTCTCTCTGGTATCAAAGGTTTAAACAATTCAAGGATAGATGGTATTAGTAGATGATATCCAAGGCATGTCACATATACAATTCAAGAATATCCTCAACTACTATCATTCATTGGTTCTGTAAAACTCAATGTATAGAATTCCTTCAAGAACAATATATTCAAAATAAGAAGTTTTTTGGAATTCATATTTCTTGAAGCAACATGTATATGAATATTTAATTAACTAATTCATATTTTTTTAGTTTTAGGATTCCTAGATAGTCACCACTTTATTTCCTTATTAAATTTCTATGGTAGTACATTCTCACATTATTTAATTTGATAATATGTAATATTAAAAAAATTTGTATAGTGAAACATTTTAGAATAATTTATATAACATTAATAATATGTAAAAAAATTAAATTCCATTGGAATATTCTCATAAATCATATAAGGCAATATATTTAAATTACAAACAATTTGAATTTGGACATTGTGTTTTTATAAGAAACCAATGTGAGACTTCAACCCACATGATAAGAATTTAATACTGTATATAATTTTTGAAAATAAAATTCATTAGCATCAATATAATTAATAAGTATTTAAGAAATCATTATATCAATGAAGAAATATAAAATAAACATGTAGTAAATCAATATTTATAAAATATAATAATTATTAAAAATAGATAATCATAGTAAAACTTTATTTAGGTATAGTTGGTTTCTCATGGTAGGTCGTAAATCATGGTAAGAAATACTTTTTATCCTATTATTGATCAAATTCAATGTTTAGTCCATCAATTTTTTAATGTGTGGTTGATTGGTTTAGTACAATCAATTATAACTCTTTGTTATGTTGATTCAATACTTATACAAATTTATGTTATGGTCAATCAAAATTTTCATGTGGTAGATTTACATTTCTTTATTTGGAAACTTGCAATAGCAGAGTTAGTAAATTTTATTCATGTGTCGGTCCATGTATAATCATGCATTTATTATAGACACACAACCACTTTAACATTGTTCATTAGTTCAATTGATAACACATAAGTTCAATCCATTAACTCAACTGGTCGACCCAATACTCATGCAGTTGATAACCATATGCTCAGTTGACTTGTCATGGTCGATCCAATACTTAGGGATATTTTATAGAATTAAAAACAATAATGCTAATAGTATATATAAAGGTGATTCATATAGAGATGATTTTTTTCCAAATTTAGTTCAGAAATAAAAAACAAACCCAAACCTCAAAATAGTAAACAATTATAAATAATTCCACGAATCTTTAAGGGGATGAAGGGTTGCAATACCAACGTTTAAAAATTATAATTATGAAAAGTTATATTTGTAATTATCAAAAAAAAGTTGTTAGGAGGAACTTCAACACAACCTCCCATCATTTTAACTTCATTATTTTTCGAACTTGGAACCACTTTACTTTAAAATTATCTTTATTTTTATATTAAGTAATAAATATTTACAAAAAATGTCACTCCACAACCCCTTCAAATATACACCTAAAATTCAAATTTATATCCATATTTTGTTATATTTCCTTGTATAATAATCATATCTAATGTTTTTAGCTTTTATTCCTTAGATATTTTCCAAACTCCTTCACAACTAAGAAGGATTCTAGGTGAGGATATGATTTATTCTTTGTAAGTAATACCTTTTTATCATTACTTTTCATTTATATTATTAATCCACCTCTTCACTATTCTAATTTATATATTTTATAACAAATATTTAATACCAATATTCTTATGTAATGATGATATTATAATAAAATCAGTTCATAATCATACTCATCCATTGGTTTTAGCATGTTCTTTTTTGGGTCGGTTTAACCACCTACATGAACGATGCTAAAAAGTTTTATCATGGTTAGTTATGGAATCTTAATTATTTATATGATATGATATTAATAATTAAATAATGTTTTTTTAATAGTAATATTAATATTTAACTCATTTTTAATATACCACCTTTTATTTGTTAAAAATTATTCAAACAAGAGCATTATGAATTTCAACTTTGAGAACTGTACCCGAAAATACCATGGAATTTACTTGGAACTTCATAACTCATTATGGAACTTTTATACTATTAAATTTACTATAATGTATATAATTAACTAATGAACATGAATAGTGATTGAAAATGTTATATCAAAATAGACAAGGAATGATTAAAACTACGAAAACCAATGATTAATATTAACTAAAAACATCTAATAACTATGTAAAAAATAAATATAAATGATTAATATAAAAGTTAATACACATGAATAATTTTATGAAAAATATGATTAATGAGTCTTAATTTATTATATATGAAGTTAAAGTTTTTTCAAGAAAGAGGGAATCCAAGGTAAGGGTTATTTGTCTCAATTTCTATTCATTGGGACATATTTCAAATTATGTGTCTATTCTTATTTGATATGATGCACTTAATATACATTTACTTATTTTATCAAAATCATAATGGTATTATTAAATAAATTTACGTTCATTGATTTATAACCTTCCTTCATTTATTATGTTATTTTTATATTATATACAATATGACCTCAATTTTTTTATCTTGTATTTTTACATTCTTTATTTAGATTTAAATTTCTTTCACATAATATCTTCCTTGATATATTCTTACTTCACATATTTTTTTCTTGGTAGAGGATTAATTTCCATGTCTATACTCATTTCATGTATGTTCCATAAATCCATATTTTTTATCGTATTATTTAAATTAATGTTAATTTTTGATGAATTTATAGTATCATTTACTCCATTAAGGATTTATAGTACATACATTACTTTTGTATTCAGGTTTTCTTTTATAGTTTCAATTTTAATTCGATATTATTTATTTATAACATCTACTTGAGGTAATTATATATTATTTCTCTTTATAACCCCATCAATTCTATTCTCCTATAATTTTTTCTAAGGTTCATATGTCTTCTAATCATCTCACTTCCCTTTGATTCACAATTCAACTAAAATGTTGCCTATAAATGGAAGTTGGTTCTATCTCTTTTCAGTTTGGTATCATTCTATTCCATGTACATATAATTTATATTTTTTATAGATGTCATATTATTTAGTTAAATTAATTATTCATTCTATTTTCTAATAAATTTTACTTTTTCCAAAAAAAAATGAAAATAAAACTTTTTCACGCTTTCGGTATGGGTTATTTTTTTACTTTCTTTAAAAAAGTGTAAAAAATATCATTTTTAACACAGACTGCATGGGTTCCTTTTTCTACTTTTATAACCATTTATTTAATGAATCTTTCTATTCATGTTTTCGTGCTTTTACAAATAAATTTCAATACCATTTTCTTGTAAAATTTTTGTTTTAAAAATAACAGATTATGTTTTGAGGAATAAATAAATTGATTTCATTTCACTTATATATATTATCATCATTACAGAAAATTTTATTATCTTTAACTTCATTTTTTTAAGGTTAAAATATTTTTAATTATTTTAAAATTAAGGTTTTTTTGTCCAATTTTCATTCCATTTAAATATATATTAGAAGTAAATTATAAGTATTTTTACAACCATGATACAAGAGCTTTATGAAAAATAATTTTATCATTTCACTACCATTACATCTCAATATCTAAAATTTTTATCTCCATTAGATATATATTTCATGTATTAACCTCCAAATGATCTTATGATGTTTTTATTTTGGGACATTGGGCTATATAAAACAATCTAATTCTTGATTTTTTTATTATACAATGCCATCTGAATTGTTTTTCATATATTTATATACATAATTTAATGTTATTATGCTTCACTGGGGATATTATATAATGATATCAACCACATTATTTCTCTGTATGGATTATGATCATGATTTTTTATAAATCTATATAAATGAATTTATTTGCCACACATTAATTAAGCCATGATTAGGAATGTTTTCATATTTATGTGACACACATATGTATGGTTATTAGATATTATATATGATGATGGGTGATATTAAGATGTAATTACATTTATTGATTGGGGAAATATTTACATTTCATATATTTATTGTATCAATACATATAATTATTAATCCATAAGGTATATTGGTAATGTATTTTATTTTTTATTCATTACTTTTATTTGATGAATGTATTTGACTTATTAAGTGATGGGTGAGGCGTAGAATTATATATCCCCAATATGCATCGGGCGGTCTCGTGAGATAAACTAGCTTGGGTATTTGGCATACGCCTTACCTATTTATGTATAATTTCATGGAATGAGGAATTGATGGTAAGATTAAGATGTATAGAATTATGAATTTCATCACCATGGAATAATTTATATTATCTATATAATTATTTAGGTTATTATTTTATCCATGGATACATTTCATTCTCATGTTAACAATTATATGTTATATTTGGCTATTATTTTTTTGGTATATTAATTATACCTTGTTTATTGTATGAAAACTCTCATTGTACGATACCCCTTAATAGGAATTTGAGATCGCAATTATTATATTTCCATTTCCTTATATTAGTAATAAAACTATTACATGTGATATTCCTCGATGGGTAGAATGTGTATAGATTTTTCTGGGAGATTTTTAAGTCTTATTGTAAAAAATGGATTCCTTGGTTTAGTTGGAAAACGTCCTTTTGATGGAAAAGATATGAGTTTTGTTAGTTAAAGGTTTTTCTTAATTCTATAAAACTCTAAACATAAAAGGTATTTAGTATATTAGTGACTTGGTTTTTGTTATTAACATTTCAATTATTTATGGTTATGTTTAGGTTACTTCAGTTTGTACCAAATCCTATTTGTAAAGAATATGTTTTTAGCACCCAATCCTAGAGTGTGGGTCTGGGGCATCTCAATTGGTATGGAATAAATTTTTAGATAAATTTGGATGTTAGGATGTTATTAACTAAGTATAATTTAATATTTTTAGATACTATAAAGGGATAATACGTTACAAGGTGGTTATAAATACCATTTTGATGCCTTATGTGACTATATTTTAAGTTAATTAATGATATTTTGGGATACATGTATAGGGTTATATGAGGAATACATGACTGAGGTATATATAACCATTAGGTTTAATAAATTATTTAGTGTAAAATTTATTAAAAAGAATGTTAATATATATTTTGGGTGAATTAGTTAAATATGAAAAGTATAGATTACCCTTATGATTAGTATGTGATTTAATGTTAAGGTAATTATGGATATTTGAGCGGAGGCTATTTGATTTTGGGAATATAAGTTAAGTGATATAGATAACTTCATGGATTCAAAATTTATTTAGTATCAATTAATGTAATGTTATATTATAGGAATATCATTGTATTCATAAAAATATTACATGATTATAGTTTATATAGAAAATTATTGGGTAGTTTTGATTTTATAAATTAAGGAATAAAGATTGAGTTAGTTTTCTCAAGATTTTATGATGTAGTGATTCAATTTATTTTAGAAAAAGATTAATATCTTTCTATGAGTATATATAATTAAGGTATATATTTATTGATATGTTATTTTATGGTGTTTGGGTATAAAAGTATTATTTTTGTTGGTAGCATAGGTTTCCATGATTTTTGGGTATAGAATATATAAATAAAGTTCATTATAATTCTATATTAGTTATTTTTTGGGGTTAGGTTTTTGTTATTAAGAGTATGAAACTTAAGGAAACCTATGTTAAACTAAAAGTTTTATAATTTGAACAAATAGTACCAAAGTTTATTTGGATATATCATGGTATGAAATTATGTATTCATAGTATAAGGGATATTATGATTGATTTTTCATATTAATATATCTATTTATTCTGATTTTATTGGATATTATTATGAAATTTTTTTGTTTTAGTATTTGGTTGAGTAAGGTATCCTGAAAATGAATTTGGTAAAAGTGTTTCTCTTGAAACTCTTAATTATTACAACCAAATAAGAGAGTATATATATAATAAATGGTTGTGAAAAATAAAAATCTAAACATATTCCTATTATAAGGGAAAGATAATTTTTTAGTATTGATAAATACAGTGAGCATGATATATCCTTAGAATTTATATTTTGATTTATATTATTGATACCCTCATTTTTCCTGGGTAATGGAATTTTGAGGGTTAAATTCTTTAAAGGGGGCAGAATATAACACCCTAATATTTTAGAACATTTTTAAATATAGTACACTAATATATTAGGAAAAAAATTAAAAGGATTATTCTAATAAAATGTATCAATGTACAAACAAAATTATTAATGATTATTTAATTAGTATTTGATATGGAATAATATTAACAACACTTAAAGTTAAAAAATAAATTTCCAATAAAAATAGTTTTTCATTATATATTATGTTTTTTAGTTAAAAGTTAAATTTATAAATTTTAGGATTTTAAATGGATAAAATGAACTTCATTTTCTGATTCATTGTGTCAAAATTAGCTTAGGGTAAAATATTAGAATTATTCAAAATGGATTATTTTTAAGTGAATGGTAAAAATACATTTTTTACAGACACTGTAAATTTTATGAAAACATCATAATATAAACATGACTTAAAATTTTATCAAATATTTTAATTGAAAAATAATTATTTTAAATAGTAAAATAAATAATTTAAAAATATTTTTTTGAATTTATAAACCTATGATTGATATTTTGGAACCTAATTTACTTTTTATTCAAATAAACAAATATTTTTGGTTATTTACGTTTAATTAAGTATTTCAAAGATTATATTAAATTTTTTAATAGTTTTAAAGTAAAATAATAATATATTTTTAATAATAAACCAATAAATGTCATGGTTAATAATATTATTGAACTAAATGATAACAAATTCATTTTTATGCTTAAAAACACATTTTTTAAAAAATTAGTTTTATTGTGTTATGAATAATTATATTAAAATTAATTTTCATCACCTTTATAAATTGAATCTAGTAAAAATTAATATTTATAATTATAATTTTCAAATTATATAATAATTTCCATTTCATTTTAATCATAAAAATAAGTTTCCAATGTAAAAGTTAGTCATCACGGTAAATCCTAAAATAAGTTAAAAATGTTAAATCAAAGGGTAAAGACCTAAAATATGATAAAAATTTATATTTAAATGATTTTAAGAGGGATTTATAGACCTACCCTAGTATTATATGTTTTTTCAAATTTGGTTACAAATTACTTGAAATAGTTTTTTCTTTTTATATTAAGTAATAAATATTTACAAAAATGTCACTCCTCTCACTTATAAAAAGACCCGTTAAACACCCATCCAAAGACACACCTAAAATTAAAATTACCATACACACTATACAATATTTAATTACCTAATAATCATATCCAACATTGGGTGGATTATGATTCATATAGATTGTCCACATTCTTTCAAAACAAAGAAGATTTCAAATAAGGGATATAATTTATCCTTTGTAAGTAACAACATATTATCATTATTTTTCATTTATATTCTTCATCCAAAACTTATATATTAAAAATTATCTCTTTAATAACGTATAAATAATATCATTATGATTTTTTAATGATTGTATTATAATAAAATTACTTCATAAACATACTCATCCATTGATTATGGCATGTTCTTTTTTGGGTCGGTTTGACCACATATATGAAAAATGCTATAAAGTTTTATCATGGATGGTTTTGGAATATTAATTACTTTTATTATATGATACTAATAAGTAAAAAAAAATTCTTTTGGATTGGTAATATTAATATTTAACTCATTATTAATATACCACCTTTTATTATTTGAAATTTACTGAAATAAGCACATTGTGGATTTCATCTTGGATAACTATACCTAAAACACACATGGAATGAACATGGAACTCCATAACTCATTATAAAACTTATATTATATTAAATGTTATATTATATAAATTATGAATTCATTAACAAGTAATGTTGAATGAAACCATTATATTAAAACAGATAACAAACAGTTATAAATACTATCATTAATGACCAATATTAACTAGAAATAACTAATAATTATTTAAAAATAATTATAAATAATTAATATAAAATTTAATACAAATTAATAATGTTTTTAATAATTGTTTAATGAGTCTCTTTTTTTATACACAAATTTAATATATGTTCGAGCAAGAGAGAATCTGAGGTAAGGGTTCTTTGTCTTGATTTCCATTCTTTGTTACATATTTAAAATTATGAACATATTCTTATTCTAAATTATGTACATACTATTAATTGAGTTATTTAATCCTAAATAATCATTAATTAATGTTATTTGAAATTTTATTTCATGGAATTTGTTTATTTTATTTTGAATTATATTTTATCAAGCATGTAAGGTGATTCTTAACTCATTTTTTTTCATTGAGTTATATCCTTCATTCATAAATTATGTTATTCTAAAATTATGTGAAATATAACCTATAACTATTTATGTTTTATTTAAACTTTTTTATGGTGATTTATATTTTTCTCATAATATATTCCTTGATATATTCTTACTTCACATGTTACATTCTTGGTATGGGTTTCCTTTCCAAGTCTCAACTTATTTCCAGTATTTTCCATAAAATCTATATTTTATCTTATATTATTAAGTTTGAGGATATTTAATGTTTACCTTACCTTTTAACTTTAATTTATAATGAATTTATTGTCTCTTTTCTTCCCTTATATATTTATAGTACATACCATACTTTGTTTGTAAGGGTTTTTTTTATAGTTTCACTTTGAATTCAAGATTATTTATGTATGATTCCTACTTGAGGGAATTATATTTTATTTCTATTTATAATCCCATCTATGTTATTATCCTCTAGTTATTTATAGGTTTTACATGTCATATTACTATCTTAATTCTGTTTGATTCATAATACCACAGAAAGGTTTCTTATAAGTGGAAGTTGACCTTATCTCTTCTTTTTTAGTCAGGAATCCTTCCCTTATATGTCCATATTATTTATATTATTTTATAGATTTACTTATATATAATTAAATGGTTTATTAAGTTTATTTTAAATTTAATTTTACATTTTCTATAAAACATTACAAGTCATTTTTTGACATTTTTCACATGGGTCATTTTTTACTTTCTTTACAAAAGTATGAAAGTAATCTCATTTTTAACAGACACTACATGTGATCCTTTTCCAAATTTTATAACTATTTTTGTTAATTAATATTTATATTCAATATTTTATAGTTTTCCAAATAAATTTATATTACCATTGATTTTTAATTTTTTATTTTCAAAATAAATGTTAATGTTTTATAAAAATAAATAATGGGATTTAATTTCATTTATGTATAATTTTTTTTCCAATCCACATTTATTATCCTTAACTTAATTTATTTCCAAGGTTTAAATATTTCGAATTTATTTAAAATTATTATTTTTTAATTTCCTCTTTTAATCCCCTTGAAATGGATATTTTATGTGACTTATATGTTTTTTTACAACCATGATATAAAATCTTTATTTAAATAATTTTTATAATTTTTCTTTAATTTTAATCTTAAAATATAAAATATCTATCTCTTTTAGAGTTATGTTTCATGTATTACCCTCTAAATGATCTTATGATGTTTTTATTTTGGTATATTTAATTTTCAGTATCAAATAATCTAATTCTTTATCTCTTCATATGAGACACCATTCAAAAATGTTAAGTAACTCATTTTCTTATAAAATTATTTTCCATCTATGATGAAATATGTTACTGTTATTATGATCTATTGAGGATATAATCTAGTGATATCATCCACCTTCTTTCTTTGGATGGATTAGGACCATGATTTTTTAAATCTATATGAAATCCATTTATTTATCATGGGTTAATTAAGACATGATTATTAATGTTTTGATGATTATGTGACATGTATATTTATGGTTCTTGTATATTATATATTATGATGAGTGAACCAAATATTCTATTCTATTGATTTTATAAGGAAATATTTATATTTTTTTTACTTTTTTATCAATATAGATATTTATTAATTAACAAGGAAACATGGTTATATATTTTATTTTTTATTCATTCCTTTCATATGATGAATTCATTGGACCTATTTAGTGATGGGTGGGGTGAAAATTATATATCACCTTAATGCATTAGTGGGTTTCATAAGACAAATTATCTTGGGAATTTGCTGAATTCCTTACCTATTTATCTATGATTTCTTGGTATAATTCCTTTATGGTAAGATTAATATGTCCAACATAAAAAATTCCATCACTATCAAATAATTTGTTATTATCCATGTGATTATTTATATTATTATGTTATCAATGGATATATTCTATGATCATGTCAATAATTATATGGTATATTTAATTATTATTTATTTCGATGATATTAATCATGACTTATTTATTCCATGATAACTTCTATTGTATGATACCCCTTACTAATAATTTAAGCTCACCCTTTTTATGTTTCCATTTCTCCAGGTTATGAAGAAGATTATTATATGTGATATATTTGGATGGATATCATTTGTATGGAATATTTTGGGAGATATTGAAGTCTTAATATAATATAATAAATCCTTGTTTTAGTGGAAAAATATCCATTTGATGGGGAATATATGGGTTTTGTAAGTTAATGGTTTTTACTAGTTCTATAAAACTCTATGTCTAAAATTTCTTGGGTATGTGAGTGAATAAATATTTTTTATTTGCATTTTAATTACTGATGGTTGAGTTTGTGTTGCTTCAGTTGGTATTAAATCCAAATTGTAAAGAATGTTTTTTGGTATTTGATCTTTGAGTGGAAGTATGGGGTGTCTCAAGGGAACAATCCAAGAGATTTTGTTTCACATGGTATATATCTCTCTAAGAAAATATGTCCTCAAACACAAATAGAGAGAAATAATTAGTAGAATATCCTATACTTATACAATTAGATCTTTCATGTATGACATGTTATATACCAGCCTTGATTCCATATGTACCTTTAGTATGGTATGAATATATTGTTAGGATAAGTTTTTGAATTTATTTCTTAGCTAAGTATTGAAGCTTTCAGAAAAGAGTGACTATTGGAACTCCATACCAGTACTGAATACTCAATGGATATTGAACCAAAATTAAAGAACTAAAAGAAGTGATTGTGAATCTAGATGATACAATTTCCAAATCAAGAGTATATTTTCTGGAAGTTTGGTACTAATGTGGATGCATAAATATCAAAATTACATGAATAAAGATATTTTCTGTTGATATGAAAATGTATTCAGGATGATAAGTAAATTTAATCTCATTTAGTTTTTGAAAGAATTAATTATTCACTATATGAAATATTTGAGGAAAAAATTTCTTCAACTGAGTATAGTGATTCCCAAGAATATTTAATTTAGTTGGCATTCACTCAGGGGATTTTGGTTGGCAGTGAAACTGGAATTATCAGAAGTTAGCCACTATAAATTGGCGGGGGAGGTTATTTTTATTATGGAATGGTTTTATATTAAGACTAATATTTTTATCTTTTGATTATCTATTATAAATTATGTTGTAATTTTTTTTTTGATTTTATAGTTAATTTTTTGTTTCTCATGGATTATGACTTTTTCCGAACCATATAAAATCCATGTGTTTATATGAAAAGTTATTTACTTCCATTAATTTCTTATTCTACTTTTTAATGATTGTTGTGAGTGTGTGGAAGTTTTAAGTGGTTCATGGTTGAGATGTGTGGATTCTGGATTATAGAAACATTTATATGTGGTATTGAGTATCTTATAACCTTTCATTAATATTATTCCACATTTGAGTTTCCATAAGTTAGATCATTTTAGAACTACTGTATCTGGAGTAACAAGTAGTATTGAAAACTAGTTTAATTATTTGAAGGATGGTTTGTATAGAGACTTTTAGAAAGAGTGAGTTACTTATCCTTTACATTTTTCTAATTTATTTTTAGTTTTTTCTTTAGAATATTTCATTAAAAGATGTCAAATTGAGTTTGGATAAGTTTAATGTATCAGAATTTGTTTTCTAGAAGATGCAGGTGGATGACTACCTATTTTATAATGATCTAAATATTCCATTGATCAGAAATAAGCAATAAAAAATGGGATATATGGATTGGGAATGAATTGAAAATAATTAATTCGGTGTTTTATAGATTATTTTGGTCCAAAATGTAGCCTTTAACGTATATAACGAGAAAACAATTACAGGATTGATGTCCAATATTTGGAACAAGTATAATAATCCTTCCAGGATAAATAAATTTTTTATATTTTTTTGAATTTTTGGCAAGAAGATGTTGAATGGAAGGTCAAAAATTGGTCATTTTAATGAGTTAAATAGTTTTTGGAGTCATATATAATCTATTATTGTGAATTTATTTGAAGTTATGTTGGACGTTTTTATATTGTCATCACTTTTGGAATCATGGGATGTGATGGTGACTGTGGTAAGTAATTCCAACAGAAATAATGACATGGTATTAAAGTATAATTTTGATCTAATATTCAATATAGAGATATAAAATAGTAGGTTTTGGGTGATAATGAAAATATATATAGAATGAATAACATGGGAAACTTCACTAAATGAATTCAAGAAAAAAGGGGGAAACAAAAGAGACAAGGAAAGTGGCTAGTCTTGATAACTCTGCATGTTAGAACTACAGAATAAAGGGAAATTTATTAGATTATTATAGATAATGGTATGTTAATTATGGAAATAATTCTCTTGTTTCATTAAAAAAACAATGTTTAAGGGGAGGGTGTCCCTTTAGTTATGATTTTCCCAAGTTTTATGAATTTATGAATTCTTTATTTTAGAGATTTATTTTATTTTAATTTCAAAAGTTAATTAATATAAAATTATGTGTTTTAATCCTTGTAAAGGTTCACCTTGTGGATATAGAGGCACTTTAGGTTTTTGGGAAATGATACATTAGAATTTAAAAAAGGAATGGATGTCATTTATATTTTCAAGGAATTTATCCCAACCTATATTTGTGGAAGTATATTATATTTTTTGTAAATGGTGTGTGGAAAATTATATAATGTTAAATGATGGTGGCCCATATTTTGATGGATGGAACATTGTACCTAATCATGAATTTAGATGGTATTATACATGTTGGAGAAAAAACATCCATATTGGTGAAGTTATGGTATGACTGTCTTAGTCACATTGGTGATAAGGGTTTAAAAACCTTGTCTACAATGGGATTATTGAAGCTTGATATTATGTAGTATAAAACATGTGAGATTTTTTTTGAATAATAGTTGAAAAATATTGCATTGAATTTGTATGGAAATACCCCAAATGATAAAAAAAATTGAACTAGTTCAAAAGTATGTATGGGGACTAGTATTGGTTCATTCTCGCAAGGATTCATTATAATACATTACCTTCATCAAGGATTATACATGTAAGGAGTGGGTTTTTTTCTTCAATTTTTTTTAATGTTTTCCCAAAAATTATTATATGGGATCCATGGAATAAGTCAATACTAGAATGAAGTTGTAATGTCATTGTTTTGATAATTGAATTGACTATAGAGGAAGATTATTCTATATATTCTATTAAATTAATAGGATATAGATTGAGAAGATTGTGACTGAAACACCTAAACATAATGTAATTGTGGAATGCATGAGTCATATAATAAAATAGATTTATTGAATTATGAGGTTATGTTTCATTTTTTTCAAACTAATTTTGGAATGGACTAGTTAATTTTACAACTCATCCTATGAATCAAAGTACTTATTAACTACTTGTACAAAAAAATATAGAGGAACTTGGGTCCAAAAGTAAGATGCACTTTACATAATTGAAATTTTTTATAATTACCCAGCCTAAAACATTAAATAATCTTGAGTTTTAATCAATAATACATTATCCTACATTTGATGATCCTTTTAGGTATATATTTTTATAGAATTAATCCATAACTCATACTTAACATAACCATATATTACAAAGTGGACACTTCTATTTAGTATTAATTTTTTCCACAATATAAAACTTTTAAGATAAAACATGATTTATTTTCATGAAAAATATTCATGAAATTCAACTAGATTTCTTTATTTCCATTTTCCATCAATAAACCCTATGAAAAACATTTTAAAAATTGGTATGAGAAAAAAATATCAGTAAGGTATATAAAAAGAGTGAAATATTTTAGTCTATTGAAAACATAAAAACTCATGAAATATTTACCTTAATATCAATATTCTTTAAGAAAATAAATAAATCATTTTCACATGAAAAAACATGAACTTTTTTCTCAAATAAAAAAATTAAATCCCGTATAAAGTATAAATAAATCATATAGGTATATTGGGCCAACATTATCTATATCAATCATATAAATGGAATAACCATATGGTTGAATTTCATACCCAATGCATTGAAGGGATATCATGAAACCACCCATACATGTTTTATAATTTAACCACCCATACTTGTTTTATAATGTAACCACCATTAAATTTAAATAATTTTCAAGAACCATAACATAATCATAACATGTAGAAACTTTAAAGTTTCAACATTACACCCATAAAATATTCTCTTCACCCATAATGAAACATTTTCAGAAATTAAAATATCCATACCATTCTAAAACCCCATTTTAAATACAAAAATATGCAAAAAAGGGAATTAGGGTTTTTTATTTTTATAAAACATGAATTTTTTTAAAGGAAAATAGACTTAAATTAATGGTTAGATGGTTGAAAATTCATTGTCAACATATACATTAAAATATAATATTCCTTCAATTGTTGGTAATGAAAGTCACACATTCCATAAAAAGATTACTTTTTTTAAACACTAAAAGAAAGAAAAGCATTAACTTTATAAAACTCTCATTTATTTTGTAAAATCATTTTTAAAACAAGAAAATGGAAGAAAATAAGAGTTATAAGAAAAAAAATAAAAGAGAATTTTTTTTAAAGAAAAGTCCCATAAAACATTAGAAGTATTTGAATTATAAGCCTCCTGAATGAATAACATTAAATAAAACTTTAAATAAAATGATAATAGAAATAAAAATTATATAACATGTTAGAGGATTTATATATACACTCCATAAATAAAATATCGATGCATAACTTCGAAATATTCCTCAATTAAAGGATATTGAGATGAAGTACTTTACCTTTAGTATGACTCATCACGTACATTATTTATCATCCTTAATAATAATATTATGTTAACTATTTTATTTCATAAGAACCCTTTTCAATTTTATTATTCCTATTATTTCACTTATTTCCATGTTATACATGATTACTTAATCAATTAGTTTTTTGTTGTATTTTTTGACCATATTCGGCTTACGTTTCAAAAATGGCTATGGTAAGTTGACTATGGTCATAGAGTTAATTATTAAAACACATAAAAAATAATAATAATGAAATAATTATTACTTTAATATATAAATTATAATGTTAAAATCGATCATGAAATATATTTATGAAAAATTAACCATGTTACAATAATGAAGAAGGTTGGTCATATGTACGCTTGTGTAACGCTTCCATTTTTCAAAAACATTATGGAAAAGAGGTAAGTAGTATTTTATCTTAAAAT
Source organism: Viscum album (assembly GCA_963277665.1). Classification (NCBI taxonomy): domain Eukaryota; kingdom Viridiplantae; phylum Streptophyta; class Magnoliopsida; order Santalales; family Viscaceae; genus Viscum; species Viscum album. The sequence continues at coordinate 1,491,297,587 of OY728139.1, read as the reverse complement.
AATGATAATAATAAAAAATATAAATTATTATTTAATTAAATATACTTATATATATCATCCATGTTATGTCATGATGAAAAGAGATCCACATCGCTTTATGAAGGCAATAATCCACACATACACGAATGACATTATCATTTTTTTGTGATTGAAAAGATAAGAAATAAATTGATATATTTTCTTATAAAAATGATAAATATTTCCTTAATATCATAATTATTTAATTTATACCTCATATATTTATTAACCTTTAACTTTTTACCTTCCTTATAAAGAATTAGTGAAAAATTAATCACATCACTTCATAGGTGGTGGTCCGCTGTACACACGAGCGATGTTAACCTATCCCCTAGGAAATGGAAAGTAAAAATTTATAAATGATATCATGAATAAAATTAAATAATTATTTAATTAATATAATATATATAAAACTTAGATCCATCATCATACCCAACCATGAGAGGTGTTGATGGAAAAAGTTTCACCTCAGTTCGTGAGGCAGTAGTCCACCGTAAACACGAGCGACGTTATCATTTCTCATGTGAGGGAATAAGAGATGAATATGGGTAATTAACTTAAAATAATAACATATTATTATATTTTAGATACTATTTTTATTTTATAATCATAAATTAATATGATTTTAACGAGTTGGAAGAATAAATAAAACCAAAACACATAGGAATTTTACCTCTTCTCAAACCACATCATTAGGATTATACATACAGTTTTCTTAGAGTAGATATATAACCAAAAAAAGGATTATTTTTTGAGGTTATTAAATTTTATAAGTTTATTTGTAATGATTTGGCCAAACCGAAAGGGTTTTAAAGTGTTTATAAAAGAGGAGAGTGGGTGGCATTTTTTAATTGAGGTGAGTGGCATATTAATAAGTGTTTTCTTTTAAAAGGTGTAACCACATTTTTCACATTAAAATAGTGTATAAAATGGATTATTGTCAATAATTATACATTATAAGGTCTAAATATGGCTATAAAATATTTTTTAGATAATCTTTTATGTCATTTTAACCCTTATCTCTTTAGTTTATCACCCCGATAAACCCATTCTTAACTTAACCATGATAATTAATTTTTGTATTTTTGCAACTCATTATGGTGTAAAATTAAGTTAAACATATTAGAATATATAAATTATTATGATTAAAAATATTTAATATATTTTACCAAATACAATTTACATAATTGGAAAAATTAAATTTAAAACAAAATCTAAACACGCGATGAAAAAAAGCAGGTTTTCAAGAAGTGTATTTTTCAAGAAAAAGAAGATTTTATATTAACTTTATGACTAATAATAATAATTGTATGAATTTAAATGAATATTTATTTATATATAATATATAAATTTAATTTAATATATTTCTCTTTGTGGATTATATTTATTAATTAAAATGGAGAAACTTTATTTATTTTAAAATTACTTTAAGAAAAATATCATTTTCAAACCCAAATACAAATTTATACTAAAATTCAAAAATAAAGTTGATTAAAAAGTAATTAAGTGGATTAAATATAAGTAAATAATACTTATGTTACACTAAATAATATGAAAAAGACAATGTACCTTTTAAATTACTTAATTTACTTAAACGAAAAATAATTTTTTACAAAAATTAGTATTTTTCACTACTCGGTGACAAATCAATATTTTTCAAAAAATATAAAAATTTCACCCTAATTTAATTTTATTATTATGATTTTAAAAATATATATTTATTTATTTTTAAAATTAAAATTATATAATTTAGAACTTAAACATTTAAATAGAACCTTATAAGAAAAGTGTTTAGTTAAAACTATTTAAATTTTGATTTAAAAATTACTTAACATTTTTATGATGAATAAAAAAATAAAAGTGATTTATTCTATGATTACCAATGGTTTTGAATTATTCCCATTTTTTAAAACTTAATCCTCATAATTATATTCAATTATCAAACAATTGGGGATGTCTTTCCCTCAATGTATTTTCAGATTCCCATGATGCCTCATCAACCATATGGTTTTTCCATAAAACCTTAATCTGGTGAATCACCTTATTCTACAACACTTTATCTTTATGGTCAAGAATATGAACTGGATATTCCCCATAAGAATGATTCTCTTCCAATTTAAATAATTTAGGGATCAATACATGACATGAATCTGGCACATATTTTCTTAACATTGAATCATGAAAAACATTATATATCTGAGATAAACTTAGAGGTAAAGCCACTGAGTAGGCAATTGATATTACTTTATCCAGGTTTTGATAGGATATAATAAATCATGGAATTATCTTTCTACTTTTACAAAAACACATAACACCTTTTCATGTATGTACTTTGAGAAAGACATGATCAGTTACCTTGAAATAAAAATCTTTCCTCTTATTATCTGTATAACTTTTCTACCTTCTTTGAGCCATTTTCATATATTATTGAATCAACTACACCTTCTCATCCATTTCCTCTATTAACTCTAGTCCCATCAACTTCCTTTCTCCTAATTAATCCCAAAAATCTAGTAGCTAACATCTCTTTCCATATAATGGCTCAAATAGTGACATCTGTATACTAAAATGAAAACAATTAATATAAGAAAACTCAACTAAAGAAATGTGTTGATCCCAAATTCCCATAAAATCCATTAAACAAGAATTAATAATATCTTAAATGGTCTGAATCATCCACTTAAACCAACCATCATTTTGTATATGAAAAGATGTACTGAAATTTAATTCAGTACCCAATGAATTCTAAATTCCTTTCTAAAAATTAGATGTGATCCTAAGATCATGGTCTGAGAGAATAGAGAGAGGAAATCCATGTAAAATAACTATATCCATTAGATAAAGTAGATAAAGATGATATAAATATATTTTATCTTTAATGGGAAGTAAATTGTTATATTAATTAACATATCAACATTAACCAAAATCACATGGTTTCATCATGAAGCATTTGGTAATCCCACCACAAAATCCAGGGATATATTTTCCCATTTCCACTCTAAAACTGGAAAGGGTTGAAGAATTCCCTTATGTAATTTTTTTCTACTTTAACCTAATGAAAATTCAAACACTTCATTTTAAATTAATTAATATCTCTTTTCATAACATCTCATTAGTAATACTCCCAAAGGTCTTTGTATATCTTTGTACTTCCCAAATAAACAGAAAATGGAGAACTGTGAACATAACTCAGGAACTCTTTATTTAATTAAGAATCTAAAGGCACACATAAATTTTCCCAAATCATAAAAAATATTCTTCATAAATACTAAAATATAGAAATTTACCCTTCATAATGAATTTTACCTTTTCTTATAAATATTTTTCTTTTTTTGTATCTTGATAAATTCTTTCTAACAAATATGACTGAAATAAAACTTTAAACAAAACATAGGATATCCTTGCATCCATAACTTCTTGTATAAAATTTATCAAATCATTAACCAAAGGTCCATGTTCCAAATGTAACACGGTTAATTTAGCATTATTTTTTCAAATCAAATCATAAAAAAATATTTTCTAAGATTGTATGGAATCGTGAAATCATAATCCTTGATCAGTTCCATCCATATTTTTTATCTCATGTTCAATTATTTCTAAGTTAATATATAATTCAAACATTTTTAATAAGTATATATTTCATATGTTACTCAATACAAATTATTTATCTAAATTTTTATAGAAAAAAATAAATTAGCTAATTCTATATCATTTTTGGGTAATTTAACTCATGTGGTTTCAATTGACATGAATAATAAGCTATTACCTAAATATTCTTCATTAGTACACAACCAAGAACTTTCAAAGAAGAATCATTGAAGATGAAAAATTTTATATTTCTAAAAGGTAGGACCAAAACTGAAGAATTTGACAATATTTGTTTTTCAGAAAACAAACATCACATTCTTTTTTCTAGACGAGTTTAACTCCTTTTAGAGCTAACATAGTCAATGTGCTAGAAAATCAATAAAAGTTTTCAACAAACTTCCAATAATAACCTTATAATCCACGAAAATTATTAATATCGATGATATTTTTGGGTCTTTTCTATTCTTAGAAAACATATTTTTAATAGGGTGAATAGTTAGGCTATCTTTAGAAACAATTATTCCGAGGAACGAAATTTGTTACAACCAAAATTAACACTTACTAAATTTCCCATACAGTTTCTTTTCATTTAATGTTTTAAAAGAATACTCAGGTTTCTTTCATGTTCCTACCGACTTTTAAAATACACAAAAATTTCATCAATAAATTCAGCCACAAACATTTCCAAGAATTCATGAATAACTCTATTTATAAGGTCCAAACAATACAGTAGGTGCATTGGATAACCCGAAGGGAATAACTAAAAACTCATTATTACCATATCTATTTTGAAATGATGTATTTTAAATATATATTTCCTTCAATTCCAACTAACGATACCCCAATATAAGATCAACCTTAAAAAATATTATACTCCCTAGATCTGATCAAATAAATCATTAATATGAGGAAAATGATACTTGTTCTTAATAGTGATGTTATTCAAGGATATATAATCAATGAAAAGTTTTATTGAACCATCATTATTTTTTTTAAAAAATGATCACCCCATGGTGAAGTTCTAGGTCAAATGAAACATGTATCAAATAACTTCTGCAATTTCTTTTTCAATTATAAAGGTTACACTTGAGACATTCAATAAGTGGCTTAGAAATAATATTATCATCATGAAATAATTAAATAGTAAACTCAACCTCTTGGTTAGGAATAAAACCAGGGAAATAACTAGGAAATACATCCATGTATTCATTTACTACTATCACATCACTATTTTGACCAGATTCTTTATTTTAAAAAATATGAGCTGGTAACTTTCACTTCCACCTTTAATAAATTTCTCAGCTTCATGGTATGTTACCAAAGGCATTGAATCATTTAGAATAACTTTCTTAGTTCTTAAATATATATTATCATGATAAAATGAAATATGATCCATGCCAATAATGATATAAAACTCTACTATCTACAGTTCAACAGGATTTGTAGGAAATACCATCCCACTGATAATAATAAAAATATTATTATAAATCTTTGTTTCTTTTTTAATTCAACCCATAGTTTTCATCAAAAGTTATATCTTACATTCATAAGTTTATATTCCCAATTTTTTTGAAAATTTCTCAAAAAATAAAGAATGAAAATATCCATAGTCAAATAGGGTATACATATAATTCGAATAAACTAGTAACATACCAGTCTCCACTTCATTTGATGGCCCAACATAAATTCTAGTAATAGAAAAATATTTTTATACACCCTTATTCTTTAAATATTTATGATTTCTACCCTGAGTAACTAAATTCATACATGTATTCGAATAATTCACCAAATAATTTCAATTAAAAAATCTAACCATCATATTTTCCATGATAGTCTAATCGTTTTCTTTATAGTCGTGATTCAAATAAACAAACATACTAAAATAGAATCACTTCTCAAAATTCATAATAAATAATCCATGATTTTTTTACAACAATTCTTACAAAATGAGAAATTTGTTTTCTTACCTCCAAGTTTTTTTGATGTATTCTTCCCCATTTCTTTCCAACAAGACCTCTTCTAATACTTTTTTATGGAGTATACGATCACTATAAAACTCTATTTATACCTTCTCAGTACAATGAACCACTATTGAAATATTTATTTGTGGTAGATCAGATTCCTCTTTAACATTGATAACACCACCATTAGTATCCCATTTAAATTGATCCATCACTATAAGAAACTATTCTGTTCTAATTACAACCATCTTGAGATGCTTATTTGGAAGGATATTTTCCTCTCAATTCCATCCCACCACAGCTTCCCTATTTCTTCTGCAAAAAACCATTCTAAAAATATATATTTTAGATGACTCAACATGGTAATATTAAAATGATATATCATTTAAACTTAACTATAAATTAAAACTTTCATGGGTATGATATTATCATTATTTTAAACTCTAAATTTATCTAAACCAACCTCTAATGCCAACTATAATGACCTAGCCTTAAAAATTACATAATATTGAGTTTATGTCAAGAATAAATTATCTTACATTTAAGAATATTTTCGGGTGTATAGTTTTCAATAATTAGGACATAACTTATACATAACATATCTATATAATACAAAGTGTATACTTTTGATCAATATCCAGTTTTCTACAGTATAAAACATTTAATATAAAACATGATTTCTTTTCATGAGAGATCTTCATGACTTTCAAGTTGAATTCTTCCTTTACCTTACCCATCCTTAAAACCAATGATTTTTTTTTAAATGTGGGATGAGCACCAAAATATCAGTAAGGGAGATAAAAATAAAGAAAAATATTAGTCCAATGAAAGTATAAAAACCATGAAAGTTTTACCGTTATATGAACGTTCTTTAACTGAAATAAATAAATCATTTTCACATAAAAAACTTGTGCAATTGTTTCTAAAATAAAATCATTAAATTCCATATAAATAATTGATAATTCATATAGGTGTCTTGGGACATCATTATCCATATTAATATTACAAATTTAATAACCATATGGTTTACTTATATACCCAATTCATTGGATTTTTATCACGGGTCTACCCGTCCTTAGTTTATAATGTAACCACCCATCCTTGGTTTATAATTTAACCACCCATCATTGGTTTATAATATAACCACCCATCCTTGGTTTATAATGTAGCCACCAATAAATATAAATAATTTCCAAGAACTGTAACATAATAATAACATGTATAAGATTTAAATTTTCAATATCACATTTATATAATATTCTCTTCACACACAATAAAACCTTTTTAGATATTAAAATATCAATCACTTTTTTAAAACCCATTTTTCAATACCAAAATACACAAAAAATGGAATGAGTTTTTTCATTTAAATAAAACATGAAATATCTTAAATAATTCCAAACATAAAATAATGGTTTTGGTGGCATAAAATTAATTGTCACTGTATACATTGAAATAGAACGTTCCTTTTCCCATTTGTAAATAAAAGCACACATTCCATACAGAGATTATATTTTTTGAAAAACATTGAAAGAAAACAAAAATCCCTTTATAAAAATCTAATGTTCGTAATAAAATAATTTTAAAAACATGGAAGTGTAATAAAAATAGAGTTAGGAATAAAATAATAAAAGATATTTTTTTAATGAAAATCCCCTTATCACTTTCGAAATATTTGAATCACAATCCTCATGAAAGAATAAAATTAAACCAAACTTTAAATTACATGAGAATAGAAAAATTCAGGATATAACATGTCAAAGGGGATGAATATATACCTCTTGAAAGAAGATATGTTCATAGTATAAAAATATTCCTCAATGAAAAGAGATTGAGACGAAGTCTCTTGCCTTGAGTCGAACTCATCATGTACATTCTTTATCTTCTTGAATAGAAAAGTTATGTTAATTATTTACTTTCTTAAGATCATTTTTCATGTTTATTATTCCTTTTATTTGACTTATTACCTTTTTATACATGATTAATTAATCAATTAGGATTATATCAAATCTTTTGACAATATTCAGCTTATATTTCAAAAACGACTTTTGTAAGTTGACTATGGTCAAAAAGTTAATTATTTAAACATATCCAGAATAATAAACATGATATAATTATCACTTAAATATAGAATTTACACTTTTAAAAACAAAAATTAAACATGGTTATGAAAAATGAAAAAAATTACAATCATGGAGACAGTATGTCCTATATATGCATGAGTAACTGTAGCAATTGGTCCCTACTAATAGTATATACACCCCTCCTTAACATGGTCGCCATTTCTTGTACCACGAGTCTTCCCACGGGCATGTGGTCCCCTCCCTGGTGTCTACCCACTACACAAAAGGGTCATTAGACTAGTGAATTTAACCATAGGCCAACACATGTTCTTTCCTATGTGATTTATCCTCACTTTCAAACACTCTAGGAAGCTTCATAAAAGGTCACCCATCCTGGTCACTGTTGTAGGCCAAAAAAAACTGTGGAGTTCTAAGTAGGTAGGCTCCCAAAAAGAAAGGTTTTCCATGTTGACATGAGTCATATCATTTAGTCATTTAACCCTTTATCATTATGGGTTGTTACATTCACCCCCCCCCCCTTAGGGTAAAACTTACTTATTTTTGACCCTACATATTGAACCTTATAGTGCCACCACACTTAAGGTTGTGTTTGTCCTCTAACAACAATGTAACAAAAAGTCCCCACTTACAACACAAACAACCCTTCTTAACATGGTCGTCAGGTCCTAGCCCACCAGGTACAACCAGTTTCCCCTCATACATGTGGTCCCCTCCCTAAGTACCACACATATTCCTGAATGGTTCATTATACTAGTTATTATCCCCACAGTACAACACATGTTCTTTCTAGTGTGCTTTTTCCTCACTCACACACACCCTATGAAACTTCCTATACGGTCACTTATCCTAATCACTACTCCAGGAAAATAATGATTAACTATAGATTTATAATCATGTAGGATCCCAAAAATAAATTTGTCCATTTTTAAAATGAGTTGTATCATTTAGTCTTTTAACCCTTTATCATTCTCGGGTGTTATAATAATGATTCCATTTTTTAACGATCATTATAAAAAAAAGGTTAAAAATATTTTATCTTTATGGAATGATAATAATATCATATATACCATATTATTTATTTAAAAATACTTATATATATATATATCATCCATGTTTTTTGGTGATGAAAATAGAGTCACATCGCTTTTTGAAGGTTGTAGTACACACGTACATGAACAACATCATCATTTTTTAGTGAGTGAAAAGGTGAGAAACAAAAAGATATATTATCTTTTAATAATGATAAATATGTAATTAATGTAATATTTATGTAATTTATATCACATATATTCATTAAAATTATCCTTATTACCTTCCATATAAATAGATAGTGAAAAAACGAATCACATCACTTCATGAGGCGATAGTTTGTTGTACACATGAGTGATGTTATCGTATCCCCTATGCAATTGAAAGTAAAAAAATTGTATGTATCATATAATTAATCGAGAGGTATAATTATTTTATTAATATAATATATATATATATACACTTTAGATCTATCATTATACCCAAACATGAGAGGTGTTGATGGAAAAAATGTTACATCAGTTAGTGAGGTGGTAGTTCATCATACACACAATCAACATTATTGTTTCCCATTTGAGGGGAGAGGAGATAGATATAGGTAATTACCTTAATATAATAAAATATTATTATATGGTAGATAATGTTTTACTATATAATAATAAATTAATAATATTTGAATGATTTAGAATAATAAATAAAACAAAAATATATAGTTATAAATTTTACCTCTTCTTGGAAAACCGCTTTTGGATTATCCCTAAAGTATTCATAGAATGGATTTATAAAGAAATGATTTTAGGATTATGGGGTTGAATTTGGTAAGTTATTTAGGAATTTATTTATGAAAAAAAGGGTATTAATGTTTTAATAATAGAGGATAGTGGGTGGCCATTTATAAATGAGGTGAGTGGCACACTTGTAATTTTTTTAATTAAAATGGTGTAACCATGTTTTACACTTTCCATGAGGTTTTAAAATGGATTATTATCAAGAAATAGACATGATAAGGTAAAAATATGTCCATAAAATATCTTCTAGAAAAGTTTTTATATCATTTTAACACTTATAGTTTTAATTTAACCCCCAGTAAACCCATTTTTTCTATAACCATGGAAATCAACTTTTACTGTTTTCACTATTAATTATGGTAAAAAATTAAGTTAAAATTATTATATAATATAATTTTTTTAATAAAAATATGGAATTCATTTTACCAAGTTCAATTCACATAAGTAGAAAATTTAAATTTAAAACAAAAATCACAGATGCAACGAAAAAGTGGGTTTTCAATAAGTGTATTTCCTGAGAAAAAAAATGATTTTATATTGACTATATGAATAAAAATAAACATTTTATGAATTTTAATTAATATTTATTGATATATAATCTATAAATTTCATTTAAAAAAATCCCTCATTATTTATTATCTTAATTAATTAAAATGGAAAAATATTATGCATTTAAAAGTAGTTTTAAGAAAATCTCCATTTTAAACCCAAAAAGAAACTTCTACTAAAATCCAATATAGAGTTGATTAAAATATAATTAATTGGATTAAATATAAATAAATAATAATTATGTTAATTTAAATACTATTCATATAATAATGGTATTTTTTAATTACTTTATTCAGTAAAAATAAAATACTTTTTAACAAAAATCGATATTTTCACTATTCACTATAAAATCAATATTTTCTGAAAAATCAATATGTTATGAACAATCCTAAAATTACACCCACATTTAATTTTTATTTTAAAATTTCAAAAATAATTTTTTTTATTAAAATTTAGATTAAAAAATCTATAAATTAAACTTTTAAGTAAAACCTTATAAGAAATGAGTTTAGTTAAAACCATTTCCTTTTTTATTTAAAATTTATTTAATATTTTTATGATGAATAAAAACTAAAAGTGATTTATTATATATTTCTCGTGTTTGTTTCAATTTTTGGATGTATCATGTATTCCCATGTTAATTACAAGGATATGTATGAGTTAGAATCTATTCCCTAGACATGTTTCTTTGTTGGCGAGATAAATGAAAACATTAGTTTCAGACTCTTGGATAATAATATTTGAAATGATATCATAGTTTGGAATTTCCTCTTAAATGAGAAGATCTTATTAAAATATTAAAACCACACATAATATTCTATTATAAATAAGAAACTAATATATAAATCTATGTTTTATATTTTAAAGACATGCATCCTCATGAGTTGTGAATTTTTTGGGGAATTTGAATTTTTGATTATGAAGCTGGTGTTATTTTGAGAAGTGGAATTCAAATTAAGAATTCATGAGTTAGTATAGATCCAAATATTTTTTTGGATATGTTTTTAGGAATAATTAATGACTTGAGTGCTTGGGAATAGTGTTTTTCGCTGAGCCATGGGGTGGCCATGAGTAATGGGGAACCCTTACATGGGGTGACCAGTACATGGACACCCTTATGTGGATAGAAATATGCATGGACACAAGTATATGGAACCTATATGTAGTGGTTGACCCTTACATGGTGATCCAACCTTACATGGTTCTTGGAGTGAATTTGGGGAAACCCTTATATGGGCATACACCCAATGTATGGTTTGGAATTTACAAAAAAAAGTGAAAAGTCTATCACTAGATAAAGGGGTATTAAATAAACTCACATGGAAACCCTTATCTGTCCACCTATACATGGTGACCCTTACAGGGTTATACCATATGTGGGTGAACCCATATGTAGGTCACCATTTCATGGGTGACCCTTTGTGATAGACCCATATATGGATCACCCTTATAAGGGTGAACCCTTATTTTGGTCACCCTAGCGTGGGCCCTTACACGGGTGTTAGTGAAAAGTGTTTCTAGTTATTTTTATAAATATTAAAAAAATTTAAAAAAATTATTAATTGGAAATTAGGTTATTTCCATTCCATGTACACATCTAACTCATGTGAATGGGTCTCTCACCCTCCTCTTCGATTTAAGGGGAGTATCTCCCTTGGTTCTTATCGAAATTGAGTTTCGTTTACTTTGAAAGAGGCATTGAGGTAAATATAAAACTCCATATTTATTTTTATTTAGTTTATTACCCAATTTCTTGCTACTAAGTTGTGAAATCTATTCTAGGCCCTTGGTGATGATGCCACCGGAGCATAGTGTAATCGTGTCAATTTCATGAGGATTTTGATCAAATTAAATAAATGAGGTCATAAGAGGACGATCACAGTATGTTTTGGGGAATTTTAAGTGGTATGTCTCGTACATGATATTATTTTGGGTTTTTTTAATTTATGTGAAATGGATTGATTTATTGAATTAAAAAATTAGGTCCTTGATGTGTTAAAGGTATGTAAGGGTACTGAAGGCAGTGCACACCCATTTTCTTAAGTATTTAGTGTAGAGAGATGGACCAGGGAGATTTTAGTGAATTATACATATTTGGATTAAATTGTAATATTAATTTTAAAGTACTATAATTAATTGTTTGGGATGTTTTGGATTGATACAGGTGACCAAGAGGTGGTATGATCTTGGATGAGCTTGTGTGGTGGTTAGTTTTCTTAAATGGGATGTTTCCATATAAGGTAGGTGGTCCCTTGAGAATAATAATTTGGTTTGTTATTTTGATGTGTAGCAAGTGATATGAGGTCTTACCAAATTTGGGTGATTGACCTTTAAATTAAGTAAATTATTTTTTATTCCTATAGACAGAACGAAAATGCTAAGGTCCACGATAGATCCTTGAGCAGTAGCTTGATTCCATGTCACTGATGGTCAATGTATTGATTATATATATGTTTTATGATATATATAAACCCTTTAGGGGTACTAAAACAATTAGATGATCATAGAATAACTTTCCATTGGTTCCATTAGATTACCTGAGTAGGGATCAGTGATAGACTACATGTGGATGACCCTGAGTATCACTTTAGAACCCTAGGATGGGTCGTGTGGGACTTGATATGACTTTTATCCTTGGGTTAGATTATTAGAGAGTGGGGTGAGTATACCCTACTCATTATAACATGAGTACTGGGGTGGGTATACCCTTTCTATATTTGTGATATGTTTTGTGTATGAGGAAAAATCTTGGACAATCAGGGAAGGGAGATAGACTTTAGGCCATCTCACTTGGGTAATGATTGTACTCATTTTACTATATGGTTGGTGAGGCTATGAGACAATTGGGGTTTTGATGAAGTATGTTATTCCCTATGAGTTACTGTTTGACTCAATAGTTGAGAGTGGTTTATAGGGGACCAAGTTTTTCATTTTATGGCAGGAACTATGGGACCTCAGTGGGTGCTCCAATTTTAGGTTGACCCTAGAGATGGTAAGTGATGGGAATTAAGTATCATCGATATTAGGTGTCACCTTATAACCTGAGGATTGATGGTGATCATTTAGTATGGATTATTTTAAGGGTTAGGGTTGTGAAATTGGTAGAAAAACCTTGGAGATAAGTGGCAGGTATAGATATATGGATGACTGAAGAACTTTTTGACATTAGATCCTAGGGAGAGATTATTCCCCATATATTTTAGAGAGTTATAATCCAATGTATAGAGTGTGTTCCCCCTGTGACTTTTTTTATGATCATGAGGAGAATTTATTCCTTGGTGTATGAAATAGATGATTTTCCTATTAGATCACAGTCTACCACTAATTTATCGGATGATATGTATGTACTTCCTAGAAAGGTGTAGGTTCCCATGAGCTCTAAATGATATCACTTTAATCCCAATAGGATGCAGTCTATCCCCTATGTTTTCCAATGTTATACAAATTCTAGTTAGGATGGATGTACCTTGAGATCCATGTGATTTTCTTCATAGAATGGATAATCTTCCCTTAGGTTCTAGATGGACTGTTTTTCTAGAAGGCGTAGGCTTAACCCTAAGTTTCAGATGAAGTTACTTGTTTCTTGGATGGGAGATTCTTCTCGTGTGTTATGGATGAAATTATATGTGTTTCTTAGAAGGGTGTGTCTATGTGTAATTGAGTTTCAAATGATGATACTATGCTCAGAAACACTCTAACCCTGGATGAAACAAGTATGGTTGATTTTGGGTTTCATGTTATATACGAAGGATCGATGATTATTATTTTATTATGTGTGCACCCTTTATTTATTTTCTTGAGAATATCAAATTTGCATGCACTATATTTTATAGTTATATTTGGGACCTCATTTTTTATCCCTACTGAGTTGTACTCACACCCTGATTTGGTGACCGTAGTACTTGGTTACCCAAATAGACCTCAATTTTCACAAATTCAAGTGGGGAAGACACCCATGTTTTCGTGATCGAGTGGGATAAATCAGATGGAGTCTAAATAATGAGATGTTAAGTCTTATTTATAGTGGTAAAACCTACTTAATTGTAATCTTTTATTTTATCACACACATGTGATCATCCCAGTGGGTAATTAACTGACATATACTGGTATGAATGTGTGTTTTTATGACTGTTTTATTCCACATTTCTTTCTTTATAGCATGTTATATTTATTTCTCCTACAAACTCTGATTTATTATTATGGATATTGATTTGGTTATTTCCACTGGTTTATTACTATGATATAAGGGTATAGTCTTCCCATAGTAAAACCCTAGACCCTTAATACTAGTCATTAGCCTATGGAATATAGGGAGGTGCACTTGAGGTTATGTGACACCCTTGATCGTGGCACTAGTCAGTGGTCTTTGGCTAGAGGTGAATGTTATAAAGATGAAAAGAGGTCAAGTAGTGTCAAGATGTTTAGGGAGTACATAATTTCGATTCTGATAGCTATAACCAAGTTCTAGAAAAGAAAGGGTTGATCATGTTCTAAAATCACTAAGGCCTGATGTACTATAATACTCAAGTACGATGGATTCCAGGGTAGACTTTTAGAAGAACAATGTCTAGAAGGAGTGGAACCTTAGGATTTTAGGTATTCTATCTAGGTTATGAGGCTTTTGTATTGGTTTGATTTTGAAATTATATTTCTACTTATCACAGATGGTGGGGAACCTAAAATCCTTAGTGTGCCAAGAATTTTGAGTCAATCATTACAGTGGAAGTTGTTAATGAAGGAGGGGTTGGATTCCTTACATATGTTTGATACATGGGAGATATTAGAACATACAAAATCAAATAGGAAAATAAAAATTCAATGGGTTTACCAACTAAAGTAAAAAAAGTGGATAGTATAGTTCGATACAAGTGTAAACGAGTTTTTGAAGGGGTTACAACAATCAGAAGGACTGTATTTCAGTGAGATTTTCACTCCTATTGTAAAATACTATTCAAATTTTTCTCATCCTAGTTTTTATAAGAGTTTTGTATCCTAAAAAACTTCATGTCAAGGTAGTGTTCCTTTTGGGGAATTTAAAGGAAGAGATCTACATAGATCAACTGGTAGGTATTGTACTAGAATGTATTTAGGGCCTCACGTGAAAGCTTAAGTGGAGTCTGTATAGCCTTAAGAAAGTACCGAGATAATGGAATAAAAAGTTTTATAGCTTTATAAAATAAGGGAATATCTTCTAGATCAATATGGATCATTGTTGTTTTTGGAAGGTGGATGAAAATGGAATATTCATCATTTTTCTTCTCTATATTGATGACTTAATCTAAGTTAGGCCTATGAAGGTGAGACTAGAATAGTTGAATTGTTAATTATCTAGAAGTATCCAAGTGAAGTATATTGGTTATGAAAATTTGATGTT
Source organism: Viscum album (assembly GCA_963277665.1). Classification (NCBI taxonomy): domain Eukaryota; kingdom Viridiplantae; phylum Streptophyta; class Magnoliopsida; order Santalales; family Viscaceae; genus Viscum; species Viscum album. The sequence goes on along the minus strand of OY728139.1, from coordinate 1,491,282,196 downwards.
GTGAGTAATAATAATAAGAGGTGTGAGATCCATAACTTTATTACTTTCTTAGTCTGAGTACAATTTGAAAGTACTTGTAATATTTTGAATGAGTGACTCAAATCTTGTGAGTGATCCTCTATCCAAACACTTCAAACATTCATATATGAGGACATATAAAACTTATGAAAATATTAAGTGAATAGTGAAGGTTATATATGCATTAGTTGTTTGAATTATGATGTGCATCAGAGTTTGTACAGGTTAGGATGTCGCTCAAATGGTAAGTGCAGTTTGTAGATTTATGGTGGATCTAAGAAAGGAATGTTGAGAGGTTGTTGAGTAGATCTTATTGTATCTTAAATGTATAGACGATCTAGCACTCTATTTCGAAATATAAAAACCCTTGCAAGGGTTTTAAGATGTTGACTTTGAGGTAGATAAAGATTCATAGAAGAGAACTTCTTGTTTTGTGTTTACTTTTGTAGGTACTATTGTGAGCTAGATATCCTAGTTATAATTGGTAGTTTTACTATCAACCATGAATGTTAATTATATTATAATTATAAAAACACTGAAGGTTTTTTGTGGTTAAAAGTTCTACTGAAGAAAATTGGAAGAATTTAAGAGTTCATTATGTTGTACCATGACATAAAGAGCATGATTATATTGTTCAAGAATCTAAAATTTCACTCCCATATGAATCAAATTCAACTAAAATACCACTTCATCCAAAATCTCATGGAATATGGGGTACTGGAACTACATAAGGTTGAAAGGAACTAGAATCCAGTTGATTAGATAAATGAATTTATAGATTAGGGAAATATCGAGAATTTTCATTCTTTAGTGGGGCTTGGATAACTTGGTGGTCATAAGATCTTAGAATATTCAATATACTAGAAGAAGGGAACTGAATACAAGAGTTATGAAATATAGTACTTATGACCCAGAGGACTTGTTGTTGAATCATATAAAATGATTCTCTCAAGTGGTATATTGTTAGTCTTGGGGTGTGAATCTATTTTCATCAAAGTATTGGATATTATAAAAAAATAGCAACTTCTAGAACTTCGTACTGGTACCAAATGTGAGGCGGTTGTTGAACCAGAAGTATAGAACCAGTAGTGGTGATTATGAATCTAGATGATGAAAGTGTCAAAATTAGAGGATATGCTCCAAACTCTTGACACGGATGTGGGTGTGCAGAGACAATAAGGATTTGAGTAAAGTTATTTCATTTTTATATGTAAATTTATTTAGGATTATAGGAAAATGTAAACTTAGGGTGTTACTAGAAGCATGAACTATTCACTGGAAGGACTAGTTGAATGATTGATTGCATTGACCGAATAGAGGGATTCCAATTAATACTAGATCAGGGTGGAATTATCCCCATAGATTTCAATTGATGGTGGGATTAGAATTACCCTAAAATAGTCTCTATAAATTGGTGCTAGGGGTCAATTGAAATATGAATTGTTTTTGTATCAATTGTATGTTTCTGTTAGAATGTTATTTAGAGTTAGACATTCCATTTTAATCTCCTTTCTTACTCTTCTAGTGTGTGTTTTTCCATTGATTATAAATTTTTCCAAACCATGTAAAATCCTGATGTTCCTTCATTAAGTTATTTACTTATGTTTATTTCTTATTTCTTTTTTGAATGTCTACTATGAGTGTTTAGATGTTTCAAATGGTGTTTGTTTGATATGCATTTCTTGTGGATTTTGGATACATTAATTTATGGAATCAAGTATTTCTGATAATTTTGGTAACCTTATAATGTATTTGAGGTTTTAGAAGTTAGGTCGTTGTATAACTACTACATTTGAAACATCAGGTATCATGCAAACCTATGGAGCCACATTGTTCAGTTGTAAAGACGATCCTAAAGTACCTTATATGCATAAAGGATATGTTCTTGGTTTGTAGAGGAGATAGGGAGATAGTTTTGATGGGATAAACAAATTTTAATTTCTATAAATATCCTAATGATCTGAAATCATTGTTGGGATATGTGTTTTTCCTCAATAGAGAATTTGTGAGATAAGATAGTTAAAATAATCCTATAGTAATAGATTCTGTAGCAGAGTCTGAGTATATTGTAGATTTTGAGGTGGCTTGATAAGAAATGTAGAAACATATCTTTTACCAATATCTTTATGTTGTTCATAATATTAAATATCCTATTATTTTATATTGTGATAATATTGTAGTAGTGGTTCTAGTCAAATATCCAAAGTCACATCAAAAGACGTATCATATTGATAGATAGGTCCTTAACTATTATTAAATTTCTAATTTATAAGACCTATGTATGAATCAGGCGGTAGTGAGCAAGATAAAAATACTACTTATAAAAAATTTCATAATGGATTCACACCATTTTTTCAAAACCACTAAGGGATGAGGTGTTGAGAATAATTTATTTGGGTTTTGAAAACCCATTTAAAATGATTTCATGGTGTTTTTTTAAATATATATTTAATATTAATTATTCCCAACATTTTCCATCTCATCCAGACCTTCACTATAAAATCAACCATATATATATGTATGCTAATATTTTGGTCACATTCCTCTTTATTATTCTACAAAGCCTTTGAAACTCCACTAAAATACTCCTATAGTAACTAAGAATACTTTAATATACTCATATATATACATATAAATACATGTAAATACATATACTTATATATTTGTGTGTGTGTATTTGTTCATAATATATATATATATATATATATATGTATTTATGTATAATTACAAATAAATATCTATAAATACACACACACACAAAAAAATAAAAACAAGAAGGTGCAGAGCCCCTTCTAATTAAGGAAATAAATAAAATTATTTTTAATTATGTTGAGAAGGAATCCTTACATGACTTGAAATCCCCATGAATTACATGAACCAAAGTCCTAGATGATGATTTCTTGAAAGTCCCACTGAATATGGTATATATTCTCCAAGAGAAGACGTTGAATGACAAACTGAGAAGAATTAATCATATCATAACCATATACTTAACATTACCCCATCCCCCCCAACACATTATTCCTCGACAAAACATTTCATAACGTACCACAACACCTTCATGTCATTGCACCCATGCGTCGTGATATTATCCTTTTTCACATCGGGCCACCTCTATCGCACCATGGGAGGGTATCACTCTATAAAAAATCAAAAAATTGTTTGGGTGGATGTCTAGTAGATAGATATCAGTACACCCACCACTATTTAGATATGTCCACAACCCACCACCACCTGCATGTCTCCACACCACATCGCAACATCTGCCTACATCATATTTCTATATTTTCCACCTAATTACTCCTTGAATGGACTCCCCTTATGAGATGGTGGCCTAATGAATTATTGGATCAAAGGATATGTTGTCTATATGCCCAAATAAATGGATCGAAATCCAAAATTGGGAGAATATTATTACTGTTACAGTACCCCACATCAATACTTGCACTGCTACAGTACCACAAAAATCCTACCCCGATAGGATTTGATCCCAAGTTTTTTATACATGTTCACAGGAAGTTTACCACTTTGGAAATTCCCTAACTCAACGAACATAATATATATAAATGAATATAAACATACATAAATAGATATAAATTTCTATAAATATATATAAATATAAATAAATTTACACAAATTTATATAAATACATGTATATATATAATTAAATATAATTGTATATAAGTATATGTACATAATATATATAAATATATATAAATAAAAATTTATATAAATATATATATACACATATATAAATATTTCTAAATATAAATAAATTGACATAGATATATATAAATACATGATGGTAGAATGGGAGCGGTGGTGTCGGGCGATTGTGATGGGCATGACTTCATTTAGATTTCATTAAGAGAAATGGTGTTTCCCTATGATGATAAAATTAATCTATTGTATGGAGGTCCTCTCCTTAGGTCCTAAGTTTTTATATCCTCCTCAAAAAGGGGTCAATAGGATGTTCTATTCTCATTGGTGAAAGGGTTTGAGAATCATCGGTTCTTCTCAGACCTCAAGGGTGAATCTGGTATGTCTTACAATCGAATTACATGCAATGATTCATTGGATGTTTTTGAAGTGATTTCCAAGATCCTATAAGACAATATTGATGAATGTAATTACACAATCCTTTCATTTATTGTTATTCCATTTGAGTAAAATCCATGGAATCTTGAATATTTAAGGTACTTTATTCATCACATATGTAGTTTTAATGGTTGGAATATCATTTCAATTAAGATGGGTTTATTTCAAATTGTGTTCCCCTCACTGGATATTAAAACCAAAATCGAGGGTTTTGGTCTTGTTCCTCTTAAACTATATCTTTTTAAGATACAAGACTTTGATCCCCTATTTGATTCAGAAAAGTTAAATAACTCAGTATCCAAATCTTGGGACTATGTATGTTGTTAAAGATGGTGTTTTGGAAACATAAATTATTTTGGAATGTTTCTTAATCCATTTGTGTCCTTATAAATTTTGATAGGGAGATAGGTCTTTCTCTTTGTGGGTGGTTTTAAAGGGTGTTTTTTGAGGTAGATTTCTCCCATATCTTGATTTAATCTATAATCTTGGTTTTTGTAGGGTATTGTATCGAGTTCTTAGTTTAATATGAAACAAGACCAAATTTTTATGTAATTTGTGCATACATTGAGAATTTTTATGAGAAATGTTGAAGGAATGTGAATTTTTTCCACTATAGGAGAACTGGAAACCTTATTGGTGATTGCTGATATAGATATGATTTCAATTCTGTTGTTCCTGGCCATATAGACAAAGATGGTATGAATCTAGTTGTAAGGAATTTAGTTGTGGATAGAGTAAATGATGTAAATGTTGTTTTGTCCAAACATATTCATGAATGGTTTGTATCATATGATGCTACTCTTAGTTAGGCCGCAAGTCCTTTAGGTTCTCAAAAAGTTAAAGGGTATATCAATATAGAGAGGGTCTCTCTAGGTGAGGGATTGAGCACCAGCATGGAAATATCTCATGTGGATGATACTATTTCCAGGATGAATAATACTGAAGGTGGAAATAGGTGTGCCACATCACCTGAGTTTATGATTTCATGGGATGATGTAACTAAAGAAGTGATGTTTGGGCATTCATGTAGGAACAATTATGGTACATTGGAGAAAGATGATTCCCCTGGGAAGTATGATTATGGGTATACTATGATCCAATTTTTTTTTATTTTCAAATAAATCACTATATATATGAGTGAGAACCAAACAATAATCAATTTTAGGGTAAGTGATAACCAAAAATAGTGAGATAGTGTGTCCAAGGTAATCCACCATTTCAGACACGAGTAAGAACAAACCCAAAAAAAAGACCACCTAAAAAGTTTATCCTTAAAAGCCACAAGAACCATCTAAAACATCATATTAAGGAAGATGAAATATCAATTATGGTTGTATAACTTCTATAAGTCTCTTAAGAAATGAAAAATAGGAATTCATCCAAGAAGTTAGGGTGGATCCCAAGGAAGGGACAATATAGTACTTGTAGAGTACTTATATAAAATTATCTTTGTTTGACACTTTTTAACTTCATCATCCTTCTTTCTAGTGATAGAATTCTAGAATTATCAATTGAATTTTAATTTATGCCTACATTCTATATAAAATAATTCAATATTGGATATTTGGAGATGACAAGTCAAAGGAATTTCAATTGCTCCAAATCTAAGAAGGTTGGGAACTCCATTGAAACAGGTAAGTTCAAGCGGCCTATTGATGATGTTATTCTTGATGAAGAAACTATTGTTGGGAGCACATCTATTATAGCTAGAAAGAAAATTAGGTTCATCAAAGACCTACCTCCTTTTCTGAATTAGTAGTTGGGTCTTCAACCAACAAGGATCAGTGAGCAGTGGATGTAAAAGTATAATATGGGATGGAAGTGAGGGTGGATCAGTAGGTAGTCAAAACAATCTATCACACCATGAAAATGGATTCATCTGTGAGGAATGATAAAGATTTAATTTTTGATTACGTGGATTCTTATGAATTTGAATTAGGGTTTGGTGAAGAAGATATGTATGAATAAAATTTTCTCAACATCGGTGGTTGTGAGGGAAAAATTATTTCCAACGTGGGATCCTTCGGTGTCAAGAAAAAGAATGATTCTCCCTCTTTGTATATTGAAGGTAAAGATCATATAAGGAACTTTCCTCCTGGAATGATCAGTGTTTTTAATATAGTATATTCTACTATCATGGACTTGTAGGTTGGGAATATACCACCAAAGGAACACTCTGGACAGGATACAAATAAGGGAGGCAATGGTGATACTTTTCCTAGTTTTTTTGATATGTTAAACTACATCAGTTCACAGGAATTTTACCACTTCTATAATTAAATAAATAAAAGAGATCATAATTTACGTTCAAAGGGTATGTAAGTTCTTCAAACTTGAATGTATTTTCATGTGAAATTGATTTATTAGATGTATACCAAGTTTCACCATGATAATAAAATGATGTGATAGATGACACAGGATCTCTGAATGCTAAAGAAAATAAGGGTTTGAATTTGAGGGATATGTGTAAGGTTATTCCATATTTTTTGTCTTCTTTGCAGGGTGAAATCACTACTACATAGAGTGATAAGTTTATTCTTAAAAGGGATGATGAAGATCCATCTGACATTAAATCCACCACCAATGAACTAATTCAAGGGAATGTGCCTATGAAGGAATATTATATTGATGGAAATGAAATTTCTGCCGATAAAGGTTGTCCGTCCATGGATATAAATGAGTAGAATGTCCACCATCAAATACCCTTTCAATGGAAGTGGTATCTCTATCCTACAAGTCAGGGTGGGTCTCAAAATAAAGGAAATAGGAAAAAAAATCTTTTTTTGTTTTATGTGGAAACTTTTGAGCTCTGGTTCTTTTGAATTTTTTATTTGGTGGCATCATTTTTATTTTATTTCTTTTCACCACTTTGTACCTTCACTTTTTTTAATAATAATTTTTAGGGTGTGGGTTGTGTTTTCAACTCACACTCGATCCTGTTTGATATATAAATATAAATAAATTTACTTAAATGTTGGAAAAAATTCATGAAGGTAACATTGTAGTATTTTTGGGTTGCTTGTGTTTGTTGACAATGTAGGTTTCCATGGTGAATTGTCAAGTTCCAGAGATTTTGTTGATAATCCATGTTGACAAAGAACCATGAAAAAGGAATAAAAGATCTGGAGGCATTACAAAAGAACGAATACAAGGTGGTTCTGTTTTCTAATATTTGCCAAATTTTTGGGGTCCAAAATTTGGAGTTTGGTGAGCATCACAAAATATGGATTTCCTTGAAGATCTCATCAAAACATGGAATGGGCATGAGTTCTGTGAATATTTGATTCTTGATGTAGATTTTTAGAAGACATTAAGAAATTTGATGGTGATCTCTGTGATTACGATGAGATTCATGAACCGAAGCGTTGAAGAAAATTGCAGCGGAGAAGGGTATTGTGGGTGGATCTTTGCGGTGAAGGTGCGAAGGAATTTATGGAACACTCTACGATTAAAATGACCTTTGTGATCTTAAAATTCCCATGGTTCCTTTCCATATAGAGATAATTTTGGTGGAAATTTAGGAGCTTCTCAATTTGAGCTGACGTGGTGCTGACTTTTCGTAGAAGGTTCAAGGGTCGGTGGAATCACATATAAATAGACCCCTACCCCCTAGAGAGAAGTAGAGAGTTTTACAAGAAATATTTGTTGCTCTAAAATTGTGAAGGAGGTTCTCATATTTAGTGTGCTTCTCAAAAGAAAAAACTTCACAGTGGATAATCTTGCTCTTCGAAAGTGGTGTGTTTCGCGTTGGCTTAGTGAGCTTCATGAAGGAAGTCTCTTTATGATGGCTTAAGCTCTGCAGCGGCCTAAGATCTATGAAGGCTTGAGCTTTGAGAAATCTGAGATATGAAAATAAGTGTTCTTTTTGAGGCAGTGAGCCCTGTGAAGGTGTGTACTTCACGAAGGCTTGTTTGAACTTTGCAAAATTGGGAGCTTCGTGAAGTAGGGTGCATTGCGAATGTATTTCCAAAGGTTATTGCCTAGTGATCAGTAGAAAAGGGGTATTCATCAGTGGATGAAATTTGGACTTTAATATAGAATTTACATGCTATGGAGGATGCATTCATTAGTGATAATGAAGGGACCTACATGTCCATAAACTATTAGTGGATCCCTTCCAAGTGCAGTGAGCATGGGAGGAGGAATAAGGTTATACTTTCTACCGATAGTGATCCAGAGAGAAAGAAATAGGGAGTGACCCTTGGGAAAGTAGTGAGATAAACCTAAACATTGTAAAGGTAGTGTTTCTAGGAATAGAAGTGATCTATCCCGAACAATATTGACAATGATCATTAGTGGATTTGGTACAGTGTCACATCATCGTTGTATGCTCCTTGCACACAGCCCAGTGAGGGTGAACCAAGTAAAAATCTATGTGTATGCCTGCTTGCTTCCTCTCATTGCATCTAAAGCATCATTATCAGATAAATAAGAAAATAAGTGATCATGATAAACACAAAAGTGCAAACAAAGTAACCCTTGTGATAAAGAGGTCAAGATCTAGTGGGGCAACAAGAATTTCTAAAAAGAATATCCAAACCCTGATTCACCCCCCCCCCCACTCAGGGTATATAGGCCCCTATTGGTCCTAACATTAAATATATATAAACACACACACACACACACACACACACATATATATATATATATCGGATGATTATGTGGGTTAGTATGCGTCACTCTTTTGATTTTATTTCCTTAGATACCAGTGATGAGGATGGGAATAGAACCATTAGAGCCTTGTAAGCTGCCGCAGTAAGTGATGAACTTAATGATGAACCCACAGGCGATGGATGTGTGGAACATGGAATAATGTCAAGACTTGGAGGAGGAGACGACACTTCTGTGGTCGAGGTGGAAAAACCTCCCACCATAGCATGTGTACTCATTCTTGAGCTGAATTATGTTTTTTTGGAAAACTTATATCCTTTTTGTCATGTCTTTCCTTTTTTACCTTTTTTCTTTTTTAATAAATTGGTTGGAGATTTTAACCCTACCCAAACCTTTTCAATATATATATATATATATATATATATATCCACATAATATATATAAATACACACACACACACACATGTAGATATACATAAATATACATAAATGCATATAAATATATATAATTATAATTAAATATACGTAAATATATACATATAATTATACACACATACACACATAGATATATATATACACCCACATATATATTTATTTATATATTTAAATATTTATTTATACAATTAAATTTGTATATGTAAATGTTTTCAAATATATATATAATTTTTATTTATAAATAATTCTATAAAATGAAAAATGAAACAGTCTCAACACCATAATATCCAGATGATTGTATGTATGGGGAATAAATTCAATCTCTATATAAAAAGGCAAGAAGACTCTCTGGAAAAAAGATAAAATTTCGTCGAGTGTTTAAAAATTATGGTATCCCTAACCAAAATAGGATTTAGATTACTTTCAAAAGTTTACATCAAATGTCATAGATCTCTTCACAGTCTTTGACTTGACACCTTATGGAACTCAATTATACACTTGAATCAAAATTTATGTTCATTTGAAGTTTATGTGTTTTTTCAACTTATCTTAGGATATTAGTTAATTTATAATTTTTTTCTATCACTAAATTTTTATTAAATGTCTTTTACTCAATACTAATTGGTAAATTATTAATTAATATTAATTTATAATTATTTTAAAAACCATTTTTCATTAAATATACTATATATTATGTGAAAATACATATTTAGTATTATATAAATCATATTTAAATAAAATTATTATATCTATGTCAATATAAGTATATTTATATACCTAAATATGATATTTAGTATTATATAATGTTTTTTATAAAGTATACCTTTTATCAGTGCTAAATATATATATAAATATAAATATATTTACATAAATATATATAAATACATATACATATACCAAGAAGATTCGAGATCTAGCCAAAGTCGATCCCTAAATTTATTAATAAAAAGTTAATGGAAATTAGAAATTACAAGGGGTTTTACAATGGCGGGAGTGAATTTCACCCTCCATGTCTACATCCATAATTGGTTAACAATATTCCAGGATCTTAAAGAACCACATCATACACGTTTCCATAATCACTCTTTTTGAAAATGCATCTTCAACTTGGTTAGCCTCCCTATAAACATGTGAAAAAATCAGGTTTAGATGATTGGAATTTTGAAGGATTTCTATCCAATGAGTTGCATTACTCCATGGGACATTCCTAGTTCTTATCCTAATGGATTCAACAAAAATCTCATAATCAAACTTTAACCAAATAAAAATCCATTTATGATGGACTACATATTTCTTATCATATATCATTGCTCAGTGTTCATCTTCTTATGGGATTCCAACTCTAATAAAATGATGGAAGAAACCTTTGATAAATCTATGATGAGTGTGAAAGACACCTCCACAACCCGAGGATCTTGGCCTACCAAAGGCCTCACTATCCACATTAACCTTAATCCATGACCGGATCGGCGTAATCCAATTATCATATTTGAGAACTTTTGGTTTTTGGGCCAACCCTGAACTTCTAATATCCTACGGATGTTCATATTAGCAAGGTTGTTTGTCCATAACACGTTTCTTCACCCTTTCGGTATCATGAACCCACCTATGTATGCCTAATAAGGATATAAAAATTTAAGGGGGGTGGTTGTCAAACATAAGATAATTTTTAGAAATCTAGAAAAAAGTAATAACATAGGATGCAGCCACCCAAGAAGGTTCTGCACCTATTCAATCAAACCATCCCTGTTGATGGATTCCATAAGATTATCCAGTTAATTGGAGTTATAGATGTTGATTCCAAATAAGTCCCCAATATAATTCCATAGATTTTGAGTAAACCTACATCCCATGAAGATATTTTTGACATTTTTCTCACCCCTAAAGCATAGATGACAAGATGAGACAAGCTATTGACCAACTTTACTAAGTTAATCTTGGGTTGGGATCATGTTTTTATAGATTCTCCAATTGAGCATAAATATTGAAAACTGGATGAAATGAGTCTTGAAATTTGGCAACCAAACTGTTTTCTTTCACGACCCGATCCAAGTCGGGGCTCGATCCACAATTACCCTAAGCTCGTAACCATATGCCAGGGGTTGGAGACAAGAAATGAAGGCACAACTAACTCGAGGAGGCCATTTCCTAAGAACATGTACACACACATATAGCTAACTCGATGAAAAAGTGAAAAGGAAAAGTAGAAAAATATTCAATTGTTGTAAAGTAAAGTAAACATACATGAACCTCTAGATATTACAAAGGTATGGTAGACAATACTAAAAAGTAAAGGGGAAAAATACACACCCAAACCAGAAATCATCCCCAAAATGAAGACAACTGGAAAAGAGTATTTGTCGAGAGATACCAACTCATGTATCCCAACTATGACCATTGTACACAATTCACATAGCCCTTAACCCTATCATCCTCAATAGTCATGATCGACCTGTCTTCCATATGAAAAAGACATGACATGTGTTGGGAAAATCCCATGCAGGGGTGAGTATATACATAACCATTAGAATGCCCTGAAAAGGATAAGGGAGAGCATTAAGTGATAAAAATGAAGTGAAGCAGTAAATGGAACAAGATATAGTAAAGAGGATGGAAAGAGTGTAGTTGAACCCAATAAAAGTATGAAATTAGACTCATCCAAACACCAGGAGCTCAAGATGGTGAGAAATTGAACCCCTCATCAAGTCACCACTTCCTATATCTAGATATTAGACTCGTCAAACCAAGATAAACTAGACACCAAAAACACGTGGAATATCATGTGCGCCTTCACCTCCCCGAGAAGGAGGGTGACCAAGACCCAAAGAGTGGGTACTTCAATAGAATAAATATATATTCTCATTAAAAGAATACAAAATTAGAGATTAATAAGATCTATATCTCACATCTCAACCCAACAAAATGAGTAGCCATCAGTTCCAATTAAATCCATCTACAATTCCCAACACCTCATCGCATCTACCCAGGATGCCCAAGTCAGGGGATCAAATCATTGTGCCTTAATACTATCTACTTTGGGTGGAACTGACTCACCTACATAGTTTTAGGTTGTGTCACGAGGATGCGTCTTGGTGGGGAAAGTAGCCATATTTCTTGTGAGTCCTTAGGTATGTTGAACCATGCTTTTCCACTATGCCTGCATAGTTGAGGGTTTGCTATGAATCATCGGGGACAATGATACCTATCCCTAATGAGGGGTTAGCCTGGTATCTGTTCATCAGGGAATATGCTACCTAGCCCTGCTGTGGGGTTAACCTGGTATCATCTCTTTATGGACTAGGCTACCTAACCCTACTGAGGGGTCAGCCTGGTATCTGCTAGTCAAGGTCTACGCTACCCAGCCCTACTGAGGGGTCAGCCTGGTATCTACTCTTTGAGGACTATGCTTCCCTGCCCTGTAGAGGGGTCATCCTGGTATTTTCTTGTTGGGGACTACAATGCCCATGCATGCTGAGGGGTTAGACCAATATCTACTCATCGAGTGTTATCTCTATGACTTCCAAATTGGAACATCTACATCATATCTAGAAATCCACTCCCAAGTTAACCATTTCATTTTATGCATAAAAAAACTCAGGATAGGCATCTCGTGGGATGAAATATTAGTATAAAATGAAGGTGATATGAAGGATTGAAGATTTCTCAGTAGAGCTCAAACATTACATGGCATGTGAGGGGACCCACATGGTGTGTGGTTACTCTTCACTATTTTTTCGTGTCCCTTGCAAGACACAGGTCCCATCCCATTTATGAGAACATGCCATGTATATGGACTACATGGCATGTCCTTCCTATCTGGGGACCATGCCATGTCTACTAGTCGTGTTCGTGTACTCGAACTCTGAGTCAATTCACTACATACATGGTTTGTTGGTCTACACAAGGTGTTGCCCGTGTGACCAAGACGTGTTTGTGTTCTTAGCACAAAGAATATTCTTGGCTGTGTATCCTTCACACAGCTCATCCCACATTGATAGATGGTACATGGCGTGTCAATGGGAGTACACATCATTCCATCATTAACTATTCCCAAAACCCTAGCGCCACCACTAAGGGAGGCTACAAGGTGTGTATTCTTCTCTAAACAGGGCGTGTAATCGATATTTTATCCAAAATCTAAAAAATGTCCCAAATAGTTTCCCGTGATTTAAATATACTCCAACTACAGTCAAAGTAACCTGATTTCACTTCAAAATCATTAGATCTGGCCAAAGAATATGGGATTACTTCATCGTTCATCATGATTCGATCCTATTGAAAATAGTGGGTTTAGATGGATATTCTGAGAGTCGTGGCGGATTTTATTATCATCAGATATGTATGGAACCTTTGAATTGTTCATCCTTGTGATGTGTCATTTCTAGATTCATTACTCGCTCGCAATTATGTCACCGTTTGGAAAATATGCCTTGTTTTTCATGTATGATTGAGCTCGTGTCGCCTGAAAATCATCGAATCAGGACCCTCAGTGATTCCACGGTAATAAACGCAAAGAAAAGACAGGAAAAGGAACCAAAATCCAATGTTTTAATCATTATCATCCAAGCATTATTTTCCAATGATTGAGAATAGGAAAGTGAAATTAGAACATGTGATAAACAATATGAATATGATACCTAGTCTCATGCAGAGTTAAAAATAAAGGGGGCACAAGTTGAAGTACAAATTGACAACATGGTAAAATTTTAATCCATGAAATTAAAACATTGAATAAAAGTCCTACCTGGATTGGATCACTCATTGTTAAAGTATAATTTCTTCATCGAAAAAGGAGAAGTATCCGTTGCACTTCGATTTGTGTAGATCTAGGGGTTCTTCGTCATTCTTCGTTCATCGTTCTTTAATGGGAAGGAAAGGATAGGAGGTTGTCGTTGTTGAAAAAATAGGATTATGAGGGAATTCCTCTAAAATGAGAATTTATATCCCTCAATTATATTTAATTATTTTTAATTAATTAATCAACTTAATTAATTAAATCACTAAAACACTTCACCAACAAGCGAGGGATCCAAACATACAGCACTGACTCATATTATGTCGCGCTTGGGGGAAACACTCTGTTACAGACCCAACTGTGGTTTGGGATTTCTTATCAAATCAACTGTTTAAGAGTTATCCCATTTTCTTTAATTAACTATATGCATGTAATATAAAATATGATTAATATTTTTATAAAATTGATTATGAGCACATTAGGCCTCAGAATTGCATGTCATCATAGTGCCTGGCTCTGGAATAATATTTATAAATATTTAAAAGTCTTATTAGAAAAAACTTGGGTCTCTAAACTATCATATTGAAGCCATCACATCTCATTTTGTTGTATTCATTAGTGTAGAACTCACTATTCATATTTGGTTTCCAAACAAGAGTGCCATTTTCTATAAATGAAAGCCTTTTAATATCCAGGCTGGTTTGTACAGGGACAATGGCATTATGAGTGTTGAGGGAGGCCAAAAGATATGTAATAGACATCATATGTCTACTAGTAGGGACATCCATGGTTTCCTATATAGGTTTTTTCAAACAAGTAGAGGTCCAATAGTTGAGATTAGAGTGCCTCCTTACCAACCATTTTGAATTTCTCATGATGTCATTAAAAGAGGACTTCATTGTAGGCCATATTGATGATGTATGATGACAAGAGTATAAATAAATAAATAATTTATAATTTATAATTTATAATCAGTAAATAAATAATAATTCAAAATTCAAAAATTCAAAATTATTAAAAAATAAATTATAAATAATTTTTAATAGTAATTTTTAATTATTATCAAATAGATAATTAATTATTAATTATTAATTATTTATAAATAATTTATATTTTGATTAATTTATAATTATTAATTAATAAATATTTTATTACTAATTATTAATTATTTATAAGTATTTTAAATTTTAATTAATTAATTATTATTATTATTAAAAATTATTAATTTCATGATAATTTTTTAAAAACCATCGCTAAAACTTTAATAAATAAATAAAAATTTCATATTTAGAGGTGATTTTAACCTCATTTATTTTGTAGTGCATTTTTAATAAATTGACATGGATTAGAGAAAGTTTTTTAAACCTTACTACCATAGATTGTGTTTTATCTAGCATTGGATTTTATCAGTACTAAACATAAAGCACTGATAAAAGGGTAACCTTTATCAGCACTAGCTAAAAGCACTGATAAAGGTATCTTTTACCAGCACTAAAAAAGCACTGATAAAAGTGTACCCTTTATTAGTGCATTTTTTAGTGCTGATAAAAGGTTAATCTTTATCAACACTTTTCTTAGCACTGATAAAAAATTTTAGTAAAAAATATTATTAATATATATATATATATCATATTTATATTCAAAAAATAAGGTTAATTTATATACATTAATAACAAAATGCATGTATATAATTAATATAAATATGATATATATATATATATTAATAATTTAAATAATTATATAAATATAAATGATGTATTATTAATATGTGATATTTAAACATATATGTTTATATCAGTGTCTATGTGAATATATGTGTATGCATTATGTTGTGTGTGTGTGTGTGTTTTGTATATGTATATATAGATGTTGTATGCATAAAGATATATATTTTTCTACATATATATGCACAAATTTACGTGGGATGTACATATATATAGAACATGTGTCAATGTGTATGTGTGGCATGTAATTATTTCACATTTGATGTTTATTTTTTCATTTTTTATATAATATTTTATTAATTTATTGATTTTTATACATATTTATATTTTAGTAAGTATTATTCTAAATATTTTTTTTCATTTATATGATTAGTATTTATTTAATTTTATTTTTTAAGTTTTAATATTTTTGAAATTTTTGAAATTTATATTATTAAGTTATTTAAATGCATTTTTTAATATTTCATTCATTTCTTTATGTGTTTACAAGTATTGTAGTTAATCTTAGATGAATTCATTTTTCAAAATATCTTTATATATTAAATTATATTTATTCATTTTTAATATTTCTTTCGTTTAATATTATTTATTCATTTTAATATTTATTGATTTTATTTTTTTGGAATATAATCATTGTGTAATATTTATTTATACATAAATTTATTTACAATATATCTAATATTTTCAATATGTTTTTAATTTATATGAATAATATTTATTTGTTTTTTATTAAGACTTAATGTTTAAAATATGATTGCAATTTATATAATTAATCTATTTAAATGATTTTTTAAATATTTTTGTAATTTAAATATTTGATTATTAAAAATATAAATATATATAATTATTTTAAAAGGTATTAAAATTTAATATATATATATATATATATTTAAAATTATAATAAATATATTTAAATAATAAATATTATATATATATATATAATAGACCAAGAATGTTCAGGTACCGAGCATACACAACCCAAAAATTTAAAGATTATATAAATATATATAATTATATACCAGAATGGTGTGAACCATGGATTAAAATACATGGTTCCAAAAAATTATTATTTAAAGAAAGTGCAATGGAAAAGAAAATGGGGAGCGATAATGAAAAAAGATTGCACCAACAACACCACAAAAATAGAGGTCAACACTCACCTCTTTTAAAGTCTATCACCTCTTCCATGGGAGCCATCCCAACTTCTCAGGTGTCTACCTCTCTTCCATTATTGGGGATCATACCATTTTCATTCAGATCATCCATTCCTGATGATTCAACTTCTTCTTCATGAGGTTCAATGCCTCTAATGGTTACACAAAAACCATCATGATTTGATACTTCCTATAGATCTGGAATGCTCTTCATCTCAAAATATCATGCTTCATCTTGACAAGATCCGTGAACCTTTCTAAAATCCACATGGAAAACATCCATGCTACTTGACTGGTTTAAGATGTCAAGCAGAGAGATTTTACTAGTACCAGAGTCCAGTAAGGTAGTGTTTCCCTCCTCAATATCTGCATTCCCATCTAGTGAACCACCAGTATCTAGATCACCTACATCATCTTCGATATCGGCATGTTGTGATATTGGAAGGTCTTCCTACAATGTAGCTTTATGGAGAAAAGGAAAAGTCATTTCCTACCCAGTCACTTCCTCTTGAACAAATTCCTGGTGTTTAGAATTGAACACCTACTCATGTCTATGGGTTCCAAACTTAGAGGCCTTCACATGAGAAGGGTCCCTTAGTTTCCTATGAGTGACCAACTAGAAACTCTCTTCATCAACCACTTTGTATTTTCCTTTCCTTTTGGAAACTATTGTTTGTGTCCATATATCACGATCAACTTCCTCCTAAAAAATCACAACTAGAAATAAGATCTATACCAACAGTTTTAGGCAAACCATTCGAATAATTCACTTATATGGACCTATACCAACGGTTTGGGGAAACTGTTGGTATAGGGTCTATATTATGGATCTATGCCAACGGTTTTGGCCAAACTGTTCGTATAGGTTCATAATAGAGACCCTATACCAACAGTTTTCCCAAACCATTTGTATAGGTCCCCCCTATACCAACGGATTGTCCAAAACCATCGGTATAGGTACCAAAATCAATGAAACTATACCAACGGTTCTCAAAACCATTTTTATAGGTCTATACCATCGATTTTGAGAACCGTTAGTATAGTTACATGTATTTTTTTATGGAATATTCTTACACAGAACATTAAATAAATCAAAATTTAAAATATTTATTATAATACATGTATATATTTATGAAATTATGTTCAAAAAATTCAAATTAGGTTAGTGGTTAGGTTGTTCAATCATAAAGTGTAGGTACTGGGATCAAAACCAACTGAATGCTTCTTTTTTAAAATACATATACCAACGGTTTTATATAACCGTTGGTATAGATTTTTCATATTACTTATACCAACATTTTTGAAAACCACTGTAATAGGTCTATACCAATGGTTTTGGAAAAACCATTGGTATAGACCTATTCCCATGGCTTACTTGGCCACGGTTCTCCAAACCGTTGGTATAGGATATACCAACGGTTTGGAGGCCTATACCAATAGTTTCAAACCATTGGTATAGGGTATTTTTCTACTAGTGAATCACATAATGATCGGAATGTTCATATGAGGCCTCATAATCTGAAACAACATTAGCCCTCCTATATAAAGCCTCATTAAAGGAGATAGTGGAATTCATTGTCTGTGTTTCCCCATTCTTATGAGAATCACCAATTCCTTGAGTGGGATAAACCATCTCCACTTTCCCAGGAGTGTGTGAAGTCCCTACTGCCTACATACAAGAATTTTCACCCCTCTGATCTCGCACAGCAGCACCTTGCATAGACTGCAAATACATCCCACAGTCCTTCACCATATACCCTTTAACATTCCAATTTTCACATAAAACATCCCAACAACATGCCTCCATTAATTTTCCAACAAAATTTCAACCCGAAAAATATTTAGGATGCTTCTCATATTCAACACACATATTTAAATAATAACTAAGAATAGAAATTTTTACCATATCAATGATAGAATCACTGAGTTCCACCTCCACCAACATTCGGGGAAAGTGTCTAAACTGCACCTTCATAGTCTCTATGTCCAAATTAATCAGTACTCCAATCATGGTAGCAATGTTGTGAAGTATATTCGGATTCCATAGGATTTAATTGAGTATGTGAATCCTTACCCAAACTAATAAAAATGTATTTTGAACATTTGAAAAAATGAAATCAAGACTATGTTCATGTATCCAAATGGTAGTTGGCTTCAAAAATAGAGATCCAATGCTCCATTCTCATTTCTTCAATTCATCAGAAGGAAACAAATAGTGGAAAAACCACAACCATTTGAAACACATGTATAATTAAAAAACCCCTGAATCATGGAAACCCTATGAACTAACTCATCTAAAGCCATGGTTTCTCACCCTTGTGTAGAACAAGCCTCTCAATAATAAAATTCTTACCCAACGATAACTTTTCTAAGACCACTTCCATATTTTCCTCAACAATATCCAAAGGACCCTTTTTTATGATCGTTCTTATGGTAGTTTCCCTAAATAAGGAAAGTGTGTGAATACCTTCATCCAAGGCTGACACTTGAAGATATCCATGATTCCCACCCAAATACTCATGAAGGTCAGAAGATCTATGATCATCATTGATGGGTGCGATTCAATTTATATAGGCGAACTTCCACTGATACCAATAGCTTTGAAGCCATGCACCCTCATCTATCTCTTCAATATACAATTACATAAATATATTTATAATTACATACAAATATTTATAAATATATTTATTTATAATTATAATTACAAATATATATATATATAATTATAAAAATATAATAAATATATTTTTTTATTAATAATTATATATATTTTTATATATATTTATTTAAAGGTTGAGGATCATTCCCCATTTATTAAATATAATAAAATCAAGAACCAAGATAAAGGGAAGAAGGGACAGGAAATATCCGAAACAAAATCACAAACAGAATAAGTCAAATGGCTCGAGACTGAGTTCTCATACAATGATAAAACGTTTTACCACCACTTCCATGAGTATTTTGACCCCTCTTCAAAGTCTTTACCATATACCATAGTCAACCTCCATCATTAGAGAAATCATAAATAATATCATCCTCCAACCTTTTAGCATTAGACACATTAGCACCACCTTGCCCACCCTCCTCACTAATTTTAAAGAGAAGTGCTTAAAAAGGGTTTTGAGACCACCTACTAACTTTTGAGGATGATAACTTACCTAATTTTCCAAATTTGGTAGTAGAAACTACATTTGAAACTACCCTGTGAGGGTTCCTTAAGGAAACATTCATATAAGAAGTACCAAAAATTGGATCAAACACCACCACCTCATCCATATCCATTACCACAACCTCATTAAGATCAAAATAAAAATATCCATGATTCGACACACTTAGTTTGGAATCCCATTTAATGATATTACATAGTGGACCATAAAAAATATTATTTTCAATGGGTACCATATCTGGGTCGACCTCTGTCAGAGTCGAAGATACAATTTAGACCTACACTGAACAAGCCTTAGTAGCCACTACATCACTAGAGTGAGCAGGGGGCTACACAGGTTCAGAAACCTAATTCTTTTTGTCAATAAGACCCTAATGAATATTATATCCATCAAAGCCCAAATGAATTCTAGGCTTAATAGGGACATATCACCTCTTATCCTTCTTTGAGTAAATAGTGATCATTTCGGATTTTCCTTTACCCTTAGTAATTTCTTAAATATATTCCTCACATAACACAAGATCTAGTATGATCATTGTCCTATTGGTTATGGATAGATTCACCAGATATGGTATCTTCTTCAAATAAAATAGATTCCTTAAAATAAGTTTCTATACATAGCTTCCACTTAACCTCTTCATCAGTAATTTCATTGTAGGGCTTGACAGAGATCGATCTTGTCAAATATCATGCATACCATGCACCTGTGGACCATATGTCTTTTTTGAATTTCTAGGAACATTAGATAAGTTATTCCTAACTTGATGAGTATCCAAAAGTGAACCAATATCATTGTTGAGAGCATGTTGAGAACCTAAAAGTTTTAATTTAGGATGAATCATGCAAGCCCCCTTTGCATTAGACCTGTGCTCTATCAATTGTCCAGTAGCATCATCGAAAATTTTCTTCCCATACATAACATTTATATATATATATAAATATCTATGTCCTTAGGGGAATGATTTTCAGGAACAACCGGTTCATCATCGTTTACATTATAGGGTGGAGCACAGGCCTCCACCCCTATTCTCCTCTTACAATGATCCTAATCATGGAATTTTTTATGGAAATTCAAACATACCAATTTAATTATAAAATCAGAAGATGAGTGCCCAATAATTACATAGGAAGAACAAAATGGAGGGATTTTATCATATTCAATCCTAAGAGAACCATCATCATGATGAGTCGAAAGAACTACTTTATCAGTTAGAGTGGAGTTGAGGCCCACTTCATATATATTTATATATTAATATATATATATATATATAATTATATAAATATATATTATATATATTTTTATAATTATATAAAAATATTTTCAAATATATTTATTTATAATTATAATTATTAATATATATTTTTATTTAACTAATTTTAAAATTATAATAATTATATTTAAATAATAATTATATTTATTATTTTAAAATAATTATTATATTTATCCATCATGCTCCCATGGATTGAAATCAAACAATTATGTCCATTTTCTTCCATTACTAGGCAGAAGAACCCCTATCCCATGATTTATTTAAAACATTTATTGGAATTATTTATTTTTTTAATTTAGTTTGTATGATTTTTTCCAATTTTTTATATTTATAGCTCTTGATAAAAATTATTTCATGATACTTTTCATACCTATACACATACTCTTTATTTATATGCTTTATTTTTTATTTTATGTTTGTTCTTATTAATTTTATATTTTTATGCAATTAATATGTTTTTATAAATTTTTAACATTTTTTAATATTTTTTAACATTATTATATATATATATATTATGGATACCAATTTTTTATATGTTTTACCCATGTGATATGGCATGAACACATGAGTTATGAAAATATATTATAGATCCACATTAGTACTTGAGATATTAATGGTGCATAAGAGGGTTACATGTGAAACGAGTGGTGTGTATTTAATGATCAAGTGAGACTGCAGAAGATCATTTTAAGAATCTGTTATTACACCATCCGTAACAATTGGAGAATAATTATTATGATATCAACATATCAAAGGTCATGTTAATAACTTATACTAGAACTAAAAGAAAAATACCCTATACCCATAGTTTAAAACTGTGTGTATAGAAAATAAAACCATGTGTATAGGCTATACCCATGGTTTTAAGAACCATGACATTGGGATTCATTAGTATAGATATATACCCATAGTTTCTATAGAAATCGTGGGTATAACCTTAGATAATTTTAGCATACCCAAAGTTTAATCAAAACCATGGGTATAGATTGTGCCAGAAAAAACCATATACCCACGATCCTCCAAACCATGGGTATAGATAGATTACCCTATTTTTAAGTAGTAGATACTCTTCGATCCCCTAAACCATTAAATAAAAAAAATCACATTTAATGAGATACAAATATTATATATTTAGCATTCAACCAAACCATTTACAATAATGTGACATACATATACATCCATACAAACAATCAATTAAAGTCATTTAACAACATTCAAATGTCTATTTACTTCTAATTCAAAAATGGAAGGAATTAATATCTCCCCCATCACCAACATCTTCATCCTCATCACTATTAGAAACATACTCAACACCAACAAAATCATCTAGAGCATCATCATCATCATCATCATCGCCTCCACCATCAACTCGGTCACCACTAAGACCCTCATTTTCCTTACTCATGGAATCATTTAAATAGAACATCTATTCCATATATGAATCAATGGTTTTAGCAGCCTCTAAAAGAATTGATTTAATTATAACTACCATATCTTTCAAGAAGTTATCAGTGAACAATTTACTTCTTTCACACTTCTGTAAAGATATTTTTTTGGCATCACCTTCTTTTTCATGAGTCCTTTGTAGCTCAGTGGTCTGAAAATCTTGAGATGATCCCAATAAGGACCAATATTAAGTGCGGATGATGTTTTTTCTGATTCGACATTAGACTCTCCACTAGTGTTCCTTGCCTAATATCTAACTCAAATGATCATTTATCCTAAAGTTGTCATCTTTTTTATCATCAAGGGCCCCAAAATAAGAATTTTTGAAGTATAAAAAATATATTTAATTACTAATTTTTTATAAATATTTGAAATATAAAGAAAAACCTTGTAGAATTTTCTTGTTTTTTTCGTTTACTTCACTTACATCTTCTTTCTTCCTACTCAAGAAAAATATTTTTTTCTCATGGAACGTGGCCTTTGGTTCTCAATACATCCTTATTAAAATCAAATTTATTAGTATACACATATTAACAATATAATAATATTATAATCTTTAATAATATGAAAACGGAACAAGTTTTAAATTAATTAAAAATTCATAAATTTAAACATTTTGATAAGAGTTGATGAAATTTTTTTAAATAAAAGTTAATATTAAAAACTTTATAATTTTATCTACCCATTATGAAGATTCTGTAATTTTTGAATGTGAATTCTTTACATTCATTTCATAATATAAATTCCATATTATTCATTATATATAATTTCTTTATATATATGACATTTTTATTAAATATAGAGATTTTATATTTTAATTTATTTTAAAAAATATTTAGATAATCTAAATTTAATATAGACAATAATATTTAATACTTGATTAAATCAATATTAAAAAATCATTTGATGTGGTTTAAATAATATCAAAATAAGGGCCCTAATTTGAATAATTCAAAATATGTATTTATTAACAATTCGTAATCTTGAAATATATATACTTTATTTCTAAGTTATAATGAATGTCAATTAGATAACGAACTAATGGTAATTAGGACAATTGGACAATTTTCCATTAGGATGTTAGGATAAATGGCCATTAGGCCTTTATTCTAATTTTCCATTAGTCCATCATTTCAATGGGACAATAGGCCATTTGGCCAATTATAAAATTTTTCATCAGGATATAATTCCAATAATCTATTAGGAAAATTGGTTGTTGGTCCATTAGGACATTATGAAAATTGGTTGTTAGGACAATTGGCCATTAAACTATTAGTACAATTGGTCATTAGTCCATTTTTCCAGTTGGACATTAGGTCGTTAGGTCATTAGGAAATTAGACATTAGGTCATTAGTCCATTAGTCTAATTTTCCATTAGGTCATTAGGCCTTTAGGGAAATTAGTCATTTTTTCATTAGGCCAATTTCCCATTAGGCCTTTATTCCAATTGGTTGTTCAACCATTTGGCTAATTGTCCATTAAGCCATTAGGCCTTTAGTCCAATTTTTCATTGGGTCATTAGGAAAATTTTATATTATAACATTAGGTCAATTTTTTGTTAGTTCATTAGGACAATTATCTAATTGTGCACTGGTCAAATTGGGTATTAGGACTTTAGGCCAATTGGCCTTTATGCCTTTAGGCCAATTGGTTGTTAGGTCGTTAGGCCAATTGGAAATTATGTCATTAGGCCAATTGGTCATTATGTAGTTAGTCCAATTGGTCGTTAGGCTATTAGGCCAATTGGCCATTAGGCCTTTAGGCCAAATGGACATTATACCATTATTCCAATTGGCCATTAGGCCAATATCCCATTATTCCAATTGGCCATTAGGCCAGTAGCCCATTTGTCCAATTGGCCATTATACCTTTAGGACAATTACTTATTTGGACTTTAGGACAATTGGTTGTTATTTCATTTGTCCAATTGGTTGCTAAAACATTATTCCAATAGGAAAATTGGTCATTAGGCCATTAGGTTATTATTCCATTAGGCCAATTGTCCATTAGGCCATAGGACATTAGGAAAATTGGTCATTAGGACGTTAGGACAATTGGTCATTAGGCCATTAGGCCAATTTTCCAATTGGATATTAGGTTGTTAGTCCATTTATCCAATTTTGCATTAGGTCGTTAGGCCAAATGTTCATTAGGACATTAGGTCAATTGGGTCATTATTCCATTAGGCCATTAGTACATTTGAAATTACACCAATAGGCCATTAGGAAAATTTGAAAATTGGTCGTTAGGCCTTTAGGCCAATTGGTCATTGATCCTTTAGGCCAATTGTTCATTGGGACTTCAGGCCAATTGGCCATTAAGTCTTTAGGTCATTATTCCCTTAGGCCATTAGGCTAATTATCCATTAGGACATTAGGATGATTGGCCATTAGTTTGTTAGTCCAATTGGTCATTGGGTCATTAGGTCATTAGGCAATTAGGTTGTTAAGTCAATTTTCCATTAGGCATTTAGGCCATTAGACCATTAGGCCTTTAGGCCAATTGGATTTTAGGCCATTGGGTTAATTTTTCGTTAGTCCATTAGGCTATTAGAATATTTTTCCAATTGTTCGTTATTCCATTAGTCTAATTAGAAAATTGAGATTATGCCTTTGGGTTGTTTTCCCTATTGTCCAATTTTCCATTGGGTCATTAGTTCAATTGGTCATTATTCCATTTAGTTGTTAGGACAATTGACCATTATGAAATTAGGCCATTAGAAAAATTGGATATTACGAAGATAATATAATTTTCTATTAGGTCATTAGGCCAATTGTCCATTACACCTTTTGGTCAATGTTCTGTTAGGCCATTAAGCCAATTAGACAATTGGTCGTTAGACTATTCGGATAATTTGCCAATTGACCATTAGCCCATTAGTCCAATTGGACATTATGCCATTGGGTCAATTGGCCATTAGGACATTAGGACATTAGGACATTATGCCATTAGTGAAGGTATCAAAAACACATTGGAATCCTCAAAAGATGGGATTTTAAAAAAATCATCGATGAATGATGTGAACTCATCGACATCGGTAAATCACTACCTGTTTTAAATTGAGGATCTCAAGTGTAGAGTGTTATGAAAAAATTAAACCATTAAAATAAATCGTTTAAATTTGAATTCAGAAAAGATTTCTGCTCATCGTTGGTGATCACTCCTTGAAAAATCCAAACTTGAATTACTCTAGATCTTCCAGACATTCTTCAAGAAACAATAGGAGCACCGATTGTTGAATTCTGAGTGCTAGTTTGGAGATCCTATGATTCCTTCGATGCGTTTATGATCACCACATCTCCATGCTTGCGATGATTGAGATAGAGATAAATCTGACCTCTTGGATCCAGATCCTCTCCCTCTAGAATGTGGGAAAGAGATGAGGAGAGAGATATTTGATGAATAGTCCCTAGTGGGAGGCTCTCCTCTCCTATTTATAGTGAAATAAAAATATTCAGAATAAAATCTCGAAGCCCAAATATTAATTTCTCACTAAAATGACTATTGTACTAATCCATTTATATTATTATCACATCCTTGAAATATAAAAATATATTATATGATAATAACTGATCCATTAACTCGACTCATCGTTCCTGAAAATATTAAATGAACCTTGAATATTTTAAATTAATATTTGTTATATTAATACATTCATGTATTTAATTTAAAACTTTTAATATATTTAGTAAATAAATTCAATGTAAACTATTATTAATTGTAATAATATAAATTTATTTATTCTTTGGTGATCATTTATCCTTGGAAAAATCCTAGATCCCAGTGGTGGGGCCCACCATATCAAAAACTCTTATTCAATTGAATTGGGAAGATTCTTGATTACACTATTGTGTGTGACCCTCTAGTCCCTTATCTTGATAGTAGTGAATACTTTTCACAAACCAATAATAGGATCTAAAAACCCATCATGGCCCCCAAAGAGATAAGGATAGTCATAATATTGAAAACCAACCTACAATAATACACTGTGTAATATAATATATTTTTCTTTAATATCTCATAAAGTAGGATGCAGACCTATGTTATTTTCCTTTTTTTATTTATTATTTATTGATATAACTAAACAGGTTTATCTTGGACTACCATGGCCATGGATTTATGAAGGTATTACCATTCTAATAAATGAGGCATGAGATATATAACTTCCTTAAACTGGAAGTGAAAAATATTTTCCTAACCAATCATTAAATATCATACCATCAATGATGAACCCAACACAAACTACCTCAACACAATTTCATTATCATGGTTTTCACCTTGCATCAAAGTATGTGATCAAATGGAACACATTCGTAATGATATCAAGTCGGGATACCATTACACATATCTGTATATTATAACATCCAATGAAACCCAAAACATGTGGTTTTCCTATATGCGGGTATATCCTCATGATCTTGCTACTAGATATCACCATGTTAAAAAATTCATGAGAGGAAGTCTCAATGATTATGAGACCCTAGAACCAGATAGTCAAACCTCTACTATTTATAATAAGTAAGATGTATCTAGACCATGGGACATATATTTAAGATTATTTTTATTGTATCTTGAGGTTCCCATTATATCATGGGATTTTTTATAACCATTTGATATGATATTTAATCTACATACATTAATATTAAATAGTGTACATAGAAAATTCTACATTATAATGGTAAGAATACATCATGTATAACTAATTGTATACATGATATGGAAATAAAAAATACTTCATAGCTGGGTCTAGGCCACCCACTATTACAAAAATTATGCCATTAGGCTATTAGGACATTAGGTCGTTAGGCCATTAGGACAATTGGACTTTAATCCATTAAGACATTAGGCCAATTAGCCAATTGGACAATTGGTCGTTATGCCATTAGACCAATTGATTGATAGGCCTTTAGGACAATTGGATAATACGCCTTTAATCCAATTTGAGTATTTTATATTACGTTTTTGGGTCAATTTTCCAATTGTACATTAGGTCATTAGTCCATTAGTCCAATTGTTCATTCATTCATTGGACCATTAGGCCAATTGGCCATTGTTCCATTAGGCTATTTTTCCAATTTTCCATTAGTCCGTTAGTCCAATTGGACATTAATCCTTTAGACCAATTGGTATATTTTACATTATGCCATTAGAAAAATTATCCAATTATCCATTAGGCCGTTAGTCCAATTTGTCATTAGTCCATTAGTTTGTTAGGTAAATTGACCATTAGACCATTATGTTGTTAGTCCAATTGGCTATTATGATGTTAGGCCGATTTTCCATTAGTCCATTAGTCCGTTAGGAAAATGATCCATTAGTCCATTGGGACAATTGGCTGTTAGGCCATTAGACCAATTGTCCATTGGTTTGTTTGCCCAATTAGACATTATTTCAATAGTCCAATTGGTCATTAGGTCATTGTTCCATTAGGTCATTAAGCCAATTTTCCATTAGTATATTAGTCCAATTTTTTCATTATTCCAATTGGGTTGTTGGCCAATTGGTCCATTAGGCTGTTATACCATTAGGTCGTTAGTCCATTAGATCATTAGGCCATTATGTTGTTAGGCCATTAGGCGATCATTCCATTAGGTTGTTATTTCATTAGGTCGTTAGGCTATTAGGCCAATTGGCCAATTGTTTGTTAGGTATTTAGGTTTATTGGTCGTTAGGCCTTTAGGCCAATTGGTTGTTAGTATTTTAGTCCAATTGGCCATGACGCCTTTAGGACATTAAGCCTTTAAGATGATTGGATGTTAGGCCTTTAGACTAATTTTCCTACTGGTAATTAGGTTGTTAGGACGTTAGGTCAATTGTCCATTTTTCCATTAGGCCAATTATTTGTTAGGCCATTAGGCCATTTGGCCAATTGGTTGTTAGGCCATTAGGGTTTTTCGACAATTGGCTATTCGGCCATTAAAAAAATTGGCCCTTAGTCCATTAGGCTAACTGGCCATTAGGCTAGTTGAGCATTAGGTCGTTAGGCTAACAGACCATTTGGACATTAGGTCAATTGAACATTATTCCATTATGTCAATTGGCCATTTTTACATTTGATTAGGGTATTTTCATCCTTATATTAAAGGTATTAATGATAATAAAACTTAAATTTTATCATTCAAAGATAACTAATTAATAATATAAATTTAGATGTTATTTCAATTCATATTAAAGTACTTGACACTTCTCTTTCTCGGGAATTGTAGTACACCCTAATGTGTGAAGATATGTAATTGAATATTTTTTATTTTTGTTTTTTCCCAAGGTATCCTAAAAAATCAATACAAATAATAAGTATTAAACTTTATATGAAAACCATTAAAGATTGGGAATACCTTAAAGTCATCACTCTTCCAAAATGTGATCATTTTTTGATATTGTGTTGTTGGGTAATCAAGGAATAT
Source organism: Viscum album (assembly GCA_963277665.1). Taxonomy (NCBI): domain Eukaryota; kingdom Viridiplantae; phylum Streptophyta; class Magnoliopsida; order Santalales; family Viscaceae; genus Viscum; species Viscum album. The sequence goes on along the minus strand of OY728139.1, from coordinate 1,491,253,134 downwards.
GGTTACACCCACTAAATCAGAACTGACTCTACTCCTCCAAACAACATATAACTCATTCTTATATAATCACCAAAACTCCCCAAGATCCATCAACCTTGCAACATTTTCATCTTCACCACATGTAATTCTAAACTAACACTATAATAAATATGTTAATTTATATAATTACAACAATAATATAGATATAAATTTAAAATATTTTCTTAACCATATATTTTTCCATGATTTATCCTTAATTTCATTACCAATATGTCTTCATGAGACTGTTTTCACCAGTATGATATCATGGTACTTGGATAAAGTAGATATAAAACTTCTAAACTTCCTTGAATTTTTACCTATCATCTGATTTTATTTATTATAATACACCATTATTTGTGTTTGGTGATTTCAGTCTTCTCGCATATGGGTGTGCCCATATATCCTAAAAAAAGACCCCACTAAATATGATAAAAGGGGGGAAAGAATTAATTCACGGGACAAAAAAGATGTGATATAATTTTACACACTTGTAATAAAAATTACCTAATATAGTCATCTTAATAGGCTCTGATGGATCAGTGGAATGTCCTGGATTAGAAGCCTTTGAATGATGTGTCTATTCCAATTCATGCTCTGGGTAATCTAAATAAACTAGATTGGAAGCTAAGGGAATAGAGTCATCATATCTTAGATGGGTAGTATGCAATAGAGGCGGTGTAGACATGGTAGTATATGGGTAGTAGGGTTGGGGATACATCAAAGGATATAGAAATGGTAAAGGTGGAGACATCCCTAGAGGCGTCATAGACATGGTATGGGAAGAATATGTTAAATGTGATGATGAAAAAAGGCATGAATGGTAACATCCCTTGAGGATCAAGTAGAAGATGGAAAGGTGTAGTGGATAGGGTGTTTACTAGTGGGTCAGGGTGGGAATGTGTACAAATGGTACTGCGTCTAGGTCTAGGAGTATCCCCACTGAGACCCATATTGGTAGGATGAGGAGGAGTCAACTCTGGTGAAACTGTATATCCCTAAGAAATTGATAAAGAATATGAACATGACATTATATGTAATGCATAATAAAAATATTAAAAATATTATAATTATTAAGGGAAGTAGAGGAGGTTACCCATTCTCGTACATCTATCGATCAGTATCAAAGAATAACTTCCTTTGAACTTCTGCAGTATTTTTCATAATCTTTGTAAGAATAAAATGTACATTTTTCTAGAAATAGGTTTTAAAAATCACGCATTAAACATATAATTCAAAGAAGTCATAAACAATTTCATAACATTTTTTAGTAACAGTAATTTAAAATGAAGTTATACATTTTTTAAAAACATGTTTTAAACCTAGTTTACTGAGTTAAAATAAATCTAATTAAATGAAACAAAATAAAAAAATAATGAAACATATATATAATTCCAAACTAAAAATAAATTAAAGTAATTATAGTAATACCAACCTAAGAAACCCATTTCATGGTAAACTAAATGAACTGTGAACATATATGGTTGCTTCTATATACTACCAACCACTACTTTAGGTTCAATATCAACTCTCACAATTGGACAATTGGAGTCATAAAATGCACTATTGTGGTCAATAATAATGGGGTTTCAATGGTTTTGATTTCTTCTCCAACATCATGAAAATTATGTCTTGGGATTACTTCATTAATGACCCTGTAATTATGTATCAAATGATCTTTCACATAAAAAACTTTTTTCCATTGATGCTAAAATGTATGGTTCGTTAGTAGATAGGAATTGACTCATGTCAATAACTCTAAATCCAAAATCATCAATAAATTTAATATGTAACATCATTGAATCAAACCATTTACATTTAATCATATTGAATCTACATTGAGAGTAGTAATCCAATAACAATATTTTTTAAACAAGTCCATAATAATACACATTTTCATAACAGGGCCTATTGTCTTGCACTTGAATAAAATTACATTATAGCATTTAACATAACACCTTCTTTATATGTTCTCATTTTCATCACTTGATCAATTATAAAAAATTTATTCCCATTTATTATTAAAGATTTTCATTCATGAACCAAAGAATTTGGGCCAAAATCCAACACTCTTAATTCTTGAGAAACAGATTCAACAGGTAAACTTAATACCTCAAATATATATGAATAATAAAATTAAATGAATATCTATATTTTAATTTCATTAAATTAATGGTAATACCTTTTATTTCAACTAAGCAGAAAAATATTGGCTATGAAAAGCCTCTCTCCTTCTCAAAGGTAAAGATCGATTAACTCTACTAATAATTTGTTTATGTTACCTACATAAAATGTTAATAAAAGTTTAAGGTATATGTGAAATGGAATAGTATGAGATAACATATAAATATTCAAATTACTTACTTTATATAGTCATTGAATAAACCACGGTTAAACAAGACTATGTCATCATTAATATCCCGCTCTTTAAGGCTTAATGTAGCCAATGTATATGAACCAAGAATTCCTCTTATTTGGGAAAGAGATCGAAATTAGGGGTCAATTTTTTCATACTTATCATCTTCATTTCTCATTTCCCGATTATGTATCGTGCTCACATAAGAAAAATAAATTTAAAAAAACCAAATATTATTGAGCCATATAACCACGCACAATGGAACCTTCAGGATGATTCTTGTTTCAAACATAATATTTCATTATGCACATATTTCATTTAGTAGGATACAACCACTAAAAAGTAATGGTTCCCCCAAGAAGTGATTCAATTGGAATATGAATTGTTAAATGCATCATGTTGGTGAAAAATGAGGGAGGAATTTTTTTTCCAACTCACATAGAATTAATGGAGTCTCTTTCTTCATTTTTATCAAAAAATACTTTGATAACCTTTTAGAACAAAGGTATCTAAAAAATGGCACAATCAAATAAGTGTCACCTTTACATTACTGGATTGAAAATGTCGGATTTCTATTGGAATCAATTCATGATAAGGATGTGATAATCATGAGTTTTTATGGATTTTAGTTTCAAATCACTTTTTTTGACTCGTTTAGATATGTTTATTGAATATCCACCAGGAACCTTGATATTCTCTAATACTTCCAAAAATTGATTTTTCTCTAAATGTTTCATCACATAAGAAGTATAAGGAACTTTACATTTGTTTTCTTTGATACAAATAGGATGCAGTTCTGGATGAATACCACAATAAAAAAGTCTGAGTGAGATGAGAAGTCATATTTGGTTTTACTCTTGATATTTAAAATAATTGAAAGAAAAATTTCACCGATATTTTTCTAAAAGTTCATTTAATAAAAAAAATGATGTAAAAAATTGGTAAACCAATATGGAGACTTAAAAAATATACTTATCTTTTTTTAAGTGTAAGTATCTTGAGTGTCAACAGTTTTCATCTTCTTAGATTTCATTTGACATTTTCCTAATGAAAAACGGAAATCCTTTAATTCAATAAGGACATCAGTTCCTAACATATATTTAAGTGGATGTTCAATGTCAACAGTATTGGGAAACCGATGGTAATTCTTCCTGTATTGATGATCCATTAGACAGAATCACTGATTCCCCTTGAAACTGAATCTATGATGATATTTATTCCTTCCCAATTGTGTAATCTTTATAAAAATAAGACATGATAGTTTTTCCTTCATGCTCTAACCAAACATAATTTCATAACCATGGAAATCATTTATATTCTATATAAGGGTAGCATGAATCTGAAATATATTTTTTGAAGAAGCATAGAATGTGTGGACACTCATATCCCAAATCCGCTTCAACTATCTTATTAAAGGTTGAAAATATAAATCTCTATCATTACCAGGATCAGAAGGTCCAAGTGTTAGTATACTCAAGAAAGTGAAAGTTTTTTTCACACATCCATGGATTAATATTATAAACATTAATAAAAATTCTCCACATATTGTGAGTATTATTCATCTAACTAAATGGATTAAAATCATCACAGGATAGACCCAATCGGAAATTAATCACCTCAATTGAAAAATCGGGATGTTGTGCATCAAATTCCTATCATGCTAATCCATATGTAGGATGAACCAACACATAATTACCTTTAATTCTCTCAACATCATTCCATTTCATATTTTATTATATTTCTGCATACATTAATAGATTTTATATCATGGGAATCAATAGAAAGTTACACATAACTTTTTGGGGCACATGAGATGGTTTTTATTTTCATTTTTATTCCAATGAGATGTACCACATTCTGTACATTCATTAAGGTCAGCTATTTATTCCTAAAATAAATTAAAATATTTTTAACAATCAAGAATTTTATTAGTTGAAAATCTAAGCTTCTTAATTAACTTCCATTCCTTATAATGATTTAAGGTAATATCTGCACCACCAGGAAGAAAGTTTTTCAAACATGTAAGAATATAATCAATAGCAGTATTAGAATTTCCATACATGGTTTTTCTATGATATAACCACATTAAAAATTCCAAATTTTCTGTTTTATTACATTCTAGATATACAAGATTTTTGGCATTACCTATTAAATTTTTTACTCTATCAACATCATCATCTTTATTCTTTTCTTCATGTGTATTGAAAACATTTCTTTCTTACACTGGAATACTATCTATCTCATGATAATGCATAAATGGAAACTAATCAAATATCAAGTTCTCCATACCACTTATTTCTTTCTATTCATGAATAGTAGAAGATTCACTTGTCTCCCCATTGTGATACCAAACATACTAGTTTCTTTTAAATCTAATTTTCTTATATGGTATATAAATTCATCCGAAATTAACCATGGTATTCCAACACAATTATAACATGGAAACTATATAAAACCTCCATAAAGAGCATTGTTAAATGAGAAATCTAAAAAAATCCAAATTATCTTGAAACTCGGTTGAAATCTGATCGATATGATACATCCAGCTTCTATCCATTCTATTACAGGGAAAAAAGATACTTTCAAATCAATAATGTAAACCATAATTATAATGATATTCAAATTAAAATATAAATTAAAAGTATAGTGTATAAGAAATTGAAGAACACTAATAGAAAAACAAATTGAATAGAATGAATGATGTAAGTGACCATTATAAGATACTCTTCTATACATCCCAACAAAGAATAAGTAATATAATAAGTAAAAACAAATGAATACTCATAAAATCTATGCCAAATATATAACACACATTTAAGTATATTTGAAAACCATCCCTCATCAATCCAACTATCATGAATGAGATGACAGTTTAAAACACAAGAACAATATGTTCTATATACATTCTCACTAGAAATAACCTCTATAGAAATTTCCATGATACTAGACAAAAAAAAGAGAAGATAGCACATGGAACTATATCCAGAGCTAGGGATGTGTTAAAACTAGATGGTGGAGTAACCCCCAAAGAAAATCACTTCATCTTCACAATAAACTATTTAGGGAGGCCTATGTTAAATCAACATGAGAAACCAACCCAACATGTTCATTCTACCTAAATCAAACCAATATCCATAATAATCAAAATGATTTAAAAATGAACTTCTTAAAATTATGGACCCCTTTATTCAATGATTTAAAAAATAAAATAGGTGATAAATGCTAAGAATTAAACCACCAGAGGAAACACCTCTAAAAAATTAACAAAATAGCCAACTTGTTTAATTATAAAAAATTCACAGTTTAAAACAATTTAAAACCACCCCCTAATGGGATAAACCCCCATAATGATAAAAAATATACTTTTGTAAATCACCAAAAAAATAAAAAATATTCATAATGGAATAATGTTGTTGAAAACACCATTGTATTGTGATTATGAAACTAATTCGCATTAACAAATATCTTATAGTAATATATTTATATTTCATAACATTTACAACTGGACTAGTTTAATACCAAAATACCCCCTACGCTTCACATGTTAAAAATAATCAATCTTGAAATACCCTTGAAGAGGGTATCATTTTCTTTTCAAGAAAATGCCATATACTATTAAAAACATATTTCATTTCACAAACAAACCATAAGGAATCACATCAAATAAAAAACATTTATTTCATGGAATCCATTTTCACACAAAAGAAATCCATTTTTTAAAACAAAAAAATAATCATAACAAGCCACAAAATTATTTGAGTTATTATTAGAGAAAGAACACATGGTCTCTAGTGAAGACAAGAGAAGAAATAAAAATAAGGGATATAAATTTTACCTCTTATAATGGGTGTAATGTCTCTTAAGGAGGTGGGGGGATTCCAATGTCACTGAGGAGGGGAGGGGTGAAAAAATGAGGAATGGAGGTGGGGATACCAAGATAGGGAGTGGAAGAGAACTAGGTCTCAAATAAGGAGTGGGGATCCTGAGTGATGCTAGGTGTGTAAGAGGTTATACCCACAGTTTTTAAAAAATCATGGGTATAGGTTTGGGAAGATGGTTTATACCCATGGTTTCTCTAAACCATGGGTATATATCCATTGTCTTAGAGCCATTTTCCCGTAGTTTAGGTTATATATAGAATTAACTATCCGGTATAAAATTACTTGATGTTATGATATAACCAGAACATGGGTGGTGCCAATTTATTATAGCATTATAATTTTATATTAAATGACAACCCAACACATTTTACATTACCTCCAATTGAGTATTACTATTTCTAGAGAAGATATTTCATTTCCCCAATGCCAACATATCTAACAAAATCAATCCAATATATTGATAATTTTGATGCTTAGCTCCTTAAATGTTTCTAAAATTCAACTACCTACACTACATGATGAGTATTTAACACTATTTTATCTTCTTTATATTGTTCTTAATTCTCTAACAATTAATAGAACTTGAAGTAATTTAATGTTTATCGATGCAGGTTCAAAGGATTTTTTAGTTCATGAAAATGGTAGTAAATTTATATAGTGATTTACCAATCCATAGAAAATAAGATTTTATTGCATTTCTTGTTAATGAAGGAATTAAATGAAGTTTATATAGATATAAATATAGATACATTATTTAATATCTTCACATAATGATGCGTGGATAAGTGCAATGGGATGAGTGGTATGTATATTTATAAATTCATTCATGTGTAATTACAAAGGGTTGTTTAGGAACTAAAATTATATATCTTGAACTTGGTTTATAAATATTAATCTTAAAAACAAGATCATCCAAATGGTATTTTTAAAAGTTGGTAGTCCATTGAAATTATAATTCCTTGGTTAGCTTGTTTTACTTCCATGCCATATTTTATAAAATGTGATTTGATGGTTTATATCCTTTTTATGATGATAGTGATGGTTTTTTAGGCATCTTGGGTTGTTTAAAAAAAATTATTTGATTTAAGAAATGTAATTTTTTAAAGTGGAATGTGGTGTTTAATGAATTGAATTGGTTGGCATGGGTTGTTGAAAGTCCCCTTTGATAAAATGTAAACTTTATGAAATGGGTATGGCACACAAGAACCCCATCTCAATACTTATTTTCCAATTTATTTAAATTAAAGAGTTTCTTTAAACATTTTTTTCTCAAAGACATGTTATTAGCCCTATCAACATTTTCATCAGTAGAGGAAAGATCAACTTCAACTCCTAAGAATCCTAAAATTGAAACATTTCCTAGTCTTCCACATACCAAGTGAAGAAAAGAATTAACACTAAATCCTCCCTCTTATTAATTTCAATTACATGTTTCTTTTTTTATATTTAATCAAATGAGATATCATCAAATTAATCCAACATGATATCTCTATGTTTTACAATAGATAAAAATTTAATTATGTTACTTGTATCATTATATATATGACACCTTTATTTCCTTCAGTGGTTTTCATCACTATAAAAAAATCTTAATGCACATCATCCAACACTTATTATCTTAGAAAAAATGGATTAATCTAGCTTAAATTATTCTCTAAGAATGAACTTTTATAGAAACTTAGCTCATACTTTTTTTATTTATTTTTTAAAATATTAATATTACTAAATCAATAGGATGAATATGAATTAAAAATGAATGGATTCAAATCTTATGAAAAAACCTATGATGATGAAGTGGAAGAGTTCATCAAATTTTCAAAATTTAGTGTATATGACCCTTTTCAAATCCTTTTTCTATGTTTACACTATTGTTATTAAAGACTAATTAGTCTAGAGGAGTTTGAAGAACACTTGATCTATCATGGAAAAGATTGAAGTTATAAATATTAAACTAAATAATGGGAAATGGTGAATGTATTTAGTGACTGGGATAACACTATATTTTATGGATCATATGATATGATTATAAGTGTGAACAATAAAGAAGACCGTATTAAGGATATGAAAAAATGGCGTGAATGGTGATACATATGCTATTAAGGAAATGGAAATAAATATTGAAGATGAACTTATCGATTGTCGAAAATTTTACAAGAAGTTAAAGAGTTGTGAAAAAATTCCATTTTATGCTAGTTATACTAAATATGAAACATTTTCTTCCATATTAAAGCTATATAATTTAAAAATCTGGCAATAGATAGAGTAACACCAATTCTATTGATCTACTTTCTCTCTTTGGATGATATGATACCAAAAGATAATTAACTTCATTACTAAACATGTAATGTTAAATGAATTATATGTTCAATGGTTATGATATATGAAAGAATACATGCTAGTACAAATGATTTTATATTGTTTCATAAGGACGGCAAATCACTTAAAAAATTCCTATAGTGTTGTTCTTCTCAATAAAAGAATAATGAATCAGGTCCTATGAAATTTTTACACATTAAAATTATTCCAAGGTTTAGGTTCCAATATAGAAGTAAGGATACTTTAAGATAATTGAAATGGAATGAAGATAGAAGAAATAAAAATGGGAAACTTTGTCACTTTGAAGAATCTTCTAAGTGGAAGAGAACAAATCATGAGTATCCTAGATTTAGAAACAAGCCGAGAAACCTTCATCTTGCACCGTATATAGTTGGATTAAATTCTTTTGGTTTTCAAAGTATCACTCACTGTATATGGATGATTATGTTGTTTAATTATAACTTTCCACTATATTTATTCATGAAATGAAAATATGTTATGTTATATCTACTTATATCAGTACAAAAACAACCATGTAATGATATTTATTTTTATTTGGATCCACTGATCATATATTTAAAATTACTGTGGGATTTAGGTGTCACAATGTATTATTCTTATAGAAATGAAGATTTCATATTAAGATCCATGTTGTATGGGATGATAAATTACTTTCCTACTAATGGGAATTCATTAAGATACAGAATTAAAGAAACTCAATGGTGTACCATTTTTGAATAAGGTACACAATCAATTAGGTTGAAACATTCATCAAAGACTATGTTTCTAGGATATCAGTGATTTCTAACTTGGTAACATAAATACCAATCTTGGACGGCACCATTCTATGGGAGTTCAGAAGAATTTATAACACTATATAAATAATAAGTGATCAAATGATTTATAAAATAAAATATATGTACACTACCTTTGGTAAACCTTTTTTGAAAAACCATACAAAAACTAGTTGGAAAAGTATATCACTTTTTTTAATTACCATACTATAGTTTTTTATACATTGGACATTTTCTTGATGTTATTCATGTGGAAAAAAATGTATGTGATAGTTTCATTGCTATGTTACTAAATGCATTCAGAAAAACAAATGATGGAATTAAGGCTTGTTTAGATATTATTGATATGGGGATACAGGAAGAGTTGTCTCCAATGATGAGTGAAAAATGGACTTTTCTTCCTCGAGATGCTTACACTCTTTCCAGGAAATAGAGATATCAATTTTGAAAATTCTAAAATGATGTAATGGTTCGATAAGATTATTCATCAAATATCAAGAATATAATGTCAATGACTAATTTAAACTTAAAGGGTCTAAAATCACATGATTTTTATGTTTTGATACATGATCTAATACATGTATCTTTATGTTTCATTTTTTCCAAGAATGTACATCATATATTAACCAAGCTTTGTTTATTTTTCAAATCTATATATAGAAAATTTATAGACCCAATGAAATATTAAATCATGGAATTGATAATTTCAATCATATTATATGAATTTAATATATTCTTTCCACCATAATTATTTGATATGATACTTCGCTTGATGATCCACTTGGTAAGAGATATTGGACTATGTGGTCCTATAAATTGTAGATAAATATACCCCATTGAATATTATATGAATATTTAAAGACTATTTCAAACACCAAATTCATCTAGAAGGTTATATTTAGGAGTTATGTGTTGTTAAATAAGCTATTAAATTGTCTACCAACTACCTATCTGATGTGAAAATCATTGGTCAACCAAAATCTTGTCACACTGAGAATCTTGTGGGTAAAAGAATTTTTTGGACTAGATGTTGTCACAATTACTATTCTAGAGTAGAATCAAGATCACATTTACATTTTTTATAACATTTTAGATGTTGTTCCATATGTTGAAACCCACAAATCAATTCTTAGGAATTTGAATCCATCAAGGGATAAAATTTGTATATAAAATACATGTAGTAAACAGTTTAAATGGTGGGTTTGAGACTATATATTTAAGGATTAAACATCAAATCTAGATTAAATTTTTGAATGAATTTGATGGCTATCCAAATGGAAAAGTGTGAATGTATTATCTTATAATGGTTTTGTAATTAATGATCATACATTCTATACAAAGAAACCTGGTGAACTTAGTACCATGAAAAATAATGGAGTTAACCTTATGGATGAAGTGATTAAAGTATCTGGTACCAAGGATGATAATCTAATTTATGTGAATATGTCAAACTTTGGCATTGTCAAACAAATATGAGAGTTGGATTATATAACTTTCCAAGTGTTGGTTTTTCAATGCGAGTAGATTGATAATAGGAGTATCATTAAAATATATGAATTGAGATTCATGAAAGTAGATTTCAATAAGGAAGAGTACAAATACGCACTGTTTATAATGAAATAATAGGTAGTAAAAGTATTTTATTTTCTATATCCTTTAAAATAAAAGTAGTCAATTTTTATATTATTAACTAAAACCACTAAAGGGTCAGAAGTTAATTCAACTAATGATGGCCATTTCCTTAGAATGTTGCAATCATTTCTCAATGGTCCCAATATAGATGGGATCTTGTATGTCATAGGATATTGTAGTGAGGGGATTTGGATGCTCTATAGAGGCTTCAAATCACTTCAACCTTTAAAAAAAGGTTTGAATAATATAGTTATATATTTTTTGTAATATACATTGAATAACCTATTATTATTATTTTTTCATTACTGTATTTATGTGATATAAATTAAATTTTAACCACTTATATAGATAGTGATTTCTGCATGATGCTTCCAATCTTCAGGAACAATATTTTTCTCAACATGTTGATGCACCCAATGCAGAAGAACAACAAACTTTTTCACATGTTAATTCTGTCAATCCATAAGAACAATATATTCATGGTATAGAAGCTGAGGAAATGGTATATGGTTAGTAACCTATGTCCTAGAAAAAATAAGATCATTATATAATAATGGTGTTAAAAAAATTTAATAAGATGAGAAACAAAGGCATCAAATTCGAGGTAAGATGGAATGCATGTGGTCGGGCTGTTAACCCTAAAAAGAAAATGTTCAGTAGTTACATTGGTCTCACCACTTGAATACGCATTCCTATTGATGTATATTCAAGGAAAAATGTTGTTACCACACTTCATGCACTAATTTGGGAAGCGATTAGGGTAAAATTACGATATAATTTCCTTATTTTACTGAAAAAATAATGAATTATTGATTTACTCTTAATTATACCTTGAAGGGTGTATTTGTAATAGATGACTCCTGAATGAAATTTATATTAATTCTCACGGAAAAGTCTCATAGATTATTTCAGATAATTCTTACGAAGTATCATCTCAAATTTATTGAAGGTAAAATAAACTTTCACCCACCACAGACGTATGCACACCTAATAAACGAACATGTGTGGGATGTATTTATTATTCATCATGGGGAGACATATTTTCATGTAAATTGTTACTAGTAATAAATTTCTTGAATATACATATACTAATAAATTTGATTAATAATTTTTAATTTCGGAAACAACAACTGAGTTCTAAAAATAAGAAACATGTATCCAAACCAGCATACCCCTTCCTTAATTTAAGGTTGGAGTATGATTCACTTGAAATAAAATAGTATGTATTTTAAATCCATAGTAATAAATTTATGTGACATGAAATAATAACATAATTATGTTCCTTTATTTACATATGAATCAAAATACAAATCCAATTCCATACCATTTCATGTGATATGAAAGCAGGCATGTGTAACTATAGATGGGATGCTAATATATGAAAACACACAAAAATTGTGCGAAGAATATGTAAGTATTATATAATAAAAAAATACTTTAAATCGGTACTAAATAATGATGATTACTTATTTTTCTATATTTTTTATCCGACATAGACATAAGAATCATTATTAGTTGTACCAGATGAATAACTACTATCAGTGGACTTAAAGTGGCTAGAATAGTATGGTCATGTCATAGGAGAAAGTTTTGGGGTGTCCCCATGAACATATTTTGAGAAAAGAAATGATCAAGAGGATAAAGATATGAAAATGGAAGAGATGCAGACACGATAGCTACTCTAGAATAAATACTTAATTAAAAGTGTGATTTGTTAGAAAATGTTATTGAAAGGAATCAAAGTGGAGGAAAAAAATAACAACCAATATTTTAAGAACACCCCCACCCCACTATCTTTGAGGAAAGCCATTACCCTTAAAGATATGTCTTGGAATAGGTAACCAATATTGTCATAATTGTTTCTGTGAAATGTGAACCAGATAGACCCTTATATATTTCTTATAATAATATTTTATAAGGAGAAAATGATTGTGATTTATATATATCAACACCCACCCATCACCTTGTTATAATGGGTACCATGTACAATATTTAAAAATATATCATACACAATAAATAACTTCCAATTTCTCATGTGAGATTGGGGATACACATAGCTCATGATATGAGAAATGAGTTTCCTATTCAACTTGATGATGCAGATATTCATACGGTTAAATGATCTATTGGAATTTTCATTGCATGGACATTAGATATTGTAAAAATACATATTTACAAGGATGTATTCATTTAAAATTTATTAAATATGAAAAACCTTTAACAATTAATGAAAAAAAATCATGAACCAATGAATATTATAACAGGTGGACAAAGGGAAGGGGTGAAATAGAAGATCAAATCAAAATGATCTAAAGGATCGACCAAACAATTGAAAATATCTTCCCAAAGTACCTTTACCCCACCCATTCAACTACTACATTTACTAACATTAAATTTTCATATGGATATAATTTTATCAAGTGGTGATACAACCATAAATTATTTCAAATAATGGATGTATGGAGATTCCATTTTAGATTATATTGGTCCTGATAATGTAAATGAAATACTCAATCATGAATGCCTAGGAGTCTCGGTTGTAAATGTATACATGTAGTATGTTTTCATTATTTTTTCTAATAGTTATTTTAATATTTTAATTATGACTAAATAAAATTCATATTTTTTAAACATGTATATATCAATAATTTTTTAAGGGAAACCCCTATGAATAAAAATTTGGACTCATTTTTCCTCACATCACTTCTACACAACTATTCTCACTGGAACCAATGTAATATAGAGTAATAATGTAAAACCCAGACACAATGTTTGAAATAAAACTTAAAAATGACATAATCTTCTTAACACTCATGAATTAGGGGTAAAAACATGATGATGTTTATCAATTTCTAATACACTACATGAAACATTTTATAAATAAACTTTTAGTTATACATTTCATATTATATTTTAATGAAAATTATTTTATGATAGGATAGTGCTTAAATACCATTAAAATAATAGCATGAGGATAGTCCATGACCTCAAAAATAATATAGACTTCAAAAAATGGATAATTATTATATTATATTTAATAAAATTCAATCATCAAAATATATATGACAACTAATTACTTATTTATTTTAATGTTTTTGTAGTTCCTAGAACAAACTAATTGTAAAGATTGTGGTTATTATGTTTGAAATTTTATGAAGGATATTATATTCCATAAACAAACTAGTATCCTAAAATCGTTATTTCTGATGATAATTAAAATTTCATTTAAATTATTTACTAATAATTTATTTGTTTATATTTTTCTAGTACTACCAAGACTATTGACATTCCTTGTATTCACTAGAGGAAAACGATTTTTTTAGAAATGAATGGGTAGAAAACATAGTGTCATGTTATATATAAACATCATGAAAAAGTTAATTCGTATTACTTATTTAGTGAATTTTCCCATCATTTTATCTAATTTTTTAGTTTATTACCTTATCATTTTTATCTGAAACTTATTTCATTAATTTTCATAGAGATCATGAAGAAGGACGATACACTCATGATGCCCTCATGTACTATTATTATGCACTCAAAGGGGATGATGTGATCATGATGATTAACTTTTCTTTTTATTGTACAATGTATTCAACATTCCATGTTATTAAACAACAATATTGTTAGATAACCCTCAACATTTAATGCATTGAAGAATAAAAAGACATAGTGTGACTTGTTGGAATTAATAATAACTTAATCTAATACATGGTATGACTAGTATAAAATTTATATATTAGTTAAAAAACATTTTCAATACTCAGAATTGAGAAAACACTTTCATATTGTTTTGAAACTATAGGAAAATGATTCATAATTCATTTGTGAGGTGTAAGAATGAAATGAACGTCAATCGAATACATAGTGTTCTTGGTATGAAAGAGCTAGTAAAATGTATGAAGCTACTCATGTTTTAAATAGATTGGAATTTGTGGATATAATTGAGATAATGAGGATAGTAAAATTGGTCAAAAATGTATACATACATCATGAAAATGTGAATTCCTACTACTTATTTAGTTAATTTAATCATCATTTTATCTAATTGTTTTTAAGTTAATTTCCTTATCATTTTTAACTAATACTTAGTTTATTTTATAGATATTTTGGGAAGTCATTCTTTACTTTCAACTATCTACAACAGGCCAAAAAATAGAGAACATGTAACATCTAGATGAAATAGGAAATCACATGCTGCCTGAAACATGATGTTAATTGTAAGGATGCATCTACCAAGGTATTTTTCAACAGTTGAATGGAAAGGTATGACTTCCAAAAATATATTTTTAAATGTTTTATTAAATGGTGTGGAAATTAGTCACACCTCAATCGTTCACACCTAAATATAATATATACTGTGCTCGATATGATTCAAAGTATATGTTTTAAGCATATAATTTACATTTTAGTTCAAAACACACATCATAAACTTAAAACCAAGAAAAAACATTCATATTATTTTTATACTTTTGGAAAATTATCCATAAATCATTTGCGACATGTAGGAATTAACAACACCTCAATCTGATACATAGTGTGTTCGGTCTATCTCAATGTGCGTGTTTTCAGTTTAAAATTGATATTTTAGTTTAAAACACATATCACATACTCAAAACTGAGAAAACGGACTTTAAGTTTTTTAATACTTAATAATAGTAATCCATAAATCATTTGTGACATGTAGGAATCATCTTCACCTCAATATGATACATGGTGTGTCCGATATGACTCAAAGTGTCTATTATCTGTTTAAATTTGACAATTCAGTTCAAAACTTTTTCCACTCACTGATAACTAAAAAACAAGATTTGATTCCATTTATAGTTTATAAAAATGATTCATAAGATATTTTTTTATATGTACGAATCAATCTCACATCAAACTAACACACTATATAACCATTATGACTCAAATTATGTGTTTTAGTTTAAATTTACATTTTAGTAAAAAAGATATGTGACATACTCAAAATTGAGAAAACTCATTGTTATTATTTTGATACTTTAGTAAAATTATCCATAAGTCATTTTTGACATGTAGGAATCAGCCTCACCTCAATCCAACACACAATGTGACCGATATGACTCCAAGTGTGTCTTTTTATTTAAAATTTATATTCAAGTTAAAAATAAACATTACATACTCAAAACTAATAGAAAACATTAGTATTGTTTTTATACTATAGTAAAATTATTTATAATCCATCTTTTATGTTTAGGAATTAGACGCACCTCTGTCTAATATACAGTGTGCCTCATATGACTCAAAGTGTCTATTATCAGTTTAAAATTGACAATTTAGTTCAAAACGTGTGTCACTATAAAGCCCTGGCCTTAAACATTACTTAATATTGAATTAAATGAATAATTCACATTGAGGATCTTTTCAGGTTTAGAGTTTTAGAGATTTAGGACATAACTATTACATCTCAAAAGATTACAAAGTAGACACTTCTACATAGTTTCCTTTTTTTTTACAAAACATGAACTCTTGAAAAAAAGAGTCATATCCAGTTCCATGTTTAAGATAGCATGACTTTAACTTGATCCCATCCTTGACCCTATTCCACATTATTTCCTGTGAAAAACATTTCAAAAAAACTTGGGATGAGCATAAAAATCTCAGTAAGGGACACACAAAGAAGGAAAACTATAATTTTTTCAAAACAACAAGTAAACCATGAATACTTTATCAAAGTAATAATTTTCACCTTTAGAAATTAGTAAAAACTCTTCACTGAATAAAAGATCATTACTTACCCTTTTGTAACCAAAAGAATACCATAAAACCCATATAAAGAACACATAACATATAAAGGTATCTTAATACATAAAAATACTTAAATGGAATGACCATACAGTCAAGTTCCACACATATCACTAATAGGAATAGCCATACGGCCGACTTCCATACCCAATGTATTGGAGGTTATTATGTAACCATCCATCCTGGTATTCACTACACCACCCGTCATATGGTTTATCACGTAACCACCTTTCAAATGTCCAAATACCATTATAAAATCATAAGACATAAAAAAAATATAATGGAAAGAAAACATTTCCACATTTCGATCAAAATATACCACTTAAATATATTGACATAACAAATCCATTATAAAAATCATTTTCAATACCAAAATACATAAAAGTGTATATGGTATTTATTTTATTTTAAAAACATTACGGCTTGTTGAGGAAGCCAAAGACCAAATAACACTTGCAGTGGCGAAAAAGGTCGTTGTCACCGCGTATGTTAAAATAAGTATTCGTTTTTGTCGTTTAGTAAAAACGCTTCATAGAAAAGGATTCCCTTTGAATGAAATGAAAATTCAAAGGTGTTTTATACAGTGTATAAAAGAAAGTCTTGTATTAGAACAAAATATGCCTCAATGAAAGGAGTTTGAGAAGAAGTCCCTTACCTCAGGTCTAACGTGACTCGATTGCTCTTTAATCTCATGAATAATAAACTAAACTTAATTTCTACTTGCTTAAGAACATTTTTAAAGCTTATTATTCTTTTTATATCACTTATTTCCATGTTATAAACATTATGTAATCATTTATGTTAATAATGTTCGTTTTGTCGATATTGGTACTTAAGTAAAAAATGGACTTCTTACAATTACATGTTGTTCATGGGGTCAAAAGTTCATTATATCCAGAATGATATTCATGATTTGGATATCATATATATAATATATATCCATCATATACATGTATTTATAATAGTACATGACATTTAGAGGTAAGAAATGAAATGCACCGTTTATGGAGACGGTAAGCTGTACGTACGCATGAACGCTTCTTTCATTTATATTTCATATTTAATGGAGTGAAATCATAATGATATAAAGTTATATTATAATTTAAGTATAATATAATATATAATATCATTAACTCCATCCTTTATACGTCCCATATATGGCATTAACGAGTCAAATCACTTTGAGGGGGCGGTAGTCCGCACTTCCTAAAATGAAATTATCGCGTTTACCCATAATAGAAACTATAAAGGTAGGACATAAATGAAAAATAAAAAAGAATAAGGAAAGCATAAATATAATATATATCATATATAAATAGATTTAAATCTTAATTTTCACAATGAAATGTGTTAAAAGAATATTGAACAATCATCATTTCGTGAGGCAGAAATTCGCCAACCACAGAAACAGTATGTTCTTTAACCATTAGACGAAGGTGTGTGTAAGTGTAGCTCTAATCCTTCTCATAAAAACATCCTAGTATATTTGATATACTGGTTTTTTACAAAATATATGAATAGAAATATTTTAGGGAGTTGGAGAAGAAAAATAAAACAAAAGAACACAAGTGAAGACATTACATTTAAATCGGGTAACTCATCTTGGTTTGAACCAAAAGGGTTTCTTGAAGAGCTTTCTACCTACGGTAATGCTTATAGGATGAGTAGAGGGGTGTGGAGAGATAAAATGAGAAGATATTGGCTGATCCAATGGCTTGAGAGGTGTGGGTAAGGTGTTATAGGTGCAGGACTTTTATAAGAGGAGATGAGGGGCACTCATGGAAAGTCAAGAAATGTTACTTTATTATATAATGAGTTTCGGATTTTAAAGCTCCCAAAATTATATATTTAAAGGATAAGGTTATAAGAGTTATAAATCCACCCATACAATAGGTTTTTGACCAGTGTAAGTCTTAGATTTTACATTATCTTTTAATTTTATTTAAATTGTTAATTAATGAGGTAATCGTTTCATCATCATAGTGTCATAAATAATTTAATTTATTTAATGTCTAAAAATTGTAAAACAATTATCATGATGTAGGAAATATTTTTATATTTATAATGAATATTTATAGTAAAAAATATGACTTTCATAACCCCATGTAAAAATTGTTTTAGTAAAACAATAAATGTTTGTGACATTTTATTTTAACTTTAAATAAAAAGTTATTAATGTCATTTTCTTACCCAAGTGGCTCCATGGGGTCCCCAAGTTGACCCATGGATTTTTTTGGTCGGCCATGACACATCCAATAAGGGTAGGACATGTGTCAAGGTAATTTCATATTATTATAACATTATTTTTACCTTAAATTACACTAATTACCTTTAATCGCGATTAATAAAACTTAAATTTACTATTCACCAAAAAAATTATTTTAATCCCATTGAACCACATTTTACTTACTAATGATAACCATGTATGTCTTATTTTTTAAATTCAATTCACAGAAGTGGTAAAGTTTCATTTAAATGAAAAAACAGGTTTTTAACTACCACTTAGTGGTTTCACTATTCATCAAAAATTGAAGTTTTTCAGAAAAATACCAAAAAATCACCCTAAGATATATTTGATATTCCGAATTCAAAAATGATGTCTATTTTAAAAAAAATCAAAACATATAAGTTGTATTAATTAATTTAATAATTAATTCCCACTGTCAAAACAAATAGAGTGTTTTTATGAAACAATATATATCAAAAGATTGACACTAGTTTAAGTCCAATTTCAAAATGAAATTAATTCCAATGAACACCATTGGATTAAATGGTAAAAATATATTATAATTTTACTTTAAAACCAATTCAAAAGATAATCTAATCATATAAATAAATTAGATTAAATAGAGCTTTTGAATTAAAATACAACATTTTTCACTATTCATTAAAAAATGAACTTTATCAGAAAAATACCAAAAATTTACACAAAGTAAATTTTGATGTCCCGATTATAAAGAATAATTTTATTTGGTCTAATAGAATGTATAAGAGTAACCAAAACTATATTTAAAGATGGTTCTCCATTGAAAGGCGATAAGTCGACCTTTAGTGAATATTAGAGTATCTATGCCTAAAATTGAATTTTTTTCTTATTTTAAGCCTTAATATTTTATTGGATAAATGTAAAAACATTTAAAAAAATATATATAATCATATTTTAGTTATTTCTATTAATTCCCTCCAATACAACGGCTATGTGTTATCTACCATTTAAAATAATATTATTATATTACTCGTGTGCAATGTAAGATTTCAAAGAAACTCTTTGTTGTGTATCGGGTATGCTATCGAACATAGAAACCACTTTAATGTAAAATTAATATTTAATTCGCTAATATTGATAAATATGAAAATGTATTATTCTTTATTTACCTAGGATGTTACATCCTTCCCCCCTTTTGGGAATTACGTCCTCGCAATTTTATTCACTTATCAAAATAAGTCGGGGTATTTATCCCTCATAGCATTTTCAGATTCCCATGTTTCATCTTCAACCATATGGGTTTTCCATAAAACCTTCACCTGATAAATTACCTTATTTCGCAACACTTACCCTCTTTGGTCAAGAATCTGGACTGGTTGTTCTTTATAAGAGAGATTCTCCTCCAACTGAACTACCTCTGGGCTTAATACATGAGATGGATTTGGCATATACTTTCTCAACATCAAAACATGAAAAACATTGTGTACCTGAGATAAACTCGGAGGTAAAGCCACTCGGTAAGCAGCCAATCCAACTCTCTCTATAATTTCATATGGTCCAATGAACCTTGGACTCAGCTTTCCTTTCTTACCAAATTGCATCACACTTTTCCTTGGTGAAACTTTGAGAAAAACATGATCACCTACCTTGAAAGATAGATCCTTCCTCCGGTTATCCGCATAACATTTCTGTCTGCTCTAAGCTATTCTCATGTGTTTCTGAATCAACTGAACTTTTTCTGCCATCTCTTCTACCAATTCTGGTCCCATCAGCTTCCTTTCCCATACTTCATCCAAAAAAGTTGGAGTTCGACACCGTTTACCATATAATGCTTCAAACAGAGCCATCTGTATACTGGAATGAAAACTATTATTATATGAAAATTCAACTAAAGAAAGATATTGGTCCCAACATCCCTGATAATCCATCGAGCAAGAATGTAGAATATCCTCCAAGGTCTAAATTGTTCGTTATGACTGCCCATCTGATTGAGGATGAAAAGTTTTACTAAAATTTAATTCTGTACCCAATGAATTTTGAAGGCCCTTCCAAAATTTAGAAGTAAACCTGTTATCATGATCAGATACAATGGAGAGGGGAACTCCATGAAACCTAACTATCTCTTTAAGATACAATCGAGAAAGTTGATCTAGAGAGAATGTATCTTGAATAGGAAAGAAATGAGCAGATTTAGTCAATCGATCAACAATAACCCAGATTGCATTATTACCTCAAGATGTCTTCGGTAATCCCACAACAAAGTCCATGGATATTTTTTCCCATTTCCACTCTGGCACTGGTAAAGGCTGAAGAATCCTTTTCGGTAACTGCCACTCTTCTTTAACCTGTTGACAAGTCAAACACTTCACAGTAAAATCAGAAATATCTCTTTTGATTCCATCCCACCAGTAATACTCCCACAGATCTCTGAACATCTTATTACTTCTAGGATAAACTGAAAAGGGGGAACTATGAGCCTCACATAACAACTCATTCTTCAACTTTGTATCACAAGGCACACATAATCTCTTCCCAAACCTCAAAACACAATCATTATTATTGTTAAATTCAGGTAACTTACCCTTCTGAACCAGCTCTACCTTTTTCTGTAACCCACTGTCTTTCTTCTGCGCTTTCTTAATTCTGTTTGATAGGGATGATCTCACTGACACCTAAAACAAAACAGAAGAACTTCCTACACCAACAACTTCTATGCCAAATTTCATCAAATCAAAAACCAAAGGATCTCATTCCAAACTTAGCATGGTTAATGAAGCATTACTTTTTCTACTCAAAGAACCAGCCGCTTTATTTGCTTTTCCCGGATGGTAATGAATTGTACAATCATAATCCTTGATTAATTCCATCCATCTCCTCTATCTCATGTTAAATTCTTTCTAGGTGAATATATACTTTAAACTTTTTTGATCAGTATATATTTTACACTTTACTCCATACAAATGATGCCTCCAAATTTTTAGAGCAAAAACAACAACAGCTAATTCCAAATCATGTTTAGGGTAATTTACCTCATGAGTTTTCAACTGACGTGAAGCATAAGCAATTACCTGATCAATTTTGTATAAGGACACAACCAAGTCCCTTCAATGAAGCATCACTATAGATAAAAAACTCACCATTCTTAGAAGGAAGTGCCAAAACTGGAGCATTCACCAATATTCTTTTCAATTTCTGAAAACAATCATCACATTCTTTTGTCCAGATGAACTTAACACCTTTTCGAGTTAACTTAAGAATTGGACTAGATATCCATTAAAATTTTTCAACAAACCTCCGGTAATAACCTGCCAAACCAAGAAAACTATGGATCTCGGTTACATTTGCGGGTCTTGGCCATTCTTCAACAACTTTTGTTTTAGTAGGATCAATAGTTATGAAATGTTTTGAAACAATGTGGCCATGGAAAGAAATTTTTTGTAACCAAAACTCACACTTTCTGAATTTTCCATACAGTTTCTTTTCTTTTAAGGTTTGCAAGATAACCCTTAAATGACTTTTATTCTCCACTTTACTTTTGGAAAACACCAAAATATCATCAATGAAAACAACCACAAAATTATCCAAGAACTCATGGAAAATTCTATTCATAAGGTCCATGAATAAAGTAGGAGCATTGGTTAACCCAAATGGAATAACTAAAAATTCATAATAGCCATATCTAATATGGAATGTAGTCTTCAGAACGTCTTCTTCTTTTAATTTCAACTAATGGTACCCCGACCTCAAGTCAATCGTCGAAAAATACTGAGCTCCCTGGAGATGATCAAAAAAAATCATTGATATAAGGCAAAGGATACTTGTTCTTAATAATAATGTTATTCAAGCCTCTATAATCAATGAAAAGTCTCATTGAACCATCTTTATTTTCAACAAACAGGACAGTATCACCCCATAGTGATGTTTTAGGTCAAATTAAACTTTTATCTAATAACTCCTACAATTTCTTCATTAACTCTAAAAGTTCAACTTGATCCATTCGATAAGGGGGTTTTGAAATTGTCTTAGAATCAGGAACTAAGTCAACAATAAATTCAACTTCCCGATCATGAATAATACCAGGAAACTCATCAGGAAAAACATCAAGATACTCATTTACCACTGGCACATCATTAATCTAAACAGTTCTTTTATTTTCAACAATATGTGAAAGGTAACATTCATTTCCATTTTTTACTAGTTTCTAAACTTCTTGATATGTTATCAAAAGAAAGGGTTAATTCTTGTACAAAAGCTGAAAATATTTCTGAAAAGAAACCATTTTAGCTCTACAGTCAATCTTAGCATGATAAACAGAAAGCCAATCCATGCCTGAAATAACATCAAACTCTACTAGAGGAAAAACAATAAGGTTTCCAGGTTGATTCTTTCCGCACACAAGGATGGGAAGGTTCTTATAATTTATTTTTGTCTCAACGTTTCCTCCGGGTGTTTTTACCATAAGTTCAGGATTCATATCTGGAGTTGGAATTCCCAATTTACTAGAAAACTTCTCAGAAATGAAATAATGTGTAGAACCTGAATCAAACAACACATTGGCATAATCTGAACAAACAAATAGTGTACCTGATACTACTTCATTCGATGGACCAACATCTGCTGAAGTAGTTGCAAAGGATTTCACCCCCCTTTTTGCTTGTAGTCTAGATTATTTCCCTCAGTTTAGTTCTTTGTTAGACACTCATTTGCATAATGACCCATTTTATTACACTAAAAACATCTTACCGCTGGCTTTTCATTACCTGCTTGATCATCTTCCTTACAGTTACGAGCAATATGACCAGACTTACTACACCGAAAGCACTTTCCAAAATTGGATAAACATTCTCCTGGATGCATTTTACCACACTTCTCATACGATGGATATTTGGTTTTCTTACCTCCTTGATTCTTTGATGAATTCCTCCCCTTTTCCTTCCAACTGGACTTCTTATTCTGTTGTTTGTCAAAGAACACATGATCATCGGCAAACTCCATCTCCACCTTCTCCGCGCATCGAACAAGTTTTTCATAACTTTTGAACTCACGACAATCTAAATCCCTTTGATACCTTTCCTTTAACCCTGAGTAAAAACAGTTGATTTTACTATCAAGATCTCGTATAAAATTTGGAGAATACCTTAACAGTCGAGTGAACTTTACTTCATAAGCAGCCACTGAGTCATCCTCCTTCCTTAATTCTAGGAATTGTTTTTCCATCTTAAGACAAACCACCTTAGGAAAATATTTCTCAAGAAACATACCTTTGAATTTGTCCTAGTGAAGATCGTCAATCTCATCACTATACCTGATATTTTTCATCATTGACCACCACTGATCAGCTTCACCTTCAAAATGGTAAACAGTAAGACTAACATTTTGATGTTCTGAACATCCCATGACATCAAAAATATTCTCTAGTTCTTTAATCCACCCTTTAGCTAGAACAGGGTCAGATGATACTCTTAATGATGGGGGATGTTGCCTCATGAAATGTTCCACCACTGACATGTTCCTCTGCGGTGGATCTGGATGATCTCGTGCATGGATACCACCACCATTTATAGCCTGATTCAACTGTGCCATCACTACAACAAACAGTTCAGTTCTGATTCCGACTATCTCATGTTTCTGATTTGGAAGGTTGTCTTCCTCCTGATGTCGTCCCAATATAGCTTCCTTGTTTTATCTGGGGAAAACCATTCTGAAAACAGAAATATATTAGGAAAATAAACATGGTAATATTTAAATTCTATATAATTTCAATAATACCATAAATTAACTTATAAATTTAACAATTTTCTAACTCCTAAATTTGTCTAAACCGACCTTTGATACCAACTATAAAGACATGACCTTAAACATTACTTAATATTGAATTAAATGAATAATTCACATTGAGGATCTTTTCAGGTTTAGAGTTTTAGAGAATTAGGACATAACTATTACATCTCAAAAGATTACAAAGTAGACACTTCTACATAGTTTCCTTTTTTTTAAACATGAACTCTTGAAAAAAAAGAGTCATGTCTAGTTCCATGTTTAAGATAGCATGACTTTAAATTGATCCCATCCTTGACCCTATTCCACATTATTCCCTGTGAAAAAAATTTCAAAAAAACTTGGGATGAGCATAAAAAGCTCATTAAGGGATACACAAAGAAGGAAAACTGTTAGTTTTTCAAAACAACAAGTAAACCATGAATACTTTATCGAAGTAATACTTTTCACCTTTATGAAGTAGTAAAAACTCTTCACTGAATAAAAGATCATTACTTACCCTTTTGTAACCAAAATATTACCATAAAACCCATATAAAGAACACATAACATATAAAATTAACTTGGGACATAAACATACTTAAATGGAATGACCATACGGTCGACTTCCAAACATGTCACTAAATGGAATAGCCATACGGCCGACTTCCATACCCAATGCATTGGAGGTTATAACGTAACCACCCATCCTGGTATTTACAGCACCACCCGTCATATGGTTTATCATGTAACCACCCGTCAAATGTCTAAGTACCATTATAAAATCATAAGACATAAAACAAATATAATGGAAAGAAAACATTTCAAAATTTCGATCACAGTATACTACTTAAATATATTGACATAACAAATCCATTATAAAAAACCATTTTCAATACCAAAATACATAAAAGTGTATATGTTATTTATTTTATTTTAAAAACATTACGGCTTGTTGAGGAAGCCAAAGACCAAATAACACTCACGGTGGAGAAAAATGTCGTTGTCACCGCGTACGTTAAAATGAACATTCATTCTTGTCATTTAGTAAAAAATCTTCATAGAAAAAGATTCCCTTTGAATGAAATGAAAATTAAAAGGTGTTTTATATAGCTTATAAAAAAAATTCTTGTATTAGAACAAAATATGCCTCAATGAAAAGAGATTGAGATGAAGTCCCTTACCTCTTGTCCGACGTGACTCGATTGCTATTTAATATCCTGAATAATAAACTAAAGTTAATTTATACCTGCTTAAGAACCTTTTTCAAGCTTATTATTCCTTTTATATAACTTATTTCAATGTTATAAACATTATGTAATCATTTAAGTTAATAATGTTCATTTTGTCGATATTTGGTACTTAAGTCAAAAATGGACTTATTACAATTATATGTTGTTCATATGGTCAAAGGATCATTATATCCATAATGATAATCATGATTTGGATATCATATATATCATATATATCCATCATATACATGTATTTATAATAGTACATAAAATTTAGAGGTAAGAAATGAAATGCACTGTTCATGGAGACGGTAAGCCGTACGTACGCATGAACGCTACTTTCATTTCTATTTCATATTTAATGGAGTGAAAACATAATGATATAAAGGTATATTATAATTTCAATATAATATCATATATAATATCATTAACTCCATCCTTTATATGTCCCACATATGGCATTAATGAATCAATTCACATTGAGGGGGTGGTAGTCCGCACTTATTAAAATGAAATTATCATGTTTACCCATAACGGAAACCATAAAGGTATGCCAAAAATGAAAAATAAATAATCATAAGGAAAACATAAACATAATATATATAATATATAAATATAGTGGAATCTTAATGGCCACCATGAAATGTGTTAAAAGAATATTGAGCAATCATCGTTTCGTGAGGCAGACATTCACCAACCACAGAAACAGTATATTCTTTAACCATTAAACGGAGGTGTGTGTAAGTGTAGCTCTAATACTTCTCATAAAAACATCCTAGTATATTTTATATACTGGTGTTGTTACAAAATAAAGTAATATAAATAGTTTATGGGGTTGGAGAAGCAAAATAAAACAAAAGAACACAAGTGAAGACATTACCTTTAAATCGGGTAACTCCTCTTGGTTTGAACCAAAAGGGTTTCTTGAAGAGATTTCTGCCTAAGGTAATGCTTCTAGGATGAGGAGAGGGATGTGGAGAGATAAAATGATCAGATCTTGTCCGATCCAATGGATTGAGAGGTGTGGGTAAGGTGGTAGAGGTGAGGCCTTTTATAAGAGGAGAGGAGGGGCACTCTTGGAAAGTCAAGAAATGTTACTTTATTATATAATGAGTTTCGGATTTTAAAGGTCCCACAATTATATATTTCGAGGATAAGGTGATAATAGTTTGAAATCCACCCTTACAATAGGTCTTGGACAAGTTTAAGTCTTAAATTTTACATTATCTTTTCATTTTATTTAAATCGTTAATTAATGTGGTAATCGCTGCATCACCATGGTGTCATAAATAATTTAATTTATTTAATGTCTAAAAATTATAAAAAAAATATCATGATATAGGAAATATTTTTAGATTTATAATGAATATTTATAGTAAAAAATATGACTTGTATAACCTCATGTAAAAATTGTTTTAGTAAAATAATACATGTTTGTGACATTTTTATTTTAAGTTTAAATAAAAAGTTATTAATGTCATTTTCTTACCCAAGTGGCTCCATGGGGTCCCCAAGTTGACCCATGGATTTTTTTGGTCTTCCATGACACATAAAATAAGGGTAGTACATGTGTCAAGGTAATTTCATATTATTATAACATTATTTTTACCTTAAATTACACTAATTACCTTTAATTGCGATTAATAAAACTTAAAAGTCACTATTCACCAACAAAATTATTTTAATCCCATTGAACCACATTTTACATCCTAATGACAACCATGTATGTTGGATTTTTGAAATTCAATTCACATAAGTGGTAAAGTTTTATTTAAATGAAAAAAAAACAGTTTTTTAACTACCACTTAGTGGTTTCACTATTCATCAAAAAA
The DNA here is from genome assembly GCA_963277665.1 of Viscum album. Classification (NCBI taxonomy): domain Eukaryota; kingdom Viridiplantae; phylum Streptophyta; class Magnoliopsida; order Santalales; family Viscaceae; genus Viscum; species Viscum album. The sequence continues at coordinate 1,491,225,342 of OY728139.1, read as the reverse complement.
TTGAAGTTTTTCAGAAAAATACCAAAAATTCACCCTAAGCTATATTTGATATTCAGAATTCAAAAATGATGTCTATTTTAAAAAAAATCAAAACATATAATTTTCATTAATTAATTTGATAATTAATTCTAACTGTCAAAACAAATAGCGTGTTTTTCTGAAACAATATATATCAAAAGATTGACACTAGTTTAAGTCCAATTTCAAAGTGAAATTAATTCGAATGACCACCATTGGATTAAATGGTAAAAATATATTATAATTTCACTTTAAAAACAATTAAAAATATAATCTAATCATATAAATAAATTAGATTAAAAATAGGTTTTGAATTAAAATACAACATTTTTCACTATTCATTAAAAAATGAACTTTATCGGAAAAATACCAAAAATTTACACAAAGTAAATTTTGATGTCCCGATTCTAAAGAAAAAATTTATTTGGTCTAATAGAATGCATAAGAGGGACCAAAACTATATTTAAAGACGATTCACCATTAAAAGGTGATTAGTCGACCTTTAGTGAATATTAGAGTATCTATGCCTAAAATTGAATTCTTTACTTATTTTAAGCCTTATTATTTTATTGGATAAATGTAAAAACATTTAAAAAACATATATAATCATATTTTAGTTATTTCTATTCATTTCTGCCAATACAACGGCTACGTGTTAACTACCATTTAAAATAATATTATTATATTACTAGTGTGCAACGTAAGATTTCAAAGAAACTCTTTGTTGCGTATCGGGTACGCTATCAAATATAGAAACCCCTTTAAAGTAAAATTAATATTTAATTCTCTAATATTGATAAATAAGAAAATGTATTATTCTTTATTTACCTGGGATGTTACAATCACTCACTAAAAACTGAGTAAACATACTCTAATTATATTGATACTTTATGAAAATGATTCATAATTAATTTTGTATGAGTATGAATTATTCTCACTTCAAATTGACACATGACGTGGCTGGTATGACTCAAACTGTGTATTTTTAGATTAAATTGAAATATTAGTAAAAAAGGAACATGACGTACTCAAAAATGAGATAACACATTATTATTGTCTTGATACATTAGTAAAATGTTACTTATGTCATTTTTCACATGTATTAATTGTCATCATATCAATCTAATGCACGATGTGACAGATGTGACTCAAAGTGTGTCTTTTTATTTAAAATTAACATTTTAGTTCAAAACACATGTCACGTACTCAAAACTAAGTAAAAACTTTCATATTTTTTTCATACTTTATTAAAATTATATATAGTTCATTTTTAATGCGTAGGAATCATCCTCACATCATATGATAAAAAGTGTGCTCTATATAACTCAAAGTGTCCTTTATTATTTTAAAATTGAAAATTTAGTTCAAAACATGTGTCATTATCTAAAAAGAAAGAAAATATTCTTGGGTTTTATTAATAATCCAGGATAATGATTTATAAGTCAATTTTCATGTTTATAAATTAGTATCATATTAAAGTGACACATGATGTGACTGGTATGAATCAAAGTTCATGTTTTTAGTTTAAATAGACATTTTAGTAAAAACGAAATATGGCCTACTCAAAAATAGGTAAACATTTTCATATTGTCTTTATACTTTAAGAAAACTAATCATTAAGTTATTTTTGATATTTACGAATTGTACGTACATCAATATGACGCATGGTGTGACCGGTATGACTCTAAATGTGTCTTTTTTATTTAAAATTACATTTTAAATCAAAACACACATCACATACTCAAAACCATTAAAATAAATTGGTATTTTTTTGATACTTTATTAAAATGATAACAAAGTCATTTTTTATTTTTGGTAATTGGATTAACCTCAATCTTTTACATAGTGTTCCTGGTATGGCTAAAAGTGTCCATTGTCAGTTTAAAAATTACAAATTAGTTCAAAATGTGTGTCATGCACTAAATACTAAGAAAATGTGATTGGATTGATTTGATAATTTAGAATAATTATTCATAAGTCATTTGTGATGTGTATGAATTAATATCATTTCAAAATGATACACGATGTGACTGGTATGACTCAAATTGTACATATTCAGTTTAAATTGACATTTTAGTGAAAAGGACACATGACGTACTCAAAATTGACAAAAGATATTCATATTGTCTTAATACTTTAGGAAAATAATCCTTAAGTTGTTTTTGATGTGTAGGAATCATCCACACATTAATCTGACATATAGTGTGACTTATATCACTCCAAGTGTGTCCTTTTATTTAAAACTAGAATTTTATTAATATATCATTTCATATTTATCTTTAATTTATTTATTTATAGTATTACTGACATAAATTTGTTTCCCTTATATAGTTGGATTTTTTTTCTTGAGTTGGGGTGGTTTATTTTAAAATGGATACTATGATCGTGCTTTTTTGAGAGGGGGTTGGCTATCAAAGACAATGAAACCATTGATGTTTTTGAATTTTTTTCATAGAACTTTCTAATGTAATTATGCAAAACAATGTTTCAAATGTCTATAATATTGTGTATTTTTATTGTATTTATCATGTAAATTTTATTTCAATTAAATTATGAATTTTCCATATATGGGTGTATTTACGGCTATAGTGTGCTATAATTTTAAAAGTACACTGCAGTAGTATTTATCAATTCTTATTTTAGAGTTAATAAAATTTTACATTTTAATAACACTTAGATAAATAGTTGTTTTTTAGTGTTGGAAAAGGATTTTTCTAGGGATTTTAAAACTCACTTATATAGTAGTGCATTTCATTCATAGAACTAAAATAAAACATTTATCGGTAGTTTTTAAAATCACCACTAAATACCATTATTCCTTTAGTGAAACCAATCAAACCAAAAAAACAAAAAAATAAAGAACACAAAGAAGAGGTATTTTATAAATTGAAAATGGAAATGGAAAATGAAATGAAATGGTGATTAAAGTGCAAGAGAAAAAAGTGAAAATAGAGAAAAATGAAAGAAATTCCATAAAAGGATGGATTTAGGTGGAACTAAGATTTATGAATTGATAAAATTATATCTTGTCTTGTATTATAATTTAACATAAAAGTTATAAAATTTGTGTGTTAAGAGTCTTAAAGTACTTAGTTTTCACTTGATGAACAACCTTTCCTAGTACACTCTTCTGAGAAATGTTATGTATATCAAACTCCATAAGTGGATGAATCATCATGGATAAAACAAAAATGTAGCATTTTATAATTTAAATACATAGGCTGAAGTTACCAAGGAAAGATATCCCCTACTCTTTACTCATTGTTACATGAATTAGGGTAGAAGTGAAGCTCGTAAAGAAGGAAATATTATAACTTTATATGAAGAAGTCATGTTGTGAACTACTAGTGTAACCTCGTTTAATCTATTGATCTTAATAAAGTATGAATTGATTTTCAATTTCCTAAATAAATCTTAATCTAACTTCATTTATCAATAAATCATTATAGAAAGAAAAAATGAAGTAATAAATCATGTCAGGAAGAACAATAGAGTTATATAATAGAAACTGAAGCAAGAATAGGTAAAAAAATTATTCATTCTAATCAAGTTCCCCTAAAAAAATTAGTTATGCATTTCAAAATCAATATTAATGCACATTAATATTGAAATTATAAATTAACAAAGTAAAGTATAGAAAGTGAGGATAGTTTTTCTCTATTGGGAATGATCTCTTCAATAACTCCAATTTCCCCTAAGATCCCACCTTGATCATTGTTCTAGCCTCTGTTGTAGCCCCTATCACTTGCACCTTCACTCTCTGAATAATTTACCTCACTCTATAGATTAATCCTCAATTTATAATCACACCAATTCCAATATTTCAATGCATAGGCTCCAACACTAATCTCTTTTACATGGCATGTATGTGGTCATAAATCACTATGGATCTTCTTCCTAATAGTGAACTGAATGTGATCCCCTATTTGAAACTTAATTAGACACCAAGTTTCATTAATATGGATTCAATTTAGGCTTGGTTAATTTCTAGGTACTCTTATTCAATCATGAAGCCTCATTGTCTTTTATTTCTCAAAAACTCATCTTTAACGGTTCGAACTCCCTTTACCTTCAATTTCCATTTTAGAATTTTAGGGATACATGATTTAACTCCTATTTAAATTTATATATCAATATATTAACCTTAATGTATCTCATAAACTCAATGGAGACACCTTTACATATCTCGCTTCAATATAGGGATACCGTTATATAAGTATTAAAAGTGTGTCTCTTACCCTGATTTGGCCCTTGAAAGTCATGGTTGACTATTACGCAGTGCATCTAATAAACTTACATAATAATATGAGGTTCATACCTTTATGTAATATTAGGAACTCATTGTTTACCCTTAAAAAGATTAGTTGGATGACCATTATGCATCCTTAGGTACAATTGATGTACCTTTATCTAATTCCATACATATTTAAACATGTGTTAAGTGGGGTATTTTACCCATAGGTGAGTCCATTATCCCTTTTATGTAACCTCATGTGTTGTGGGTTAACCTTTACACTACAATTTTAATCAAATGAAAGTGTTGTTTTATCTTGATTCATGGAATCAATGACCATTGCATGAGATTTCCATTGTTAGAAACTCTTTGATAATCTCCTTCCTCAAGCCCGATTGGAGGACCTCAATTGAACATACCACTTGTTTCATACAGTCGATTTGTTAAGAATTTTGTATGCATTCATCTCCTATATTCAGTTTGTAGAATTGGAAAACATGATCCACCCATAATTTTTAAATTGATCATTCATGGAGAACAAACTCAAAAAATGTAGGCTTCTACTTGATCATCATTTCAGATACCCTCAGCAGCGGCAACATATTCAATTAGATTGAAGGATCTTCAGCTAGTTATTCTTATTGGAATGAATAATCTTAGTAAAACATCAAGAGACCATGGTGAAACCACCTTTTGGCTTCCATCAGTTTCAAAGTGGTGTTTGTGAAGTATTAATATTGATTCAAGTGGGATGTTTAGGTGCTAATAAGTAATATGAACATAACCTACCAAAAAATTCATGAATTTTTTTAAATCCTTACGATGAAATTTATATATATATATATATATATGGAAGTCATAGAAAGATAAATCTCATGCGATGAATAAAGACATATGATAAATAGAAAATTATAAAGAAGTGAAAAGTATTATGAAACTAAAAGAGTCTTATGATAATTGAAAACTTTATATGAAGGGAGGTTTTAGGAAACACAATTCATATAAAATGAGTTAAAAATTCATATGAAAATGGGAATTGGCCTATTTTTCAAGGATTTTCCAAACATCACAAATAAAAACATGAATGTGTTCCAAAAAATATTTTCTATAATAAAATAAATTAACTTTGAGAATATAAATTAAAATACCCAAAACATCAAAAATTACAATTATAATTTAAAACCAAATAGAATAAGAAATTTTTTCTTAAGATCTACTGAAATTTAGAATTAAAGACCAGTTTAAAATTAAGCACGAAAATAATAATTTTCACCAAAATATTCTATTAATTAAAATTTATTTAGAAAATATCCAATAATAAATAATTCTATATTTAAATCACATTTCAGCAATAAAAAACCAATTATTTCTCAAATAAGATGTGGACAACATGTACCTAAATAAGGCCACATATATTCCCCAATAATTAACTCATTGTTTATCCTTAAGAAATCAATTAATTAATTTCATTGGAAGGGAATTAATCTTTAAAATTAAATATATATAATGTAAAAAAGATATTATTTCCATAATTTTTTCCTCCATGTAATCTTTCAATTAATTAAAGATGATTTTCACTCAGAAGAAAAATTTGTTTAAATTTAAGTTCCAATTTTATGATTGAATTTAAAAAAAATAAAGGATTTAATACAACTAAACTTTTCATTAAATTTTCCTTTAAATATCTCTTTTTCTTCAAGGTGAACAAACTTACATAGTTAACATAGAATAATTATACCCAACTGAATGGATGAGTGAGTTAAATAATTAATAATAATAAGTTATTAACATACCTATCAGTTTTATATTAAATATTAAGAGCTCATCCTATGATTTGGAGTGAATTTTTAGCCTAGTTGAATGTAAATAATATTTGTTTAGAACTAGTAAAGAAGTTTAAATCCAATTACAATTATAAAACTTCTCCCAAATTTTCACAAAGGAAAGTGTTTTCAAGAGGCAATAAAAAAGATTGATCCCATGGTAAAATAGAAAGGATTAATAACTCAAATAGGTAAAACAACCTATAACCTTAATAAAAAAATCATATAATGAAAGTGAAAATTGGAGCTTGAAAATAATAAAATTTGAAAAACAGTAGAAGTATTTTAAAGTTAGCTCTATGAAATGAATTATATCACATAAAAGACCCATTCCACCACACTTAAAACCCAAAATTGTCCTCAATGTTTAAACTTTAATGTGAGAGAAACAAATATAATATTTTGGGTTCAAATTCTATTTCCAATTAGTTGTTCAAAGATTAAGTTAAAGGGTCACAATGAGATTCGAGAATTATGATTCAACAACTTCAGCACCTCCCAAATAGAACACGTTGTTTCTTTAAATAAAAAACTCAAGTATTTCTAATAAAACTATTAAAAATAGAATGTTTAGTAATTGATCTAGTAATAAATTACTCTTATAAATTTAGGATTCTAAAACATGGGTTTAATTCTGATTCATAATGATTTTCAATAATATATAATTTCACAATCTTAGCACCCAAAAATTAAAGGCAATTTCTAAAACAATCAAATTCAAACAAATTTGTAATCCACACCCACCCCAATTAATTTCCATAAATATACATATTTCATAAGAGAAAAATATTAGAGCAATAACCATGGAATCATACAATCATATTCAGTAAATAAAATATAACAAATAATTGGATAATAATACTCCCCTAACTATTGGTATTATTCCTTAATGCTCAAAAAATTTAACTCTCCTTTAATACATTTTCATCTTTACATGGTCACTTTATCAATGTGTATAAAATGGTAAAAAAATTATCATGAAAACAATTTTTAACAACTAAAAAGATAATACCTTATGGGAGAGGATTTTCAATGATTGATCAAGCCGAAGTTGAAATTAATGATGTATATCAAAGGGTAAATTAGTGTATTATATCTAGTAGAAATAGAGTAAACATAAAAATAAGATGATTAGTTTTTATTGAAAAATAAATCAATAATAAAAATTTTGTAAAACAATGGGTTATCTCTTATTCAACTTTAAGTTTAAAGTCTTCAACTAGACTTTCCCCTAAAATTTAACCATAATAATTTAGAGGAAATGTTATAATGATGATTGTAACTTCACTATTTTGTGTTAAGACTTTATTATGTCCTAACAAAACCTATAGTGAACTAACATATAGCAAATAATTTGTAAACTCCATCAAAATAGTAAAACTAAGCATGATGTCCACTATTATTTCTATGACCATATTCTCACAAACAGGACCAAAACTTGAAGAGAACAACCTAGAAAATTCATTAATATGACCAGAATCAAACTCATAGTTCTCCCCCACACTTAAAGTACCTAAGTACTTTGAATAAGGTGAAATAACTATTACAGACCACTAAAAATGTCAAATAATGAGCCTTAAACATGCTAGAAAACTATCAACATATAAGAATCTCACCTGAATGAATCAAATTCTATACTCAAAATATATTTGGTAGAGTTAAAAAATGACTCAAATATAGTGAAATTATGATATACATGTTGGAAATCATCAGAAAGAACATCATTAATTGTAGGAAATAAACTTTTAAGATATAAAACATGTTCATATAGAGCAAAATCTTGTTTCTCAAAATTTTGTAACCCGGAAATTTTACCGGGTTTAGAGACATTAAAACACTTAACATTAGATGATAAATTATCATAAATAGTTTCACATTACTCAAAATGAAATATTTAAAATTATGAATCCAAATTCAGTTCTAGGGAAGGAATTTCTTCACAAATGGGTGGTTGTGATTATTGAACAACAACCTGGGTGATACTCTCTAAATAAAATATTTGTTCATGTTTAAAAATTTTAGGGTTCTTAATAATGATCTTTATAAGTTTTATCTCAATCATTATTAACCCTGAATATTCTCTTATAGATTCATATTCAACATAAATTATTCATCTACTGATTCATTAATTATTTCATCATAAATACCATGAGTATACTTCCTTATTTCATACATAAATACCTCGTCAACTGCAAAAATCTCTTTATAACTCCCCATAAGACTAGACTTATCAAAAACATGAAACTCTTATGGATCATCACCAACTTTAAGTTTTATTTTACACTTTAAAAATTTTAATGATAGCCCCACCTGTATTATGGAAGACCCTGAAAATTAGTGGGTAAAGAAATATTCTCTACATTAACTAATAGGTTATCTAACCTTCCAATGGGACGAGTTATTGTCTTATCATCCAACTAAAGAGATAAAGGGGATGATTTTATCCCCACTAGAACCAGATATTGATATAAAGAGCAAGGAATTATGCTAATAAAAGATCCTGCGTTACATAATAAATTTTTCTACTCACTTTCTCTTATTATACAAAATGTGAAAAAGATTCCAGGGTATTTTAATTTATGAGGTAACTTCTTTTGAAGGAAAACACTATATACCATGGTTAAGTTAATAGTGGCCATATATTATAAGTCATTTTTATTAGATAAAACCATTTTAATAAATTTAAAATAGGAAGGTATTTTTCATGAGGCTTCTAAAAAGTTAATGTCAATGCTAAAGGTTATAAATGTATCAATATATTTTAGATAATTAGGTTCATCATTCTTATTTTTTACCCTTTAAGTAAAGGGAATATGAGGGGAATAATGACTCAAAACATGTTGATTTTCCTTCTCATCAAAACCAACTTTATTCTTACCTTCCTTTATTAATTCCCAATTCATTTTCCTTTTTTGTTTAACTATTTTAAAGGATTATTTATCAAATAGTTCTGTTTGGACCTTGTTGTCTAGTTTTATAGATTTGGTGTTTTATAGATTTTTATTTTTTTGTTTCACTTAAACCTTTTATCTCATATTTTCTAGGATATTCCATAAAAATTCTTATGTTTTTTAACATGTTCATGTAGTGAAAACCATTAAATTTTCCCTTGGGTTATTTTGGGTTGAACTTGGTATCTTTCCCTTATCCCTATAACTAAGGTATTTAGCAAGTTATACCATTTTTAATTCTAAATTATTAATCCTAGAATTTATATATTTTATAAGAAAAAAATTATCCCAACATTTTCTACATCAGTCCCATTAACTCCTCTTAAAATTTGAATATTCAACCCCATATATTTTTTTGAAATTGTTTTTATTGTTTTTTTGGGAAACCAGGGGAAACAGTGGATCTAAAGACTCTTTGTTCCTTCCATGACATATTGGGGTAAGTACTTCATCCTTGATTTTAATTGTTTGAAAAAGTTTCACTACTAGACTACAACCTTGGTCCATACCTGGAAAAGTTATAATTTTTAATAAGTTAACAAGAATATAGAAGTTGGGATAAGAAAATTTAGTGTTCCCAAACATGCCACTGTGTTATCACAACTCTCTTCGTGAATTGTTATTGACAACAGCAACCTGAGGATGGTTCTCACTCCTACGAATATTTACCTTCCCGTAACTTTTGTCTTTTGAATTTTGAGTAAGTTTATTGAATATTATTTTGAGATCTTAAAATGCCATATCATAAAAATCATTACCTGAGGACCGGTCTACTATATTTTTCTGATAGGAGTAAAACCGTTATAAACTATGTCCATTAAGAGGTGGGATATAGTTGGTTGTTGTGACACTACCTAAGTTGATCTATGAATCTTTCCCATGTATCATGAAATTGTTCTCAATAATCCCAGAAAAACCTTAGTATTTTTACTTAATTCAATGATGGTGTTCTTAGGATAAAACTTATAACGATTGAAATGAAAATTTAGTCCCATGTGTCAAAAATTTCCTCATTTAAGTTTTTAAACCAAATTTTATCCTGGCTCATTAAACATAATGGAAAAAATCTCAACCTTATATACTCCTCACTAAATCCATGTAGAGGTATCTAATGAACCACAATATAAAATTATTTAATAAAATCAAGTGAATATTCCCCAATTTAACTATTAAAATAGGGTAACATAGAGAGGTATTATTGTTTTATCTCATAATTACTAAACTTAGGGGTAATTTTATATAATATTGGTTACTAAAAACTATGGTAAATTTGAAATACCTAAATATAGGCCTCCTATATTTATGGTTTCTAAGTTGAGGTGGGACTAAATTTTGATTTACATTTAAATTCAAATCTCTCTGAATTTCTATATTTTACACTTTAGTGTTATTTTTGTTTTTAAGGGAGAAAAAATGTTGTTTGATTTCATGAATTAATCTATTCTATTCAGGTTTAAAATATTCCAAGGTGTTCATGTAAAAACAAGTGAAAAAATTAATAATAATCACACATCAGTGAGAATAATAAAATTTTTAGAAGTAATTTTTTTAAAAAAAATCATTTTAAATAAATTAAATGTTCTATTTATGTATGTTTTTTTATTGTTCATCACTTGTTCCCTCCTTGGAAATGGAACCAAAAATTTTATAGGTGGTTTATTTACTATTATCAAATTTAAAATTTATAAAACCTATTTACTACTTTGATAGTGGTGAACAGGGTTTAGCCAAAAATAAGTAAATTGTTCACAAACCGAAAAAAACAACAATATCAAAAATAGGTGATAGTTGAGAAATTAAAAATATAAATAAAAAATACAATAAAACAATGGTGAAATTGAATGAGAAGATAATTTAAATGGTGAAAAAATAAATAATGGACAAAAAATGATGGATTTAAGTGTAACCAAACTTTTTAAATTGATAAATTCATCTAAACTCTCATACTAGAATTTAACATAAGAGTGATAAAAGATATGTAGTAAGTGATTTGAAGGACCTAGTTTCCTCTTAGTGAACAAACTTTCCTAGTAAACTCTCTTGAGTACTAATATGTCTATCAAACTCAATAATTGGATGAATATTCATGGATAAAATAGAATCGAAACCTTTTCTAATTGAATTACATTGGAAAAAGTAACCAATGTAAGATATCCCCTATTCTTTACCTTTCGATACAAGAAGTAGGGAAAATGTTATGACTATGAAAAAGAATAAAATGAGAAATATTTATTAAAATACACATTGTGAACTTTGAATATAACTTATCCTAGGTATGAATTGATTTTAAATTTACTGAAGAAATGTAACTCTAACATTATTTTGAAACAAATAATTGTAGAAATAATAAATTAAGTGTTGAATCAAGTTAGGAAGAACAACATAGTTATATTATAGAAACTGAATCAAGAAAAATATAGAAGTATTTAAAATCATTATAATCTAAGTCCCTTAAAAAATTTATTATGCATTTTGCCAGTAATAACAAAGAACATTTAAATCATCTTGAAGGAGTAATTAACAAAGTAAAGTAAAGAAAAATTAGGATAATTATTAATTTTCAAGAATTATATCCTTAACAACTCCAATTACCCATGATCTCTTTCCCCAAGAACTAGAATTTCGTATATCCCATATCACTCACATATTCACTCTCTAGATAATATCTCTCCCTCTATGGATAACTCATCAATTTAGTAGTGTGACAACTCTAGTTTCGTATATCACATACACTAACACTTGGACGTTCTACCTAGACTCTATATGGTTATCGGTCATTGTAGATCTTTTTCTTCATGGTGACTCAAGATAAAATCTTTAACGGAATGTTATCCCCCACATGTTGCTTATTTCTTCTCAAAGATTCTTTAATCTATAAATGATTTATCCTTGGTTAATTCCCAAGTAGTCTTATTTGAGATTGAAACATCATTGTATTATATTTCTCAAATAATCATATTCAAAAGCTAAGCTACATTTTCCTTTGATTTCCATTTTAAAATTTGAGGGCACTGCGATTTAAAAATTCTTAACATTTACATGGATGTAGAAAAATATGAATAATTGACCACTGATAAGGGGTGAATCAGGGGTGTACTTTTTAGGAATTATTTTCCATTGAATTCAACCTCTTAAAATTGTTAAGTTTATCGATCCATTTGTTGATATCACATAGTCTTGCCTCATATTAATAAATAATAATAGAGATCATGACAAGAAATATTTTCAAGGTTCGATAAAAATACCCACTCCATGAAATATTTTTTAGACCCCAACATGGATTCTCCTCTATAATATTTTCATAAATTACAATGGCCAATACAGAGTCAAACTGTATTCAAAATCCTTATTTTATATAGGAGGATATTTAGGTTGCTTCACATTGTATTATTAGTGTCCACATTTGACTTAAAACTCTTGAGTTACAGAAGAGGTTCTTTATAAAACTTCACACAGTGTTACTTGAGTCTACACTAGCCTTCACACTCTTGAATCAATCAAGAGGATCTGTATAATTTTTCACCTAGTCTTCTCCTTCTTCGGTGTCAATATTGTAGCGAAAAGTTATTTTCGTTTTTTAGAGTGATATTCCTCCGTAATAATATTGGATCTTATCCTCTCATGTATAACCACAAGTACCTTTATAGATTACTAGTCTTGATCATATAATTTTTATCATCTATGTATGATCAGTTTCCCTAATGTGACAATACTCAGGAAGATATTATTTATTCAATATAATGAAGTCCAAACCTCAATCAAAAGTGTTCAAGAGATGCACACACTTACATATTATTTTATCCAATATAAAAATTACACAATATCAAACTATTCTATTATTTAATCCTTAATATAATTTCAATAAGAACACATTATGTGTAATTCATAGAGATAATTTTTTCCAAAAACCGTGCACACACACACACATATATATATATATATTTCCTTGTATAATTTTTTATGTTTTATTATTCAAGTGTGTTCATTGTTTCTTGATACTTCCTTGAATATATCACTACTTTATCTAACTTATTTATTCAAGTAAATATATGAGATATTCTATATTCTTAAAAGTGTTTCACACATTTTTATTTTTATGAGATGTATGTGTTCTTCTTTACATACATACAGTCATTGAAAACTATAACTACATATATGGTTCTATTTTTATGAATCGGATCACATGATATCTCAATATTATCCACCTACTAGTGAGTATGGAAGATCACAGTGAGTCCTTTATGCATCCAAGGAGGTTCATGGATCAATTCTTCATGAAGCTCTTCAGATGTGTGTAACCCAACTTAAGGTTTGCAATGTCTCAATTTATTTTCAAAACTCTTCAGTGCAAGTGTCATAATAAAGTTTCAATAGGTTTTCCTTTTCCATCATACAAGTATTTCATGGGTTCTTCTTCTTTATGAAATTATAGAACTTGATATAATCTTATGCCCTTCATGTAGTGGTAGCATAGATATTATTTGTTTCACTCTGGAAAAAAAGAGATATCTTGAAGATAAACGACAACAGAAGTCAAAGTATCATCCAAACCTTAGTATTTAGAGTCAAGTATCAGAACCTCTCCTTCGTCTCTTCTCCATCCTAGTCTCTAAATTTCCATGTAATTTTAATCAATATTTTTGAATTCTCTAATATGTCATTATTTTTTGGATTCTTTAAAAATAGGTTTCCATATTAGAATATTCATGATGCTAAAAATCATGGAATTTTTTCTTATGATATAAGGTCTAAAATGCATAAAAAAATAATATCGTGCTCTATTATTTTTATAATTTGAACTCACCCATGTATTAAGTAAGAATTAATGACCTCCTGTAACTTCATAATATCCTCAATAGTTGTTTTAATCATTGAATTTTTACATGCATGAAAGATATAGATTGAATACATTACAACACATCTTATTCATCTCAAGAACTCTTTCATGATGTCTTTATAAGAATATAGTGGTACATGTATTGATAAATGATCATCATTTTCTTAAGCTATTTTGTTCAGAAACCCTTGATAATTCAAGGATGAATATGACGATGTGGATGCAATCAAATGTCAAAATGTTATTTGATAAAATGTATGTTTTATATCCATATGTTTTTAATATGTATGAATAGTACACATTGAAGGTTAATCCAGCATCAGTAGTTTATTCAATATCGTACATTTTAATAATAGATTTCTTGTTTCAGACCTCTTGAGCCGACACCTAGACACAACAAAATACACATTGGGCTTACAAAATTCATGCCTCTTTTCATAGTCCCACCTTCCCACCTACATACATGCCCACTTGTGCATGTTTTTAGACACTATTTGTCTACCATGCTCATGTACTCCTTTTATGTGGTCCCTATGGGTGATATAAATCCTCACCCACCACCATGTCCAGCTGATCTTGATCTTATTTTCCACTTAAGTAAAAAATGAAAGAGCCTCTTGGTTTCCCTATAGTTATCCCCATTTTTAATAAAGGAAACCAAAAGTGTTGGCCATAATTTAATTACTTGTCATATGAGACTCTCCATAAAATTCCAAACCACTTAAATATAAATCTACATTTCTCAGAAGTATCAATTCTCCTTGTCTCCAAACTCAAATAAATTATCCACTTTCCTTTTATCATGGAATTAAATTATAAATTCAAAATTCATAAACATAAAAATATATTCACTTTATAATATTTAGAAAATAGTGTGCATTCAAAATCCACTCTCAATAAGTTCACTCTTCTAGTTAAATTATCACATGTCATTGTACCTTAAGACCGATTCAACAACCATCACAATTCATATGGATAATGGTTATTTTCCATGCTTATTCACCTAATCTATTCTTATAATCTATGATAAATATTGATCATTTATTGAAAAAAAATACAATTCAAGTCCATTGGGTTCAAAAATATCCACCTTTGGATTTTTTCAATACCCGTAACCAATTCACCATATCAATATATGAATCTCACTCTCTTTCTTCTCCCCCTTATTGAAAATAAATAAAAAGACTCATTTAGGGGTACTCACTTCAACTTTATCATCAACTAACATAAAAATTACATTTTTTTATTTATCTCTTCTCAAGGAATGGAATCACACTTTTCAAAAATCAATTAACTTTTAGTTAATAAACTCTAGGTCTATGTGGGATAACTTGGTGTATAAAATAAGAGTGATGTAACCAAAGCATCAAAAACATCTAGAAAATATTAAGTAATGTGATAACATTCTCAATATCATTCCACCTTCTTCATTTAAAGTGTTATCTTAGAAAGTTTTTAAAGAGATATACTCCACATATCTTAACAAACACATCAAAACAATTCATGTTCATAAAATATTACATCACCCACGTATTATATTTCTCCTGATCCATCATTTCCCCATGGGATGTATTTTTACATAATCAAGGAAGATGTTCAAGTGTGATGAAGATACCTCAGCTTCTATATTTCTCCCCCTGAAGGGATACACACCATTCATCATCATGGAAATAGGTGTTCTCCATAATGAAAGTCTCTTCTCCTTTCAGTCCCTATATGTTATATTATATAAAAAATAAGGTAATAAGGAGGGAGATTTTTTATTTAGAAGTAGAATTTGGGATAAGATATTCTTCTCATCTGGAGCTACTATTTTTTCCCAATCTTAGTATGGGAATATTTATTTGGAATCTTCTTTCTATTTTTAGTCTTATCTATTTACTATCTTCTTTTTTCCCTTGAACTTCTTCTTTATGAGGAATACCTTTTTCCACCTTATTATTCTGGATCTTAAAGTTACTAGTTATTAATAACTTCTCAAGTGTTTTTGCCAAATATTCTAAAACCACTTACATTCCTTTGGATTTTGTATGTTTTTCAACTTTCACAAATTTTTTATCCAATTTCAATTTATTTAGCCAAACAGATATCTAATATTTCCTAAAATTATCAATCTTATCAAAATATTGAAAAGACATACCATTTTTTCTGAATCCTATTCCATTTTAAATCGTATGGAATATCTTTTGTCACTCTTTTCATGCATTTCTCTATTGTATAACCCTCCTAATTACATCTATCACAAAATTATTCTAGTAATTCATAAATATTATGAATTGAAATCTTGGATGGATTTATGTTTATAAAATTCTTTCTTCAATAATCCATTGTTAACTATTCACCATGAATCCCCCTTGATTCATGCCTATTTCTTGGAAATTAGATGTTATACCAATAATAGTAGGATTTGTGTCTATACCTTTCACAACACCAATAAAAACCTATGAACTCAAATATTTTAACTTGATATGTATTCTATTTATATAATTTTTATCATTACACTTCTTCAATTTGAGCCTTATTTCACCAAGTGATAGTGATTTTATTAACACATTTCTCTCTCCTATTGATGAAGGAAAAGATCTCTCGTTTTTTATCTTCATCCTAGTAGGTTCAGATTTATATATTACACCTACATTTCTTTCCTTTTCTTTTGCCTTTTTCTTTTGGTCAATAGGTTTTATCCTTTCTTTAGATTTACTCATACTTGATTGGGGGATTATATTATTTCCATAAATTGTAATATTATTAAAACATTTCAATTCCTTATGCCCAAACTTCTAGAAACACCAATTATAGACTTTGAATCCTATTCATTTATTTCCTATTGTAGTCTTTCAATATTTCATAGGATTGTACCTTACTATTTTTGAGTGGAACCACCACTCTTTTGGACACTTCATAGGGAACAATTTTTCATATATATTCTCTTATCAACCATTTTTTTGGTGGGTTTATTAGTGTTTTTCATTGTCTATACTTTCCTAGAATTTTGATTAAAACCTTTAACGGAAATTGAAAAAATATTAGTATATAAGAGAGTTAATGGGTTATGGGACACCTTCTTCTTGGTGTATATTTCCATTTGGTTTCAGGAATATCTCATTCCATTCTTAGATTCGTGGCTCTCATTGTAAACATATATAGAAGCATATTTTTCTAGTATTATGGAAATTTTTAGCTTATGGTGATTCATGATTCCTAAATCTAACCACTTACTCAAAAAAATTTATGTTGAGGGAGTTCTTCTCATCTTCAACTGAATTTATCATATCTTCCCAATCATAATTAATCTTCTTTATTTTTCCTTAATGTATTTTTCCCGATTCTTGAAAAATGATTATCATGATCCTTTACCTTTTTTCCCTTAACTTCTAGTTTATCATCTTTAATCCATAAAAACATTGACAATTTTTTCATGTACATGGAAAGCTCCTAAAAATATAATTATAAAGAAATTTTTCACAAAAAAATTAATTTCCAATTATTTAATTAATTAAACATATCTTTCATTGAAACGAGTGATTGTTTTAACCTTTTCTTTAACTAGTTTTGTGAGAGAGTTTCA
This sequence comes from Viscum album, assembly GCA_963277665.1. Classification (NCBI taxonomy): domain Eukaryota; kingdom Viridiplantae; phylum Streptophyta; class Magnoliopsida; order Santalales; family Viscaceae; genus Viscum; species Viscum album. The sequence goes on along the minus strand of OY728139.1, from coordinate 1,491,207,911 downwards.
TACACCAACCGTTTTAGACAATTCCTCTTCTATTGCATCAGCCTCTTATTTGAACCCTAATTGTTTATACTTAATACCCTTTATAGTCTTAATAATATAATTTACAACTTATTTATGAAATTTATTTAGATATGATTTGATTTCATAATAAATATCACTATGTAATAAATCATCATAACAGATTCAACATGATTCATTAGAATAATTAGAATATAAATAATTATTGAAAGTTTTACCATTCAAATTGCCTTTTGTTAGATGTTTCTCTCAATTTAATATAATAATATTATTAATATTTATTGAATTTATTTTATTCTTGTTATTTTAATGATTATTAGAAATCACCAGATTCTTATCCTTGGAAGTAACTTTATTTTTATCCATCTGAGGTAGATCACTCATTTCATGAAATCTACACTTCATAAAATATCACTATGATATTTAGAGGGAGACATCCTCTGATACCAATTGTATAAATACAATAATAATTAACCACTTAGTGTGGTAAATTAGTGGTTTAATTTTTATTAATTCTTTTCCTTTTAATTCAACCACTTGAACTTATTAAGGTTCTAAAGTTTTTGTACACAACATAAGTGCTTTTTGGGAGAATAAACATTAATTTTTTTGTTGGATTCTATGGATAATTCTCCAATTTTTCATGATTTAAGCATCCTGGACAACAATATTTTTACATTGAATATTGAAATAGAAATATAATAACTAAGAGAGCATATTTTCATGTAAATTTTATAATTAATTTTAATTTGATCTGAAAAAATATTACCTCATCTTAGGATATTTATTTTATGAAGATGTTGATTATACAAAAACCTTTTTAATGTTACTTCCATTACATTGGGAGGACCCATAGTCAAGCCCCACAAATGGTGATCCACATGTGGTCCTTTTATCTCCAAACAACACTAAAGGAATTTTGAGTGCTAGCATGGCGGATCATTTATCTTACATTGCTCATCTTGATTGCTTGGAGTACCATATATCTTGAAGGATTCCCTCTCACTCTTAAGATGATGAGATGATTCATCTAAATAGAAATACATTGTGCACAAAACCTCTCAATTCCTAATTAACCATACACAAGAGACATATAAAACTATTTATAGAGTTAGGTTTTAGGTTAAAATATTATTTAATGGAACAATAGCTCTTAAATAATATAATAAACCTTATCTAACCCCATGTCATATAAAAATATTATTATTATTATTATTTTATGACATGTGATCTCTAGAACAACAATAAATATTATTTTATCAGATTTCAATTAATATTTATCATTGAACATGCTCTTAGTCTACTCATCCTCCTTGGTGTTTATCGAATACCTATAAAAATATTTATTAAATATTTATTCATAAATAAATATTTTATTCACAATATTATGAATAAATATTTATTCAACATTAAAAAAAGAAAATAAATATTATATTCAGCATCTGGTGAATAAATATTTATTAACTATTAACGTAATTTAATAAATTATTTATTAATGAATAAATAATTATTTATTACCTTATGAATATTTTTTATCAATAAATCCTGAATAATATTATTCATCTCTCTTGAGAATAATATTTATTCCAATAATTAAATAAAATGGAATTTAATTGAGATCAATAGACTCACTTAGTGTGAGACTCTCTAGGCTGCTTTCTCATTGTCATTGGGCGAGTTTGTCTAATTTCAGAGATTATTATCTAGTAATGGGTCAAGGCACCTGAGAGAAAGAAGTTAATTTCACAAAATTGGCAAGCACACATGAATGATTACTATGTATTATAATACCTTTGTCACAATATCTCATCATATAGGTTTCACACTTGTATCACCAACCTCTGTGTTTGATACATACTTCATTAACTATATAAAATAGATTATTTGTTACGCCATGAACATAAAATTTAATGTGATGATTACATTTCAATCAAAGGTCCCATATATAAAATTCTATTAATAAGGAAGGGAAAATCCATCCTTGAATTATTAATTAATAACATGTCATTCATGACACACCCAACATACATCACATCCTATGAGCTGATGAAATAATGGTTTTGATCAATACAAAAAAGTATGTGAGTTGAGAAAATAATTAATAATTATATTAAAGTCTATGTACCACTGTACATGCTCATTGATCTAAATATCTAATGAAAAATAAATAGGCAGAATTCCTACAGGCGGATATGTTCTCATAATCGTCTATCTTGTAGATTACCATGTGTGAACTTCATGTGAATAAGTATCATATTCTCTTGAATACTCACACCTAAAAATCAAAATTCTATGTGTCCCATAATAGTATTTTATTCAACTATAGAACTATATTTTAGAATATCATCATGGCATTTCAAGTTTCTCATCATAATAGGGGAATTTTATGACCTTATCAATGGGACATATACTCTAGGACATTATTAGAGTAAAATCATAGAAAGAATGAACAATATTTAATAATATGTTTTATTAATATTAAAATATTCAAAGTTACATGTAATCCAAAGTACAAAAAAACTGGTTCTAGAAAACACAACACAACAAGGTCCCACTTATACTAGATCTAACTAACTATGAATTTCATTCTTCTAGATCTCACATAATGATCATGTTTCTGCTGAGTTAAGGATTTAATCAAGGGGTCCTCCACATTGTCTTCTGTAGATATTTTTCTCCTAACAATGTAATATCCTTGAAAACAATACCTCAATATATGATACTTATAAAGTATGTGGTTTTTCTGGAGATGTGACCTTTGATCCTTTTTAGGGGTCATCGCTGTAATATTATCACAATAGTGTATGATAGGATCATTATTTTGAGGTGCCATTTCAAGATCATATATGATTTTTTGTATCCAAACAACTTCCTTAGCTATAGAAGAAGAAACTATATACTTAAACTCACTTATATAATCTATGATCATAGATTTCTTTGACCTCTTCCAGATCACAATACCTCCATTGAGTGCGAATATGTATCTTATCTATGATTTTAGATCGTCTTGATCTATTTAGAAACTAGAATTTGAATATAAATTGATTACTATTTCCTCATCTCCTCTATAATCTAGGAAAAAATCCTTAGTATTCCTCTAATTCTTAAGTATAGTCTTAACTTCCATCCAATGGTGGTCACATGGGTCATCTTTATATCTTCCTACCGCACTTAAGGAATAGGCGACATCTAGCCCAGTACATAACATAGCATGCAATACTGGATGAATCACCAAAGTGTATGGAATACTTTTCATCCTTTGTATTTACACATGTGTATAATGAAACATTTTCATAGAAATATGAATGTCATCTAACATTGAAAAAACTCACCTCTTGTATTGTTCTATACTGAATCTCTTCAGTATCTTGTTAATATATATACATTAACATAGACCAAGAATCCTCTTTGATCTACCATGATGGATCTCAATCCTAAGAATATGTGTTTATTCATTTAATTCCTTTATGGATAATCATTTATTTAGCCAGGATTTAATAGACTATAAGACCAATATCTTGTTTCCAATAAGTAGTATGTTATTAACATAAACTATTATGAAAATGACAACACTCCCACTAAACCGGTTATATTCATAATTTTCACATTCAATCTTTATGAAACCAAATTTCATTATGGATTCATCAAACCAAATTTTTCATGACATTGATGAATTATTTAACCAATAAATAGAACTTTTCAATTTTCATACCTTATTGGAATCCATTGGGGTCACAAACCTTTTGGATTGTGTCATATAGACATCTTCCTGAAGGTTATCATTAAGAAATGATTTCTTGACATCCATTTTCTAAATATCATATTCATGTTAATTCATAATGGAAATTATACTTCTGATGGATTTTATCATAGAAACTGATGAAAATGTTTCTTCTTGGTCTATTCATTTACTTTATTTGAACCCTTTTCAACCAATCATGTCTAATAAGTGATGACTTGTATATACATGTCTAATTTCATCTTAAATACCCATTTACAACCAATAGGATTTACATACATTAGAGGATCTACCAAAATCCAGAGTTAGTTTTGGTATATAGAAACCATTTTAAAATTCATATCTTTTTTCGACTTGTAAATGTTTGTGTCACTTACTCCTTCCTTGTAGTTTATTGGATCATTATTATCCACTGATAATGAGTCTCTATCCTCGATGAATAGAAAACCATATCTTTTAGGTTCTATAACATATCTTGTACTCCAATACAATACCTGTTTCTCTGTAACTTCTTCTTCTATGGGGTTTTGGGTAATATGTTTATATTCTAAATCACATCCATCCACAATCGAATTTTTAGTTTTAATGAAGCCGCTTTTTTTAAGTGGTAACCATACATAAACGTCCACATATCACCCACACATACCCCACTTATAAGATCAACATATAGCATATTAAATTCAAAATTCAAAATCAAACTTCACTACAGACAAACCCTAATCCAATTACCACCACTTTCACCTTCCAAAATCCACAAAATTCAAATTTCAAATTTCAAGATATCATCGCCCATCTCGTTTAATGATTCATCTCAATTCACACATATACCTCAGGTCTCACACCCATCACAATGGCCACCCTGACCTCTACCGATGTCCACTGTCATCGTTGAAAGAAGTTTCAGCATCATTGACATACTCAAAACATGAAAAATCAAACTATAATCAACCGATTTAGAAAATTCCAAACACTAGTCATGGGAATCATGAGGTACCAGCGACGACATCTCCATATTAACACCACCATCATCATCCTAGTCTGAACACCACACTTGATAAAACATCATTGAGGCATGACTAAGTCATAAAAAAACCTTACCATATACATGAGTCAAAAACATCACTGAAAAAAACCTCATACCATATAAGGAACAGAAACATATTTATCAAAACCAAGAGAAACAAGTCACATGAGGAGCATCAACCACTACCATATCCCACCTCTCGAAACTAATGAGGAACCATAGCTCCATCTCCAACTCATAGAGGATTATAGGGCCTTGGGGTAAGGGTAGGGATAAGAGAATTCAATGCCTCCAAGCGACGGCATATCACTTGAACTGAAATTGGAATCCAAAACCAATATCATGTTGACACGGGAGCACCTAAAAATCCCTCGGCCACCACTTCTCTTATTCCTAAACCACTGAGTAACCATCTCTCTAGATTTGTTCTAGATAAGAACGATGGAACATGAGGTCAGATAGGGGATGAAGCAGTTGGAGGTTGCAACAACCACCACCATCAGGATTGACAACCTACCTATGAGAAAAGCACCAAAATCCACACCTCTAGATAGAAGAAATCAAAATTAGGAAGAAAGGAATTGAGAATAGGCTGAAGGGCATGAGAGGAAGGAATAAATGAAGTAATATAGGAAGAGAAGGAAGGGAAATGGCACCCAGATGTGCCGTTAGCCCCAAAGAGAAATTTTGTAAGAGAAACCCTGGACAAAGCTGAGAGGGGGAGGGGGAGAGTTGGGGGAGAAGGATGTCATCCCTCATATTATAACGCACATGTTCCTTGAACTTGGAATTTATCAAATTCTATCACACCGCCACTATCACTTTTATATATGTGATCCCACTCAGTTAATATGGTGTATCTTTACAAAATTACATTTTTTCTGAGGGTTTGTTTAAGTAATATCCCCTTGTTTCATTAGGGTATCCTATAAAAGTACACTTGATACCTTGGGTTTAATTTTTTTTCCCTGAAGGGGCCTTAACAAATGCTTCGCAACCCCACACATGTAAAGTTAATAATGTGGATTTTTATCCACACCAAAGTTCATATTGAATACCATTTTTCACTATTATTGGAACTTGGTTTAGTATATGTGTAGTTGACTATAAAAAAGTAAACCTAAAATAATAATTTAAGAATCACATGACTCATCATTGATCTCACTATGCCAAAAAAGGTTTGGTTCCTCCTTTCACTTACACAATTATATTAAGGTTTATAAGGATGAGTTAGTTTGGATTGAATCCCAAACTCCTATAAATAATCAATGAATTATTGATTAAGATATTCTCCACTATATTATAAGTAGAGTTTTTTAATATTATTACCAATATTTTTCCCAAATTCATTTTTATGTTCTTTAAATATATCAAAATAATATAACTTATACCAAATTAATTAAACATATCCATATCTACTAAAATCATCAGTAAAATTTATGAAGTATGAGTATCGACCCCTTTCTTCAACTGGAAATGGCTCATGCACATCAATATAAACAAATTCAACAAGCTATTTGGCCCTTTCACCTTTTCCACTAAATGGGGATTTGGTTATTTTTCCTTGTAAACATGTGTGACCCACACTAGGTGGTTTTATTTCAAAGGAACCCAAATATCCACCATGGTGTAATTTGGTCAAATTCTTTCTATAGCGACCCATAATTTTTATAGATAAATATTACATCTTATTAATTTTATATTCAATACATAACATTATGATAAAATATAGAATCATATAGTTTTAGTATCTTTAGAAAATTGGATACATAAACAACCAGTTCATAAGTGAATTATATCATCTCCCACTATGTTCTTCATAAATAGAACCCAAATATCATACATAATACATTTCTTCATAACCTTGGAAAAGTAAACATAAAAATGGTGATATTTGATGGTTAATAAGGGTAAGTGTGGGAGATATCAATGATTAATTAAACATAACATGATAATAATGGTAAGAGAATATGGGAATAAAATTTTGAAAACCATACCCTGCATATCAAAGATCATAATATTGATTTATGGAATAAATATAAAGACATGTCCTTATACATTATATATTCTAATGACTTTGAACTAGAATTCAATTTATTACATTCCCATATATCTTTTAGGTTTAGGGTTTTATATAATTATTTTATAACCCTTACATAATTATCCCATAAATTAAAAATTTCAAACTTCTACTTAGTATCCATATTTCTATTAAACAAAAATTTTAAGATATAAAAAATTTTCTTTTCTTGACATATCTTCACAAATTTTATATTTATCTCATATTATTCCCCACTCATCCTTAAAATGTTCAAAAAAAAATTTTAAAAACATGTTATGAGCATAAAAACTCAGTAAGGTACATAAAAATAATGAATAAAATTGTTATTCCATGAATACTTATAAAAGTTTTCCTTTTCAAAATAAAATTTGGGATAAAAAATAAAAAATTTCTTACAGAGTATATAAAATTATCTTCCTATATATTTTCATAAAACATTTTATAATAAATCTTAAATTAAAAATAAAAGTCATAAAGGGTTCCTTGAAATCAGGAAAAACTCATATTAAAGTTTTCAGAAAGTTATACATTTCACACTTAAAAGTAGCATATAATTTAATTTAAACATATGATCATTATATTATCTCTAGAAATATTAATATTACCTTAAATACCTGATATAAATCTTAGATAAAACATGTATTTAACTTGATGCGTCATTTTTATATCACTCTTAAATATAGAGTAACCCTCATGGTTACACGTGGAATAACCATCATGGTTATACTTAGAGTAACCATCACAGTTACACTTGAACAACCATCATGGTTATACTTAGAGTAACCATCACAGTTACACTTGAAATAAATATCATGGTTATACTTTCAATAACCCTCATGGTCAAATTAAAAACATAAATCTTACACAATTAATTTGGGAGCTATAATGGGGATCACTATTCATATAATCTATATCGGGATCACACATTTTTCATTAGCTATAATAGGGCTCAACCCATCATATAAGTTGTAGTGGGTTCACCCATTTCTCATATATAATTATAAAGTACCATATCATGAATAAAATATTTATGATTCCACCTTTTCATCATAAAACCTTTGAAAAAATCTTTTTAACCCGTATATAAAACAATCTTAGATATTAAAATATCCTTTTCTTTTAAAAACTCATTTTAAATGAAAAAATTCCCAAAAAAAGTAAATATGGTTTTTCTTTAAAATAAAAAAATAAATATTTTAAATTAATCCAAAATTAAAATATTGGTCATGGGGGTTGGAAAATCTTTTGATTTCATATATGTTAAAATTGAATATTCCTTGTCTTCTGTAAAGAAATTCAAAACATTCCATAAAAATATTCTATTTGAAAACCTTTGAAAGAAAGTTAAAATTGAAATAAAATTTCCTTTATAATTCCTTTATTTACATATAAATATATCCATAAAATAATTTTAAAAATATGGATATGTAATAAAAAGAGTTTTCATGGAATCTTTAAAAGATGATTTTTAAAAGAAAGTCACTTACCTTGAGTCTAACTCATCACGTGTGTTACTTATCTTCATGAATAATAAACTTATGTTAGTTATTTAATTTATTGAGAAATTTTTTCAAGTGTATTATTTCTTTTATATCACTTATTACTCTTTTATATATAATCACTTAGTCATTTAAGAACACATTAGATGTTTTGATGATATTAAGCTTATATGTTCGAAATGGATTCAGTGGGTTGAATAGGGTCAAAGTGGTCATTACCCCCACCATATAAAGAATAATAATAATGAAATAATTATAATTTTTATATATTAATTATACTTTTAAATCCAATCATAAAATATTTTTATATAAAATGAAATATGTTGCAATCATGGAGATAGTAGGTCGTATGTATGCATAAGTAATGTTTCCATTTTTCAACGGTCATTGTGTAAAGAAGGTAATGATTAATTTATATTTACATAATTATAATTATATTATAAATACCATTTTATTTTATAAAACATACATATATATATATCATCCATGTGATGTGGTTATGAAAATATAATCACATCCCTTCATGGAGATAGTAGTCCACACGTATGGACGAATGATGTTATCATTCATCTGTGAATAGAAAGGTAAGTGATTAAATAATATATAATGTTTTGAAAATGGAAAATATTTCATGAATTTAATATATAAATATAAATTCTATCATTATAACCATCCATGAGATACTGTGAATGAGAATGAATTAAATCGGTTCATGGGGCGCTAGTTCGTCATACACACAAACGATGGTTTTGTTTCCCATTTAATGGAAGTAGAGATGGATATAGGTAATTTAATTAAAATAATAATATATAAATATATTTATAATACCATTGTTATTATTTTATCATGGTTGAAAAATATTTGAAGGAGTTTTAAAAAGAAATAAAACTAATATAAGCGGTTAAAAACTATACCTCTTATTTGGAAAATCTCTATTTCTTAACACATTAAGATCTATAAGGTTGGTATTATGAAAAAAATAAGATATTTATAATGTGGTAATGGATTTTATGAAGGTATTTAGGTAGTTATTGACTGAAAAAAAATGTTATAGAGGTGTGATGAAATGAGAAGAAGAGGTTCTGTTTTATAAGAGAGGGGAGAGGAACTCTTGGAATTTCTTAAAATATTAAATTAATATAAATTAATTTTGATATTAAAATAAATAAAAACTATTAATATTAAAATATGATATGATTATTATTCTAAATAATCTCATAGAATTAATGTTTTACAAGTTTTTACTATTTTTTCACCCTAATCGTTTGGTCTTAACCCCTAGTTAACCCTTTTCACACTTACCATGACAATAAGGTTTTCTACTATTTAAGGGTCATGATAGTTAATATAAAAGGAAAAAAAGTAACATAAATTAACCATGGTTTATATTTTAAAACTTATATTAATCACTTGGATAAAGATATAATTTTTAGGATAATTATATCATTTAATAAAATATTATTTTCATAAAATATCAATAATGTGAATTTTAGAACAATTCACTTACCTTGACTTTAATAACATCAATGAAACATGTTAAATTTGAATAAAATAATTTAATACATCAAAAAAATGTTATTTTTATAGAAAAAATTTATTATCACATTAATTATTTCAAATTATACTACTTTTAATATTTTAATATCATTTATTTTATTTTTTTATTAAATGAATAATTATTATGTCTACGTTGTGTAAGAATTTAAGGAAAGTATTTATTCATTAAAAATTTAAAAAAAATTAACATGATGAATATAAATCATTTATATTTCAAAATGATATTTATAATATAACAAATACTTTTTTATCCCCATGTTAAAAATATTATAGCTATTAAAAACAAGAGTATGATATTTTTTACTTTTCTTTATATAAAATATTATAAAGGTCATAATCACATCCAAATGGAAATAAAAGTACATATATTCAACCTTTGGATTATTGTGGAATCTATATACTCATCCAATAAAATTTAGTCTGGTGTTATGTCCACTTTAAGTCCTAATCGTTTTATTTTTAACATGAATTACTTGATTTACCCTTTAGCACGGCAAAAAAATTACAAATCTTACTATTCATATTAACCAAAAATAAAATGGACCTATTTAAAAAATTTATACCTCATAATTTAAAATATACAATCCATTTTTTTAGATTTAAAATACCAAAGTGGTATAATTTAATTTAAAATTAAACTTCTTAAACGTGATGAAAAATTGTTTTTCTGATGAAAAAATGCGTTTTTGAAGTATATAAATGTTTTTATACTATATCAAAGTTAAATTCATTAAAAATACTATAATTGGAAATTTGAAATTAAAATGAAAACTTTTAATTTTAAAACTAATAAAAAATAGAATTTGACTTTGTAAATAGTTGAAAAGAAAAGGTAATTCCTAATAAAATCCTATATTTTTCAGTATCTATTGAAAAATAAATATTTTTAGAAAAGTATCTAAAATTCACCTTAAAATAATTTCGAAATGTTGAATAAAAATATGGAATTCATTTTTTTAAATTAAAATTGTATTTTTTTAGAAATCAATCTTTCATATAAAACCATATAATGTCTGAAAATCCAATTTGGTTAGAAATAAAGTTTTTTCCCTATAACTAAAAAAATTCCCAATATTCTTATATTTAATATAAATCAATAAAATATAACTAATTAATATTAATAATACATGAAAAAAATATTTTATTAATACCTATGATTTTATATTCTTTCCCCTCTGATAAATTGTGTCCACAAAATTTTATTCACTTATTAAATAGTTGGGGATATCCTTCTATCATAACATTTTCATATTCTTATGTTTCTACTTAAAACATATAGTTTCTCCACAAAACCTTAAGATAATGAATTACTTTTTTTCAAAACACTTGATCTTTATGGTTAATAATCTAAATTAATTTTTCATTATAATAAATTTTATCTTCCAACTAAACTAACTTAGGTCTCAAAACATGAGATGAATCTAGCACGTATTTCTTTAACATCAAAATATGAAAAAAAAATTCCCTAGGATAAAATTAGAGGAAAATTCACTTAGTGGTAAATTGATCAAACGTTGTCTAAAATTTCATGTGGTATAGTAAACTATGGACCAAGATTCCCTTTTTTACCAAAACAAATAACACTTCTCCATGTAGATACTTTATAAAACACATGATCACCTACCTCAAAAGAAAGATATTTCCTCTTATTATCTGTATAAATTTTATACCAACTCTAATCCATTTTTGTATTTTGTTGAATCATCATTACCTCTTCAACCATTTCCTCTACCAACCCTGGTTCTATCATCTTCCTTTCTCTTACTTCATCCCAAAAAGCATGAGTCTGACAACGATTTTAATATAATTCCTCAAAAGGATCAATATGTATATTAGAATGAAAACAATTTTTATAAGAAAACTCAAATAAAGAAAAATGTTGATCTCATATTCCTCAGAAATCCATTGAACAAGCATTAATCATGTCTTACATGTTTTGAATTGTTTATTCATCTTTTCCACCAGACTGAGGATTAGCGGTTGTACTGAAATTCAATTCAATTCCCAATGACTTCTGAAGTCCTTTCGAAAAATTTAAATTGAATCTAGAATCATGGTTAGATATAATAGATAGATTAATTTCATGTAAATTGACTACTTTCAGGGATATAATAAAAATTAAATTTAAAAAAATTATATATAGTTTATTTTCTTGAAACTACTTTTTCATTTGAGGATTTTTATTTATCAAGAAACTCTTGCAAATACTTTTTCAATTCCAAAATTTCTACTTGAGCCATTAAATAAGGGGGTTTTGAAATTAGATTCGTATTAGCCACTAATTAAATAGTAAACTCAACTTCCTAGTTAGGTATTAAACTGGGAAACTCATCAAGAAAAACATATGGTTATTCTTTTACTACCAACGCATCATTAATCTATGAAGTTCTTTTATTTTCAACAATATATGCCAGATAAATTTGATTTCCATCTTTTAAAAATTTATTATATTCTTGAAATATTATAATAGGTATGGATTCATTCATAAATATGAACTAAAAGTATTTATAAAAAAACTTATTTAGCTCTATAATCTATCATAGAATGGTAAATATAGAGTCAATCCATGCTTAGAATAACATCAAACTCTACTTAGGTCAATAATATAATATTTGTCGATAAATTAATTCAATAGAAAACAATATTAAGATTATTATAATTTATTTTTTCCTTAATACTTCCCCTATTTGTTTTTACCATAAGTAATTCCATCATTTGTTGAGGTGAAATATCTAATTTATCAAAAAAGATCTCAAAAACGAAAGAATTTTTAGACCCTAAATCAAGAAATAAATCACAATAATATAAATAATTAATTAAGTTGATTTTTACCAAATTGTTTGATATACCAAGATCTAATGAATTAGTCGAAAATGATTTCACCACACCCATATACTTATAATCATTCCTCTTCCTAGAATTTTTTTTCTCCAGACACACATAAGAATAATCACCCATCTCACTGCATTTAAAACACTTTAATTCATTCATATGAAAATGGGTCTTACCACTAACAATATCTTTTTATTAAAATCACTATCTATATGCCCCATCTTAACACATCAGAAACACTTTCCTAAACCTATCAAACATTTCTTGAAATGTTGTTTACCACACATGGAACATGTAGGGGTGTTACATTTAGACTTATTATTTGGATGCTTCTCTATTTCCTACTAACTTCACCATTTCATACTCTCATCATCTTGAGGCACATAAGTGTCAGAAAAATCAAACTCAACTTTATCAATACAATAAAAAACTTTTCCATATCATTTAAATTCTATTCCAAATAAAGATCTTCATAAAATTGGTTTCAATCCGAAGTAAAATATATTAATTTTACTATCAATTTTCAGAATAAAATCTGGGATATACCTGGCCAATATTTCAAATTTTTCTTTATACACAACCAAAAAATATTCATCTTTTTTCCACAATTACAAAAAAAATCTCCATCTTGAGCCAAACATAGGGAAACATTTCACTTGAAAAAGATTCTCAAATGTTTCACAATCTATATAATAAACCTCATATCTCTATTGGGTATAATTAACCAGACCACCATCAATATGATTCACCTTAAAAATGATAAATGGAAAGAGTTTCATTTTTAATTCTAATAACCAATGACATAGAATATATTTTATATGGATTTATTCCACTCCCTAATTACCATTGGGTCATAAGATTTACTAAATGTTAGAGGGTGTTTCATTATAAAATGTTCTACTATTGGAATGTTACTTTGTGGTATATCTAGTTACTCTCTTGCATGGATTAAACCACCTTTTATATCATGTTTCAACTGATCCATCACAGTAACAAACTACTCTATTCCAATTCCAACCATTCTGGGTTGCTGGTTTGGAAGGATATTGTCCTCTTGGTTCCTTCATACTATAACTTCCCTATTTCCACTAAAAATAATCATTTTAAAAAACATAGTTTAAATGAATCAACATGGTAATATTTAAATTTTATATCATTTCAAATTAACCATAATTTATAATAGTTCAATGGTGTGCTATTAGACTTATCCTAAACTCTAAATTTATCTAAACCTTGCTCCAATATAATCTATAATGGTCTATAATTATTGTCATTAGGCTATAAATTATACCTATAAAAACACTCCACAGGTGCCTAACCCTCCTAAGTGGTAATCTCACCACTATCCCAAGTGGTATTGCTTTCTTAATGAATACCTTGGGTGGATATCCATGCTTCTCCCAACGATCAGAATCACTCCTTTTCTCTCATACCAACTATAAGGACCTGAACTTATACATTATATATTCTAGTGACTTTTTACTATAATTATATTTAGTAAATTATTAAATATATTTTAGTTTTATAATTTTAGATAATTAGGTCATAAATATTTCATAACGGTCTTATAAATTACAAAGTGGACAGTTCTACTTAGTATCTATTTTTTCAATAAACCAAAACTTTTATGATAAAATAAGTTTTCATTTCAAGAAATATATTCATAAATTTGATCTTAAACCCATAATTGTACCTACACATCCTTAAACCTTGGTAAAAACATCTTAAAAACATGTTATAAGAAAAAAATCTCAGTAAGGGACATGAAAATAAAGAAATAAACTGTTAGTTCATGAATACTTATAAAAATTTCTTTTTAAAAATAAACTTTGGGGTTCAAAATAAATATTTTATTAAGCAATAAATAAAAATATCTATATAAATATTTTCATAAAATAATTCATAATATGTATTAAAGGAAAAAACTCATAAAGTTATATATGAAATTGTAAAAAATTCGAAATAAATTTTCACAAACTTATAATTTTCACCCTTATAAGTAGAATAAAGTTTTCTTTAAATATAATATCATTATCTTATCTTGAGAAATAATAATATTCCTTTAAAACCCATATAAACAATAGATAAAATATCTTGATAACTTGAGTCATAATTTTCATTTGAATTTTACATATGGAGTAACCCTCATTTTTACACATGGAACAACTGTCACGGTTATACTTGGAGTAACCATCATAGTTACACTTGAAATAAACATAATGGTTATAATTTGAGTATATATAGCAGTTAAACATGAAATAAAAATCATTTTTATACTTGTAATAACCCTCATAGTCAACATCCAAAAATAAATCTTACCCAATGCATTGAGGATCTATAATGGGGATCATGCTTCATACAAGAGATATCAGGTTCACCAATTTTTCATGAATGATAATGAGAATCAACACATAATATAAGATGTATTAAGATCACCCATTTATCATATATAATTAACAAGTGTAATATCATGAATAAAAAATTTTATTCTTGCACCATTTCATTATAAAACCTTTGAAAAACTCTTTTGAACCAGTACGAAAAACACTTTCAGATATTAAAATATCCTTTTCTTTTAATAACTCATTTTCAATACTAAAATAACTAGAAAAAGGGAATATAATATTTATTTGAAGAAAAATGAAGTATTTTAAAGTAATCCTAACTTAAAATAATGGTTTTGGAAGCATTAAAATCCATTGATGTCATATAAATTAAAATAGAATATTCCTTTTATCTTTTGTAAAGAAAATCAAAACATTCTGTAAAATGATTCCATTTGAGAACCTTTGAAATAAAGTAAGAAAGGAGAAATAAAATTAACTCTATAATTTTTTTATGTCCATATAAATACATCAATAAAATAATTTTAAAAATATGTACATATAATAAAAAGTGTTATAAGAGAAACTTTAAAAAATATTTTTAAAAGATACTTTCTTACCTTGAGTATGACTCATTACATGTGTTCATTGTATTCTTGAATAATAAATATATATTAATTTATTTATTTCTTGAGAACCTTTTTAAAGTTTATTATTCCTTTTATTACTTATATAATCACTTGATCATTTAAGATCATGTTAGATATTTTGATGATATTCACCTCATATTTCAAAAATAGATTCTGTAGGTTGACTAGGGTCAAAGGGTTCATTTCCCAACCAAGTACATGATAATAATTATAAAATAATTATATTTTTAATAAATAAATTATAATTTTACAATCAATCATAATACATGTTATTAAAAATTAACTATGTTATAATCATTGAGACTATAGATCATATATACGCATGAGTAATGTTTCCTTTTTTTAAAATAATTATGGAAAGAAGGTAAGTATTACTATATATTTAAATAATTATAATTATATAATAAATACCATTTTAATTCTTTAAAAACATATATATATATCATCCATGTGATGTGGTGATGAAAAGAAAATCACATTGCTTCAGGGTGGTGATATTCTATACATACGCACGAGCGATGATATTATTCTTCAGTGAATGGAAAGGTAAGAAGATAAATTATATATTATATTTATAGAATGATAAATATGTTAGTAATATCATATATAAAAATTCATTATATCATTATAAATAGTTGTGAGAGATGGATATGGAAAAGGAATTACATCAATTCCTAATATGGTTGTCCATCGTACACATGAATGATGGTTTTGTTTCCCATTGGATGGAATAGGAGAAAAAAATAGGTAATTATATTAAAATAATAACATATAAATATATTTAGGATACTTTTTTTATTATTTTATGAATTTTTAATAATATTTTAAGAAGGTTGAATAAGAAAAAAACTAAAATATGCGGTTAAAAATGATATCTATTCTTTGATAAATATCATTTCTTAACACCTTAAGACCGATAAGGTGGTTACTATACCACTTATAAGACCTATAGAATGTGTTAAGAGATGTTAGGAATGTATTTTTGAAGTTATTTTATGAAAAAAAATCTTTAGGTGTAATGAAATGAGAAGAAGATGTACCATTTAATAAGAGAGTGGATGGGAACTCTTGGAATTTGTTTAAATATTAAATTAATATAAATTAATTTTGATGTAAAAAATGGATAAAAATTGATAATATACAAATATAATATGTTTATGAGTCTAAATACACTCATAAAATTAAATTTGGACAATTTTTTACTATATTTGAACCCTTGTCTTTTGGTTTTAACCCCCTCTTAACCCTTTTCACACATACCGTGATAACAAGGTTTTTTGCGCATTAAGGGTCATAATAGTTACTATAAATGAAAATAGGGAACATAAATGAACCTTGGATTCTATTTTAAATCATATTATAAACAATTTACTGAATATATTAATTTTATTAATTGTATATCATTTAATGAAATATTATTTTCATAAAATATCAATAATGTCAATTTTAGAACTATTCATATACTTTGACTTTTATAACATCAAGATAACAAATTAAATTCAAATAAAAATATATACAGTACCATAAAATTTTATTTCTATTTATAAAATTCATGGATCACATTAATTATTTTCAATTATACTAATTTTAATATTTGTGTTATCATTAATTTTTTTCTATTAATTGAATATTTACTACGTCAGTGTCATGTAAGCATTAAAGGTAATTATTTATTCACTAAAAATTAAAAATAAATTTCCATGATGGAGATAAATCATTTATATTTAAAAAATATTTATAACTGAACATATCTTCTAGTTATCTTCATATTAAATATATTATGTTTATTAAAAACAAGAGTGTGAATTTTTTACTTTTCTTTATATAAAATATTATAAAGGTCATAATCACATCCAAATGGAAACAAAATTCATATATTAAACATTTTTATGATTATTGATGAGATATAATCATAAAAAACCCAAATTTTAGGGTCATTTTTAGTACTTATAATTTTATTTTTAAATTTAGTTACCTAATTTACCCATTACGATAATAACAAACATTACTATTATTATTATTTATATTTACCAAAAATAAAATGGAATTATTTAAAGAATTTTATAATCCTGATTCCTAATATGGAATCCATTTTTTAAGATTCAGAAAAATAATTTTCAGTTTTGAATTTAAAATTAAACTTACAAAACATGACGAAAAAGAGTTTTTCATAAAAATGCATATTTTAAGTATAAAAAGGTTTTTATACTAAATTCAAGTTTAAAATTTATTCCAAAGACTATAATTGGATTTTTTTAATAAAAGTTACCTAATTAAATTTTAAAACTAATCATAAATTCAATTTTAAATTGTAAATACTTGAAAAGAAAATACAATTTGCAATAAAAATATACATTTTCACTATTTATTAAAAAATCAATATTTTCTTTAAATTATCAAAAATTAATCCTAAGATAATTTTTAAATTATGAATTAAATAATTAAATTCATTTTCTAAAATTAAAATTCTATTATTTTGAAATCAATCTTTTAAATAAAACCATATAATGTCTAAAAAATCTAATTTGTTTAGAATTAAATATTTTTTCTTTTAACTGAAAAATTACCCAATATTTTTATAATGAAATTAACTATATAAAATAAATAAGACATGAAAATTATTTATTCTATCAATTTATATCTTGTTACAATAAATATTTGCTGGTCATATGACATTAATCATAAAGGAATCAACAAACATAATCTATGAGAGATTAACATTGGAAAAAAAACAAAGATTTGTGGCATATGCATAAGAATAGAATATTATTTACATAGTAGTCAATTATAATTTCTAATAATATCATAGTGGATTTGTTTAACTCTTAAAACCATAATAGTAGTTAACGTTCACTCCCAAGACTATCATAGTGGACAAATTTCCTCATCGAACTGGGTTCACTACCCATTCTAGTCTTGTTTATCTCATGAGATATCTATATTTACCCAATGAATTAGAAAGTTATATAATTTTGGGAAAACCATTCACATAATTAAAATAATATGTGTGTGTTCTATAAGATCATAAAACATTTATCATATTATAACCCATGAAAATAAATGGGTTTTATAATCATTTCATCCTGGCATAACCCATGGAAAATAAACAGGTTTCATTGACATTTCATAAATTCATCATATCATAACACATGTAAAAGTAATGGGTTTCATAAACATATTGTTATTATAATAATAAACCATCTAGAAAAATAATAAGGATGGAACAATTAAGTCATATTCCTAGTAAACATTAAGTAACATCCAAGGATTTCATCATAAATAAAAAATTCCTTTAATGATAACTTGGAACATTTCTTGAGGAAAATAAATTTTCACATTGAACTCCTTAAAATATAAAATTTCCCCAAATATTAAGGAAAAACTTTTCTTACAAAATATCCTTTAAATTTTTTAATGTAATCCTTAAATCATTAATTGTTTATAATGGTGAGAAATTCCATTCATATCGTATATATTAAAAAAAATATTCATTTCATGTTTTTTGATAAAAACTCAAAAGTACCACATTTCAGAAAATTAAAAAAAGATTTATTTTTTCAAAAAAATTAAAAATTCAGAAATGGGTAAAATTAATTTAAAAATCATAGGATAATATTATAAAAATTATTTAAAAACATTTTTAGAAAACATGTGAATGGAAGAAAAATGATTTTCAACTGAAGAGAAAATAAAGTCAATTTTCCTTAAAAACATTATTTTGGTTTCTTGAGTTATTAAAGAGAGAAAAATGAAAGTAAAACATGTTTTCTATAATAATAAACTTAAGGGAACAACATTTATGTGATTATTGAAATTCAAGTCCTAAAATTCCATCATCAAAAACTTAATCATAAACAATCCCGATAAATAATGAGATTGTGACGTAAATCACTAACCTCTAGTTCCACTTGATTTGAAAGTTCTCTATCCTCTTGTATAATAAATTAAAATTGATTATAATTATATAAAATAAATATATAATTACTTATAATATCATATATAATGCTTTTATAATATTTTGACACCCATTTATTAATAATCCCTTATTAAAATTGCCCTTTCTCAGGGTTAACTATTTTGTTTTTTCATAATAATTTTGGTTCTATATTACCATTACATGTACATTGATCATGGTTATATTATATAAAAATTATTAAAAAAAGATATAAATATAATATATATTCATTATATATATAGAGAGAGAGTCATTTATAAAATTTAGGTATAGAAAAACGAATTACATCATTCATGGAGATGGTGGGTCATACGTATGCATGAACATTGGTTTCACTTTTTGATAGATGGAATGAAAGAAAGTTTCATAATAAATAATATTTTAACAATAATTATTATATAATATATATAATATATATTCCTCATATTCATCATTATTACCATTAAAGTAAAAAAATTAAAAAAAATTACATCGATTCATGGAGGTGGTAGCCCATATGTACGTTGGAGAGACATTATATTTTCCCAACGGATTGGAAAGTAAGAATGTATATATGATATTATCATTAAAATTAATAATTATGTCATAAATATCATATATAAACATTAAACCCATCATAATAATCATCTATAAAATATGGTTAATAAAAGTGAATTGTATCGCTATGTGGAGACGGTACATCGTACGTACGCACGAGAGATACATCAACTTCCAATTATATAAGAAAAAGTTTGTATAATAATGGTTTAATAATCATGATATAATTTATTCTATTTATCAAACTGAATTTATAATTTTATGATAAATACTATATATATAGAAGAGTTAAAATAAGAAGTAAAAAATGAAATTGATCAGTTAAGGGAGATCAAATATTCTTTGAAATAACTCATTTACATATCCTCTTAAGGTTCCTAGGGTTGGTCTTTTTTGAATAAAAGAAACTCTATAACGTGTATAATTATTATTATAAGATTCTTTTTCAGGTTATGGTCGAGATATGAGGCCCAATGTGGTGTAAAGAAGAGAAAGTATGAGTGACCTTTTATAAGTGAGAGGAGGGGAACTCTTAGAATTTCGTAAAATATTAAAATAAAAAAATAATTATTTAGAAAAATACTTCCAAATGGATAAATATTAGAATATAAGATATTATTTGTTTTGAAATAACATCAACCAATAAAAATTTTATAAGATTAAGTGGTGTTTTAAACCATGTCTTTTGGTTTAACCCCTTACTTAACTTATTTTAACCTTAACTATGGTAACCATTTTCACTCTTAAAGGGTTTTAATTTTATTTATAAAGTGTAAATTGGATCATAAATGGAAAATGGATGACATTTTACACCATAAATTATCCAAATTTTCATCTTTAAATAATTTTATGATTTTTAAATAATTTAATAAAATATTGTTTTCATAAAATATGATTAATGTCTTTTTTGACACAACTCATTTAATTTTAATTTAAAGATACAAAGATAAGGATTTAATTTTAATAAAATCTTTCAAAACATCCCAAATATGTCATATGTATCTAAAAAAAATTTAACACTGTAAGTCACTCAAATTATATTACTTTTAGTATTTTTAAAATTATTTGTTTTATTTTTCTATTAATAGAAGAAATATTGTGTCAGTGTTGCTTAATCATTTAAGGTAATGATATAATTACTAAAAATTATAAATAAATTTACATAATGAAAATAATTTCATTATACTAAAAATAAAAAAAAATATTCATTCACAAATTTCATTTTATCCCTATGTGAACATATAAGAGATATTTGAAAATAAAAGTGTGCCATTTTGTATTTTTATTTTCTTAAATTAATATAGAGGTCATATTCAAAGAAATATGGAACCAATTATCCATATATTATAGAATTGGATGTAAATTTATAAACTCCATTCATCCAATAAGATAAAGGAAAATTTTGGATAAATTATAAAGCCTTATCCAAATTGTTTAACCATATTTTACCCGTTTTAGCCTTACTAAGGTGACATAATTTTACTATGATTACTATTCATTTTGACTAAAAATAAAATTTAATTTTTTACCAATTTTTATAAAAAAAACTAAAAATAAATAATCCATTTTTTATAATTCAATTTCTAGAAGTTTCATAAATTCATTTTAAAATAACTGTGTAAAACATGATGAAACCTGATTTTTAGAAAAATACATTTTTAAGCATAAAAATGTATTTATTCTTATCACATGCTAGAAAAACATTAGATGAATATTAAAACATTTATTCAATACATAATATATAAATTTTATTAAAATAATTCATCAATATTGAGTCATTCAATTTATTAAGATAAAAACACATTGGGAACATAAAAATAGTTTTTCATAAAAAATTCTTCTTTATTTTAAATTGTTTTTTATTTTAATTTATACTTAATTGATAACCAAAGATTTAATTTTATATATATGTAAACCAAAAATTTCATATTTTATTTATTCCTATTTTTAACCACCAATCCAATGGTTATGCGATAACTATAACATTAAATAATAATATTTAGATAGTGAATCATGATTCCTTTAATCTTGTAGTTGTGTATAATGAAAAATACTAAAGAAGATAAATTAATTTGAAAAATATATTTCATAAAATATCTTGGTGTTAAATTCTACCCCCCCCCCCCCCCGTAAAAATAATGTTTAACTTGAATTTATATTTATTTGATAAAAAAATGAGGATATCTCTGTTTCATTACAACCTTGAGTTCCCAAGTATCTTTCTAAATTTATGATTCCTCCAGAGAACTTTAACTAGGTGAGTAGTCTTGTTTTGTATTACTTTGTCTCTACAATAGAATATTTACACTAGTTTTTCTTCATAATAAATATAATTCTCTAGTGGAATGGCCTGTGAGTTTAATACATGTGATGGATCAATTACCAAAAGATTTATTTCTCTAACTTTATCCCATCACATTGTATTTATACATTTATTTCCATAAAGGGATTTATAAAGTACCATATAAATTCTCAAGAGAAATATATTGTTGTAATAAAACTTTACTTGAAGAAGGTTTTGAAACCAACAACCTTTTAAATCCATATAAAAATATCTCATCATATCCTCCAGGGTTTGAATAGTTCTCTCTGAATGACCATCTGTCTAAGGATGATACGTTATACTGAAATTCAATAGTGTATCTAGAACCTACTGAAGACTTATCCAAAACATATAGGTAAAACTAAAATCTCAATCATATATTATAGAATTTGTTACCCCATGCAACCTTACAACCTATTGAATGTATATTCTGGAAAGGTGATCAAAATAGAAATATTATCTAATAGTAATTAAGTGTGTTGAATTTGTATAGTGATTTACTACAACCCAAATATCATTATGTAATTTATAATATTTTTGGATTCTAAAGAACTAAATCAATAATTATGTTTTCCCATTTCCATTCTGGTATGGGTAATGTTTATAACATCCCCTTATAATTATATATTTTATCCTTAACTTACAGGCATACCAAACACTGATATACATATTCTGCAATGTCTCTCTTCATAATACCCAACCATAAATATTCTTTTATGTATGTATACATCTTCTTACTTCTAAGATGTATTGATACTGATGAACTATGAGCCTGGTCCAATAGCTCTTTCTTCAAATTTGGTATGGATCGAACACATACATGGTTTATAAACCCTATCATTCCATAATAATCAAGGTTTAACTTAGGAACATTTATGACCTTCTTCTATAGTTCCACATCTTCCTTCTGCACCTCCTTAATCCTCTATTAGATAGATTGTTGAAAAATTATTTGATAAAGATAAGATTTCTCCCCTTCCTTCAATATTTCAATATTTATCCTTTGAAAATATATAAATATTGGATCTTTTCTGATACTTAACATGGATAATCTAGAATGATACTTTCAACTTAAAGCATCTTCCACCTTTTTCACCTTCTCATGGTGTTAATATATTAATAAGTCGTAATGTTTAATTAGTTTTAACCATCTTTGATAGTGTATATTTAACTCTTTATGTGTGAATATATAGTTTAAACTTTTATTATCACCATATATATATATATCACAAATTTTATGTAAAGATAATACCACCATATCTTTAATCTAAAAATTACTATAAATAACTCCAAATAATGATTAGGGTAATTTTTCTCATGAAACTTAAATTCTCGTGAGGAATAATCTATCACCATGTAATTCTACATGAGAATACATCCCATCCCCATTTTTTATTCATCGCTATAGATTAAAAACCCTTATCTACTATAGGGTAATGTAATCATAGGTTCACTAACTAAACTTATCTCTAATTCCTTGAAATTTTCCACATATTCATCTGTCCAAAGGGACTTATCTCCCTTCTGAGTTAACTTGATGAATGAATTATATAGTCATGATAAATTCTCTATAAATCATTGATAATATCCATACAAAAAATACTATAAATCTCAATCATATTGTTTGGCCTAGGAAAATGTTTAATAACCTCAATATTTGATGGAACCATCGATATACCCTCGCTTGAGATTATATGAAAAAATAATGAAAGTTTTTATAGAAAACATTTCACACATTTTAAATATTTCATACTACTTCTCCTTACTTATGGTCTTCATTAAAATACTCAAGTGATATTTATTATCTTCATTTATCTTTGAATATTTAAGAATATCATCTATAAAGATTACCACAAACTGATCAAGGTAATCTCAAGATACTCTATTCATTAAATCTATGAGATAGTGGGGGTATTAGTAAGACCAAATGGGAAAACAATATATCCATAGTTTCTATAACTTATATGGAATGTTGTCTTGGGTATATCCTTTTTGGACCCTTAATTGATGATATCCATAATGAAGATCAATCATCGAAAATTATTGATCTCCATTTAGTTGATCTAATAAGTCATCAATAAAAGGTAGAGGATGTTTATTCTTGATTGTGATCTTTTTAAGTTCTTGATAATTAATGTGTACTTGAATTGATCAATCTTTATTCTTAAAAAATATATGTGAACCCCATGGTGACATTATTGGATGAATGGATCCCTTTTCAAAATCCTCCGGGAGGTTCTTCTTTAATTCCCACATCTCAATCGAGGTCATTCTATATAAAATCTTTGAAATAGGTGTAGTACTAGGTATGAGTTATATTGAGAACTTAACTTCATGATTTGGTGGAATACTATTAAAATAATCCAAAAATACATAAAAAAACTCCTGAACAGTAGTTATATCTATGTTTTTGATTTTTTCCTCAACCATATAATATAGACATCCCTTTTTAATAGGAACTAAGCCCCGTATAATGGATGTGATTTCCATTGTAAGTTCATATTTATCATTACATTTATAGAAAAGTATAGGTTGGTTTAGAATATTAAATTTTTATTCCCTTTATCAATAATTTATATGGGATTTATGTAAATAAATTCAATCCATTCCTAAGATAACATAAATTCAACTAATGGGAGAATAATGAGTTTTATAGGAAACACATTCCCACAAACATCAACTAGAGAAGAATCACATACTTGAGATGTGATCATAATACCATTAGTAATTTTCATTGATAATTCAAAATCTTATAATTGAGGAAATGAATTAATATTCCTAGAGACATTTCATGATATGTGATAATTCATATAACTAAGACCAAATATGATACTTCAATATTTGAGCATACCTATAACCAACTCAACTATAACTTTTTTTATCTTAAATCCCTTAATAAAACCAAAATGGTTATCATGAACATAAAGCATCGTTGGTCATAAAGAACAATCATATGATGTTTAAATCATGAATCCTTATTTTCAATCTATGAAACATTAGGATTAACCTAAGTCATCCATGATCATCATCTATTTAAATTATTCATCATGGTTTGTAAATAAAATGTGAATTAACCTAATAATATCACTCGAGAGTTCCAAACTAGGAATGCAGTAAAGGAACACAAACCATGAACTATAATGATAGATGAGATATAATTTAACACCTATTTTTGGTGTTATTACCCCTAGATGCATCTTTGCTAAAACTACATTCACTTGTAGTATCTAAACATGGATATTTTTCTAGGAAAACCATACTCCTTTCTTTACCATAACATAGGAAATTATTCTATACTTAAGATTATGTTAAGGGTTCTCATTAAATTTTTCTCATCCTAGTTTCCAAAGTTAACTAAACCTTGCTATGATAAAAACTATAAAAACCCATAAATTTCATATATAAATGTTACATCTTATCATATGAATATTCAATACATTGTATTATAATCCCTGAAAAAATCATATAGGTCTGGTATCTTTGGAATCGTGGATACATAAACAACATGTTCATAATTGAACTACCTTATATAACACTAAGTTATCATAAATTGTACTTAGACATATAATACATAATACCATTCTTCATAACATGTCCAAAGTAAACATAATAAAGGTTGATCTTTGATGATCTATAAGCCCGAATGGCCAGAAGGCCTTCATTTTTATTGATTTTTTGATAACCCCCCATTCAAGGGATGAGGGGGAACCCTTACAAGGCCTGTAGGCTCATAGATTACAAGGCTCGTAGGCTTTGGAGATTACATGAACTGGAGGTCTTAGGGAATTCAACCAGACTATCTACAAGGAACTGCCCCTCCCCAGCATCTTCGTCATGATAGTATCTCTCCACCTTTGCATGGCTGTCTGGCTAGGCTTCTCGTGCAAGCATAGGCTGGTACAGATGGCATAGTCATACCCTCTCATTCTAACAATCCATTTGGTTATGCTCTGGTGAGTGCACTTGCTCTGAATCCTTTTTTGGGGATGCTCCTTTTGTGTAGTGTGTCTGGGGAAACTGCATGTGGCCCAAGGGCCTTAAAGGTGGCCCGAAAGCCCTACTGAGAATAAGTGTATGATAATATGAGAATAAAAATTGAAAATTATACGATGTATATCATAGATCATAATATTGAGTCATGAAATAAATCTTGGTAAGTCATATGTCATGATTCATAATTTAATTAAAGAATACAAGCCACGAGAACATAACATTGGCATAATACATAGCTTTTTTTCATACACATAAGAACAGAAAATTATTTCCTTAGTATTAAAGAATCATTTAAAAGACTATAATATTGAATTGTAGCCACTCCCCAAACTATTATCCAAGGTTCACTCTCAATATTATCATAGTGGATATATTCCCTTACTAAACTATGTTCAGTCCACATTTTAGTCCTATTTATCTCATGAGATATCCATATTTACCCAATGCATTGGAGGGATATATAATTCAAATTCCACCCAAAACATAAAGTAAATTAAAAAAATTTGTTAAAAAATATCATAAAACATTCATCATATCATACCCTATGAAAATAAATTGTCTTTATAATCATTTCATCATTGTATAACCTGTAGAAAAAAATGGGTTTCATTATCATTTCATCAATTCATCATATCATAACCCGTGTAAAAATAATGGATTTTATAAAAATATTATAATAATAATAATAAACCATCCAAATAAACAATAATTAAGGTACTATTGGATCATTTCCATAGTAAAACTTAAGTAACATCCATGTATTCCATCATATAAAAACAAAATCATTAAAGATCACTTGGAACATTTCGTGAGCTAAATAACCTTTTAACTTTGAAATCCCTTATTTAAAATCTAAAAATTTCCTAAATATTAAGGAAAACAATTTCTTTTAAAATAGACTTGTAAACTTGTAAAGTAATATTTAAATCATTGAGTGTTCATGACAGAGGGAAATTATGTTCATTCCGTATGCATTAAAAAAATATTCCTTTCATGTTTTTGATAAAAACTCAACAATGCCTTGTTTTAGAAAATGATAAGAAGATTAATTTTAAACAATTTTTAAAAAATTAAAACATGGGTAAAATTAAATTAAAAATCATATTATAATAGTAAAACCATTATTGAAAACATTTTGTGAAAACATGGATATGGAAGACAAAGGACTTTCGACCGAAGAGAGAAATAAAGTTAATTTTCCTTAAAAACAATTTTTTAGTCTCTTTATCTCTTAAAGAGAAGAAAATGAAATTAAAACATGTATTCTTTAGAAATAAAAAAATTAGAATAAAAATAATGGGATTCTTGATATTTAATTCATCAAATTTCATTTTCAAAAACTTAATCATAAATAATTCCAATAAACAATGATATTGTAACATAAAACTCTTACCTCAAGTTACAATTACTTTTAGTGTGATCTATCATCCTTTATAATAAATTAAAATTTATTAAAATTATATAAAATAAATATATAAATACTTATAATATCATATTTTATCCCTTTATAACATTTTAACACCCATTTATTAATACTCCCTTATTAAAACCATCGTTTATGGGTGTTAACTATTTTGTTTTTTCATAATAATTTTAGTTCAGTAGTTAA
This sequence comes from Viscum album, assembly GCA_963277665.1. NCBI lineage: Eukaryota > Viridiplantae > Streptophyta > Magnoliopsida > Santalales > Viscaceae > Viscum > Viscum album. The sequence continues at coordinate 1,491,179,789 of OY728139.1, read as the reverse complement.
GGTCCTTGTACTTTGATCATAGTTCCATGATCTCAAGAATATTAATCATGATATAAATATAATTTATATAATTTATATAATATATATGTACATATATATATATATATATATATTTATATTCATCCATAAAATTTATGGATAGAAAAATGAATTTCATCATTCATGGAGATGATATGTTGTACATACACATGAACATTATTTTTAATTTTAGAAAAATGGAATAAAATAAAGTTAAATGATAATTAACCTTTAAAAAATCATTATTATATCATATAAATCATATATATTCATCAAATCCATCATTATTTCCATCAAAATATAACATAAATGAAAAACAAATTGCATCTCTTCATGGAGATAGTAATCCACACGTACGTGCGTTCAATGTTATTTTTTCCAATGGATTATAAGGTAAGAAGGTAGATATGATATTATGATTCCAAAAAAAATTATTTCATAAATATTATATATAAACATTAACCCCATCTTAATACACATCCATAAAATATGGTGAAGAAAAATGAATTTTATTGCTACGTGGAGACGGAAAGTCGTACATATGCACGAGCGATAATTTCACTTCCAATTTGATGGGAAAGATGGTGTATAATGGTAGTTTCATAATAATGATAAGATTTTATTATATTTAGGATACTAAATTTACCGTTTTATGATAAATACCATGGATTTATAAGAGGTAAAATAAGAATTAAAAATAAACTGGTCTGTTAAGGCGATTACCTATTCTTTAAAAGAACTCCTATAGAAATCCAATTAAGGATCCTAGGGTTAGTATATTGGGAGTATAATAATCAATATAATGTGTATAATTATTTTTAGAAGATTATTTTTCAGATTATTTTCAGTCTAGAATGTTAAATGTGGTGTAAAGAAGAGAAAGTAGGGGTGTCCTCTTATATGTGAGGGGAGGGGCACTCTTGGAGTTTCTTAAAATGTTAAAATGTAAAAATAAAATTATCTAGATAAATTCTCACAAATGTATATATATTAAAAGATAATATATTATTTGGTTTAAATCACATTAAAAAAATTATAGGTTTAAGTGGTGTTTTAAACCTTATCTTTTGGTTTAACACCTTAGTTGACATATTTTAACCTTAATAGTGGTATTGCCTTTTTCACTCTTAAAGGGTTATAATTTTACTTATAAGGAAAAAATAATCATAAATTTAAAAAGGGATTAAATTTCCAACCATATATTATTCAAATTTTTCTATATAAATATTTTTATGATTTTTAAATTATATAATAAAATATTATTTTCATAAAATATCATTCGTGTCATTTTTGACACTATTTATTTAATTTGAATTTGAAGACACCAAGACAAGGATAAAATTAGAATATAATAAACTAAAACGTATATAATATTTTATATTTATCTAAAAACTTTATGGAATAATATTACTCACTCAAATTATGTTACTTTTAATTTTTTCAATCATTTGTTTTGTTTTTCTAAAAATTAATGAAATACTCTGTCAATGCTATGTAAAAATTTAAGGAAATTATATAATTATAAACATTATAAATAAATTAACATAATGAAAATAATTTAATTATACACAAAATAAAAAATCCATATTCATTCATAGCTTTCTTTTGTCCCTATGTGAATAATAAGATATATTTAAAAGTAAGAGAGTGACATTTTGTATTTTTCTTTTCATAAATTAATATAAAGTACATATTCAAATAAATATGACACCAAGTGGATATGTATTTTATATTTGGATGGAAATTTAATAAATAAATTCATAAAATAAGAAAATTCAAGTTTTCTATAAATTTTAAAGACTTATACCAATGTTTTAACCCTATTTTACCCATTTTACCCATGCTGTGGTAAAATAAATTTACTATGGTTATTGTTAATATTTATCAAAAATTAAAGAGACCTATTTAAAAATTTCTATCCTTATATTTCCAATTGTAGGATTAGTTTTTTATAAATCAATTTCTTTAATTGGAAAAAATACATTTCAAAATAACTCTGCAAAATCGCGATGAAAATCGATTTTAAAAAAAATACACTTCTAAGAATAAAAATAAATTAATTATTGTATCATGCATATAAAAACTTTAGACTAATTTTAAAACATTGAATTAATATATAATATATATATATTTCATTAAAATAATTCACTAATATTGATTTATTTAATTTATTATGATAAAATTCCATTGCACGCATAAAAATAGTTTTTCATAAAAACATCTCATTTATTTTCAATTTGTTTTAATTTTAAATTTATAATTAATTGATAACCAAATATTTCATTTTATACATATGTAAACAATAATTTTTCATAATTTAGTTAGATATGTTTTTACCTTCCAATCCAATGGTTAGGCGATAACTGTAACATTAAATAAAAATATTTTAATAGTATATCACAGTTCATTTAAACTCATTGTTGCGTGTAATGAAAGCTATAAAAGAAATTAAATTTATTTGGAAAAAAATATTTCATAAAATATTGAGGTGTTAAAATTTTCTTTTACATGACCTTATCGGTGATTATTTATTTTTGGAATAAGTCATTTTAATTAGTATCATTGTCAATTTTCATTGCTTTATTTATTTAATCAAACACATAAAGACGTATATTTATATTTTTCTTAAAATAAAAAATATTTCCCTAATAAAATAAGTAATAATTATTCACAAATTTTAGAATAAATATATTTGTATAAAGTTTGGATACAAGAATAATGTTTTGGGTTATAGATGGAACATAATAACAATCTTTTAAAACCAAGATCATTCTCATAGGGAGCGTAATGTGGTAGTCCCTAATATACATTGCAGAAATTCTAGCTCTATTAGATTCTCATATGTCTACCTATCCTCATTCAATCTTCTAGAATATACTTAGTTCCTATATTTTAATTCATATTTGAGCACCAAATTCTATATCTTATAACCAATTTATAGAATCAAATATATTTCACTCAATAAAAAATGCACCTAAAGCTTCCCCTTTATTCTTTGTATGGGTGAATTTTTTCTTCTAATGGACCATCTGATCAAATGTGAAATCAACTACATCATGTTCCCTTTCTTTTCCCTTGATATTTCTCTTCTTTTAAGGGTTTTATAAAGAATATTTACACTTAGATATTATCTCATGGTATTTCCCTTTATTCACCATAAGGTCGGAAGGCTTTTCACAACTCATCTCTTTATCAACTTGGTGAAGAAATGTGAGATGATATGCAAGTGATTTCTCTATGTTGTTCATATTGAAATTAACAAAAACAATCTAGATAATCTATAAGAAATTAATTCCAGAATGAGTTTGGTGCATAGTTTTTATGAAAATTTAAACCATATAACCTATAGATTCTCAAGGTATCTGATGAATTTGTCTACATGAGGGCCATATGGCACACATTCTCCAAATTTCCTTTGAAATATTTCCTTGGATATATAAAATCTGTAACATCCCAGGTAAATAATGAATAAAAAATTTTCATATTTATTAATATTTACGAATTAAATATTAATTTTACTTTAAAAGGGTTGCTATGTTCGATAGCGTACCCAATACGCAACGATGAGTTTCTTTGAAAACTTACGTTGTACACTAGTAATATAATAATATTATTTTAAATGGTAGTTAACATGTAGCCATTTTATTGGCAGGAATGGATATAAATAGCTAAAATATGATTATATATGTTTTTTTTAAATGTTTTTACATTTATCCAATAAAAGATAAAGGCTTAAAATACGGAAAGAATTCAATTTTAGGCATTTATACCCAAATTTTCACTAAAGGTTCACTTATCACCTTTTGATGGCGAACCATCATTAAATATAGTTTTGATCACTCTTATACATTCTATTGGACCAAATATAACTCTTCTTTAGAATCGGGACATCAAAATTTACTTTGTGTAAATTTTTGGTATTTTTCCGATAAAGTTCATTTTTTAATGAATAGTGTAAAACGTTGTATTTTAACTCAAAACCTCTTTTTAATATAATTTATTTATATGATTAGATTATCTTTTGAATTGGTTTTAAAGTGAAATTAGAATATATTTTTTACATTTAATCCAATAGTGGTCGTTGGAATTAATTTCACATTGAAATCGGACTTAAACTAGTGTCAATCTTTTGATACTTATTGTTCCATAAAAACATGCTATTTGTCATGACAGCGGGAATTAATTATTAAATTAATTAATGTGACTTATATGTTTTGAATTTTTTAAAATAGACTTCATTTTTTAATTCATAATATCAAATATAGCTCAGGGTGAATTTTTGGTATTTTTCTGAAAAACTTCAATTTTTGATGAATAGTGAAACCACTAAGTGGTACTTATAAAAACTGATTTTTCATTTAAATGAAATTTTACCACCTCTATGTTTTTAATTTCAAAAATCCGACATACATGGTTTTCATTAAGAAGAAAAATGTGGTTCAATGGGATTAAAATAATTTTTTGGTGAATAGTAACTTATTAAATTTTACTCGCGATTAGAGGTAATTAGTGTAGTTTAAGGTAAAAATAATGTTTTAATAATATGATAAGAGCATGACACATGTCCCAACCTTATTGGATGTGTCATGGCCGACCAAGACAATCCATGGGTCAACTTGGGGACCCCATGGAGCCACTTTGGTTGTAAAATGACATAAATACCTTTTTATTAAATGTTAAAGTAAAAATGACACAAACATGAGATGTTTTTCTAAAACAATTTTTACATGGGGTTATACAAGTCAGATTTTTGACTATAAATATTCATTAGAAATCTGAAATGATTTCCTACATCATGATATTTTTTTTTATAATTTTCATACTTTATATAAATTAAATTATTTATGACATCATGATGATGCAGGGATTACCTCATTAATAAAGGATTTAAATAAAATGAAATGATAATATAAAATCTATGACCTACACATGTCCAAAACCTATTGGATGGGTAGATTTCGAACCATTATCACCTTATACTCGAATTATATCAATGTGGGACCTCTTAAATCCGAATACCATTTTAAAATAAAGTGAATTTTCTTTACCTTCCAAGAGTGCCCCTCCTCTCCTCTTATAAAAGGCCCCCACCTTTACCTCCTTACCCACACTCCCAAAGCCTTTGGCTCGGCCAAACCCTGCTCATTTTGTCTCTCCACATCCCTCTCTAACTCCTTTAAGCCTCACTTTGGGTAGAAGTCTTCCCAATGAATCCTTTGAGCTCAAACCAAAGGGATTTACACGATTTTAAGGACGTTAAAGAACGATCGAGTCAAGTCGGACCCGAGGTAAGGGACTTCGTCTCAATATCCTTTCATTGAGGCATATTTCATTTTATACACAACTTTCTTTTATACGGTGTATAAAACCCTTTGACTTTTAATTTTATTCAAAAGGAATCTTTTTATAAGAAGCGTTTTACTAAACGACAAAAGGGAATGTTTTTGTCGTACGTATGCGGCGACAACGACTTCTCCACCGCCGCGAGTATTATTTGGTCTTTGGCTTCCTCAACAAGCCGTAATGTTTTTAAAATAAAATTAATACCATATACTCTTTTATGTATTTTGGTATTGAAAATGGTTTTCATAAATTATTCAATTATGTCAATATATTTAAATGATATATTGTGATTGAAATATGGAAATGTTATCATTCCTTTATATTGGTTTTATGTTTTATGATTTTATATTGGTACTTGGGAATTTGACGGGTGGTTACGTGATAAACCATATGACGGGTGGTGCCGTGAATACCCGGACGGGTGGTTACGTTATAACCTCCAATGCATTGGGTATGGAAGTCAGCCGTATGGCTATTCCATTAAGTATGTATTGAAGTTGGCCGTATGGATATTCCATTAAGTGATATGTGTGGAAGTCGACCGTATGGTTATTCCACTTAAGTATGTTTATGTCCCAAGTTACCTTTATATGTTATGTGTTCTTTATATCGGTTTTATGGTAAACCTTTGGTTACAAAAAGGTAAGTAATGATATTTTATTCAGGGAAGAGTTTTTACTACTTCATGAAGGTGAAGGTATTACGTTGATAAAGTTATACATGGTTTACTTGATGTTTGAAAAACTAACAGTTTTCATTCTTTGTGTATCCCTTACTGAGCTTTTTATGCTCACCCCAAGTTTTTTTTTGAAATGTTTTTCACAGGACTTAATGAGGAATAGGGTCAAGGATGGGATCAAGGTAAAGTCATGCTATATAAAACATGGAACTAGACATGTTTCTTTTTAAGAGTTTTTATTTTATGGAATCTTAGTAGAAGTGTATACTTTGTAATATTTTGAGATGTAATAGTTATGTCCTAATTCTCTAAAACTTTAAACCTGAAAAGATCCTCAATGTGAATTATTCATTTAATTCAATATTAAGTAATGTTTAAGGTCGGGGCCTTATAGTTGGTATCAAAGGTCGGTTTAGAAAACATTAGGAGTTAAAAAAGTGTAAAATTATAAGTTAATTTATGGAATGGTTGAAATGATATAGCATTTAAATATTACCATGTTGCTTTGCCTAAGATATTTCCGTGTTTAGAATGGTTTTCCGCAGAGGAACAAAGCAGCTATGTTGGGACGACATCAGGAGGAAGACAACCTTCCAAATCAGCAACCTGATATGGTCGGAATTGGAACTGAACAGTTTGTTGCAGTGATGGCACAGTTGACTCAGGCTATAAATGGTGGTGGTATCCATGCACGAGATCATCCAGATCAACCATAGAGGAACATGTCAGTGGTGGAACATTTCAAGAGGCAACATCCCCCATCATTCAGAGGATCATCTGACCCCGCGCAAGCTAAAGGGTGGATTAAGGAACTGGAGAAGATTTTTGATGTCATGGGGTGTTCAAAACATCAAAAGGTTAGTCTTACTGTTTACCGTTTTGAAGGTGAAGCTGATCAGTGGTGGTCGATGGTGAAAAATATCAGGGATAGTGATGAGATTGATGATCTTCACTGGGACGAATTCAAATGTATGTTTCTTGAGAAATATTTTCCTAAGGTGGTTCGTCTTAGGATGGAAAAATAGTTCTTAGAGTTGAGGCAGGAGGATGATTCAGTGGCTACTTATGAAGCAAAGTTCACTCGATTGGAAAGGTATGCTCCAAACTTCATAAGAGATCTTGATAGTAAAATAAACCGTTTTTTACTCAGGGTTAAAGCCAAATTATCGAAGGTCTTTAGCTTCTCGTGAGTTCAAAAGTTATGAAAAACTTGTTCGATGTGCGGAGAAGGTGGAAATGGTGTTTGCTGATGATCAGGTGTTCTATGACAAACAACAGAATAAGAGGTCCAGTTGGCAGGAAAAGGGGAAGAATTCATCAAAGAATAAAATAGGTAAGAAAAAAAAATATCCATCCTGTGAGAATTGTGGTAAAATGCATCCTGGAGAATGTTTATCCAAGTCTGGTAAGTGCTTTCGGTGTGGTAAGACTGGTCATATTGCTCGTAACTGTAAGGAAGATGGTCAAGCAGACAATAAAAAGCCAGCGGTAAGATGTTTTAAGTGTAATGAAATGGGTCATTATGAAAATGAGTGTCTAAAGAAGAACTAGACTGGGGGAATGCTGCCAGAATACAAGCAGAAAGGGGTGGTAAAATCCTTTGCAACAACCTCAGCAGATGTTGGGCCATCGAATGAAGTGGTTTTAGGTACACTGTTTTTTTGTTCAGATTATGCCAATGTGTTGTTTGATTCAGGGTCTACACACTCTTTCATTTCTGAGAAGTTTTCTAGTAAATTGGAAATTCCTTCTCAAGATATGAACCCTAAACTTATGGTAAAAACACTCGGAGGGAACATTGAGACAAAAAGGAATTATAAGAACCTTTCTATCCTTGTGTGTGGAAAGAATCTACCAGAAAACCATATTGTTTTGCCTCTAGTAGAGTTTGATGTTATTTTGGGCATGGATTGGATTTCTGTTTATCATGCTAAGATTGACTGTAGAGCTAAAATGGTTTCTTTTCAGAAAGATTTTCAATTTGTGTACAAGAATGAACCCTTGATCTTGATAACATATCAGGAAGTTGAGAAACTAGTAAAAGATGGAAATGAATGTTACCTTGCACATATTGTTGAAAATAAAAGAACTGTTCATATTAATGATGTTCCAGTGGTAAATGAGTATCTTGGTGTTTTTTCTGATGAGTTGCCTGGTATTATTCATGATCGAGAAGTTGAATTTATTGTTGACTTAGTTCCTAATTCTAATCCAATTTCAAAACCCCCTTATCGAATGGCTCAAGTTGAACTTTTAGAGTTAAAGAAGCAATTGCAAGAGTTATTAGATAAAGGTTTCATTCGACCTAGCACATCACCATGGGGTTCTCTTGTCTTGTTTGTTAAAAAGAAAGATGGCTCAATGAGACTTTTCATTGATTATAGAGCCTTGAATAATATTACTGTTAAGAACAAGTATCCTTTTCCTCATATCGATGATTTGTTTGATCATCTCCAGGGAGCTCAGTATTTTTCGAATATTGACTTGAGGTCGGGGTACCATCTGTTAAAAGTAAAAGAATCAGACGTTCTGAAGACTGTGTTCCGTACTAGATATGGCCATTATGAATTTGTAGTTATGCCTTTTGGGTTAACCAATGCACCTGCTGTATTCATGGACCTTATGAATAGAATTTTCCATGAGTTCTTAGATAAGTTTTTGGTTGTTTTCATTGATGATATTTTGGTGTTTTCTAAAAGTAAAGAGGAGCATGAAAGTCATTTAAGGGTTATCTTGAAAACCTTAAAAGAAAAGAAACTATATGGAAAATTCAGGAAGTGTGAATTTTGGTTACAACAAATTTCTTTCCTGGGTCACATTGTTTCAAAATATGGCATAACTGTTGATCCTGCTAAAACAAAAGTTGTTGAAGAATGGCCAAGACCCACAAATGTAACCGAGATCTGTAGTTTTCTTGGTTTGGCAGGTTACTACCGAAGGTTTGTTGAAAATTTTTCACAGTTATCTAGTCCAATGACTAAGCTAACTCGGAAGGGTGTTAAGTTTATCTGGACAAAAGAATGTGATTATTGTTTTCAGGAGTTGAAAAGAAGATTGGTGAATGCTCCAGTTTTGGAACTTCCTTCCAGGAATGGAGAGTTTGTTATATACATTGATGCTTCGTTGAAGGGACTTGGATGTGTCCTTATGCAGAATGATCAGGTAATTGCTTATGCTTCACGTCAGTTGAAAACTCATGAGGTAAATTACCCTACACATGATTTGGAATTAGCTGCTGTTGTTTTTTCTTTAAAAATTTGGAGGCATCATTTGTATGGAGTAAAGTGTGAAATATATACTGATCACAAAAGTTTAAAGTATATATTCACTCAGAAAGAATTGAACATGAGACAGAGGAGATGGCTGGAATTAATCAAGGATTATGATTGTACAATTCACTACCATCCGGGAAAAGCAAATAAAGTGGCGGATGCTTTGAGTCGAAAACGTAATGCTTCATTAACCATGCTACATTTGGAACGAGATCCTTTGGTTTTTGATTTGATGAAATTTGGCATAGAAGTTGTTGGTGTAGGAAGTTATTCTTTTTTGTTTCGGGTATCAGTGAGATCATCCCTATCAGACAGAATTAAGCAAGCACAGAGAGAAGACAGTGTGTTGCAAAAAAAGGTAGAGCTGGTTCAGAAGGGTAAGCTGCCTGAATTCAACATTGATAATGATTGTGTTTTGAGGTTTGGGAAGAGATTATGTGTGCCTTGTGATTCACAGTTGAAGAATGAGTTGTTATGTGAGGCTCATAATTCCCCGTTTTCAGTTCATCCTGGCAGTACTAAGATGTACAGAGATCTGCGGGTGTATTACTGGTGGGATGGAATGAAAAAGGATATTGCTGATTTTACTGTGAAGTATTTGACTTGTCACCAGGTTAAAGAAGAGTGGCAGTTACCGAAAGGGACGTTTCAGCCTTTACCAGTGCCAGAGTGGAAATGGGAAAATATATCGATGGATTTTGTCGTGGGATTACCAAATACATCTAGAGGTAATAATGCAATCTGGGTTATTGTTGATCGCTTGACTAAATTTGCTCATTTCCTTGCTATACGAGATAATTTTTCCCTAGATCAAATTTCCCGTTTGTATCTTAAAGAGATAGTCAGGTTACATGGATTTTCTCTCTCTATTGTGTCCAATTGTGATCCCAGGTTTATTTCTAACTTTTGGAAAGGCCTTCAGAAGTCATTGGGTACTGAATTAAATTTTAGTACATCTTTTCATCCTCAATCAGATGGGCAGTTAGAACGAACAATTCAGACCTTTGAGGATATGCTACGAGCTTGTTCGATGGATTATCAGGGATGTTGGGACCAACATATTTCTTTGGTTGAGTTTTCTTATAATAACAGTTTTCATTCCAGTATACAGATGGCACCATTTGAGGCATTATATGGGAAGCGGTGTCGAACTCCAGCATTTTAGGATGAAGTGGGTGAAAGGAAGCTAATGGGACCGGAATTGGTAGAAGTGATGGCAAAAAAAGTTCAGTTGATTCAGAAACACATGAGAACAGCTCAGAGCAGGCAGAAGAGTTATGCGGATAACCGGAGGAAGGATCTATCTTTCGAGGTAGGTGATCATGTTTTTCTCAAGGTTTCTCCATGGAAAAGTGTGGTGCGATTTGGTATGAAAGGAAAGCTGAGTCCAAGTTTTATTGGCCCATATGAAATTCTGGAGAGAGTTGGATCAGTTTCATACAGAGTGGCATTACCTCCGATTTTATCTCAGGTACACAATGTTTTTCATGTTTTGATGTTGAGAAAGTATATGCCAGATCCATCTCATGTTTTGAGTCCAGAGGTAGTTCAGCTGGAAGAGAACCTATCCTTTGAAGAACAACCAGTCCAGATTCTTGACCGAAGAGAGCAAGTGTTGCGAAATAAGGTAATTCACCAGGTAAAGGTTTTGTGGAAAAACCATATGGTTGAAGAGACAACATGGGAATCTGAAAATGCTATGAGGGATAAATACCCCCACTTATTGTGATAAGTGAATAAAAATGCGAGGACACAATTCCCAAAAGGGGGGAAGGATTTAACATCCCAGGTAAATAATGAATAAAACATTTTCATATTTATTAATATTTACAAATTAAATATTAATTTTACTTTAAAAGGGTTTCTATGTTCGATAGCGTACCCGATACACAACGATGAGTTTCTTTGAAAACTTACGTTGTACACTAGTAATATAATAATATTATTTTAAATGGTAGTTAACATGTAGCTATTGTATTGGAGGGAATGGATAGAAATAACTAAAATATGATTATATATGTTTTTTTAAATGTTTTTACATTTATCCAATAAAAGATAAAGGCTTAAAATACGGAAAGAATTCAATTTTAGGCATTTATACCCTAATTTTCACTAAAGGTTCACTTATCACCTTTTGATGGAGAACCATCATTAAATATAGTTTTGATCACTCTTATACATTCTATTGGACCAAATATAACTCTTCTTTAGAATCGGGACATCAAAATTTACTTTGTGTAAATTTTTGGTATTTTCTGATAAAGTTCATTTTTTAATGAATAGTGTAAAATGTTGTATTTTAATTCAAAACCTCTTTTTAATCTAATTTATTTATATGATTAGATTATCTTTTTAATTGGTTTTAAAGTGAAATTAGAATATATTTTAACCATTTCATCCAATATTGGTCATTGGAATTAATTTCACTTTGAAATCAGACTTAAACTAGTGCCAATCTTTTGATACTTATAGTTTCATAAAAACACGCTATTTGTCATAACAGCGGGAATTAATTATTAAATTAATTAATGTGACTTATATGTTTTTAATTTTTTAAAATAGACTTCATTTTTTAATTCGGAATATCAAATATAGCTTAGGGTGAATTTTTTGTATTTTTCTGAAAAACTTCAATTTTTGATGAATAGTGAAACCACTAAGTGGTACTTATAAAAACTGATTTTTCGTTTAAATGAAATTTTACCACATCTGTGTTTTGAATTTCAAAAATCCGACATACATGGTTGTCATTAAGAAGTAAAATGTGGTTCAATGGGATTAAAATAATTTTTTGGTGAATAGTAACTTATTATGTTTCAATCGCGATTAGAGATAATTAGTGTAGATTAAGGTTAAAATAATGTTTTAATAATATGAGATGAGCATGACACATGTCCTACCCTTATTTGATGTGTCATGGCCGACCAATACAATCCATGGGTCAACTTGGGGACCCCATGGAGCCACTTTGGTTGGAAAATGACATAAATACCTTTTTATTAAATGTTAAAGTAAAAATGACACAAACATGAGATGTTTTGCTAAAACAATTTTTACATGGGGTTATACAAGTTAGATTTTTGACTATAAATATTCATTAGAAATATGAAAAGATTTCCTACATCATGATATTTTTTTATAATTTTTAGACTTTATATAAATTAAATTATTTATGTCATCACGATGATGCAGTGATTACCTCATTAATAAAAGACTTAAATAAAATGAAATGATAATGTAAAATATATGACCTACACATGTCCAAAACCTATTGGATGGGTGGATTTCGAACCCTTATCACCTTATCCTAGAATTATATCAATGTGGGACCTCTTAAATCCGAATACCATTTTAAAATAAAGTGACTTTTCTTTACCTTCCAAGAGTGCCCCTCCTCTCCTCTTATAAAAGGCCCCCACCTCTACCTCCTTACCCACACTCCCAAAGCCTTTGGGTCGGCCAACCCCTGCTCCTTTTTTCTCTCCTAATCCCTCTCTAACTCCTTGAAGCCTCACTTTGGGTAGAAGTCTTCCCAAGGAAGCCTTTGAGCTCAAACCAAAGGGAGTTACCCGATTTTAAGGACGTTAAAGAACGATCGAGTCAAGTCAGACCCGAGGTAAGGGACTTCGTCTCAATCTCCTTTCATTGAGGCATATTTCATTTTATACAAAACTTTCTATTATATGGTGTATAAAACCCTTTGACTTTTACTTTTATTTAAAAGTAATATTTTTATATGAAGCATTTTACTAAACGAAAAAAGGGAATGTTTTTGTCGTACGTATGCGGCGACAACGACTTCTCCGCCACCGCGAGTATTATTTGGTCTTTGGCTTCCTCAACAAGCTGTAATGTTTTTAAAATAAAATTGATACTATATACTCTTTTATGTATTTTGGTATTGAAAATGGTTTTGATAAAGGATTCAATTATGTTAATATATTTAAATGATATATTGTGATTGAAATGTGGAAATGTTATCATTCCTTTATATTGGTTTTATGTTTTATGATTTTATATTGGTACTTGGACATTTGACGGGTGGTTACGTGATAAACCATATGACGGGTGGTGCCTTGAATACCAGGATGGGTGGTTACGTTATAACCTCCAATGCATTGGATATGGAAGTCGGCTGTATGGCTATTCCATTAAGTATGTATGGAAGTTGGCCGTATGGCTATTCCATTAAGTGATATGTGTGGAAGTCGACCGTATGGTTATTCCACTTAAGTATGTTTATGTCCCAAGTTACCTTTATATGTTATGTGTTCTTTATATGGGTTTTATGGTAATCCTTTGGTTACAAAAAGGTATGTAATGATATTTTATTTAGTGAAGAGTTTTTACTACTTCATGAAGGTGAAGGTATTACTTTGATAAAGTTATACATGGTTTACTTGATGTTTGAAAAACTAACAGTTTTCATTCTTTGTGTATCCCTTACTGAGCTTTTTTTGCTCACCCCAAGTTTTTTTTTGAAATGTTTTTCACAGGACTTAATGAGTAATAGGGTCAAGGATGGGATCAAGGGAAAGTCATGCTATATAAAACATGGAACTAGACATGTTTCTTTTTAAGAGTTTTTATTTTATGGAATCATAATAGAAGTGTCTACTTTGTAATCTTTTGAGATGTAATAGTTATGTCCTAATTCTATAAAACTCTAAACCTGAAAAGATCCTCAATGTGAATTATTCATTTAATTCAATATTAAGTATTGTTTAAGGTCGGGGCCTTATAAAATCATTCCTATATATATCTCTCTTAATATATACCATGAAGATATTAGAGAATTATATAATTATCAATGTCTTCACGTGACATCATGAGTTCATTAGACATGGATTAAAGCATTAAACACTGAACTTCGACCATGTTGCTCAAGTGTTTATCATAAATAGTGAACTGTTCAACAATTTTCTCCCTTGAAGGAAGATCAAGCAGTGAGGATTCTGGGATGTAAGAGTTTTTTTCATGGTGTAACGCAACTCTTAGGCATCTGAACCATTCTTGGAAGTTACTTCCAGTAATGAGATGATCTTTCTCCATAATTGATCATAGTGATAATGTGGTTGAATTTTAAATTATTATAAAATATTAAAATATTATATTATTGTTACTTTTATTGATTGGAAAATATGTTATAGATAATAATAATTTTCATTTTATTAGGTCTTCCACTATTTTATTGAGTCTCAACGACCCTCACCATTAGAATCAGAATTTCACATTTCTAAAAACTTTAGTAAAAAGGATCTATATGACCCTTATCATAACCCAAGTAAGGGATCAAACAATTAATAGAATGTATTTAGGTAGAAATTTATTTTCTAACTGCACACTTTCAACTCCTTAATCCATTGAGTGGATTCCACGATCCTAAAATCCTAACTATAATTTCTTCAACACTTGCCTCCAAGTTACAACAAGTCTATAAATGGATACTCCTCTTGATGTAAAATGGTTAAGTTAACCCAAAACATTCATAAGAACTCCACTTATAAAATCAAGTGTCCAAATAAGGGTTATTCAAACACATAGTTCAATTGGTTTCATTCCAAATTAGTCTAACTTGATATTATATTAATGGATTTTATTTATTATGCATAAAGATTTCCTATTTTATACTTTAAATGTCTTGTTAATATTAAGTGGATTTTACTTAAGTGGTTAATGAGGTTTTGATAAAACATTTATTCAAAATCCATTTATTTAAATTCTATTATTTCATATTAGCCCATTTTTTTATGCAATCATGGTCGTCAATTTATAAAATAAATAATTAATAAGACATATATAAATACATTACTCAATCATGAGTTTATCTAATGGTTGATTTATTGAGCGTATAATAAATTAGCCTATGACCCTAGGGGAAAACTCTTTATGTTGGTCTTGGCATGAATTTCAGTATTCCACATGTCATCCTATGTATAACCTAATTTTATTTCTTCTAAATTACATCTTGAAACACCTCCTTGCACCTTGGGATACTTATTTTATTTCATATATCTATAACTCACACAAAGGTAAGGGGAACTAAATTATTGGTTAGGGGAATTACAAAAACAACCTTGGACACATAGGTCTTACATAATAAAATACAAGGGGATGACTTTCAAGAAATCATATTTAATTTAAAAATAAATAATTACATAATCATTCAATAAAATTAAATTAAATTAAACCAACACATACATAGGCCTAGTCAAAACTAATGATAGGTCATACACATGAAATGATTACACAAAAGTACACTGAGTAGCATTTAATTCAATTCATTTTTTATTATTAAGATAAACATGCTTGTATTAGTTAATTGATTAATTAATTAATTAATCCCCTCCATACTAATAACCATGTGAAGTCTCTCGGAGATACCCATCATAAATGCATTCAGAGGAAATAAAATGACATAAACAATAACTAAATATAATTACAATAAATTAACTAAACATTTAATAATTCTAAAAAACCTAAATTACATAGTAAAACACATCTGGTTCCAGTAGTGTAATTAGGTTTTAATGCTTCAATTAATAATTTTAAGGTAATTTAATTATGCCCTTTATTTGGATACTACCTCGAATATACTTATTAGCTACACACCATATTCCTCATTTTTTGTGTATCTGATATAAACATATAGGTCCTTAGTGTGTATCTCATCTTGATTACATGGGGTCTACAAACTTACTACATGTCAAGTGTTGCTCTTATTGTGTGTCTGTGCAACCCATTTAATGACTCAGTGTGTTCTTTAGACACAGAACCACATGATGTGTACTCCATCTATATGTCATGTGTTCCACTTAATGTGTGTCTATGTAACCCACCGAATAACATTATGTATTCTTTATAAAGGGGAACAAATGAGTTATAGATGGTGTAAACTAACTACATGCCTTGTGTTTCATTAATTATTCATGCATTATATCTCATGTGGTAGGAAAATGTGTAATTTACAACACAGTTAACATGAATTTCGTTGTTAAACCATGTAGACTACAATACAAGTACACCAACTACACACCATGTAATCCAACAAAAACATGTTCCATGTTGGTCTATTTTACACATGATGTACAATAAATTCATTACTTTTAATAACTGTTAATCACACCGTGTATCTCGTGACATGTCCATGTGTAGTGAACTTGGGTACATGGTGTGTACTCCAACTACACATCGTGCAGCCCAATCTACCATTTAGAATCTTTGTAACCTCTTGATAGAATCTATGTTCATTATTATTCTATTCTTAGGCCTTGAGAAAATATAAATCTTAAACTATGATATTAAAATGTTTAAAGAATATTAATTAAATATTGAATTAAAGAATAAATAATTTCAAAATGATGGATTTAACCACATTTTTTATAATTGATAAGCAATAAAATAAATAATTTTAAATTTTAAATTGATCTCTCTAATACAACTTGAAGGTTTCAGATGCTGCAGAAGTACTTTTTGGGTGAATAAAAATTAAGTTTTTTATCTTATTAGATGGATCATTTACCAATTGTGCAAGACAAAAACATAATCACCAACAAAAATCTTCCATCGAATATTGACATAGAAATCCCAAAACCCAAATAAGATATTTTGTATATAAAATTTATAATTAGTTTAAATTAGATATGAGGAATTATTATATCATATTATGATCTTCCTTTGATAAACATTTTGATTATATAGAATCCTTTTTTGGAGTACTGTCATTGTGTAAATAGGACCCAAATTAGATCCCCTCTAGCGGTGATCTACATATGGTCCTTTTATATTTAAACAACATCGATGGAATGCTAGATTCTAGCGTGGTGGATCAATCATCTTTTTTGTTCTTCTTGATCATTTTAGTTTCCTTTAGGCTTGAAGGATAATCTCTCATTCTATAGAGGATGAGAGGAAGAATCTAAAGATAATTCTATTATGCATAATGATTATCAATTCTCAATTAACCCTACACAATAGACATATCAATCTATTTATAGAGTTAGGTTTTAAGTTAAAATATTATTTAATTATACAACAACCCTTAATTAATATAATAAACCTTATCAAATATCATTCTATAAAATATTATTATTATTACTATTTTATGGAATGTTCTATCTGGAACAATGATAAATATTATTTTACCAACTTGAAAATTAATATTTATCACCAGACACATAGTCTGATGAATATATATTTATTAAATATTCAATAAAAAATATATATTCTATTCACAATGTTGTTAATAAATATTTATTAATTATTCACATGGAAAAAAATTATTTATTGATGAATAAATAATAATTTCTTATCTTGAAAATATTTACTATTAATAAATCATGAATAAAATTATTCCTCAATATTGAGAATAATATTTCTTCTAATAATTGAATTTAAATGGAATTTATTTGATATTAATGGAAAAACATAGTGTGTGACTGTCTAGGATTCTTTATCGTTGGTATTAGATGGACTTGACTAAATTCTAAGATTAATATCTATCAACAGTTAAGGGAACCAAGGGAAATAAGTTAATGTCTCAATGTCAAAAATCACTAGGGTCAGCCCTTGGGTGAGCCCTGTGATCCCATGGTCTTCAGCAACGCTCCCCATGGGGACAAAAAAAATTCACCCCAAACATAACCCTAAAAATTTCATCCCCCACTATAGCGTCGCCAATCCTCCTACCCACTCTCCCTCCCTATTATGGTTTTCCATGCCCTCACCTCGCCTCAACTCATTGTTGCCAAATCACTTCTCTCCAAGGTTCGGGCGCCACTACGCTCCCCTCTTCTGGTCTCATCTGACAAAGGATACGACACCCCCCGCACTAGTCACTACCCTCTCATCTCTACTCCCACCCTCCCCCAGTCACCTCACCTCACTCTATTACTGCCAGTGTATGTGCTTCCTTGGTAAAGGACGACCGCCCTCCCTATTTTTGGCTTGTTGTTTCCCACTCAAGTGAAGGGGGTTTTGTGTGTTTGATTGATTGATAATTATTTAATATTTTTTATTTTTTATGTATATTAATTATTTTGTTTAATTTTGAAGAATTGTGTGAATAAATTGCGGATTGTCCAGTGTATTGTCTATATAAAATTCTATTTGTTTGTTTCAATTTAAATTTTATATTTTCTATAAATAGGTAATTAGAGTTTTTTATGATAAATTTTTAATTATCATTTTTATTTTTTTATTTATATTAAGTGTTTTGTATTGTATGATTTTCAGAAATTATCTAAATTACAAATTCATCATTGTCTTTTCCGTCTCAATTTAAATTTGGCTATTTCAATTTCAAATTTCATTCTTTTCATAGGTAATTAGTGTTTTTTATAATCAATTTTAATTATCAAATATTTAAATTTTGATTAATGTTTTTGTTTAATTTCCAAAAATTATTGAAATTATGAATTCACCTATGTCTTTCCCATCTCAACTGTAAATTCCCCAACTAAAATTTAATTTGATATTTTTCTATATGTAATTAATGTTTTTTATAATCATTTTTGAATTATCATTTTAATTTTATTTATTTTTATGAATTGTTTTATTTGATTTTTATAATTTATATAAAACTATTGATTAGTTGTTGCCTTTCCCATATCATTTATTATTTGTGGTTTGTCGATAATTGATTAGTTTTATAGTTACATTTCATTTATTTAAAGATTAATTTATTATAAGATCGTATTAGTTGATTGGTTTATCAATTCTATGAATAATCAATTTGGTTTTACACACTATTTTATCTCTAAAAAATGTATTATATTATATAAATCAGAAAATATTTTTTAGGAAATGAAAATGAAAATAATATACAAATAAAACAAAACTAGAATTAATTTATTTTTACATAATATATTATTTTATTTAATTTTCTTAACCAAAAATAAAATGGACCTATTTAAAAAAATTATCCCTCATAATTTAAAATATTGAATCCATTTTTTTGGATTCAAAATACCAAAGGAGTATACTTTAATTTAAAATTAAACTTATTAAATGTGATGAAAAATTATTTTTTGAAGAAAAAATGCCTTTTTTAAGTATAGAAATGTTTTTATACTATATCAAAGTTAAATTCATTAAAAATACGATAATTGGATTTTTCAAATTAAAATGAAAATTTTAAATTTTAAAACTAATAACAAATAGAATTGTACATTGTAAATTGTTGAAAAGAAAAGATACTTCTTAATAAAAACCTATATTTTTTACAATTTATTGAAAAATAAATATTTTTAGAAAATTATAAAGAATTAACCTTAAGATAATTTTGAAGTGTTGAATAAAAAAATGAAATTAATTTTTTAAAATTAAAATTGTATTTTTTAGAAATCAATCCTTCATATAAAACCATATAATGCCTGAATATCCAATTTGGTTGGAAATAATGTTTTTCCCTTATAACTGAAAATTTACCCAATATTCTTATATTTTATATAAATCTATAAAATATAACTAATTAATATTAATAATACATGAAAAATTTTTATTTTATTAATACCTATGTTTTTATATTCTTCCCCCTCTTATAAATTGTTTCCTCACAATTTTATTCACTTATTAAATAGTTGGGGATATCTTTCTATCATAACATTTTCATATTCTCATGTTTCTCTTTAAAACATATAGTTTCTCCACAAAACCTTAACCTAATGAATTACCTTTTTTCCAAATACTTGATCTTTATGGTTAATAATCTAAATCGTTTTTTCTTTATAAGAGATGTTATCTTCCAACTGAACTACCTTGGGTCTCCAAACATGAGATGAATCTTTCATGTATTTCCTTGACATCAAAATATGAAAAAAAAATTCCCTAGGATAAAATTAGAGGAAAATTCACTCTATGGGAAATTGATCAAACCTTCTCTAAAATTTCATGTGGTATAGTAAAATATGGACCTAGATTCCCTTTTTTACCAAAACGCATAACACTTCTCCATGGAGATACTTTAAGAAACGCATGATCACCTACCTCAAATGAGAGATCTTTACTATGATTATCTGTATAAATTTTATACCTACTCTAATCAGTCCTTATATTTTGTTGAATCAACATTACCTCTTCAACCATTTCCTCTACCAACCCTAATTCTACCAGCTTACTTTCTATTACTTCATCCAAAAAATCATGAGTCCGACGATGATTTTCATATAATGCCTCAAAATGTTCCATATGTTTATTGGAATGAAAACTATTTTTAAAAGAAAACTCAAATAAAGAAAAATGTTGATTTCATATTCCTCAGTAATCCACTGAATAAGCATTAATCATGTCTTACATGTTTTGAATTGTTTATTAATCATATGCACTAGACTGAGGATTAAAGATTGTACTGAAATTCAATTCAGTTCCCAATGACTTATGAAGTCATTTCCAAAAATTGAAATTGAACCTAGAATCATGGTTAGATATAATAGATAGATTAATTCCATTTAAATTGACTATCTTCTTGAGATACAGTTGATAAATAAAATCCAAAGACATTATTTCTAAAATGGGAAAGAAATATTAAGAGTTATTTAATCGACCAGCAATAACCCAAATAGCATTATTACCTCAAAAATTATTTGGTAATACCCCCATTAAATTCATTGATATATTTTACCATTTATTCTCTAGTACTAAAAAAGGTTAAAACATCCCATTTGGTAATTTCCATTCTATTTTAAGTTATTTATAAGTAAAACATTTCATGGTAAAGTCAGTAAAATCTCTTCTCAATCTATCCCATCATTAATACCCTTGAAGGTATAAGTACATCTTAGTGCTACTAGGATGAATGGAAAATGGGGAATTGTGAGATTTACTCAACAATTCTCTCTTCAACTGGGAAACACAAGGCCCATGTAATCTCTTTCCAATTATGATAATTCCTTCTTTGTCAACAGTATATTTTGAAAACTTTCCCTTTGTAACTGATTCTAACTTTTCTTGTAAAACGTGATCCTCCTTCAGATCTTTCTTAATTATTTCTAATAGAGATGACTATACTGACACCTGAAATGAAATAATTAAAGTTCCTATATCCACAAATTTTAATATAAAATTTATTATATCATTAACCAAATGGTCATGTTACAAATGTAACATGGTTAATATAGAATTATTTTTTGACTGAAAGAACCTAATACTTTTTTTGATTTTCTAAAATGATAATTAATTGTGAAATAAAAAGCATTGGTCAGTTCCAACCATATTATTTTTCTCATATTCAACATTTTATGAGTGAAAATATACTTAAAAACTTTATGATTAGTATATATTTCAAACTTGGATCCATATAAATGATTCCTTTAAATTTTTAAATAAACAATATAGATACTAATTCCATATCATGTGTGGGATAATTTAACTCATGAGGTTTTTGTAGATATGAAGCATAATAAATTACCTAATAATTCTTCATTAGGAAACAACCAAGTACCTTCCAAGAAGCGTCATTGTATGATGACAAAGTCACTAATACTAGAGGTAATGTCCCAAACTAGAGAATTCATTGATCTTCCTTTTAGTTCCTAAAAAACAAATAACATTATTTTTTCTAGATAAATTTAACTCTTTTTAGAGTTAACTTAGTCAGTGGGATAGAAAACAAAGAACAATTTCAAACAAACCCCAGGAAATAGACTACTAACAAAAGAAAACTAAAAATATCAATAAAATTTTTAGGCCTTTTCCATTCATCAATGACTTTATTTTTTGGTGGATCAATATTTATTCCATATTAATTTACAATGTTTCTGAGGAAAGAAATTCGTTGTAACCAAAAATCCCATATAATATATTTATATATAGTTTATTTTCTATTAGGGATATAATAAAAATCCTCAAATTTTTTTTATGATCCTAATAAATATTTGAATAAATAAAGATATCATTAATAAAAACAACCATAAACTTATCCAAATACTCATGTAAAGTTATATTCATAAGATCCATAAATACAATTGGAGAATTTTTATACTAAAAGGGAATAAACACAAATTCATAATGATTATATCTAGTCTGAAACATTGTTTTCAAAACATCATACTCCTTCACATTCAACTGATGGTACCGGGACTATAGGTTAACCTTTGAAAAATACTGAGCTCCATATAGCTGATCAAACAAGTCATCGATATGAGGTAAAGGATACCTTTTCTTAATAGTGATGTTATTTGAGACTATATAATAAATACAAAGTCTCATTGAACCATTATTATTTTTAGAAAATAAAATAGGATCACCCCATGGTTATGTTCTAATAAGAATTAAACCTTTATCAAGAAACTCTTGCAATTACTTTTTCAATTCCAAAATTTTTACTTGAGCCATTATATAATGGGGTATTGAAATTATATTAGTATTAGGCACTAATTCAATAGTAAATTCAACTTCCTAGTTAGGTATAAAAATGGGAAACTCATCAGGAAAAACATATGGATATTCTTTTACTACTAACGCATCATTAACCTATACAATTCTTTTATT
Source organism: Viscum album (assembly GCA_963277665.1). Lineage (NCBI taxonomy): Eukaryota > Viridiplantae > Streptophyta > Magnoliopsida > Santalales > Viscaceae > Viscum > Viscum album. The sequence goes on along the minus strand of OY728139.1, from coordinate 1,491,156,989 downwards.
TTCAACAATACATGCGAGATAACTTTCATTTCCATATTTTAAAAAAAAATTATATTATTGAAATATTATCATAGGTATGGATTCATTCCTAAATATGAACTAAAAATATTTATAAAAAACTTCTTTAGATCTATAATCTATCATAGAATGGTAAACATAGAGTCAACCCATGCCTGGAATAACATCAAACTCTACTTAGGTCAATACAATATGGTTTTTTGATAAATTAATTCCATAGAAAATAATATGAAGATTATTATAATTTATTTCTTCCTTAATACTTCCCCCATGTGTCTCTACCATAATTAATACCTTCATTTCTTGAGGTGAAGTATCTAATTTATCAAAAAAATCTCAGAAATGAAAGAATTTTTAGACCCTGAATCAAGAAATACATTACAATAAAATAAATAATTAATTAATTTACATTTTACCAATTTTTTTGATGGACCAAAATCTAATGAAGTAGTTGAAAATGATTTCCCCACACCCTCTACTTATAATCTTTCCACTTCCTAGAATTTTTTTCTCCAGACACACATAAGAATAATGACCCATCTCACTGCATTTAAAATACTTTAATTCATTCTTATCAAAACTAGTCTTACCACTACCAATATCTTTTTATTACAATCACTATCTATATTCCCCATCTTACCACATAGGTAACACATTCCAAAACCTATCAAAAATTTATTGAAATGTCGTTTACCACACATGAAACATGTTGAGGGATTACATTCAGACTTATTATTTGGTTGCTTCTCTATTTCCTACTAACTTCACCATTTCATACTCTCATAATCTTAAGGCGCATAAGTGTCAGCAAAATCAAGCTCAACTTTATCAATACAATGAAAAACTTTTTCAAAGCATTTAAATTCTCATCCGGATAATGATATTCATAAAATTGGTTTCAATCCTGAGTAAAAGCTATTAATTTTACTATCAATTTCCAAAATTAAATCTGGGATATACCTGGCCAATATTTTAAATTTTTATTTATATGAAACCACAAAATATTCATATTTTTTCCACAATTCCAAAAAAACTCCATCTTGATCCAAACAAAATTAGGGAAACATTTCACTTGAAAATGATTCTCAAATGTTTCACAATATATGGAATAAAGCTCATATTTATATTTGGTATACTTAAATAGACCACCATTAATATGATTCACCTTAAAAATGATAAATGGAAAGATTTTCATTTTTTTATTCTAACAACCCATGTCATAGAATATATTTTATATGGATTTATTCCACTCCCCAATTAACATTGGTTCATAAGATTTACTGAATGTAAGAGGGTGTTACCTTATAAAATGTTCTACTATCGGGATGTTACTTTGTGGTATATCTAGTTACTCTCTTGAATGTATTCCACAACATTTTATATCATGTTTCAACTAATCCATCATAGTAACAAACTACTCTGTTTCAATTCCAACCATTATGGGTTACTGTTTTGGAAGGATATTGTTTTCTTGGTTCCTTATTACTATAACTTCCCTATTTACACTAAAAATAATAATTTGAAACAAACATTGTTTAAATGAATCAATATGGTAATATTTTAATTTTATATCATTTCAAATTAACCATAATGTATAATATTTCAATGGTATGCTATTAGACTTATCCTAAACTCTAAATTTATATAAACCTTACTCCAATATAATCTATAATGGTCTATAATTATTGTCATTGGGCTATAAATTATACATATCAGAACACTCCACAAGTGCATAAACATCATAAGTTTTAATCTCACCACTATCCATAGTGGTATCACTTTCCTTATGAATACCTTGGGTGGATATTCATGCTTCGCCGAATGTTTACATGTCAGAGTTCCCAAGGATCAGAATCAATTCTTTTCTCTCATATCAACTATAAGGATCTGAACTTATACATTATATATTCTAGTGACTTTGAAAAATAATTATATTTTTTAAATTATTAAATATATTTTAGTTTTATATTTTTAGATAATTAGGTCATAAATATTTCATAACTATCTTATAAATTACAAAGTGGGGACTTCTACTTAGTATCTATTTTTTCCATGAACCAAAACCTTTTTGATATAATAAGTTTTCCTTTCAAGAAATATCTTCAAAAATTTGATCTTAAACCCATAATTGTACATAAACATCCTTAAACATTATGAAAAACATTTAAAAAACATGGGATGAGAAAACAAAACTCAGTAAGGGACAAGAAAATAAAGAAATAAATTGTTAGTTCCTGAATACTTGTAAAAATATTCCTTTTAAAAATAAACTTTTGGTTCAAAATAAATATTTTATTAACAAATAAATAAAATTATCTATCCAAATATTTTAATAAAATAATTCATAATAAATCTTAAAAGAAAAAAACTCATAAAGGTTTCTATGAAATTGTGAAAATTTCAAAATAAATTTTCACAAAGTTAAACTTTTATCCCTTAAAAGTACAATAAAGTTTACTTTAAATATAAGATCATTATATTATCTTGAGAAATAATAATATTCCTTTAAAACCCATATAAACCATAGATAAAATATTTTGACAACTTGAGTCATAATTTTCATATGAATCTTACATATGGAGAAACACTCATTTTTATTCATGGAACAACTGTTACGATTATACTTGGAGTAACCATCATAGTTACACTTGAAATAAACATAATGGTTATAATTTGAGTAAGAATCACAGTTAAACATGAAATAAAAATCATTTTTATAGTTGTAATAACCCTCATAGTCAACTTCCAAACATAAATCTTACCCAATGCATTGAGGATCTATAATGGGGATCACGCTTCATACAAGCTATATCGGGTTCACCCATTTTTCATGAACGATAATTAAGATAAACCCATAATATAAGATGTATTGAGATCTACCATTTCTCATATATAATTCACAAGTGTAATATCATGAATAAAACATTTTATTCTTGCACCATTTCATCATAAAACCTTTGAAAAACTCTTTTGAACCTGTACGAAAAACACTTTCAGATATTAAAATATCCTTTTCTTTTAAAAACTCAATTTCAATACGAAAATAACTAGAAAAAGGGAAATATAATTTTTATTTGAAGAAAAAATTAAATATTTTAAAGTAATGCAAATTTAAAATAATGGTTTTTGGCATCATTAAAATCCATTGATGTCATATACATTAAAATAGAACATTCCTTTTATCTTTTGTAAAGAAAGTAAAAACATTACGTAATAAGATTCCTTTTGAAAAACTTTGAAATAAAGTAAAAAATGAGACATAAAATGAACTCTATAATTATTTTATGTCCATATAAATACATCCATAAAATAATTTTAAAAATATGTACATATAATAAAAATAATTATAAGAGAAACTTTAAAAAATATTTTTAAAAGAATGTTTATCACCTTGAGTATGACTCATCACATGTATTCATTGTATTCATTAATAATAAACTTATATTAATTTATTTATTTCCTAAGAACGTTTTTAAAGTTTATTATTCCTTTTATTTTACTTATATAATCACTTGATCATTTAAGATCATGTTAGATATTTTGATGATATTCACCTCATTTGTCAAAAATAGATTCAGTAGGATGATTAGGGTCAAAGGGTTCATTTATCAACCATGTACTGAATAATAATTATGAAATAATTATATTTTTTATAAATCAATTATACTTTTATAATCAATCATAAAATATGTTATTAAAAATTAAATATGTTATAATCATGGAGACTGTAGATCGTACATACGCATGAGTAATGTTTCCTTTTTTCAAAAAACATTATGGAAATAAGGTAAGTATTAATTTATCTTTAAATAATTATAATTATATAATAAATACCATTTTAATTCTTTAAAAACTTATATATATCATCCATGTGTTGTGGTGATGAAAAATGAATCACATTGCTTCAGGGTGGTGGTATTCTACACATACGCATGAGCAATGTTATTATTATTTAGTGAATGGAAAGGTAAGAAAATAAATTATATATTATATTTATAGAATGATAAATATGTCAGTAATATCGTATATAAAAAATCATTATATCATTATAAATAGCTGTGATAGATGTTTATGGAAAATTAATTATATCAGTTCCTGAGATGGTTGTCCGTCGTACACATGAATGATGGTTTTGTTTCCCATTTGATGGAATAGGAGAAGAACATAGGTTATTACATTAAAATAATAATATATAAATATATTTAGAATACTTTTGTTATTATTTTTTCAATTTTTAATAAGATTTTAAGGAGGTTGAATATGAAATAAAACTAAAATATGCGGTTAAAAATGGTATATATTCTTTGATAAATATCCTTTGTTAACACCTTAAGACCTATAAGGTTGTTACTATACCAATTATAAGTCCTCTGGAATGTGTTAAGAGATTTTAAGAATGTATTCTGGAAGTTATTGTCTGAATAAAAATGGTTCTTTAGGTGTAATTAAATGAGAAGAAGATGTACCCTTTTTATAAGAGAGTGGAGGGGCACTCTTGGAATTTGTTTAGATATTAAATTAATATAAATTAATTTTGATGTAAAAATGGATAAAAATTGATAATATACAAATATAATATGTTTATGAGTCTAAATAAACTTGTAAAATTGAATTTGGACAATTTTTTACTATGTTTGAACCCTTGTCTTTTGGTTTTAACCCCCTCTTAACCCTTTTCATGCATACCATGATAACAAGGTTTTTTTTCTATTTAAGGGTCATGATAGTTACTATAAATGAAAATAGGGCACATAAATGAACCATTATTTCTATTTTAAATCATATTTTAAAAACTTTACAGAATATTTTATTTTTAGTAATTGTATATCATTTAGTAAAATATTATTTTCAAAAAATATCAATAATGTCAATTTTAGAACTGTTCATTTACTTTGACTTTTAGAACATCAAGATAAAAAAAAATTAAATTCAAATAAAAATTTATATAGTACCATAAAATTTTATTTTTGTCTATAAAATTCATGGATCACATTAATTATTTTAAATTATACTAATTTTAATATTTTTGTTATCATTTATTTTATTTTCCATTAATTGAATAATTAATGCATCAGCGTTATGTAAGCATTTACAGTAACTATTTCTGCACTAAAAATTAAAAATAAATTTCCATGATGAATATAAATCATTTATATTTAAAAAAATATTTATAACTGAATATATATTTTAGTTATCTTCGTATTAAAAATATTATAATTATTAAAAACAAGAGTGTGAATTTTTTTACTTTTCTTTATATAAAATATTATAAAGGTCATAATCACATCCAAATGGAATAAAAATCATATATTAAACATTTTTATGAATATTGATGAGATGTAATCATAAAAAAAATCAAATTTTAGGGTCATTTTTAGTACTTATAATTTTATTTTTAAATTTAATTTCCTGATTTACCCATTAGGATAATAACAAACATTACTATGATTACTATTTATATTAACCAAAAATAAAAAGGAACTATTTAAAGAATTTGGTAGTCTTGATTACTAATATAGAATCCATTTTTTAAGATCCAAAAAAATAATTTTCAGTGTTGAATTTAAAATTAAACTAACAAAACATGATGAAAAAGAGTTTCTCATAAAAATCCCTTTTTTAAGTATAAAAATGTTTTTATACTAAATTCAAGTTTAAAATTTATTCCAAAGACTATAATTAGATTTTTTTAATAACAATTACCTAAATAAATTTTAAAACTAAACAAAAATTTAATTTTACATTGTAAATACTTGAAAAGAAAATACAATTTGTAATAAAAATATACATTTTTCACTATTTATTGAAAAATCAATATTTCTATTAAATTATCAAAAAATCAATCATAAGATAATTTTTAAAGTATTAATTCAATAATTAAATTAATTTTACAAAATTAAAATTCTATTATTTGGAAATCAATATTTTAAATAAAACCATATAATCCCTAAAAATATAATTTTTTTAGAAATAAATATTTTTCCTTTTAACTGAAAAATTACTTGATATTTTTATAATGAATTTAACTATATAAAATCTAACTAACTAATATTAATAAGACATGAAAAATATTTATTCTATCAATAACTATCTTTTTACAATAAATCTGTGTTGGTCATATGAAATTAATCATAAAGGCCTCAACAAACATAATCCATGAGAGCATAACATTGGAAAAAACATAGATTTGTGGAATACACATAATAATAGAAAATTATTTCCTTAGTAGTCAATTATAATTTCCAATAATATAATAGTGGATTTTTTTAACTCCTAAAACCATCATAGTAGTTAAGGTTCACTCCCAAGACTATCATAGTGGACAAATTTCCTCATCGAATAGGGTTCACTCCTCATTCTAGTCTTGTTTATCTCATGAGATATCCATATTTAGCCAATGAATTTGAATGTTATATAATTTTGGGCATACCATTCACATAATTAAAATAATATGTGTATATTCCATAAGACCATAAAACATTTATCCTATCATAACCCATGAAAATAAATGGGTTTTATAATTATTTCATCATGGCATAACCCATGGAAAAGAAACAGGTTTCATTATCATTTCATCAATTCATCATATCATAACACATGTAAAAGTAATGGGTTTCATAAACATATTGTTATTATAATCATAAACCATCTAGAAAAATAATAAGGATAATACCATTGAGTCATATTACCAGTAAACATTAAGTAACATCCAATGATTTCATCATAAATAAAAAATTCTTTTAATGATAACATGGAACATTTCTTGAGAAAAATAAATTTTCACTTTGAACTACTTAAAATATAAAAAAATTCCAAATATTAAAGAAAAAAATTTCTTTCAAAATATCCTTTCAAAATTTCAAAGTAATATTTAAATCATTAATTGTTTATGATGGTGATAAATTCTATTCATATAGTATATATTAAAACAAAGATCCATTTCATGTTTTTTGGTAAAAACTCAGAAGTACCTATTTCAGAAAATGAAAAGAATATTCGTTTTTTAAAAAAATTAAAAATTAAAAAATGGGTAAAATTAATTTAAAAAAATAGGATAATATTGTAAGAATTATTGAAAACATTTTTACAAAACATGTGAATGGAAAAAAATGATTTTCGACCTAAGATAAAATAAAATCAATTTTCCTTAAAAACATTATTTTGGTATCTTGAGTTATTAAAGAGAGAAAAATGAAAGGAAAAAAATTCTATAATAATAAACTTAAGGTAAAAAAATTCATGTGATTCTGGAGATTCAAGTCCTAAAATTCTATCATCGAAAACTTAATCATAAACAATCCTGATAAATAATGATATTGTAAAGTAAATCACTTACCTCTAATTCTACTTGATTTGAAAGTTCTCTATCCTCTTGTATAATAAATTGAAATTTATTATAATTATATAAAATAATTATATAATTACTTATAATATCATATATAATTATTTTAAAATATTTAGACACCCATTTATTAATAATCCCTTATTAAAATCGTCTTTTCTCGGTGTTAACTATTTTTTTTTCATGAGAATTTTGGTTCTATAGTACCAGTACTTGTACATTGATCATGGTTACATTATATAAAAAATATTAAAAATGATATAAATATAATATATATTCATTATATATATAGATAGAGAGTTATTCATAAAAGTTAAGTATAGAAAAATGAATTACATCGTTCATGGAGACGGTGGGTCGTACGTACACATGAATGTTGGTTTCACTTTTTGATGGATGGAATAAAATAAAGTTAAATAATAATTAATATTTTAAGAATAATTATTATATAATATATATAATATATATTCCTCATATCCATCATTATTACAATTAAAGTAAAAAAATTAAAAATAAATTATATCGATTCATGGAGGTGGTAACCCATATGTACGCTGAAGAAACATTATCATTTCCCAACGGATTGGAAAGTAAGAAGAAAGATATGATATTATCATTAAAAATAATAATTATGCCATAAATATAATATATAAACATTAAACCCATCATAATAATAATCTATAAAATATGGTTAATAAAAATGAATTGCATCACTACTTGGAGACGGTACATCGTACGTACGCACGAGCAATACTTTCACTTCCAATTTGATAAGAAAGAGGTTGTATAATGGTTGTTTAATAATCATGATAAAATTTATTATATTTATCAAAATGAATTTATAATTTGATGATAAATATCATATATAGAGAAGAGTTAAAATAAGAAGTAAAAATGAAATTGATCGGTTAAGGGAGATCAACTCTTCTTTGAAATAACTCATTTAGATCTCCTCTTAAGGTTCCTAGGGTTGGTCTTTTTGTAAGAAAAAAACCTCTATAATGTGTATAAGGATTATTATAAGATAAGTTTTCAGGTTATTGTCGAGATATGAGGCTCAATGTGGTGTATAGAAGAGAAAGGATGAGTGCCCTTTTATAAGTGAGAGGAGGGGCACTCTTGGAATTTCTTAAAATATTAAAATAAAAAATTAATTATTTATAAAAATACTTCCAAATGGATAAATATTCGAATATAAGATATTATTATTTTTTAAATAACATCATACAATAAAATTTTTATAAGAATGAGTGGTGTTTTAAACCGTGTCTTTTGGTTTAAACCCTTACTTTACTTATTTTAACCTTAACTATGGTGAACATTTTCACTCTTAAAGGGTTTTAATTTCATTTATAAAGTGAAAATTGGATCATAAATGAAAAATGGATGACCTTTTACACCATAAATTATCCAACTTTTCATCTTTAAATAATTTTATGATTTTTAAATAATTTAATAAAATATTGTTTTTATAAAATATGATTAATATATTTTTTGAAACTACTCATTTAATTTGAATTTAAAGACAGAAATATAATGATTTAATTTGAATAAAATCTTTTAAAACATCCCTAATATGTCATATTTATATAAAAAAATTTGGAGCACTATAAGTCACTCAAATTATATTACTTTTAGTATTTTGAAAATTATTTGTTATATTTTTCTATTAATTGAAGAAATATTGTGTCAGTGTTGTGTAAGAATTTAAGGTAATCTTATAATTACTAAAAATTATAAATAAATTTACATAATAAAAATAATTTCATTATAATAAAAATAAAAATAAATTTTCATTCACAAATTTCCTTTATCCCTATGTGAACACATAAGAGATATTTAAAAATAAAAGAGTGCCATTTTGTATTTTTTTCATAAATTAATATAGAGGTCATATTCAAAGAAATATGGAACCAAGTGGCCATATATCATAGAATTGGATGTAAATTTATATACTCCATTCATCCAATAGGATAAAGAAAAATTTTGGATAAATTGTAAAGCCTTATCCCAATTTTTTAACCTTGTTTTTCCTATTTTAACCTTACTAATCAGACAGAATTTTACTATGATTACTATTTATTTTGACTAAAAATAAAAGGGAATTTTTACCAATTTTTATAAAAATAATTAAAAATACGTAATCCATTTTTTATAATTCAATTTCTAAAAGTGGAATGAAATCATTTTAAAATAACTATGCAAAACATGATGAAACCTGATTTTTAGAAAAATACATTTTTAAGCATAAAACTGGATTTATTCTTATCACATGTTAGAAAAAAATTATATGAATATTAAAACATTTATTAAATATATAGTATATAAATTTTATTAAAATAATTTATCAATAATGAGTCATTTAATTTATTAAGATAAAAACACATTGTGAACATAAAAATAGTTTTTCATAAAAAAATATCCTTTATTTTCAATTTGTTTTTATTTTAATTTATAACTAATTGATATCCAAAGATTTATTTTTGTATATATGTAAACCAAAAATTTCATAATTTATTTATTCCTATTTTTACCCACCAATCTAATTGTTATGAGATAACTATAAAATTAAATAATAATATTTTAATAGTACATCGCGGTTCATTTAATCTCGTAGTTGTGTATAATAAAAACTATTAAAGAAGATAAATTAATTTGAAAAATATATTTCATTAAATATATTGGTGTTAAATTCTACCCCCCTGTAAAAATAATTTTTAACTTGAATTTATATTTCTTTGATATAAAAAATGAGGATATCTATGTTTCATTGCAAACTTGAGTTCCCAAGTAGCTTTCTAAATTTATGATTCCTCTAGAGAACTTTAACTTGTGGAGTAGTCTTGTTTTGTAGAACGTTATCTCTACAATAGAATATTTATACTGGTTTTTCTTCAAAAGAAATATAATTCTCTTGTGGAATGACCTGTGAGTTTAATACATGTGATGGATCAATTACCAAAAGCTTTATTTCTCTAACTTTATCCCAGAACATTGGAGTTATACACTTCTTTACATAAATGGATTTATAAAGTGCCAGATAAATTCTCAAGAGAAATATATTATTGTAGGAAACCATGACTTGAAAAAGGTTTTGAAACCAACTAACTTTTAAATCCATATAAAAATATATCAACATGTCCTTAAGGGTTTGAATATTTCTCTCTGAATGACCATCTGTTCGAGAATGATACGTCATAATAAAATTCAATAGTGTATCCAGATCCTACTGAAGACTTATCCGGAACATCTAGGTAAAACTAAAATCCCAATCATATATAATAGAATTTGGTACCTCATGCTACCTTACCACATTTTTAATGTATATTCTAGAAAGGTGATCAAAATAGAAATCTTCTCTAATAGTAATTAAGTGTGTTGACTTTGTATAGAGATTTACTACAACCCAAATATCATTATGTAATTTAAAAAAAATTAAGAGTCTAAAGACAAAATCAATAGTTATTTTTTCCCATTTCTATTCTGGTATGGGTAATGTTTATAACATCCCCTTATAATTATATATTTTAGCCTTAACTTACACTAATAACAAACACTGAGATATATACTCTATAATTTCTCTCTTTATGATACCTAACCATAAATACTCTTTTAAGTATGTATACATCTTCGTACTTCTAGGACGTATTGATAATGATGAACTATGAGCCTCATCCAATAGTTCTTTCTTCAAATTTGGTATGTATTGAACACATATGTGGTTTATGAACCTTATTATTCCATTATAATCAAGGTTTAACTTAGGAACATTTATGACCTTCTTCTATAGTTCCACATATTCTTTCTGCACCTCCTTAATCCTCACATGGATAGATGGTTGAAAACTCATTAGATAAAGATAAGATTTCTCCCCTTCCTTCAATATTTCCATATCTATCCTCTAAAAATATAGAAATATTAGATCTTTTGTGATACTAATAATGGATAATCTAGCATGATCCTTTCAACTTAAATCATCTTCCACCTTTTTCACCTTCTCAAGGTCGTAATTTATTGAGCAGTCATAATATTTAATTAGTTTTAACCATCTTTGATGGTGTATATTTAACTATTCATGTGTAAATATATAATTTAAACTTTTAGGATCAAAAAATATATGTCACACATTTCTATGTAAAGATAAAACCATCATATCTTTAATCTAAAAATTACTGTAAATAACTCCAAATAATGATTGGGGTAATTTTTCTCATGAAACTTCAATTATCGCGAGGAATAAGCTATCACCATGTAATTCTACACAAGAATACACCCCATCCCCTTTTTTGATGCATCATTATAGATTAAAAACCCTTCTCCACTATAGGGTAATGTGAGTATAGTTGCACTGACTAACCTTATCTCTAGTTCCTTGAAATTTTCCTCATATTTATTTGTCCAAAGGAACTTAGCTCCCTTCTGAGTTAACTTGATGAGTGAATTAGATAGTCATGATAAATTCTCTATAAATCATTGATAATATCCATCCAAAAAAATCTATGAATACTAATCATATCGGTTGGCCTAGGAAAATGTTTAATAACCTCAATCTTTGATGGAACCATCGATATACCCTCACTTGAGACTATATGACCCAAAAATGAAACTTTTTATAGAAAACATTTCACACTTTTTAAATCTTTCATACTACTTCTCCTTCCTTATGGTCTTCAGTAAAATATTCAAGTAATATTTATTATCTTCATTTATATTTTAATATTTAAGAATATCTTCTATAATGACTACCAAAAACTGATCAAGGTAATCTCTAAATACTCTATTCATTAAATCTATGAGATAGTGTGGTATTAGTAAGACCAAATGGAAATACTATATATTCGTTGTTTCTATAACTTATATGGAATGTTTTCTTGTGTATACAGTTTTTGGACCCTTAATTGATGATATCCATAATGAATATCAATCATGGAAAATTATTTATCTCTATGTAGTTGATCTAATAAGTTATCAATACAGGGTAGAGGATGTTTATTCTTGATTGTGATCTTTTTAAGTTCTCAATAATCAATGTAGACTTTCATTGATCAATATTTATTCTTAACAAAAATAATAGGTGAACCCCATGGTGACATTATTGGACGAATGAATCCCTTTTCAAAATCCTCCTAGAGGTTCTTCTTCAATTCTCACATCTCAATCAAGTTCATTCAATATAGATTCTTTGAAATAGGTGTAGTATTAGGTATGAGTTATATTGAGAACATAACTTTATAATTTTGTGGAATAATAGAAAAATCTTCCAAAAATACATCAAAAAACTCCCGAACAATAGTCATATCTATGTTGTTGATTTTTTCCTCAACCATATAATATAAACATCCCTTTTTAATAGGAACCAAGACCCATATAATGGATGTGATTTCCATTATAAGTTCATATTTATCATTACATTTATAGAAAAGTATAGGTTGGTTTAGAATATTTAATGTGTATTCCCTTCATCAAAAATTTATATGGGATTTTTGTAAATAAAGTCAATCCATGCCTAAGATAACATTAAATTCAATTAAAGGGAGAATAATGAGATTTTCAGGAAACACATTCCCAGAAACTTTAACTAGAGAAGAATCAAATACTTGATATGTGATCATAATACCATTAGGAATTTTCATTGATAATTCAATATATAATTATTGAAGACATGAATTAATATTCCTAGAGACTTTTCATGATATGTGATAATTCATATAACTAATACCAAATTAGATACTTCAATATTTGAGCATACCTGTCACCACCTCAACTATATTTTTTTATCTTCAATCCCTTAATAAAACCAAAAAGGTTATCATGAACATAAATCATCATTGATCCTGAAAATAAATAATATGATGTTTAAATCATGAAACATTATTTTCAATCTATGAAACAATAGGATTAAACTAAGTCATCCATGATCATAATCTATTTAAATTATTCATCATGGTTTGTAAATAAAATGTGAATTAACCAAATAATATCACTTAGAAGTTCCAAACTAGGAATTTGGTAAAGGCACACACACCATTCACTATAATGATAGATGAGATATAATTTAGCACCTATTTTTTGTGTTATTACCACTAGATGAATCTGTGTTAAAACTACATTCACTTGTAGTATCAAAACATGGATGTTTTTCTAAGAAAATCATACTCCTTTCTTTACCATAACATAGGAAATTCTCCTATACTTAAGATTATGTTAAGGGTTCTCACTAAATTTTTCTAATCCTAGTTTCCAAAGTTAACTAAACCTTGCTATGATACCAACAATAAAAATACGCATAAATTTCATACATAAATATTACATCTTATCATATGAATATTCAATACATAGTATTACAATCCCTGCTAAAATCATATAGGTCTGGTATCTTTGGAAGCATGGATACATAAATAACTTTTTCATAAGTGAACTACCTTATATAACAGTAAGTTCTCATAAATAGTAGTTAGACATATAATACATAATACCATTCTTCATAAATTTTCAAAATTAAACATAAGAAAGGATGATCTTTGATGCTCTGTAAGGGTAAACAAGGTAGATATCAATGTTCACTTAAATATAACATGAGCATTTGTTTATGATGATATGAGAATAAAATTTGAAAATTATACGATGTATATCATAGATCATAATATTGAGTCATGACATAAATCTTGGTCAATCATATGGCATGAGTCATAAATGAATTAAATAATACAATCCAGGAGAACATAACATAGGCATAATACATAGATTTTTTTGCATACACATAAGCATATAAAATTATTTCCTTGGTATTCCAGGATCATTGAAAAGACTATAATATTGAATTGTATTCACTCCCCAAACTATTATCCATGGTTCACTCTCAATATTATCAAAGTGTATAGATTCCCTTACTAAACTAGGTTCACTCCCCATTTTAGTCCTATTTATCTCATGAGATATCCATATTTACCCAATGAATTGGAGGGATATATAATTCAAATTCCACCCAAAACATAATGTAAATAAAAAAAATTCTTAACAAAATATCATAAAACATTCATCATATCATAACATGTGAAAATAAATTGGTTTCATAGTCATTTCATCAATTTATAACTTGTATAAAATAAATGGTTTTCATTATCATTTCATCAATTCATCCTATCATAACCCGGGTAAAAGGAATGGGTTTTATAAAAATATTATAATAATAATAATAAACCATCCAAATAAATAATAATTATGGTATTGTTGTATCATATCCATAGTAAAACTTAAGTAACATCCATGAATGTTATTATATATAAACAAAATCTTTAAAGATCACTTGGAACATTTCTTGAGCTAAATAACCTTTTAACTTTTAAGTCCCTTATTTAAAATCTAAAAATTTCCCAAATATTAAGGGAAAAAATTATTTTAAAATAAACTTGTAAACTTGTAAATTAATATTTAAATCATTGAGTGTTCATGACAGAGGGAAATTATGTTCATTCCATATACTTTAAAACAAATATTCCTTTCATGTTTTTGATAAAAACTCAAAAGTGCCTTGTTTCATAAAATGAAAAGAAGCTTAATTTAAAAAAAATAAAAAAATTAAAACATGGGTAAAATTACTTTAAAAATCATATTATAATAGTAAAAAAATTCTTGGAAACATTATTAGAAAATATGTATATGGAAGAGAAAGTACTTTCAACCGAAGAGGGAAATAAAGATGATTTTCCTTAAAAAAATATTTTAGTCTCTTGAGATCTTAAAGAGAAGAAAATGAAATGAAAACATATATTTTTCAGAAATAAAAAAATTTATATAAAAATAATGGGATTATTGATATTTAATTCATTAAATTTCATTTTCATAAACTTAATCATAAACAATTCCAATAAAAAATGATATTATAACATAAAACTCTTACCTCAAGTTACACTTACTTTGAATGTGATCTATCCTTCTTTATAATAAATTAAAATTTATTAAAATTATATAAAATAAATATATACATACTTATAATATCATATTTTATTCCTTTATAACATTTCAACACCCATTTATTAATAATACCTTATTAAAACCGTCATTTATGGGTGTTAACTATTTCGTTTTTTCATAAGAATTTTAGTTCAATAGTTTAGGTTTTTGTACTTTGATCATAGTTCCATGATCTCAATAATATTAATCATGATATAAATATAATTTATATTAATTATATAAATAAATAAATTTATTTATTTATATTTATATTTATATTCATCCATAAAATTTATGGATATAAAAATGAATTGCATCATTCATGGAGACGATATGTTGTACACACGCATGAACATTATTTTCACTTATAGAAAAATGGAATAAAAGAAAGTTAAATAATAATTAACCTTTAAAAATAATTATTATATCATATAAATAATATATATTCATCAAATCCATCATTATTTCCATCAAAATATAACATAAATGAAAAACAAATTCCATCGCTCCATGGAGGTGGTAATCGACACGTACGTGTGTGCGATGTTATTTTTTCCAATGGATTATAAGGTAAGAAGGTAGATATGATTTTATTATTCCAAAAAAATTTATTTCATAAATATTATATATAAACATTAACCCCATATTAATACACATCCATAAAATATGGTGAAGAAAAATGAATTGTATTGCTACGTGGAGACGGAAAGTCATACATACACACGAGCGATACTTTGACTTCCAATTTGATGAGAAAGATAGTGGATAATGGTGGTTTCATTATCATGATAATATTTTATTATATTTAGGATACTAAATTTACCATTTTATGATAAATACCATGGATTTATAAGAGGTAAAATAAGAAGTAAAAAATAAATTGGCCGGTTAAGGCGATTACCTCTTATTTAAAAGAACTCCTTCAGAAATCCAATTAAGGATCCTAGGGTTAGTATATTGGGAGTATAAGAATCTATATAATGTGTATAATTATTTTTAGAAGATAATTTTTCAGATTATTTTCAATCCAGAATGTTAAATTTGGTGTAAATAAGAGAAAGGAGGGGTTCCCTCTTATATGTGAGGGGAGGGGCACTCTTGGAGTTTCTTAAAATGTTAAAATCTAAAAATGAAATTATCTAGATAAATTATTACAAATGGATAGATATTAAAAGATAATATAGTATTTTGTTTAAATTATATTAAAATAATTATAGGTTTAAGTGGTGTTTTAAAACTTATCTTTTGGTTTAACCCCTTAGTTGACTTATTTTAACCTTAATAGTGGTAATGCCATTTTCACTCTTAAAGGGTTATAATTTTACTTATAAGGAAAATAATAATAATAAATTAAAAAATGGATTAAATTTCCTACCATATATTATTCACATTTTCCTATATAAATATTTTTATGATTTTTAAATTATATAATAAAATATTATTTTCATAAAATATCATCAATGTCATTTTTGACACTATTTATTTAATTTAAATTTGAAAACACCAAGACAAGGATAAAATTAGAATATAATAATTTAAAACATCTTTAATATTTTATATTTATCTAAAAGATTTATAGAATAATATAAATCACTAAAATTATGTTACTTTTAATTTTTTTAATCATCTGTTTTTTTCTTTTAATTGAAGAAATATTGTGTCAGTGCTACGTAAACATTTAAGTAAATTATATAATTCCTAAAAATTATAAATAAATTAATATAATGAAAATAATTTAATTATAAACAAAATATAAATCAATATTCATTCAAAACTTTCTTTTTTCCCTATGTGAGCAACAAGATATATTTAAAAGTAAGAGAGTGACATTTTGTATTTTTCTTTTCTTAAATTAATATAAAGGACATATTCAAATAAATATGACACCAATTGGACATATATTTTATATTTGGATGGAAATTTAATAAATAAATTCATAAAATAATAAATTCAAGTTTTTTATAAATTCTAAAGCCTTATACCAACGTTTTAACCTTATTTTACCCATTTTACCCATATTGGGGTAAAATAAATTTATTGTGGTTACTATTAATATTTATCAAGAATTAAAGATACCTATTTAAAAATTTCTATCCTTATATTTCCAAATGTAGAATTAATTTTTCATAATTCAACATCTATAATCGATAGAAATTTATTTTAAAATAACTCTCCCAAAATGCGATGAAACCCGATTTAAAAAAAATACACTTTTAAGAATAAAACAAAATTAATTATTATATCATGCATATAAAAAATTATAATAATTTTAAAACATTTAATTAATATATAATATATATTTATTTAATTAAAATAATTCACTAATATTGATTCATTTAATTTATTAAGATAAAATCCCATTGCACGCATAAAAATAGTTTTTTCAGAAAAACATCTCATTTATTTTCAATTGTTTTTTATTTTAATTTCTAATTAATTGATAACCAAATATTTCATTTTATACATATGTAAACCATAAATTTTCATAATTTAGTTATATCTATTTATACCTTCCAATATAATGGTCAGGCGATAACTATAACATTAAATAATAATATTTTAATAGTATATCACAGTTCATTTAAACTCATTTTTTCATGTAATGAAAGCTATAAAAGAAATTAAATTTATTTTGAAAAAATATATTTCATAAAATCTTGAGGTGTTAAAATTTTTGTTTACATGACCTTATCAGTGATTCCATATTTTTGGTACAAGTCATGTTAATTATTCTCATTATTAATTTTCATTTCATTATATATGTAATCAAACACATAAAGACATATATTTAAATTTTTCTTACCATAAAAAATATTGTCCTAATAAAATAAGTAACAATTATTCCCAAATTTTAGAATAAATCTATTGTTATCATGTTTGTATACAAAAATAATGTTTTTGTTAATAGATAGAACATAATAACAATCTTTTAAAACCAAGATCGTTCTCATCAGCAGCATAATGTAGTAGTCTCCAATATCCATGGCAACAATTCTAGCTCTATTGGATGCTTATATGTCTACCTATCCTCAGTCAATATTCTATAATATAATTGGTTCCTATATTTTAATTCATATGTGATCACCACATTATATATCTTATAACCAATATATATAATCAAATAGATTTCACTCAATAACAAATGCACCTAAAGCATCCACTTTCTTATTTGTAAGGGAGGAATTTTTCTTCTATTGGACCATCTGATCACATGTGAAATCAACTACACTATGTTCCCTTTCTTTTCTATTGATATTTCTCTTCTTGTAAGGGTTTTATAAAGAATATTTAGACTTATATATTTTCTCATGGCCTTTACCTTTAGTCACCATAAGGTTGGAAGGCTTTTCATGATTAATCTCCTTATCAACTTGGTGAAGAAATGTGATATGATCCGGAAGATATTTCTCCTTGTTTTTTATATTGAAATTAACAAAAAATCTAGATAAGATCTAAGAAATTAATTCTATAATGAGTTTGGTGCATAGTTCTTATGGAAATTTAAACCCTATAACCTATAGATGCTCAATGTATCCAATGAATTTCACTACATGAGGCCCATCTGGCACACATTCTCCAAGGTTCCTTTGAAATATTTCCTTGTATATCTTAAATCATTCCTATATATCTATCTCCCAATATATACCATGAAGATACTAGAGAATTCTATTATTATCCATGCCTTCACGTGACTTCATGAGTTCATTTGACATAGATTAAAGCATTAAACACTGAACTTCGACCATGTTTCTCAAGTGTTTATCATGGATAGTGAACTCTTCATCAATTGCCTCCCTTGAAGTTAGATCAAGCGGTGAGGATTCTGGGATGTAAGATTTTTTTTCATGGGGTAATGCAACTCTTAGGCATCTGAACCATTCTTGGAAGTTACTTCCATTAATAAGATGATATTTCTCCATAATTGATCATAGGGATAAGTTGGTTGAATTTTACATTATTATAAAATATTAAAAGAGTATATTATTTTTAATTTTATTTATTGGAAAATATGTTATACATAATAATAATTCTCATTTTATTAAGTCTTACACTATTTTATCGAGTCCCAGCAACCCTCACCATTTGAATCAGAATTTCACATTTCTCAAAAAAAAATTAAAAAGGATCTATATGACCATTATCATAACCCATGTAAGGGATCAAACAATTACTAGAATGTATTTAGGTAGGAATTTCTTTTCTAACTGCACACTTTCAAATACTTAATCCATTGAATGGATTCCCTGATCCTGAAATCCTAACTATAATTTCTTTAAAACTTTCCTCCAAGTAACACCAAGTCTATAAATGGATACTGCTCTTGATGTAAAATGGTTAAGTTAACCCAAAAGATTCATAAGAACTCCCCTTATAAAATCAAGTGTCTCAATAAGGGTTATTCAAACACTTAGTTCTATTGGTTTCATTCCAAATTAGTCTGACTTGATATTATTTTAAGGGATTTTATTTATTATGCATAAAGATTTCATATTTTATCCTTCACATGTCTTGTTAATATTAAGTGTATTTTACTTAAGTGGTTAATGAGGTTTCGATAAAACATTTATTCAAAATCCATTTATTTAAATCCTATTTTTTCATATTAGTCCATTTGTTTATGCAATCACACTCTTCCATTTATAAAATAAATATTTAATAAGACATAAATAAATAAATAACTCAATCATGAGTTTATCTAATGGTTGATTTATTAAGAGTATAATAAATTATCCTATGACCCTAGGGTGAAACTTCTTATGTTGGTCTTGGCATGAATTTCAGTATTCTACATGTCAACCTATGTATAACCTAGGTTGGTTTCTTCTAAATTCCATCTTAAAACACCTCCTTTCACCTTGGGATAGTTATTTTATTTCATATGTCTATAACTCACACAATGGTAAGGAGAAGTAAATTACTGGTTAGGGGAATTACACAAACAACCTTGGACACATAGGTCTTACATAATAAAATACAAGGGAATGACTTGCAAGCCATCATATTTAATTTAATAATAAATAATTACATAATCATTCAATAAAATTAAATTAAATTAAACCAACACATACATAGGCCTAGTCAAAACTCATGATTGGTCATACACATGCAATGATTACACAAAAGTACATTGAGTATCATTTCCTTCAATTCATTTTTTATTATTAAGATAAACATTATTGTGTTAGTTAATTGATTAATTAATTAATTAATCCCCTTCAAAATAATAACCATGTAAAGTCTCTCAGAGATACCCATCGTAAATACATTCAAAGGAAATAAAATGACATAACCAATAATTGTATATAATTACAATAAATTAATTAAACATTTAATAATTCTAAAAAACCTTAATTACATAGTCAGAAACATCGGGTGCTAATAGTGTAATTAGGTTTTAATTATTCAATTAATAATTTTAAGGTAATTTAATTATGTCCTTTATAGGGAGACTACCTGGCATATACTTGTTATCTACACACCATATTCCTCATTTTTTGTGTATCTAAGATAAACATTATGGGCCTCAGTGTGTATCTCAGTTAGATTACATGGGGTTTACAAACTTACTTCATGTCATGTGTTCCTATTATTGTGTGTCTGTGGAACCCATTAAATGACTCAGCATGTTCTTTAGACACAGAACCACATAACGTGTACTCCATCTATATGTCATGTGTTCCACTTAATGTGTCTCTATGTAACCCACCGAATAACATTATGTATTCTTTAGAAAGGGTAAATAATGAGTTATACACCGTGTACACCAACTATACGCATTGTGATTCATTAATTATTCATGCAGTATATCTCATGCGGTTAGAAACTATGTAATTTACCACATGGTTAACATGAATTTCGCTGTTAAACCTTGTAGACTACAAGACAGGTACACTAACTACACACCATGTAATCCAACAAAAACATGTGTTGGGTTGTTCCATTTTACACATGATGTACAATAAATTCATCACTTTTAATAACTGTTAATCACACCGTGTATCCCATGACATGTCCATCTGTAGTGAACTTGGGTACATGGTGTGTACTCCAACTACACGTTGTATGGCCCAATCTACCGGTTAGAATCTTTGGAACCTCTTGATGGAATCTATGTACATTATTCCTCTATTCTTAGGCCTTGAGAAAATATAAATCTTAAATAATGATATTAAAAATTTAAATAATATTAACTAACCATTTAATTAAAGAACAGATAATCTCGAAATGAGAGATTTAACCACATTTTTTATAATTCATAATCAATCAAATAAATAATTCTAAATTTAAATTTGATCCCTCTAATACAACTTGAAGGTTCCAGATGCTGCAGAAGCACTTTTTGGGTGAATAACCATTAAGGTTTTTATCTTATTAGATGGATCATTCACCAATTTTACAAGACAAAAACATAATCAACAACAAAAAAAATTCCATTGAATATTGACATTGAAATCCCAGAAACCAAATAAGATATTTTTCATATAAAATTTTTAATTAATTTAAATTAGATCTGAGGAATGATTACATAATATTATGATCTTCCTTTGATAAACATTTTGATTATATAAAAACCTTTTTTGGATTATTTTCATTGTGTAAAAAGGACCCAAAGTCGATCCCCTCTAGCGGTGATCTACATATGGTCCTTTGATCTCTAAACAGCATCGATAGAATGCTAGATTCTAGCATAGTAGATCAGTCATCTTTTTTTGTTCTTCTTGATCATTTTAGTTTCCTTTAGGCTTGAAGGATTATCTCTCATTCTCTATGGGATGAGAGGAAGAATCTAAAGATAAATCTATTGCGTACAATGATTCTCAATTCTCGATTAATTCTATACAATAGACATATCAATATATGTATAGAGTTAGGTTTAAAGTTAAAATATTATTTAATTATACAACGACCCTAAAATAATATAATAAACCTTATCAAATATCATTCTATATAATATTATTATTATAATTATTTTATAGAATGTTCAATCTGGAACAATGATAAATATTATTTTACCAGCTTGAAAATTAATATTTATCACCAGACACATAGTCTGATGAATAAATATTTATTAAATATTCAATAAAAAATAAATATTCTATTCACAATCTGGTTAATAAATATTTATTAATTATTCACATGAAAAAATAAATTATTTATTATCTTGAAAATATTTACAATTAATAAATCATGAATAAAATTATTCCTCAGTATTTAGAATAATATTTCTTCTAATAATTGAATTCAAATGGAATTTAATTGAGATCAATGGAAACACATAGTGTGTGACCCTCTAGGATTATTTATCATTGGTATTAGATGGAATTGACTAAATTCTAAGATTAATATCTATCAACAGTCAACAGAACCAAGGGAAAGAAGCTAATGTCTCAATGTAAAAAATCACTAGGGTCAGCCCATGGGTGAGCCCTACGATCCTATGGCCTTGGGAAAGGTTGCCCATGGGGACAAAAAAAATTCACCCCTAACCTCACCCTAAAAATTTCACCCCCCACTATAGTGTCTTTGATCCTCCTGCCCTATCCACCTATCTATTATGGTTTTCCATGCCCTCACCTCGCCTCAACTCATTGTTGCCAAATCACTTCTCTCCAAGGCTCGGGTGCCACTATGCTCCCCTCCTTTGATCTCATCTCACAAAGGATACGAAACCCCCCGCACTAGTCTCTACCCTCTCATATCTACTCCCACCCTCCCCCACTCACCTCACCTCACTCTATTGTTGTCAGTGTATGTGTTTCCTTGGTAAAGGAAGACCTCCTTCCCAACTGTTGGCTTTCTATTTCCCACTCAAGTGAATGGGTTTTTTGTGTTTGATTAATTGATAATTCTTTAATATTTTTTATTTTTTATGTGTATTAATTATTTTGTTTAATTTTCAGTAATTGTGTGAATGAATTGTGGATTGACCAGTGTATTTTCTATATCAAATTCAATTTGTTTGTTTCAATTTCAATTTTATATTTTCTATCAATAGGTAATTAGAGTTTTTTATGTTCAATTTTTAATTATCATTTTTATTTTCTTATTTATATTAATTGTTTTGTTTGATTTTTAGAAATTATCTGAATTAAAAATTCATCATTACCTTTTTTGTCTCAATTGAAATTTGTCTATTTCAATTTCAAATTTCATTTTGTCCATAGGTAATTAGTGTTTTTTATAATCAATTTTAGTTATCATTTTTTTAAATTTTGATTAATTTTTTTGTTTAATTTCAAGAAATTATTGAAATTATGAATTCACCTATGTCTTCCCCATCTCAACTGTAATTTCCCCAAAGAAATTTTAATTTGAGATTTTTCTATAGGTAATTAATTTTTTTTATAATAATTTTTGAATTATCATTTTAATTTTATTTAATTTTATTAATTGTTTTATTTTATTTTTATAATTTATATAAAACTTTTGATTAGTTTTTGTCTTTACCATATCATTTATTGTTTTTTGTTTTTTTATAGTTGATTAGTTTTATAGTTATATTTCATTTATTTAAAGATTAATTTATTATAAGATCGTATTAGTTGATTGGTTTATCAGTTTTACGAATAATCAATTTGGTTTTACACACTATTTTATCTCAAAAAAATATATTATATTATATAAATCTAAAAATATTTTTTAGGAAATAAAAATGAAAATAATATACTAATAAAAGAAAACTAGAATTAATTTGGTTTTACATAATATTTTTTTATTTCATTTTCTTAAAACATGTTATAAATTATGATAGTTTATATTTTTCATTACATTTTAATATATAGAAAAATGAAAATAAAAATCATTTTTCCAAATAACCCTAACTTTACAAATTAGTGCTTTAATGTTAAATTTCTTACTTTTAAATAACTGAATTTAAATTTTTTGATATATTTGATAACAATTTGAGTTTATATCTATCTAATTTTAGTTTTGAAATTTATTAATTGATTTATATATTTTTGTTAGATAAATATTCACATAAATTTTTGAGTATTAAATAAAAAATCAATTCATTGGAATATATGATTTTATTTTTGAAAGACGACTATTTACTTTAAATATGTTATAACTATAAATGATTTATAATTATTTTTATTATAATTTATAAATTTTAGGTACAATAATGAAGAGAATTAAAAATTCTGGATCTCAAAATAGAAAAATCAAATATAAAAAGAATGAAATGGAAAAATCACTATTGGGTTTAATTTATAAATTATTTATTATAAGAGGTGAAAAAGAGAGTTCATCTTTTCAATTTAATGAGAAATCTATGGGAAACATTATTTCCAAAGAGAATGAAAAAACGAAAGAGGAACCCATGATTCAAAGTATTGATATGATACATGAATATGTGGATGTGGATTATAAGGAGGATGAAAATGAAAATACTATTCATATCATTCATGATCTTGGAGATCAAAGCATACTTGACCTTCAAAAATATGCGGATGTGAATTATGATCCAAGATTATGGGGAATTATCAATGATGTTAAGATAATTTTTTTGGTTCGATGTGGCCTGATTAAAATACTAAAATAAAATGATGCATTTCCTAAGGAAGTATGTCATAAGAGACACTTTACTTCTAATCATTATTTTTTCTACTTCCTAAAGATTAAAAAATGAAGGAAGTGTCTTGTGTATTCTAATGAGTTGGACAAGGTATTTTGTTTTTGATGTAAATTATTTATGTCAAAATCTATTAAAAGTGATTTTAATGAAGTAGGAACTAATGATTGGAACAACCTTACTACAAGGCTTAGGGAGAATGAAAGAAAATTTCAACACATAGTTAATGTTGTAAAGTGGGTGGACTTGTATAGAGGACTTGAAAATAAAAAATAAACTGAAAAAAACATTTAATGTATCATTGAAAAGGAAATATTTGGTTCAAAGATGGTACATACTAGAATCGTATGGTTAATAATGAAATTACAAATCATTATCTTTGTCATAAAATTCAGAATGAATTGATACATTTTTTGGGAAATGTGATTAAAGAAAAAATATTGAAGAAGATCATGAGAGAAAAGTATTTTTCAATTATCCTTGATTGAACTCTGTATCTAAGTAATAAATAAGAAATTTCAATTATCATAATATGTGTGGATGTTGAGGAAAAATTAAAAGTTAATGTGTAGGAGTTTTTTCTTAGCTTTATAAATTTTAATGATCCGTCTAGTCATGGGATTTTCAAATCACTTGAATATGCTTTAGTTGATCTTAAACTAAACATTTATGAAATAAGAGGAAAAAGTTATGATAATGGATCTAAAATTAAAGGTAAACATTAAGGTGTCCAAAAAATTCTTCTTGATTTAAATCTTAGAGAATTTTACACTCTATGTGGATGTCATAGCTTGAATCTCTCTATATACGACATGGAAAAATCTAGTGTGAAAGCCAGAATTTTTTTTTGCATATGTATAGAATATTTATACATTGTTTACAGGTTCACCATATTGATAGGATTTCTTAAGGACTTATGTGAAGCATTTGACACCAAAACCATTATCAATAAATCATTGGGAAAGTCACATTGAGAGTATTATAGATATAATAAGAAAAACACCTGGGTTAATAAATTCATTGGTTGAAATTTCCAATATTTTTAAACATTGTGATATTATGATGTTGGATACTAAAGGATTGTGCACCAGTTCATTATATAATTTAGAATTCATCATTATCTTATTCATTTAGTATAAAATTTTAGATAAAGTAAATCATATTAGAAAAAACCTTCAAAGGGAAGAGATGGATATCAAATACTCAAGTACAAAATTAAAAGAGTTGATTTTTTTCTTTGAAGAACTTAGAGTAGAGGGTTTTTAAGTTTTAATGAATAAAGTTATTGGGTCCTGAAAATTCATCATATAAGACAAGGATACTTCCATCGATTTGGAAAAGAAAGAAAAAAATTGAAGAAATAATTCAAGTACAAATGTTTAAAGGGACAAAATAATGAAGAATGAAGGAAACAATGAAGGGAAAATCCCTTCATGGACTGTCAATCTGCAAGGTGATCTTCCACTCCATGAAGAACTTGAAAATGGAACCCCAGGTTCCTACAAATTAACTGATTAATTTTTCAAAAAGCGGTGGTGATTTCCGCTTCTGAAAATGATTTCCCCTGCATACTGAATCCTTCATGGAGGGAGGTGGTGTCATCAGCTCCTATAAATGATACGAATTTATTTTCAGGGATGAGAATGGATCTAGGCCCCCACAAAAGGACCCCTATTGAATAATTCTTCTATGGGCTCCCTCAAAAGATTCTTTGTGGACCACTGTGGTTGACCAGCTACATCGGTATCTAGTTTCTCCACTTATCTATAAATAAAACCCGAGGAGAACTAAAATAGAGATTGACACATGGGAAGAGGTCCACACTTGGAAAAATGAAGTTGAAGAGAGCTAAAGTGAGTCACCACAAAATATATACTCCTTAGATGATTTCCCATAGGTAAATTCCACCACATAGTATAATGTAGGAAATAAAAACCCATTCAGTGGTCCACAAACCCAAAAAAACCCTTCTATGGATGTAATTCTTATAGGGTGAAACCTGATGGCCCCTTTGGTTATAGACATCCCACATAGTAAAACGCTATATGGGTGAAATCTAGCCTCGTGTATCCAAATGATACATGAAAGGAACTCGGCCCTATATAGAAAGATGTTATGCGAACAGAACATGGATTTTCATAGAAAAATGATACATGGACCGAACCCAAGTCTGTATACCACAATGGTATACGAATGGATCCCTTACTTGCATAAAAATATGATATGTGGAGGGAACCCCGCCCCACATGAAAAAATTCTATGTGGATGGGGGAATCCTATGGTGTTCTACCCTCCGTCCCTAACCATCATATTCTGTCATGTTGTTAGACCTCATGTTGGCCCCTCTGTGAACCATTCCAACATCATCAGGCCAAGTCCCCTTCCAAATCTTCCAAACACATATGATAAGATCACCGGGTACATTAGTTTTTTTATAAAGGTTGGGGCTGAATCCTCAATTTATTATTTTAAGAAAATACCTCTTTAGACTCGGTAGAGGGTGACCTATTACATAGCCCAAAGTCCCAAGGCCAAGTGGCCTGAATACAAGGCTTGAAAGCCCATTTTTTTGGAACAAAGGACCCCTTGGTGAACAGTACTGCTACAGTACTCGTGCTGCTACAGTTCCTGCTACAGTATATCCACCCCTACAGTCCCTGGTACAGTCCCTCCATCGATACAGTGCAGCCACTGCTACAGTGCTGTTATAGTGCCCTTCTACAGTACCCCAGAAATTTTCCCCTGCCCGGATTTGATCTTGGGTCTTTTGGATGTCAATTATGAGCCTGTACCACTAGTGTACAGGCTCGTTTTTCATCATGTATATTAGTGTTTCTTTTCTGGTTTACATACTCATGGTAAGTGGAGTCACATGTGTAATATCCATAGAAAGGAAGATCCTTATAATGTAACCAAGTTTAAATTCTCATGGTAACACAAGTTCTGGAATCAGGATGCTCATGTGAACCTCTCTGTTCTGAGAATTGAGAGGAACCACTCGCCTTTTCCTTCAATGAGATCCATCATTGAACATTCCCCTCTCTCCTAGAACCAACTTTAGGGCACTCCACTTAAGGTAATCCCCTAGTTTTTCTTGTAAAAGGTGGAACATTTTCACCTCTTTACCTCTACTCAAGACATAGCCGAATGGATCAATATATATTACCATCCTGTTAACCAAAATATAAGAATAGACGGTAACATTCAACACCCACTTTTTCTCCCCCTTTGGGAACCAACACCATCTATCAGTAGATGGAGAAAGACGTGTGCTCTTCATATCTACTGACTCCTCTTGTTTTTTCGCACCGAACATGACTCACATGGGATTAGAGGTTGGCAGTGATCCTGACATAAACATGATCCCAAAGTATCAAACGGGCCTTCTCCATAGATTTTATCCCCAACATCAATCTGAATGGGTTCCCTCCATGGTATATGTCTTAAAATCATACCTCAACCTTCAAAGGTCTATATTCCCAATGAAGTAGCACCAAGTAGGTAGATCTCATGCATAATCCCCAATCATGGCCCCTTTAATGGGCCTCCTCTAAAGTTTAAGTCCCATATCAAACCAAACTATGATGGATTTTATTCTCAACTATCGGGGATACATAGGAAGCCTCTTTGAGGTCCAAACATAATTCCCAAATCACCCTAATGTTCTCCATTCCACATTATCAGTAGGGTCATATCCACATGGGAGACCATATCTCTTCCGGGTATTCTAGGCTACCTTAGTATAATCCCCACACCATCATTGACAAGGCACCCTTTTCCTAGACGTCCTTGTCTCATGACGTTAAACCACAAGTTTGGTTCCTCATCACATGACCTTACAAGGTGATGTCTCTAGTTAAGAGATACTGAACTATGTGGATTTTGATTCCTCTCATGAGGATACATAGTAATCCCTTCTTATGGGTATGATCCCAACCTCAAAATGACTCTCATACCCCTTGGATTATGGTAAACCCCAAATTTACCCATCGTGTGTCTTAAAACCAGTGTCATATCAATAAAAAAAATATTATTTGATATCCTCACAAAAGGGTAACATTGATGGAGAACCTCTAATAAATACAAATATCTCTATTGATGGAGAACCTCAAATACATACATATTATTCCAAACCCATGTGTCTTCAGGATCAAATATTAATTTTGGGGAAATTCATGGACACATTCTTGGGAATGAACCAAGGATTCATGAACATATCTTAAATTTGTAAGGGAGTCTTAGAATAGGCAATAGTTCCTCCCAAAAGGGTGTGATGTGCCTGAATTCCCATCATCTCTGCCAATGTGAGTTCTTAAGTGTTGTTTTCAAAATCATCTAAAGAACACCTTACTTTGGAAATTAGGTCCATGAATCATGGATGTGAGAGCCATTGGTTGTTTCTGGCTTGACAAAAAATCCAGTTGGAGACTATTAGAAGATGTTATACCCAATATTAGTGATTTCATACTAGTTAACCCCCCTGCAATCAACCTAATTGGGCATAACCCCTTATCTGAGCAAAGAAAAAATGGAGAACCTGACATTAATGAATTGACTATGGAACCTCCTTCATGAGGTAAAAGGGATATACATCCCAGCCCCTACCGGAATATTTTGTTCCAGGAACATACACATCTTTGAGAGAAACAAAAATGGAAAACCCAACATAAATCCTTAACAAAGGTGGTGATGTCACCCCACTTCAGGCCCCTTTCACATACAAAATGGAAGAGAGGTAATCAAGATCGTCAATTAGGCATGCGGTCATCATATGCAACTTTGACGATGTTTTTTTTTGTCTATATCTATCACATATATTTAATGCACTCTTCGTAGATTCCTTAAATCCAATGGAATCTCTCCAATTTTCTCAAACACATGCATCAGCAACCGCACAGGTAGTTGGGTCCTCAATGAAATAGAGGATTCCATTTCCCACCCAACTTCTTCAACGTTGGGTTTCAAATGCACTGATTAGGGAGTAATATCAAAATGGTACTCTCCCCTCCCTAGAGGAAGCAAGGAAGTACCTCCAGGCCATGAAGCCCCATTATTCATCCAATGAGTGATGGTCGGAGGCCCGGAACAAGTTGGATCTATTGGTTGTCTCCAAATATTTTAGGATCATGTCCCTAGAATTCAACAATGAGTTCCTCCCCTGCCTTAGAGAGGCTGATGAAGTCGTTACCAATGATTTAATCCCTATAACATAAGGGTCCCACTCAAGGTCCCCTACCATAAATCATAAACTTCCATGCCATGCATCCTGATATCCTCACTCTGAAGAGGTTATCACCTTGAGGGATTTTACTGATGTCTAATGAACCTGAGTCCCTTGAGCATCCCACCAAGGGCAATGATTAGATAACCAAGAACAAGGCATTACCCTAATCCCTATTTAAGAACACTTCCATGGAAATATGGAGGAAACATATGGGTGAATTAATATTCTCCCTCACTATTATGAATCCCACCATGTAAATATGGTGGCACATTACGAGCAGGCACAAATTCTTGTTAATGCTCACTAAACCCGCCATTAAAATATGGTGGAAAATTACAGGCAGATGAAAATCCATGCCAATGTGCCTGAATACCATCATCTAAATAATAAGGAAAATAATCAGATGCAAATACCAGCTCTCAAATACCATGATCAATATTCTAATTCGATGGAACCCAAATATAAGAAGATTAAAATTCATGCTGATGCATATCAAACCCATCAGAAACATGTAGTGGAAAATGAGCAGATGTAAATCCATTCTCTTGAATATGAAGACCACCAATCAAATATGGTGGGAACCAAAGAAACTAGATAGTGTATCCTAGCTATAAACCAGGAGAATACTCATTCCACTGACCCCACATGGGAGAACTATTAGTACTCACTGGAATCAAATAGAGGACTGACGTAGGCACATATTTCTAATCAGACATCAGAATGGGATTATATTCCTATTCCATCCCAAGATTTTCATCAACACATATTGGTAATGATGGAGGATCTAACATCCCTTCCTACCCATATCCTTTAGACCTATCAAGACATAATCACATTCGTAGATATAGTATTCAGGCCCAAAACCCCACCTCCTCAATAGAGGTAACTCATCCATACAATATGATAGTCCCTTCGGAGTAGACATGCGTCCCTTCTCCCATACAGGAGGTTTGTTGGAAATATTCCATGATAAATGTAAAATTAAATCGATCATAAATACTCGTTCCAACTGGGGGACACTGGTCCACCATAGTGGTCACTCCAGGGTAGACATATATCTCTAATAGAACTCAAGATGCTCGCTGATGTATCCCAGCAACGCTGCAAGAGTCACTTGAACATGTGCCCATACATGATGGTTGTCACCCACAGCAAGCATCCCCAGTTACCTGCAAGAGAGTGCCTAAAAATAAATCACGCCAACAGAAGTTGGAAAATTAAGAGAATATTCATGACCCTACTTTTCTGGAAGCTGGAGTTCTAGACTCTATCAAACAATTATCTCTATTGGATCAAGATCCTACCAATCCATTAACAAATTATAAAAGAGGTAGTAGCAGTTGTGAAGTACCTCTCATAATATTATTTCCATTAGCTCTAACGGTCCTCATTATAGCACATACAATGAAGGCATACTTCATGGATGAGAAATGATTGATCATGAGAGCCTATATCTTAATGAGTGTTACGGTAGACCTGATCATGACTAGAAGATCTAAGAGTTAGAAGTTCCAAAACTTTCTATCATCTCACCTGATGTTCTTCCCCAGGGTATATGTTATAGATATTATCCTTTCAATAGAACATCAAGTTGTGATGGTATTCCTCACCATGATAGAATCAACTGCGAATTTCCTTCAAACAGTGACATCTCGGTTTAGTAAGAAGGTTATCCCCTTTCTATCATTCACCCTAAAGGTCCTCCTCAGGGTATATGTTGCAAAAATATTGTACCAGCAGTTGGACAACAAACCATGATGGTTTTCCTCACCATTATATCACCAACTGTGAAGGTCTTCCCTGTGGTCGATTTCTATATCGGTAGGAAGGTCCCCCCCTTACCGAATGAGATTCAAGAAATCCATCATATTCTAAGAATCTTGGAGGGATGGGGTGAAGTATGCCAGATACACTATCAAAAACAATCAACATATTTTATCAGTCAGGAGATGGCTTGAGGCTACACCCATCATCCAAGCCACCTTCGGTCCATTCACATGTCAACGATACCCCTACAAGCCTCGTTACTTATGATAAAATAATCAAGAAGAATCCAATATTGGATGATCAAGTATAGGATTATCTTGTATTAGAACAAATGGATATGTTTCTTCTGAGAATAAAATTAGCCAGGGGTGACATACTAGTTATGTTTTGGTCCATAGCTACTTCTCAGTTCAACATACCAAGGTGGTTGTCAGAAGAAATCGTACATAGCATTCGTATCAATCTATAGAAAACTCTCTCCCACCTAAAAAAATACCCTACAATGGGTACATAGAACATGTCAAAATAATGGAGGAGCTTCATAATCAAATTGACATGGAATCCCTTCTGTATTTGCAGCAACCATAATCAAAGAGGTGGAAGAAAGATATTCAACTAAATTTCTTCCACGCATTACATAAATTGTTTCATATTATTGACAACTCTCCGCTTGATGTTCATATCTGGGGATGGGGAGAGCATTGAGATTTTCATTTCACTTCACTCCCCATCTAGAAATACCCATTCAAAATGGAATCCTATAATGCCAATATCCCAAGGCGGTATCAAATGAAATCCCTATTCAGGAAAGGAGATGATACCAACAAGGATCGGCCTTGAGTAAGTCTCAAAAATGTCAGGATTGATAGGAGAAATCCATGGAAAAACTCCAGAACAAGGTGAATGATAACATTCAGTAGGATTACCACTTAATAAAATCCAATAAACAAGCATTTCTAATGTCCTAAAAAACAAATAGTTCTTGTGTATACCCAGAACCATATCTATCTCACACTCAAATGGGAATGCATGAGATCAAGAAAGCTGCAATAGAAGTAGCAACCTCCGCAGTACGGGATCAACCCCATCATACAGGGCTAGAGAATTTTTAATAAACAATTTCCCCATAATACCAACAAATCTAGTTCAGGGAACAATAAAAATAGAATGGGAGAAACCTCATCTTGTAGGGTTAAGGGTATTTTTACCTCAACCACTTCCCTAATGGAATTCATTCTTTTCCTGTTTGAGGAGGATGATTAGTAGAAAGGTCCCCCATTCCATACCTTCTCATGACTCATTACTCCTAAAAGGTAGGTATATGAAAAGGTTGTATAGAGGTTCCCTTCAAGTTACCCTTCACCAAGAAGCTCGAAGAGGATCTCGAAATAGAAGGATAAAATTCAATAAGTGGTGTGAACAACCCTACCATTAATTATCTAGTATGACACCCACAATGCATTATGCATCAGTGAATGTCATTGACATCAATCCTATAGACCACACCGAAAATGGTGCAGATACAGAAGTGAAAGGAGAGGATAGTTCCACCTAAAATCGGATCCACACTGATAATGATGGTGTGATTACCCAAAACTAGAGGTTCACCTGTAATTTGGTTGTTCCTCCAATCAATCCTCCACCACCTCCTATGAAAAGCCCTCATAAAGAGAAGAATAAAAACAAGGTCACATATGATCCACCTCCTCCAATCAATGAAACTTTGACCCTTATTCTTGAGGATAGATTCACTCTATTGAAGGAATAAATGAAAGAGTTGTGGAGAATCAAAGCTGAGATGCTACAAGGAAGTCTTACTATTGAATATACTCTCTAGGAAAATCCTCAACATACACTTCTAGCAAGTGTACCTTAGCCAAAAGAGTTTACCCCGACCCATGAAGTAAGACTATGACATCCACCCAATACAATTCTTGTATCATTGACCAACCTAGACCCAATCATGGACGTATATAAAGATTTCCCTCATTAAGGAAACAACTGGAGTAGGTTCTGGTAAATCTAAAAAAGATTCCCCCAAACGGATATCCACCTCAAGTACCAGTAGAACTAGAATGTTAAATATTTCCCCCTATTATTCCCACCCATTTTCAAGTTCAATGGGACATGAATCAAGGTATCATCAATACCATTGAGTCATTGGCATCTTTATTGGAATCCATGGAAGATTGGCACACAACGGTATAGTCAGAATAGAAACATTACCCCAACTGGGTGAGTAACACTCCACCACCACCAAATTTCAAGAGTTACATGTTCTCGATATTCAATGGATCAGGTGAGCTGGAACAACATCTGATGTACTATGCATCTTATTTTGATCCCATGATGGGAACCTAGAGAAACATGAAGTAGTGAAACTTAGATGATTCGTGCAAACTCTGTAAGGGTCAACCTTGTATGGTACACTAGTTTTCCATCTCAGTCGATAACAGGATGGGAGGATCTCTATCTATAGTTTCTTTTCTAGTTCAGATCAATGCTTCCAATGAAAATAGCCAGTGACCTCTCAAATTTCTAACTAAAAGAAAATGATAGAGTCTCAAAATTTATTTCCAGATGGAAAGGGTTTTCTTACTCTATGAATCGGTCACTCCCCCAAGATGAGATAGTTGCTATGTGCATTGAAAACCTCTATGACGAGTTGAGAACACCACTTATCCCGATGAAATATATAATTGGGTTTCGTTATTTCTCTTATAATTTCCAAAGAATAGAAATATACATACAATGGAATGCGCTAAAGTCCTAGGTAACCCCACATGTCCCAGGAAAAAGATTAGTGGGAGCTGAAGTTCCATCCATCATGATTAATCCAGCCTCTACACCTACTCTAGCTCCAAGGCCTACACAAAATCATGTGGGGGACTGGGCATCAACAAAAACCCCCACCTTGACAAGACGAGTGGAGGGGGCCTAGAAAAAATCAATTTTAGGAATAGATGAATAATGTTTACTCGTTTCAAGATGATCAATACCGTGGATATTTTATACACACCATGAACTACAATTTTCTCCATCTACCAAATCCAAAAATATCCAAAGAGGTTGATCTTGAATACAATCCAGATTATTTTCCCTTTCATAAAATACTAGGACACACCATTCAGGAATGTTTCTTCTTTAAATACCTCCTATAGAGAATGATAGATTCTAGGAAAATCAAACTTGGACCACCGCCAGCACAAGAGGAATATATATCCACTAATTCCCCTAGTGAAGGAGACGAGTGTCAAAAAATTTCATTAATAGAGAAAAAAAGTTAAATAGTTTGATAACTCGAAAGACAATCAACTGAACTCATGGTATTCTCCAATAATAGTTGTAATAACCAACTTTTCCCCTAGCTGCTCCTACTACAACATAACCAACACCTTCAGGCCCACAACCCTCTAAAATTTGACTGTCTAAGAAGTAGTTTGACCAAAAAGGTAGATAGAATGTGAAGAATATGGACTCGCATCAAGCAGAAAGTGATATTTGAACTTCTCAGAATTTATTCCATCAATCCAAAAATAACAGGCACTGCCCTGCCAAACAGAACCACTAAAAGTAGTCAGTTAGAAAGAATCATCATCAGATGAGGAGTTAATCTTCAGTTATGTTAATGTAATTATATTAATGGATCCCTTCTCTGATGAAGAGTATTTATATGAACTCGAGTTCCCTATATATGATTAAGGAACTAGAGGAATAGGAAAAAGAATTTGAGGATACGAAGGAAGATGCATCCATGGTAGAAATAAAATGTATGGTTGTACCCATGCTCAAATTGTCAATGTTGTGGAAACTCATGGAATAACCCTTCAACAGACCCAATAAGAATAGGAAAATACACTTTCACCTACTAGAATCTACTCTTGGCTGGTCATTCTAGAATATATATTAGAAGAATAAAATGTGTTTAATCTCCCTCGGCATGCAGGTAGACCTGCCTGGCCCAACCCATAAAGAACTGAATCATCTTTGTCGCCCATCCTGAGGGCCGATCCATCTTCATCTAATTATCAAGTCCCTAAATTAATTGTCAAAGTGTATCCCTATATGGAGAAGTATCATCCTTTATATCAGAAATATTACATCCTAAAATAGTTGGACTCGGTACCAGCTAATCTATCAATCCTAGATTCCTTGAGTTTTTCAAACAATCTCAAGGAAGCATTTAAAGAAGATTTGCTGATCCCCCATGAGTTTGAAGAAAAAGTGTCCACTTATAAGTTATATCGAACAGAGACCAGTCCTACATAATTTTATGCAGTCATATCCTTCATGGATCAAGATTAAGACACTATCATGAAAAGAAACATCAGACCCTTGTATGTGTCTGGTAGGATAAATGGTGTCGATATCCAAAAAGTCTTCATTGAAAATGGATTTGGAGTTAATCTCATCCCAGTAAAAATAATTTTTAGGTTGTTATATAATTAGGATAACCTGATACCCTTTTCCACAACCTTATTATGCTATGAAAAAAGTGAGTAGAAGTTCTTAGGACAAATCAAGATCAAAACTTGGTTTAGAGACCTCGTAGAAAACTCATAATTTCTAGTGGTTCAGAAAAATAGGCCTTTAATGTCCGGATATGAAGGACCTAGTTGAATCATCATGCTGAAAATCCCTCATCGTACCATAAATTCATCAAATATTGAATCAGTGGAAAAAAATGGGATGTTTCATGCTAATAAAGCCTCATTCGAATCTTGTGATTCAGACTATATTGATGTAGGATTCTATGAGAAAAAAAGGGAAGTGACCCTCAATCGATGGTATTGATTGGGTCACTACCCCCAAATGATTTGTAAATGGTCCCAAATAACCCCTTCAAATAGCTCAGTGAAGAATATATACTACCCAAAAACCATTCTAGTTGTGTGAGTCTAAGTTTGGATGCATATTCAACAGTCCTCATGATATCAGTCCTAGCCATCGAGCCTAACAGTATTGAAAAATCCACTGACTTTCAAGATAATGGTAAATAATCGAATGGAAGTTCCCTCAATCCATACTTATAGATCTAATAAATCATTTCCTCATATCTTAAGGCAAAAGAGTAAGAATCCACTCCTACATCTCTTATTCTATCCTCTCTAAAAACCCTTTGTTATCAGTCGGGTCAGAATAAACCACTTCATCTTCTGAATACCAAGATCTCAAATCTTCTTCCAACTATGAAGAGCTCATCTTAAGATTTTTTTTCCCACCAGAACAAGAGGAAGAAGATGGATAATATGTAGAATATGAATAGGAAGAGTAATAATACCTTATGGATTCCCATCCAGCATTTGAGGAAGGTATCTCTACCATAATTGACGAACCCATGGAAATAAATTTGGGTACATAAGAAGATCCAAGACCCACCATAATTAGTGAAAACTTGTATTCTAAATAGAAAGAGGTATACACATCCTTCCTAAGTCATCATCAATATGTATTTTCTTGAAACTACATGGAAATTATAGGCCTCGATCCTGAGGTGGCTACTCACCACCTGGGCCAGCTAGAAGATCATCGGGGTTATAAAAAAGCATCCATAAGTATAGACCCAACACATGGTGTCAAGATAGAGGATGAGGTTGACAAGATAATCAGATAAAACTTAATTTGGGAGGTCTGATATCCCATCTATCTAGACAATATAGTCCTCATCAAGAAGAAGAATGAAAAAATCATAGTTTTCATCGATTTTAGAGATCTCAATCGACACTGCCCAAAATATGATTTCCCACTCTCGATTATAGAAATATTGATCGATGAAACCAATATATATTAGTATCTATACTTAATGTATGGATATTCAGGATACTAATAAATTTGAATGGCTTGAGAAAATGAAGAATCGGCTACCTTTAGGTCCACCTAGGGAGTATTTTTCTATCGGGTTATTCCCTTTACCCTGAAGAATGCCAGTGCTACATATCAATGTGTCATGCAATGCATCTTTAAGACCTTCATGGTAAAGTTTGTAGAATGATATGTTGATGACCTAGTGGTTAAATCTATACAATTATCATACCACCTGGTATATCTTAAAACTATCTTAAATAAATTGAGACAACACAATCGGAAAATTAACCCCTTGAAATGCGATTTTGGTGTTACCTTAGGGAAATCCCTCGGCTTCATCATACACAATAATGGAATTAAATTAAATCCTAATAAGATTAATTCTATACTTTTAATTTCACCTCCTCAAAACCTAACCGATTTGAGTGGAATCCAGGTACACTTGGCCTACATTCGATGCTTCATAGCCAACCTTCTAGAATATATTTTACCTTTACCAGGTCGATGAAAAAAAGGTTTGTGTATAAATGGACTGATTATTGTTGAATAGCCATTGAATGAGGCTAATATTAATTGTTAATATATATAATATTCATTTTCTTTATTATTTAAAAACTCCATTTTAGTGCATTTTAAACTTTGAACATCATTTCACATTATGATTGTAACTCCTTAAAATGCACTATTATATGGTACATTTTTTTAACATCATTTAAAGTACCCAATGATCTTGATTTTATTTTAATATTTATTTTTCAGGTTTCTAATTATATTGGGAACAATTCATACTTGTGTAGTGTTGGAATATTCACATTGGAAGACCACCAAAATGGGATTTCATGCAAACAATTCTGGAGAAGGCTGATTGGACACCATCCCACTGATGAGAATGTGGGGCCCAAAAATAGAGTCCCAATGAAGCCCGAATTTCATTGTATGATAGAATAAATAAATATTAAAATATAATTCTTTAGGATCCAGTTCTAATTTTTCCTTCATTATGGTTATTCAGGCGACCCAAGTTAGAGATAATATTCTGGGCCAGATTATGTGGCCCAGAAAAACAGACCAACAATTTAATCATATCTCGGTAACCAAATATTAATTTGGGATTAAATTTTACATAGAGATAGAAGACATAATTATATTAACTTTTTTATTCTATGACCTACTCTAATTCGACCATCTAGAAGGTCATATAGGCGCATCTATTCAGTGGATGCAAGTTGGATTCCATTTCGAGTCAAGGATAAAGAAGTCCACTCTCCCTTAATTTCCATCACTCTAGGCATACTATAATCAAATGGGATGCTTTGTAATATTTAATGATCGATCCAAGGCTCCTAAAATTTCTATTTAAGTCAATTGTGGTGGAGGATTTTATCGTCTTTTAGCTTCCTTTCATTGTAACATTATGCTGGTATTTTGTTGTCTCAAGTTTGTCTTTCATATATAAGTTGTTCAATTCACTTTAGTTTCATAATAAAAGTTCTTATTATCCTCTTATTATGTTTTTATTAATATCAATTTGATACCATTGGTTCAAGGTGTGAACTTTTTCACACCAACCCTTGTGAGATTATCACACAATGGTAGAGTGATCGTTATTTCATTGTTTTTTTTACTTCTCCAATTTCCCCCTCATGAGTCTACTTCCCAATTCCATTGAAACCATAGGATCAATGGAGGGATAACCCACTTATGGGTTAATAAAAGGGAGTATAAAGGGGCTGGATTGGATGTTATTTCTCACTCCATTAATGGATAATCAATTATTTTTTATATTTTTATTTGATGATTTTAAAACCTCTTCATCCTTATTGAATTTAAGGTCACACATTTCAAGTGCTAATACGAACCTTTACCTTGGAGTTCTCAAAACATTGATCCTTAAAGTGTATAGGTGTTTATAATTAGGGTGTGTAGGAATTAAACTAGTAATTGATGATTTGGTTTGATCTCCTTAAATGAACCCATCTCAAATATAAGTAATTGAAATATTTTAAAAGAAAAAAGAATGCATCCAATCCACCCCTTGTAATAACTTAGGATTAACCCTTATCATAATTTGAATTCAATTAAGACTTTAGTGTTCACATAAACCCATATAAAAGAAACCCTAATTTTTCCACTTAATAGCCAAAAACAGTCCATATAATGTACATGTTTGTAGGTTACTTCTTAGGTCTCTGAGGAATCGACAACCCATGCTAAACTACAGGCGACCACTTAACCCTAAATTCTTGGGTAAATTTAGGAGAGACCAAATTTTGGTGCCATTTCCAGGTACCCAAGTAAGGCATATAAACACCCATTCTATCCCCCCCCCCCCATTTCTTCTATTCTCATCCAAATTCTCTTATCTTTTCCCTTTCCCATTTTTTTGGCGCATGTCCGCCTACACCCGTGATCAATCAAACCGTCTAGTTAGGGTGGATAGTACTGGGGTTGGGGAGTCAAGTACACCAAGGAAAGTATTTACATTAGATCATAATCTTCCTAATACCCTCTAGTAAAAAAATTATCCCATTTCAATGGAATGTATTCAAAGAAACCAACTCATAAACCCGGGTGGGAACCAAAATGGAAATCCAAATGAGGGAGCCCCAAACTTGGGGAATGTATTTGATCAAACCATGAATGACTACCTCACACCTGCCTGGACGAATTCCCCCTCGTTAATTAGACACAACTCCCTAGGATCTTCCAACTACATCTTTAAACCCCATGTCCTAAACCATCTTCCCACATTCCATGGAATGGAGTCCGAGATTCCCTACCTTCACGTTTAGGAGTTCAATGACATTGTAGAAACCATGTTCCCACCACATCAACTTGAGTTAGCTAAGATGAGGCTATTTACTTTTTCATTAAAGTATCAAGCTAAAAATTGGAAAAATAATTTTATACCATCATCCATCAACTCTTGGGACCAAATATAAATAGAATTGTACAAAAAATACTTTCCCCACCACAAAACAATTGCACTTAAAAAGAGCATCCAAAACTTTTTTGAAAAAGAGGGAGAGTCATTCAATGAAACATGGGATAGGTTTAGAGACACTCTAAACATGGTTCAACACCATGTTTTTTCTTTTCCTAAACAAGTGAAATTTTTCTATGAAGGGTTGGGTCTGGGGAACAAGAAATTCATTGACATGATGTGTAATGGAACTTTTAAAAACAAAGCCCCAAATGATGCTTACGAGTATCTAGAAATCCTTTCTGAACAAAACCAAACATGGGGAACTTCACCTTATTCTGAAAAGCCACAAAGAACTACTCAAATTCATACACTTATAGAAGAGGAAATCCTTAGGGCTAAACTCGTAGCACTCTTAAGGAAGTTTGAAGAGATAAACCTTAGGAAAGTCCATGAAATCAAAACTGTAGACCCTATTTTCACAATTTGTGACAAACATGACCATAAGACAGACAACTTCCCAACCATTCCATCCATCAAGGATGTTCTTTTAGTAGGACCCTCAGTAGAAGTAAATTATTTGAACTTTCAAAATCCTCAACACCAAAACAACTTCAACCCAAGGTATAATGACCACATAGGATTCCACTAAAAAGATAACCAATAACCTAGACAACCACAGGGACAAAATCCTTAACCCCATCAAAACTACCAAACCCATAACCCATTCCAAACCCAACCTAACCAATAACAACAACCACCAGTACATTTTGAACAAACCATACCACTTCCAAAATATCCCCTTTGGATAAACCAATCTTCTCAAGCACCAACCCAAACTGTTCCACAAAGACTACTAGAACAATTGTGAAAACAAATGGAAAGAATGAAATCGTAAGTCTCTTACATTAAATAAGAACTTCAAACCATCAAAATTGGAAAGGAACTCATTCCTACTCAGGAGGTACCATCCTCAAATTCAAGGTTAGAGTCAAGTTGTACTCAAACAACTCATGAACAACTATAGGTTGTGACTATTTTAAGAAGTGGGAAATCAATTGAGAAACCTGAAAAACTAATTCATAACCTATATTAAGATTCAAACTTGGATGAAAATTCAAATGAACCAAATTATCAAACTAAAAAACATGATAACATTGTCAAAGAAACAACTCTTCAACAAAAACCCCCACAACCTACACCATTTCCTCAGTGCATGAGAGAGAAAACCAAGCCTAAATTGAGTGAAATATTGAGGGAAATATTCTCACAAGTAAATTTGAACATTCCCCTTCTCGATGAAATCCAAACCATACCTTCCTACTCAAAGTACCTTAAGGAATTGTGTAATTTTAAAATAAAATTTTCACATAAAAACCAATTCCTTTTGGATGCTAATGTGAGTACCACCATTCAAGGGACCATTCATCCTAAGTTGAAAGAATCGGGTTGCCCTTACATAAATGTTAAACTAGGAGAGAGAAAAGTTTTCAAGGCCTTGTGTGACCTAGGTGCTATTTTCAATCTCATTACCTATGTTGTGTACTGCCAGTTAGGCCTAGAAGAGCTCCAAGCCACATATGTCACACTTCAACTTGTTGATCTTAGCATTAGGGTTCCAAAGGGGATTTTAAAGGGTGTTCTGGTAAAGGTTGCAAACTTCATCTACCCTGCTGACTTCATTATCCTTAACAACCATCCAAACTTAGTAAATAAGGAACAAACCCCAATCATCCTTGGTCGTCCTTTCCTTGAAAAAATCAACTCTGTTATCTGAGTTCAAAATGGGAACATGACCATCACCTTTGGAAACATGAGTATAGACTTGAACATCTATAATGCAAGCTCAAAAATAGGGTATGATGAGGACATTCATGGTGTAAAAAATATAAGAAGCATTGATAATGAATCCATAGAAAATCAAGGAATATTTGATGGATGTTTAAGTTAGGATGAGATTGATTTAATTTGTCCACATGAAGGAAGTTTATCTCCTTGGCTTGAATCATTTTAAAATTGCTATTATGATGAATTCTTTGGTCCAATAATCAGTGAAACCTTTTAGGAAACCACTTTCATGGAGACCAATCAAACTTCATTCCATAAATCTAATCAAACCAATCTTGTAGCTTAAAATTCTACATGTGGGGAATCAATCCTATCTGAAACTCTAAAAAA
The DNA here is from genome assembly GCA_963277665.1 of Viscum album. Classification (NCBI taxonomy): domain Eukaryota; kingdom Viridiplantae; phylum Streptophyta; class Magnoliopsida; order Santalales; family Viscaceae; genus Viscum; species Viscum album. The sequence goes on along the minus strand of OY728139.1, from coordinate 1,491,114,205 downwards.
AGAAATTGATCTTGAGCTGATGTCCCAATATTCAACTGAAATTTTGAACCAACCTGATCTTGAATTGAAAGAACTTCCTTTTGCACTTAATTATGCCTTCCTAGGAGAAAATGGAACACATCCTATTTTCAATTCTTCTTATCTTGAATCCAAAAATAAGAGGATTCTTCTAGATGTCCTTAGAAAACACAAGAAAGTCATTGGATGGACCTTGTCTGATATTCTTGGGATTAGCCGACTTATTAGGACTCATAGGATTGTTCTAGAATCTGATTCAAAGCCATGTCATCAACCTCAACGGCGACTCAATCCTAATCTCATGGAAGTAGTGAGAAAAGAACTTATGAAATTGTTACAAGCTGGTATCATCTATCCCATAGCTGATAGTGAGTGTGTGAGCCCAATCCAAGTGGTTCCCAAGAAGTAAGGAATCACTGTGATAACCAATAAGGATGGAGAGATTCTTCCAAGTAGGGTGAGTAGTGTCTGGAGATTCTGCATTGACTATAGGAAGCTAAACTCATTCACTAAGAAGGACCATTTACCCTTACCATTCATTGACCAAGTCCTTGATAGTGTGTAAGTTCATGAGTTCTATTGTTTCTTAGATGGGTACTCAGGGTACATTCAGATTGAAGTCTCCTTATAGGATCAAGGGAAGACTACATTCACCTGTCCATTCGACACCTTTTCTTTCAAATTCATGCCCTTAGGGTTATGCAATTCCCCGAGAACCTTACAGTGGTGCATGATGGGAATATTCTAAGACATGGTAGGGGATTTTCTTGAGATCTTCATGGATTACTTCTCTGTATTTGGGGATAAATTTGAGTGATGTCTTAGGAATGTGGAGATATTTTTGTCCAGATGTGAAGAAATGAATCTGGTCCTAAACTGGGAAAAATGTCACTTCATGGTTAAACAAGAATTAGTCCTTGGCCATATAGTCTTGGGTTGGGGGATTGAAGTTGATAAAGCAAAGGTTGACATCATTCGTCACCTTCCATCACCCAGAACTATTAAGTAAGTGAGGTATTTCATAGGACATTCTAGTTTCTATAGAATATTTATCAAGGACCTTAGTTCAATCTCCCATACCCTTTATGCTCTCCTAGTAAAGGATGCTCCATTTGTTTGGAAAAAAAGTGGTGAGGGTTCATTATCAACCCTCAAATACTCTCTCACCTCTCCTCCCATTATGAAATCTCCAAATTGGAACCTTCCTTTCAAACTTATGTGTGATACCGGTAACTTTGTTGTATGAGCTTTGTTAGGACAACGTTGTGATAAAACTCTTTATGTCATTGCTTATCCATGAAAATCCTTAAATGATTCCCAAATAAACTACACCACCCCTAAAAAGGAGTTACTTTATATTGTGTTTTCCTTAGAGAAGTTTAGGTCCTACCTCTTAGGATCCCCCATCACTTTGTTCACTGACCATTTTGCACTGAAATACCTCTTCAAAAAACAATATGCCATGGCTAGGATGATTAGGTGGGTACTTATCTTAAAAGGATTTGACCTCACAATGAAGGAAAAAAGGATGTTTAAAATGTGGTAGCTAATCACCTCTCTAGGATGGAATTCAAAGACAACTCAAATCATTTTTTTTGTGTCTGATTCATTCCCTGATGAACACATATACTCTATGAGTGACTTCCCTTAGTATGATGACATAGACAACTTCTTAGTTATAGGAGTCATTCCAAAATTCTTAGGGACTCATGCTCGAAGTAAATTCCTTTCTGATGTTAGGAACTATGTGTTTGATGATTCATACCTCTATAAGTTCTTCCCTGACCAAGTCATTAGGAGGTGTTCCCTAGAATCTGAACAAGATTCCATCCTTAAATTATGTCATAGTGAGGCACGTGGAGGTCACTTTTCCTCTAAGAAACCTTCTGTTAAGGTTCTTCAATGTGGTATCTTCTGTTCTAGCCTCTCAAGGGACTTCTACACATTTTTTCAAAGTTTTCCTAAGTGTCAACAAGTAGGGTCCATCACAAAAAGGAATCAAATGTCACTCACTCCCATTCTGGTCATCGAAATATTTGATTGTTGAGGAATTGATTTTAGGGGACCCTTCCCAAACTCTAGAGGATATCTCTACATCCTATTACCTATTGATTATTTCTCAAAATGGGTTGAGTCCATTCCCCCTAAGTCTAATGATCATCAAGTAGTGATTCGATTTCTGAAAGAGCAAATATTTTCTAGATTTTGAATTCCAAGAGCTATCATTAGTGATCGTGGAACCCATTTCTGCAATCATCCATTATCTTCACTCATGTCTAAGTATGGGATTTTTCACGATGTTTCCACTGCCTACCATCCTCAAACCAATGGTCAAGTTGATTTATCGAATAGGAAGATTGAGCAAATTCTTGAAAAACTATCAATCCCTCTAGGAAATATTGGTCCGAGAAACTCTTGGATGCTCTTTGGGCATATCGTACAACATATATGGAATGTATGTTGTGGTACCATATCCTCTTACAACATATAATCAATTCAAGTATATTCTCACAGAAACTAACTTTTCCCAAATGGGTAGAAGTTATACCCCTTAAAGAGGTTAGGTCAATGAACATTATCAGATTTGTGGAAGCCAAAATCATTACCATATTGGGTATCCATCGTACAATACTGATGAAAAATGGCACCAACTTCTATTTAGATGAGTTGGATAAACTATATCCGGAGTATGGTATCAAGAATAACTATTTATCCCACTACCATGCAATGGATAAAAGAAAAATATTTTCCTTAAAAAGGACCCTATCCAATATACTCTAGAAGATGGTAGATAAGGACAAAAATTCATGGTCGGGAAAAATTCTTCATGATTTGTGGGCCTACTAGACCATGACCCGCACCTCCACTCAGGAAAACCAACACTCATTAGTATACGGGAAAGATGTTGGTTTACCCATCGAAGTTCAATTTACCTCTCTCTATGTTTCTATCTATGATGAGCTATCTATAGATGAGAAATTCCTTAAATTATAGGATTAATTGGAGAAACGTGATGAAAATAGATTTCGTACCTTGAACCATTTGGAGATTCTCCAAAACCGTATTGTATGAACCTTTAACAAAAATGTCCACCTCTGATCCTTCCTTGAATGAGAAATGGTATTGATCCTGAAGACTCTAATGATACCCAAAAAGTATCCTCTAAAGCTAGATCTAAAATTGGAGGGGCCTTATTTCATACATAATTTCTACTTCAATGGAGATTATTCCTTGATTTCAATGGATGGGAACTATATCCGCTACCAATGTAAGGTTCCCAAAGAAATATTTCTTGTATCCAAAAGGAGTTCATGTACTAATCACATGAAATTAAACTGAAGGGTGCATTTTCTATTTTCATGACACTAAAATAAATAAAAACCTACTCTTGATCGCATGATACTAAACTAGATGGTTCATGTCCTAATTGCATGACACTAAATTTCATAACAACCTATGTCCTGATTGCATGATGTTAAACTACATGGTTCATGTCCTAGTTACATGACACTAAACTATATAACAACTTACATCCTGGTCACATGATGTTAAATTGTATGGTATCATCATCTTTTCCACATGACACTAAACTGTATGGAAATATTCCTAATCACATGATGTTAAACTTCATGTTAAATGTCCTTGTTGTATGACGTTAAATTTCATAGCACCATAGTGCTCTCACCTGAGAAGACATTGGCCACAACATTAGTTATCTACCAGGACATATTCAATAACTATATAAAACTTGATTATTGTCAACACATGATATATATAGATTCCTAGATTCTACATCCTGGTCTAACAACCCCAAAATAATGGTTAAAATACCTCTTTATCTCTATTCATGGGTCAAACCTGCATAGAGAATTATTGTTAAGAACTAAGTGTGTCTTGATTCTTATTTCTATGAGATATGTACTGATTCATGTAATTCTTAGGATGGTCCTAGCCATAAATTTTCCCTTATCCAGGGGATAATTTTCTTTCTATCCTTTAGATCCAGGGTCTCTTTTCATGTCAAGATTATGTTTCTCACTATTTTATGACATTATACTTTCCACAGCTTCCACCTATTTTCTTGGTTATGTGATGTTAAACTGTACTATCTCATCCTCGCTGTATGATGTAAAACTAAACATATCCATAATCTTTCATGTTAGGTGATCCACATCCTTACTTTCTGACGTTAAACTTCATGGTTCTTCAATAACCATATACAGCTTGATTCCTATCCATATAGGATACGTAGAGATGCAAAAAAATTTATATGTTGGTCTAGCCACCCCAAATAAAACATTACAATTTCCCCCTTCCTATGCATGGATCAGATTGGTGCATGGAATTTTCATTTAGAACTATGTGTGGATTGATTATATCCCTAATGAGATATGTAGTGATGCCTATATTTTACATCTTGGTCCAGCCACCACTAAAAAAATTCCCCTTCCCTGCTTATGGGTCATACCTATATAGGGAACTTCAAATAACTAGGTCCATCTTGATTCTCATCATAATGAGATATGTAGTGACACCCGAACCCTATGCACGGGTCCAACCACAAAATATAGAAAATTATCCCTCCCCTATGTACAAACAAAATTGATGTAGTGGACTCCAAAGTAGGTCCTACCCATAGTTCCATCACAAACAAGGAACCCAATTCCTGTGTGTGGCCCTGATCTATGCAAAGAAGACTGTCTAGAACTATGTGTTTCTTTATTAATGCACATGTAGGATACATAGTGATGCTCATATCTCTAAACCCAAATCCATCTTTAAAAAAGAATCAAAATGACTCCCCCTATATATGAATATAATCTACATAGAGAAGCTTCTAATAACTACATGTGTCTTGATTCTTGTTTCAATAAGATACATAATGAATCCTATGACTTGAATCCTAGTCCTAGACATGGGGAAAATAAAAAGAAAAATGTATTTATCTTCTATCTGTAAATACAGATCTATGTAGAAAGTTTTAAATCTAAATCCCACATCAGGGATTCATCAAGGAATCAAAATTCCCCTACATATAAATGGAATAAATGTAGGGAAATTTATACTTCATGACCAATAATGGTATGTATTTTTCTAACATGTCTGAATAAATAAATTCCATTCATCAAAATCTATGCCTTAGATAATTTCAGATATTCAAAAGCCTCCTACGACCATTGGAAATGGAAGGCCAGTGTCATGAGGACACTTTTTTTGACTAGGCATAATATGACCTGGTGGATCTGCATAAGTTTCCCAAAAAAAGGCCTCCCAACCAAAGGAAAATTGATACTCAAGAGAGTCTTTTCCTACTTCTATATACCCCAATGGATTTTATTCCCAGTATCATTCCTCTCGATCTAAGAATCCCTTCGATTATAGTTTACTATTTATTACCCCTTCACATCTAGGTCATTTAAGACATCCTATCCTGATTAGACTCTATTTTATTCATGGTTTCTATGAAATTTTTTCCTAATCATATGAGATTAAACTAGATGATAAATTTCCTTACCACATGACGTTAAACAGCACAGCACCATGGTGTTCTCACCAGAGAGAAAATTTCCCTCAACATCGGTCATCCACCATGCCGTATTTCATAACTATGTATTTCTTGATTCCTGTCAACATAGGATACATAGTGATTCACAAATTATACATCCATGTCTATCCAACACCAATTTAAAAATGACCCTCTCCCTGTGTATGGACCAAACCTATACCGGGATTTTTCCTCTCAATAACTATATATGGCTTGATTCCCAACCACATGGGAAACGTAGAGACATCCCTGTCCTCACAAAATGACATTGAACTATGCTTCCAAAATCCTAGCCATACGAAGATAAACTACATATCCCCATAATTATGCCCTCACTAGAGAGGATATCACCCCTGGCATTGGTTATCCACTATTTCATGTTCAAAAATTACCTCTATATGTATGATTTAGATCTACATAAAGATCCCCTTTCTCTAGAACTATGTGTGTTTTGATTCCTTCACATGCAAGATATGTAGGGACCCTTGGAAAATGTGTCCTAGTCCTATCCATGGTGAAAGTAAGAGAAATATTTTCTTATCTTCTATGTATACAGTTATACATAAGATTTCAAATTTGAGTCCATCATTCAGAGATCCATCAAAGAGAAAGATATGCCCATTATGTGGGAGTCATATCTATATAGGGAGTTTCCAATTCCATGGATAGTCACGATATGAATGTTTATTATATTCCCAAAAATATCATTTCCACTTATCAAACTACATACCCTATGAAATTTCAAATCTCTATAAACCTCCCCAACCATCGGAAATGGAAGGTTAGTGTCTAGGGACACCTATTTTTGACTATACACAATATGCCCTGGTGAATCTGTATAATTTTCCCATGAAAAGGGATTATCAACCATAGGTAAATTCTTCCTTAAGAGAGGATTTTTCTACCTTCATACACCCTAATGGTTTCCATGCTCCATATCATTCCTCCTGATCTAATAATCCATGGGATCATGGTTTACACCCTCTATCCTCCTCGCATCTAAGGCATGTTAGAACATCCCGACCTAGTTATTCACTAGTTAATCCTGAATTCTATAACAATTTCCAAATCACGTAACATTAAACTACATGATAATTGAAACCCAATGTTCAAACATGGGTCCATATGCCAAAAATATTTTAAATTCTTCTTCCCAGTGTATGGTTCAAACCTGCACAAAAAATTTATGAACACAGTAAAGAATATTTCCCCCCATGTTCCCATGCATGAAATAAATCCACATAAGAAAGTCCAATATGAGCCCCGCCCCATTGGTGAGCTCATACATAAGACAAAAATTCACCACTCATATGCATGTGTTCTTAAAACAAGATGTTAAGTTGCATGGATAATGTCCCTTCCTTGTGCATGGGTCAGACTTGTGTAAGGAACCTACTCCCACTAATGTTGGGGGGATATCTCTATCCTATTCTTGAGAAATTCCAACTTGAAATTACCCTTTCATTCTCAAGAACCCTCATTTCATAAACCAAACTCTGTGTCTGGAAAGGTCTAAATCCCCATAACCTTCCCCGACAATCAGATATGGGAGGCTAGTGTCTTGAGGATACCCCTATTTGACTATGCACAATATACCTCGTTGGCTCTGTGAAAGTTTCCCACAAAAAATATCCTATCAATAAGAGTAAAATAGTTCCTCATGAGATGATTTTCCTACATATGTACGACCTATGATTTTTATATCCCAAATTACTTCTTTGATTCAAAAACCCCCTACTTTATAGTTTAAATCCTTTCCCCAATTCATTCCCAAAGATGATAGGACATTATTAGTTAGAATACCATGAATAAGGATAATCTTCTACCCCTTGGTTTTTATTTAAATCCCAAATTTCCTAAAAGTAAGATATTAAACTACACCACCTATGCCCTAGTCACACATTTTTAAATTGCACCTTGTTTTAACCCTCCTTTACATAATCCAAATTCATGCGGGAGTGGTTTCCCATCCAAAGCCAATACTGATTCCATCATATTTTTCTGACATCGACCCATCAATGGTGGGTGTCCTTGAAAGATAGGAAAAAAATAAAATCTGAATTCCCATAAAATTAATTTTCCATCGAAAATGGAAGGCCAGTATCCTAAGAACACATTTGTTTGATAATGAATAATATTCCCTAGTTAGATATTCATAAGTTACCAATAAAACGGTCTATAAACCAAAGGAAAATTTAACCTTAGTAGTTTTTTTTCCAACCTCTATATGTCTCATGGATTCCATGACCCATATCATGTATCATATCCATAAATCACATGCCAAAGTCATGAAACATTTCTCATTCATGTGTGAAAATATTAGGGCATTCTCAACCTATAAACTCTTTGGGGCCCTCTCCCCATAATTCATGTTCAAAGCTATTAAACCTAAAATATCAATAATGTTAGTCTGGTTTTAAGACTTTAAAATGACCATGAAAAGTGACACAAAAATCACCTAGATGAAAACCCGTAATAGATACCCTGCGTAAAATTCAAGAATCAGCTCTCTAGACCTACACTTAATATAGATTAATAAAAACATAGAACAATCAAGAAATAAAGCGACACAAATATTGTTAGGTCGAAAACCCAAAAATGGTGGTCTAAGAAAAATTCAAGTTATACCCACTAAGTCTACACCACGATGGACTTAGGAAAAAATTAGGGTGATAACAGAAAATACACAAATTTTGTAGGGTTTTCTATATAACTCTATAAATATTCAAAGATACGCTCATTGAGTACCTAGTATTAGGGAAAAAATTAAATCATTACATGATCATTTCAATTCGATTATCCCAAATCATGAATTAAACCAATATATGATTGAGTTTATCTATCAAACTATAATCAATTATAACTAATTATCATTGTAGGAAAAGATCAAGGAGAAGAACTGGAGAGAAAAAATTTTTCACTGAATTAAATGGGAAGAGAGGAGAATCCACATCCTAGAGTCTCTCCTTGACACTATTAAGGACAAAATAAAAAAGAGACATAGGGTGTCCAAAATAGTTACAATGGATCCCGACTCACCTTGGTCAACAAATTGACCACTGTATGATGTAGGACATCAAGGGACCATTCCAAATTAATCATATTCCCATCATCATTCTTGGCTATTGAGTGCATTTTTCTGACAGTGGCCCTGAGATCTTGACATCTCTTCCAAATGGCTTAAAAATTTTCAGTTCTTGATGAAAGCTTCACCTTTAACCTTGTCACGCAAGCCCCAAATTGCCATAGATCCTATGTTTTCACAACCACTTGATCATAATAACTTTATTCATCAGGGGATAAGTGGTGTAGTTTAATGGTGATTTCCTATAGAGTTTCTATATAATGATGGTATGCATTAAACTGAGTGATTTCACCTTCACGAGTGACTAAATATTTTTGAGCTATGATGATCTAGTGGATAAAGAGGTGTAGGGGTCTATAATCAAACCCACATGAACCTAGGTCAAGGAAAATTTGGTATAGTTTGTTTGATTTTTCATCTATATCTACCAATGGGGTCTCCATGATGATCGTACAACATTTGAACTAGGTCCATCTTTGCACGACCTAGTGGTTGATAGTAGTATGGGGATTCTAATCTTGATCGATCACTACCACTGGTGTATAATTGGGAAGTTCAAGAAAATATTATAGGTTTGGATTAAAGAATGACTCCAAAGCTAGAAAATCTTCAATTTCCACCTCCTGTCTAGACTCAAGAACTAGGGTGATAGGCTCAAAATTAGTTGGCAGGGTCCCTTAGGCTATCCCATTGGAACCAACATAAATAGAGCTATCGTCAGCATCGGTTAAAAGGATCTGATCTTTGTCGCCTTCATAAAGAAAGGTATTGGAGGATGAGGCTACCCTAAGATAGTTAGATCATTAAGATTCAAGTATTTCTCCCCTAAAAACCAATGATGAGGGTATGTCAGACATAGGGATAGTATATTTCAACATTTTAGGTACCCCTCAAATCCTTTCCCAGTATCCCATTGGGATAATATTCTGTCCACATTCTGGAATAATCTTGGGAAATATTGGAATATGTCCCCATACAAGGTGAGGTAATTTTCATGCCAGAATCTTCATGTGTCATTATCATCTATAGCTGGAAAAATATGATTGGATACGGATCTTGAATCCATGGGAGAGGTAAAGGGGAAACCTATTTTATACACCCAAATTTTTGGGAAAATATGTAAGGGGTATATAATTCACATATGGTTACTTCATCCACCTATACATCTAGAATTCCATCTCATAGAGAGATGATATAAAAAGAATTCTCATGGGTCTCTTAACCATTATTTACTACTATTCATGAGGGTGTGAGGTAAGGGATGAAGTTGAAATAGGGAGAGTCTCTCAAAATAATGATAACACCATCTATGATAAGGGATCTCGGGCAAACGCCAATGATATCATGTAATTCAAGGTGAAATTCAGAGTGAGGAATTGTTGCATTATGCTAGTATTCATAACACTGATAGTGTTCCTCCACCCAACCATATAAGAATTGGAGTGTCCTGTAGAGACAATGCAGAGGCCTACCCTCTTAAATGGGTCCTAGTAGTTCATAAATGTTGGCCAGGGTGGGTATGGAAAGGTTGATGGGTCGTCCTTCTTTTAGTTTGGTCACCGTCATTTGGGTATAGACCCTGACACCAGTATAAGAATCTCGAGATGGGAAGAGTCATATATTCAAAAAAAAAGGTGAAGAAACCCAACATCCTGAAACGACAAGATATGCGTGGATAGATTTTGTAATCCTGTATGGTGTATTGACCCCCCTCAAGGGTATCCTAGTATAAACCCTTAATTCTTTGCATCTTTTGGGTAGGGTGAGTCCTAATGTGGTAAAAATTTGGCCTAAAAATATTTATTTGAAAAAACAACTCTATCTGATTTTCAAATGGAATGAGAAAGAAGGTATGGAGGGGCTGACCAAGTGATCTTTATACTATGGTTAGAAGATCCATCACCAGTAAAGATACATGTTTTGTTTTTTCCCAAGTAGTGGTGGTAGGAAAAAAATCATACATTTTCCTAAGAATGGGGAATCCCCCAAGATGATAAACATCTCAAAAACCGATCTTGACTTCAGCATGGGATAGATGGAATGTGTTGGTTCTTGAGAACCAATGACTAATCAGTTTGGGAAACACCTCAACTGGTGAATAAATCACAAATTGAGAGAACCACGCTACTGGGTATAATACAACAACCTCTAATGGTTTAGAAAATTCCAAATAGTTCTGGTGAACCAAAAGTGCTAAGGTCCATTCATTTGAGAAGCTCCCTTCAGACCACAAATCCCACTTAGAGATCCATCCACTATTGGGATTATCTCGTAAGAGATTAAGAATGGATGGAAAGCCTTGAATAGCTGATTTTGAAGATGTATAATCATTGTGAAAGTTGATTTATGTCCATAGAGAGACATTCAGAATAAAGATGTCCTCCAGACCTGAATTGGGAATAATTTTCCCTGTGGAAGAAATTTTTACTTGCACACAGTACCCAAATGTCTCGAACAGGGTAGGTGGGAGATTTTGATCAACTATTGAAAAGGGAACATCATTTTGAAGACTAAATTTATAAAGTGGTTTTCTAGTGGATAAAAGGTATGCCAAAAGTTCTAGGGAAAGTAGATTTCTTAGAATACCCTCCTAAGAAATGATATGGTGTTGAAGACCCTCCACGATGTTCTCAACTAGGGAATTCCATCTTATAGTCGCAGTTGTCCATGTTACAGTCATTTTATCCCTAATATAAATTCAGTAAAGTAATTTGAGATTTATCAAGAAAATGCATATGAAAAAGTATGAAGATTCCCACAGACCATTGGTTCATGAAGGTATCATTCCGTGAACTATCAGTTTGAAAAAAACTGTTAGCCCATGAACACACTGTCCACGAAGGTTCTGGCCCAGAAAGCATTTGATAATGAAGCAATAGTTCATAGAACAATCAATCCGAAAAGCATCCCATTTTATGCAGAAGTTGGAACTCACTGTTCACGGTTAGAGTATTTCCGTTTATGGGTGAAAAATCCCAGTTCACAGACAAATAAATCTGCAAAGGAGGCAATTCATAGAATTTGTATGCAGTTGAGGATTTGCGGGAGAACCTCGACAAATGAAAAAGGAGTTGGGGCATGTATATAGGTATGGTCCCCTCCTAAAAACCACCGTCATACCGAAAACTAGCTCAAAACAGGACTACTTTCTACATCGTAATAGCCCCCTCTTCATCCCAATCAAAATCCATTTCGATGGGGGGAATTTTTTGTGTCCTTAAAATTCCTCATAGAATAGAAAGATACTTCCATAGATTTGGAAAATGAAGAAAAATAAATAACATAAAGAATATATGGAAAAGTTTTCAAAGGGATGAAATCATAAAGGATGAAGTAAACAAAAAATGGAAAATCCCTTTGTGGATCACCGCTCTGCATGGTGCTCTGCCCCTCCATGAAGCACCCTCAAAGGAATCAGAGGCACCCACAGATGTACTGATTCTTTTGTGGAAAGAGGTGGAGATTTCCGCTTTCTCAAATGACCACCCATATGTAATGAATCCTTCATAGAGGGAGGAAATATCATCAGCTCCTAAAAATGATATGAATTTGTTTATGGGGTCGGGAAGATTTTGATGCCTAAAAAAGGCCCCCTACTGACTAAGTCCTTCATGGTCTCCCACAAAATACATTTCATGGCCCACCGTGGATGATCATCTATGTCAGTATCTGGTTCCTTTGTTTATCTATAAATAGAACCCAAGGGGAACCAAAATAGATATTAACAAATGGGATGATTTCCATACATGGATAAATGAAGCTGAAGAGAGCGGAAGTGAGGCACCATAAAAGATGTAATCCTTCGATGATTCTTTATAGGTAAATCCCTCTGCATAGAATTAAGGAGGAAAAAAAATCATTCAATGGTCCGAGAAACCAGAAAACCCCTCTGCATATGTAATTCTCACAAGGAAAAAACTAATGGCCACTTTATACATAGGCATCCCGCATAGAAAAATTCTATGCAGGTGGAACCCTACCCCATGTACCCAAATGCTATGTAGAAGGAACTCATCCCCGCATAGAAAAATTTGGCATAGACAGAACCTGTCCCTATATAGCAAAACTATATGTAGACCAAACCCAAGTCTGCATACCATGATGGTACATGGATTTCTACCTTACCCTCATAGAAATATTCTATGTAGAGGGAACCCCATCCCATGTGAAAAAATTCTACATGGACTAGGGCATCCTAGGGATTTCTACCCTCTATCTCCAACTCTCATCTTTTGTCATGTCTTCAGCCCCCAAGTCGGCCCCTTCGCAAACCATTCCAATGACATTGGGAAAAGTCCCATTCCAAATCCACCTCACACATATGATAGGATCACTAGGCACATCAGCTTGTCCATTCAAGTTTACATACTCATGGTAAGTGGATCCATGTGGGTAATCTCTATAGAAAGGTGGGTCCTCAAAATGTCCCCAAGTTTAGATTCCCATTGTAACATGGGTTCCATCCTGTAGATGACCACATAAACTTAATTATTATAGGAATTTAGAGGGACCACTAGCTTTTCCCTTCAATGAGGGCCATTATTGAACATTATCCTCTCTCCTGGAACTGATTTCAGGGCACTCCTCCTACGGTAATCCCCTATATTTTCTTATAGAAGGTAGCACTTATTCTCCTCTTCGCCTCCACCTGGGATGTAGCCAAATGGATTTCTATATATGACCATCCCAGTCACCAAAATAGAAGAACAGATGGGAACATTCAATTCCCTATTACTCTCTCTATTTAGGCTCCAGCACCATCTATCAGTGGATGGAGCAGGACATGTGATCTTCAGATCCACTACCTCCTCTTAATTTTCACACTGAGCATGACTCACATGATCTTAGAGGTTGGTGTTGATCCTGACAAATGCATGATCCCAAAGTATAAAATGGGCCTTATTTATAGATATAATCCCTAATTTTAATCTAAATGGTACCACTCCATGGTATAAGTCTTAAAACCATACTCCAACCATCAAAGGTCCATATTATCAATGAAATAGCACTAAGTGGGTAGCTCCTACATGTAAGCCCCAATAATTCCCCCTTTAATGGGCCTCCTCTAAAGTGTAAGTCCCATATAAAACCGAACTATGATGGATTTGATTCCCAACTAACTATGATATGTAGGAATCCTATTTGAGGTCCAAACCTAATTCCCAAATCACCCTAATGTTCTACGGGCAACATTATCAGTAGGGTCATATCCAACCAGGAGAGCATATCTCTTTTGGGTATTTTAGGCTTCCTTGATATAAGCCCCACACCATCCCTATTCAGGCACCCTTCTCTTGGATTTCTTGTCCACATGATGATAAACCAAATGGTTGGGTCCTCATCACATAAACTTAAATGGTGATGTGTCTGGTTAAGTGACACCAAACTACGTGGGTTTTGATTCCTCTCATGAGGATATGTAGGAATCCCATATTATGGGTTCGATCCCAGCCTCAAAAAAACTCTTATCCCCCCTGGATGATGGTAAACTCCTAAGCTCCTAAACTTATGGCTTAAAACTAGTGTTTTCACAATAAACAAAGGAATCTTCGATATTTCTACAAAAGGGTAACATTGGTGGAGAACCTCATATACATATAGATATCTCTATTGATGGATAACCTTGGATATATATTCCAAACCCATGCATATTCATGATCAACTATTACTTTAGGGATAATCCACACACACATTCGGAATAAACCAAGGATTCATGAACATATCTTAAATCTATAAGAGATTCCTAGAACAGGAAATAGTTCCCCCCAAAAGGGTTTCATGATCATGAATTCCCATCCTCTTGACCAATGTGAGTTCTTAAGTTTCATTTGTCAAATCATCCGAAAAACACCTACCTTTGTAATGCAGGTCCATGAATCATGGATGTGAGAGTCATTGGGTGTTTTTGGATCCATAAAAAAAACCTTTTGAATACCATTCAAAGATTTTATACCTAATATCAGTGATTGCATACCAGTTAACCCGCCTATAATAAACCCAATCGGGCATAACCCCATTCCTAAGAAAAAAATGATGAACCCAACATGAATTACTTGACTACAGAACCTCCTTTGTGAGATAAAAATGATATACTATCCAGTCCCCATTCGACCATTTTGTTCTAGGTACATATTCATATTCAAGAGAAACATAAGCGAAATAACTTTCACTTGAAGTTGGTATTGATCCAATATTTTAAGAAAAAAGAATTTTTTTAGGAAGAAAAAATTTGATGAGGATATGGAATATGATTATATTAGAAATTTTTCTCTGGAGAAAAAATTTAGAACAAATTATTTCCTTCAAAATATTGATCAATCTCTTATGTCATTGATAGAACATTTTATGCAATTTGAACACTTTGATGAAATATTATGATTTTTGTTGAATTTATGTTTTAGAAATATTTCTAAATAACAATTGAAGGAACATTACAATCAATTTCAATATTTTTTGAAACACAATGAACATGAGGATTTTTTGGGGGATTAATTATTTCAAGACCTCATAAATTTGAATTCTGTATTTCTAAGTGAACTGATAAAATAAATTGATATCCTTGATTTTATCAATACTTATTGGAGATATGGAGGGTTTCAAATGACATGGGTGAGATATCGATTTTTTTACTATAATTCTTACATTTTCATCACCAGAGAGTAGTTTTTATAATCTAAAGTTGATCAAAACTTATCTTTATACTACCATGTCATGAGAGAGATTGTGTGCATTGGCAATTATTTCAATTCAAAATGAATTTTTGGATAGTTTTAATTATGATGATTTTATTAAATAATTTTAATGAAAAAATACAAGGATAAGTGTTTTCCTTATAATTTTATTTTAAAGTACCATAATTGGGTTTATGAAGTACCACAAAATGCTCTAGAATGTTATGCTCTATTTCCTTGTAATTTTTTATTTTCTTTGAATTGGTAAATTCCATATGTTTGATTAAGAATATATATCATAATTTCAGTATCTGAATCTAATTTCTTCATTTGATTAAATGTGTTAAACAAATATTGGAATTTTTTTTCTAAAAAAATCAATCCATGATTTTTATATAAAGTTGGATTCATGGTTTTACACCAACTAGTAATGTTTTTAACTATTTAAAAGTGTGTTTTTGAATTTATCTATTATGTTATTTTAAATTTTTAGGTTCAATTTTTTATATGTTTGGAATAATAAGAAGTGGGTGATGAATATAGAGATGAAGATGAGGATGATTCATTATTTTTTTCAAAGGCATAACAAGTCTGTTTTTACAAACTTTAATCCCTTTTTTTATTTTTTTTTGAAGTGGTTTTAATGTTAAAAAGTGTATAGTTTTTTTATTTAAAAAAAGGGTTGTTTTTTCTTATTTACATACATATTAGACTGAGGTTTTTATATGATTTAAATCCTTTTTTTACATTCCATTCTAGTAGTTTTTTAAGCAACATGAGTGTAGTTTTAAAAATATAGTTTTGTATTGTTTTTTTTTTATTTTTAATATTATGCAGACCAACATATGAATTGGCCCGCATGTGGGATGAAATTTTTTTTTAAGTCCGCATGTAATGTGGGTTTAAATGGATATATAATTTTAGGTCTTAAAAGTGTGAGCTTTAATCTATTTCAATTTGTCTTAATCCTCTAACCACCCATATTTAAAAGGAATATTTTTTATAATTTTTCTCGAGCAATAAGATAGTTTGGTCCATTCATGATAATCACACATGAATGCTTACTATGTAATATAATCCCTTTGTCATAATATCTTATCAATCAAGTTTCACACTTGTTTCACCAACCTATGTTCTTGATATGTCATTCTTTGACTATTTGAAATAAACTCATTGTTACATCATGGCTATGGAATTTAATGTAACGGTTTCATTTTAATTGAAGGTTGGAGATATCAAATTCTATTAATATGTAAGGTATAAATCTTTCCTTGACTTATTAATTAATAATATGTCATTCATGACACACCCAACGTACCCTACTTCCTAAAAAAATATAGCATTATGGTTTTGTTTAGTGCATCAAAGTACGTGAGTAATAAAAAGCATTAATAATATTATTAAAATCATAGGACCATTAAAGATGATCGCATTTAGGGATATCATATGACACATAAACATACATAATTCCTATATTCGGTTATGTTCTCATAATCTACCATTTTGGATATTACCAAGTGAAAAAATCATGAGAGGAAATCTAATCTGTTCAGGAGTACTCGCACCTGAAAGTCAACATTCTATGTGTTCCATCATAGTATGTTATTATACCATAGAACTATATTTAATAATATAATCATGTCATTTCAAGGTTCTCATCATATAGGGGAACTTTTATGGCCTTATTAGTGTGATAGATACTCTAGGCCATTATTTCTTTAAAATCATACAGAACAATGAACAATATTTAATAACATGTTTTATTAATATTCAAATCATATAATATACATTTAATCTAAACTAAAAATAGTTGGATATAGAACACCAACTCCAACAAGTTCTTGATCCACTCAGTGATATCTCATTATCTCGCCTCATATAAATAAATAACATGATATGGCACAGTATATTATATTTAGATGGTTGGGTACAAATACCTAATCTTTTTCATATTTGATAGACCCCACAATATGGATTTTCCACTATAATATTTTTATCAATTACAATACCCAATATAGAGTAACACTATATTCTAACTTATGAGTCTACACAAGATGATCTTTAGAAAACTTCGCATAGTGTTACCAGAGTCCACACTGGTCCTCACACTCTTGAGTTACACAAAAGGATAATTATACTACTTCACACAGTTTTACTAGAGTCCACACCGACCTTCACACTATTAAGTCACATAAGACTAACTTTAAAATATTTCATGCAGTCTTCTCTTTCTTCAATGCTAATCATATAGTTGAAAGTCATCTTCCTTCTTCAGAGTGATCTTCCTCTGTGAGCATACTGGATCTACTTCACTTTTGTACAACTTTAATAACCTTTACAGCTTGGTGGTCTTGAATCCATAGTGTAACTTCACCAAACACACTTCATGGATATTGTATAGTAATAAATCTTTCCAAAACCCTTACACATATATATTTCCTTATATTATTTTTTGTGATTTATTATTCAAGATTGTTTAATGTTTTTCAGCACTACCTTGAATATCTCATTTCCTTTCCAACCTCATGTATATAAGTGAATGCACAATATATTCTGTATTATTAAAAGTATTTAACACATTTTTATGTGCATGAGATCATGTATGTGTTCTTATTCATGTATGTGAAATAATGCATAATTGGAACTATGCATCTAGTTCTTATTGCATGAATTGGATCACATGATGTCTCAATATCCTCTTCCTACTAGTGAGTAAACAAGATCATAGATTTTCCTTCACATATCCATAGAATTTTACATATCAGTTATTCATAATGCTATTTGAATGTATGTAATGCAAGTGAAGGAATAAATTTTCTCAGTTCCTTTATGAAACCCTTAAGTATGAGAGTCTAAATCAAGAGGCATCTATATTTCCTTTTCCTTTATGAAAGTAAATCATGTCTTTTTATTCTTCACACAAGCAAAGAGATTCATGTAATATTTTTCCCTTCATGTAATGGAAGCAAAAAAGATGCATTGTTTCACTATAGAAAATGATATCTATCTCAAATATTAATGGTAGAATAAACCAAAGGCTCACCCAACCCTTGGTATTTAAAGGAAAGGATTGTTACCTCTCCTTTATTCCACCACTAACCTAGTCCTCCAATTTTTATGTTGTTTCAATCAATATTTTTTCATTCCTGAAGATCTCATCATTTTTTGGATTCTTCAAATGTGGGTTTATATATTAGAATCTTCATGATGCCTAAAATCATGTAATCATTTCATATGAAATAATTCTTCATGTGTATACAAAAATAATATGGTACTCTATAATTTTTAAAATCCAAACTATTATTGTATTAAGGATGCGTGAATAGCCTCTTGAAACTTCATATTCTCCTAAATAGTTCTCATAATATTCAAATTATCATATTCATTCCAGACTTATATTTCATGCATTATATAACATATTATTCATATATATAATTCATTCATACTAGCTCAGTATGATCATAATGTTCCATGGATCGATCAATGATCACTACTACCTAAATATGTCGAGTGTGAAAACCCTCAATAATTTGAGGAGGAAAATAATGATGTAGAGGAAATTATATAGCCAAAAATTATCTAATTGAATTGTTGTATTATATTCATATGATTTTAATGTGGAAAAATAGTGTTTGTTAAAGGAAAATCCAACATCAGTAGTTTGTTTGATCTTATGCTCCTTGATAATAGATGTTGTGTCACAAACCTCTTGATCTGGCACCCAAACACACCATAAAATGCACTGGGATTCCATAGTTCATGCCTCTCTATATAGGTCCACCTTTCCACCAGTATACACACTCACTGGTGTTCATTCATTTGGATCTTATTCATCAAACATTCCCATGTACTTCCTTTATATGGTCCATGTGGGTGTTATGTATCCTCTCCTTTTATCATGGATGGTCAAGGTTGACCTACTTTCCTATATAAATAGTGGTTGCACAAGTCCCTTAGATGGCTAATGGTTGGTCCCTTTTTTAATAAATTTCAATAAAAATATTTAACCAAAAATTAATTTCATTCCATATGATACTCACCATCAAATTCCAAGACACTGAAATATAAGTCTCCATTTCTCAAAAGTATCAATTCTCTTCGTTTCTAAACACACAAAAAAATAAAAAAAAATTCTTGGAATTCAATTATAAATTACAAATTATTCAATATCAAAATACATTCACTTTATAATCTATAGGAAAAAATGTGCAATATCAATCCACTCTCCACAAGTTCACTCTCCTGGTACAATTGGAACATTTCATTATACTTTAAGACCATTTAACAATCATCACAATTGATAGGAAGAATAGTCCTTCTCTACACTTATTAACTTAATCTCTTAATATAATATAAAATACATATTGACACTTTATTTGCAAAAAATAAAATTCAAGACCATTGCATTCAACAATATCACTCTTCTGGCCTTGATGCATTTCAAAAACTTGGTGGATACACCTTTACATAGCTCGCTTCAGTACACTTATGAAATCATTAAAAGTACAACATATACCCTGATGTAGTCCTTTAAAGTCATGATTGACCATTAAATAGCACATCCATTACCCTTAAACAATTATAATATGAGGGTAATACTTTTACATAGGCTTGGGAATTCACTGTCGACCCTTACACGGGTTAGTTGGCAAACCTTTACACAGCCTTGGGTGTACTAGATGTACCCTATCATAGAACCATATTACTTTATGTGGGTATGGAATAATGAATTTTACCCTTATGTGAGTCCATTATCACACTAATGTAGCCCTATAAACCATGGATTAACATTTACTTCATATTGATACCCTTACACAGTTAATGTTTTACATTTACAAAAGGAATAAATGACACTTACACAAGATTTACTTTATTATAATTTCACATCTTTGATCATATAATTCTTGAATATCAACTATAGTAGATCAATCAAATAGACTACCTATTTATTATAGTTAATTCATTGATCATTTCGGATACATTCATCTCCTAGACTCAAACAAAAAAAAATGAAGAACTAGAGGGCCCCATCATATTCGAATAAATCTTGTATGGGGAATAAGCTCGGTGAACATAAGCTTATTCTTGACTATTATCTTGGATCCCATCAACATTGGAACTATATTCCATCATCTTTTAGGATCTTTAACTGGTTATTCTTTTTTGAATGATGAAGCTTAGTAGAAATTTAAGAAATCATGATGAAACCTCCTCTTGAATTAAATTAGTTTCAATGGGTGGGATGAAAAGTATTATTATATAGTCAAGTAGGATGTGGATGTTCCAAGAAGTCATAAAAAAATAATCTACCAATAAATCCATACCAAAAATATTTATAAGTATTACAATGAAAGTCATGTGAAAATAAAATTCATTTGAAGAAGAATGTCTTATGAGAAATGGTAATGTATCATGAAGTGAAAAGTCATATGAAACTAAGAGACTCTTAGGATAATTGGAAAATTCATATAAAGTGAAGTCTTAAGAAACACAAGTCATAAAAAATGACTTGTGATGCAAGCATGATGAAGAAAAATGGTGACACAAGCATGATGTAGGCATGATGCTGCATTGGGCCTTCGGGCTAGTTTGTGGGACTTTGGGCCATGTAATGGGATTCATTCCCACTGGACAATCAGGCCATATACTTAATAAATAAGTCTTGATGGTTGGGATATCCCTTGGGGGTTATGACCTATCTTTCCAGCCTGTGTGTGTGGTGTGTGTGTGTTTGATGTAATTGTACCACAAACACATAGTATATAAATTCTATGATAAAACCATGTAACATTGAGAATATAAATTCAAAGACACAAATACTTCATAAATTACTATTTCAAGTTAAAACCAAATACAAAAAATAATTTTTTTAAGATATTTGAAAATTAAACTAAATAGCCTTTTAACAATTAAGCATAAAAAAGTATCGTTTTCACTAAAATATTCAAAGAATTTTAATTTTATTACTAAAACAGCCAATAATAAATAATTCTATAATTAAATCAAATTTTGGCATTAAAATCTTAACTATTTTTAAAATTAGATATGGAAAACATGTACCTAAACAAGGAAACATCACATATATTTTAGAATTATCACCTCTTGAGTGATTTTACTCAAAGGGGTGAAGTTGAAGTTAGTAGAGTATTGAAATAGGAAAACATGGTATACCCATTAATTAAATCCATACCTCTACTAAAGCATGAATATCATGTGGGAGATAGTGGGTTAAAATTTATTAATAGTTGGATCTAGTGAAAGTGAGAGTTTGTTGGAGTTAGTTCCATTAAACTAGCTAAATTTTTATTTTTATTTTCCATAATATTAATTAATATATTATCACATGATGATTTCTATTCTATGAAATATTAATGTGATAATTTTATTAGAATATTCATCACATTGAAGTTTTATATTAGTTCCCTACTATAATAAGAACTCAGAAATGCTATTACAATATTCTTTAATAAGTCTTATAGTCTAGATATATCAATCTGGTGGGACATAGATGATGTTTGACTATCAAGTGTCAGAGACGCATATGATAGTTATACCTATTCTCATGAAATTTTAACTTGGTGATCTCTAATAATGGGTCATTAGGATAGAACCAAAAATAGGAATTCAACTTGTTTTATGTGTCAGTTTTTTAATTCCTTGAAACATGTATTCTAGTCTTAAAAATCACTGCTTCCAGGTAGTTTCCATTGAATTTATTTATGGAACCGAAAACTTCCAAAAGTTATTTTTCTAAAAAGGACATGATTTCCAATGGTATACATTTGTTAAGTTTAAATATTAAGATACTTAAGAACGTACATTGGTCAAGATAATGGGAGGTTAGACTCATCACACCCTTTTGAGGGGAATTATTATCTACTCCGGGACCCTCTTTATAAATTTGAGATATTTTCATGAATCCTTATTAATTCACCAAGTATGTCATAAGTTTTCCTTGGAATTTACAATCACTTATTAACATGTGTAAAATTCAGAATCATCAGTATGTATTCATGGTTCTTCATCAATGGAGATATCTGTATGTATTAGAGGTTCTCCATCAATGGTATCTTATAATATATTTTTTCAAGATTCTTTTAATCATCATTATGATGATACTAGTTTTGAAGCCACTCAACGGGGCACTCTGGAATTTATTTTCATCCAGGTAGATGAAGGTTTGGTTTTATCTTGGGATCGTCCCATAAAATGGGCTAGCTCTATATCCTTGTAAAAGGAATCAGGATCCTCATAGTTTGGTTCCACTGAATGGGACAAATCATACCTTTAAGGTCATATGATAAGGACTTATCCATATAGTTTAATTTCATGTGGTATGGACATCTAAGAAGAATATTCATAGTTAATGTTTGGTGTGGGACTTATGTTAAAGCAGCCGAAGGAACTTGGAAAAGGATATGGGTTTCTATGTAAGATTAGACCCTGTAGGGAATAAGGCCCAAGGAGAACAAGGTTGATTTGGAGTGTTTGGTGTGAACCTCGAGGAGGATTCCTATGTATCCTATGTGGATGAGAACCAAATACCACTTAGTTCGATAAGTCTCATAGGAGAGTATGTTCCTTTGAGAGAAATCAGTTTGGGATTACTTCCTGAAAAGGACACCTTGATGATTTTGGGGTTTAATTTGGGGCTTATTCCTAAGGAGAATTCCCAAATTAAGGGAATTAAGGTTGGATACTTGAAGAGGATATCCAGTGAGCTTGGGCCTTGAAAGGGCTTCCTACGTATCCTGGTTTGAATAGGAATCAGAGTTCTTGTAGTTCATCCCAGTGAGTATTTGTGTACCTATTGTAATCATCATAAATCTTTAATCCCACGTGAGTCTTTCTCGATGTGAGAAACAAGAGGATGTGAAATATTCAACAATAAAACTTTCACTTTCAAATTTTTTCTTCTCCGCTGGTGGAAGAGGGCCAGCCTACGGTGGTGATGGTGGATGAGGGCAAGGTGACTTGGGAAGAGGGAAAAGCGACAAGACTTTCCTCTATTCTCTTCACATTGGAAAAGGGTGCAATGGAAGGAAGAAGAGATGAAGGTTGGGGGCTTACACCAGGATGGCTTCCCATGGTGAAAAATCCCAACAGGAGAGGGAAAGGATAAAAAAAGTCCATGTTCCCATCTCTCCTCTGGTCTTTGGCACTGAAGAAGAGAGGAGGAGCAATGATGCTACCTCCTATAAGAAAAGATAGGAGATTATGCCAGGATGTCTTCCCTTGAATTGATCCTGGTAGGGGAGGGAGACTTATCCTTTATTCAAAAGGAAGAAAATTAGGTGTGAACCATACCTTCCCTACCATAAATTTGAAGTTTCCAGCTCATTGAGAAGGGTGAGGTCAGGGCCCAAACCCTTATTCTCAGAATCGGGAACTTCCCAACACTATTCCTAGGAGAAATTTCCATCTGACTGTGGATATACAAACCCACAAACACTCCATGAACCCAAACCCCATTGTGAAACAAATGTGGGAAACCTATGACTGTGGAAATACAAACTCAAATAGAATACACATTGTTTTGTCTTTCCCAAAGGTTTAATAAGTCAGGAGTTTTTGGTGGAGGTCTCAACAAAATCCCTTTTAGACTAGGGAGCCCATGAAGAATAATCCTTTCCATGAATGGATTTGAGGAAGTCTTGAGGTCTTATAACCCGAAGAGAGTAAGTGAATTAAAGAGGGGCACCCAAGTAAGTAAGGGCGCGCAAGTATGGGTGTGCAAGTACACTTGGGTGACCCGATGTTCACTTAAGAGATGAATAACATGTATGTTAATACTTGGGAAAGACCTTTCTCGAGCCTTCAAGATTATTCACTGGTGATTCCAGAAGTGGGGCGCTCAAGTTCATGTGAGAGGAATGGGCGGCGCACAAGTATTTCTGACTTGGGGAGGTTGGGCACTTTAGGTGTGCAAGTGTTATGGTTTTCAAACACTAAAAGGACTTAAGTCCAATGATCCTCCCTTAAATCCTCCAATCATGGTGTTAAATAACTTCCTTGAATGTTTCGAAAGACTGGGTTGAAGTACTAGGGAGACCAGAGCAGCAATTGGGCTTCAAGTAAATTCATTTGTACAAATGAGGCCCCTAAGGGTCTATTTATAGAAAAATATTGGACCGTGGGTAAAAATGAAATGGGCATGCAAGTAGGTTCTATGACATATGGGGTGCACAATTAGACTGCATGCTGACAGAGCTTTGGTTAGACTAAGGAGACCAAAAACTCATGCCTTTGAAAATCTTGATTTTTCTTCAAGTATTTTCCCCCTTTTCTTTCTAATGGATTTCCTCTTTCATATTTTTAGAATCTTTGACGGAATTGGGTGTCAACAAAATCCCCCCTCAGAATTGGATCTGAAATGAAAATAGAATCCTATACTGAGGTAAATTAATGAAGGATAAAGAAAAGAGCATTGGGGAACGCAAGTATTGGTGCTCAAGTAGACTTGGGCATGCAATTTTTCAACACGTGAGACTTCTGGCGCATAGTGTGACATGCATCTCTTTATATATAACGGCTTCACTTCCGTGAAAAAACTCGTAACTTCTGAATTTTTAGCTCTCAATGCACATGTCTTGTTCTATTTAGGTGCTTCTATTTCACCACACTTCTTCTGTACATTTTTTAACTGCACGCTATAAGTGGGGCACCGTACTTGCACACTGACTTATACTTGCGCGCCAAGTTTAACCTTGCGCACCTTAATGCCTTTTCCAATTTTTTATAAAACAAAAAAAATGAACTTACTTTAAAAAGATGATTTCTATCTTTTTTCAGGTTCAATGGCTCCCAAAATAATTGGAACTACTGATGAGCACGCCGGTAAGAGGATTGATGACATGATGAATGTTGTTGGTCATTATTACTTTCATGTTTGCGAAACCACCCTTCCAGAATTATCAAAATATTTGAAGAAGTATCATTTCAATTTTCCCCGAAGCAACTATCTGCCTTTGTATAGCTATGGCCATTTGCAGGATGCTAATATTCCAGATCCAAATAACTATGTACCACATTCTTGGTTTCAAGATTATACCAACTTCTCATCGGCTAATGTTTCTATTGGGGGATCATTCACTAATGTTGGGATGATAGAGAAAGCTCATATTATGCATCATAGAATGTGTACTCTAGATTTGAAGGCACATACAACCAAGCTGCAACCACACTACTATTCATCCATCTTTCGAGATTTTCAGATAGATCAGTCCAAGGGTTGGAAGAAAATTTTAGACTTCCATGCAGGAGGAGGTGTAAAACCCACATGGATGTGGGCATATTGGGTGTGAAAGTTATGTGCAGAATTTGCAGATGATTTGAGAGTCATCAATATTTATGAGGTTGTTTGGGTTGGGAAAACCTATGTGTATAGTAATGATGATTCCATGCTGGAATTATTAATTTGATGGATCCCAAATACTAATTCCTTCCATTTAACACATGGATAGGTAGATATCATCTTTTGGGACGTTTACAAGATTTTTGGAGCTCCACTCCTTAGAGACATGTATGATGAGTTTATTTCTCCCAAGGTGACATGGAATGACTTAGAGAATACACCGTATTTGGTCGTGATTTGATGAAAATATTTAACAAACTCAATAATTCAATCACCACGAAAACTCGCACTAGGAGGGATATTCATCCTGAGTAATAGATGGAAATATTTTTAATAAAGAAAAAGGAAAAGGGTCCCACTTACACCCGTCTGACTAGCTATCCAACGGAATAGAAGAGAGGCACTCCTAAAACTTTTTGGACAGCATTGGAGAAAGGATAATTCAATAAATGGGGATACAAAATCAACCCAAAATTACTGTAAAGAAACATCTAGTAGGTTTCTTAGCCATGTGGTTCAGCGTGTATTTATTACCAGTATGAGACTCCAAAGGAGGTGTGAGGCCGAGAACATTTATTATTGTAGCAAAGCTGGTGGAGAAAAGGATGGTAGGGTTGGATAATCATGTTTTGTACAAGATTCATATGATTTTTCTACATATTTACAAAGGGTAGTCTCCCTTTAGAATAGTGGGACCATTCCAAGTGTTTTGGGGATGGATTTATACTCACTTTATAACTTATGTTGTACAAAGTGGAGTACAGGTTTTTGGATGTTCTTTTTGACCATATGTTCAGGCCTTTTCTGGTATTTCACCCTCATATTTGAATGATTATGACATCAAGGTTAGATTTATCATCCATAAGAAGTTCCATTTCTTTTCTTATGGGAATCCACATATAGGGTGATTCGTTGATGAGGGTATGGACAGTTTGGAATTGAGGGCATATATTCTAGCTTGTAGATATGGCGTGTTGGCCACCAGAATTGAGGGAAAAATCATATGTGAGGCCTATTCTCCTTATATATTTTCACATCAATTCAAATGTCTACAAAAGAATACTATATACCCTCCTGTGCATGTCATATTAGAGAAACACCCAACGGTTTCCCAAAAACTATGGTTGTTGACATCTGTAGAGATGACTGGGGTAGTATTTAACTTACCCTTCGCTGATGTAGTAAGCAGATTGACTATCTGGTATGCCGAAAACTGGGTTTCATCTTACTTTGAAGGGGTATTAAATCATTCCATCCCTTAAGTGAAGATAAAGAGAAGTAGCAGGAAGGAACCCCATCATTTAGAAGATAATTCTTCATCATCTGGGGCCAACATTCAAGAATCAGAGGGTGGAGGTGACGATGCTACAAATTTACTGAAGATACCTTGTGATAGATATAACCCTACTATCGTAATTAAGAGTGCCACTCCATCAATCCCTACCGAATTCGTATCAAGGCAATCTGGTGGCCATCATTCTAAACAACGGTGAGTTCGATTTTCTAATCTCGCATCTGTGACTGTGGGTTCTGGGAAGAAACTCAAGTCCAAGGTTGTAGGATCCTCCTCACAACCCTCAGACATATATTCTAAATATATATGACTAGAGGCTATTTGAACATGGAAAAATCTGTACTGTGATTTTAAAACCATGTGGATGGATCTGTGAAAAGGACTGCATATTCCAGGAGTAAGGGATTTACGGGCTTCTTCTGACATTATTTTTAAGGATAATCCCAATGAGGTGTGGACCTATATTCGAGAGCTGGAAATTATCATATATTTCAATGATGAATCAATTCCTACCACAAAGCGGGTAAAGAAAATGATAGATCGTGGTACCACCAAAGAGATTAATCATTTATTAGACGAAGAGTGGCGTGACTTTGTAGATCCTGAGGATGTAAGTTTTCTTTCTCTCACATTATCTTTAATTTTTTAACTTGAAATTTAGTCAAATCATCGTTACTTAGGATAAATGTCATCTTAACTTACAGTTTGGTAATGGAAAGAAAACTGAAGTTCCTTCACCATAGTATAGCCCTGGAGGCATTTCTCTTGGAGCTACTGGATCACCCCGTGAATCGGGAGAAATATCTCTAGGCCAAAAGGCCGTGGAGGAGGAAATAGAGATGGTACTAGAATATTTGATACCTGTATTTATAGATGATGATTAAATCCCTACTAAAAATTCTAAGAATCAAAAGCACTGAAGAAAGAAGACCATATTTAAGAGCTTTCTTAGCAGTGGTAAGTCTCCCTGATAACCATGAATTTTAGTCTTTATTCATGAAAATGTGTTTAAACTTTTTAAGATTGCAGGGGCTTCTTATGTTTCTTCTTTGGAAGAAACTACTGATAAGATTAAAGTAACCGTAGAAGGTTCTACTGAGCAGACACAAATTCCAGCAAACCTAGTGGTTCCTAAAGAGTCATTGAATCCAAAGGAACCAACATTTGTTCCCATCACTTCTCTAATTCATTCTATCATAGGAGAGTAATCTTCTGGTAAATCAATAATACTTCATATGGCATCAAATGTAACAATATCTAACTTCCATTTTGTGAGACTTTTAGGTTCATCAATGTCACCAGAACATCTGGAAACAACTAACGTTGACCCCACAATTGTTGCTGAAGAAGCTACTCGAGGTCAAAGGTTGCCAAAGGAAGCTTGCGAAGTAAACACGCCAAGTGCTCCCACGGGTGAGACTAACCTGGGATCTGAGGTATCACTGGATGAAATGATGAACCTTGGCATGTCATTTGAAGAACTATTAGAACATGTTAATTTATCAAATGCTTTATAAGATTTTGGAGTTCCTTGTCTCGAATCAATTGGACGTGAGTTCTCATTATTCATCCTATTAATATTCTTATGATTAACCTACTAACCATGGTTTATTGAAATATGATGTTCCATCTAAATAAATTTCTAACACAATGGTACTTGAAGGAAGTGTTTATATTAAGGTCAACCCCACCATTTTGGAGACATTGGCTCAGGTGGATCTTGAGATAGTAGGTCTTCCTGAGATTCACTCTGAAAATCATGAGCATATTAAAGATAGAACTCCTCCTCTAGAGATATCAAACAAAATTGATGAAATTGAGAAAATTGGGGAGGATTATTCTCAAGCTGATAACCTACTGTTGGGTAAGAGATACTGGTATTGTGATTGCATTCACTTTTATTATCTCTTGAATCTAATCATAACAATAATTATTGATTTACCATATAGGGATATAAACTTCTATGGATAGGTCTATAGGTGAAGTCTCTGCATCATCCCAAACAACATTAGAAGGAGGAGAAACCATTTTTCAATCAGGATCATAATAGGTAACTTCTTTAAGTAAATTAGTCCCAGAATATACCCCTCCTTATGATAGTGATTCTGAATCGGACCCATAACTACAGAAGGCTCTTCGTCTTGATCATTTCAAAGCATGAAAAACATCTGGAAGATAATATCTAAGATGATCCTTGAGGAACTGCCTTCAAGAATTCCACGACTTTCATCTCTATTTATCATGTTAGGATTTTGAGGTTTTGAATACCATGAAATTCATACTGCAGTGAAAGAGATTATTCGTAGGAGGGAGCAAGAGAAAAAGATTCGACAATACTTGATAAAAGTCAAACTATCAATAAATATTGAAGAGTCCCAAGCAGCGCTATCCCAGGCCGAAACTAATCATACTGCATAGTTGAAGGAACTAAAGTAGACAATTAAAGAAAATACCATTCAGCAACTGTGACTCCAATAGGAGTTGGATATCATTATAGGGGAGCTTGACCATCTTTATATATTATTATAATAAGTCCATAAGGATGGTGAAAAATCCATTGCAGATGCTAGAGAAGCACTTCATCATGCTGAAGAGAGAAAGGTAGGTCAAATGAAAGAGCTTCAATAGGCAGTTAATGGGGCACAAAAGGCTATCAAACAAAAGAATAATTATGTAGAAATACTTTTATAATTTCTTTATTTTTTGATAATAGAGAGACTCCAATTTTTGGATGCTCCTCTATGAAAATTTTCATGAATGAAAAGTATTTTGTATTTAATCATATGTGTGTTTTTTTACTTTTTCTAACTGGTTTTGTTTTACCTAGGCCATTGGTCCCAGTAAGCATAGTTTGATTTTTTCTAGGGTTATATGAACAACCCCACAAACTTTGTATCTCTTGACTTTTTATTGCTCAATATTACCTATAACGTACAAAAAAGTATGTTTAGTTAGCTGGGACTCGACTTTTATTTAGAGTTCCCTTCATGGGTTCTCAATCTGGTGAGTACCACGTCTCTTAGTAGTTTAGATTCATGCATGTTGGACTATAAAGGGATGGTATTTAGGGTCGAATATCTTTGACCATAAATTTTGAAATTAGATCCCAAAGAAGACTCTATGGCTAAGAATTTCTTTAATTATTCTTTAAATATTTCCAAGGGGAATATTGATTCATGATTTTTATGGTCACCAGATCTAAAAATTGTATCATCATAAGGGGATTCCCCTCCAAGAACGAAGTTACCATTATTTTTGCAAAACCCATTATGGGGGTTGTATTATGCAGGGCCAACTGTGGCATATGCTGCATAGCCAAATAGTGGCATCTTTTGGCTGATAGGTCCGTTATGTAGGAAACTTATGAAAGGATACCTAAGGGCATGTGTTGCATAGTCAATCAAAAGATTTCTTTAGGAATTTAACATTTTTCTACTTATAGATAGGGGAAATAATAATATTTGGGTGACTCAAGACCACAGTGGGTGGTTTTACCAAGGAAAGAGATTTTAAGAATGAAAAGGCTATTTTATACAGACATATTTCATGAATAGAAAAAACATTTCTATATAAATTAGTTGTATGAGTAATGGTTAAAATTTATCAGAAAGGGGAAATTTTTTACATCATACTATGTAGTTTTAAGTCATGCAGTGAGGACATTGTATTGTGAAATTATAAGTCATGCAATGAGGACATTCTGTGGATTTAATTTAATGTCTTTAGCTCTAACCAAAGGTATGAAACTCTTATAATTTCTTGATAATTTGTTTGGAAACATACTATCATATTAAGGTATGGAAGGGAAAATGTTAAACTGTGATTTGGTAATTTCTAAATCTGAAGAATGATATGGAAAAGGAGTTAAAGGCATTAGATATAGTCTTTTTTCTAAGAATGAGTTACCATTATTTAGAAAACATGTTATGGAGGTTGTGTTATGCAGGGCCAACTGGGGCATATGCTGAATATCTAAATAGTATCATATTTTTACTGATAGACCTTTTATGTAAGCAACTTATGAAAGGCCACCTAAGGGCACGTGCTGCTTAGTCCGGCAAAAGAAATCTCAAAAATCTGACATTCTACTAATAAAATCCGAAGAAAGTTTATGGAGATTTAGATTTTATAAAGAATAGAGTTTGGTTTATGGAGAAAGGTACCTGAATATGGAAAGGTTATTTCCCACTAATATGTCCAAAGAATCATAGGAATATGACTTTTATGAAGGTATGATCCAAACGTAAGAGGTATGGTGTATGTAGTTTTAGGTCATACGACTAAGAACAGAAAAGGAAACAGTTTGTGATATGTGGACAAGTGCTTCCAAGGTTATTTCATATTGTATTGAACACACGGTAAGGGAAATTTGTAAACCATGGTCTTGAGACTTTCAGATCAATAGAAATATAATGGGACAAGTATACCTGAATGAATTTTTTTAAAATAAAGATTCTTGTATATTATCATCAAAGTTTGAAGGGAATAAAGATACTATAACCAAGAATGAAGTTACCATTTTTTTGAAAAACCCATTATGGGGTTTTGTTATGCAGGTCCAACTAGGGAATATGTTGCATAGCTAAATAATGGAATCTTTTGACTGATAGACCCGTTATGTAGGCAACTTATGCAAGGCCACCTAAGGGCGCATACTGCATAATCAAACAAAAGAGTTCTTAAATATTAGAAACTATGTCACTAGAAACCATAAGAAAGATTATGAGGATCTGAAAATATTCAATATTAAGAGTGTGAAATATGGAAGGGGATTTTCTCAATACACATAAGAAATATTTGAATCAATATTTTCTGTGAGTTTGACATTCTTTACATAGATCTGACTCATATGTAAAATGGATACTTTATTTTTTTTTCATGAATTAATGTTGTGATGTGCAGTTTTAAGTCATGCAATGAGTACATTATACTATGAAGTTTTAAGTAATGAAGTGAGGACATTAATAACCCCATAAAAATTTAAAATACCTTATTTATAAAAAAAATCCTTTTACTCAATTCCTAATCTCACGTGAGTTATTCTCGGTGTGAGAAACAAGGAGTAGTGAGGGTTTCTTTTACAATGCAAGGGTGATGCAAATAACGAATATGGGTGTTAGATTTCTATGAATTTTAAGGTCATGCGGTAAAGACGAAGATGAACTGATGTGAAAAAGAAATACATATTGTAACTAGACTAGGGATAAGACCCAAGTGTCACTATGTGTCTTTATAAAGGCAATAATCAAGTCATACATAGTTCTTACAACATTACCTATGCAGTTTTGATTCTTATACAAGGAATAAGGGGGTTTTTTTATTGAGGTTTGGCCCAATATTGGAGATCTAGGAATCTCTACATATCTCAAATTGATGATAATCAAGATGTACATAGTTATTTAAACAATCATTCATCACTCCAATCGAGTTTGACATGAAGAATGGGAGCTTTTTACACATTTTGAGAGAACGGTAAATATTAAGACAAAATATGGTATAAGGACCAAATCATATATCATAAAGAAACACTATATATAGATCTGATTCATATATAGGAGGAGAAAAGAAAATAAGAAGATTTTGTAATTGTGGTTGGGCCCAAAATTGGAGATTTAGGCGTCTCTGCATATCTCATTGGAAAATGAGAATCAATCCATACGTAGTTCTTGAAATAAGGTCTCTATATAGATTTGAATCAGACATAGGAAAGAGAGGGACTCAAGTACTACTAAGGATTAGTGATGATGTCAATGATCTTTTCTTATGGAAGACGTCAAATAGATAAAACGTTAGTTGTACAAATGATGTCATGCAGTTTAACATTATGCGACAAGGACAAAGATGCTATGCATTTTAATGTCATGAAGCATGGAAGCTTATGGTTGTTATTCAGTTTAATGTCTTGAAAATAAGAAATGGGGGTTGTTCAGTTTTAAAGTCTTTCAGCAAGGACATTGTATTGTGTAGTTTAAAGTCTTTTAGTGAGGACGATGTGTTTAACTGCAAAAAAGTATTTATTTAAGAATCTCGTATTGGTTGGAGTTGTAATAAGATCTACATCCATTGAGATTAAGGTATAATCTCCATTTGAATAGGCCCTATGTATGGAATAAGTTACTTCCCACTTTGGATCAAGATTTGGAGATTTCTTCCCTGGTATCATTGGATTCCTAATGACCAACACCAATTCCCCTTGAATAAATGAATGGAGGTGAAATTTCTTGTTAAAATCTCACGCTATTTTGTTCTGATAGAATTCTAAATGATGAAAAGTATGCAATATTTTCTTATCTAATCATTCTATTTTATTGAACCAGTTTTGAGACCTCTCATCTATAGACAACTGATCACATATTGCAACTCTGGGTGAAGGAAATTCCATTTCAATAGGCAAAACCACTTTGGTTCCATATACCAATGAATAAGGATTTGCTTGGGTGGCAATACGAGTAGTGGTCTGATAATCCCATAAAGCATTAAAAAGTTTATCAGACCATGATTTCTTATTTTTATCAACCATATTCTAGAGTATATTTGATAGCGTCTTATTAAAGGCCTCTATTTTTCCATTAGCTGCCACATGATAGCGAGATGAATGGTTGGATTTAATATTATGTTCCTGATACAACTTTTTTACCTCAGTAGAACAAAAATTGGTGCCATTTTCCTAAAAAATATTATGAGGGACACCAAATCTGGTGATGATATTTGTTTTGACAAAACTAATAATGTTTTTTGGCTCTGACTTCTTTGAGAGGTATTACCTCATCCCATTTAGAGAAGAAGTCAGTAACAGTAAGGATATACTTGAACTGCTTAGTTGTGGCTGGAGGATAAGGTCCTACTATATCCATTCCCCATGTGGCAAGTGGCCAGGAGTATTTAGTTGTATGTAGAAACTCCGGGGGTTGATGAATGAAGTTGGAATGCACTTGGCAGGGATGAAATTTTTTAGTGAAATATGTACAATCCTGTGTCATTTAAGGCCAAAAGTATCCAAACCTTCAGATCTGGTCAGAGAGTCTGTTTCCGGACTAGCAAGAACCATAAGCTCTTGAATGTACTCCTTTCATGACAGCTACAGTCTCTTCTCCATCAATAAATCGGAAGAGGATTCCATTAAAGCCTCACTTGTGAAGGATTTTTTGGTGGTCTGGACTATCATAAAGAGTAAAATTGGTTTTTCATTGCCAGATATGTTCTATTTCAGCCATATTTGGTGGAATTACCCCATTTTGAAGATATTATATAATGAATGTTCTCCTTCCCATGGTAAGACCATATGGTTCAGAAATATGGCTAATTTCATTAATTTCCTCCATTCTGGTTTGAAAAAAAGGTGAAACCACATAGAGATAGGCTATGCTAATGACTGTCTCATCCTGATTTGGATCTGCCATGGTTGTAGCTGCATTAGCCAGTGCATTTTATTGGGCATTTTGTGATCGTGGGACATAAGAAAATATCAGCTCTGAGAGAAATTCAGCCATTAACCCTTTGACATAATCAAAAAAAGGGATTAACTCTTATTTTATGATAGAATATTCCCCATTGATTTTCTTGATTACCAATTATGAATCACCTTTTACCTTTAAGTGATTCATTTGAACCTGAAGGGCCAATTCCAAACCTGTGAGGAGAGCCTGATATTCTGCGTCATTGTTGGTACCACCTTCTGACAACATAAAAGAATAAGGCAACACTGCCTTTTCTAGGGAAATAATAACAATTCCTAACCCAACTTTGTTAAGTTTAGGGTTTTCCATTCTCTTCCCTATTGGACTTTTGTAGGCACCATCAAAGTACATTTCCCATGTTTGGGAATTATCCTAAATAGATAAGACCTCTTCATAAGGAAGATCGGTATTTAATAATGTATCCTCTACAGATGGATGATCAGTAAGGAATTCAGCCAAAGCTTGGCCTTTTTTTACCTTTTGAGGCACAAAATAGATATCAAACTATTGCAAATAAACTACCCACCATGTTAGATGCCCTGTAAGTATTGGACGACTGAGGATAAATTTGAGCAGGTTATTGCGAGATATTAATTGGACCTCATGATGTTTCAGGTAATGCCTTAATTTATGAACTACAAAGATTAATGTTAGGTAGCACTTTTCAATACTTGAGTATCGAGTTTTTGCATCAAGAATAGTTCAAGTGAGATAGTAAAGACTATTTCCATTCCCATCATCATTCTTTTGGGAAAGTAAGGCACCTAATGATCGCTCTAAAGTTTTCACATAGAGAATAAGTGGTCTTCCTTCAATAGGATTCATTAATACTGGTTTACTCAGGAGATATTTCTTGAGAGTATCAAAATCTTCTTGGCAGTCTTCAATCCACTGATAAGAGACTCCCTTCTTCATTAATCTAGTGAAGGGTAAACATTTTCCTTCCAAATTGGCGATCAAGCGCTGTATATAGGATAAGTTTCCTTGGAGTCCTCTTAATTCTTTAAAATTTTGAGGAGGTGACATACCAAGGATTGATTTTGTTTTCTCAAGATCAATTTCGATACCACAATGGAATACAACGAAGCCAAGGAACTTTCCTAAGGTTACCCCGAAAGCACATTTCAAGGGGTTCATATTCAAACTGTGTTGCTGAAGTTTATGGAATATGGTCTCCAAATCAGCCAATTGATTGGAACGTTGTCTGGATTTGACCCCCAAATCATCCACATAACATTAAACAAACTTCCCTAGGAAAGGTTTGAAGATATGATGTATGGTATGTTGATATGTTTCACCTGCATTCTTTAAGCCAAAGGGCATTACCCTATAGCAAAACACACGTTGATGGGATCTTAAGGCTGTTGATTCTTCATCCTCTAGGGCCATATGGATTTGATTATACCCAGAATAGTCATCCATGATGGAAATATATTCATATCTAACCGTTTCATCAATTAAAAGTTCTATAATCGGAACTGGAAAATCATCTTTAGGACAATGCCGGTTAATATCTCTAAAATCAATGAAAACTCTAATTTTTCCATTCTTCTTTTTCAATGGTACAATGTTGGCCATCCATTTTGGATATTAAAATTCCCTGAAAAAGT
Source organism: Viscum album (assembly GCA_963277665.1). Taxonomy (NCBI): domain Eukaryota; kingdom Viridiplantae; phylum Streptophyta; class Magnoliopsida; order Santalales; family Viscaceae; genus Viscum; species Viscum album. The sequence goes on along the minus strand of OY728139.1, from coordinate 1,491,078,171 downwards.
TATCCTTTATAAGCTTATCAACTTCTGCTTAAATTTTAGAGGCATGAGTTAGGTGTGTTCTTCTTGATGTTTTCTTGAATCCATGATATTCTTCTGGAAAACCCAAATAATGGGTGGATACATCAGGATTAAGTTTGTAATTTCTGTATAATTCCAAGAAAATATATCTTGATGTTGCTTTATAAATGAATTATACATATATTTCTCTTTAGAGATCATGGATGCACTAATTAGAGTGGGGAATGGATCTTCTTTTATACACAGATTTATTTCTCTAAGATCATCTACAGTGGTAGAGACACCTTCCTCAAATGACTGAGAAGCATCCCTGAGATCTTCCTCTTCTTCTTCATTACATGTTACCTCTTCTATTTCCACTTTCATAGAAGATGAAAAATCAAAACTCCCAGAGTTAGAGGAGGAGTCATTATTTTAATATCCTGAAGAAGAGGCCACCAAATCTGAAACTACTAATGAAGAAGGGTATTCTTGGGGTAATAAAGTGGAGATGATGGATTGAGAATCAAAATATTTTTCTTTCTCTATAATTTCCACAATTTCTTTTACTTTGATTGAAGAAGTAGAGGCTTGTTGTATTTTAGTGGATGAAATGAAGACATCTCTATTTAAGCTTCCACCACTGCTCAGTGGATCAACAGTTTCTCCCATGATATTAGGCTCAGTTGCCACAATTGACATTACAGAAGTTATTGGACAAGTGATTGGATTTGGTTTTACCCTTTCAATTTTATAGATGGGTTGCACATAATATATACTCAAATGTATGAATGGATTTTCTAGGATATTTTCCAATCCATTTAGAGCATTAAATCTGGTTATTTCCTTTTTCATGGACTTCATTTCTTTTGTGTGATAAAACTCCGCCTCAATGTATTGAGATTCAGATGTTTTGAATGGACCCTTTTCCCCATATAATGTCCCGATTTGACCATTGAAATAGTACTTAAGATATTGGTGGTATGAAGAAGGTATGGTTTCATGTTGAGGCATCCAAGGTCTTCCAAGAAGAATGTTAACGGCCGTGTCCTGACGAACAACCATGAAATCTGAATTAGACACAAGATTTCTAAACTGAGTTCTGATTGTAATATCACCCAGAGGTTCTTTCTCATTCTTATCATATACTTTCAACATTAAAGTGTAAGGAGATAAATCAGATTTATTCATACCAATAGATGAAGTGTATGAATAGAAATGAGGTTGAATCTGGAGCCATTATCAATGAAGACTCATCATATGTCTATGTCATTGTTCTTTCCAGGCAAAAACAAGGGTCTGATATGTCCATGTACAACATCATCTTCATATTCATCTATAAAAGATATGACTGTATGACATTATATAGGATCATTCTCTATACGGTAAACCTCAGCAGCAGCAACTTCAGTTTCAAACTCTTGAGGACTTGGAAAAGCCTCAATGAGTGCCTCTCAAGAATCTTTTTATAGATTCAAGGAATCTAGAATTGATAACTTGGCTGGTACATAGGCCAATTTTTCAAGACATCATACTTTTGGTCCAAAGGTCTTCATTTCCCATCATTGAGATGCGATTTTGTAGGTGCTTTGTAAATTTATGTTTCTGATGTAGATGTATTCTATGTTAGAGCAGAAGTTGTAAATACTCTTGGATTTGGTAGATTAGACCGACTAGGTCTATTCACTTGCTAAGAAGAAGACAGTGTATCTTATAATTGGTCTTCCAAAATAATTGTGTCAGAACCGAACTTGTCTTGACTAGAAGAAACTCCTTGTTCTTGTTGAGCCCATAGAAGGGATCTTCCACACATTTCTTCTGCATATATGGTTCGAGTAGGGGTTGAGTTAAAATGGTTATTTCTTGAATTCCCATGTCTTCCCCTATATCTTTGACTTTGGCCTCTTCCTCTAGTTCCCTAATTAGGTACAAGGAATTCTGGATCATTATAATCAGAATCACCATTGGAATAAGGATCCATTAAATGGATAACATTAAAAGAACCAAAGATCAATTCTTTATCTGAAAAAGATTATTCTCGACAGGTTAATTCTGGTTGTTCCATTTTGTAGGGTGGTGCCCATGTTTTTGAAATAGATGGCATGAAATATGCCAGGTTCAAGGACAACTTTGGCCTTAATTTGATCTCATCTTGTTCTAACTACTCTTTTTCCTTATGATCACTTCGCTTCTTTGAGGAATGAATTTTTTATGAAGATGGTTTTACTGTGTCAGAATTGGGGGAAGACACAATTGGTTGTTTCAAATGTGTTCGTAAAATGGCATGAGTCTGGTAGATCATTTTCCTGATCATCCAATTATCATATTTCTGCACATTTTTAGTTTTAACTTCCTTTAATTCACCCTCTTCCTCTAGATCGAAAGCAATAACACATGCTACTTGAGATGATAAACTTTTCAGTTTCACTTGTCCAGAGTCTACCATCTTTTGCAGGAGGTCTTTGAAAGCAAAACACTTCTGAATGGGATGTCCCAATATTTAGTGAAATGGACAATAATTCAGAAGATCTTCATCTCCTTTTTTGTTTGGTTTCTTTGGCCTTGGCAACTGAACCAAATTGTTTTCTAGAGCTGAGATGAAGTAACCAGGAACTTTTTCATTCCAGAAAGAATAAACTTTGTTCTTTAATTCCTCAAACTTTTTCCGCCTTTGATCTCTTTGATCATATTGATGAGGTGGACATTTTTTCCGGTGCTCAAGAGGAGGAGCCCTTCGGTATCATCAAGGTCTTGAAGTAGAAGCGAGTACAGGTGTCTTCTTGAGTGTAATTGTAGCAGCTTATTCCTTTCCTAACCTCTTCCTCAGAGCTGGTGGAATTACACAAGCTTTAGAATTAGTTTCTATAATATAGTCTTCTATCTATTGAGAAATTGAAGTAAGGTCTCAAAACCCTCCTATGTATTTCACAGGGATCAATGGTGTGCGTAACTCATCACGCAGATTTTCCACACATATTGGCAGCAACTCTTCTTGAGGTAGTTGTATACTTAAGGAATATGTTAATCCTTTCCATTGAACAATGAAATCTGAAACTCTTTCATTCTCCCTTTGTTTACAATTAGTAAGATAAAAAATTATTGTCTTTGGTAGCTTTGAGCTAAATTGAAGAAGGAATTTCTGACAGAGATCTTCCCATCTAATAATTGATCGAGATTATAAACTTATATACCAGACAAAAGTCGGTCCCTGTAATGAATGCACATAACACCTAAGCTTTACTGATTCTTGTTTTTGAAAAGTTATCATCATGGGATAACAATGAGGAACAAAATGTGTTAATTGTTGTTTTGGATCTCCTAAACTATTAAATATTGTGAATGTGGTATTAACAAAATTTGGTGGGGGGGGATTGCATCCACCCATTCAGGGTAAGCTCTCTTTTCCAGCTGAACTGGTGCACGTCATTCCTCCATAGCTTCCAATTGAGTCATTAATGCTTCAATTGTGTTCATAAGCATTTGGGGAACATCCAGATGAGCTAGAACCTATACAGGTATAGCAACTGGAGCTTGATCTGGTGCAATGACCAGCAAAACCACTGATGGTGATGTTGATATTTTCTATGGATAACCCATGGGAATAGGACCATCAATATGAATCTGATCCTTCCTTGATTGTGTACTCGGTGGAGGTAATTAATTATCCACATCTGTAGTTACTACAAATCCTCTTTTCTGAGGAGGTCCTACAGGATTTGCATATTGAGGACCTTCCTGGGGATTACGTCTAGCAGAAATGCTGCTTAGAAGTATCTCTATATTAAGTCTTTTCAACTCCTTAATTTCCTCTTCTTTATGTTCAAATTTCTCTTCAAGCGAAAGAGATTAACCCTCTCTAGTGTAAAAGTGAGATGCAATATGACTTATTTCCTTTCCCCTTGTTATATGCCTTTAGGAGGGGTGGGAGTTGGTTATTTGAAGGCATAAATTGATTCTGTGTAAGCCTCTGATTTCAGGTACGTACACCTTCTTCATTTTCCTCAGTGTGTACTATATTATGTACAAGAACTTTATCTTCTGATTCCCCTGAACTGGACTCATTTACTAGAGGATATTCTGCAATGGTGTTAATAACATTCACTGACACATAATGCATTGATGGAATTATATCAGTATTTTTGTAAGATTGTCTCCCTCTATATCTTCCATGAGATTATGTTCTCCTATATGATAAATTCCTGAGAACTATTTGGTAGACAGTAACTCGAAGGGAATCCTTGGACAGTTTAGTTGTATGCTTTCCTTGTGGATTCTTCTCTAATCTGGAGAAAACTAACTTCTATTGAAGAGGGGATTGCAGATGAAAAAAAATCCCCCAGTCCTGCAGGTTGGGTTTTTTCTTGTTCTTCTTCTTCAAATATTTGAAATTTGTTTAATGAATTTTAAGGTTGAGTTAAATGATCCCCTAGCCTTACAAGCAGGGGCGATTCTTGAACTACTATTGCTAAAATTCATGCAACTACTTTTCTAATTTTGTGAATTTTGGTTTGGAAATTAGCTAAGTGAATTATCCGAAAACCACTAAAATCACTTATTTCAGAAGATCACTTTGCTATTTCAGACATTTACATTTTCTGATGCCTAACATCCTCTAAGCGGTACACCTGATCAAGATTCTCATATGCTTGATGTAAAAGTAACTCAACAACTTATTTTCTTTGGGCCTGACTCTGATGAGAGCTGGTTGAGGCCTATTCTTGAGCGTACATTTGATTACATACAAAATCTATTGATTGTGGTCGATCTTGGGAAATAACATTGCATGAAACCACTTTTGGAGGACTTTGCTGATTTTGGAGTGCAGTGAAATGAAATGCTCCATGTGCACCCCATCCTCTGATACGAACACTAGATGGGGAATTAGAAATTAACTGGTGTAGCCTCTTTAGAGCATTGAGGCATGCACGGTGAAGGGTTCTCTACTGTTCTTCATCCTTTGTATTTTGGGAAACTGAGAGAGACGCCAAGTCAATTTGGCATTGCAACCCTTCTATTACCTTTACATGATTTTGATATTCATCATATAGTAATATTTTAGTTTTCAAATGACGAATATTATTCCATAAATTGATGTGGATATCAGGAATACAATCCTCTGTAATAAATTCTTGAATGTTATAATAAGAATTTTCCAATGTCCAAAATGTGACTGGTACTTCTCCCATAGCTAATTGTTTCCTCGTGTTTAACGCATCTTTATCATCTTTCACTAGAGGTTTCTTCACTTGGTCTGACCAAATTAGATGCTTTGTATTTGAAGAAAAATGACCCCAAGTCAGGTTCGGAGAATGACCATTACCTTAATATGTCTTCTGGTTGAGAAAATGTTTCACCTGTTAATGACAAGGCATTAGACATTAATATCCTTGTGTTTTCAAGTGGCTCGAGATAGGAGGGCTTTCTTGTCGCTACATTGTCAATTATAGAATTATTTTTACAATACAAAATACTACTGTGGAGAGGACTTTTGTAGCGAATGAAATCATGGGGAGGATCACTGTGACGGATTATAGAAAGGGAGAAATTTTGTTGCTCCTTGGTCTTCTAGACACACTGAGGGTTGTCGTGGCTCTCATCTAGAGATAGTCACTCTAGATTGACCGAATTTTCATGAAGCAAGTATTCATGATGAAGTTTATGATGAGGAACTTCAGAATTACTACTATCACTCCCATAATTTGGTAATGAGAGGGTAGGATCTTGAGCTGAAATAGATAAATGTCTTAGGGCTTCAAGTACTCCAGCATTAAGAGGAGACAAATCGTGGATTGAATCTTGATTTTCTAACACTTCTTGGTGAGACTTATTCTTAGATGTTATCTTATAATTATATGGGTCCACTTGCTAGGAAAAGTGGTTATTATGGGCAGGTGTATGTGTCTTCCTTGGAGTGGTTACCGAAACGGACCTATTATCTCCAATTAGAAAGGGTGTATGTTCTCAATCTTGTTGTCCTTATGATATGGGGGAGTATGCCCCATGACCCTCCTAGACTCTAATAGAGTTATGTATCTGCTTTAGGATGGAATGCTGAGGTGTCATCTGTAAGAACTCGGATCTTCATTTTAGGTATGTCTTTCCTTTTTCTAGAGTTTTTATGAAAAATGGAGTTTCTGGAAATTTTTGAAGTATACGCCGTGTACTTTCTGAGTACATGTCATGTACTCTTTTCCCGCTCGAAGTTGTGTGTTGGTCATGTATGGGCCACACACACGGTGTGTAGGGGTGAGGTGGAGGCCGGTTAAAGCGGAGTATGGAAAAACCTAGTACACGCCGTGTACTCTAAAATTACACATCGTGTACTTTCTTTTTTTCATTAAACGGACTGGGGTTGTGCCTAATCGACAGAAAGGTCTTATTCTCCAACTTCTTCGTCTGAGAGCACCGGGAATCTACAGATCTTCAACGAGCCCCCATTCCTCTGTCTGTTCTCTGAATCGATCGTCATCGATTGCGTTGGAATCACAACGGTGATTTCTCCCTTCTCCTTGAGCCTTGTTTTCCAATTCCTCCTTGTTATCATGTTATCGTGGGTTGATCATTTTTTGACGTTTTTTCAGATCTTCGTCGTTCTAAGGAGAATCAGTCGTCATGGTTCAAGTATATTGATCTCCTAGGATCGAGGTAGGTGGTTTGTGCCTTTCTGTAGGAAGTAGTTGAATATTATGTGAAATTTCCACCAATACCCTTGAATGGGGTATTGCGTGTTTCCTATTTTTCCCTTGTTGTTTGCTTGCCTTGCTGATATGCCTGTGTAGTGGTCATTTCTTGTGAATAGGGAAAATTGTGTTGTGTTCTGGATGCTTTCCATGCTTGTTTGCTTGTTCGGCGTTTTCCAGTTTCCATGCCTAGTTGTAGGATAGTGGAACTATTGATTTGTTATGCTGTTGAGCCTTATAATGATATCCAAGTAGTTCTTGAGGTTTACTTGGACGATACACGCGCGCTATGCATGTTTATTTATACACAGGGCTGTGAGAACCTAGTGTAGTGGACCATAGGGAGAATGGACATAAAGACTTCTCCATAGTTTCTTTAATTATGATGTGATACTATAGGGGGAATTGATGGTGAGTGGTTCCCCAGAGAGTCTATTCTTTATCTTAACCAGAGGGGTGATACTTTGTGTGCCTCCCAGAGGGTTGCTAGTACTTGTAGGTTGAACCTTAGGGGTTAGGCTGTGAGAACTACCCAGAGGTTACCTTTTTGTTCTACTTGCTTGAGTAGTTGTTTCTTGTTTGTAGAATATATTCTAGAATCTGTGGATTGTTACTGCTGTGTATTATCTTGTTTACTGCTTACTGTTCGCTGCTTACTGAACTTTACCTGCCATATATTCACTGACTGTTAGGCACAGATCTTTGGGTGGTTTCATATTGGGACTTTGTCTCACACCCTATTTGGGTCATGCTTTTGGGCCCCAATAGATTATGTTGTTGCAGGTATAGATAAGTTCAAGCGCCCTTCAACTTCAGGTTCTTGATTGCACTGGAGCTGGAGAGCATGGGACCGAGCCGAGGCTTGCGATGCTAAGGAGTTTCTCATCTATTTTTCTTTTGAACTTTGGTTTAGTATTGTATTCAGCATTGTGACTTGTTTGGTTGTTTTCCTAGACACATATGTATCATGTGTCATTTACATATATTTCAACTCCAATTGTTTATTTATCAGTCTTTCGTTGTTTACTCTTGTATGGTTGTCTACTGTTTCTGCTATTTTTGTTAATTGTTTTCTATTCCGCTGTGTACTCTTCCAATGAGGGCATAGTTTCCCCACTATCACACCCAAGGCCCTTGCTGCTAGTCGGTAGCCTCTGGCGTTTGGGGAAATGCGCTTGAGGCCATGTGACCAACTGGGTACGGGGCACCTCTGGGTGGCTTCCGGAACCGGGACGTTACAAAGTGGTATCAGAGGTGTTTCTTTTCTCTTGATTTACTGTTTGGAGCCTTTATCCAGGTATATAATGGATTCGGTAGTTGGTATTAAGCTATTCTCGGGAGTAGCTAACTCGTGTACTGTAAAAAGCCATACTACCTCGTTAATTGCAGTTTTCTGGTTTTGAGAGTTTACGGTTGATATGATTTCACCTAGAGTGATTCACATGCTTTGTGTTGTTATTATCTTGACTATCGCAGTTCTATTTTTGTCGCAACCTGATGGGATGAGGGTATGTCATCTCTTGCATCATATAGTAACTTGTAGAAATCACATGCCATGCATTCTTGCAATGCCATCTAGGGTGCATTAGCGATTGCATGTTGTTGTGATAGACTTTGTGTAGATTATGCATGTTGTTGTGATAAATGCTTGATAGAATCTCTAATTCCTTGTTAGAGGATTGTTTGTATTCTAATTTTCTTAAATGAACACCAAATTTTGATTCTTGAGGTGTTATGGGCCCTTACGAATCGGAATTTGGAACCTCTTTGCCTTGTTTTCTGTGTTTTATGGGCTTCTGTGCAGTTTCTGAGCTACTGCCTAGAAAAACCCAGAATACACGGTGTGTACTTTTTGACTACATGTCGTGTAGTTTTTAGACCGTGTCACTAGCCATGTGAGTAGGGACACGCTGTTGTAGAAATGCCTTCAGGAACACACCGTGTACGGTAGGTACACGCCGTGTAGTTTCGAGCCGTGTACCCGGCCATGTCACTAACAACACGGGTCGGGGAAGCTCGATTAGAACACGCCATGTTGGTAAAGAACACGCCGTGTAGTCTTGTCCCAGGTACTCGGCCGTGTCACGAACAACACGGGACGGTGTTCTCTCCTCTTATACACACTGTTTTTGTTCGGAACACACCGTGTAAGGGTCAGCCGTGTACTTGGCCATGTCTCCAACAACACGGGTCAGGAAAAGTCTTCAAGTACACGCCGTGTTTGCTTGGAACACGCTGTGTAGTCTCAGCCATGTAGCTGGCCATGTAACTAACAACACAGGTCGTTGAAACCTTTCCTACTACACGTCGTGTCCTCAGGGAACACTTCGTGTAGTATCAGTTTAAGAAGACAGTGTGGTTTATCCGTGCAAGGAGACTCGGGCAGGGGAATAGAGTTCAAATACACGCCGTGTAGTTTTTATACACGCCGTGTAGTCATGTTTTGTAAAACATGAATGTTTCTTCCCCTGTTCCCATTTTGTACTCTTGTGTTTTCAGTCCTTGTTATTTCTGATCTAAGGCGTGCTTTTGATCTTTCAGAGTTATGCCTCCGAGATGTCCTCCGGTTGTAAGTCAGTTGTCAAACAGTTATCAGACTCCAGATATGGCTGATCAGGGACTTCCTGTCGATCCTCCAGTCGGGCCAGCCTTGGTACTAGCTATCATACCAGCTGCAGGCACTGATGCGCAATTCAGGGAAGGTTTTATGAGGATGATGTAGAACTTTAAGGGAGCACTGCCTCCTGCCACGACTATGGCAGACTTGACGCGGGTTTTCCAGCAGCATCATCCTTCTACTTTCTTGGGGGAAGGAGGACCACAGGCTACAGAGTTATGGCTGGAATCCATGCTTACTATCTTCGAGCATCTGGAGACGCCTCCAGAGAGGCGGGTCAAGCTCGCTACCTACATGCTCCGAGAATCTTCCAAGAGGTGATGGGATGTGATCTCACAGGCGGTTCATCAGTAGGTTATGGCTTGGGAGGAGTTCCAGCACATATTCTATGACTACTTCTACCTGGAGACCCTAAGGGCCGATCGAGCCCAGGAGTTCATGAGTCTAGAGCAGGGTACTCTTTCTGCCATGGAGTATTCCTCTCGTTTCACCGAGTTGTAACATTTCACACCCCTTCGGGATGGAAGTGGGGTGTTCTTAGGAAGGAAGTTTGAGGATGGTCTCAAGTGGGAGATCCGCTCGCAAGTTAATATCTTCCAGTTGACTTCCATCACTTCCATTTTCAATCATGCACTGATTGCAGAGCATAATCTGAGAGACTATGGAGCTGCAAGCCAGGGTGGTTCTGCTTCCAGAGCAAGTTTTCCTCTAGTTGACAGCAGGAAGCGTAGTAGGGAGCCTACGCGTGGTGATCCAAGGAGGCGAGATGCATCTTCAGGTAGCCATGTCGTATGCTACCAGTGTGGAAGGGCAGGGCACATGAGGAAAAAATGCCAGAGAGACCTAGTGGAGTGCCGATCTTGCGACAAGATGGGTCACCTTCAGCTTTTCTTCCAGGTTTTCTCACTAGTTGATGGTGATGGGGGTTCTTCCATGACTCCTCATTCAGGAGAAACACCACCAGTTTCACACCAGTCGGGGAACTGGAGTTCTTCCATCCATTCGGGACGAGGTGGAGGTCGAGGTCGTGGCAGTCAGTCACCGGTCCTTCAGCACCAATAGTGAGGTTCAGCTCAGAGTGGTCACGCAGGGTCACAGGGCTATGGGGCAGGCCAGAATTTTGCGGTAGATCAGACCTATCAGGAGCAGGATCCCGGACCTTCTACAGTTCGAGGTATGATTTTAGTAGCCTCCGTTTTATCTTAAGATCTTTTCGATACTGGTGCTACGCATAGCTTTATCTCTGTTGCTGTTGTGAAGAGCCTTGGGCTCTGTATATTTTCTTCTACTAACTCATTGACACTAGACACACCTTTGGGGACGAGGAAATCTAGTGTATGCCAATGTAGAGAGTGCCCTCTCAAGGTTTCAGGGTATCATTTCTTATGGGATCTCTATGTCCTAGAGATGATAGGCTATGGTTTCATCCTCAGGATGGACTGGTTGGTTCTCTTCCAGGAAGTCATCGACTGTTATCACTACAGAGTGAGTTTCGTTTCACCAGAGGGTGAATCTTTTCTTCATAGAGGCGAATGGGATTTTTAGGCGAGTCGAGCAGGACTCGAGCATCATGATCTAGGAAGGGTGATAGACCAAATTGCTAGTCTTTATCTGGATGATAAGGGAACTTCACAGTTGGACTTTCCTCCAGTGGTGGATCATTTCAGGAACGTATTTACAGAGGACTTTTCGGGTTTTCCTCCGGAGCGTGGGGTATACTTTTCTATTGAGCTCATGCCAGGAGAATCACCAGTGTTCATTCCTCCTTATAGGATGGCTACACCTGAGTTGCAGGAGCTCAAGAAGCAGTTGGAGGAGTTTCAAGTAAAGGGTTTCATCCAACCCAGTACTTCTCCTTGGGGTTCTCCTATCCTGTTTTCAAAGAAGGCAGCCGATAACCTTAGACTTTGTGTGGATTATCGGAAGCTAAACCAGTTGACGGTCAAGAACCGATATCCCTTGTCGGGTATCGATGACCTCTTTGATCAGTTTCGAGGAGCCTGAGTGTTCTCAAAGGTCGATTTGAGGTCCGGTTATCATCAGTTTCACGTTAGACCATCAGATATACCTCTGACAGCCTTCAGGAGTATGTATGGTCTATATGAGTATACATTCATGTCGTTCGGTCTCACGAACGCGCCTGCAGTTTTGATGACACTGATGAACCGAGTGTTTCATCTTTACTTGCACTCCTTCGTCTTAGTCTTCATGGATGATATCTTGGTGTACTCTCACACTCGACACGACCATACCACACATATTTAGATCATTCTGAGTAAACTGAGAGAGCATCATCTTTATGCTAAACTCTCGAAGTGCCACTTTTGGAAGGTACAGATTCACTTCTTGGGTCACGTCATCTCAGAGGCAGGAGTATCTATGGACACAGAGAAAGTGAGAGCTGTAGTCTCTTAGGAGAAGCTGAAGAACATTTTTGAGGTACAGAGTTTCCTAGGTCTGGCTGGATACTACAGACATTTTATTCAGGACTTTTCACGCCTAGAATCACCGTTGACAAGACTGACCAAGAAGGGGGCGAAGTTCTTATGGTCAGATTCTTGTGAGTCAGCCTTTCAAGAGCTAAAGGGAAGGTTGATGTCGGCACTGATACTAGTCTTTCCAGAGCCAGGAAAGAGATATACAGTCTATTTTGATGCTTCAGGTATCGGTTTGGGCATTGTGATTATGCAGGGAGATGGAGTTGTTGCGTATGGGTCTTGGTAGTTGAGGCCACATGAGAGGAACTACCCGACGTATGAACTTAAGTTGGCAGCTGTTGTTCATTCCTTACGTTGTTGGAGACATTACCTTCTGGGAGAGAACGTTTTTGGTTTTTACCGACCACAAGAGTCTCAAGTACATCTTCACTCAGCGTGATCTGAATCTGAGGCAGCGCAGGTGGGTCGAGTATCTTCAGTCTTTTGATTTTGAGCTTACCTATACGCCGAGAAAGGGAAATGCAGTGGCAGATGCATTGAGTCGGAGAACTCAGATTCAGGAAATTCAGGAGGCCATTAGTGAGTGGAAGCTTATGGCTCTTTTCTCTGAGATGTATCTGGAGGTGCACGAAAGACAGGGACAGAATTTCCTATCTACTGTAGTTATTACCTCTACACTACTTGATCGGGTATGGATGAGGTCACTATTAGACTCAGAAGGTTTAGTCCTGTGGGAGAGTGTGTTGGGAGAGGAATCTCTTCCTGGATGGATAGTGGGAGAGGATGAGATATTTCATTTTCAGGGATGCATATGGGTGTCAGAAGACATACGTGAGGAGATGATGCAGGACTTTTATTCCTCAGTTTGGGAAGTTCATCCTGGCATCACCAAGATGTATCAGGATCTTCATCGCCAGTACTGGTGGCCGGGTATGAAGAGGGATGTTTCTGGTTTCATTTTGAGGTGTTCTACTTGTCAGCAGGTGAAGGTGGAGCATCAACGACCAGCAGGCCTTCTACAATAGTTACCCATTCCCGAGTGGAAGTGGAACGATGTCACGATGGACTTCGTGACTGGATTTCTGAGGGCGCCTCGAGGGAACGATGCTATTTGGGTGGTCGTCGACAGACTTACGAAGGTCTCTCACTTATTTCCGATCAAGGAGACCTTCATTGTTTATGATCTAGGACGACTTTACATCTGGGAGATTGTGCGTCTGCATGGAGTTCCACACTCCATTGTTTCAGACAAGGATGTGTGCTTTACTTCTCGGTTCTGGCAGAGACTTCAGAAGTCTTTGGGTACCCAGGTACTTATGATTATGGCATACCATCCCCAGATAGATGGCCAGTCCGAGCGTATGATCCAGGTGCTTGAGGATATGCTCTGAGCCTACATTCTAGACTTTGGCGGTTCTTGGGAGAAGCATATTCCTCTGGTGGAGTTCGCATACAACAACAGTTTTTAGGAGACTATACAGATGGCACCTTACGAGGCTTTGTACGGTAGACCATGACGATAACCCTTATGCTGGCTGGAGGCAGGAGAGGCATCTCTACTAGGACCTCGTCTTGTTCAGGAGACTTCAGAGCAGATAGAGTTGATTCGGAAGAGGATGGCTACAACACAGTCTCGAAAGAAGTCTTATGCTGATCAGCGGAGATGGCCTCTGGAGTTCGAGGTCAGGGATCAAGTTTTCCTACGTGTCACACCGAGGTTGGGACACAAGAGGATTCGGAGACAGGGTAAGCTTTCACCGCAGTACATCGATCTGTTTGATGTATTGGAGGGAGTTGGGACAGTTTCCTATCGGTTGCAGTTACCTCAGAGGTACTGGTCCATGCACAACGTCTTCCATGTCTCTCAGCTCCAATGTTACTTTTCAGACCCGTCTCATGTCCTTCAGCCTGAGGAAGTTGAGCTCAAAGAGGATGCATCGTTTGAGGAGCATCCCATCCGGATTATCGATCTTAGTACGAAGGTTCTCCATGGGCAGTCGGTTCCTCTGGTATGGGTGCTATGGCAGCATGTGCTAGTACAGGACGAGACCTAGGAGAGGGAGGTCAATGTACGATCGCAGTGGCTGGAGCTGTTCGGGGTTTCTCCTTCTCCGCCTCGTTAGGGAAATTCAGGGAAGAATTTCTTTAAGGGGGGAAGTTTGTAAGAACCTGGATCTTCATTTCAGGTATGTCTTTCCTTTTTCTAGAGTTTTTAAGAAAAATGGAGTTTTTGGAAATTTTTGAATTAAACACCGTGTATTTTCTGAGTACACGTCATGTACTCTTTTCCCGCTCGAAGCCGTGTGTTGGTCGTGTCTGGGCCACACACACGGTGTGTAGGTTGAGGTGGAGTTCGGTTAAAGCAGAGTATGGAAAAACCTAGTACACATCATGTACTCTAAAAGTACATGTCGTGTACTTTCTTTTTTTTCATTAAACGGACCGGGGTCGCACCTAATTGACATAAAGTTCTTCTTCTCCAGCTTCTTCATCCAAGAGCACCGGGAATCCGTGGATCTTTGACGATCCCCCATTCCTCCGTCCGTTCTCCAAATCGATCGTCGTTGATTACATTGGAATCACAGTGGTGAGTTCTCCCTTCTCCTTGAGCCTTGTTTTCCAATTCATCTTTGTTCTCAAGTTATTGTGGGCTGAACGTTTTTTACGTTTTCTCATATATTCATCGTTCTAAGTAGAATCAGTCATCTTGGTTCAATTATATCGATCTCCTAGGATTGAGGTAGGTGGTTTGTGCCTTTCTGTAGGAAGTCGTTGAATATTATGTGAAATTTCCACCAATACCCTTGAACGGGGTATTGTGTGTTTCCTGTTTTTCCCTTTTTGTTTTCTTGCCTTGTTGATATGCCTGTGTAGTGGTCATTGCTTGTGAATAGGGTAAATTGTGTTGTGTTCTGGATGCTTTCCATGCTTGTTTACTTGTTCGGCGTTTTCCAGTTTCCATTCCTAGTTTTAGGATAGTGGAACTGTTACTTTGTTATGTTGTTGATCCTTAGAATGATAGCCAAGTAGTTCTTGAGGTTTACTTGGATGATACATGTGATCTATGCATGTTTATTTATACACAAGGCTGCGAGAACCTAGTGTAGTGGACCATAGGGATAATGGACGTAAGGGATTATCCAGAGTTTCTTTAATTACAATGCGAGACCACAGGGGGAATTGATGTTGAGTGCTTCCTCAGAATGTCTGTAGTTCCTTGACACGGGGCACAGGGGGAATTGACGTTGAGTGCTTCCTTAGAGAGCCTTTAGTACGATACGAGACTATAGGGGTAATTGACGGTGAGTGCTTCCCCAGAGAGCTTATTCTTTAGCTTAACCAGAGGGGTGAGACTATTTGTGCCTCCCAGAGGGTTGCTAGTACTTGTAGGTTGAACCTTAGGGGTTAGGCTGTGAGAACTACCTAGAGGTTACCTTTTTGTTCTACTTGCTTGAGTAGATGTTTCTTGTTTGTATAATATATGCTATAATCTGTGGATTGTTACTACTGTGTATTATTGTTCTACTCTTGTCGTTGGTTGAAGTTTTATGTGTCCCAAATTAATTAGCTGTTCTTAGAACTTTAGTATAGCATAAGTTCGGGGTCGATCCACAAGGAACCATGGCGTGCATGAATTTAATTGATTTAATACTTAATTAGGTGAAGTATGCAAAGTTTAGAAACGATTGGGTTGATTTTTGGGTTTTGATTTAAACTAAACCGATTTACTTTGAAGAATGGATACAGTTTGAAGGAAAACAACGGGTAAATTTAAAACGTTCTTAGAAATGGAAAGAAAATATGTGTCGGGGCTGTGGTGAATAAGAATTTCTTATGCATATTGTTTAAATGGTTGTGTTGTTCATAATAATTCAATCATTCAGGATTCCAATTTGTTACAAGATTTCCTTGGTCCGGTTCCTCTTGTTTGGAATTAGAGAAAAATTTGTTCTACGCTTGTCGTTGGTGGAAGTTTTATGCATCCTAAATTAATTACCCGTTCTTAGAACTTTAGTATAGCATAAGTTCGAGGTCGATCCACAGGTAACCATGGCGTGCATGAATTTAATTGAGTTAATACTTAATTAGGTGAAGTATGCAAAGTTTAGAAATGATTGGGTTGATTTTTGGGTTTTGATTTAAACTAAACTGATTTACTTTGAAGAATGGATACATTTTGAAGGAAAACAACGGGTAAATTTAAAAAGTTCTTAGAAATGGAAAGAAAAGACGTGTCGGGGCTGTGGTGAATAAGAAGTTCTTATGCAGATTGTTTAAATGGTTGTGCTGTTCATAATAATTCAATCATTCAGGATTCCATTTTGTTACAAGATTTCCTTGGTCCGGTTCCTCTTGTTAGGAATTAGAGTAGTTGACTCCTTGGTCCGGTAGTCAATGTCCTTAATTATTTATTACGTCCAGTCCATTACTTGAATCGGTGAAAACCTTCCAATAGTCATGGATGTTTGCACCGTTACGTTTCTTTTGTATCGCCGAGAATCCTTCCCTTGGTCCGGCTAAGAATTCTCAGTTATATTAGACAGTGGCTTAAGAAAAGTAAGATGAATTACAATGATTTAAACACAAAAATATAAAACAATATACAAATTATAATCCCATCATCCATATCCCCAACACGAGGGGTTTAGTTACACATAGAATTTAGGATAGAAATGACACACGTGATACCTGACGGATGCATTGTGTAGGCGTTGAGGTAGAGTATCGGAGGGTGGAATGGTGGAATAGCGGAATGACAGCACCTCGGTGGCTTCGGGAATGGTGGTAGCATAGTTTCTCCCTCTTCCAATGATTCTGAACTCCCAAATTCGTAGGTCAAGGCCTCATTTTATAGAAAAATAAAGTACACGTTGTGTATAGAAAGTACATGTCGTGTACTTTTCATCAACACGTTTTGGCGCCATTTTCTCCGCTGGCAGGTGGACGAGCACGCCGTTCTTGACTTTTGCACACGGCGCCGCCTGAAAGTTGAGTGAACACGGTGTGTAGCACCGCCATACACGGCGTGTAGCGCCGCCAGCCCCTTCTAGAATATCAGACACAGCGTGTAAAAGTTCAGACACGACGTGTCTTCATCAATGGCCACATGGGCGTGTGGACTTTTCTCTGCAACCACCACTTCTATAAGGTGGTACACGACGTGTAGCGCTGACCCACATGGCGTGCATCTCTTCCTGGTAGACATGGGCATGTAATCCCTACTTTGGTCTGTGTCCTTGTCTGGATGTACACGGTGTGTATAGAAAGTACACACCGTGTAGTTTCAAAAATGTCACAAACTTCCCTTGATCCGTGTATTAAGCCAGAAAGCTCTTGCAAGTAAACAGATTCACCAAAATCAAATAATATGTTCATGAAACCACAGATATATTCTGAAAATATGATTTTATCTTCAATTATATATTTGTAAATGTATACACAAATTGGGTGCATAAAATTTCCCCACACTTATTCGTTTGCTTGCCCTCAAGTAAAATCTCAACATCTAATTAAGAGAGCCTATACTTTGAAAAGGAAGGAATTTAGTTAATAAAACTTATAACTAATAAAGTTACTAAGGAAAAATTCTAAAAGGAACAAACAAATTCAATTCATAAGATATTAAAATCATGCCTCATATATAATGTAATTAACTACTCTAATCCTCTTTCAACATATTGTTCAACCTTACAAAAATAAGCATGCCACTTGATGATTTACCTTACCAGTTAAAATCACACTCCACACTCAAGATGTTTTTAATCGAAGTTATGCTCAATCCAAGGCATATACATTCTATCCATAGGTTTGCAAGATATCTTTTTCTCCATTTCAGAAAAATTGAATTACAAAAATCATGAGGGCTTTGTCAATAAGGTTTAGATGTTTCTGTGGCTAAGGGTTGGTAGGTTCAGATGTGAAAATAAATTCTGAGGCTTGAAAAAGGATGGCTAATTCCTTTAAACAACATTGCATGATATTCAAAGTAAAGATCATTGAAAATACATCCTTCAAAAGCCCAGTCAAATGCTTTTGTAATCGTTACCAAATCCCTTAGGTAAGTAGGGTTTATGGGAAAATAAGTAGAAAATAAGTATAAGGTCCCCTCGTTGTTTGTTTGTTTGTTTGTTGTTGTTGTTGTTTTTAACAACAAAACACAAGGGCATCCCTTATGAATACAATGAGTACATGTTTGGAACCCATTCTGCCCCAAATAATCAAGAGGCACTCCCCCATACTTTATTTCATGGCTATACAAAAATATTCCATGTATTTCCAACTCCCTATTTAAAGATTAAATGAATAATCATGCAAAGTTTAAAAAGAAATAGGGTAGGAAGGGAAATAGGCTTGTAATGTGGCTTCCTATAAAGGCTGTTCATGGATTCAATGGGATTAACGATGATTAAATGTAGGTTAGGTCTCAAGATAAAGGGGTTGAAACAATCTAATGCCTCAATCATGTTAAAGTAATTCAAAAATTTCTTCCTATTTCGAAAAGAAAAACTTTCAAATTCTGGTAGTGATGCATATCCTAAGAATCTCTCAAGAAAGAGGGTATTAGAAAAGAAATACGAAAAAGGGTTTAGAATACCTCTCAGGAGTGGAAAAATAATAAAGGGACAATCAGGTCATGACATGCATAAAAATGATTAGCCTAATTAATGTAATTTAATCAAGGATGAAAGGTTGTAATTGAAACTATATCAGCAATCATTTTAAAATACTTAAAAACTAAAAAACATGTAACCTTTCCAAAATTTCCTACTGATAAATCTATCATTTATAAGACTGATTAACAAAAATTGCTTTACATTTACAAATATAGAGTCTAATAATGATGTCTCCTAGGTTAGTTTAAGGGAAAAGACTAAGGTGAAAGAAATAGATGCTCCCCCACACTAAACACTGCACATGGTCCACCAAGTGTAACACCATGGTAAAGGGTAGGCAGCAGGGAGAAATGGGGGACAAAATGAGGGAAAGTAGTGGAAGAAGGAAATCCAAAAAGAAAGAAAATTGGAATGGAAAAATACTCCCCTCGTGAAAAGTGATGCCCAAAGCACGCCATGCATGTACCTGTGACTGTCGAGAAAAAGAAAGAAGACTAAAAACATGCATAACATCACAGCACAGAAAATGACAGAAGAGATATATAAGAGAAAGGATAATGTCACTATCATGGGGTCGCCTCAGGGGAGGCATCATCCAGTACAGAATCGGCTGGGAGAGATGGCGCAGGAATCGTGGAAGGGTGAGGCTCTGACTCGGCATCAGGAAGGGTAGCTGAAGAAGTAGGATCCGCAGGTGCTAGAATCGGGATCGGAAGCTCAGCAGTAGGCCCTGGCCCGGCAGAAGTGGTAGTAATAGAGCTCACCGTAGTCATAAGAACAGAAGTTGTGGCCAACGCAGGAGACGGCAGTGGAGCAGCAGCAGAAGGGCCAGGAACGGAGGCAGGGGCTAGTGGTTTAGGTAATGGAACACCAAGATGCTTAGCAATATGTACCAACAGATGCTCCATCCGGTCCTGGAGGCCATCCAGACGAATCAAATGGCGAGCAATGGTGTCCTAGCAGCCGATGATACGGGCCAACTGCTGCTCCATCATGGCTAGGCAGAGGGAAATGGTTGGATCGACCGAGGGTGCGGGGGTAGGTGGGATGGGAGAGGGGACATAAGAAGGAAGGTCAGAAGAAGTGGGGTCAGTAGGAGGTGGGTGAGGGGGAGAAGCCGGAGGAGGTGGGGAATGAGGGGCAGGGTCAGCAGGTGGGGCAGGGTCAGCAGGTGGTGGGGATCGAGCCTGAGTAAGGACGTAGGCACCCCCTACTTCCAGACCAATCCCATGCGAATGAGCATGAGGAAGTCCATCCGCTGGGGTGAACCTAACAAGTCATGAGATAATGAGGGCTTGAATACCCCCAAGTGGTGGGCAAGACGGGTGGTGTAAAACCCGCCGTTTAGGTTGCTCTGACGGCCGGTAAACATGGAGTGAAAATAGGAGGCAGCAAGAAAGGGGAGGTCCGGGTAGGCGTGACGGATGACACAGGTAAGAAGCTCCATGTCACAGCCAGTCATGACCCCCATATCCTCATGGCGGGGGAAGAGTATGGCGCTGAAGCACCGGTGGGTGAAGCGAAGGATGGGATCGGCTATAAGAGTGCTCTGCTGAGAAGTGGGGGAGTACC
Source organism: Viscum album (assembly GCA_963277665.1). Taxonomy (NCBI): domain Eukaryota; kingdom Viridiplantae; phylum Streptophyta; class Magnoliopsida; order Santalales; family Viscaceae; genus Viscum; species Viscum album. The sequence goes on along the minus strand of OY728139.1, from coordinate 1,491,058,253 downwards.
GGTGGTCGGGCCCAGCGATCTCCCGCCACATGAGGTCATAGCGCTCGGGCTGGGTCAAGTCAGAAACTGGGGGTGGGGCGAAAGGATGGGGGTAGAAGTCGCACCCTCGGCCGAACTCTGTCATCATCAGAGAAAAACATCGGCCGCCTAGCCGGAATCGAACCACTAGCACCGCATCTCCAGGCGTCTCTCGGTACTTCGCTCCATCGAACTCAAAGGAGGCCGCAAACTCCAAAAATAAATCTTGGAACATAGGATTGCTGACCTGGAAAATCTAGAGGAGTGCGGTGTGCCTGAGAAGTACCTCCAACTCCTCCCAAATACCGAGCCGTTGCAGAATGCTGCTGTCAAGGTACCAGCCGCTCAATGGTATCGGCCGACGAGAAAAGCGTCGGAGCCTGTCGTATGCGAGGTCTGTAACTGGGAATACCGTGCAGGGATAGGGAGCACCTGCAGGTCCTGGCCCAGGTGCCTGTGTAGCAGCAGCATCTGGCTCTGGAGGTGGATCCGCCGAAGAAGAAGGTGGCTCGGTGGAAGGGGTGCTCGAAGAGGGACCAGCTGCTGAGGATGATGGTACAGCGTAAGTGGCAGCTGGTGCAGTAGAAGGAGGCCCCGCCTCATCTGAGGGAGTGAGTGGCGGCAGAATGTCCAACGGAGGGAGCTCAAAGACCGGAGCATCGTGGTCTGGCTGAGTAGGTGGTCGGAGTCAGATCCGACGATAACTAGAATCCTCGCCCTCAGTGGCGGAGGCTGGCTGCTTCCCGCGCGAATGATCATGATCTGCCATATCCTGAAATAGAAAGAAAAAGAAAAAGAAAACAAAACAAAAGAAGAAAATAAAACAAAGAAAATGTGAGAAAACGTGAAAATTAAATTACACAGCGTGTACTCCGAGTACACGGCATGTACTCACAGCTGGAAGATATCCCGTGTTCTCTGGAAAGACATGCCGAGGGTGGAAAGAGACCATGTAATAGGACACGGCGTGTACCAAACATACACGCCGTGTTCACATCAAAGCCCAGGTGGTCGTGTAACAAATGACACGGCCATGTTTTTAACAGTTCAAAAAACACAATACACACCGTGTAGTGTCTGGACACGACGTGGACTACATACGAAGAACATGGCCGTGCAGAGGGGGAGACACGGGCCGGCCACAGATATAGAGGACACGGCGTGTACCGAACATACACGCCGTGTTCTGGAACATGGGGTGACAGGCCGTGTTATGTGCCACACACGGAGGGGCCAACACTAACAATGGACACGGTGTGTACCAAACACACACGCCATGTAAATGAAAATGGTGTGTGAGACCATGTGCAAAATTGTACGCGGGCACGATGAAACGGACACGATGTGTACCGAACATACACACCGTGTATATTCAAATTTCTAAAAATTCATTCTGAGGCCGTGTTCAGATATACACGGTGTGTGTTCTTCATTTCGTGGTCGTGTACTGCCGGAAGCTGAACGGTCGGACGATCTGAAAAACACCCTAAACGAGTCTAAAAATTTGAAACAGAGGGTGTAGAATGGTGTACCTGGATCGAGGATCACAATGTGAGAGGAATCAGAACTTGAAACGCCCCAAATCGATGGATTTGGAAAAAGGGGGTTCGGACGGCGTTTGGGAGAAGAAACGGGAAGAAGGGGAAGAATCAGGCGGTCGTTCAACATGGCCTCAAGCCGGGTGGCCCGCGGCTTTTATAGCCGAGGTACACGGCGTGTATAGAAAGTACACGCCGTGTATTATTATTATTATTTTTTGAATTAAGAAAAGTACAAAATTTAATTATTATAGTAAACTATATAATAATTATTAAAATAGAAATATTGACAAATTCTATTATACATAAGCCTATACACGATGTATATTGGGAAATACACGTCTTGTATTTTAAAATAAGAAAAAGAGTAGTACAACCTTTGGTCTGGTGCTTGGTGCAGAATTCGAACCGGCGATCGGCTGATTCGAACGGACGCCTTCACCCACTGGAGGAAAGGTTGTTCTGTTGTTCATATTTATTTTATATATAAATTTATTCTATACGTCTTATACTCACGGAAAGAAATAAAAACAAGGTGTGTGGTTTTTATTTAGGAAAGGATGGGGGTGAAGCGGGGAGATTAGTGTGATTCGAAATCGGGTCTTGTGAACCTGGTATCGAGACTTTGCCAATCCTCCAACTTCACCCGCATGTAATTTATTATTTTTAAAACGTTTTGATTTGTATTTGAAAAATCATGGCGTACACGGCGTATATCGGAGTACACTTTGTGTGCTTTTATTAAAAGAACAAATGATGGAAATGGGACGGTTGTCTGGATTCGAACCTGGATCTTTTGAAACCGGATCACGATTCTAGCCAACCGGCCCATCCCCACCATGGGTTTTATTAAACACATGTACATATATATATATAGATTTACAATACCACACACGTCTTATAATTAAAAAGGAGGAACCTCGTGCCAAAGTTAGGTCAGGAGGATTTGAACCGAGGACGGCTCGAATAAACTCCAGTGACTTTGCCATCGGCACAGGCATCATCCCTGGTTAGTTATTTGTTATTCTAGAGATTTATATTAAAAATATAATTTAATAAGATAAGTACACACCGTGTAAATAAGTGGGACATGGCGTGTAACCTCTGGTTTGCCTCCCAGGAAGTGCCATTGTTTTAGTTCGTTGGCTCGACCAACTTACCTTGCTTACCTGATCTTTACAGTGGATAACGGTCCCAATAGTGGCCGCGCTGCCCATCTAGGAGTTGAAATCTCTCTAGATCCTCTTCAACAGGAATGTCTGGATTGGTAAAATTATCATAAATATAGGAACATACCAGATCATCCACCAGGTGGTCATCCAGGGTAGTTATTGCAGAACAATCCTCATGATCGGATGATGATGCCTGCTTGATGGCTTTGAGAACATTGTAGGAGACTCTCTCATCTCCTACCCGAAAAATAATCTCCCCTTGGTGCACATCGATCAGTGCCTTCCCAGTTTCCAAGAACGGCCTTCCAAGTATAAGAGGTGCTTCCTGGTCATCCCCCATGTCGAGGATGATGAAATCAGCAGGGAGAATCAGCCTACCCACCTTGACCAGTACGTCCTCAAGTAGTCCCTTCTGGTGTTTGATGGATCGATCAGCAAGTTGAAGGGCGACGCAGGTAGGCTTGAGCTCGTGGAGTCCCAGCTTCTTGAAAACTCTGAGGGGCATAAGGTTCACGCTAGCCCCTAAGTCACAGAGGGCCTTCCCAAACTCGCAGGATTCAATAGTACAAGGAATGGTGAAATTACCTGGATCTTGGAGTTTGGGAGGAATGGAATGTTGAACCACCGTGGAGCACTCCTTCGTTAGTGCAATTACGCCCAACTCCTCCATTTTCCCTTTATTCTAGAGGATTTCCTTCATGAATTTGGCGTATGTTGGCATTTGTGTCAGGGATTCCGAAAATGGTATGTTGATATGTAGCTTCTTGAAAACATCCATAAATTTGCTGAATTGGTGGTCCAACTTCCTCTGCTTCAATATTTCCGGAAAGGGTAAGGCAGGCTTGAATGGTTGGATTACGTCCTTTTCTTTATTTTGTAAAGCCTCCTTCTGTGGGATATTGGATGAGGAGGGTTCGATATTGGTACCTTTTTCTTCAACAGTGGGTGTGGATGAACCTTGCTGTGATGATTGGTTCTGGTGGAGCTCTTTTCCACTCCGGAGCATAATAGCATTGGCCTCCTCCCTTGGGTTCTTTTCGGTGTTCCCTGGTAGTGTACCGGGCTGCCTCCCTGAGAGTTGATTTTCCAGCTGGCCAATCTGATTCTCCAAGACTCGAATCGAAGCTTCCTGATTCTGGAACCGATTCTCAGCAGTAGATATAAATTTAGTCATCAAATCCTCTAACCTTGAGGTGTTCTCCTACTGAGGTGTTTGTTGAGCCGGTGGAGGAGGTGAATGTCGTGGATGCTGTGGACGAGGGTTTTGATACCCTTGTTGCTGATAAGGACCCTGCTGGGGTTGTTTCGGCCTTTGGAATTGGTTCTGGTATGGAGGTTGGTTGTAGTTGGGCGGTCGCTGGGGCGGAGGATTCTGCTGTTGTTGGCCCCAGCACGTGTTCTGTTGATCTCGCCATGCCGGGTTCTGGTACTGCTGGTACTAGTTGTGCCCTTGATTTTGGGTAACATAACTCACCTCGCTTGTCGAGGTGCCTCTAGTTGAACCCGGTCATTCTCCCATGATGTGGTTATCACCACAATCGCCGCATGTTGGGTGGTGCGCCGCATGAACTTGAGATGTTCCTTTGAGGTTCAATGCATCGATTTTCTTGGACACAGCATCCAACTGAGCAGCCAACATTGTGCATACCTCGCTTTTGAGTCCCCCGCTCGGAGTGCCACTGGAAGCTGTTGGCTGACATATCTTCTAGTAGTTCGAATAGTTCTTTGGGGGACTTCCGCATCACCGTACCTCCAGCAGCAGCATCCACCACGGACTTGGTATTTGTGTTAAGTCCTCCATATAAGGTCTGTAATTGCATCTAGAGTGGGAGTCCATGATGGGGGCATTTTCGTAACATCTCCTTGAAGCGTTCCTAGGACTCGTACAACGACTCAGAGTCGTGCTGCTGGAAGTTATGAATCTCATTCTGGAGTGTCACCGTCTTGGATGGAGGGAAGTACTTGGAAAGGAACGCCTGGTCTAGCTCCTCCCAGGTGAGGATAGATCATTGTGGCAGCCCCTTGATCCAGTCCTTCACATTATCCCGTAGAGAAAAGGGAAATAGGAGAAGACGGATGGCATCCTCGGACACGCCATGGTACCAAAAGGTGTCACAGATCTCCAGAAAGTTGGAGAGATGGGCGTTCGGATCCTCGCTGGACAGGACTCCGAATTGGACTGTGTTCTGGATCAGCTGCATGATAGCAGACTTGATTTCGAAGTGTTGGGCCTGGACCGGAGGACGGATGATGCCCGTATCAGCTCCGTGAATCGATGGAAGTCCGTACTCCATAAGGGTACGTCTTGGAGGTTGTTGTTGATGGGGTGGAGCTTTCATAAACTACTCTTGAGAGGAAAAGTATGGTCATGGGAAGATTTGTTGCGGCGGCCGTTAGTAATCCCTTGGGAGGAATTCCATGAAGGCACCAGGAGGTTGCTCCGGTAGACCAGCAGCGGGAGGCTGATGATCTTGGTACTGATGCTCAGTCGCAGCATCTACGGCTGGTGCTCCCTCTTCCTTGTTCGCCATAGGTCATTGTAGTATAGTGGTGAGTATTCCTGCCTGTCACGCGGGTGACCCGGGTTCGATCCCCGGCAACGGTGCCAAAATTTGTTCTATGCTTGTCGTTGGTTGAAGTTTTATGCGTCCCAAATTAATTACCCATTCTTAGAACTTTAGTATAGCATAAGTTCGGGTTTGATCCATAGGGAACCATGGCGTGCATGAATTTAATTGAGTTAATACTTAATTAGGTGAAGTATGCAAAGTTTAGAAATGATTGGGTTGATTTTTGGGTTTTGATTTAAACTAAACTGATTTACTTTGAAGAATGGATACAGTTTGAAGGAAAACAATGGGTAAATTTAAAAAGTTCTTAGAAATGGAAAGAAAAGAAGTGTCGGGGATGTGGTGAATAAGAAGTTCTTATGCAGATTGTTTAAATGGTTGTGCTTTTCATAATAATTCAATCATTCAGGATTCCATTTTGTTACAATATTTCCTTAATCTAGTTCCTCTTGTTCGGAATTAGAGCAGTTGACTCCTTGGTCCGGTAGTCAATGTCCTTAATTCTTTATTACGTCCAGTACATTACTTGAATCAGTGAAAACCTTCCAATATTCATGGATGTTTTCACTGTTACTTTTCTTTTTTATCGCCGAGAATCCTTCCCTTGGTCCGGCTAAGAATTCTCAGTTATATTAGACAGTGGCTTAAGAAAAGTAAGATGAATTACAACGATTCAAACACAACTATATAAAATAATATACAAATTACAATCCCATCATCCACAGCCCCAACATAAGGGGTTTAGTTACACATAGAATTTAGGAGACAAATGACACACGTGATACCTGACGGATGCATCGTGTAGGCGTTGAGGTAGAGTATCAGAGGGTGGAATGGTGTAATAGCGGAATTACAGCACCTCGGTGGCTTCGGGAATGGTGGTAGCATAGCTTCTCCCTCTTCCAATGATTCTGAACTCCCAAATTCGTAGGCCAAGGCCTCATTTTATAGAAAAATAAAGTACACGGCGTGTATAGAAAGCACACGCCATGTACTTTTCGTCAACACGTTTTGGCGCCATTTTTTCCGCTGGCAGGTGGCCGAGCACGCCGTTCTTGAATTTTTCACACGGCGCCGCCTGTAAGTTGAGTGAACATTGCATGTAGCGCCACCATACACGGCGTGTAGCACTGCCATCCCCTTCTAGAATATCATACACGACGTGTAAAAAGTTCAGACACGCTGTGTCTTCATCAACGGCCACATGGGCGTGTGGACTTTTCTCAGCAACCACCACTTCTAGAAGGTGGTACACGACATGTAGCGCTGACCCACACGGCGTGAATCTCTTCCTGGTAGACATGGGCATGTACTCCCTGCTTTGGTCTGTGTCCTTGTCTGGATGTACACGGCGTGTATAGAAAGTACACGCCGTGTAGTTTCAAAAATGTCACAAACTTACCTTGATCCGTGTATTAAGCCAGAAATCTCCTGCAAGTAAACAGATTCACCAAAATCAAATAATATGTTCATGAAACCACAGATATATGCTGAAAACATTCTTTATCTTCAATTATATATTTGGAAATGTATACACAAATTGGGTGCATCAATTATCTTGTTTACTGCTTATTGTTCACTGCTTACTGTACTTTACCTTCCATATATTCACTGACTGTTAGGCACAGATCTTTGGGTGGTTTCCTATTGGGAATTTGTCTCACACCCTGTTTGGGTCATGCTTTTGGGCCCAAAAATATTATGTTGTTGTAGGTATAGATAAAGGAAAGCGCCCTTCTACTTCAGGTTCATGATTGCACTGGAGCTGGAGAGCATGGGACTGAGCCGAGGATTGCAATACTGAGGAGTTTCTCATCTGTTTTTCTTTTTCACTTTGTTTTAGTATTGTATTCAGAATTGTGACTTGTTTGGATGTTTTCCTAGCACATATGTATCATGCATCATTTACATATATTTCAGCTCCAGTTGTTTATTTATCAGTCTTCCGATGTTTACTCTTGTATGGTTTTCTACTGTTTCCGCTATTGTTGTTAATTGTTTTCTCTTTCGCTATGTACTCTTCCAATGAGGGCATACTTTCCCCACTATCACACCTAAGGCCCTCGCTGCTAGTCGGCAGCCTCTAGCATTTGGGGAAATGCGCTTGATTCCATGTGACCAACCGGGTACGGGGCGCCTCTGAGTGGCTTCCAGAACTGGGACGTCACATCATCCCATGTGTGGGGATAGATTTATTTGTCTGTTTCCCTGGTAATTCTAAAGTGGTTGTTATAATATCTTAACATGCTTCCAGAATATGGGTAGGGATTTGCGTCTACCCTTTCACCATTGATAAGATATGTTTGGTGACTTCAATGACCGGAATGAGAATATACGTCCATTCCATATCTGGAGTAGGTGTATGTGACTGCTCATGTCCTCATCTTCCTGTCAATGGGTATTGACAGTACTCATTCTTGGGGGAAGAGAGTTGGGTCTGCCCCAGATTTTTCATCGGAGCTTTCCGACTGACTTCTCCGGGTGCTTCCAAACGAGACTATTGGCAAATGTTATGAACATTAGTACATGTATGTGACTACTGGTTGTTTCTTATCAAGTATGGTTGGAGTAATTCCTTAAATATTAGAAGATGAGGCTTCTGGTAGAATTGGTGATTCTCAACAGGTGTATGTTCATGTTTACCGGTTACCACCATATTATATTGTTGTGCTTATTTAAATGTAGTCAGACGAGCCTAATGACTAGATGATAAATTTTAAGCAGGTGTATGTGCCTGTTCAAGGTACTCCATTGGGTTTATCTGGTGGGATTGGTGGGTTGCTTTCAGATGAGTCTGTTGGGTGGAAAAATTAGGATGGATGGGTGTATGTTCATTTTCATTGTTTTCCATCAAGTTAGGTTTATGGGCTTCTCCGGAAGGGGTAGAGATAAGAACATGCTCCCGTTTGATTGGACATTGTCATTGGTGGTTCGTCTTGCATGCCCGGGTCTGAGAGACCTGGGTCAAACGTCCAGAGTTAACACCCCCATCATGTTGGGGGTTCACTACCACATGATTCTTCTAGAAGAGATTGTTGGTGGGAATCCTTAGGAAGGACCCCTGAATCTTTGAATTGAGGTTGTGAGTGACCTCTTGATCCACATCTCTATAGTACAGAAGGGATTTATTGTTTTGTTCTAGGGATAAAGACCCAAAATGGTTGAAGACGGTGGTTGGAACTATCTGTTTCTTGATCATCGGTCATCATTGGCTGGATGATCGAGGATTTTTATTGACCTGAAGGGCCTTCTGAGCAGCCTCCAAAGTCAGGATTGTACCGTGCTAGAGATATAACTTTACTAGCACATTAGAGACCCAATGTTGAAGACACTAAGTTAGTGATGATGTCCTTCTCATGGATGGGGATCTATCTTGAGCAGCAGTTAGGAAGTTCACAGGTGTTGTCTTAAAGAAATCCATTTTGGAGTAAAGGGAATTCTGGAAAACACTTGAAACAACAACAAACTCCATTAAAGAGACATCTTTTTAGATGGATACATGCATGATTGATTCCTTTTTCTGGCCTTCCTTTATCAATTGATAGGGGCCTAACAGGTGGTTAACATTATTAACTTGGTTAAGGATTTACGTCGGGTTCGCCATTTTTGTTTCATAGTTCCTTGAAATGTGTATTCTAGTTTTAAGAATCACTACTTCTAGGTGGTTTCCATTGGATTTATTTATGGAATCGGAAACTTCCAATAGTTCTTTATCTAAAATGGACCTGCTTTCCAAATACAGGCATTCATTAAGTTTAAACTTTACGATACTTAAGAACGTACATTGGTCGAGAGGATGGGAGGTCAGACTCATCACACCCTTTTGAGGTGAATTATTGTCTACTCTAGGACTCTCTTTATAAATTTAAGATATTTTCATGAATCCTTATTAATTCACCAAGTATGGCATAAGTTTCCCTTATAATTTTCAATCACGTATTAACATGTGTAAAATTCAGAATCATCAGTATGTATTCAAGGTTCTTCATCAATGGAGATATCCATATGTATTCGATGTTCTCTTTAAATGGTATCCTCTAATATACTATTTCAATATTCTTTTAATCATCATTATGATGATAATGGTTTTGAAGAAACTTAGCGTGGCACTCTAGAATTTATTTTCATCCAAGGAGATGAAGGTTTGGTTTGATCTTGGGACCATGCCCATAAAATGGGCTACCTACATATCCTTGTAAAAGGAATCAGAACCCTCGTATTTCGGTGCCACTGAATGGGACACATCATACCTTTAAAGGTCATGTGATAAGGACCTATCCATACAGTTTAATGTCATGTGGTATGGACATCTAAGTGAAAGATGCTTAGTCAATGTTTGGTGTGGGACTTATGTTAAAGTAGCCCAAGGAACTTGGAAAAGGATATGGGTTTACAAGTAAGATTAGACCCTGTTGGGAATAAGGCCTAAGGAGAATATGGTTGATTTGTAGTGTTGGTTTTGAACCTCAAGGAGTCTTCCTACATATCACGTGTGGATGAGAATCAAATCCTACATAGTTTGATAAGTCTCATAGGAGAGTATGTTCCTTTGGTAGAAATCAGTTTGGGCTTACTTTCTGAAAAGGATACCTTGATGATTTGGGGGTTTAATTTGGGGCTTATTTATGAGGAGAATTCCCATATTAAGGAAATTAGGGTTGGATTCCTAAAGAAGATATCTAGTGAGCTAGGTCCTTAAAAGGGCTTCCTATGTATCCTGTTCTGAATAGAAATTAGACTTCTCGTAGTTTATTCTAGTGATTATTTGTGTACCTGTTGTAATCATTATGAATCTCTAAGCTCATGTGAGTCATGCTTGGTGTGAGAAACAAGAGGATGTAAAAGATTCAAAAATGACACTTTCACTTTCAAATTTTTCCTCCTCCGCTGGTGGAAGAGGGCGAGCCTATGGTGGTGACGGTGGATGAGGGAAAGGTGACCTAGGAAGAGGGCGAATAAACAAGCCTTCCCTCTGTTCTCTTCGCATTATACAAGGTTCCAATGGAAGGAAGAAGGGATGAAGGTTAGGGGCTTACACCAGGATGGTTGCCCATGGTGACAAAGCCCAACGGGAGAGGGAAAGGGTAACAAAAGTCCTTGTGCCCCTCTCTCCTCTGGTCTTTTCCACTGAAGAAGAGAGGATGAGCAATGATGCTACCTTCTACAAGAAAAAATAGGGGCTTACACCAAGATGGTTTCCCTTGAATTGATACTAGTAGGTGAGGGTGAATTCTCTTTTATTCAAAAGGAAGAAAAGTAGGTGTGAACCATACCTTCCCTACCAGAAATTTGAAGTTTACAGCTCTTTGAGAAGGGCAAGGCTAGGGCCTAAACCCTTATTCTCAGAACCAGGAACTTCCCAACACTATTCTTTGGAGAAAGGTCCATGTGAATGTGGATATACAAACCCATATAAACTCCATGAACCCTAACACCATTGTGAAACAAATATGGGAAACCTCTAACTATGGAAATACAAACCCAAATAGGAGACACGCTGATGTGCCTTTCCCAAAGGTTTGATATGTTAGGAGGTTTTGGTGGAGGTCCCAATAGAATCCCTTTTAGAAAAGGGATCAAAGGAAGAATAAGCCTTGACATGAATGGATTTGAGGAAGGATTGAGGTCTTATAGACTGAAGAGAGTAAGTGACTCAAAGAGGGGTGCCCAAGTAAGTAAGGGCACGTAAATATGGGCACGCAAGTACACTTGGGCAACCTGATACTCGCTTAAGCAACGAACAACCTGTATGTAAATACTTGGGAAAGACTTTTCTCGAGCCTTCAAGAGTATTTACATGTGATCCTAGAAGTGGGGCGCTCAAGTTCCTGTGAGAGGAATGGGTGGCACACAAGTATTTCTAACTTGGGGAGGTTGGGCACTTTAGGCGCGCAAGTGTTATGGTTTTCAAACACTAAAAAGACTTAATTCCAATGATCTTCCCTTAAATCCTCCACTCAACAGGTTGAAGAACTACCTTCAAAGTTTCAGAAGACTGGGGAGAAGTACTAGGGCGACTATAACAGCAATTGGGATTCAAGGAAATTCATCCATAAAAATTAGGCCCCCAAGGGTCTATTTATAGGCAAATATTGGACCCAGGTGAAAAGGAAATGGGCGCACAAGTAGGTCGCGTGACATATGGGGGTGCATAAGTAATCTGTGCACCGATAGAGTTTTGGCTAGACTAAGGCAACCAAAAACTCATACCTTTTCAAATATTTATTTTTCTTTAGTTATTTTCCCCCTTTTATTTCTAATGGATTCCTTTTGTCATATTTTTAGACTCTTTAACAGAATAGGGTGTCAACAGTGTCATTGGATATTCCTATCTGCAAACAAAATTTATTGTTCCTTAGACTTGATATTATTATTAATGTATATGTTGACTTGTGTACTTTAATATATTTATGAAAACCATGATGAAATTTTCTTCCAGTGTGGTATCATACGTTGGGTACATCATATGTGTTATGAAATTAATTTAGTAAGTCAAAAAATTATTTTTCCCTTCCATATTAATGGATGAATATATATGTGGCCCTTTGATTAAAATGGGATTATCTAATGAAATATATAGGCATGGTGGTTTATATATGACTTTATTTCAAAAATTAAAAGAAATATAAATCGATCATATAGTGTCATAAAAATGGTATGCATCCTAGTTGATGGGATATCGGGATACAAAGTGATTGTATTACACAATGATATTTGTAGGGAGATTTTTATAGTTGCTACATTAACTTTTTCATCTATGGGTTATTTGACATGTGGCTAGATACCAATCTTGTACTTTAGATAAGTTCACCCATTTATATTAAGAAAGAGGCACTGAGGATCACGCACTAAATGTATCCAGAATCTCAATAAATTCTATTGAATTTAATAATGAAAAATAAACTTATTCCCAACTTATGGAAAAGTATTTATTCAAAATTAATTGATCATATAAATTTAATCATGATATATTCAAGTTTATGATATATGAGTTGGATTTTATCTATTTATTTATTCATAAGGAGATGAATAAATTTTATATATTCTCTAGTATATTTAAAGTTCCTCAAATCTGTGCTATTAAATTTGGTTCTATAAACACTCTATATATTTTTCTTAATAAAATAAATATGATCTCTTAAAAAAAATATACAGTCCAAGAATTTTTTAGGTCTATATATTTATAGAATTATGAAAACATAAATATAAACCCATTACATAAAAATTTAAAACTATTATTTTTAAACAACTCTTTGAATGTTATATTAACTTCACTCACTCTAACTCTTTAATTCAGGATTTAATCTTAAATAGATTCTACTCATTACTAGAAACTATAGAAAAAATTAAAACATTTTGTGGCCACAAAATTTCTTAGCAAAGGTTTTCAAAACAATATTTGAAGTTCTTTTCTCTTTTAAAATTCTATAAAAAAATATTTTGAAAACATTTCCTTTTATATCAAATTTTTTGACCTAAATAAAACATTTGATATAACACAGAACTAACCTAACTCCAAATAAAAATTTAATGATTTCATAATTAAAAATTCATAAAAAATATGATTTTAAAAACTTTCTTTAAAATATATATATTATTCTAAAAACCGTTTTTATTTATAAACTAAATATATTTAAAAATAAAATAAGATATCTCCTTTGAAATTTCAAAACATTATTTTTGAGAATAATGTAGCTTTATGGAATTTAATTAAACTTATAAAATTTTAAGAAAACCTTATAGACACTAGGAATATTGGAGTGAAAGACTTCACTTTTAGTAAAAATTTCTCTTGGGGTTATGGGTTCACTCCCCTTTTCTCATCATTATACCCAATACTTAGGTACCAATTTTTTAAATAATTTTTTTTTGTAAATCTTTCCTTTATAATTATAAATCCATTAAAATAACTTTTTAAATGCTCCACATCTATGTAAATTATTTTCAAGGGGAAAACAATTACATATGTAATAAACTTAACAATAGTTTCTCAAAAGTAAAGTCCATACTTTCATAAATATTATAAGAAATATAAAAATTCATGGGAAATACTTGTAAATAATTATTTGAAATTATGTGTAAGAAAATGATTTTCATAACATGTATGGAATGAAAATTTGGTATATAGTGTTTGTAAATAAAATAAATATAATCATGAATGAAATACATGGGATTAAAATATCATTTCATACATTAAATAGTAATTTTATCACTTTAAAACCATCCTTGAAATTAAAAAAACAAAATTACCTTATAAGTTCTTGAAAATTTTAAAATGGGAATTTTAAGACGTAAATATCTCATATTAGAAAACATTTAAAGAAATAAATAAAAAAAATTCTTAAAATAATCACACCTGCGAAAAGTGTTTGGGAAAATAAAAATTTGATAAAAAAAATTTCCCTTACCTTACAATGGGATATTAAATTGAATACCACTTCCTATGGAAATGCTTAGTTTAAGGCAACTATTAGGATTATCTCTTATAAAAGATAGAGGATGAATAATAAGTGAGGTGATAACTATACCCAAGGTATATAACCCCCCAAATTGAATGATATCCTCCTTAAATAAATATATTATATCATTTATTAATATATATATATATATGTTGAGTATATATATGATATTTCATCATATTAAATATGGGCTTCTTAAGATATGATTTATTTTGTTTGTTATTACACTAATGGAATTTTATATATCTTATACATGTCTAAGTTTTGCCTTAATTAGAATTCAGATAAGATTTATTCCATTAGGTGGAATGAACCAAAAATATCCCAATGCATAAGGGTTAATATAAATATTCATATTATTTTTTCTGGTTCACTAAATTTGGTCTTATATATAAAAAATGGTATATATAATTGGATGATAATTACATGTTATATATATGTGTTTGTATGTGTGTGTGTTATATGAAACAGACATCCATTGAAAATGGTGTTTTTGTAATGGTTTATTGTTTATTATTTTCTTATGATTTCATTATTTATATATATGTGTGTGTCTGTGTGTATTGAGTCATTTTACACAACAAAACTAGTCATGGAGAAGATTATGCCTACACTGGTTCCCCCTTTTTTATCCTTTCATCCCAAGTCCTTTATGAAGGACCTACTATTTTGAAAGTCATATATATATATATATATAACTCGAATGAAAAAATAACACAGTGAATAGGGAGAAGAAGGTGACACTGATCAAACTATTTTTATGGTTCCTAGAGCATCATTGGGACATACATAAATTAAAACATGGTATCATTATGTAATTTTATGTATACATAATTATATATATATATAATCAGTCTTGTGAAAATGAAGAAAGTATATGGAAACTATGTTTCAGGAAGAAGATGGTGTATTGATCAGATAAGATGAACGAGATCTATTGGATTGGATGACTAGAGTTATTTACATATGTTTTTAAGGAGGGGTTATAGTACTCATACTCAATGATCCCACATAAGAGATATACTCAGTATAATGATCACTTATAAGTGATCACACTTCAAACAATCACCGAATTTGAGTATTCAGGTCCACTCCAAGCATCTCCTCCCAACTAATCCCAAGCCACACACTCATCATACTCCCTCATGACCTTGTGTGCTACACATGACCTGTGCACACCCTTGTAAATGGTACTGATCCCTTGATGATTTGGATTGTTATTCCAACCCAATATCCCTTATATTAATGTATGGATAGCTATGAATATTTTTTTATACCATGTAATTTAATTTAAGATATTTTTATTAAAAAGAAAATTACACTTAATATATCTAAAATAAATACTGTATTAAATTAATATAATCTCTCTATAATTAATTTATAAATATTTGAACATGTTAAAAACTTTCAATATTATTATTATGTTCACTTATTTTATTCATCATAATCTCCAATATCTAAATATATGTTATACTATATTAAAATTTTAAAATACTTACATCAAATTAATATTTTACTAACCATAGATTTTATATTAAATAAATATTATTTCATTTTTATTAAATACTAATATTCAACCTAACAATAGAAAATAAATAAATGAATACCCATAAACATTTATTTAAAAGTAAAAAGTGATTATACTTACTAAATATAAGGATGTTGCATTCTACCCCTTCAGGAAAGTGCGTCCTCGCAATTTTAATTATCCAAATAATTTTTTTTAACTTTACAATTAAATTCAGAACAAAACAATTATGATTATTTTTATTATTAAAATCAATTATAATTTTTTTAAATATAAATCTAATTGGAATATAGAAATAATTTTATCAATGAAAAATTTTCCTTCTAAAATACTAACTCATTCCTAACTTTGAAATAATAAACCCATTAGTTAATTTATATGATTTTTTCCTTAAAACACAAGGCCTTTATAAAATTACATTATTCCATTATACCTTAAATAAATTAAAACCTAACCTCATAATCCTTAAAAAGGGGTTTTAACTTATAAATTACCCCCAAATAATATTGTTCTAATCTCTGATTTTTTTTAAACCTTCCCTTTAATACTAACTAAAGTGCCCTGGACCCATGATTTTAGATCAGATTCCATAAACACCATATGTTTTTTTCTTAATAAAATAAATTACATATCTTGAAAAATATATAGTCTAATAATCTTTTTGTTCTATATATTTATATAATTAGAACTACTAAAATCAAAATACATCACATAACATATTGAAGTCTATTATTTTTAAAAAACTCTCCTAATGTTATCTCAACTTCACTCTCTTTAACTCCATAATTGATTAATTAATCTGAAATAGATTATGATCATCACTAATACATGTGAAAAAAATTTTAAAACATGTATTAATCACAAAATATCTTGGTTATGGGTTCTAAAATAATAGGTTAAGTCGTTTTTATCTTTTAAAATTATATTAAAATTCATTTGAAAATATTTTTTTCTATATAAAATATTTTGATCTAAATAAAACAATTTATATAACACATAACCCCCCTCCCATAAAAATTTAAAGTTTTCATAACAAAAAATTTATAATAAGATGTTATTTTCAAAGCATTCAATAAAAATACATATTATTTTGAAAATCCTTTTTTTTCTAAACTTATTATCCTTTAAAATAAAACAATATATCTCCTTCGAAATTTCAAAATTTTAATTTTTATAATAATATATATTTATGTAATTTAATGATACGCAACAAACATTAATAAAATCTAATGGAAACTAGGAATATTAAAGGTATGGACTTCACTTTGAGGACAAATTCATCTTGAAGTTATGGGTTCCCTCCCATTTCCTAATCATCATACCCAGTACCTAAGTGCCAATTTTTTTTGAAAAAATTAAATCTTGTATTCCTCATTATAAATTCATTATAAAGAAATTTTAAAAATATTTACATCTATTTAAATTATTTTCAAAGAGTAAAATAATTACACAACTAATAAACTTAGCAATAGTTTCCTTAAAGGAAAATTAGTACTTTCATAAAGATTATAAGTGATCTAAAATTTTATATAAAACTCTTATAAGTAATTATTAAAAATGGATATTAAAAAATGATTTTTATAACATGAATAGAATATAAATGAATAATATTGTGCAATAATTAATGATTTCCATGTAATTAAAAAATCATTTGATACATAAAATAATAATTTTATCACTTTAAAACCATCCTTGAAATTAGAAAAATCCCTCATAAGGACTTTCAAAATTTAAAATGGGAATTTTAAGAAGTAAATATATCATACAATAAAAAAATTTAATAAATAAAAGAAATAAAATTCTTAAAAGTTTTGGAAATTTAAAAAATATGATAAAAAATTTCCTTACCTGACAGTAGGATACAAAATCGAGTACTACTTCCTATGGAAATGCTTAGTTGAATATGAATATTAGGATTCTCTCTTATGAAAGCTAGAGGATGAAGAATATGTGAGGTGAAAACTATACCCAAGGGGTATCACCCTCCAAAGATAATATTTCCATCCTTAAATAAATAGATTATATCATTTATTAATATATATACTAATTATGACATTATATCTCATTACATTAATTATGGATTTCTTATAGTATGATTTATTTTGTTTATTCTTGAAATGCAATAATTTTTTATATATTATGTGTGGCTATGTTTAGTATCAACCAGTATTCTGATAAGATTTATTCCATTAGGTGGAATGAACTGAAACTATCCTAGTGCATGAGGGTTAATATAAATATTTATATTATTTTTTTGTTTCACTAAATTTGGTCTTCTATGTCAAAAAATAGAATATAATCCAAAACAAAAATTACATTATGTCTGCATATATATATATATATATATATATATTCTATGAAATATAAATCCATCAAAAATGATGGTTGTGGCATGGTTTACAAGTTATTATCATCTTACGATTTCATTATATATATAGAGAGAGTAATTTTACACAACTGAACAAGACGTGGAGAATACGATGCCAACACCAGTTCCCTTTTTATCATTTCATCCCAAGTCCTTTGCAAAGGACCTACAATTTTAAAAGGAATATATATATATATATATATATATATATATATATCTGTGTGTGAGTGTGTGTGTGTGTATAACTCAAGTGAAATCCCTTCACGGTGAATGGGGAGAAGAAAGCAACATTGATCAAACCATTTTCATGGTTCCAATAACATCATTGGGTCATGAATTTATCAAAAACTATAGTCTCATTAGGTTATTTTTATGTATATAATTATATATATACCGAGTGTCATGAAAAATGGATAAAAAAGATGAAAAATTATAGGTATTATGCACAAGGAAGAAGACGACAGGTTGAGAACATCATAGGGGTGTGATCTATTGGATCAGAAAAATTGAGTTATTAACCTATAATTTTAAGGAAGGGATATAGTAGTCACACTCTATGATCCCACACCAAAGATCTACTTAGTATTGTGATTTATTATAAGTGATTGCACTTAAAACACTGACCTAATGTGAGTATCTAGGTCATCATTGGGCATCTCCTCTCAACCGCTCATGAGCCATGCACTGGTCATGTTCCCTCTCTCCCATGCATGCTATGCACATTCTATACACACCCTAATCGATTACCCTAATCCCTTAATGTGGTGGTTTTTTAGGCTCACATGATATCCCTTAGCTTAAGGGTTGGCTATCCAAAAACATTTTTTATACTATGTAATTTAATTTACAACATCTTTCTTAAAAATAAAAATACACTTAATATATCTAAAATAAATACTATATTCAATTAATATAATTTCACTATAATTATATTATACATATTCGTACACATTAAAAAAATAATTTCAAATATATATATTTACTTCAATAATCTTATAATTGTGTTCACTTATTTTATTTATCATAATGTCTAATTTTCTTAATATATGTTATGCTACATTAAAATTTTAAAATAATTGCATCAAATAAATATTTTACTAACCATTATTTTTATATTTAATAAATATTATTTAATTTTTATTAAATGCTTATATTTATCCTAAAAATAGAAATTAATTAAATTTAAATCCATAAACATTTATTTAAAATTAAAAAATATTATACTTACTAAAAATCGGGATGTTAAATTAGTGAACAGATTAATATAAATATTTATTTATTTATGTGAATATTAAAATAAATTTTTATTCACAAGTATAGTAATATAATAGTTAATGGGAGGATATGAATCAAGTTTAATGATACATTGGAAAAGACATATTTTATTTAATATCATTTAAATAAATATTAATTTATTTATTTAAGAAATTATATTAGATATTTTTCATATCTGATGATATAATAACATTATTATTATATCATTATTTGATGTCGAGAATACCTTATATTAAATAATATATAAGATCCTTTTTGTAGTTGGTGTTCTAGAATCAACTATTTGTACTTTATATTGCATGTATATTCTAAGAAGTAAATATAAATAAAATAACTTATAAAATATTGTTAATTTTTTTGCGTTGATTTATTTTAATAATGTCCGAGAGTATATGTCACATTGAAAAGATCATGGCAGTTCCCCATTATAATGATAACCTTGAAATGCTATGAATATATTATTAAATATTGTTCTATGATTCGGTAACATTCTATGGTGGGACATGTAGTATGTTGATTATCAAGTGTGATTACTCATAAGTAGATGATACTTTATTTCATGAAGTTTTCACTTAGTAATCTTCAAGATGAGATATTATGAGAATATACTTGTTAGTAGGAATTCCACATGTTTTTATGTCATTAGATATTCATAACTATGGGTGTGTGTAATGAACCTCAGAATTTAGGATTGTTATTAGTGAATGATATGACTCATGCACTTAGATTTATTTTCATAATCTATGATGACATATGTTCATGATGGGGTTGGGTGTGTTGGGTGTGTCATGAATGATATGTTATTAATAAATATGTCAATGAAGAAGTTTTTCACTTCCATATTTATGGAAGTTAATAACTTGGACCTTTGATTGAAATGAAACTATCACATCAAATTCCATAATCATGATGTATAGACGAGTTCATTTTAAACAGTCAAAGAAAGACGTATCAAACATATAGGTTAATGACATGGGTGTGAAACTTTATTTATGTGATATCATGATAAAGGTATTATATTACATAGTGATTGTTTTTATGTGGTTGTTATCATTGCAACACATTTTCTTCCTTTTAGGGTGTCTTGACCCATTTCCAGATAGTAAGTCTACCTAATACCACTTAGGAAGAGGTCTATAGGGTCCCACAAAAAAATTATCAATATTAGTTAAATATTATTTATTTAATAGTTTTAATAAATATCATTATTCAAAGTGAGAAATAATATTTATTCAAAATTTATAAATCGATTTCAAATATTAAATAAATATTTATTCATGGGGTAATTTTTTGAATTATGTGAATATATAATATATATTTATCTCTTATTATTCAAAAATTAATAAGTAATTATTTATTCATTAATAAATAACTTATTTAATTATGTGAATATTTAATAAATATTTATTCGTTGCAATTTTAATGGAATGTTTATTTTATTTAATGAAGAATATTAGTTTAAATATTTATTCAAGAATTTAATAAATGTTGAGGAGGATGAATAGAATGGGTTTTGAGTCCGATGATAAATATTTATTTATTAAACTATAAAATAAATATTTATCAATACATGGGTTTGAGCATGTCACAAGTAAAATAATATTATTTTATTATTATTTACATGATATGGGGTTTATTGAGGATTAACTCATAGTTAAGTTAATTTGGGAAATTAATTGTAATTAAACCATAAAGTTATGTCTCTTTGTAGACTGTTGTGTCAATATGAGATAGGTTAATAATTTTGCTTAACAATTTCCTCTCAAGATCTCCCTCGTCCTATTTTTCCTCTAAATACTAAAAAGAATAAGATAGATTCCTTTAATCCCTAATGAATATGAAGTGATCAAATAAAACAATACAACATGATCAATCAGTTTCACTAGAACCTGAAATTTCATTGGTGTTGTTCAGAGATCGAAGGAGCACATGCATATCACTGCTAGAGGGTCTATGCTTTAGGGCCTCGCTACACAATGATGATACAATGACTGGGTTAAAATTGTCAATTCCATAAATGAATAAAGTTCTCAAGATTGAGGTAATATTTCTTCTTTCATTTTAAATTAATCATAAATTAACATGAAAAGAACTTCTCTCTTGGTTTCGTCCCAATCAATTGTTAGTATTATTTGGGAAAAAATCATTTTTCATAGCAATTTCCATATGTAAATTAAAAATGATCCATTGAATCCAATAAAATCTAATTTTTCCATAGGCCCAATAGGTTCTTCCAATACATCTTGATCTAATAATTTTTAGAGAGGCCATATTAAATTTATAATTATTAAATTGTTTTTTATCATTATACACATTTAAAATTAGTTTTAAATTCATAGAATTTATTCTTGTATATTCACATTAAGATGAATTTATCATCACTTGGTTTCTCACACATATAATCTAAATATGATTAAATATTAATTAAGAACATTTGAAGATCCCATACAGAGGTTCCAAGAAGTTTGGTCGGACAACACGGTATTACATGACCTGTAGCTGGACTACATGCTATGTATCCCAATTCATTACACTAGGATGTAGTGTGAATTAATTCATTGTTTAATGTAATGAAGTAAACATAGTGAATTAAATTCTTCATATTCTACGTAATACAGGCTAGAATAGTACAAGTGGGACTACATTACATGTAATTGAGTTACATGTAATATAGTTCATGTGTTTTCATGGTGTAAAATTCATAGTCAAATATGTATCAACCTCATAAGGACTATTGTCTATGAAACAAGAAGGTTACACGGTGTGTACCAGCTATACACATCATTTACCCCACACATGTCTATATATAAATACATTCTTAGGACCTTGGTGTGTATCATATACATAATTTGAGGAATATGCACTACATGTAGCTATATGTACATGTTATATAGCCAAATTGATTATAAAAAAATAAGATTAATTTATTGCTCCATAAACCTAATCATTATGTGTTCCATGTGTCATTTATTAACTCATACAATCCATATGATATGTTTTATATGATATTAAATTCTTAATTAATTTCTGTATAAAAATTTAAACGTCATACCATGTGTAGTTTTAATGCGCTGACTACTTCACATGCATTAAAATAATTACACACTATATTAATTAACTTGTGTTAAGTGTTTAATTTATTAACTCATTCATTTAATGTAATTACATGATAAAATTTGTATGTTATATATCGCATGAGTAGACTATTTAAGATCTCAATACATACCTAATAGTTCAAATAGGTAATCATTGAGTTTCTTCTAATTACAAGTTGTGTACTTATTTTATTAAATTTTAAATGAAATTAATTTAATTTTTTTATTTAAAATCATGGCATATGGCTATCTATGTGATATATTGGAAGGATAAAATTAATTAATTGATTAATTAGAAAATTAATCAAATTAATTTATTCACATTTTTTCTTAATAAAATAATGAATCAAAATGAACGCTATCCAATTATTTTAAAATTGTGTTTGGTGTAAAAGTAGATGATCATGATCTTATACCATCATGTGTATGTGTTTGGTTTCTTTTAATTTAATTATTTCATGGGTTTTTCAATTTTATTTAAATTAAATTGATGTTCTTTGAGTCATCCATCCCTCCTTATTATGTATGGGAATGTGTGTCCATAGTTTTTTTATGTAACCCCCCTTTTATAGTTATATTCACCTATTTTTAAATAAAATTTATTTTAAGGATGAAACTACTCGGAACATTTATTTGGTTCAAGATAGGGTTGAGGAAAAACCAAACTAGTAGATATACATAACATAGGTGGAATGCAGCAATTCGATCCCAGACTAGTTCAAGGGGTTTTTTACCTAGTATCAATGGTTTGTTTATTGTTCACTTAATAAATTAACCACTAGTTAAATATCATTATTATTCTATCTTATATTTATTTTATATATTTTTGATTCATGATTTTATTTTATTTATGTAAGACCATGATCACATAAATAAATTAATTAATATAAAAAGATAAAATAAAAATAAAAATATTATACATGAATATTTTATATGCACGTGGTAAATCACTTAAGTAAAATATGATTAATATTAACAAGACATGTAAAAAAGATAGAATAATAAAAAATTATGCATTATAAGTAAAATTTCTCAATCAAATATAAAGTGAGACTAGGATTTTAGTTATATAAAATAAGATAAATCCATAGTTAAAGTGGAAATTTGGCCTCTGTTGGGAACACTTTTAATTATCAAGAAGTATTAACTATGATATTGGCTTGACTAGACTGAATATATAATGGGTTTAATTTCCATAGTCTTCTAATAAAAATTTGGAGGCAATTTTTGAGGAAATCCAGGTCAGGATTTATGGATTGAGGATTCCACTCAACGGATCAAGGAGCATCCAATTTGTAGTTGGTAAGACCACTTACCTAAATACTTTCTTATAATTTTCATGGCCTCTGTCTAGATTATAAGAAATGAAATGGAGATATTTTCCACTATAATTTTCTCACAATATGATATTCTATGTTTAATGGTGGGGGTCATTGAGACTTGATAAAATAATGGGAGACTTAATAAAATTAAAATTATTATTTCTCATATAATTTTTAATCAAGTAAAGTACTAATAATTTTATTTTATATTTTTTTTAAATAATGAAAAGTTCATCAACCAAATTATCTCTATGATAGATTTTGGATAAATTCCATATCTTAATTATAATTAACATTTAGGAATGATTCAAACACTTGTAGGTTGTGTTATACCATAAACAAAAGTCTCACATGCTAGAATCCTCTATCCTTGATTTTTCTGCTGAGGAGGAAAGTGACGGGGAGTTCATTTTCTATGAAAAAAACATAAAAAATGCATTAGATGTTTGGTTTTTAATTATGTCATCAATGTCTAGTGAAATCATGAAGTCACATGAGAATATGGATGCCTATAACATGCCCCAACATCTCTGTGATATTTATCAGGAGATATCCATATAGGAAATATTTGAGATATCCAAGGCACTATTTACTAGTAAACATGAATAAGGTGCTCTATTTGGGCCTCACGTAGTCACACTCATTAGATACGTTGAGCGTTTATAGGTTATAAAGTTTAAGCTGTCTGAAGAACTATGAACCGATATCATTTTTTCATCACCCCCTCAGTGCTTCTCCGGTTTTGTTATAAATTCAAATATAAAAAAACATATAAAATTATCTCCTATATCTTATCACTCTATTTTGTTAAGTTAATAGGGATATGAAGTGTTAAATACTTAAGTTCATATGGTAAATAAAAGGAAATTCTAGATAAAGAACTCTAAGACTAACTTTAAGTCTACAGCTTCTTCACAATTCCCTTCTATGAAAAAGATGATAAAGGGGAAATAAAGGGAATACGAAACTATTTTTTCATGTGGAAATAATGTCCACTGGAATAAAAAACTACACCCAAAAAAAGAAGGAAGGGGAATCTTCATGTGTGTTTATTATCAAGTGAATTTTATATATTCCTACAAATTAGGTGTTAAACACAACATTTGGTTCTCACGTATGTATTTAAATACAAGAACCAAGTAAGTTCTAAAATATGAACCACTATGAATTGAAACTGTGAGTATCCAACAGATCTAAACTTTTTGTTTTGGATATTAGAGAACACCACCCCGCATTTCTGACTGGAATGATATTGGTTTTGAAATATTGTTATTAGGTATTATTAGTTACCAAAAACATTACTTTTATATCTAGAATTGATATAGATGGATTTGTTTTCATGTTTGGAAATAAGTGTTTCTTCTTTTACAAATAATTTATTTATTATGGTAGGTATATTTAAATAATACTCTTTATGTTTTATATTACATGAACTAAGTAATGACAGACAATAATTAATATAGTTCAAATGACTCATACCATGCCTAATTATGATAACATTGGATAGGTTATGTAAATGAAAAACATTTGACCGTATTACACCCAAATGGATATTTGGATTCATTTGAACTGGTAACACTTAGTGTATGTCATGCATGTTTACAAGGAAGAATGATCAAGGCCTCATTTAGTGGAAAATGTTAAAGGTTCATAGATCATGTTGAGTTGGTTTATACTGATGTGTGTGGGCCATTTCTAGTTGAATCCAAGGGTAGGTACTCATACTTCATAACTTTTACTAATAACTTTATTAGATATGTATATATCTACCTAATGAGGTGTAATTCAGATTACATTGATAGATTTAAGGAATATAAAAATGAATCCAAGAACCATCTTGGTGGGAAGATTAAGAATATTTACTTAGTCTATGGTGAAGAATATATTAATCAAGACTTTATTGATTATTTACAAAAGTTTGAGATTTTATACCAAATCACTTCTCCTTATACACCACAATGGAATGGTATAAGTGAAAGGATGAACTACGCCTTATTGAAAATGGTGAGATTAATGATGATTCATGTGAGTCTTCCATTATCCTTTTAGGGATAAACATTACAAAAAAACTCCCATTATAAATCGAGTTCCAACTAAATAGTAAAACAATAATCCATATGAAATTTGTTATGAAAATAAAATCATGTTGTTTCATGTATTAGTGTGGGTAGTGAAATGTTTGTTAATGATATTTCTAGAAAAAAAACATGCACCCTAAGGCACTAAGTGTATCATTATAAGATACCCCAAGGAAACAAGAGGATATTACCTATATAACCCCTCAGATGAGACGGTTGTGGTTGATAGACATCTCACTTTCCTTAAGAGGGATCATATATCTAAAATAGATAGTGGGAGAGAGATAGACTTTGATAAAGTCATGGATCAAGATACATAAAAAATTTTGAATAAGAATATATTCCAAAAATCCTTATAGAAGATAATGTTCTAGAAACACAAGTACTGTATAGGAATACTAAAGAGGTTAAATAACTGGATCGATATGGTTTTCTAGTAAATGAGGATGATGAATATTTATTAGTTGATAATAATGATCCTATAACCTATAAGGAAGTTATAAGTAGTGTAGAAGCTACTAAATTGAAATATTCCATGAATTTAGACATGGATTCCATTTACCAAAACTAATTATGGATTTTAGTAGATCCTATAGTGGATGTAAAGACTATTTATTATAAATAGGTATTCAAGAAGAAATTGTACATGGATAGTCAAGTAAGCACCTATAATGATAGACTAGTTTCAAAAGGGTTTAAACAACATCATGTAATTGACCATGATGAAACCTTTTCACTAGTTTCTATGAATAAATCCATCAGAATTCTACTTATAATAATATAATTCTATGACTATGAGATTTATAAGATGAATATTAAAATATTTTTTCTTAATGGGAACCTTTAAGAAGATGTCTATATGACACAATCATAAGGGTTTGTGACTCCAAAGGATTCTAATAAGGTATGAAAGTTCGATAGACCCATTCTTGGATTAAATAAATCTTCTATTTCATGCAGCATTTGATTTGATGAAACCATATTATAATTTGGTTTAATAAATAAAAAAATGTGAGCCTTGTGTCTATAAGTAGTTTAGTGGGAGTGTGGTCATTTATTGGTAGTTCATGAAGATTAAATACTACTTTTTAGAAACAGAATACCAGTCTTACAGTCTGTTAAAGTTAGGTTAAACACATGCTTTTCTATAAAGTAATTAGCTAGAGCAACATATATTTTTAGGATCAAGATCCATCATGATAGATCCAAGAGGATTCTTAGACTAAATCAAAGTGTGTACATTAACAAGATATGAATGATATTCAATATAGAGCAATCCAATAGGGTATTGTTTATATTTCCACATGACATATATCTTTTTAAGAAAATTTTTTCATAGATACATGAGGTAAGACATATGATAAAAAAGGATTTTATACATTTCAATGATTGGGTCAGTCGTGTATCTTATGATATATACAAGGCTAGATGTTTCATATACCTTGATCATTGTAGGAATATATCATGATGATCTAGGTGACCGCTATTGGATGGCATTAAATAATATCCTGAAGTATCTAATATGTATGAATCGCATGTTTCTATTCTATAGAGGAGATGGTGATATAGTCATTAGATGATAAGAAGATAGTAGTTTCCAAACATATCAAGGTGATCTGAAATTATAGATGGGATATATCTTCACTCTCAAATAGAGGTGTCATGAACTGGAAGAGATCAATAAAATCCATGGTCCCTAATTATATAGTGTAATTCAATTACATTGTGTCATTTGAGGTGGTTAAAGAAGCAGTTTGGATATGTAACTTTTTCTAAGAGATTGAAGTGTTTCCTAGCAGTAAAGACCCTATCGGACTCTATTGTGATAAGACTATAGTCGTATCTCTTGGAAAGAAGAAAATGTCACATCAGTGAACAAAGAACGTACTTTATAAATATCATCTCTTAAGCTATTTTTCTCAAATAGTTGATGTCTAAGTGAACAAGGTTCCAATAGAAGAAAACATGGTTGTAACATCCCCCAATCTAACACTCTCTCACATGTCCAAAATGAGTTGGTATGGAGACCTCAATCCTGACTCCCCATATTCCAGAGGCTACCAACTAGTAGAGGGGGTGTGATGAATATAGTGGTGGGACTATAACCCTGGTATTGAGTTACAACATATTGGAAAGAATAAAATAATAATAATAATAATTTCAGACTAATGAAGAAAAACAAAAAACATATATCATACAACTGGAAATTAAAAGGAGGAACCAATAAACCAATAATGATGAATCATATAATGACAATCTATGATAAATCTAAATGTAAAATTTAAAACAATTCAAATAAAATAATCAAATGAAAAAAAATAATCACAAAATACCTCAATCTTAAACCCCATGTCGGACCCATCTCTAACTTCATCACATTTAGAAAACAAAAAAATAAGCAGCAAGGTCACTATCCATTTTCCAAACCAACATCCATATAATATTCTACAGTACCGAATGATGAACCAAAGAGGATGTGAGTAAAACTCAGTTGGTCGACACTACCATGTATAAACAAAACTAGTATAATAATAATTGTATGGAATAAGGAAATAAACAGGTTTATTAATTAATAAATTAATATAATACATCAAAAAAACTAATTCATCACCATACTGGTATGTCTCTGAGTATTTATCACAACCATGTCAACCATAATAATAACCAATGGAATATTATAACAACCAGTCAGATCCCTCTGTATAATTATTTCATCCTTTAGGAATAGACCTTTATATAAATATTTCAGTATCAACTAGGCCAATCCCTCTATATAATCATTTTAGCATATATCACTAGGTATAGATAGTTATATAATCATTTCATCCTCTAATAAAATCCCTATATATAATAATTTCATCATCATTTCAATAAGTCATAACAGTAAGGATATCACAATTCTCATCATAGGCATCAATGGTTTATTATGAAAATTACCACTTGTATTTCAATTACACTTTCATTTATACATAAATTTATCAATAAAAATATCAATAGCCCATAATATATTACCAAAGTGATTTTATATCAATTAATCACCTACAATCTCATATTATGCTAAACACACTTTAAACCATTATCCAAGTTCTTATTATTTAAAGGTTTGCTCACTCAATGGGTAGTCATAAGCCAAGTTATTGAATCAATTGAATCCAAGGGACCCAACCAATAATCCAAATCACAATTTACCATCATTTATCAATTGATTAATTAGATCACATGTGAAATTGGTGTAAACACAATATTTCATAGACTTGATAGTTAAACAGACCATAGGGTTAGGTTTAGATTTCCTACCTTTATCTGGTGATTAATACATGCTTCCAACCAAAATAGCCAACAATAAAAGAGGTGAAGAAGATCACATGAAGGAATATAGATCACATTGGATCAGGTTAAAAACCTAAAAAACATAGTCAAGAGATTTATATTGTGACGACAAAGAGCAATAGGAGAAGAAAGGGAAACCTGGTCAAAACAACTCACTAAGGATCAAATTTATAATTGAGCTATCTGGAATAGAATATGAGAATCCAAAATCTCCTAGAAATTATCCTAGGTCTGAGATAGGAGAGGTTGAACAGAATGAATGAAAGAATCATATGCATGGAAAGGATAAAAACCACTAGAGCTGAGAATTACATAGTGTGTAATCCTTTCATGTCGTGTATTTTTTATTAATGGGACACACTATAAAATGCATTTCCCTAGGTTAATATTTATCCTGATTGATCATTATATGATTTGAACTAGGTACATGATGTGTAACCATTTCATGTCATGAAATAGTTCATGACATGTGTCTAATGATAGCTACATATCATGTAACATATAAATGACATGTAATTTTCCCATGGACATTTTTCAGCCCAACTTCTGTGAAAGAGAATGAACTACCTATGAATCCTTCCAAAATCATGGAAAACCCTCATAATATTTTTTAACATATTTATACTCTGACTCTATTAATTCAAATAAACATACATCCCTGAACCTTAGGTCATTTTACCTAAAAAATACTCTCCATATCTAAACAAGATTCAACCACCACAGTTTTAAAAAAAGGAAAACCCAAAAAAATACATTTAACACAAAACTCAAAGAGGTATGTACCTAGAAAAAGAAATCATCTTAAAACCACCCCACTATATAACATCTCGTCCCTGATCTGCCCTAAGCACCGCTATGGGGTCTCACTGAACAAGACTTTCCATTGTGATCATATATCATACTCCCTCTCACATGTCTCTTTTTGAGCATCCCCATGTTTCCAATACACTTGAACCAAAGGTATATCCTACCACAGAGATACTTCTCACTGTGGTCTACAATCCTTATTGGATGCTCCTCAAAGGACGCATCAGCACAAAACTCAACGTCCTCAATGTCTACCACAAGAGAAGGGTTAGGATAATATCTTTTAAGATGTTACATGTGAAACATATCATTTATGGAACTGTAGTGTTATAGAAGGGCTAATAAATATGCCATTAGATGAACCCTTTCCACTATCTCAAATGTCCTAGAAAACGAGGTGCTAGATTACCCTGTTTTTTGATATAGTGTTTACCCAACCTATGAGGAACATGAAGAAAAACATGATGACCAACCCTAAACTATAGAGGTCATATCCTATGGGCAGCATATGATTTTTTCCTACTCTATGTAGTCACTAACTACCTCCTGATCAACCGAACCTTCTTTGACATCTCCTGCACAAGACTTGGTCCAAAAAGCACTAACTCACCTACCTCCAACCAATAAATAGGGAAACAACATGGCCTTCCATACAAATACTTAAAAGGATCCATTTATATCAAAGATGAGAAGCTTTTATTATATGAAAAATCCATGGGTTTCAAATGCTTCTCCCATTAACCACCAAAATCCAAAACTCATGCTCATAACATATCCTTTAGAACCGGAATATTCTACTCAAATTGACCATTAATCTAAGGATAATAGGTCATACTCAGAAGAACCTACAATCCTAGAGCCTTATGAATACCCTTCTAGAACTGTAATGTGAAATGAGGATCTCTCTCTAAAATGATACTCCTCAAAACAATGTGAAACCGAAATATATCTCACATTTACAAACTACTCAGATCATCGGCGGTGAAGGTTTCCCTGATTGGTAAAAAATGGGTTACCTTTTTCAGTAAATCCATGATCACCCATACTGGATTGTTCTTATGGGTTTTCCTAGAAAATTCTATCATAAAATCCAGAGTGACATTATCTAATTTCTACTCAGTAATGGGAAGAGGCTATAACATCCCAGATGGACTTTGATGCTCATATTTCACCTAATGATAAGTGAAACATCATTCCACAAATCTTACTACCCCCTTCTTCATTCCGGACCAATGTTACTATCTATGGATATCACAATTCAATTTTTTCAAACCAGGATGTACCTACCATATAAAATCATGAAACTCTCTCATCATATCCTCATGTAATACAATAGGAACCCTTACTTATCCATAGAAAGGAAGATAATTTACACCACTAAGATACCATCTCAATGGTGTATCCCCAACATATAATATATCTCTAAAAAATTATCCCTCCAGATCAGATAACTTCTCTATCTTGATCAAGTCCAAAATTTTATTTATAACAGATGTTGAATTCAGAGCTACTAATCCTTGAGACACCTAAACATCAAGATGCATGTTTTTAAATAGTTTCATCATCCACCATTTGATGCAAGGATCATACACTGCTTGTATCTGTATATCCAACCTCAAATCATCAGCAACAACATTTCCCTTACCCTATTTATAATCCAACTCGAAGTTGAAAGACTGCAGATACTCAACCCACCTTCTATACCAAAGGTTCAGGTCCTACTGAGAAAATATATACCTGAATATCTTGTGGTTCATGTATACCACAAAACTATCAAAAAAAAGATAGTGTCACTAACATCTCAGGGTGTGTACCACTAAATCTAGCTCTAGATCATGAGTAGGATAATTTCTATCATTCGGTCTCATCTGTCTAGATCCATAAGCAATCACTCAATCCTCCTGCATCAAAATTGCTCTAAGTCTAACTTTGGATGCATCATAATGCAGGGTATATTCTTTACTTGTCATATGTAAAGTGAGGATAGGTGTTTAGGTGTACCTTCTCTTCGTATCATGAAAATATAACTTGTAAGAATCTGACCAAAAAACTTCACCCCTTTCTTGGTCAGCCCGGACATTGGTGTTTCTAAATGAGAGAATTCTTGGATAAAACACCGATAATAACCTATTAAACCTATAAATCACTGAATCTTGAACAAATTCTTGGGTCACTCCCAAGATACCACACCTATAACCTTCTCCAAGTCTACTGACACTATAGCCTCTAAGATAACATGGCCCAAGAAGTGCACTTTATCAATCCAAAAACTACATTTGGTTGCCTTGGCATAAATTTGATGCTCTCTTAATGTACCCAAGACGATGTCAAGATGTTTTTCATGATATACTACTAGGATTACATTAACACTACTACAAAATAGGCATTTAATAACGCTGGTATTTATTAGCGCCAGAAAAAAGTGCTCATAAATTCCATCTTTATCAGCACTAAAAAAATCGCTGATAAATTTAACCCTTTATCAGTGTTTTTTTTAGCATTAATAAAGTGTCCCTTTATCAGTGCTTTATTTTTAGTTATGATAAAGGATATCATCTATCAGTGCTTTATTTTTATCACTAATAAATGGTAAACTTTATCAGATCTTTATTTTAAGTGATGATAAAGGGTACCCTTTATCAGTGCTGTATTTTTAGTATTCATAAAAGAATCCTTTATCGGGATTTTTTTAGCACTGATAAATTTCCAAATAAATAAAATGAAATAATTAAATAAATAAAAAATAAAAAATAATTTTATTAAAAATAATCTTAAAATTTTTATTAATTAAATAATTATTGATAAAAATGAATAAATTGATTATACAATATATAGATTATAAATACAAATAAATAGTATGTATTAAAAATATAGATATATAAAAAATGAAAATTAAACAAATTAAAACTAAAAATAAGTAAATTTAGAAAAATATTAAGCATTTAATTAATTAGATGATTATTGATAGTGTTAATAAATATTATATATTAAATATATAGATATAAATTAATGTATATAAATATGATTCATATAATATAAAATATTATTTATTCTTTACATTAAATAGTAATGTATTTGGTGAATAATGGTTTGTAATTAAAAATTAATATGAATTAAAAATACTGACTAATTGCATCTAGTAATGGACATAATTAAATGTCGTTTGATTTTTCAAATTATAACATAGATCAAATGTGTTATATTGATTTTACATATACGTATTATGTACATATGCACACACATAAATATTGTTTTGGAATTTAATCAATTTATATTGTTTATTTTATATATTTTTATTTATAATGTTTTAATATTTTCAATATATATTCATATTTATTTCAATATATATCCATTTTTTAATGATTTATATTAATAAAACTTATCCTAATTTTCAATATATTGTACTCATTTTTAATCAATAAATTTTACTCATTTTTAACATGCATGAACATAAGATTAAATATTCAGTAAGAATGTCAAAAATTCATTTGTAAAAAAATGTTTATAAATAAATAATTATAAAATTGTAATAATTTTTTAGATAATGAATATATCTACTATGTTTATATATATATATATATATATATAATGATATGAATAATATTTTTTAAAAAAGTATTTATATAATTATAAATAAATAATTATATATTCAAAGAATTATACAATATTATTTTTAAAAAAAAAAGTATTATAATTATAAATAATAATTATACTTTTCTAAAAAAGTATTATTTTAAAAAAAAGTATTGTAAGTATTTATCAGTGCTAAATAAATCATTGATAAATATTCATTTTATCAGTACTTATTAACGTAGCACTGATAAGAGGTATATTTATCAGCGCTTTTTTTGAAGCGTTGATAAAAGTGTCACGATCTATTTTAAGAACCCTAACCATCATGAACAAGTTAATGATATCAAAATCTCTCTGTATAAGTGACCTTCTACCAGCACACCTTTTTGTCAAATCCAAGCTCGAATCTGGGACAGAATTAAGGATCCAACAATTCTAAGGCTCGAATCCAAGTCTCGAGCAATTCAAGGGTTGAACGCAACCAAAACTTAAATGAAATCTAGTTTTTTTGATATCTCTAATTTCCATCAGTTATCCACTGAACCTTCTCATCCCACATATGTGTATCCCAACAAGTCTAGTTGCACTATCCTATAATAAACTAACCAAAATTTCATTATTTTTAAGATATATTAAAGTATCTTCTTCCCCGATATCATGTGGGTATCCCTGGGACAACATTTGTACTATGCAACTTGAAATATGTCAAACCCAATATTGGGTCATGTTGTTGTGAGGAATAATATGCTCTTAATACCGATATTCCATGAAATCTACCTTTTTAAATCATCAACTTTTAATAAATTCATCCATATAGTTGTTGGTGTTGTCATTGTTTTTGAATATTATATTGAAAATCACTTGGATTATGAAATATCTAACATCATTGGGGTCTTATATTATGTCATGAAGAAATTGTAATTGAGAGGGTTGAGTGAGGAGGAACTGCAATATAGGGTTATCCCCTTTTATTTTAAAGGTAATTCTAGAATATGTTTCAAAAAAATGGATGATGAAATACCTAACACATGGGGACAACTATATAATGATTTTTTTCATGAAACTTGTTCCTAGGATAATGAGCACTAAAATATAGTTTAAAATTAATGGATTTATTTAGGATGAATATGAACTATTTCATGTGGCTTGGGATAGATTTTGGGGGTCACTTATGAAATTTAACAATCAAATTATTCTGATAAATCTATAAAATCATATGAGAAAAAAATTATATATATTTGATTCGTTGTATTATTTATTTAACTACTTCTTGAAAAAATATAATGTTTTTAGTTTTTATTTTTGAAATATGTCATTTTGAATTTAAATAATATGAATTGAATTATATAAAAAGAAAAATAAACTAGGTTTAAGGCTCTATATTCCTTGAACTATATTATACTGGAAAAACTGATTTTGAAAAAAAAAATTGATATTTTGATTTTGGTTGTTGAAATATAATCAGAAAATAAATATTTATAATTATTCATTTTCTAGGAAAAACCTCAACATCATGGTGTTTTAAGAAAAAAACATTATTTCATTACATTGTGCAAAATAAGAGTACATTGTTGGTAGAATTTATTATTCTCAATCCTTTAGGATTTCTCAAAAAATTTCTAAATTTGATATTTTATTTAAAAAGTAACTTATTTAATGAGAAAAGTTTTATATTATTTAAATTTTAAATAATATTTTAAATAATTCAAGAATAAATCTTATACTATTAGATTTAACTAATTTTGATAAAATAAAATATTAACAGTGATTGGTGTAAATTTAATAAATAAGTTTTAATAGAATATATTTTGTTGAAATAAAAATTATTTTTCATGGATAAAATCATTACACCTTTAGAATCACACTTCAATTCAACTTTATTAGTTTGGATTTAATAATTTAATGACATTCTATGTTCACTATGGATTCTTAATTCTATTGAATTTTATGGTTTACTAACATAAACTTAAATACATGTTTTATATCATTCCAGTGGTAATATGATGCTCTACAGATGTGACCATCTCAATTACATGATATAAAAAATGTTTTATTACAATACATTACCATGACCTTTTATGTTAAGATTTTTACAGAATTAGGAAAAATTTAACAAAAAATTCATGTTTTTCTAAACAAATGGAAATTTTTTAGAACAATATAAGCAACAACTTTATCCATAAGAATCCATCATTTTTCTTATTCGGATCAAGTTCCTCATGTCACATTATTCTTATTCAGATCAAGCTCCTCATGCATAGATTTGATCCAATAATCATCCCTATCATCCACTCTAAATGATTTAGGCTCTGCTTGGGAAAAAATGAGGTTTTTTGTACAGTTTTACTCCTTAGAGTTTCCATCAAAACTTTTGGATCACCAATGAAATTTTATTCATTTATTTCATCCTTGCTTTTATTTCTTATATTTGATACAAATATATCAATATTTGAAATGATAACCTAGAAATTAATACTTTTTAAAAATCACTTCATTCCTTTCATCACACATCTAATAAACACTATGTATGTTTTAATTTAATCCATATAAAAATTGATCGTTATTTAACATTTCCTTTTGTTTCCTCCCTTATAAATCTCTGATTATAATCCATATAATTCTCACAAATGGGATATATTCACCTTTGATAATGAATATCTTATGTGTATTTATTTATTTATTGTACTAAATGAATATTTTATGAACATAATAGGATATCTTTACTTTCTCTCGGACAATTAAAAGCTTAAATACAATGTATTTTATTTTATAATCATCCTCCTCACTCATTGATTGATTGTTTAGCGAGATCTATTAATGTTTTTTTATCATTATTCTTGATTTACTATCAGCATATCCTTGTGGTCAACAATGTTTTCATAGTAAAATCATTATCCATAGAATTAATGTATTATTTCATATTTGTAACACCGCAATATTAAATGGTACATTTATTTTTTTAAATAAATTCAATAGCTTGTGTTTTACTCTATTCCAAGATAAGCTTACGATACACAGAACACTGACTTATCTTGCGCTACATGCAACACCGAGTTTGAGCACACCACGGCCTATCAAACTAACTGTTTAAAAAAGCAGTTATGAATAGTATTAACCATATTTTGAATTTTATATATTCCATATAATTTTAATATTCATATTATTTATTTTATATACATGATATAAGAAAATATTCCATTTTTTGGATAAAAGAAGTATTTTTCAAAAATGAAACTTTTCCACCTTTTGATGGCACACCCATTTTAAATCAATTTTTTTACACTTTGATATATTATATTTAACAAAATAAATTTCTTCCTTTCAATTGGGATATGAGAATTTAATTTGGAGTAATTTTTTATATTTTTCTCATAAGTTTTAAATTTTGATGAATAGTAAAAATATACAAAATTTTTATTAAAAACAACTTTTTCATCAAAATAATTTATGAGGATAAATTATTTTATTTAATTTTTTTAAAGTATAAATAGAATATATTTTTATTAGTTAATATAATTATAGTCATTAGAATTAATTTTTCTATGAGTTTTGATGTAAAAAAATTTCAATCGTTTGTAATGTTTTAACTTTTAAAAACTCGTTTTTAGTTCCGACAACGAGAATTATTTTAAATTAATTTCTGCCAATTTTTTGTTTTGAATTTGGAAAAATGAATTCCATATTTTTAATCCTAAGTTCTAAATTGTGTAAATAGGCCCCTTTTATTTTTGGATATTAGGAATAGTAACTTCAGTAATTATTTTTATTCACCACAGTTAAAGGGTAAATTAGGTAAATAAGGCTAAAAATAATATTATAATAATAGAAAACTACCCTAACACTTGTAATAATCCTATTTTATGAGTTATATAAAACCAATACAACACTTGGGATGCACATTTGGCCTTAGGGAGCCACTAGGGTGTGATAATGACATTTTATAATAACTAATTTAAACTAAAGAGAAATATAACATAAACATGTATATTTTTACTAAAACAATTTTAAGTTGGGGTTATATAACTAATATATTTGACTATAAATAGTAATTAGAAATATAAAAATATTTCCTAAATCATGGTATTTTATTTATAACTTTTAGACGTTAAATAAATTTATTTATTTATGACACAATGATGATGCAGTGATTACCTTATTAATGAAAGATTTAAATAAATGATATTATAAATATTTAAATAAATTTAATTTGATATTTTTGATGCCATCCAAGAATTTTTTGGATAAAATTGACATTTTAGGGATTATTTAATTCTTTTTTTTCTAAGGAATCAAGTTTTTATGACTTTAAAAAAAATCAATTTCTAAATAGTTTCAAAATTGACATAAATGAGTTTTTAAAACAAATACTATTTTATTAAATGATATAATAGTCATAAATATCTAATATTCGGCCAAATGAATTATATAGTGTTATAAATTTCATTAATGATAAACTTGAGGTTCTATTGGAATTTTATAGTAACTATATTAACCATATAGTATAAAAATACAAGAAGACACGGTAAGAGTTAAGTTATTTAACTAAGGGTTAAACCCAAACTATAAGGTTAAATTTGTGACCTAAACTTTTCTAAAACATATTGGGTGAGAGGATGTATACCCATACTCATATTATACAATAAATATATGACTTTAGAGCTATTATAATTCTAAAATCAATTTATAATAAAATAATATTTCAAAACTTTCCTAAAGTTCCATCCTCCCTATTATAAAAGGATACCACATCTACCCACTTACTCACACCTTTCAATCCACTTTACTCACCCAAATTCTGAAAAAACAAGCTCCCAATATCCTTCAATTCATCCTAGAGGCCACAATTTGGTAGTAAAACTAACATAAGGAGTCTTTTTGTGCAAATCGAAAAGAGATAACTGAAAAGAGGTAATTGTTCTATCAAAATCTTTCTAGTTATTTTCTTCTTATACTTCCACTTAATAAGTTGTTTACATAAAAAAATAATATCTCCAGAATCCACTATATTCTGATATGTTGTAATAATCATGGTACAACTATATTATTTATTTTATTTATCCTATTAATAACAATATCACCATGCACGCATATGCACGTCTTACCGTCTCCACGCCATGGTGTAATTTGTTATTCAATAATAATTTATTGTGATGGATATAATGATGAGTATAATGAATATAATATGATAATTATTCTTTAAAATTAACATACCACTCATTTCCATACCATTTAACCATCAAAGGAGTGATAATGTCGCTCGTGTGTACATACAGTTTACAGTCTCCATGACGCGATGAGATTCATCTTCCATGTTCACCATTCAACGATGATTATAAAAATATATATATTATTAATAAGTATGAAATAAATGACATAATATTTCTACTGAAATAATATATATATATATATATATATATTTATATTTATTTATTTATTTATATTTATATATTTATATATATGTATGTATGTATGTATATTTCATTCACTTGCTTCCATTCATTATAATAAGAAAATGGAAACATCGTTCATGTGTACGTACGGCCTACCGTCTTCATGAATGGTGTGTTCAATTTAATATATATATATCTATTATATATATTTATATTCTGAATATATATGATATATAAATCATTCTATACATTCTGGAAGTAATTAAATCATGATCTACGTAATATGATGAAGAATAACTAGTCAAAACATGTACGATATAGAAAGTGATTATTACCCAATATATGTTACTTTAACTTGGAAATTGTTAATAAAAAGGTAATATAAAGTCATAAATTAATCATATATGAAATCATAAATATTATTATGATTCTAAAAAATGTTAATAATGTGTTCAAAACCATTATACAGGAGTTTTGGATACTTACGGAGAGTATCAAACTTAAGGTAAGGGGATTCCATCTCACTTTTAATTTTCGTGAGAAGTAATCTAGGTTCACCACCTATTTCTTGTGCATGGTTTATGTGATACCCCTATTATATTTCATATCATTAATAAATTTTTCTTAATTTTATTTAAATATTCATTTGAGATATTTGACCTATGATTTAAATGTTCAATGCGGTATGGGACACTTTGAATGTTTAAAGAATTAATCCTTTCTCCATTTCAATATTATTGATCTTATTATATATAACTATTTATATGGAATTAAAAAGATTATAAAGAAAATTTTATCTCTTTTTTCAAGTTCATTCAAATGTTTTCAAAATTAATCTTTTACGTTTCTATGTAAAGTACTCTTTCACTAAAACATCCTTTTAAATGTTTTAAAGGCTCATTCTTCTAAATCTTTCTCATTAATGTCCCTATTTTCAAAATGGTTTTAAGTATTTATTTATATAGACATGAATTCATTGAAATATTAATTCATTTCAAAAGTTTCAATGTGGTATGGGACACTTTGATTCAAAAATATCTTTTAAATGTATTCTTTTTTAAATTGTGCAACATTTAAATGTTTTTAAAGGGATATTTATCTCAAATATTTTTAATGATTTCATTAGATTATTTTCATCTATATCAACATATTTTGTTTAATTTTATAATTAATTAAGGTTGAATTATTATGATATAATATTCTATATTGTATTGAATGGTTTATGATATATTTGACTATGGATGTTCTATTTTTATACCATTCATGGTTTATGATTAAAGTATTTTGTATGCTAGTTTTAATACAAATGTTTATGTTATGTTTTACCCTTTCATAAGAGGAATTAATTGGAATTAGTATGTGATGGGTGGTGCCCTGTATAGCCCCTTGATGCATCAGTAGGTCACATGAGACAAAATAGTGTTTTGGAATAAGGCCTCGATGGTATATTTGTGTATGATCTTGGCACGAGGATTTGACGTTGTGGTTATGATGTCCGACATTATGCATAACCTCATTATGTGATAATTTATTTATATTATATATGATTATTCAACTATTAGAATATATATGTGAATGATTAATTAGAATTAATTGATTTATTCTTTCCATTTTATGTTAATGATTATGTTTAAAAGTCTTGTGTTTTAGTTTCATACCTTTCCTTAAAGTTTAAGGTTATTTATAAAAGCTTCTAATATATTGTTTAACCTTACTTAGTATCTGAGCTCACCCCTTTCTTATGTTTTATTTTCCCAAGATGCTAAGAAGTGTATAATGATTTATATGTAGGGTTAATATATGAGAATAATGTCATTATATAAAGATTATCTATGTTGTATTTTATATTTCAAATTGTAATGTAAAGTTCATGTATGTAATCTATTTTCCAAGACTGCTAAATAGATCAGTCCTTCAGGATTTGATTTTATTATGATCATGTCAATGTAATGTAATAATTCACCCACTCTGAACAATTAGGGTCGGGTGTTACAGTTGGTGTCAGAGGAATTTTAGAAACAACCTTGGAAATTATATTTAGAAAACATGGATTATAAAACATAACCCTATGAATAACTTTGAGGATAAGTATAAGTATAGGATATCATCCTTTAGATCTGGTAATGCATAACCTAGGTTAATCCTATGGACTAATGGATTGAGGAGGATATTCCACCATTTAGATATCTTATAAGTGATTCTTCATGACTACATTTCTATTATTAGTGTTTCTCACATTATGATTTGAGTTTGGGTCAATGGTTAGAATCACCAAGGTTATACAAGTAATGTTTATACCACTGATAATTGAGAGATTATGAAAGAAAAATGATATGAAGGAGGTATTGAGGAATAAGATGTTGAAGCATAGTTAGCGGTTTAAGGTTGAAGTGGAATGATTATGGTTATTTTGTTTTTTGATTCAAGAATTATTATATCAATGGTTCTATGGTTATAAGATTCATGAGATATATAAGGATTGTACTGTAGTACTTCTTCTTTAAGGATTTGGAGGTATAAGAGTTATCATTATGGATTCAAAGGTGATCAAATATTTGGTATGTAACTCCCCGACCCCAGTTACCCAGAGTCGATGCATTAATACGTAACATTGGCATGATCACAAATGATCAAGTATTGAAAGACCGATTAGTTTAGTATCCTTGGAACACTAGATACATTCATAAGTCTTACATTGCATTATAAAGTACAAAAAAACTACAACAACATCTTGTCTTCATATCCCCTCATATTATCCCTTCAGGTCATTCATAAAATACTTCTTCACATCCTGGGAAAAATAAAACATTGAAAGGGGTGAGCTCAGCTGCTCAGTAAGGATAACAATATAGCAGAAACTTTCATAAATAAACATAAACATTTAAGTAAATTTATAACTAAAACAAAGTCTTTTAAACTTGAACTTAAGCATAATATGGCAATAATAAAATGAAATAATTCCATTTACTAATTCACATGGATATTCTACTAGTCGAATAATCACATGCAGTATCAATAACCACTTTTATAATTATGGAATGCATAATGCCAAACTATCATAACCACGTAGCCAAGGCCTTCTGCCAATACTACAAATAATATTTTGTCAAGGCCTCATTCCAAGACACTAGTTTGTCTCATGAGACCTACCGATGCATCGAGGAGCTATAGCGGGCTCCACCCATCACTTTTAAGTCTAATACATTCCTTATATGAAAACATTTAAACATATCATAAACCATAACATAATCGTATCACATAAAACATGCATAAAGGAAACATAAAATTTCCACATTTCAATCACAAGATATCAATGAAACACATTGATATAGTAAAAACATTATCCAAACCATTTTCACTACCAAAATAAAAGAAAAGTAAAACATGGTATTTATTTTTCATTTTAAAAAAAGTTATGACTTATATATAAAGATGAAACTCAAATAATGGTCATGGCGACGGAGAAGTCGTTGTCGCCGCATACATAAGACAAAACATTCCTTTTGTCTTTTAGTGAAAACACTTCTTATAAAAAGATTCCTTTTGAATAAAAGTAAAAGTCAAAGGGCATACACCGTATAAAGGAAAGTCGTGTATAAAACAAAATATGCCTCAATGAAAGGAGATTGAGATGAAGTCCCTTACCTCTTATCCGACTTGACTCGATAATTATTTAACCTCCTGAATAATAAACTAGAGTTAATTTCTAATTGATTAAGAACCTTTTTCAATTTCATTATTCCTTTTATATCACTTATTACCATGTTATTAACATTATGTAATTATTTAATTTAATAACGGTCGTTTTGTCGATCCTTGGTACTTGAGTCAAAAATAAACTTCTTATAATTACAAGTTGTTTATGAGGTAAAATATCCAATATATCCATAATTATATTCATTATGTAGACATCATATATATCATATATATCCAGTATATACATGCATTTATAATATTACATAACATTTAGAGGTAAGAAATGAAATGCACCATTCATGGAGACGGTAAGCTGTACGTACGCATGAATGCTACTTTCATTTCTATTTCGTATTTAATGGAATGAAATCATAATGATATAAATGTATATTATATTTCCAGTATAATATCATATATAATATCATTAACTCCATCCTTTATACATCCCACATATGGCATTAACGAATCAAATCACTTTGAGGGGGCGGTAGTCAGCACTTCCTAAAATGAAGATATCGTGTTTACCCATAATGAAAACCATAAAGGTATGACATAAATGAAAAATACAGAATAATAATGAAAACATAAAAATAATATATATCATATATAAATAGATTGATATCTTAATGGCCACCATGAAAGGTGTTAAAAGAAGATTGAACAATCATTGTTTCATGAGGCATTAATTCGCCAACCACAGAAATAGTATGTTCTTTAACCATTAGACGGAGGTGAGTGTAATTGTAAATAAAATACATCTCATAAAAACATCCTATTATATTTAAGATAATGTTGTTGTTACAAAATATAGTAATAAAAAGAGTTTAGGGGGTTGGAGAAGGAAAATAAAACAAAAGGACACAAGTGAAGACATTACCTTTAAAATCGGGCAACTCTTTTTGATTTAAGCCAAAGGCTTCCTTGGGAAGAATTATGACCAAATTGAGTCTTCTAGAATTAGTAGAGGGAAGTTTAGAGTGTATTTTGTTAGAGTTTGGCTGAGAAAATGGCTTGAGATGTGTGAATAAGGTGGTAGAGGTGGAGACCTTTTATAAGAGGAGAGGAGGGGCACTCTTGGAAATTCATGAAATGTTACATTATTATGAAGTGATTTTCAGATTTCAAAGGTCCCACAATTATATATTTCTAGGATAAGGTTATAAGTGTTCAAAATATACTCATCCAATAGGTTTTTCACAATTTTAAGTCTTATATTTTACATTATCATTTCATTTTATTTAAATCGTTAATTAATGAGGTAATCGCTGCATCATCATGGTGTCATAAATAAATTTGTTTTTTTAATGTCTAAAAATTATAAAAAAAACACCATGTTGTAAGAAATCTTTTTATATTTCTAATTAATATTTATAGTCAAAATATGACTTTTATAACCCCATGTAATAATTGTTTTAGTAAAATAATACATGTTTGTGACATTTTTATTTTTACTTTAAATAAAAGGTATAAATGTCATTATCTTACCCAAGTGCCTCCATGGGGTACCAAAAATTCACCCATGGATTTTAATGGTCGTCCATGACTCATCCAATAGGGGTAAGACAAGTTTCAAGATATTTTCATTTTTTTATAATATCATTTTTACCTTA
This sequence comes from Viscum album, assembly GCA_963277665.1. Lineage (NCBI taxonomy): Eukaryota > Viridiplantae > Streptophyta > Magnoliopsida > Santalales > Viscaceae > Viscum > Viscum album. Next base: position 1,491,014,424 of record OY728139.1, on the reverse strand, counting down.
AATTTCACTAATTACCTTTAATCACGATTAATAAAACTTAAAAGGTATTATTCACCAAAAATTATTTTCATCCCATTGAACCAAATTTTACTTACTAATGAAAACCATGTATTTCGGATTTTTGAAATTCAATACACAAAATTGGTAATGTTTCATTTACACTAAAAATTAGTTTTTTAACTACCACTTAGTGGTTTCACTATTCATCAAAAATTGAAGTTTTTTAGAAAAATACCAAAAAATCACCCTAAGCTATATTTGATATTATGAATTCAAAAATTATGTCTATTTTATAAAATTCAAAACATATAAGTTTCATTAATTAATTTTATAATTAATTCCCGTTGTCACAACAAACAGCGTGTTTTTAAGAAACAATATATATCAAAAGATTGACAGTTGTTTATGTCCAATTTCAAAGTGAAATTAATTATAATGACCACAATTGGATAAAATGGTAAAAATATATTCTAATTATACTTTAAAACCACTCAATAGTATAATTTATCACTATAAATTATTTTGATTAAAAAATTTGTTTTTAAGTATTTTTTTACTATTCATAGAAAATTGGAAGTTCTCAGAAAATTAAAAAAATAAACTTAGGATAATTTCAATATTCCGAATACAAAAATGAAGTCCATTTTGAATTATAAAATTAATATAATTTTAAAAGGTGGTTATTACTATTCATAACGGCTACTTTGATTGGTCGCGGTGTGTTAGAACTCGAGGTTGCGTACAACACACGCTGCTCTATTATTCAAAGAGAAGCATACCATGGAACCTTGGGGTGTTACATTCCCCCCTCCTTTAATAAATTGCATCCTCGAAATTTGAAATTGTTCTTCGAAAATAAAAGATTGAAAATAGAAAATACATTTGTGGAAAACCCATATCGGAAATAGGGTTAATAAAATTTAGTCTTAATAAGAGGGAAATGGAAATGAGAAAGTCGCCACCAAATTAGGGTTTAGAATAGGAGAACATTGGTGGAAATTATAGACACATTATTAGATGGAAAACGTAAATATTTATAGGGATTGATTGAGGTCATCAATCCCAAACAATTGTAAAATTGAGGGCCTCAAAGCCTTCAATCTATGGTGATTTTAAATATCATCAGTTCAACAAAACATAAGGTATTAGGATAACACATTTTTTATTAATATCCCTTTCCTAAAGTTTAAGAATTAATTTATTCATAGAATAAGAGAGAGGTATATATATATATATACTTGATAAGTAGAGTTTCAACCTTCAACTAATTTCTACCACAAACTCATCTTTCCCTCAAAAAGATAATAGAACTCAAAAATTATTATATTTATCCTAATCGTACAAGGTTTAAAATATTAACACATACCATTTAGATTAGGAAAACTATTTTTTAATAACCAGGGACTTCCTGTAGTCTAGTGGTAGGTAATAAAGGCTTGTCTCACTATGGTTGTGGGTTTGATTCCTACATCTTTGTCTGACGCTACAGGTTATCCCCCGACCTGCAGGTTATCCTTTTCCTAAAACTATAGTATTATAATATTCTAAAAATAATCTTCAAAAATGTTTTAACCTTGAACAATACTATCCAAAGTTCAACTTATTCCATTCCAACCTTTATAGTTATCCAAAATACCTCTATCCAGACCTTCTCTAAAAGGTCTCTAAATTCCAAAATCAATTGTAACATCTGATTCCCCAAACAAATTAAAGTTTATCTTATTGTCACATACTAAAAATATGATTACCTTAATCCTATTAAAACCTTAATGAAAACAACAAGTACTGCAGTACAATCCTTATATATATCGCCTTATTCTTATAACCAGAATATAATCCTTGAGTCCAAAAGCACCAATACATTAATTATTCCACTTCAACTGTAGTAACAACATATGATTGGCCTTGATCCCTTGGCCTTTTCTGAGGTAAGTTTCCCTGAAGCTTAGGACATTCATTTGCATAATGCCCCATTTACCTACAATTTTAGCATTCAACATTGATAGCCTCTTTCTTTCCCTTGCAATCATGAGCCTGGTGACCTTTTTCTCTACATTTATAACAAACTCCCATTCCTTTTAAGAAAGTACCGAGGTGATTATTCCCACAATTATTGCATAATGGAAAATCCTTCTTTGCCTTTTTCCCTTTATATGTCTCTTGTTCCACCGTTCTCTTCTTCTCTTGCTTTACTTTATTGTCATAAGATTTAGAGAATTCTTTTTCTGTCTTGATAGCACACGAGACTATATCTTCATACATTGAGAAAGATTGTGATACTAAAGCTCGACAGAGAAATGGTTTTAACCCATCAAAGAAATGATCAATCTTACTTCTTGGGTTACATATATAATCTACAGCATATCTCTCTAACCTTGTAAAATTGGCCTCATACTTTGCGACATTCTCATCCTCCTTTTGTCTCAGACTCAGAAATTGCCTTTCCATATCTGCTCGATGGTCACGAGGAAAGTATTTTTCTAAGAAAATCTCTTTGAACTCTCTCCATTCCATACTTGATACTTATTCATCTTCCTTTGTATTTTGTATCAATGACCACCATTGATCAGCATCTCTAGTGAGGTGGTAAACTGCCATGATAACCTTTTCCCTTTCACTACTCCCCAAGGAATGGAATATTTTCTCTAAGGAATTTATCCATTGCTCAGCTACTAAGGGATTTGTACTCCCAATGAATGTTGGTGGTTGTTGCCTCATGAAGAGGTCTAACATTGATCCTCCATGTTGTAGATCAGGGTGCTCCATACGAGTAAGGTTATTATTCATAACCTAAGTGAGTTGTCCCAGTATGGTGATAAGCTGATCAGAACCAGTTGTATCACCAGCTCCACTATAATTATCTTGATCAGGAGGGAAATCCCTGTATGGAGTGTGTGCATTGATACAGTTTCCATTCCTTCCACTAGGCGCCATTTCTAAACAATGTCATAAACTAGATTAGTTTATGAATCGAAATACATAATAAAAAACTTGAAAAATACTTAACATAAATTGAACTATTTATGGATATAATCCATAATAATAATAATAAATTCTTTGAGGAAGTATATACTCATAAACCCTTCATAATAGTTTGTAATGAAAATGAGAATTATCCTAAGCATATCCCCCGGGAGTGTCGTAACCAAGAGTACAGCAAGGCTCGTTGTCGTGCACCAGTTCCCATTTGAGTCTAGCTCAAAGTGGTGTTTTCGGGTTTTACCCCTAGGTACATCTATGCCAGAGCCGCCTCTACCCGCTCGTATCCAGACAGGGATGTATTGCTCAGAAAACTCACAAAATCTCTATAATACCAAAATTTTAGGAAGTTATTCTATACTAATCCTCAAAGTCTATCTTAGGGATATGTGCTCTAATCAAAGTTTATCTAAATCTAGCTTCCAAGGTTAGTACTAAACTGCCTCTGATGCCAACTGTAATGCCCCAACCCCAGTTACCTAGAGTCGGTGCATTAATACGTAACATTGGCATGATCACAAATAATCAAGTCTCGAAATACCGATTAGTTTAGTAGCCTTGGAACACTAGATACATTCATAAGTCTTACATTGCATCATAAAGTAAAAAAAAACTACAACAACATCTTGTCTTAATATCCCCTCATACTATCCCTACAGGTTATTCATAAAATACTTCTTCATATCCTGGGAAAAATAAAACATTGAAAGGGGTGAGCTCGGATGCTCAGTAAGAATAACAATATAGTGGAAACTTTCATAAATAAACATAAACATTTAAGGCAATGTATAACTAAAACAAATCCTTTTAAACTTGAACTTCAGCATAATATGGAAATAATAAAATGAAATAATTCCATTTACTTATTCACATGGATATTCTACTAGTCGAATAATCACATGCAATATCAATAACCACTTTCATAATGATGGAATGCATAATGCCAGACTATCATAACCACGTAGCCAAGGCCTCGTTTCAATACTACAAATAAGATTTTGTCAAGGCCTTGTGTCAAGAAACTATTTTGTCTCATGAGACCTACCGATGCATCGAGGAGATATAGCGGGCTCCACCTGTCACTTATTAAGTCCAATTCATTCCTTATATGAAAAGGTTTAAACATATAATAAACCATAACATAATCGTATCACATAAAACATGCATAAAGGAAACATAACATTTCCACATTTCAATCACAATATATCAATATAACACATTGATATAGTAAAAACATTATCAAAACCATTTTCACTACCAAAATAAAAGAAAAGTAAAACATGGTATTTATTTTTCATTTTAAAAATAGTTATGGCTTATAGAGGAAGTCGAAACTCAAATAATGGTCACGGTGACGGAGAAGTCATTGTCGCCGCATATGTAAGACAAAACATTCCTTTTGTCGTTTAGTAAAAACTCTTCGTATGAAAAGATTCATTTTCAATAAAATTAAAAGTCAAAGGGGTTTATACACCGTATAAAGGAAAGTCGTGTATAAAACAAAATATGCCTCAATGAAATGAGATTGAGACGAAGTCCCTTACCTCATGTCCGACTTGACTCGATCGTTCTTTAACCTCCTAAATAATAAACTAGAGTTAATATCTACTTGCTTAAGAACCTTTTTCAAGTTCATTATTCATTTTATATCACTTATTACCATGTTATTAACATTATGTAATTATTTAAGTTAGTAACGATCGTTTTGACGATCCTTGGTACTTGAGTCGAAAATAAACCTCTTATAATTACAAGTTGTTTATGCAGTAAAATATCCATTATCTCCAGAATTATATTCATGATTTAGACATCATATATATCATATATATCCAGTATATACATGCATTTATAATATTACATAACATTTAGAGGTAAGAAATGAAATGCATCGTTCATGGAGGCGGTAAGTCGTACGTACGCATGAACGCTAATTTCATTTCTATTTCATATTTAATGGAATTAAATCATAATTATATAAAGGTATATTATAATTCCAGTATAATATAATATATAATATCATTAACTCCATCCTTTATATGTCCCACATATGGCATTAACTAATCAAATCACTTTGAGGGGGCGGTAGTTCGCACTTCCTAAAATGAAGATATCGCGTTTACCCGTAATGGAAACCATAAAGGTATGCCATATATGAAAAATACAGAATAATAATGAAAAAATAAACATAATATATATCATATATAAATATAGTGACATCTTAATGGCCACCATGAAAGGTGTTAAAAGAATATTGAACAATCATCGTTTCGTGAGGCAGTAATTCTCCAACCATAGAAACAGTATGTTCTTTAACCATTAGACGGAGGTGTGTGTGATTGTAAATCAAATACATATCATAAAAAAATCCTATTATATTGAAGATACTGGTTTTGTTACAAAATATAGGAATAAAAAGAGGTTAGGGGGTTGGATAAGCATAATAAAAAACAAAAGGACACAAGTGAAGACATTACCATTAAAATCGGGTAACTCTTTTTGATTTGAGCCAAAGGCTTCCTTGGGAAGAATTATGCCCAAAGTGAGGCTTCTAGGAGTAATATAGGTAATTTGATAGAGTATTTGGGTAGAGGTTGGCTGATCCAATGGCTTGACAGATGTGAATAAGGTGGTAGAGGTGGGGCCTTTTATAAGAGGAGAGGAGGGGCACTCTTGGAATGTCAGGAAATGTTACATTATTATGAAGTGCTTTTCGGATTTCAAAGGTCCCACAATTATATATTTTGAGGATAAGGTGATAAGGGTTTGAAATATACTCATACAATCGGTTTTTTACAAGTTTAAGTCTTAGATTTTACATTATCTTTTCATTTTATTTAAATCGTTAATTAATGAGGTAATCGCTGCATCATCATGGTGTCATAAATAAATTTATTTTTTTAATGTCTAAAAATTATTAAAAAAATACCATATTGTAGGAAATATTTTTATCTTTATAATTAATATTTATAGTCAAAAATATGACTTTTATAACCCCATGTAATAATTTTTTAGTAAAACAATACATGTTTGTGACATTTTTATTTTTACTTTAAATAAAAGGTATAAATGTCATTATCTTGCCCAAGTGGCTCCATGGGATCCCAAAAATTTACCCATGGGTTGTAATGGTATGTCATGACTCATCCTATAGGGTTATAAAAAGTTTAAAGATATTTTCATATTTTTATAATATCATTTTTACCTTAAATTTAACTAATTACCTTTAATCGTGACTAATAAAACTTAAAAGTTACTATTCACCAAAAATTATTTTCATCCCATTGAACCACATTCTACTTACTGATGACAACCATGTATATAATATTTTTTAAATTCAATACACATAAGTGGTAATGTTTCATTTTCATGAAAAATTAGTTTTTTAACTACCACTTAGTGGTTTCACTATTCATCAAAAATTTACGTTTTTCAGAAAAATACCAAAAATTCACCCTAAGCTATATTTGATATTCTGAATTAAAAAATGATGTCTATTTTATAAAATTCAAAACATATAAGTTTAATTAATTAATTTTATAATTAATTCCCACTGTCATAACAAACAGCATGTTTTTAAGTGACAATATATATCAAAAGATTGACAATTTTTATGTCCAATTTCAAAGTGAAATTAATTCTAATGACCACCATTGGATAAAATGATAAAATTATATTCTAATTATATTTTAAAACCAATAAATATTATAATTTATCAATATAAATTATTTTTATTAAAAAATTTGTTTTTAAGTATTTTTTTACTATTCATAGAAAATTGTAAGTTCTCAGAAAATTACAAAAAATTCAACTTAGGATAATTTTGATATTCTGAATACAAAAATGAAGTCCATTTTGAATTATAAAATTAATATAATTTCAAAACGTGGTTATTACTATTCATAACGGCTACTTTGATTGGTCGCGGTGTGTTAGAACTCGAGGTTGCGTACAACACACGCTGCTCTATTATTCAAAGAGAAGAATACCATGGAAGATTGGGGTGTTACATGGTATGTGATAATAATAGCTACATTACATTGTTTGGGTAATTTTATGTTAACATTTATTTTGTAAATTTAGAGACCTTTTTGGATAGTGAATTTGTATGGAAGTATTTTAGTCTAGTCTTAAGGTTAGAATGGAGTAAATTGAATGATGTATATTATTATTTGAGGTTCAAGTATGATTTATTGGATACATTGGTCTAACATTTTTAGTTTTAGTAAACATTTAGAGGATGAAGTGAAACTAGATCAAATCACAACCAAAGAATGAGATTAAGATTATGACACGGAAAGAAATCAATTAGGTTCTTTTCTGAATAGTAAAATAATTAATCAACTCTAGGTAAAGGATCTTGAAACCAAAAATGTAATCCTAGTCCTTTATCTGATGAATCAAATGGTCCCTTAGATCATTACAGATTTATATATTTGTTATTGTTAACTTTCTCCTAATCATGTTCTCTATCACTCTCCATCAAAACATGATGGTTAGATTTTTATTTCATGTTCATATTTTCATACATGGAACCCTAGTATGTGATATTTCCAATAACCTTCATACTTATATTTCTTTATTTTAAAATAGAGGTCTCATTAATCTATTTTTCGATGTGGGTTTTCAACCAATATATTTTGAAATCCTAAGTTTAAATTGCGAGGTTGAAATTTATTAAAGGAGGGGACAATTTAACACTTTAATATTTCAAGGTAAATTTATTTCTTTAAAATAAATTCAATATATTTTGTTTTACTCTATTCTAAAATAAGTGTGTGCTACAAACAACACAGACTTAGCTTGCACTACATGCAGCACCAAGTTCGAGCGCACCACGACCTATCAAACTAGCCATTTAAAAAAGAAATTATGAATATTATTAACCAAATTTTTAATTTTATATATTCCATATAATGTTAACATCAATATTATGAATTTTCTATACATTATATAATAAAATATTCTATTTTTGGATAAAAGAATTATTTTTCAAAAAAATACAGCTTTGCCGCATTTTGATGGCACACCCATTTTAAATCAAGTTTTTTACAATTTAATATATTATATTTTATAAAATAAATTTCTTATTTTGAATAAAGATATGATATTTTACATTGGATTAACTTTTGATATTTTTCAGATAAGTTTTAAATTTTGATGTATAGTAAATATCTACTAAATGTTTATCGAAAAAAAACTTTTTTCATCAAAATAATTTGTGAAGATAAATTATATTATTGAATTTTTTTAAAGTATAAATATAATATATTATTATCATTTAATATAATTTTGGTCATTGGAATTAATCTTAACATAAGTTTTGATGTAAAAACATGTCAATATTTTTCAATGTTTTAACTTTTAAAAACCCGTTTTTACTTCCGACAATGGGAATTATTTTTAAATTAATTTCAACCAATTATATGTTTTGAATTTTTAAAAATGTATTCTATATTTGGAATTAAAATTTAAAATTATTTAAATAGGCCCCTTTTATTTTTTGATATTAGGAATAATAACTTCAGTAATTATTTTTATTTACCACGGTTAAAAGGTAAATCAGGTAAATAAGGGTAAAAATAATATTATAATAACAGAAAACAACCATAAAAATTGTCCTAATCCTATTTTATGAGTTATGGTCAACCAAGAAAACACTTGGGATACAAATTTGGCCTTTTGGATCCTCTTGGGTGTGATAATGACATGTTATAATAATTAATTTAAAGTAAATAGAAATATAACATAAACATGTATCTTTTTACTAAAACAATTTTAAGGTGGGGTTATATAAATAATATCTTTGAATATAAATAGTAATTATAAATATAAAACAAATATATATCATGGTATTTTATTTATAATTTTTAGACATTAAATAAATAAATTTATTTATGGCATAATGATGATGCAGTGATTACCTTATTAATAAAAGATTGAAATAATTGATATTATAAATATTTAAATAAATGTAATTAGAGATTTTTTATGCCATCCATGAATTTTTTGCATAAAATTGACATGTTAGGGATGATTTAATGTATTTTTATAAGGAATAAAGTATTTATGATATAAAAAAACAATTATGAAATAGTATCAAAATTCACATAAATGAGATTTTAAAACAAATACTATTTTATTAAAAGATATAATTATCCTAAAAATATAATATTCGGCCAAATGACTTAGATAGTGTTAAGAATTTCATTAATTATAAAATTTAGGTTCTCATGGAATTTTATAGTAACTATATTAACCATATTGTATAAAAATACAAGAAGACGTGGTAAGAGTTAATTTATTTAACTAAGGGTTAAATCCAAACGATAAGGTTAAATTTGTGACCTTAAACTTGTCTAAAACATTTTGAGTGAGAGTATTTCAACCCATTTTCATATTATAATATAAATATATCACTTTGGAGATATTATAATTCTAAAATCAATTTATGATAAAATAATATTTCAAGACTTTTCTAAAGTTCCCTCATCCCTCTTATAAAAGGCTACCACCTATACCCACTTACTCAAACCTCTCAAGCCCCTAGATCGCATAAATTCTGCCCAAATAATCTCCCAACATCTCTACCTTCATCATAGAGGCAATAATTTTGATAGAAATATAACATAAAGAGTTCATTTTTGCAAATCAAAAGGAGATGCCCAAAATGAGGTAATCATTATATGAAACTCTTTCAAGTTATTTTCTTCTTATATTTCCACTTACTAAGTGTTTTCCGTAATAAAATAATATCTACAGAATCTACTATATTCTTATATGTTTTAATAAAAAATTTAAAACCATATTATACATTTTATTTATCCTATTAATAACAATATCACGTGCATGCGTACGGCTTATTGTCTCCACGCCGTAGTGTAATTTGTTATTCAATACTAATTTATTGTAATGAATAAAATGATGATTAGAATTAATATAAATAATGAATATAACATGATAATTATTATTTATAATTAACATACCACCCATTTCCATACCATTTAACCATCAAGGGAGTGATATCATCACTGATGCATATGTATGGCTTACTGTCTCCATGACGTGATGAGATTAATCTTCCATATTCACCATTCAATGATGATTATAAAAATATATATATTATGAATATGTATAAAATACATGAAATAATAATTCTATTAGAATATTATATATATATATATATATGTCATTCACTTACTTCCATTCAATATGATAAGAAAACGGAAACATCATTCATGTATACGCATGGTCTACTGTCTCTATGAACGGTGTATTACATTTCATATATATATCTATTATATATATTTTAATTATAAATATATATGATATATAAATCATGTTATAAATTTTGGAAGTAAGTAAATCATGATCTATGTAATAGGATGAAGAATAATAAGCCAAAACACGTACGATAAAGAAGGTGATCATTACCAAATATATGATACTTTAACTTGCAAATTATTAATAAAAAAGTAATATAAAGTCATAAATGAATAATATATGAAATAATAAATATTATTAGGATTCTATTAAAAGTTAATAATGTGTTAAAAATCATTATATGGTAGTTTACGATACTTACAGAGAGTATCAGACTTAAGGTAAGGGAATTCCATCTCACTTTTAATTTTCATGAGATATAATCCAGGTTCACCGCCTATTTATTATAAATGGTGTATGTACTACCCCTATTACATTTCATATCATGAATACATTTATCTTAATGGCATTTAAAGATTCATTTGAGATATCTAGCCTATGATTTAAAAGTTCAATGCGGTATGGGATGCTTTGGATGTTTAAAGAATTATTCCTTTCTCCATTTCTATATTATTGATATTATTATATATAAATATTTATATGGAATTAAAATAATTATAAAGGAAATTTTATCTCTATATTTAAGTTCATTAAAAAATTTCAAGATGGATCTTTTAAGGTTTTATGTAAAGTACTCTTTTACTAAAACATCCTTTTAAATGTTTTAAAGGCTTATTCTTCTAAATATTTCTCATTAATGTCAATGTTTTAAAAATAGTTTTAATGATTTATTTATATAGACATGAATGTTTCAAAATGTTAATTCGTTTCAAAAGTTTCAAAGTGGTATAGGAGAATTTGATTCAAAAATCTCTTTTAAAATTCTTCTTTTATAAATTGTGTGAAATTTTAATGTTTTCCAAATGTTATTTCCCTTAAAGAGTTTTAATGATTTTATTAGATTATTTTCATATATGTCAACATAATTTGTTGAATTTTATACTTAATTGAGGTTGAATTATTATGATATAGTCTTCTAAATTGTATTTAATGGTTTATGATATGTTTGACTGTGGATGTTCTATTTTTATACCATTCATGGTTTATGGTTAAAGCATTTCGTATGCTAGTTTTAATATGAATGTTTATGTTATGTTTCACCCTTTTATAATAGGAATGCATTAGAATTAGTAAGTGATGGGTGGGGACCAATATATCCCCTCGATGCATCGGTAGGTCTCATGATACTTACTAGTGTCTTTTCACAAGTCCTTGATGGTATATTTGTGTATGGTCTTGGTACGAGGTCTTGACGTCATGGTTATGATGTACAACATTATATATTCCCTCATTATGTGATAAGTTATTGATATTACCTATGATAATTCAACTATTAGAATATCCATGTGAATATTTAATTGGCATTAATTTATTTATTCTTGCCATATTATGCTAAATATTATGTTTAAAAGGCGTGTGTTTTAGTTTTTTACCTTGCCTTAAAGTTTAAGGTTATTTATGTAAGCTTATTCTATATTTTTTAACCTTAATAAGCATCTGAAATCCCCCCTTTCTTATGTTTTATTTTCCTAGGATGCCAAGAAGTGTATTATGATTTATATGCAGGGTTAATCTAGGAGAATAATGGAATTCTCAAAGTATTATATATGTTGTATTTTATGTTTCAAATTGTAATGTAAAGTTCATGTATGTAATATATTTTCCAAGAATGCTAAACTAATTAGTCCTTTGAGATTTTACTTTCTTCTGATCATACTAATGTAATGTAATAATGCACCGGATTTGGGTAACTATGGTTGGGGAACTACAATATTTATGTTTAATTTATTTATTTTTAGTATTACTCATATAATAATTTTTTTCTTGTAAAAGATGACTATTTTTTCCAAGTTGGGGTGGTTTGTTCGAAGCTACTCATGCTTATGAGGGATCAAAATTCGATCCTACAACTGAGATAATTAAAACAAGTAAATTCATCATGAATGAATACAACCATCAGAAAAAGGTGAATTCCTACTGCTTATTTAATTAATTTTGTCATCATTTTATCTACTATTTGTAAGTTAATCTCCTTATCATTTTTATCTAATACTTATTTAGTTTTTTTTTCAAAAATCCTTTGGGAAGTCATATTTTTCTTTCAATTATCTACAACAAGTCATCAAATAGATAAAATGATTCTTTCTACCAATGTAACCATGTTTTATATATTCATTATCATCCTTTGTCGAACTGCCAACACTACATATTGATTCAATGTTGTTAGTTGAAAAACTTTTCTCATTGTTTTAAACAAGAATAGTAGAGGAATATCATGTTCCCATTATGGTGAATTCTCATTATATAATGGGAACATGAGCTTCTTCTTCTATACTAATTTTCAAAAATGAGAAAAACATTCCACTAAGAACATTAATTCAATATGCAGTGTTGGTAGTTTGACATAGAAATACAATGTAAATGTGATTAAATTAGTAGTTGGGATTTCTTTAATACTTTGGTATGTGTAAGAATCAACTGCACCTCAGTCCAACACATGATGCGGCAGGTATGACTCCAAGTGCTTCTTTTTATTTAAAATTGACATGAATTTTAGTAAAAATGAAAAATGACATACTTAAAATAGAGAAAACATATTCCAATTATTTTGATACTTTATGGAAATGATATATAAGTCATTTGGGATGTTTAAAAATTAAAAACACCTCAATATGATGCATGGTGTGACTGTTATGACTCAATGTGTTCATTATTAGTTTAAAATCAACAGTTTAGTTCAAAAATGTAACTCACTTAAAACAAATCAAATGCGCTATAATTTTCTTGATAATTTAGGGAATAGATTCATAAGTCATTTTTGACATGTATGAATTGGTATCACATTAAACTGATACATGATGTGATCAGTATAGGTCAACGTGTGTGTTTTCAGATTAAAATGACGTTTTAGTAAAAAAAAGTGACATAATCAAAACTGAGCAAACACATTTAGATTGTTTTTATGATTTAGTACAACAATATATAGGTAATTTGAGATGTGTAAGAATTATATTCACCTCAATATGACACACAGTGAGACCAGTATGACTCCAAGTGCATCTTTTTATTTAAAAATGACATCAGTTTTAATAAAAAGGACAACTAACCTACTCAAAAATGAGAAAACACATTCATATTATTTTTATACATTAGGAAAAAAGATCTATAATCCATTTAGAACATGTATAAATTAGCTTCACCTATATCCAATTCACTATGTGACTGATATGACTCCAAGTGTGTATTTTTATTTAAAATTGACATCAATTTTAATAAAAAGGAAAATTGACCTACTCAAAATTGAGAAAACACATTTAGATTGTTTTGATACATTATAGAAATAATACATAAGTAATTTTTAAAGTTTTTTAATTAACCACAACTCAATATAATACATGATGTGTCTGTTATGACTCAATGTGTCTGTTATCAGTTTAAAATCAACATTTTAGTTCAAAAAGTTTCACTCAATGAAAACTGATAAAACACACTCAAATTGTATTTATAATTTAGGAAACTGATTCCTAATTCATTTTTCATGTGAAGGAATCATTATCACATCAAACCTCCATATGATGTGACCGTTATAATTAAAAGTATGTGTTTCCAATTTAAAATAACATTTTATTAAAAAAGACAAGCAACGTACTCAAAACCAAGAAAACACATTCATATTGTTTTTATACTTTATGAAAAATACCCATAAGTCAATTAAGACATGTAAAAAACATGTACACCTTAATATAATGCATGGTTTGACCGGTATGACTCCAAGTTCATTTTTTCAATATATAAGTATCATTTTAGTTTAAAATGTGTATCACATCTCCAAAACTGAAAAAATGAGCCTAGATTGTTTTCTCTTCCTTTAAATTATATATTCATACTTTATTTTTTGATTTCATGGTGTTTTTGGTGCTACGGTGTTCTGTTATAGCACACTACACTAGTGTTGCAGTGTGTTGTAATAGTACACTATAGTATACCCCTTTATTAGTTCTTTTCAGTACTAATAAAAGACTCATGATTTTAATCTCTATCCAGTAGTTAGTGCTTCTCTAGCACTGATAAAGGCCATTTTTAGCACTATTAAAGGCCAATTTTGTAGTATTGTAAGATATAGTTAACAAAAACCACCACAAAATGATCTAGAAAAGGATGAAAGATATTATTTATCAAGTTTATGAATACCTATTGTGCATTTTTTAACCCAAATGGCATCACTTAAAACTCATACGATCCATACCTACTCCTAAAAGTAGTATGAGGTATGTCCAATTGTCTCACCCTAAACTAGTGGTATCCAAATCTCAAATAAATCTTGGAGAAGATCTTAGAACCTCTTAGTTGATCGAGGATATCATTGATTCATGGAATAGGATACCGGTTCTTGACCATCATAAGGTTCAATATTTGATAATCCACACATAAGTGCAAGGTGCCATTATCCTTTCTATCAAAAATAACTGGAGAACCCCTTGTAGATCTTTAGATTCAAGATCTTATAACTAAACTTTAAACTCTTGAAGCTTTGTTGATTATATCCTATAAGGAATTATAGAAATTGTTTCTACTCTTAAAACCAACTCAATTGTGAAATCCATCTCCCTCTTAGGCGGTAAGCCATAGTACTCATTAATAAATATATCCTGAAAATGGTAAACTACTAGAGGAAAATTATCCTGCTTCATTCCTCCATCATCTAGAACAATACTTTCTATCTGATCCATGAGACAATCCAATCTACACTGAATTAGTCCTACATGACCGGCCTAAATATTCTACTCACCTGGGTAAGAATAACTACCTCCTTCTGGATATAAAAAGGTAATTATCCTTCGGTAACTACCAATATGAGATCGGTAGAGGACTAACCAATTCATACCAAGAATCAAATTGAAATCTATCATTTCTAACATAAATAATTCCCATAAGAAATGGTAATTAAAAATCTCTAGAGAACATTCCTTAAAACATTTAACATTCTCTAACCACACTCCCAATAGTGTGTCGATGGTCCAAACACCATCCAAACTTTCCACAACTAAGAACAAACTATTTTCAAAAAGAGAAGATAAAAAGGAATGTGACTCTCTTATATCAAACAAAATGAAAGCAAGGGTAAGTGATACATGAATCATACCTTTGATGGTAGAAGGTATAGTGTCTACAATAGATGGATTAATTTTCCTAGTGTGTAGCTGAGTTTCCCCTCTACCCTAGGATCTATCTTAACCCCATGAGTTATCCCTTCTACCTAGTACTTCTATTCCTGCACTGGGGTACCACATCCCCTGCCTTGACTTGAATATCCTATGAAACTCCAGCTACATATCTTCTAAGAAGTATTTGAGTCTTTCCCATACTCTGGTACCTATTCTGATACCTTGGAACTTCTCTGCTATGAGAAGTTCTAAAAAAACTTATAAATATGACTCATCCTATCAAAAGTATAGAACTCCAAATTGAGGTATGTATATTGAGGTTGTTTGTAGAAAAACATGCCACATTTATAGTATTGTAATGGAAAATTATCCCAAGATATCTTCCCACTACACTAACTTCTCTTCCCAGTATTTTCTTAGAAAAAACCATCATAGTGGTGCTTCTTTCCACCAAAAGATGATCTTTTAGTTTTCCCACTGAAATGAATTAGATGCTACTCAGGGCCTCCCTAAAATTCACTTTTGTAATGAGTTCCTGATTCATCACATATAAAAACTAATCATAAAAAAATTTCCCCCAGTGACCTGATCTCATAGAAAACCTCATCCTAAAAATTTTGCACCCTGGAGATCTCATCAACAACTAAAGATTTCACAAACCACTACAGGTCATTGAAATGTTCAGAATAGTCCATCGCTAACATGCCCTCCTATATCAGATGCATGAACTTGTGATCCTTATCATCCCTCAATATCTCTGGATACAATTGGATCAATAAATTCTCCTCAAAGTCTTTCCAAGATAACTCATGTTTCCCAACCTACTCTAGAATGTCCCACCAATGCTTGGCAGGTCCATAGAGCATATACATATCAAGTTTCACCCTCCTATCAGTGAGTGTCTCAAGATGCTTGAAGACCATATGGAATCACTCAATCCAAAACTCGACTTCCTAGGGGCCTCCCTCCCTAGTGAACATAGGTAGATGATGTAGCTCAAACTCCCTCATCATCTCAAACATCAAAGTCACGGTTAGAACAGTCTCCCTCTCCAAGGATCACATAACCCTCAAGAAGCTGTCATGGAGATAAGCATTAATCTATTCCTTGGGAGTTAAAGGTGTTGAGAAAAGTATTGTTTTCAACAATACATGTTAATGTTATTTAAAGGGGGAGATTATTGAAAATAATACTCTGTCTCTTTATGATAATTTTGATGCTCACAAATACCCTTAGTTATTTTCTAATGATCTTATTTAGTATTTTTCAGGAATTTATTAATTTATTTTACTCTTGAAATAACAAGAATTTATTACTTATTCGGAATATGCTTTAGCGTGTTCTAGAATCATTGTTCATACCTTACGTAGATAAATATATCGTGAAATCTGCTTTAGCGCATTCTGGAATCATTGTGCATACCCTACGTGGATAAATGTAGCGTAAGGATGAAAATAATTTAAACTTTTTGAGATAAGAGAAAAGTATGGTTAAACAACCATACGTTTTCAGCAAAGTATGGAAGAAGAACCTTATATTAGGAAGGAACCTTACGTTTTGGTTATCAGCAAAGTATGGAAGGAGAAACATATGTAAATTCTAAACGTTACTTTTGTTTCTCAAAAGTATGGTTCATCAACATTACTTTTGTAAACAACCATACGTTCTTGGAAAAGTATGGATCAAGTAAAAGTATGGATCTTTTACCGTACGTTTGAGTGTTAAAGAAAAAGTATAGATGATCAACCCTACTTATTTATTCAACCTTAATTTGTTAACCTTACATTTTATGGATATGTTATTAACCCTACGTTTGGAGGCCACGTCATCAACCTTACGTTTAGCGTCGGAAATTTTGACAGACGATATTTATGTGCAATGATCAGTAAGCTGATTTCTGGGTGGATTTCAAGATGGATTTAAAGTTGTCTTTAAAGTACGACTTTGACTGATTCAAAGCCATTTTATTAATGGATTTAAGATCGAATTAAAAGGATCTTTTTATGCCGAGTCTTAAGGGAAGTTACGACTTCTCTGTAAATTCAAATTTTTGAATATTGCGAATCAGAAGGCGACTTTTATGGATCTAAATGTGCAGGAGATATGTTTTATTATATATGTTCTCTTTGAAACACTAGGTACAAAAGGATGTGATCGATCTATTGTTGAAAAAGGTGGAAAACAGATATTGCAACTATTCACGATTGATCTGCTGATTCAAAAGGAGCGTAAAAGCTCTGTTTGTTCAAGAAGAAGGAACTTGATAGAAGATTCAACTGTTCTACATCGAATATCTACTGTGGATCTACTACTGCTGAATTTGTGAACTATATATCTATATCTACTGCAACTGGATCAACTCAGAACTGCTTCATCTTGAAGATCAATATTTCTAGAGACTTCGATCCATCTGCTGTCAATTGCATTCTGTTTAAATTGTGAAGATCAACTGGAAAATTTCTTTCTGAAATTATTTTTATTATTGAGTAACCAAGTTCTCGTTCTAAGATGTGTAGGTTCGTGTTTGAACCAGAAGGATTTTTTTCCCTTGGATTGTAAAGGTTTCAACTACCTGTACTCATTTGTGAACCGGTGTGTGGAAAAGAGGACCAGATGGTGAAAATCATCAACCTCGTGGAGTTGAGCGTTGGTGGAGTGGACTAGGGGACTTCTGTTCCCCAAACCACTATACATCTTTGTGTTCTTGTTTTTACTTATTCCGCTGCACGATCAAATCTGTTAAAGTATAAAGGATAAGAACTCGTTCAAGAAAAGAGTTATCGAAAAATTGCAAAAGACACAATTCACCCCCCCCCCCTCTTGTGTATAATCTGTAGATTCAGATCCAACAAAAGGAAGATTTGGATCAGCTATATTAGGATCATTATTATTTACAATCTTCTCAAATTCAACTAAAATATGAAAAGGAGGCATTTTCTATACAATACAAACACACTCCTTAGAACACTATCTATAACAATACTTTCAACCTCAACATGTGACAACAATAGAGAACCATATCTCTTGGTCACTCTAAACATGGATTATAAGTGTTTTGGCATGAAATATTAGTTCATTTCATTTAAATTATCAAATATAATATATATCTCATTTCACAATTCATATAGGAAATTGTATGACACATGTAATAAATATATCCCTACCATGAACAATGAATGTCAATATATATCCCTATGTGCCTATCGTGATGAATGTATGCTCATCTCACGCCATACTAGGCCATGAGTGTAAATATCAAGAAACAATATCATCATAAAATAATAACATCACGCAACATATGAACCACTCAGGGTGAAATAACATCAACTATAACAAGCTAACATCATGAACAGTTATTACATCCCTAGGCACTCATATTTTCCCCCATATATGGGTTAGCTACTCCCATGCACAAGCTCATTACCAAGTACCAACATATCCTAGTATCCTTTATACATTTACAAAATGGTAAATAAATAGAAAATAAAAACAACCTCACCTTTGATACCACTTTGTAATATCCCTTGATCTGGTACTCTATCACATGGCCAAAATGGGTTGGTTACGAGGCCTCAAGCACGCCTCCTCGTACGCCAAAGGTTGGCGACTAGCAGTGGGGGTGTGATAAATATAGTGGGGAGAATACATCCCCTAGTATTTAGTTATAACACAATAGAAATAATTTGATAATAATAATATCAGAGTAATGAAGAATAGTGGAAACCATATATCATATAAGTGGAATGTAAGAGGAACCAATAAACCAATAATGATGAATCATATAATGACAAGATAAGATATATATAAATGTAAAACTAAAAACATTACAAATAAAATAATTATCTGAAATAAAATAATCCCAAAAGACCCTAGTTCTGAACCCCATATCGGACCCATCTCCAACTCCATCCCATCCAGTAAGCAACAAAATCAGCAACAAGGTCCCTTACCCCTGTCCAAACCTACATCCATGTAATATGATCAAGTAGAAAATGGAATACTGATTAAGGTGTGACTAAAATTCAATATGTCAACACCATCATTACTAAAAAAACCATTCTGATAATAATTTTATGCAATAAAGCAATAAAAAGGTGTATTAATTAATCAATTAATATAATACATCAAAACAACCTGCTTTGGAACCATGCTAGTATATCTCTAAGCATGTAGCACAACTATGAAAACCATAAACATAACCCATGTCATAATAAAACAACTAGGAAAATCCCTTTGTATTAGCATTTTATCCTCCATTCATATCCCTATATATAAGCATTTCAGCATCAACTATGCCAAAACTTCTATATAATCATTTTAGCAAGTATCACTCAGCATGGCCCACTATATAAGAATTTCAGCATGTATCACAAGGAAAATCCCACTATATATTCATTTTAGACTTTGTTAAAATCCCTATATATAATCATTTCATCATTAACTCTACAAGTCATAATATAAAGGATATCATAATATCAAATCATAATCCTCGATGGTTAATTATGAAAATTACCATTTTCTTTCAGTTACACTTTCATTTATACATTAATTTATCAACATCCATATCAATAGCCCATATGTTATTACCAAAGTGATTATATATCAAGAAATATCTTATAATATCATTTCATGTTAAACACACTTTAAACCATTATCCAAGTTCTTATTATTCAATGGTTCATTCACCTAATGGGTAGCCATAATCCAAGTTACAACATCAATTGAATCCAAGGGGCCCAACCAATAATCCAATTCACGATTTACCATCATTCATCAATTGATTAATTATATTTCACCTTAAATCAGTGAAAATGAAATATTGCAAAGACTTGACAATTAAATAGACTATAGAGGTAGGTTTAGACTCTCTGCCTTTTTCTGGATATTAAGAAACACTTCTAACTGAAATCTCCAATAAGAACAGAGAGGAGGAATATCACAAGAAGGAACCTTGATCACAATAGATCAAGAACAAAACCCAAAAAAACATAATCAAGATATTTATACCTTAATGTTGAATAGAAATAGTAGAAGAGAGTGAAACCTAATAAAAATAACTCCCTAGGGATCGGATGTGTAATCGGGACATCTGAAATGGAAGAGGAGAGTCTAAAATCACCTGGAAATAACCCTAGGTCTGAGAAAGGAGAGGATTCACAAAAGGGATAAAGAATAATATGCACAAAAAGGATTAAAACTATTGTATCCAAGAATTATATAGTGTGTAATCCTTTCACATCATATATTTCTTGATTAATGATATATGCCAAAAAAAATGCATCACCTAAGGTTAATATTTATCCTGATTAATAATTACATGAAATGAACTAGGTACGCGATGTGTGACCACTTCACATCAACCAGTTCATGTAACATATGCATGACACGTAATTTTCTAGTGGATATCTTTCCTCTCAACTTTTGTGAAAGCACCTGAACCGCCTTCAAAGCGTTCCAAAATTACGAAAAACCCTTGCAATCACATTTAAAATTTTATATATATAATCCATTAATTAAAATAATCATACATCCCTGAAATTTAGGTTATTTTCCCCAAAAAAAATCTCTATGTATCCCAATAATACTCAGCCACCAAGGTTAAAAGAAAAAGGAAAATCTGACAAAATATGTTTAACGCAAAACTCAAAGAGGGACATATCTAGAAAAAGAATGGATCTTACAATGAAGAACCCCTTATGTAAATCCTTAACTCAATAGATTCATGTTCATCATGTGAGATCTATCATACTAAAAGTCATTAGCAATTGGATCTAGTCCAAGAGGGGGTATATTCTGTCGCATTGAAAAAGTCATAGCATTTCCTTGCTATTATGAGAACCTTGAAATGCTAGGATGATATTCTTAAATATTTTTCTATGGTCGGATAACATTATATAATGGTACACATAGTATTTTGACTATTGTTTTGGAGTACTCATAAGCGGATGGTACTTCATATCATTAAGTTAGCACTTGGTAATCTCTAATATGGGAGATCACGAGAACAGAGCTGCCAGTAAGAATTCCACATGTTTGTGTGTCATCTGATATTATTTTCTATAAGGGTGTGTAATGATCCTTAAACTTTAAGATTATTATTAATGCTTGTTATGATTCACACACATATATGTATTATTGTAAATCGTGATTCCATGTTGGTTGGATAGGTGTAGTGTAATGACTCAAGAGGGGGTGAATTGATTTCTTAACATTTTATCTGTTTAAAACCACCCTCTCTTAAGGTATGAATGATTCTAATATTCTCTTATCATGAATAAATAGTAGAAATAAAAAATATTAAGATAAAATATAGATCATATAGGATTTATAGTGGTTCTGGTCATAAATTCCCCCTAGTCCAATCCACAAACACTATACTCCTCAAGTTTGGTGATTTTCACTAGACCAACCCTTTTTTGGATTCTATCCACCTAAGTTTAATAAGTTTTCACTTAGTACAATGGTCTAAGAGATTTTAACCAGAATCTACCTTTTTAATATTTATCCATGGTCTTAGCATGCTCAAAAAAATGAATGTTAAAAATACAAAGAATAAAAGAGTATAATAATGTGAGTTCGGCACATAGTTGCAAGTAGCAACAAACAGGTAAAGAAGAAATGTCCAAAGAGATATAATAGCTTCAAATAGTAGCTATGGATATTATTTGATTGTAGTATATAGACTTTAAAATCATTACAATAATATATGCTCAAATATTGGTCGTGTAACAAAATTGATCATTAATGGTATAAAAAAAGGAATTCATCACACAGATATTGATGTTCTTATTTTATAGCTTCTCCGTTTGAATTTTAACTTAGAACAACTGTTAAAGCCAATGGTCTAAAAAAAATTAATGTTACCTTCTTCTCTAAATATGAAAAAAAAACAAAGGTAATAGGTTGAGAAGATTGTATCTTCATCAAAAATTTCTATTCTTGGAAATAGGTGCTTTATTTAAATAGGTTTTTTTTTATTTGGACGTATTCCTTTCTAATACACATAAAAGAATGATTTGAATTTCAAAATTATGTTTTAATGCTAAATAATTTCTTGATTATTATTTAAGATTTTTTATTAAAGTGAAAAAATATTCTTGTTTTGGAGATACTCTAAACCATGGATAAAATAGATCCTTCATAAGACAATTTGAGCTTCGTGAGATAAATGATCTGGAGGTATTGTTTATGTAAGATAATTCCTTCATCATAAGATAAATTGTATTCTATAATATAAATGATTTATCATCTCTTTGACTTATTCATCATGTAATATAATTTAGTTACGAAATTCCTCTTCATAAGATAAATCAAGATCTATGTAATATAAATTACTTAGTTGAATATACATTAGATTTAGATTTCTAAGTATGGACCCTTTTCATAAGATAATCCATCAAATACCTAAGATAATTAATTTAAATTGTAATATAATTTACTTACCCCATAATATAATTTACTTATGATGGTCTTCCATGAGATATATTCCTTTAACAAAAACTGAATTTTAGTGTAAGAAATGGAATTTTCCAAAAGATAATTCTTCAGTATGTAAGAGAAATTTAAGGGAATAAGAGAAAGTCCTTGAGAATTTTTTTATGACAACTTAAAACATTAAAATGATTTAATAATATTTGAATATATATAATATGTGATCCTAAAACACTTAAGATAAGCATATCAATAAAACAAATAAGGATTTTATGAGCATCAAAATATAGATGAGTTTATGAGATATGGTGTAACAACATAATTTTTTCCAATAGTCTTCCCCTTTTCTAGGATTGAAAAACTCATACAAATGAAAAAAAACAAATAAGATTTTATAGATTTATCAGTGGAAAATAATTGAAATAAAATGTTTTGGTGTCTCATAAACACTTCAACAAATAATCCCCCTTTTATGATATCAAAAAGGATAATAAAATGATATAAAAAACACATTTATCATAGCACATAAATGAGTATAAAAGGATTGAATATATATAACTGAAATGAATAAGGGTTGGAGTGGACTTAAAAAAAGGTAAAAATTCAACGATCAAAATGATAAAAAACTGAAGTAATGAAAAGGTCATTTATAAGAAAATATCATGCATGAAAACCGTCAATAAAATAGAATAAAATAAATTATATGTCTTTTAATGGGTTATAAATAGGTCAATTTTTTGTGGAGGTCTCTTGGAATATTGATTGTATCCAAGTGGTAAGGAAGAAGTAGTTAAGGAAGCGATGTCGCTTTCTCCACAGAGATTACCAAGATAGACATCAGAACTGAATTAACCTCTAAGGATAGTTCTATCATATAGAACTAGATTCTTGGTACTATATTTAATACTAAAAATATCTTCCCAGGCTTTCCCCATGCCATATTTATCTATAGGATTCAAGAATAATCATCATATTTTCCTTTTTATATATTTCAGTTTGATCAAAGATCTCTTTCAAGGGTTACGAAGTGACAAGGTGGCAATCTAGAATGGAAGTTCCAATCGAAAATTTACCACACAAATTAAAGAGTATATATCTTCACATATCAATCTACTTCACTGTGTCATTGTGAAAAAATTATAAAAGATCAATAAATCCTTGCCACAATTTCTAGCCAAAGGTGCTGATGTAGCTCTAAAGATTAGACTTCCTAGTGAAACTATTGATGATCTGCTTCAACATATATATCTATGAATATGAGAGACTAGAATTACTGGTTATATGGGTAGATAAAATTAGAACATCTTGATGATTATTAGCCACACCAACCTCTTTACTCATCTTAGTATCACGTCTCTCTATCGGCTCCGCAAACACATCTTCATATGATGATGATGATGATTCAGAAGAATTATATTGGAAAACCAACTGGTGGACTTATGTTGGATTAACCTCTAGATGATAATGTTTTAGAAAGGTAACATTTCATATTTCCAAGTCTGGTCACAATAGAACTTTCCTCCTTTAGAGTCTTGGATGGAATCTATTTTACTGAAAAACATTCTGCTGAACAAAACCACCCAATTATTTCAAGGCCTTACCAAGACTCTAGAGAGAACTTCTTGAAAAACTAAGAATGATTTGAATCTCCATAGACAAATTTATCTTAATAACTTTTAGATTATATTGTGAAATTAAATCACACTGCATAGATACAATCCTTACTGTCAGAGTATCGAAAACAATAGATATTTCTTCAAGATTATCTTTTGAAAAAACTTAAGAATTTGACCATTGCTTGCATAGTCCAGTAATTAGGGAAACCTGAGAGGAATCAAAATTTGATTGGATTATGATTTTCAAACGTTCAAAATATGTATTGTAGACTAGATTTGGTTGATTCATTGGTGTCCTTTTGAGATACTTGAATTGTGATTCCATTAGATTCTTCAATGGGTCCATATTATCTTTTAACAATGAATTATCCCTAAGAGTTTGAACTCTATATCTATATTCAATCAATACAAACTTAAAAGAACTAACTTCAGTTCTCATCACATCAAACTTTGATAAAATATTTTCAAAAAAAATTAGAACTTATCTTGTGCGAACATTAGAGCTATCATGCTTGGCTTTATCTTAGACAAAGGATTTAACTTCATGATTTTCTTATAATTAAGCAGGTTTAGTTGAAACTATATTATTTTTTCTCTTATAAATTAAATTATCATCCTCGTTATCTACTTATTCTTCTGAGGTTCTAAGTAAACCACTCCTAAAAAATCTAATCATCACTCTCTTAATGATCCTTTTGACTTCATAAAGTCTAGAAAACTCAATGAGAGGAAGTGCACAACAAACTATAGAGATAGTTCACCACTCTCCTTGTCTAATAGAAACAAACTTAGTGATGGCCACAATAGATCCTAATTGATTAAGATAAAAAGGAACAATTTTCTCTGGTAGAGTGATTTCAAAATTCTTATCCTCATGGATTTGAGGTGAGACAACTTTAACCTCAGGCATCCATACTACAACCCAATTCATGACCGATTGATCTCCTTGATTATCTTCATCGATCCGAACATCATCTTATAGTTGAATATAATCATAAATAATAACTCTCACTCTTATTCTATGAGAAAGGGATATATCATCTAAAGTATCTTCTAGTACTATTTTGGCAACAAATTCTTCTATTCTTTCAGCAATAATGATTTCCTTACAATGCTCCCCCTCAGTTGGAGCAGGATTTTCTTCGATATCCTCATCAGCTCTGATGGGAAATAGATTCGTCAGAGAAAAACTCTAGAAGTACCCACTAATATTGAGTACTCCTACTCTAATATTTTTCAAACCATGACATCGAGAGGTCATTGAATCACTTAATAAAACTCTAACTTTCACAAATATGAGTTTTAATATTAATCAAAAAGTATGTAAATTCATAGATTTATTCTACAAATGACACATGTATCATGGAATATATATTCAAAAATTGACTCAATTCTCTATCAAGAATATATATAAGAAATACATATCCTAGAAAAAATTATTTCAAATTCATTGGATCTCTAAGTGATTTCATATTTTATAAACTTCATGAGAAATTTTCATTCTAGTTCAAGGTTCTTGATAGATTTCTTCTCGATATTTGTTACTATAAAAATATATTTCATGATTTCAGGAGGTATAACCCCATAGATAGTAGTGATATAGGTATAGAATTTAAAAATTCCCTCATTTGGATAACAAAACACTCCATCCGTCTTCACAAATGATATCAAAAACTCATTCTGATTGAATATCGAGGTAACTAGGTCATCATTATCTCCAAATTGGAAAACTATATAATGATAAAACTCTCATAAATCTTTATCATAAAATAAATTTGTTATATTTTCTTTATATACATACTCTTATCCTTGATGATTCACTTCTTTCTTAAATAGTGTATCAGTTGTGTCCAACCAACTAAAATTGATAGATTTATCGTTAAACACCTTCCTCAACACATATGATCTATTCAAAATGCTGGAATCATCATTGTATAAGTGCTTATTTTTTACCATTATAGAGAAATAGAAAATCAGGGAGGTTCAAAAGATTTAGGGTATCAAGTATTTGAGGTTTAAGTAAGAAGATCTGAGGTTTACAAAGGTTCAAGGTTTTCACGTAAATAGATGATTTAATCTATCTTTTAAGATATATGAAAGGTTTACAATAGAGTGATGTGAATAATAATAATACTAAAGAAAAAAATATAGTGAGTCACTTTATGACATGTTGAGAAAAAATTAAGAAACTCAAAGTAAAAAATTAGTAAAAAAATAACTAAAAAACTTAGTTAAAAATAGATTTCCACATAGAAAATCAAAAACCATTTAATTAGGATACTAGAGATACTCACATATAATGAAATAATTAAAAATTGAACAAACCTAACTTACATTTAATAAAATCAAATCTATCATCAATAAATGGATTTTTAAAAATTTCTATTAATTAATTTTATACACAAATAAATTCCAAAAATATATCCACCTTTTGTGTATGATCTCATAGGAAGTGATACATAGAATTTATATACTTTTTTCTTGAATGGTTTATTGTATTTTTTTAAAATTTAATTGCAATAATGTTATCAAATTTTATTTTTATATGATCTATATTAAATCCAAAACAAATTAGGGTGTGTCTCATCCAAAATAATTGTACACAACAACTACCAACTTCAATGTATTCAGATTTTGTATTTGACATTACAACAGAGTTTTTATTCTTACTTGACCATGAAATTATAGATTCTATCAAATGTGAAAATTTCCTTAGGTACTCTTTCTATGTAAACTACACCCACCAAATTCAGTATTCAAATATGAAGCTAAATCAAATTCCTAAGTTTTAAAAAATATATAAAGAGATTGTTCTTTTCAAATACCTTAAAATTATTTTTTTGGTGGTCAAATGAGAATATTTTGGATTTAATTGAAAATGATCAAAAATTAATACTAAAAACATAATATATTTTTTATTTTTTAACAGATAAATCAAACTCTCAATTATTTTTCTATATAGCTTATTTTCAACTAATTGTCTAGCTTCATTAAAGTTAAGCTTAATATTAGAACTCATAGGATTTGAATAAGTATTATTTCTTTCAAGTCTAAATATTTTAAGTAACCCAAGTATATATTATCCTTGGTTTAAGATATTTCAAAAATCCTTTTAATAAATTTGAAACCAAAGGAGATAGTTTAACTCACCCATCATGCTCATTTTAAAATCTTTTTTCATGAGTATTGAAAATTCATTACATGTTTTTTAGTTTGTTGAACCAAAAATAACATCATAAACATAAATTTTTACAAGTAAAGTATCATTTGTTGAAGTTTTCTTGAAAATGGTTGGGTATTATAAACCAATATTAAAACCATTTAACAAAATAAAAGAACTTATTATTTCATACCAAGATTTTAGTGCTTGTTTAAGACTATATAAATCTTTGGTATGTTTGAAAATATAATTTTTAAAATGAGGTTCTTCAAAGCCTAGAGTTTGTTCGACATATACTATCTATATTAAAAATCCATTTAAAAAATAGATTTAACATCCATCTGATATAATTTCAATCTCTTATGGAATACATATGATAAAAGTATTATAATGTATTATAATCTATCAACATGGGAAAACATTTCTCATTATCTATTAATTCATATTGATTGTAGCCTTAGGAAACTAATCTAGCCTTATTTATAGTGATTACACCTTGATCATCATGTTTGTTCATAAATACCCATTTAGTTCCAATAATAGGATAATCATAGGGTTTATCAACTAATTCTTATACCATGTCCCTATTGAAATGATTTAGATCCAATTTCATGTAAATTACCCAATTTTCATCATATAAGGCATGTCCTATAGATCTTGGTTCAATATAGTAAATAAATTTAGAAAAGTCAACAAAGTTTCCTATAATTATTCTAGTCCTAAAACCTATATCTATGTTTACAATAATTGTTTATAAAGGATGATTTCTAAGGGTTTTAAACTATATAGGCAGCTCACTCTTGGTTTCTTCAAAAATAATCTCTTTAGGAATGGGTTGTGTTTGATCATATTTTAAATCATCACCATTTTTTCATCAAAGAGAGGATTAATTATTATATTATCCATAGAATCACTTAAGTTATCAATTTGAGTCTTTTGTGATCAAAAGGATCACTTTCATCAAATTTAACATGAGTAGATTATTCAACTACCTTTGGATTATTTTTGAAAATTCTATAATATTTTGAAGTAGTATAGTAGCCTAGGAATATTCCTTCAGTATCCTTTAGTTCAAAATTTCCAAGATTATCCTTTGTGTTCAAGATATACACATTGAATCCAAAGACTTTAAAGTATCCGAACTTTGGTTTCCTATTATTCCATAACTCATAGGGTGTTTTATTTAAGATGGTCTTTATTATAAATCTATTAATGAAATAACATGTTGTGTTAATAACTTCATCCCAGAAGTGAGTGGACATGTAATATTTACATAACATAGTTCTAGAAATTTATTTAAAATCCTTATTACTCCTTTCAACAAATTCATTATGTTGAGGTGTCCTATGGGAGGATAAGGTGTGTTAAATGCTATTTTTTGAGAAAAATGAATTGAATACATGATTATCCAACTCTCCCTCAAGTTAACTTCTTAAATTCGCAATTTTTTCATATTTTTTATTGTGTACAACCTTGAAAAATTTTATAAAAACATAATAGGATTCAATTTTAAGTCTTAAAAATTAAACCCAAGTAAATTAGAAAAAAAACTTCAACTAAAACATAAACAAAAAATTTACCATAAAGGCTTTTAAGGTATGAAAAGATTCATATGGATTAGTTCTTATAGTCTAGTTATAGAAACCTCTTTAATTGGTTTAAAATATTATTTGTGTTTCTTTCCCATTTTATACGCATCACATGGTTTCTTTTTGTATAATTTAAAGTGAGGAAAATCAAAATCTTTATAAAAGAGAAAACATTATAATTTCCAAGGATTCTATTCCAAATCCAATATTCATTTATTTTATCATTCAAACAGTTTACATTTTTTACAAAAGGTATAAAAAACTAAGGTGTAAAAATATTTAGTACTTGGTGATTTAAACTTAAGAATTTTATCTTTAAACATAAAATAAGAATTATCAGAAAAATTAATATAATAACCATCATTATATAATTGAGATATAATTATCATATTTTTCTTCAAACCTTTAATATAAATAAATTTATTCATAATAATTGAATTTGGATCTCTAACTATATTAAACTCAATGAGCTTTCTTATATCATTATCATCAAAAGTGACAAAGCTTACATTAACTTTTAAAAGAGAATAAAACTTAGAGAATTCACAACTCATGTTCCTTGAATATCCCCTATCGATATATTATTTAGTATCATTGTCCTTATTGAATTTTTTCTATAAAGGAAATCATACAAAGGAATTTTTTGGTATCCAAATGCTCTTTTCTCCAACATTATTAGCTATTAAAGATCTAGGTAACCAGATATTATTAAATTTGGAAGAAATTTCAGATTTATTATCATGTGATTTTATAGTTATATTATAATATTTTATTATTATTATTTGAAGATTTCTAAGAATATGTGTATTTGAATAATGTTCATAAATTCCACAATAAAATTAGGTAATACTAGACCTAAATTAATTATTTTTTATAGGAAAAAAGTAATTTTCCTACAATAGAGGATTATCACTGTTACTTACTATGAAATATTTTTCTTTATTTAATTTTTTCTTACCAAATATTTAATTTATAATCTTACCTGCCTTAGTGAAAACACTAAAATCATTTTTAATAAAGTATAATTATGTTAATAATTCCTTAATTTTGTTGTCATGGAGATCACATATAGAAATAGATTTTTCCAAATTGAATTTTAATTTAAAAAGGAGTTTAGATAAATATTCTCTTTCATGTTTAACAACATCAAGTGAATTTTTAAGATTTTTTTATTTTAAATAGATTCATATTTATATTCTAACATTGAGCAATATTTAATAAGTTCTTTAACCAATGAACTTTCATATTCAGATTTAGATGAAGAATAATACATATGTTATACCTTGTCTGACTAAGGCATAAAGCTTATATTATCCTCTGTATTAGATTTTTCAGCTTCTAAAATGGTATATAAATCACTGATTGAGACTTTCTAAGCACTCCAAGTGTCTTTAATTTATTTCCTTTCTTTTTATCTTATAACCATCATCCTTGAAGAAATTATTTTCTGACTTTTTCATATCCTTCAGCTGAGGACAGTCAATCTTGATATGTATTATATTGTTTTCATTAATTGAATTTGAACTCATTTAAATTTCTATTAAACTTTTTTACTTATTAAATGGTTTCCTAAAACATCATATTTTGTTATATAAATTTTTGAAATTTCATTCAAACTAAGCAATTTCTACATCAGATTTTAAATAGCTTTATTTTTCTTCTTCGGATGACTCTAGTAATTATTTTCCTTTAGTTTTTTTCTCATATTTAGAGGTAGAAACTTTTAAATTAGTATTTTCCTTTTTTATTGGATTATGGTCATCATACTATATTTGTATCTCATCCCTATACATCATAAAATTTCTTATTAGATATTTTTCATTAAGATCCTTAATAGGAATTGAATGATGTATAGTAGTTGATATTTCACTCCATTTTGAAGGTAAAATTATTATAAATATTATATATTGATCAGGTTTAGGAACAGGAATTCATATAGTATAAATATATTTTTTAATATCAGTTAATATTCCGTTAAATTATTTGATACTTTATCCTTCTAATATTCTGAAGGTGTGAAACCTGAGTTTTTTCATGTTGTATTGAAGTTTTCAAGCATTGTTATTTCCTTCATAAGTAAGTGAAATGGTAGTCCATATATCATGAGTTTTGTTACACTGTGAGACTCGATTGAACTTAACAAGACCTAGTCCACAAACGATATCATCCATGGATTTGGAGTTCATACTATAGTTGTATTCTATAGTAGCATCCCATGTCTCAGGTTCAATCTTGGGGATTTTTTAAAGACCCTGACCATAGTAACCCAGATTCAGTGGTTAATTTATTATATTAGCATTAGATACAAGGAATATCATCCCAAAGTATAGAATAATTTATTAGTCTTGGAAAACTAGATACATAATTGGATCTCATATTATAATTGAAAACATAAAATACAATATAGTATTTTATTTGAGAACACCATTATACCCTTTAGTATATCCCTACATATTAATCATAGTACCCTTCCTGGAATCTTGGAGAAATGAAACAGAAAAAAGGGGTGAGATCATATGCTCAATAAGGATATACATACAATGGAATCTATCATTAATAAATTAGGAATAACCAATAAGGAAAGGTAAATATCTAAAAACACATTCCATTTAATCAATAACTTGAGCATGAAGAATAGTATGGTAGGACTAAATTATGATCAAATAATTCCATATAAATAATCACATGAACTTGAAACTTATATCATAAAAAATAAAATAATCACATGGAAATCAATAGATAATTCCATAATGAGGGAATGCATAATGTCAGACATCATAAACATACTAGCAAGGCCTTGTTCCAAGACATATTACATAAATGGTTTAAGGGCTCGGCCAAATACTCAAGCTAGTTTTTATCATAAGACATGACGATGCATCGTGGGGCTATAGTGGGTCTGTCACATCACTTACTAAGTCCATACATTTCTCATATGAAATGGGTTAAACATGATCAATGTAAACATTCATATTAAAAAAATATAATATGGAATGTTAATACTTTCTCCAATCAATAAATATAATCCTAACCCATTCAGAGTAATACAGAGAATGGTATCAAAATAGTACATCCCCAATAAAACTGATCATAAACCATCTAGATAAATGATAATGGTGGTATCATTACAACATATCCCTAGTGGAGTATAATTAAAATAATGTTTTTTTCATTGATAAATATAAACACCATAAAAATTTCAATAAAAAATTCCTGAGGAAAATAAACTTTTCGCAATGAAAATAACTTTTAAAAACCAAAAAAATTGTAGAATATTAGGAAAAAAATTTCATTGAAAATAATAATGTAAAATTTTAAATTAAACTTCAAAACAATGAGTTCTCATGATGATGGTAAATTTCATTCATGCCATGTACATCAAAACAAAGATTCCTTTCATGTTTTCGGTAAAAATTCAAAAAGTACCTTGTTCATAAAATTATAAGAAGATTCCTTTTAAAATGTTTGTAAAAATTAAAACGTCATTAAAAATTAATTTTAAATATCACATTACAATAGTAAAATATTTTTGAAAGAAATTAAGAAAACATGTACATGGAATGAAAAGGATTTTTGACCGAAGAGAGAAATAAATTATGTTTTTCTTAAAAACATTTTTATAGACTATTGAGTACCTAAAGTGATAAAAATTAAAGGAAAACGTGTAATTTAAATAAATAAGTAGAGGATAAGAAATTTCTTGAGTTTATTTAGAGGTAGATAATAATATTTCATCATCAAAAACATTATTATAAATAATCATAATAAACAGTGAGATTGTAACATAAAACCCTTACCAATTTGGTATCTTTTGAATCATAATCCTCAGGAAACAAAATAAACATATATGGATATTTATGTATCATAATTTTCATGATAAGGATCATAAAATACATTCATGGTAATTATATAAACCTCACAAAATTAATAAGTGGTGTATAAGGCATTTGTCCCACAGAAATAAAAGTTAGATGAAAATCTCTTACCCTAGGTCTGATTTCCTTTCTATATGTTTGAACCTCCTATATAATAAATATTTATTTATTATAAACCAATTATAGAAACATACTCATATATATAATACCATGTATGATTTAATTATAACTTTTTATCACCATTTAATTAATAATTCTTTATTAAAATTACTATCCTGGATGATAAGTGCTTCGTTTTTCATTTATGTTTTGGTTCGATAGTTTTGGTCCTTTTAATTTGAACACAATTATATCATATCCATAATTTTAATAATGATTTAGATATTATATATTAATTATATACATATTTATATTTATCCATAAAATTTATAGATAAAAAATGAACTACATCGTTCATGGAGATGATAGGTTGTACGTATTCATGAAAGTTTTTTCCATTTTTTCAATGGATGAAATGAAAAAAAGGTAAATAATAATTTACCTTTAAAAATAATTATTTTATCATATATATTCATTAAATATATCTTTATTACCATCCATGTTAAAATAAAATGAGAAATGTATCACATCGCTTCGTGCAGGCGGTAGTCCACACATATGCATGAGCGACGTTATCATTTTCCAATAGATTTGAAGGTAATATGGTTGATATGATATTATAATTATATAACTATAATTATAAAATAAATATTTTTGTGTGATTGTGTATTTTATCCATCATTATATCCATCCATGATAGGTAGTTATTTAAAATTAATTACAACGGTTCTCGAGGTGGTAGTTCGTTATACACACGATCGACGATTTCGCTTCCCATTTGATGGAAGAAGAGATGGATTTAGGTTATATAATTAAAATAATAAAAAATAATTATATTTAATACACTATTTTTATTATTTTATAATATTTTTATAAAAATTTTCTATGGTATAGGAAGATATAAAATGAAGATGCATGGTTAAGAACTATACATCTTCTTCAGATAACCACTTTAGGTTTATACATAAATCCTTCCTAAGATGATTTTATGATAAAACTAGGGACTCTAAGTCATGGGTATGTAGTTGAGTAAATTATTTGGGTAGGTATTAGTAAAAATAAAAGGTATATTTAAGTGTGAATAGGATAGGAGATAAGGTTTCCTCTTAAAAGTGGGGGAGAGGACACACTTGGAATTTTTGAAATGAATAAAATATACCCACATTTTACACACACAAAATGGCACAAAAATGGACCATTACAGAACCTTAAATGAGATAAGGTATATATATTTTAATTTAATAGAAACTAGGTCATTTTTTAGGTCATTTTAACCCTTATAATTTTAGTTTAATCCCTGGTAAACCCATTTTCACCTTAACCGTGGTAACAGATTTTACTATTTTTACTATTTATTATAAAAAAATAAGTTCACATTATTAAATAATATTAATTATGATTATTAAAAATAATTAATACATTTTATTAAATTCAATTCACATAATTGGTATAATTTAATTTAAAATAAAACATGTAAGCGTGATGAAAAACAGTTTACCAAATAAAAGTTCCCTTAAGTATAAAAGGTTTTTATATCAAATTTTAACATAAAATTAGCCTCAGTGATCAAAATTGGATTAATAATAATATAATTTAACAAATTTTAATTTTATAATAATTTTAAAACAAAATATAACTTTGAAAATCCTTTAAACAAAAAAGGCGGTTTTCAATAAAAATTAGTATTTTCCAATATTCATCGAAAAAATTAATCTCTTCAAAAAATTATAAAAAATTAACTATAAGATAATTTTAACATGATGATTTAAAAAATAAATTAATTTTTTAAAATAAATTTTCTAAAATTTTCAAAAATTAATTTTAAAATAAGTGCAAAATAAGATTAAAATGATTTTTAGAAAATGCAATTTTTAAGCATAAAACTAACTTATTCTTATCCAATGCCTAAAAAATATTAGATAAATTATAAAAAAAATTATTGAATATATAATATATAAATTTAATTAAAATCATTCACCAATAGTGATTAGTTTATTTTATTAATATAAAAACACATTGTGTTCATAAAAAAAAATTCGTAAAAAACATTTTTTTTCATTCAAATGATTTTTATTTTTATTTCTAATAAATCAATAACAGATGAATTTATTTATACATGTTTAAACCATATAATTTTCATAATTTATTAAGTATTATTCATACCATTCAATCTAATATCCAGTTTATAACGGTAAACTATATTATGGTTCATTTAGACTCGAGGTTTCGTGTATCACAAGATATTAGAGAGATTAAATTTATTTAAAAAGAAATATATTGTAAATTATCAAGGTACTTCATTCTTACCTATTTCAAAAAAAAATTATTCAAAATTTCTAGAATTTCATTTTTTTAAAAATATTTCGATAGTCCTTCATCATGATTTCTTCTGGTTCCCACATTGCCTCTTATATCTTATGATTTCTCCAAATTGCCTTTACTAACTGAGTCGTCAGGTTCCTAAACAATTATTCTCTAGTGTCCAAAATCTAGATAGGAACTTCACTATAAGATAGATCAAGTTCCAATTCTATTTCATTAAAGGTGAGCACATGCATTAGGTCTATCGTGTACTTCCTTAACAATTATATATGGAACATGTTATTTACTTTAGAGAGACTTGGTGGAATTAATAAATAGAAATCCATAACTCTGATTATTTATAGGATTTCAAAAGGTCTGATATATTTGGGGCTCACTTTCCCTTTCTTACCGAACCTTATAACATCCTTCCATGGAGATATTTTCAAGAAAACGTGATCTCCCACTTGAAATTCTAAATTTTTCCTCTAGTTATTGGCATAGCTCATTATCCTACTTTTTTTATTTGATATGGGTTTGAATAATCTTTACCTTTATCATTATCTGATCCACAAGTTCTGGTCCTACCATATTCCTTTCACCAACTTCATCCCAAAATGTTGGAGTACAACATCCCTTTCCATATAATGCTTCAAACAACATCATTTTAATACTTGAATGGAAGTTGATATTATAGATGAACTCTACCAAAGGTAAATACTAATCCAAAATATCTTGAATGTTAAGAGATCATAACCTCAACATGTCTTATAATGTTTTAATATCCCTTTTGGACTATCCATTGATTTGAGGGTGATAAACGGTACTCAAATGAAGCTTAGTATCAAAATACTTCTAAATACTTTTTTATAATTTTGATGTAAATCATGGATCATAATCAAATACAATTGAAAGAGGTGTGCCTTAAAGTATTACAACTTCATTAATATCAAGTATTTCAAGATTATCAAGAGGTAAATATTATCTTATAGCAAGTAAATGTGTAGATTTCGTAATGTGATCAACAATAACCCATATTTCATTATTATTTCTAGGATTCTTTAGTAATATGGTAAAATTGTACATAGTAATGTCATCCTATTTTCATGTAGTAATAGTTAAAGGTTGTATGAATCCTTTTTGATGTTGTCTCTCAGCCATCATTTGTGGACAAACCAACCATATTGACACATAATCAGTAATTTCCTACTTCATATTATCACACCAAAAGAGTTCCTTAAATTCTAGATATATCTTGGTGTTACCAAGGTGTATAGATAAATTATAGCTATAAGCCACATCCAACAATTACCTTTTCAGTTGAAGTATAGATGGAACATATAACATCTTTCCAAATTTCAGAATTTCATCTTTATATACGAATTTTTCCAATTTCCCATCATTCACAACTTTAATCTTGTTTTTAAAATGTTCATCAATGGGATGAGAACTTCTAATCCTTTCTAATAAATATGGTTTGGAAATAATTTCAAAAAGGAGTTGTAATATCCTAAAATTTTAAAGACAATAAAAACCCTCATTGATAAATTATGGTTATTTTTATGTGAAAATGTATTTTTTGAATAAAAATAACTTAATAGATTATTTAAAGGCTTTGTGTAAGGATAAAATATCAGTTAACACCTTGAAATATTATATAGAATATTTTTAGAGTTAGGAATTGAGATAGCATGGGATTTTGGGGCCCATAGAGCCTCATCATAAATTTAATAAGGGATTTACCCTAGGCGTGACATAACATTTGTTCGTATCACACGTTCGGTAATATCACACAAAAGGATAACTTATTTAATAATTTTATAATATTATTTTTTCAAAAATAGTTGAATATCTCCAAAACAGTGTATAGTATGAGAAATATGAGATCACTGTTAGGTCCGGGATAGAGGGTTTACACTAGGTGTGATGCGACTTTTATGTGCGTTGGGTGTTTGGTCAGATCGCTCTTTAGGTTAAATTTTTTATATTTTTATTAAATTATTATTATTAATATAAATATTAAAAATCGTTTAGGGTTTTTATTCTTTCCCAAAATGCAAAAACCTCCATTAATGGACTGAACATGATTCTGAAATCTTCATAAACACATTTGTTTTACCAGTTAAAAACTTGAGACATCTTAATGAGATTAAAATAAACACTTTGTATTAATTATTTAGTTTAAATAGTGTATTAATGTGGGGTTTCAGTTTTGATTGGAGGAATGCATGTGGGGGTTCTTTGAAATAGTTGATACCTTCTAGCTTCATAGTGGATCAGTCTTGTTGAACCCAATCAGTCTGAAAAATCCCTATACATGACCAGTGAACTCTCTTTCGATTCCTTTTCCACTAATCCAAGTGCGTAGAGGATTTATATTCTCCCTTGGTGTTCCACACCCAACAAAGAATAATGTGTGTTTTTGTTTTATTTTTTATTTATTATTTTATTATTCTTATCCAATTTTGTTACTTTATTATAAAAAAATCTAGAAAACAATTTGGTTGAATAATAAAACAATAACCCCAGTTTTTATCAAAGATAATTCCACAAGATTGTCACATGAAAATATTTTTAAAAAGAACTATTATTATCAAATGAAAAAAATGAAAAATTTTCAAATTCTAATTTAATCTAACTATCAAAATATAATTACATGAAATTATCAAAGACAATTATAAGGAATTATCAAAGGATAAAAATGAATAATTATCAAATGATAATTTCATTAAATTTTCAAAGATAATTTCAAGGAATTATCAAGGTAATATTTATTATAATTATTGAATGATAATTTCTTTGAATTATAATAGGAAAATTATGTGACTTATTAAAAATAATTATCGACAATTATTAATGAATAATTAAATCAACTTATCAATGGATAAATAGTGGAAATAAAATATCATAAGATAATTATAAAAGGATAATTTATAAGTTAAAAATAATTGTAATATAATTACATAAATTATCCAAATATAATTATAAGGTAATCATCATGCGATAAATATATCAAATTATTAGAGTATTATTATGAAATTATCAAGGATAATTTTTTGTTTTTATAAGAATAATTATTTAGAATACCACATGGGTTTTCAAAAATAATTTCTATAGATATAAATTATCAAATTTGGTATTATAATTATTCTTGAGGATAATATTTCTAGTGCATGCATCGACCTGAATGATAATTTTAAAATTATCCAATAGAGATAAAGTATTATTGCA
The DNA here is from genome assembly GCA_963277665.1 of Viscum album. Classification (NCBI taxonomy): domain Eukaryota; kingdom Viridiplantae; phylum Streptophyta; class Magnoliopsida; order Santalales; family Viscaceae; genus Viscum; species Viscum album. The sequence goes on along the minus strand of OY728139.1, from coordinate 1,490,975,658 downwards.
TGTCATATTTTATTTTTTTCTTGAAATAAAATATCTAGTTTTGGTTCTAGGAACCCATGACATAATAAGGCATATGAGGAGGTTTTATTTACTGTTGAAGTTACCACTCCATCTTTCGAACCACGTAGGGTGGTTTATTCTTACCTTTGACATCTATGAATTTGAGGTAGAAAGTTCCTTACCTTCTTGGTCCCTTATTTACACATGTTTCCATGATTATTATTTATGTTGGCCTTTCATTACACTATTATGATTTCTATGAGTGATATTTGTGTATATTATTTCCATTTTTGATGTGTTTTCATGATGTTATGTTTCTACTATATACACATGATGTTGTGATCTCCCTACCTTGTATGTTTACTCTATGATATATGATACCATTTCCTTGGGAGTTTTGTTGGTACTTGAGATAGGTCGAATGTCATGTGGTTTACATACCTTGGTGGGGGAGTGTCTGCACAGCCTGTGATGACAATGATGATGGACCTAATCATAGATTACAGGGCATGAAGGCCTAGTTTCCTAACCTGAGGCAACGAGTTAGGGCATGATGGTCTGGTGGCCGAACCTGAGGGATGTGATGGCCTGGTATCTTGACCCTGTGCAATGTGGGAACTTGACAGATTACAATCATGTCTCATGGCATGATTCTAGATTCTGAGCCATGATATGGTCCATGACTTGATTTCTTACCATTTTCAATAGATAGATTTTGACTGTATTACTGGTCCATGCTCTTACTGATACTCAGAGAAAGATTTTGAGTGTCATTCCCTCATCCATTCACATATGGATTCCAAGCACTATGTGTTAGTCCATGATCCGTGATACATTCCATGATTTTTTTTCTATCATTGAGTCAAAGTAGGTATGGTCAAGGGTTTGGTGGCAACTTGGTTAGCGCACTACCATTCAGTTTTGGATTTTATTTGTAAGATTCATGCATTTATTATTATTATGGAATGCACTTTTTATACTTGATAACATGAGGAAATTATGAATTGTTGGTATCCTACTGAGTATTTTACTAATAACCTACTTAAACATTTCGATGCACTTATATATTTTAGAGAGACCCAGTGAAGGGCAAGGGCCCTGTGGTAGATGGATGAGTAGTGGAGTATGGAGTTGGCAGTGGACGAGTATGAGATCCGATGGACCCAGAATATTTATTTTATCTCCTTTACATACTTTAGATAGTCTTACCACATAAGGAGCTAGTTATTTATGCTATATATGTCATCTTTAGTTTTTCACATTTACTCTGATTATTTATTCATTCTCCTATTACTGTTATTTATTATCATACTCGGTGTCTTGATATAAAGTGTATAGTCTCCCAACTGTCAGAATTAGACCCCCACTTCTAGTTATCACTCTCTTGTGTAATAGTAGGTGTACATGAGGTCATGTGACATTTCATCTCAGACCTATTAGTTTGGGTCGATATGTTACAAAAATGGTTTTAGAGAATCAATATTCACTAACTTATTCATCTCTTTTCCTTGGGATGGGACAGGACAGATAGGAGATGGGATAGTTAGGACTTGGGTAGGGGAACTATGACAATACATGGACAGCATTATATAGTGGACCTCCAAGTTTCCATAAAGTTGGGAATTTATTTCTTGTTTTTACTATTGATTTAACTCACCTTGGGTGATGCACATGATTTTTATATGTGATTTATGGGATTTATGGTGAATTCATACATCATGAATAGGCACATATGTTCACATGGCATATATATACCTTTTTTTGTACTGCATTGTAGTTCATTAATTAAATTCCTTGATTTGTAATATCTATTCGGGATAGTTTCACCTTGTGTGATATATATATATATATGTTGACATGTTTTTGTTATATATATTTATTAGTGTTAATTAGTTGAATTGAGGATATTGTTGTGTTATTATATATATATATATATATATATATATATATATATATATATATATATATAATGATTGTGAATAACATGTAGGTATAGAAACCAAGGTTAGTTCTTAGAGGGTATACCTTGGGATGTGGGTAGACTTCTAGGAAAAAATTGTGTGAACCCATAGGCAATTTAGGACTTTTAATTTTCCTAATATTTATTCTGTTTGAGAAGATGTTTTCTCACCAACATTTTGTGGGACTGCCAGCTGAGAAAGCTACTTCTGAGCACATCCCTACACCATATCTAGTAGTGCAGGCAGTGGTTCCTTACCATCCACCACTAAGATCTATGGTTGACTATGTTAGGGATTTTAATCTCCATCAACCTACATCCTTCTAAGTAACTGGCATACCATGGGATTCTAAGGATTGGGTAGATATCATAGAGGGTATATTTGATCTCATAGAGACACCATCGGATAAGAAGGTGAATCAGGAAGCCTTCATGTTACAAGGATCTTCCAGGCATTGGTGGTGAGTTATGGGATAGGCTAGACAATGTGAGGGTCTCACTTTGGAGGCCTTAAAGAACCTATTTTTCATATAATTTTTTCCCAACACACAAAAGATCAATTGAGAAAATAAGTTCATGGATCTACATTAGGGATTCATGATATTATTAGCATACTCTTCATGATTTATCGAGATCCTCCTTTTTGCACCACTTCTGACTAGTAATGAGAATGGGAAGGCTAGGAAGTTTGAAATAGGACTTTTACTCAAACATAGATTGTATGTTTGGAGATTTGGATTAGCTTCATACCTAGAGGTTTAGACAAAGGCATTGAACATCAAGAAAATTCTAGATAACAGAAAGGCAGTCGGTATTTTCCTAAACTTCACTACTTAGATAGGTGGACCACCTGCTACTGTTGTGTGTGAATCTTCTTATAGTGGGAATAGGAAGTCCAAGAACATACGACAAAGATAATTTCAAGAAAGTGAGGAAGGTTTTAGTATCTTTGGTTCCTTTTAGAGGTGAGCTAAAGTGATTTAACTATGGGAAGCTTGGACAGTACAATTGGGTATGCCCATCAACCAAGATAAAGTGATGAAAATGTAGAAATACATGCCATATCCAGTAGTTTTTTCATAGATCCCTAAGATTGTGTCTCCTTAGGGGTAGATGATGGAAATGGTATTTGAACCAGGAATTCGTTTAGGATTTGTAATAGAGGATACAGACTTTTTAGATAATAGTGACTTAAGGAGAGGGTCATAGAGTTCATGAAATATGTGTCTATGTGGTAGATCGGTTTTCAAAAAACGGAGGGGAGGGACCATCCACCATTAGAGGTATGGTTTTGATCACCTTCACTCTATCTACTACCTTATTTGATTTTGGTGCTTCTCATTATTTCATATATACACAAGTAGTTATTGGAATTGACTTGAAAATCAAGTTATAATATGAGTTAGTCTCCCTTGGTACACCATTGGGTGTGAGAGTGGACCATATACAATGATTCCTAGAGTGTCTACTAGTCATCTTTTGATATGTACATTTGTGGGAATTCATGATTCTAGATATGAAAAATTTTGATGTGATTCTCAGTATGGACTAGCTGACAAGCTTCCAATATCACATTAATTTATATCAAAAATTGGTATCTTTTACCTTTACAAAGGGAGAGAAGTTGATAATGACTAGAGATTGGGAACTGGGATTAGGTATAATTGGACTAGACTTGAGTCACCTTGATATTATCACAACATGGATGGAAGGGTTTGATATTTTAGCATGATTAGTAGTGTCCCCCTCATCTTTCCCGTCTGTTGTGGATCTCTATTAGGACATATTTCTAGATGAATGCATAGGACTCCCTACTAATAGAGGAGTTGGATTTGAGATAGATCTTGTACCAGGTGTTCAACCCATTTCAATACTCCCATATCATACGACTCCAACCGAGCTAAAGGAGCCCAAGGTACATCTATATGACTTGGAGAGGAATGGATTTATTAGACCTAGTACTTCACCATGGGGTGAACCTATTTTTTTCACCAAGAAGGTAGATGGTAGTCTTTATCTATATGTTGATTACTAGAATATTACATAGGTAACGGTGAAGAACCAATATTCATTTCCCAGGATCAATGATGTTTTTGATCAACTATGGGGTGCCTGGTGGTTCTCCAAGATTGATCTTTGATCAGGCTATCACCAATTGAAATTTAGAGAGGATTACATTCAGAATATTTTGTTTCAGAGAAGTTGTAGACTATATTAGTACTTGGAAATATCATTTGGGGTAACAAATGCACCATAATTATTCATGTCCCTCATAAAATATCTTTCATCCATACTTGGACTCATTTTTCATAGTGTTCATTGATGATATCCATATCTACTCTTTGACACTAGAACAACATTATAGGAACCCAGAGATAGTCCTAAGTATGCTTCGAGCATATAGGATTCATACCAAGCTATTAAAGTGTGAATTTTTGATTTGAGAGGTGAAGTTCTTAGGATATGTGTTGTCTGAGACTAGTATATCTATAAACCTATAGAAAGTTGAAGCATTCATGTCTTGGACACGTCCTTGGATTGTGTTTGAGATTATAAGTTTCCTAGGTTTATTAGAATATTACTGATAGTTTTTTCAAGACTTCTACAAACTATCAGCACCCATTAAAGCGCTGACAAAGAAGCGATTGCAGTTACAGTGGTTGGATAAATGTGAATATGTGTTCCTTGAGTTAAAAATAAGGTTGAAGAATTCCCCAGTACAGATACTCCCTGAGCTTGGGATTGGTTATGTGGTGTATTATGATGCAACAGGCATTGTTATAGGAGTGGTGTTGATGCAAAGAGAGTAGCTAGTATCCCATGGGTCTCTCCAGCTAATACCTCATGAGATTAACTACCCTTTACATGACTTTAAGATAGAATTATTGGTCCATTATATAAAATTTTGTATACACTATCTCTTCGGTGAAAGATTTATTGTTTATACAGATCACAATATCCTTCATTGTATCCTCACTTAGAATTACTTGAACCTAAGATAGAGGAATAATATTGGGTTGAGTATTTACAGATGTTCAACTTTGAGATGGAATATGCGCCTAAGAAGGGTAATGTCATTGTGGATGATCTTATCTATAAAACATAGGATGAGCAGATGGTTAGTGAGCTGGAATCAGAGGAGCAGTGGCACTTGATGAGCTTATTAGTAGACTGGAGTGTGGGTTATTCAGAGGATTAGGGATCTATGAATTTTTTCCCTTTTTTGATTGTGTTTCTCATGTAGATCGGGAGAAGACTGGATAGGAATAATACCCAGAGTGTGTTTTGATGAGGGAGAAGCTAGCTAGGGGTGACCTGATACCCAATTGGACTTTGGATGACAATGATGTGATCATCGTACATGGTAGAGTGGTATTCCCAGCTTCCATCAGAGAGGAGATGATGAGAGATTACCATAAATCTAGATGGGTAGTAAATCCTAGTGTGACCAAGATGTATCATGAATTTAGGTGGTAGTTATGGTGGCCTAGGATTAAGAGAGACATTGTTGTTTTTATCTCCTAATGTCTTTCATGTCAGAGGGTAAAGGCTGATCGCCAGCATCCTAGTGGTTTGTTGCATCCACTTATAATACATTAATATAACTGAGAGGATGTCACAATGGAATTTGTGATGGGGTTACCCAGGACCCTGAGGAGTCTTGAAATATTCTGGGTGATTTTTTATTGTCTAACTAAGACTACTCACTTCTTACTGATAAGAGAGACGTACTCAATGGCGGAATTGAGAAATATCTATGTCTGAGAGATCATATGCCTGCATGGAGTCCCCTTGAGAATTTTTTTAGATATAGATGCATGTTTTACAACATGTTTTTGGAAAGTCTTACAGAAATATCTATGGAATCAGTTAGTATTGAGAATGAAATACCATCCTTATACTGATGGACATTCCAAGAAGACTAAATTCTTATTAGAGGATATGATTCAAGCTTGCATGCTAGACTTTTTTGGAGCATGGGATGATCATATAGACTTGATTAATTTTTCATAAAATAACAATTATTAGGATTCGATTCATATGGTTCCTTATAAGGATCTTTATAGGAGGCTATGTAGCTCACTGCTCTGTTTACAGGAGGCGGGTGAGGTAGAAGTTGTTGTCCCTTGTATAGTTCAGGAGACCTCTGAGAGGGTGCAGCTAATATGGAAGAGGTTGATCATCGCTCAGAGTAGAAAATGATTTTATATTGATCATAGGAGGAGACACTTGGAGTTATCTATGAGATATCAGGTTTTATTGCGAGTGAATCCTTAGTTAGGTCATATATGTTTGGGGAAGCAGGGAAATCTAGCACCTTGTTTTGTTGGACCCTTTGTGATCACTAAGCGGATTGGTGCAATGGCATATCATCTGGTTCTCCCTTCTTGCTATCAAGGTATGAATAACATGTTCCATGTGTCACTAATTTAGAGGCACATCATCAACCTTGTGTATATTTTTGATTTTGAGGATTTGATCTGGAGACTGATGCATATTATGAGGAGCTTCTAGTGTGGAACATAGACTGAAGAGACAAGGTGTTATAAGGAAAGATAGTGCCACTAGTCTAGATTCGGTGGTATCATGGATGGATCCTGGAGATATGGGAGTATTAGTTTGATGTTTGATCTCAATAACCTAAATTGTTTGAGTAAGGCTACTATAGATATTTCTCGGGTATGAGAAGTTGATAGAGGGGGATAATTTCTTGGCCTGCACTACTTCAGGCCTCCTAAGGTTCCCCTTCTCTGGATAGTTGTGGCTTTCCATCCTTTTTTACTTTCCCATTCCTTAATAAAAATTTATAAGATGATGATGATATAGTGGATAATTGTAATATCCTAAATTTTTAAATAAAATAAAAACCTTCATTGATAAAATATGGTTATTTTTATGTGAAATGTATTTTTTAAATAAAAAAACTTAATAGATGATTTAAAGTATTTTCATAAGGATAAAATCTCAGTTAACACCTTGGAATATTCTTTGGAATATTTTTGGAGTGAGGTGCTAAGATAGCATGGGATTATGAGGCCTGTAGAGCCTCGAAAAATAAATAATAAAAATATTAAATATATTACATTATACATGCATGATTTTTTAAAAATAATTGAATATCTCTCAAATAGTTAATCATATAAGAAATTTGAGACCACCATTAGGTCTGAGATGAGGGTTTTATCCTAATCGTGACATAACATTTGTACATGTCGGGTGTTTGTTAAGATCGCACATGAGGATAAATTCTTTAATATTTTATTATATTATTATTTTAAAAATAATGTAATATCTCACAAATGGTGATCATATGAGAAATATGAGAACACCATTAGGTCTGGGATGAGAATTTTACCCTTACCATGAAATAACTTTATTGCGTGTTGATCATTTGGTCAAATCGCTCGTTTGGTTAAAGTTTAAAAGAAAAAATAAATTATTAATATTAATATAATTATTATAAATAATTTAGGGTTTCTTCTTCTTCCTAAAAACACACAAACTTCCATTAATGGACTCGAAATGATTCTAAAAGCTTCATATACATTAATTTTTTACCAGTTAAAAACTAGAAAATTCTTAATGAGATGAACTTAAACACTCCACGTTAATTCTTTGGTTTAAAATGAGGATTAATGAGGGGTGTCAGTTTTGAGTGGAGGAATGCATATGGGGGTTCTTTTAAATAGATGAGGCCTTCAAGATTCATGGTGGAATGGTCATATTGAACCCGATCGGTTCGAAAACTCCCTATGTGTGACCACCAAAATCTTTGTTGATGCCTTTTCCACTAATCTAGGAACACTGAAGAGTTCTATTCTCCCCTAGAGTACCACACCCAATGAATAAGAAGGTGTGTTTTTTTTTGTTTTTTTTTTGTTTTTTTTTATTATTTTATTATTCCTTTTCAGTTTTTCTTCCTTATTATAAAAAATATAGAAAACAAATTGGTAGAATAATAAAACAACAACCCTAGTTTTTATCAAATATAATTCCATAATATTATCACATTATAATTTTAAAAAAAAATTAATTATTATCAAAGGATAAAAATGAAGAATTATCAAATGATAATTTCATAAAATTATCAAAATATAATTGAGTTAAATTATCAAAGATAATTAAAAGGAATTATGAGAGGATAAAAATAAAGAATAAACAAATTATAATTTCATTGAATTATCAAAATATAATTGCATGAAATTATCAAAGATAATTACATGGAATTATCAAGGGATAATTTATTATAACTCTTGAATGATAATTGCTTTGAATTATCAAAGTACAATTACATGACTTACCAAAAATAATTATCAAGATTTATTACAGGATAATTACATAAAATTATCAAAGGATAAATTATGGAAATAAATTATCATAAGATAAATTTTTAAGGGTGATTTTTAAGAAAAAAATTATTAGAAGATAATTATAAAAATTATCCAAATATAATTATAAGGTAATTATCATGTAAAAAAATATCATATTATCAAAGGATATTTTTTGGGTTTTTTTAAAGAATGGTCATGAGTAATACGACATGTTTTCTAAGAATAATTTTAATAGATATAAATTATTAAATATGGTTTTATAATTATTTTTTAAGAGACTATTGATAGTGTATGAATCGGCCTAAACTATGATTTTGAAATAATCCATGAGGGATAAAGTATTATCAGATGTGATATTTTATTTCTTCTTGAAATAAATAGCTAGTTTTGGTTCTAGGAACCCATGATTTACCTTGAGCATTGATGTTTCGAAAACTACGATAATAAATCTTGTGAGGAGGTGTTATTGATTGTTGGGGTTACCACTCCATCTTTCTAACCACAAAAGGTGGTTTATTCTTTCCTTTAACATTGAAAACTTTGAGGTAGGAAATTACTTACCTTCTTGGGCCCATGTTTATGTATGTTATCATGATGATTATTTTTGTTTTCCTTTATTTACACTATTATTCTTTGCATGAGTGATATTTGTTTAGATTTTTTCCATATTTGATGTGTTCACATACAGTTATGTTGCTATTATATACTCATAATAATTTGATATGTCTTCCTTATATGTTTACTCTATGATCTACATTACCATTTCCTTAGAGGTTGTATTGGTACTTGATATAGGTAGACCATCATGTAGTTTACATCCCATGGTGTTGGAGTGTGTGTGTGGCTTGCGACGGTGATAAAAATGGACCTGAGGACAGAGTACGAGGCATGAAGACCTAGAGGCCTGACCTGAGGCACCGGATTAGGGGTATGATGGTCTAGTAACCTAACTCGAGGTCCATGATGGCCTAGTAGCTTGACCCAAGGCATCGTGGGAACATGAAGGATTGCAAGCATGAACCACGAAATGTTTCTGGATTCTGATCCATGAGTTGGTCCATGACTTAATTCCTTACCATTATCAAGAAATGGATTCTAAGTGTATTGTTGTACTATGAACTTACTTTCACTCAGAGATGGATTTTGTTCACCATGTTTTAGTCTATTCATAGATGGATTTGGAGCTCCGTGTAGTATTCCATGATCCTTAATACATTCCATGATTATTTTTCTAGCATAGATCCAAAGTAGGTACGACAAGGGGTTTGGTGGATGCTTGTTTAATACACTGCTTCTTGGTTTTGGATTGTGTGTTTATGCTTCCCATATTTATTATTATTATTATTATAGAATACACTTTTTATACTTGATAACACCAGGTATGGACTCATTGGTGGTATCCTACTGAGTCTTTTTCTCACACCCTACTTGGGAATTTTGATGTGCTTGTAGATTTCATGAGAGACCTGATGAAGGGAAATGGCCCTTTGTTTGATGGTTGAGTAGTGGATCATAGAGATGGCGGTGGATGAGGATGACATCTGGTGGACCCATAGTCTTTCTTTTATATTATTTATATACTCTAGATAGGCTTACCATAATGGTATTTGGTTATTTATGTTATGTATGTCATCTTTATTTTTTCACATTTACTCTGATTATTTATTCATTCTTCTATTGTTAATATTTATTATCATGATAGATGACATGATATGGAGTTTATAGTCTCCCCACTATTGGATTTAGTCCCTCACTACTAGTTGGAACCCTCTTGTATATAGGGAGGTGCACATGAGGTCATGAGAAATTTCATCTTGGACCCAGTGGTTCGGGTCGGGATATTACGGGAGTGATGTTTCCCCTTCCTTAATAATTTATAGATCCGTATTTACTAAATCCATGAACATGGGATCCCTTTCAATCATTATTTAGTTCAATTATCCATGATATTTTTGGCTCAATGCATCTACTAACTTATTTTACTTCCCTAGGTGGTAGTGTATTGAGAAATCATAGTCTTTGAGTAGCTTGATCGATCACCTTTACATGATGTTGATCTCTTTCTATGAAGATATATATTTCAAACTCTTATGATCTATATATATCTCAAACTTTTAACCATATAGATAATGTATCCATATCTTCAAAGAAATGATTATGGATGTCAACTCAAGATCATGGGTTGGCTAGTTTTATTCAGGAACTTTAACTACCTTTATGCATAGTCAATAACGTTATCATTATACATAAGGATAAAACCAAGTCTCTTATTTGATGAATAACTATATTTCACAAATACATTATTTTCTAATGGTAGATTCAAAATTGGAGCATTCACCAATCTCTTATTTAATTATTCAAAACATTCTTAACATTACTTTGTCCATACGAAATTAAACCCTTTATGATTAATCTTTGTTAACAGGTTAACCAATCGAGAAAATTTTTAAACAAATTAGTGATAGTATCATGACAACCCCATGAAACTGAATACCCCAGTTGTGTTCATTATTCTGGGACATTATTGGGATACCTTTCATAGGATCAACTGGTATTCCATCCTTAAAGATAATATGGAAAAGAAAACAAACTTTATGAAGCAATAATCACACTTCCTAAATTTTTCATATAACTATTTTCTTCTAAGAGTCTCAAGAATGATCCGCCTATGATTCTCATAGTCCTAATAACACTAATAATACACCAAGATTTCCTCAATAAATACCACAATAAGATTATCAAGATATTACTTGAATACTCTTTTAATTAGATTCATGAATACAGAGGGTTCATTAGTCAATCCAAATGGTATTACTATGAACTCGTAATTTTCATACCTCATTCAAAATGTTTTCTTTGGAATATCTTCCTTTGTTACTTATAATTGATGATACCGATAATGAATGTAAGTCTTTGAAAAATATTGATCTCTATAAAGTTGATTGAATAATTCATTAATTCTAGGTAAATGATACTTTTTCTTTATAATAATAGTATTGATTTACCTGTAATCAATTCACAAACTCATATATTCATCTTTCTTGTTAACAAAAAGAATAGGGGCTCCCCAAAGTGAAACACTAGTGAGTATAAATCCCTTATCACACAACTCCTCTAGTTGTTTATTCAACTCCACTAATTCCACATTTTTTTGTTCTGTATGGAGTTTTGATATTAGTCTTGTATCAGGGATTAAATCAATAGAAAACTCAACTTCATGATCTAGTGGATATCCAGGTAATTCCTTAAAAAATACATCAATGTATCTTGTACAATAGGTACATATTCAATTTTTAGATTAACTTTTTCATATATAGATTATTTCTACTCTTATTCCCCAAGAATATCATTCATAAGATATACTAGAGTTGTATATGGACATGAATCATATGATGAAGTACCCCCACTAAAGATAAGTAATTATACATCTTCATCGTGAATCATTATTTCCTTGCCTTTGTAATAAATTTTTGCACTATATTTTGAAATTAAGTCTGTAAAGACGCAAACATTCATTAATAAAAATTCCTTTTGATCTAATTAAATGTCTTATTATGGTTATATGGAATTTAAACTTCATTGGTTTTATGTTTTTGGATTTTAAAATAACGTTATGAATTGTGATCGTTGCTAATATATCCATTTAACAGTGATCACATGATTAGTATAAATATAGGGCTTTAACAAATCCAATTTACTCAGACAAAGGAAGTGATGGACTCATATAGTAGACTTTCCCCATACGAAGGAAATTTTTTAGATCTCAGAAAGGAGGTGGAATCATTGGGATTCACTCTTGACCAAGCCCAAGCTGAGCTTTAACATGTTAAGCTTGAGCAGAACTGACTACAATAGAAGTGAAAGTTAATAGAGATTACCACCCGAGCGATGTTATCCTCACCACCCCAAGAGTTTATCACCATCACGCACCTTACCCTTTGGTCTTATATGGGTGTTATAAAGGGTTATGTAAAAAGACCTTAGCACTATGAATATGTGCATTATTTTTTTATATAATAATTAATATACATTCATTTTATTATTTTTACTTTGTAAATATTTTTTAAAGAACAAATAGTATTTTTAGTAAATATTCAACTAAGAAATCTATTTTCATGAATTAATGGATTTTTGAATTAAATAATATTTTAATAAAATATTATTATTATTAAATTAATTTTTATTAAATATAAATGATCATATAATTTTATGAATACAGTTGTAATTTTTATTAAGGTTTGAAAGTTATTTTTGTCAAAACCCATGAATTTTCGATAAATGTCCGTTTTTATTTTAAAAGTAAAAAATTTACATATTTAGAAAATTATTTAGATAAAATGAATATTATTTTTGGAATCAGGATGCTTAAATTATCCAATGGTGAATTTTTCATAATTTTCTGAGACTATCGAATTTTTGGGTAAAAATTAAATATCGTTTAAATATATAATGTTTTTATGATATCATAATGACCCAATAGTGATGTAATAAAATACTATAAACCTTATTTTAGAAAAATATATGTTTTACCATTAAAATAATGTGATTTTGGGTTTGTTTTATTTATTTTACAAAGCTTTAGTGGACCCTTCAAGGCTTATAAAACATTTTGTCTTTTTAAATTGTTTTCCTTGAGAGTGTGACTCACCTCCACATAAGAAACCCTATTATTTTAATAATTTAGGACATTGTACTTATAAAATATTTTTTTCCACTCCCCTTTGTCAAAAAACATGGGCAAAAACCATGGGCTGGTTTGTGGTTTTGATTAGTTTAATGTGAGGTGTCCCAAACCTAAATAATAAAGAATTTCCTCTCATTTCTTATATAAACCCACCAAAGCTCCCACTTATTATTAACTCAAAGCCTTTGGAGTTAGACCAACCCCTTCCCTCCTCTCTCTATAATCCTCCAAAGGTGCCCCAAGATCCCAAGAAGCCTCTCTCGAGCCTCTCCCAAGCCTTTGGGATCACACTTCCAAGTAAGGGATTTCTTCCTTTCTCATTTTTGTCCAATAATATTTAAGTTGTCATGCCCTTTTGTTTTCAATTAAAAATGTTTGGGTATGATTTCTCACCTCCTCCATACTTCCATATTTATTTTTGGATGATGGGATACCCCTTTATCTCTCATTAATTCTTCCCATGTACACCTGTTACTATGCTGAAATTCTGTGAGGGATTTCTCTCTCCTCATTTACATCCAAGTAATTCTTTTGTATTATACATCTAAATTCCATTAAGTTTGTTGTGGATTGTATCTATATGACCCCCTTACTTTCCATTTCATGTAAATATGATGAGACACCCCTTTCTCTCTCATCATCTATTTTTTATGAGTTCTTATTTCACGTCGCTATGCTGAAGAAATTACACTACGATTTTCCAAGCTAATGTCATTGTGTAGTGAATACCATGCCCATTTATCTATCAAGGGTATTCAGATTTAATCACATTTACTTATTGATTATAAAGATTCATGTATGTATTCAACATCCCTTTATCATGGAATAAATTATGATGATTGATTCCATGTTGTATGATCCATGTGGCACACTTATGCATGAAATGAAATGTTTAAGAAGAGTGCGCCCTAATAGCGCTCCAATGCATTGGGTAAAGTATAGTATCATGATACGTCATTTTCAATGGGTTTTGACTCATGATAATTCAAGTTAAATGAGGTTTTACTCCTGATTCATGTGCAATGAGGTTTTTCTCATACTCCATGTGCAATGAGAATTGGCTCATGCTAATTCCATGTTAAGTGTTGTTTCCACATTTCCATGTTATGATTATCATGATTTATCATGCCTTTATGTTCATGTTTCTCTTGTGATACATTGATATGCCTATTTTATAACATGTATTTTATTCCTAATTTTATTCCATGTTTACTCCCTTACTGGGCTTTATATCTCACCATTTTCTAATGCATGTCCTCAGGTTATCCCATGAAATGCTAAGTACGAGGGAATGTAGTGGTCATGTAAAAGAAGTTTTCAATAAAGATATTGTGTTTAATGTTTTAAGTTGTTATGTTTATAAGCCCCAAAGATACTATACCTCTCGATATTCCATGTTGTCTCAAGTGAAGAGTTTATGTAATAAATCATGTTTAAGTTTGTAATAAAAGAGAAGGGTTGTTATAGTTGTTATTAGAGGATAGGTTTAGTTATTTTTGGGATTAGGATTAGAAAACCCTAGTGAATACTTAGAGACAATAATAATTATAATAAAAACATCCCTAATTTTTTGTGAGTATTGAGTAAGTTGTTTATCAATAAAATACATCCCTGTTTGGATACGAGCAGGTAGAGGCATCTCTGGCACAGATGTATCCTAGGGGTAAAACCCAAAAACACCGCTTCGAGCTGGACTCGAACGGGGACTGGTGCACGACAATAAGTCTTTCTACACTCTTGGTTACGACACTCCTGGGGGTATATGCTTTGGTAAATTCCCAATATTATTATAAACCATTATTAAGGGATGTAAAAAATAATGCCCTAAGAATATATGTTAGGAAGTAGATCGTGGATAACATAGACTGAAGCCAATATATTCATAAGTTAAGGAAATGAAAGCTATTTATAAGTCATCATTTTTTCCTTGGATTAACCTTTATGTGTTACCCCTAACTTTCCTTTTATTCTATCCAATGGTCGGTAATAGGAGGAATCGGTCTAACAACCGATGTGAAGATCAATGTGATGATTGTGCTAATGAGATGCCCAATCCGATGGGAGAGGGAATCGTAAACTTTGTCACGCTTATCTCTCAGTTAACTCAAGCTTTTAATAGAAACATGGGTCAAGATGAACATTCAACCCCCCCCCCCCATGAAAGAACAAGTCACTATAGAGATCTTCATGATATAAAGTCATCATACTTTTAATGGATCATATGATCCATCAATCGTCGAACAATGGATAAACTCTATTGAAAATATCTTCTGCATCCTTCAATTTTCTGAATAAGAGAAGGTTCTCCTAGATGATTATCATATTAAGGGTGAAGTTGATCAATGGTGTACATTGATCAATGCTGGACGTTGATCAAAAATACAAAGCCTGCTAAAGAGATCGAGGCATTGGAATGAAAGGATTTCCAGAATATGTTTTTTGATAAATATTTTTCACACACCCACCGACTTAAGATGGAAAGGGACTTCCTTTCCCTTAAGAAAAAAGATGATGAATCTATCAGAGCGTACGAGGCAAACTTCACAAGTCTTGCACGATATGCCTCCAACTTTGTTATTACCCCCGAATTAAAGGTTGACCGCTTCTTTGGTGGGATTAAACCTAGCCTATAGAAAGCACTGTCGATCCGTGACTTCGACAGTTATGAGGAAATTGTCTGATGTGCCCTCAAGGTCGAAATAGATATCGGAGACTCTTAGGGGTATCATGGGGATAAGAAGTGTAAGGTGGACTTCAATGTTGGCAGTTCTATGGATAAATCCAATGGTGCTAAGAAGATACAGCACCCCACTTGCCAAAGGTGCAGAAAGAAGAACCCTAGAAATTACCTGAAGGGGACGAGAAAATGATTTAGGTGTGGAAGAAAAGGGAACCTAGCTGTTAAGTGCCGAAAACAAAAACCCACAGCTACAATAGAGGAGAGGAACGCTTCATTCGAACCTCAATGCATTGTTCAATGCTAAAAATGCAAAGAACCAGGACATCTTGTAAATCAGTGCCCTAAGTCAAGGGTTTTCGGAGGCAACCAACAACCTCCAAGGTATCAAGGGAGAGATTTTTCCATAACTACTTCTAAAGTGAACCCTGACAACTAAGTGATGATAGGTACACAAGTTATTCATTCAAGAATAGAGAACATAATTTTTGATTCTAATTCTACGTATTATTTTATATCCCAAACGTTTAGTAGAAAAATCTCAGCACCACCACAAATCATGGAAGTGAAGATGTCAATGAGTACGGAAAATGGGGTAATCATTGCATCCCAAGAATATAACTCCTCCCTTGTCATAATTTTTGGATTGAATTTCCCGATGAACCTTTTCATACTCCCTCTAGTGGAATTTGATGAAATTCTTGGCATGGATTGTCTTACCTTATATAGATCCAACATAAATTTCCATGAGTGGGAAATCACTCTCCATGTAGAGAATCGACCCCCGATTCTATACAAGTGCAAGGAGGAATATGAATCTTCTTTAGCTCCATCATCTCAAGCGTGGATATTACTGGCCTATGAGAATGTGTATCTGGCTCAGATGATTGAGTCTAAGGAGGCAACCATCCTTGAAGACATGCCTATTATGAGAGAATTCATTGAAGTGTTTCCTGAGGAATTGCATGGTCTTCCTCATAGAAGATATGTTGAATTCTCAATTGATCTTATACCTGGGGCATTTTCAATATCCAAGACTCCATATAGAATGGTTGTTGGAGAGCTTGAGGAGCTAAAGAAACAACTATAGGATAATCTGGATAGAGGGTTTATACTCCCAAGTGCTTCACCATGGGGTGCACCAGTCCTCTTCGTCAAGAAGAAAGATGGTTCAATGCGCCTTTTCATTGATTATCAGTAGCTTAACAAAATCACAATAAAGAAAAGTTATCCTCTCCCATGAATTTATGACTTATTCGATCAGCTTCATGGAGCACAATACTTCTCCAAGGTGGATTTGCAGTCAGGATATTATCAAGTAAGGGTGAAGAAGGAAGATATCCCCAAGACTGTTTTTTGTAAAAGATACGGGCACTATGAATTCATAGTAATACCTTTAGGGCTCACTAATGATCCAAAAATCTTAATGGACTTTATGAATAGAGTATTTAGGGATTACCTTGACAAATTTGTGGTATTCTTTAAAGATGATATTCTGATATACTCCAAAACCAAGGAGGATCATGAGGAGCATCTAAGAATTGTACTAGAGACCTTGCGAAAGGAGAAGCTCTATGAAAAGTGTAGTAAGTGTGAGTTATGTTTGAAGGAGGTCTCATTCATGGGCCATATCATCATAAGAAATGGGATATTTGTGGATCCCTCCAAAATATATGCAATTGAGGGATGGATGAGTCCAACATCGGTAATGGATATCTGTAGATTCTTGGGGTTAGATGGATATTATCAACAATTTGTGAGAAATTTCTCACGATTTTCCAACCCTCTTACCAAGCTAACTTAGAAGGGAGTAAAGTTTTCTTGGAGTTATGAATGCGAATAAATCTTCAAGGATATGAAAAAGAGGCTTATCACTGTGCAGGTGCTCACTTTACCCACAAGTGGAGAAATTTTTTTGGTATTCAGTGATGCTTCAAAGAAGGTCATGGGCTGTGTGTTGATGAAAAATGACAAAGTCATTGTCTATGCTTCAAGGCAATTGAAATTTCATGAGCATAATTATCCAACGCATGATCTGGAGTTGGTTGTGGTGATCTTCTCTTTAAAATTTGGCGGCATTATCTCGTTGGGGATAAGTGTGAAATATATATGGACCACAAAAGATTCAAATATATATTCACATAGAAAGAGTTGAACATGTGCCAATGAAGATGGTTTGAGCTGATCAAAGACTATGATTGCTCAATCCATTACCACCCTGGGAAAGTGAACAAGGTGGAGGATTCTCTAAGTAAAAAGGACTCAGCAATTCTATCATTGATAAGAATTGAAAAGGATCCAATCTTCTTAGATTTGATGAAGATGTAGATGAGAATCATAAAAAAAGGGAACATCATCAATCCTTTCACAAATGATTTTTCAACCATCTCTTTTGTAAAGTTAAAGGATGCTCAAAAGGATGATGTGGGAATTCAGAAGAAAGTGGAAGCTATCAGAAAAGGGAAATCCTTGGATTTCAATGTTAATGAAGAAGGAATTGTGAGATTTGGGAAAATACTATGTGTTCCATCAAGTCCAGAGCTGAAGAAGTAACTTTTGGATGATGCACATAGTTCAAATTTCTCTATTCACCTAGTTAACACAAAGATGTATCGAGATCTCTGGGAGAATTACTGGTAGGATAATATGAATAAGGAGATCATTGAGTATACATCAAAGTTTCTAGTGTGTCAGCAAGTGAAGGAATAGAGGCATAAGTCTAAGGGGATGATGCAATCATTTCCCATACCAGCTTGGAAATGGGAGAACATCACCATGGAATTTGTCACCAGAATTACAAATACATCCAAATGAAACAATGAAATATGGGTTTTGTGGATCGTCTTACAAAGTTTGCACACTTCATTGCAATTCGGGAGGATTTCCCATTGGATCAACTAGCACGGATATATATTAGGGAAGTGGTAAGGCTGTATGGAGTACCACTATCTATTGTATCCGATCGAGATCCAAGATTCACCTCTAAGTTTTGGAAGAGTCTTCAACATGCTCTGGATGCTGAACTGAACTTTAGTACGGCTTATCATTCTCAAAATTATGTCCAATCTGAGCAAACTATTCAGACACTGGAGGATATGTTAAGATCATGTTTTATGGACTTCAAAGGAGGTTATGACCAAAATCTTCCATT